>CAKXYN010000136.1:2905522-4358284 GCA_935064755.1 Tragelaphus eurycerus
ATGCGATGATTTTAAATATTGCTTCCTTTCCATGGCTCATTATTGGGTTTGAAAGTATATGTAGATAGTTTTTAAAACTGCTGTGTTTCACAGCTACTTAATGGTAAAATGGATCTGCTACCCCTCTCTGAACTCCAAATTCACCCTTTTAATTTTTCAAACTCACATACAAGAAACACTTCAATGTTAAACTTATTTCAGGTACTTGATTTGCACTCAAAAATAAATGCTATTTTCCTTCTTTATCAAAAGATTGAAATTCATATAATCGATGAAATAAAATATATTTAACATACTAAATAAATGCTAGAAAGAAAATTAGTGAAAGGCTTCAATACACTATCAGTATTTAGGAACTAGATTGGTTTGATTTAGCTTTTCATCATTTTATAATATCCTCTTTTTGTATCTTCTCTGTTTTGTTGTGATTTGCTACTTTCTCCTATGTCTGTTTTCACTATGAAATTATCTTCCTTCTATCTGGACAATTAGTGAAAAAGGTATTCATTGGCCTATTTAAATAAATCTCCTTTGAACTCATGTTAATAGGCCAGCCCCTTGAATTCAAATGGGAGTACAGATAAATTAAGGCTTTTTCACTTAAACTCCATTGACCTGATTCTACAATAATATATTTTCATAAACACACATCTGTTGTTTATCATGAAAGACTAAAAATGTATTATAATTAGAAATCTGTCAGTAATTCATTTGCTCCTTAACCACCTGCTACATACAGGATATTATCTTGTGATATAACATTCTTTTATTATAAAAATAAAGTTTATACCTGAAAACATTACCCCATGTTTTGAAAATCATCTTGGTTTTAGCATGATACTCATTTTTAATAAGTGCTTTTGTGTAACATTAGTAATTTTGCAAACATACTTGTTTTTTGAAAATGTTCTTTTATAGTAACAATGTCTTGGTCAATCAGATTGTTCAGTCACTGTACTTATTATCCTCTAATGTTAAAAATACAGTCTCTCAAAAACACTGTCTTATCAACATTTCTTCACTGAAAAATTACCTCACTCCAAAACAAATTACTATATCAATTTGTTCTGAGTAGAATCCACTACTAAGTTAAAATATCAAAATTTACTGAGTATGTTTAAGGGACTTGCCTCATCGATAGAATCAGCAGTACCCACTGAGTTTAGGCTGTCTAAGATTTAATAACACAAACTTTTAGAATAGACAGACTGAACACACATTTAAAATAACTATATGTAAGTGGATCACAAATTTTAAAAATGGTAGTTCAAAGACAGGAAAAGTTTAAAAATTTAAATAACTAATCTAGAATACTATTTTCATGCATTGGTAAAAATTGACCTAGTAAATGTGTTCCTTTAAAAATTACAATTGATAAAATATTTGTATCATTTCTGGATGGTGCTTGCCTAACAGGTACATTATGCATAGCTAGACAGAGGCGCAAGGACATTGTTTTGAGTTTTCTTTATATTTAAGAAATATTTGACAAAAGACACTGTATACATCAAAGGTTCAGGACTTTAGAATTCAATAATTCAAATAATTAAATGGAGAGCCAAATAATTATATATTTTTTATTTTTCCTATATGTTACCTGCATTAATAATTTGACACGTAAAGGTGAGTGTGGAGACCAGAAAGCTTCATTAATGCAGAATGAGATAAAAGTAGTAATTAAACAAAACTAGAGCCAGATAATATTTTTTTAGGTTTGACTTTTAAGAATTTTAGAATTCTGAGTTTAAAAATATTTATTTTCCCCCTGAATTAACCAGTCACATTTTGGAAAGACCATATGTGTGCATGTATTTGTGAACTATTTTTTCTGTTCCAATGAAACTTATTTCTATTCTTGTACCAAAAATGTATTTTATTGAGTAAAAGTAGCCTCATAATTAAATCTTGAACTCTGTTACTGTTGAGTCCTCATGTTTTTTTCCCCCAAATTATTTTGGGTTTTTCTTTATTAGCTTCGAAAAAAATTCATGTAGAAATGAATTACATGAATTTTAGAGACAGCTAATACAATGAGATTTTTATATATACAATTTTGATTATATAGATTTATTTGGGCAAAGTTTATCGAATCTTTTGATATATGAACAAAGCATAGCTTTTCATTTTTTTAGATCTCCTTTAATTTCTTTGTCAAAATGTTGTAGTTTTCAGTGTGGATGTCTTGCACAGTTTATGTTCTTATAAACAATGTAAATAATATTTTATTTTCAAAGTGTTTTATTCATCTCAAAATATGTAGAAATATAAGTTTATAGAAACTCAACAAATTTTTTTTTGGTATTGACCTTATATCTTATGTCCCCCTACACTGACTTATAAAACCAGAGAGCTCTTTTGTATCTTGTGTATAGTTATATGCATACAAATGATGATTTTTTGTTTAGTTGCTAAATTGTGTCCAACTCTTTGTGACTCCATGGACTGTAGCCCACCAGGCTCCTTTCTCCGTAGGATTTTGTAGGCGAGAATCGTGGAGAAGTTTGCCATATCCTTCTCCTTCCTTCCTGACCCAGGGATTAAACCTGCATCTCCTACACTGGCAGGCAAATTCTGTACCGCTGAGCTACCAGGGAAGCCCAAACACAATATCTGCAAGTAAAATAGGTTTTATTCACTTTTTTCAATCTTTGTTAATTTTCTTGCCTTATTGCATCAGTTAACTCCTCCAATAAACAACTGCATAGAAATTGTGGAAGCACATGTTGTTGTGTTTTTCCTAATTACATGTGAAAATCTTTTCAGTCTTTCACCTTTGAGAATAATGATAACTGTGGTGTTTTCATAAATACTGTATAAAATTTACTTCTATTTAGAAGTAATTCATAAACTTACTTCTATTTCTAGTTTTCTGAATATTTTCATGAATGCATATTGAATATTTTTTAAATATTCTCTGCATCAAGATGGTTATATTCTATTTTCCTCTAATCTATTACAAATTGAATTATGTTGATTGATTTTAGGCTAAACCAATTTTTTATAGACCTGGAAGAAATGTGGTGGTGGTTGCCCATTACTGAAAAACAAACCACACAAACTTAGTGGAATAAAATAACCATTTTAATATGTGTTTGACTGGCACAAAAACAGAAATATAGAACAATGGAACTAGACAGAAGGCCCAGAGATAAAACCTACACAACTACGCGTACTCTATTTCTGACAAAGGAGGCAAGAATATACAATGGAGAAAAGATCACCTTTTCAATAAGTGGTGCTGGGTAAACTGGAAAGCTACATATGAAAAATGAAGTTAAAACACTTCTTAAACCACACACAAAAATAACATCAAAATAGACTAAAGACCTAAATGCAAGGCTAGAAACTATAAAGCTCTTAGAGAAAAAAATGCAGTACCCTCTTAGATGTAAACTGCAGTAAGATTCTCTTTGACCCACATCCTAGAGTAATGGAAATAAGTGGAAATTTAAAAAAAAAAAAAAATGGGACCTAATTAAACTTAAAAAGATTTCACACAGCAAAGGAAACTATAAACAAGATGAAAACACAGTCCTCAGAATGTGAGAAAATAATTGCAAATGAAGCAACTGACAAAGGATTCATCTCTAAAATATACAAGCACCTCATGCAGATCAATACCAAAGAAACAGACAGCCCAATCAAAAACTGGGCAAAAGACCTAAACAGATATTTCTCCAAAGAAGACAAAGAGGTGGCTAATACACACATGAAATGAGGCTCAACATCACTCATTATCCGAGAAATGCAAATCAAAACTTCAATGAAGTATCACCTTACATTGGTCAGATGACCATCATCAAAGAAATCTACAAAAATAAGTGCTGGAAAGGGTGTGGAGAAAAGGGAACCTTTTTCTTGCACAATTGGTGGGAATGCAAATTGATACAATCACTATGGACAAAAGTATGGAGATTCCTTAAAAAGTTAGGAATAAAACTACTGTATGACCCAACAATACAGCTACTGGGTATCTGCCCTGAGGAAACCATAATTGAAAAAGACATATACGCCCTAATGTTCAACACAGTACTGTTTATAATAGCTAGGATATGGAAGCAACCTAGGTGTCGATCAACAGAGGAATGGATAAAGAATTTGCACTTCATATGCACAATGGAATACTACTCAGCCATAAAAGGAACATATCTGACTCAATTTTAATAAGGTTGATGAACCTAGAGCCTACTATATAGAGTGAAGTTAAGTAAGAAAGATAAAGACAAATACTGCATATTAACGCATATATATGGAATCCAGAAGATAGTGGTGATGAATCTATTTGCAGGGCAGCAATGGAGACTCGACATAGAGAATAGATTTGCGGACACAGCAGGAGAAGGAGAGGGTGGGGCAAGTTAAGAGAGTAGCATACAAACATATATTACCATATGCAACATTAGTAGCCAAGGGAAATTTACTCTATGATGCAGGGAGCTCAAATCTGGTGCTTTGTGATAATCTGGAGGGGTAGGGTGGCATGGCAGTTGGGGGAGGTACATACGTATACCTATGGCTGATTCATGTTTATGTTTACCCTCTAATTAAAAGTAAATTTTAAAAAATGGGCAGAAGACCTAAGCAGGCATTTCTCCAGAGAAGACATACAGATGTCCAATGAACACATGAAAAGATGTGCAACATTGTTCATTATTGGAGACATGCAAATCAATACTACAATGAGGTATCACCTCACACCAATCAACAAATCTACAAATAATAAATGCTGGAGAGGATGTGGTGAAAACAGTGCCCTCCTGCATTGTTGGTGACAATGTAAAGTGATATAGCCATCATGGAGAAGTATAAAGCATTCTCAGTACTGAGCATATATCCTGAGAAAACCATAGTTCTAAAAAACATATATACCCCAATATTCACTGCAGCACTATTCACAGTAGCCAGGGCATGGAAGCAACCTAGATGTCTATCAACAGATGAAAAGATACAGAAGATGTGGCACACATATACACAATGAACTATTACTCGGACATATAAAGGAACAAGTTTGAGTCATGGATGAATCTAGAGCCTTATATACAGAGTGAAGACAGAAAGACAAAAAATTGTATATTCATACACACACACACACACACACACACACACACACACACACACACACACACACACACACACATATATATATATATATATAAAATCTAGAAAAATGGCACTGGTAAACCTATTATTTGCAGAGAATGAATGAAGATGCACATGCGAATGTACTTGTGGACACAGCAGGGGAAGGAGAGGGTTGGACAAAGAAAGTACCATTGACATATATTCACTATCATATGTAAAACGGATAGCTAGTGGGAATTTTCCGTATAACACAGGAAGCCCAGCCTGGTGCTATATGATGATTTGGAGGGTGGGATGGGGCAAGGGGAGGGAGGCTATGAGGGAGGCGATATATATTTAAGTATGACTGATAACAGGTTATTGTACAGCAAAAACCAACACAAAACTGTAAAACAGTTTTCCTTCAATTAAAAAAATAAATAAAATAAAACACACAAACACACACAAAAATACCATGTGTACAATTCTTTGGCTAAGGAATCCACATTTGATTTTAGCCAAAAGGCAGAGAAGCGATGGCTAAGGAATCCAAACCTGGTGCACTAGTGATAATGTTTTCTCTAAAAGTGAGAAAAGCCAAATCAAACTCACATTAGACTCTGATACAAATGAAAAATAAACCTTGGTTGTATAAAATGATTGGTATCTGCAGACGGTTTGGTATAGCAGTTAAATTATTTGTGGAAAATGATGTTACCAATCCCATAGAGTTTTTGTGAGAATTAAATAAGCTAGTAATTATAATGTACTTAGAAAAGTGTGTGACACAAAGCCCTGAATATGTATTTGTTCTATGAACTAAAGATAAAACATTAAGTACATTGTGATTGAATTCATTATATCCTTTCCAAAAATGTCCTGCTTGGAACACATATTTCATGTTAATTGTTATGCCTCCCATGGTCACAAAACTAAAACAACACATTAGGATCTCTTGTCTCACTGAGAAAAAAATAAATCTGATGTCTCCACATATGATCTAACCAGCAGAATAAGATATCTGACTCTATCTCATTCTTCTACATTGAAGGAGGTCATTAAGAGAACCTGACCCCTGTAGGCCTGTGCACTAGACCTCAGCAATCAGACTCCTTACTCTCTTTCTGCTCCTTGAAGTGTATGTTCCATATACTATTCCTATACTAGGAGATACTTCAAGGACGTAGTTTATGTATGACCAAACCCCATTAGGTCTATAACAACTCTCAAGATTCTATGGGAACTCTTAATATTCTACTGGATGTGTATGGAAACCCACCTGCCTTGTTGCTATGCAAGAGCAGTCTCATTTGTAAGTTTTCTTGCTTATTAAATCTGCAACCTACCAATCTGAAATAGTCCGTTACTTTCTTCAACCTCTCCTTGTCTTCCAAAATGGGACAGTTGCAAATGTTCCCCAGGGGAATTTCTGAGCTAATGAACCAATAATTGGCTATCCAGACAGAAGACCAAAGAAATGGGCCTTAGGAAAGATGCATCTGTGAGAAAAATCTCATGTAGACCTTTGACCTTTATGCAAGGAAGGGTGGCCCATAAGTTGGATACTTATGGACTACAAAATGAGTATGGAAACATCCCTTAAACACCAATGGTTTTATCCATTTGTTGAAGAACTGTACATATTGCTTTCTGCAAAGAAGGGAAATGAATGCCAACCCCAGGGTTTTGGCCTCTACTCTGGGCAGTTCTGCGGGACACCAAAACCCAACCAGAGGCTGAAACTTAAGTTAGACAATTGTAAGAAAACTTGAGGTAAAGAGAAATGGTTGTTCACTATTCTGTTAATTTGATGAATGCCAGACAAGGTGGGAGAGCAGGATGATAATCTGAAGACCCTAGAGTGTCATTTTGTAAAGTTAGGACAGTGCCAGCTGCAGTGGATTAAGATCTGAGTGTCTGTGACAAAGCCTGATTAATACACTAAGAGGTGGAATCCCTGAGACAGGGAGGAAGACTGAGAGGAGGTTGCTGTTGTGACTGGCAGTGAAATGGTTGAAGCCTCACATACCTTCTGATCTCTAATACAAAGGAAAGCAAAAGCACAGCAACAACAACCCCAACCAGAGGGCAGCTCTTCAAAAAAGCTTCACTTAGAGAATATATTCCCACTGAGCTTACTGTTATAGCTGCCAAGTTCCAATAAAAGCCGAGGAAAAGTATTCAGACATAGTGAGTACAGCCATAGCATTGGGGGAAAGGGAGGAGGTGATATTTTTCTTACTCAGCAGGAATCAGAGAAAATGAGCAAGAACACCACCCATCCCATTCCACAGTAGTGCCTAAGTGGACGTTGGGGAATTCAAAGTACTATTCTCAGATAGATTGAGTTATTCTATCCTGCAGAGAGCCATGACCCAAAGAGGAGGATCTTCCTGAGCACATGGGACCCTAGAAATCTATGGAGAAGGCACAACAAGCAAGCAGAGAGTTGAGAATGAAATTGGAGAAGGAAATGGCAACCCACTCTAATATTCTTGCCTGGGAAATCACATGCACAGAGGAGCCTGGTGGGCTACAATCCATGGGGTCACAAAACAGTTGAACATGACTTAGCAACAAACACTTTCACTTACTTTTCACTTGGGAATGAAATAGACAATCTGGTTTCCTATCTCTGAAGGCCCTGCTCAGGCCATAGTCACTGCAAGAATGAGAGCCAGGGTCGTCCAGTCCACCCCCAACACCCAATGTACATGTTGACCCAGGTACTGTAGTACAAGACATGTATGATGTACAAAAGTCCATTGCTGATCTGAGAAAAACTGACATGGGAATTGGGACCTGGTAATAGCTAGAGGAAATATCTAAAGCAGAGAGGAAACTCAAGAAGCCAAAAAAAAAGTGAAATGAAAGTGTTAGTCGCTCAGTCGTGTCTGACTCTTGGCAACCCCATGGACTGTAGTCCACCAAGGTTCCTCTGACCATGGGGTTTTCCAGGCAAGAATACTGGAGTGGGTAGCCATTCCCTTTTCCAGGGGATCTTCCCAACTCAGGGACTGAACCCAGGTCTCTGGTATTACAGGTGGATTCTTTACATCTAAGCCACCAGGGAAGCCCTAAGAACCAAAAGTTTATCTCCATTGATGTTAAAGGGCCCAGTAAATTAACCTGGAACCCAAATGATTTAAACTCTTTGCCTCCAGGTCCCCACCTGAAACATTACACTGGCAAGCCAATGCTATGTTGCTCAGTCTATAGAAAGACTTAAACCCAAACACTGGTTCAGACCTGCCTCTATTACCCCAGTGGACCACCTGCTCCAGCAGAGACCTCAGGGATACATCCTTTTTAGGTGAGTGCCTGTCATACCTCAGGAATAGGATGCAGCTAAAGACTGCCTCCAGGTGACAACTACTGGGGGCAGAGGCCCCAGGATGAGCTCACTCTTCATTGGTCCCAAGAAATAAACAAAAGATGAAGATTCTGGCTGATGTTGGAGCAGAACGAATTCTAATAAATTGCAACTCTCAGGAATTTTCTGGCCTCCTCAGTAGTGTGCACAGCCACCCCTCCAGGTAGAACCTCTCATGAAGGAATAGCATATCATGGTTAAAAAAAAAAAAAAAGAAAAAAGTCCTTTCATATCAGTGGTGGATTGAGAATATGTGCCCTTGACCCACCTCTGCCATGGCTCAAATTCTCACTTTAACTAAGTGGTTTTCCCCTTTGCAGCAAAGAAACACCATGCCTGCTGTCTCTAGAAATGCAGATCCTACAAAATCCCACCCCTATCTCCTATGGTGGCCCCTGTAGCCTGTAGCAGGAGGAGAGGGGAACTGCATATGATGCCTGATACACAGAGGCTCTAGCTGGGCCATCTACCCATAGGGAGTGCAGTCACTATTCAGCCCAACCTGACATAATCTGGATGGAAAAAGGAATGAATCATAGCAGCCAAAGGGCTAAGCTCAGAGCAGTTTGGCTGGTGACTGGCCATCATGAGTTCTGGCTGTTACCCCTTGGCACTAATAGTTGGGTTGTCCTAAGTGATTAACTCAATGACTTGGATAATGGGCAGCCAAGGGGTGGATGATCACTTATAAGCCCTTGCGGGATAAGGGTATGTGGACAGATGTTTGAGTAGCCTGAGAGAGCCTGTGGCAGTTTTGACTGTCTTTCACACCCAGGCTCATGAAGTGCTGGGATCCCCTGGCAATTAGGAAGTTGGTTCCCTAGCCCAGGAACAAGCCCTAGCAACTGACGCTTCAGGAGACACAGTAGGCTGGGTGCACAGGAAGAATAGTCACTGTAGTGCACCAGTGGAATGGTTTGCATTGTCAAATATGTCAGATTGCCTTTGAAATTCAGTTACTTGGTTAATCTGGCAACATGTCATGTGTACTCTAAATAACACTGAAGACAATGGCCAAAGAAATCTGGAGCCATCCACTGGACTTCCCAACTGTTGAAGAGTCAGTAAACTGATTATATTGGCCCCCTCCCTCCTAGTGTTCATGGGGTTCCTTGCTTCTTGGAAGGGAGGCTATGAAAAACCTAGACAGCATATTAAAAAGCAAAGATATCACTTTGTTGACAAAGTGCAATATAGTCAAAGTTATAGTCTTTTCAGTAGTCATGTATGGATGTGAGAATTGGATGATAAAGGAGGCTGAACGCTGAAGAATTAATGCTTTTGAATTGCACTGGAGAAGACTCTTGAGAGTCCCTTGAACTTCATGGAGATCAAACCAGTCAATCCTAAGAAAAATCAACTCTGAATACTCATTGGAAGAACTGATGCTCAAGCTCCAATACTTTAGCCACCTGATGGAAACAGTTGACACTGGAAAAGACCCTGATGTTGAGAGAGATTGAAGGCAAAAGGAGAAGAAGGTAGCAGAGGATGAGATGGTTGGATGGCATCATCAATTCAATAGAAATGAACTTGGGCAAACTCTGGGAGATGGTGAGGGACAGGGAGGCTGAAATGCTGCAGTTCATGGGGTCACAAAGAGTCGGACACAACTTATGAACAGGATAACCACCATCCTGTTAGTGAAGGTTCTAAACATGTGCAAAAAAAAAAAAAAAAAGATAGAAATTGGTTTGGTACTGACTGGTGTGGCACTCAGGTATTCATTGGGTACCCCAGGAGGGGACTCAGCGGTAATATAGAACAAATTTTAGCTGTGGTTTCACCTACATGAGTGAAAACCTTGGGTTTTTCCTTCACCTCAAGGTCAGGAGGGCATGTTCTGTTTCCCATGATATAACCATTTGGCCACCATCTTTGTTTCCTCCATTGGCCTGGAGGACATTAGAGCACACAGAGAAACATTTTCTAAATCCACCTGGCAAGGCTTACATGACAGCTGATAAAGCCTGTTCCTACTGAACACTGAAATATCTATAATGAGAAAAGCTGTCCTCCAAAATAAGATGGCCTTGGATGCTACTACTGCCTCATATGAAAGTTCCTAAACAGAATGTTGTGTTCACACCTGATAAGTCTGCTAATGTGTCATCTTTATTGAGTTACATCAGGACACAAGGAAACACCCTGAGTGATTCCACCCCCAGCCTATGTAACTCAGAAGGTCAGAGGCTTGGATCCTGGAGCTCTTAGAGGGGGTTAAAAAAAAAAAAAACAACACAAAAACTTACATTATTAGCTTAACCTATGTTTTTTTTCTTGCTTGTATTTATATTGTTGCTGCAGTGTCTGTCTCCCGCACAAAGAGCCACCAAATGAGCCACCTTCATATTAATCAAATCCCTTGCTGACTCTACTCAGGCACACTGGGAAAAAGAGGAACCATGTACAATTTTAAGAGCTAGTCACAAGGAGTGAAATGTTGACGGAGGTCCTCAAGAGGACATAACTGCAGGTGAACACATGAGCTAGACCTGTGCAATTATAACTTCACAACAGTAAAGTGGTGCTGAGACCATTTAGACTGAATGAATACATGACTGAACCACATGAAGTTCCAGTTTCAGTTCAGTAGCTCAGTTGTGTCTGACTCTTTATGACCCCACGAACCGCAGCACGCCAGGCCTCCCTGTCCATCACCAGCTCCTGGAGTTTATTCAAACTCATGTCCATTGAGTTGGTGATGTCATCCAACCATCTCATCCTCTGTTGTCCCCTTCTCCTCCTGCCTTCAATCTTTCCCAATGAGTCATCTCTTCTCATCAGGTGGCCAAAGTATTGGAGTTTCAACTTCAACATTAGTCCTTCCAATGAACACCCAGGACTGATCTCCTTTAGGAGGGACTGGTTGGATCTCCTTGCAATCCAAGGGACTCTCAAGAGTCTTCTCCAACACCAGTTCAAAAGCATCAATTCTTCGGTGCTCAGCTTTCTTCACAGTCCAACTCTCACATCTATATATGACCACTGGAAAAACCATAGCCTTGACGAGATGGACCTTTGTTGACAATGTCTCTGCTTTTTAATATGTTGTCTAGGCTGGTCATAACTTTCCTTCCAAGGAGTAAGCATCTTTTAGTTTCATGGCTGGAGACTGGTGGAGAAATAACTCCAGAAAGAATGAAGGGATGGAGCCAAAGCAAAAACAACATCGCATGAAGACCTCTAGGATAAATGAGAGTCTTGGAGGTCACTGTGGAGATCTTTTCTTGCAGCTGTCCGAGACAAGCCACCTATGTAAGTGCCCTGGAATATTAAAATTACCACCTACTAATCTGGAGTAAATATGGTTTCCTCTTTCTTAAGTCTCTCATCCTCCTTGTTTGGGGCCAGTTTGAAACCCCTCTCATACTTGACCAGGTATTCCCAAGTCGGAACCAGCAGCATTCCAAATGTATAGAGCTGTGTCTGCTTAGTGGAAGCTAGGTCAAAGTTGGGACTGAACTAAAAAACTAGTCTGGGAAATGTAGTCTTTAGCTTTATAACCTCTACTTGAAGGAGGACAAGTTACAACAGAGGTAGAATAGAGTTGAATGACCCACTCTGCACTATCTGCCTGTTCAGTCCATTACAATAATTCATAATAAGTGCTTACTTTACAATCTGAATCTAACCTATGTTTCCAGGCTTTTATCTGCACTTTTCCCTTTATGAGACCTATATTCTAGTAAAAGGGCTTTTTAACTACTCTACACACACTCAGAGCTCTCTGGAGCATCTATGTCCTAGCTCTGTGTTTTTTTTTTTTTTTTTTTGGTTCAATGCTTCTCTGTTGCTTTGTTACACTTAGATTGTAATCAACTTACAAATATTTTTAAGACAACAGATGGGATGGCATCTTCATCATTTCCTATTTGTTCTAACAGAAAGCATTTTATGACCTCAGGTTGTACAGATTATTTATACCTCCATTAATAGAATTTATCATGTATGCATTTCTTATGCAGATTGTATGTTCCTTATTAGTCTGAATTTCCTAAATTTCATTCTTGTATGAAAATGTGTTAAATAGATTTATAAAAATTATTAGTAATTAGCTATATTGGGGATGCATTAACTTTATTTGTTTTATAATGTGAATACCTGTATAAAAGTAAAACATAAAGTTAAACAGCTCATGATATATGCTAGTGAATAATGTAGTGATTATTTTTCAGCAGAACTCTTAAAACAACTATTATTTAGGTTCTGACTACTGCAACTAAACCAATAACCAACAAAAGCATTAATAAAATAATTTTTTACTGTGTGATAAAATTATTATTAAAACATTAAAAATTAAATTTTCTCAAAGATTTGACCTACCAGTCATCATGAATTTTCAGTATGGAATTTAAGAACAAATTTCTGCCAACCTACTATTCTAGTCACAATGTCATGACTCTTCCTTGGTGTATAATATAGTTGATCATGTTCTCATATTTTATATTGCTATAAAATTATTTGTTACACTCATACCTGCTATGGAAATAAAAGTCTGCCAACAAAACAAGGAACGTGCTTGTACATGTGTGCTCAGTCCTGTCCGATGCTTTGCTACCGCATGGATCATAGCCCACCAGGCTCTGTTGTCTATGAAATTTTCCAGGCAAGAATACTGGAGTGGGTTACCATTTCCTAACTCCAGGGGATCTTCCCCACCCAGGGATTGAACCTGCATCTCTTGTATCAGCAAGTGGATTCTTTACTGTTGTGCCAAAAGTAAGCCTGTTTCTCCAGTGCTTGCTATAACAAGGAGTCAATTACCATCACTTGATTTGGCAGAGATTCAAAGACAGGCAAGAAGTGAGAAAGCTTTATAGTGAAAAAAAAAAGAGAAGTCATCACAAAGATTGGAGGTTGCTGGAATAATGGAAAATGTACAATCAGTTTCTTCGCCACCTTCCCCCCGCCCCCTCCCCCGAGTTGAAAGCAAGGGGAAAAACATAAAATTCGGCAGCTATTGACCAAGTCCTGAATGCTCTGAGCACGCTGTTGCAGAAGTTGTGATTTGGCTTCCTGGGTTTCTAGGTGAGCATTCTATAGTCATAGATCATCTAGACTTGACCTACTGTATATTCATTCTCTTACTGTTGTAATAAACATGCTCTAGTAGCTGGTTGTTTTTCTTCTTCTCTTATTGCCCCCTTTCAACTTTCCTTTCCTTTCTTCAATCAACAAATATTTATGGAGCACCTAGCATATGAATGACACTCTGTCAGGCAATGTCTACGTAATGATAATCCTTACTTTATAGAGTTTATAGTTCATACAAACCGTATGCCAATTTTTCTTTTTCTTTAGCTGGTCAGGGAGGAGAGGGGGATGGGGGTTGGAGGTATGAACTCAGATCTGACCTTGTAACTGGAGGCTAAAGACATGACACATCTAGCCACGTAAAAAGCATTGGCCAAATAGGGAGCCCTCTGAACAGACAGCAGTCTACTTGAAGGTGTGCAATTAGAGAAGTGCTTTGTTCATTGAAATCACTGCTAGGTCATTCACATAGATATGGCATTGTGGCTTAAATAAGGCTCTTGAATTAAGCAGGGTCAGGTCATATATGTGGAGGATATAAAAAACTAGCTATTTAAAACAGGCAAATTTTAGAAACAGGCTCACATTCAGACTGTGTGTGGCTAAATGGCACTTCCTTGAAGTGAGGTAATGTTATGGCTGACATGTGCTGTATACATTACCTTTTCTAAACTCAAACAGTACAGTCATCAGGTAAAGTTAAAAACTTGGATCAGGAATGTAAAAACCAACTATATGTGTGTATATACACACACACATGCACACAAACATATATATTTATTCCCCCAGATAATACTAAGATATATCCATGGATCCTTACTGGAATTCTAAGACTGGTTAATTTTATTTGTGATTATACCTATACTTCCTCCAAATGTTGGTGCCCTCAATTGTAGCAAACCTTGGAGCTACTGGAACTGAAAAGGGTAAGTGAACACTTGCCCTTTTATGATCAAATATAGTACATTTAAAACTTTTACATGATCAGATTCTGGGAAGTAGGCTTATACTGACTGACCTGCAATAATGTGGTAAGGAGTTCAAATCATTCAATAGCTAAACCCAAAGTTCTGGCTACTAGAATCAGGCCATTCCAGTTCTGTAAATGTGTCTTTTACAGCCTGATTTTACCTTTGAATGCTTAGTACTTCAGGATGTCCATGCTGCTATTGCTGCTGCTAAGTCGCTTCAGTCGTGTCCGACTTTGTGCAACCCCATGGACTGCAGCCTACCAGGCTTCTCCGTCCATGGGATTCTCCAGGTAAGAACACTGGAGTAAGTTGCCATTTCCTTCTCCAATGCATGAAAGTGGAAAGTGAAAGTGAAGTCGCTTAGTCGTGTCTGACTCTTAGTGACCCCATGGACTGCAGCCTACCAGGCTCCTCCATCCAGGGATTTTCCAGGCAACAGTACTGGAATAGGGTGCCATTGCCTTCTCCCCAGGATGTCCATAAAATACTTTAAATAAATTAATTTAATTTAAATGAATTTAATTTCATTTAAAGAAATGAATGAAAAACTCATAGGGAAAAGGAAGACAGAAAAAAATATCACCCAAATCAACACATCCACCAATAAAATACTGGAAAGCTACTAAGAACAATTAGGTAGAAATATTTTTAAATTATGGAAGAGAAACTTCTAGTGTAGAACGCAGAAGTTATATTTTCACTCTATACTGTAAGAAGCTTTACTTTGTGCATATATAACTATCACAATTAAAAATTATATTATGAAAAGAGAAAAATATGTTTAAGAAGCATTTAAGTGATATAGGCTAACTTAAAATGTGTGAGAGTTGGACCATAAAGAAGGCTGAGCACCAAAGAATTGATGCTTTCAAATTGTGGTTCTGGAGAAGACTCTTGAGAGTCCCTTGGACACCAAGGAATGCAAACTAGTCAATCCTAAAGGAAATCAACCCTGAATATTCATTGGAAGGACTAATGCTGAAGCTGAAGGTCCAATTGTTTGGCCACCTGATGTGAAGAGCCAACTCACTGGAAAAGACCTTGATGTTGGGAAAGGGCAGAGGGCAGGAGGAGAAGGGAGCAACAGAGGATGAGATGGTTGGATGGCATCACTGACTCATTCGATATGAGGTTGAACATACTCAGGAAGCCTGGCATGCTGCAGTCCATGGGACTGCAAAGAGTCAGGCATGACTGAGCAACTAAGAATCAAAAAAAAAAAAAAAAAAGTACAGAAATATATCTTTTGTGTCAAAATAAATATAAAATAAATCTATGCATATGTATATTAAGTATTCTCTTATGAATGTATGTTTGAATATATGTGTGTATATATAAACATAGATGTGGAGAGATATTGGGGCTTTACAGGCTCAGGCGGTAAAGTATCTGCCTGTAATACGGGAGACCCAGGTATGGCAACCCACTCCAGTCTTCTTGCCTGGTGAATTCCATGGACAGAAGAGCCTGGCAGGCTATAGTACATGGGGTCACAAAGAGTCAGACACAACTGAGTCACACACACACACACACACACACACGGAGAGACATAGATATATACTTAAGAGTGCATTTTTAAAAGTCTGGGTTTCAAAAATGAAAGCAAATGAAAAGAATAAAAAATCTGGGAAAATGCATAACAAACTATGGATCATGGTTACACATGGAGAATGAAAGAATAAAATAGGGATTAAGGGGATTGTGAATGGGTAATTTTAAATTATCTCTATCTCTGTATTATTTATATAATGTTTTAAAATGAACAATAATGTTCTATAATTTAAAATAAGCAAATGTGTTAAATGAGCACACGAAGAAAAGACATAATGTGATTAATTATGTAAAATTTCTGAGCAGAAAGAGAATACAATCTATTTGAACAGACATTGGTGATACATTATAATGAGGTTTGGGACAGAAAGAATGTAAGGCATGAGACTATAGTGAAACATTAAAGTCTGTCATTGTGCAGAATTTCAAACGTGTTTGTTAATTTTCTAACAGAAATCAGTCTCTTAAGATATAATAATGATAAATCCTCATCTTGCAAAAATAAATCATTTCCCTGTGGTACAATCTTATTTATGATTTTATTTTATTTTTTAAAATATTCTTTAAAACATTCATATATAAGAGGTGGTTGAAATAACTTACTGTTAGCATTTGACCTTGAACATAAAAATAAAGCCCAAGATATGCTGTCTTTACTTTGTACACAGGGAAAAAAGTGCTCATATTTTAGCTATTCTAAGAAAATAATGACATGTAAATACCCCTTTTTATAGACAACTACTGTATATGGATTTTTTTGACATCTTACCATAAGCTCTTGTTGCTTTTGTAGTGAAAACCTAGCAATTCATCTGAAAGGTCATTCAGGACCAGGCACAATAATTTCAGCTGATCAAATCAATTATTTATACAATGAACTACAGTATGGTTCCCTCTAGAAATTACCTTATTATAGCTACTCACTCCCACTGAACTCGAAGAAAAGTGACATTTTGAAATACAAAGCTTATTCTCTTCAGTGAGCTTAATACGTATCGGCATCTCTCCGTGGCTCTTTTCTCTATTGAATAGCTGTCAGTCAGCAAGAGAGGGCCCATTCCCTAAGCATGCTGCACAGTGGGTTTTCTTGACGTGATAGAAAATTTTCCAGTTGGCAAAAGTAAAGATTGAAGGAGGTAAAGCTTTGGACTCAGTATGAAAGGTAATAGAGCTATTAGCCAAACACCAAATTCAGAGATGCTGGTACCACACAGCCAGGCATCTAAGGAGGAAGTTTAATGTCCCACAGGGTACAAATTTAGGAAAGTGTTTGGCAGATTAAAGCACATAAATAGAGGGGAACATCTCTGAAAGACAGCTTTTGGTATGGAAATTACTGTCATTTTTAAATTAAAAATTATACTTACTATATAGGGCAGTGTTTTGTGCAAAAGGGAGCATGATCCTAATAGCCAGATAATGGCATAATTATAGACAAAAACCAAACAAACAAGTACCTCCTGCTATCATGTACCCTATCTATAATAAAATAATTATATCCATGACCCACAGGGCCCTCACATTTTACTACATTCTCTGGTGTTATATTTTTTAACAAGATTGACCTGCCTAAATTCAGCACTATAATAATCAAAAAAATTCAGGAGAATTTTACCTATGTTTATTTAACATTTTAAGCATAGGTGAAATGAGATTGCTCAAAAGACTTACATCTTTAAAATAATAATTCAAGAAATAAAACTCCATATCATGCTATAAGCAGGTATCTTAGATGAAAAAGACATTTTATTTATTTTTTTTTAATTTAAATTTATTTATTTTAATTAGAGGCTGATTACTTTACAATATGGTATTGGTTTTGCCAAAAATCAACATGAGTCTGCCACGGGTGTACATGAGACATTTTAAATGTGCTAAATCACATGAAAAATTGGAGAATGTATTAGTTATAAAATTATGTACAAAAAAAAAAATTACCTCAAAATTTAGCAGTTTAAAACAACAAACAATATGGTTTCCCTGGTGGCTCAGTGGTAAAGAATCCGCCTGTCAAAGCAGGAGATAAAGTTTGATTTAACATGCCTCAGAGCAGCTACGGGGAAGGCAATGGCACCCCACCCCAGTACTTTTGCCTGGAAAATCCCATGGATGGAGGAGCCTGGTAGGCTGCAGTCCATGGGGTCGCTAAGAGTCAGACATGACTGAGCGACTTCACTTTCACTTTTCACTTTCATGCATTGGAGAAGGAAATGGCAACCCACTCCAGTGTTCTTGCCTAGAGAATCCCAGGGACGGGGGAGCCTGCTGGGCTGCCGTCTATGGGGTCGCACAGAGTCGGACATGACTGAAGCGACTTAGCAGCAGCAGCAGCAGCAGAGCAGCTAAGCCCACACACCATGCCTGCACTCTGGTGTATGGGAGCCACAACTATTGAGCCTATGCCCCACAACTACTGAAGCCCACACAGCCCAGAGCCTGGGCTCTGCAACAGGAGAAGCCACCGCAATGAGAAACTCACACACTGCAACTAGAAAGCAACCCCCTGCGCGCCATACAGAAAAGCTTGTAAATAGCCCCAAAAAATTAAAAAGTGAATAAAACAAGAAATTGTACTATTACAACATGTCTGCAGTTCTAGAATCTGGACATCGGAGAAAGCAATGGCACCCCACTCCAGTGCTCTTGCCTGGAAAATTCCATGAACAGTGGAGCCTGGAGGGCTACAGTCCAGGGGGTCGCTGAGGGTTGGACACGACTGAGTGACTTTACTTTCACTTTTTACTTTCATGCATTGGAGAAGGAAATGGCAACTCACTCCAGTGTTCAGGGTCTGATAGCTTAATGTAGTCACAAGGCTGTGTGATCAATGTGTTGGCTGGGACTGTAGCCATCTCAAGGCACCAGGGAAGGACAGGCTTCCGCTATTTCACATGGCTGTTAGAATGACTCCGTTCCTTGTGGGCTGTTGAACTTTGGAACCCAGTGTCCTGCTTACTGATGGCTACCTTTATTTTCCTGCCATGAGAGACACAGGCCAATTCATGTTATGTCGACTGGCTTTGCTCAGAATAAACTGGCAAGGGAACACAAGAAGGTAGCTACATCCTCTCTGTCAACTAACCTTAGAGTGGCTTTCAATCAGTTTTGTAGTATTCTGTCTGTTAGAAGTAAATCACTAGGTCCAGTCCACATGTAAGGGCATAGATATCAAGAGGCAGGGATCACTGGGTGCCATCTTGGAGCCCACCATGATCTAGTCAACTAAGAATAGTTTCTAGTAGAACTGTGATTTTATGATTGGGTGGCACATTTACATATCATCACATAAAAGCAAATGGGTTAAAAAAAGTATAGAATTTTAATTTTTCCTAATTTCTTTTTTCAAATTTGATTTCTCTAATGCAATGAATATAAAACTTTGAAGCTAAAACTGGATGAGTTTAAGTCACTTAAGGAGGTTGCTTATATTGGGCAACCTCTCTATAATTTAAGAAAGAAAAACTTCAAGTAGCCTTTGCAGGTCATCACAAAAAATGTTCTTCAAAACACAATTGCCTTGAACTTTAGACATGTTATCCTTGGCACTTAGAAAAACATCATGTGTCCAACTAGCTCAATTTATATATAACAAAAATCAGTGACAGGAATACATGAATAAACATGACATCATCCACAATTCATTGTAAGCTTATGCCATGAGACCTGCATATACATCTACCTATATCTGTTTACAGATATGTCAACAAAAGATGGTCAACAATGGTCAACAAAAGAGTCTGAAATGCAGTACTTGAATGCAGTCTCAAAAACTACAGAATGATCTCTGTTCGTTTTCAAGGCAAACCATTCAATATTACAGTAATCCAAGTCTATGCTCCAACCAGTAATGCTGAAGAAACTGAAGTTGAATAATTGTTTGAAGACCTATCAGACCTTTTAGAATTAACCACCAAAAAAATCTCCTTTTCATTATAGGGGACTGGAATGCAAAAGTAGGAACTCAAGAAACACTTGGGGTAACAGGCAAATTTGGCCTTGGAATACGGAAAGAAGCAGGGCAAAGGCTAATAGAGTTTTGCCAAGAGAACGCACTGGTCATAGCATACAGGCTCTTCCAACAACACAAGAGAAGACTCTACAGATGGACGTCATGAGATGGTCAACACCGAAATCAAATTGATTATATCCTTTGCAGCCAAAGATGAAGAGGCTCTATACAGTCAGCAAAAACAAGACCCGGAGCTGACTGAGCTCAGATCATGAACTCCTTATTGCCAAATTCAGACTTAAATTGAAGAAAGTAGGGAAAACCACTGGACCATACAGATATGACCTAAATCAAATCCCTTATGATTATACAGTGGAAGTGGGAAGTATATTTAAGGGACTAAATCTGATAGAGTGCCTGATGAACTATGGACAGAGGTTTATGACACTGTACAGGAGACAGGGATCAAGACCATCCCTAAGGAAAAGAAATGCAAAAAAGCAAAATGGCTGTCTAGGGAGGCTTTACAAATATCTGTGTAAAGAAAAGAAGTGAAAAACAAAGGAGAAAAGGAAAGATATACCCATCTGAATGCAGAGTTCCAAAGAATAGCAAGGAGAGATAAGAAAGCCTTCCTCAGAGATCAATGCAAAGATATAGAGGAAAACAACAGAATGGGAAAGACTAGAGATCTCTTCAAGAAAATTAGAGATACCAAGGGAACATTTCATGCAAAGATAGGCTCAATAGAGGACAGAAATGGTATGGACCTAACATCCTGGAATGTGAAGTCAAGTGGGCCTTAGAAAGCATCACTACAAACAAAGCTAGTAGAGGTGATGGAATTCCAGTTGAACTATTTCAAATCCTGAAAGATGATGCTGTGAAAGTGCTACACTCAATATGCCAGCAAATCTGGAAAGCTCAGCAGTGGCCACAGGACTGGAAAAGGTCAGTATTCATTCCAATCCCAAAGAAAGGCAAAGCCAAAGAAAGGCAAAGCCAAAGAATGCTCAAACTACCGCACAACTGCACTCATCTCACATGCTAGTAATGCTCAAAATTCTCCAAGCCAGGCTTGAGCAATATGTGAACCCTGAACTTCCTGATGTTCAAGCTGGTTTTAGAAAAGGCAGAGGAACCAGAGATCAAATTGCCAGGATCTACTGGATCATGGAAAAAGCAAGAGAGTTACAGAAAAACATCTATTTCTGCTTTATTGACTATGCCAAAGCCTTTGACTGTGTGGATCACAATAAACTGTGGACAATTCTGAAAGAGATGGGAATACAAGACCATCTGACCTGCCTCTTGAGAAATCTGTATACAGTTCAGGAAGCAACATTTAGAACTGGACATGGAACAACAGACTGGTTCCAGATAGGAAAAGGAGTATGTCAAGGCTGTATATTGTCACCCTGCTTATTTCACTTATATGCAGAGTACATCATGAGAAACGCTGAGCTGGAAGAAGCACAAGCTGGAATCAGGATTGCCGGGAGAAATATCAATAACCTCAGATATGCAGATGACACAACCCTTATGGCAGAAAGTGAAGAGGAACTAAAAAGCCTCTTGATGAAAGTGAAAGAGGAGAATGAAAATGTTATCTTAAAGCTCAATATTCAGAAAACTAAGATCATGGCATCTGGTCCCATCACTTCATGGCAAATAGATGGGGAAACAGTGTCAGACTTTATTTTTGGGGCTCCAAAATCACTATAGATGGTGATTGCAGCTATGACATTAAAAGATGCTTACTCCTTGGAAGGAAAGTTTTGACCAACCCAGACAGCATATTGAAAAGCAGAAACATTACTTTGCCAACAAAGGTCTGTCTAGTCAAGGCTATGGTTTTTCCAGTGGTCATGTATGAATGTGAGAGTTGGACTGTGAAGAAAGCTGAGAGCTGAAGAATTGATGCTTTTGATCTGTGGTGTTGGAGAAGACTCTTGAGAATCCCTTGGACTGCAAGGAGATCCAACCAGTCCATTCTAAAGGAGATCAGTCCTGGGTGTTCTTTGGAAGGAATGATGCTAAAGCTGAAACTCCAGTACTCTGGCCACCTTATGTGAAGAGTTGACTCACTGGAAAAGACTCTGATGCTGAGAGGGATTGGGGGCAGGAGGAAAAGGGGACAACAGAAGATGAGATGGCTGGATGGCATCACTGATTTGATGGATATGAGTTTGAGTAAGCCCCTTGAGTTGGTGATGGCCAGGGAAGTCTGGCATGCTGCAGTCCATGGCATCACAAAAAGTCAGAGACGACTGAGGGACTGAACTGAACTTGAGTCAGTAACACTTTTCCCCCTCCTTGCAGTAAGGTAAGAAGACAATGGTTAAATCTTCCAATAACTCATTTTACCACAAGGAAAAATTAAAGTCATTGAAATGATGACAAGAAACTGTAACACCTAATTCTGGCTATCTCTATATTGCTTGTGTTCAGTCGTGTCCAACTCTTTGACCTTATGGCAAACTCCATGAGATAGTGAAGGACAGGGGACCTTGGTGTGCTGCAATGGTGGGGTCACAAAGAGTCGAACATGACTTAGCAACTGAACAACAACAACCATACAGCTATCTTGTTCCACTTCTGACAATTTACCCCAGACACAGTGGCCTGTTGGGCAAGGGCAGCCTCTTTTTCAGATGCTTTTTAACCAGAACACCTACATAAAGTGATAGAGCCAGACATGCTACTATATTAGAAGAAAACACTCTAGGCACAGTAAAGAGGAAGTGTAAAACCTTGAATTAATACACCAACTAAAAATGTAAACACACAATATGATATTAAAGTGAGAGTTATGGGGGGCAAGAACTTATAAAATACCTAATAGCTTCATTGAGAATCAACATATAATTAACTGCATCAATGTATACAATTGGATAAGTTTTGGCATATGTATTTCACTTCCTTCCCACCTCAATATCCAAATGTTTCAGCACAATTTGCTGAAAATACTTGGTCCACCAATGAAATGTCTTAGAACTTTTTTTATTGTCCTTTGCACACATAATACTCTATGCCCAATAATAACAACATACTTGATAAAGTTTGAACATCTTCATCTGTTTCAAGCTTTATCTTGTGTTCTTCCCTTCATTGCCAATATAGGCATCTTCTCAACCATGATTTCCTGATAACATAACACATATTTCCTTCTTTAAGGAACAGTTTCTATAGCTGCCTCTATTTGAAATCACCACTAACGTGTATTGTTTTCTCATTTTCTCTTAATTTCGTTAACTCTGACAAATATGTCTTAAAATCAGATAGTGTTAACCTGTTGAATTAGTTCCTATTGCTGTGGTAATTTAGTCACTTAAAACAATATAAATGTATGATATTAGAATTCTGGAGAACAGAAATCTGAAGTATCACTGGTCTAAAATCAAAGTGTTAGGAGAGTTGTATTCCTTTCTAGAGGTGTCCCATGAGAATCCATTTTCTTGAATTTTACAACCTCTGTAGATCTTCATTTCTCTTCATCGTATAGGTCTCCTTTGCCTGTTGTCTGTCTGGCAAACACTAGATTACTTGTCCTCTCCCAAATTCAACTTTATCACCTCAACATAAGCCAACTTCTGGGCTTCGTTTGGTTTCTCCTCCAAATGCTAGAACCTGGAAACTACAGATAGGATCCTAGGGCAAGCCCAGGGTTCCCTCATTTATTTTACTCTCTATCACTGACCAACGTTCTCTGTTGGATGTCACCCAATATTTGAGAAACAATTTTATCCAGTATTTTTTTTAAAGAAGATGACTCTACTCATTCTGTTTCATCTTGACTTGAAAAAAAAAATCTCTATTTATACTGTCTTCATAACTTGCCAGTTTTTAACTGTCTCTTTCTACTATCAACTAAAAGGAACTGTCAGAGTTACAATATTTATGATTTAAGATGAATTTTATGATTTTAAGTCTCTCAAATCCTAGATATCTCAAACATATTATCAATTCTCTAGCCAATATTGTCCATTTCTAGTCATTATTACATGACAGATCCATGTTTTTGCAACCTGATCTTTTACTCTTTAGAAGTTTTTTATTACACACATAATTCTCTAATATGCTATGCCCAATAATAACAAACACTTGGCAAGGTTTGTACATCCTTGCCTACTTCAAGCCTTATTTTGTGTTCCTTCTTCCATTGCCAATATAAATATCTTCTCAACTTGAACTTCCTGATGAACACATATGTCCTTCTTTAAGAAACCGTTTCTATGGCTGCCTCTATTTGAATTGACCACTATCTTCTTTTTTGTTTTCCCACTGTTTCCTAAATTTTGTTAACACAGACAATTTTCTTTGTATAACTTGTTGTTAAATTATGTATTACTTCACAAATATAACTGTGTCTGTTTCATTTCTTTTACTCCTTGAGCAAAGTAATTGATACAAAATAGGTTTCAAACATATTTTAAATGAAAAAAATATATTGAATGACTAAATGAACAAATAATTGGATATGCTCATTCCTAATCAGATACTTAGTAAAATGTAGTAATGCTTATTATTAGACTCTAGGATTAAAGTGATATACAAGTGTTATGACAAATAAATATATACTTTCTTAATATGATGTAATCACTGGATATATTAACAAATTGAAACTATATGAAATATGTAATATGCAAATTTAGTTAATCCAAAATTGACAAGGGTGTCTTCAATGAACAAATTGATAATGTATATATTTTTGTGTAATGTTTAAAATTATATATACTCAATGCAAGAAAATATTGATAGACAAATCTGCATAAACAATGATCTTAAAATGCTACATTTTTATCAGTTCAACTTCTGAAACTATGTCATACCCATTGTCTATGTGTAAAACATTTGTTTAATTTATACATAAGTAAGAAAAAATAAAAACGGTTGAATTTCTTTTTTACAAGCTTTTTTGTAAGCAATATGTTAGCTAAACAAATATTGTTAAAGAAACTCCTTACTACATGTATAAAAGTATTTCCCAGTGAACAACAGGATAAATTTCAGTGTATCATGATATAAATTTAAGACAGTAATATTTTCAGGCCTACTATTCTTTGTGCTTTTGAACTGTGGTGTTGGAGAAGATTCTTGCGAGTTCCTTGGATGACAAGGAGATCCAACCAGTCTATCCTAAAGGAGATCAGTCCTGGTGTTAATTGGAAAGACTGATGTTGAAGCTGAAGCTCCAATACTTTGGCCATCTGATACGAAAAGCTGACTCATTTGAAAAGACCCTGATGCTTGGAAAGATTGAGGACAGGAGGAAAAGGAGATGACAGAGGATGAGATGGTTGGATGGCATCACCGACACAATGGACATGAGTTTGGGTAAACTCCAGGAGTTGGTGATAGACAGGAAGGCCTGGCATGCTGTGGTTCATGGGGTTACAAAGAGCCAGACACGACTAAGAGACTGAAGTGAACTGATTTTCTGTAGAATTAGCATATTATAAGTCTTTTTTAAAGAATAATCACCACATTTACCATTGCTGATGGTGTTGTTTAAAATAGACAGTATTAAGAGGAATGCCCTGATAGTCAATATGGAATCGTCTTTAAAATATCGGTTAGAAGTATACATGTGAATTATATAGGTTCAGTGTGTATAAAAAATGAATAGGTTGGGGAAGGATACCAATCATTAGAAATAAAGTCTCCAAAAAGTACTATTAGTATATGTTTATTAATGACAATATTAACATGAATAATAAACTGTCTTTTGGGAAATAATAAGAGAATTGGGATATAAGAAATTTGCTTTAAAAATCATTTATCCACTATTCAAAATGGCCATTGTGAGAAAGTCTACCAATAATAAATGCTAGAGAGGGTGTGGAGAAAAAGGAACTCTTTTATACAGTTGGTGGAAATGCAGTACGGAGGTTCCTTAAAAACTAAAAATACAACTATCATATGACCTAGCAATCCCACTATTGGTGATACATTCAGGGAAAACTATAATTCAAAAAGATATATGCACCCCAATGTTCATAGAAGCACTATTTGCAATAGCCAAAACATGGAAGCAGCCTAAATGTCCACTGACAGATAAATGGATAAAGAAGCTGTGGTACATATTATACAATGGAACATTGCTTCTGCTGCTGCTGCTAAGTCACTTCAGTTGTGTCCGACTCTGTGTGACCCCATAAACGGCAGCCCACCAGGCTCCTCTGTCCCTGCGCTTCTCCAGACAAGAACACTGGAGTGGGTTGCCATTTCCTTCTCCAATGCAGGAAAGTGAAAAGTGAAAGTAAAGTCACTCAGTCGTGTCCGACCCTTAGCAACCCCACGGACTGCAGCCTACCAGGCTCCTCCATCAATAGTATTTCCCAGGCCTTCTCTGAAGTGGAATGTTATTCAGCCATATTAAAAAAAAATGAATGCAATCTGCAGCAACATGGATGGACATAAAGATTATCATACTAAACAAAGTAAAGCAGACAGAGAAAGACAACTATGATGTCACTTATATGTGGAATCTTAGAAGAAAAAAAGATACAAATTAACTTCTTTAGAAAACAGAAACAGGACCACAGACATAAAAAACAAACTTATGGTTACCAAAAAGGAAAGGGGGTGTGCATTTCACTGTACACATAAAACTAACACAACATTCTAAATCACCTATTACTTCAATAAAATAATAAAAATAAAAAATTTTAAACTATATACCTCTAAAATATAAGGAATAGGTAAAATAAAGATAGCAGCCAATGTCCCCTTTTCTAATTATTCATATTATTTGTATGACACCTAACTACCTAGTATTTAATATTTTTCCTTCATAAAGTTTTTTTTTTCTTTATAAATTGTTTTAGAAATGCAGCCATGTAACTCTGACTATCCCTGAGGAATGCTCTAGCAAAAAACAAGAACATATTTCTGTAACTATACAGTATTAAATGTTGCAATTTGATTTCATCAAATTGAAGTTGTAATTGAAATTGTAATTGAAATTACAGTTATGATTATGTAACTGTTAAAAATAAACTTACAAAAAAGACTTGCTTTAACAATTTGAAAATAACTTTTATATACATAATATAGGTTACTATGGATTCTTGCAAAATTAAAATGGTTAAAGAGGAATCACTATTTTGAGGTAAAAAATCATATTGACAATCTAAATATAAATATCAACCAAAATTTGACTAAATTGGATCAAACTGTGATTACTGGAATTGAAAGTATTTTATTCTATTAGAAATTTACCTACAATTTTCTGTTTTACAGGGCTTCCCTTGTAGCTCAGCTGGTAAATAATCCACCTGCAATACAGGAGACCTGGGTTCGATCCCTGGGTTGGGAAGATTTCCTGGAGAAGGGAAAGGCTACCCACTCCAGTATTCTGACCTGGAGAAGTCCATGGACTGTATAGTACATGAAGTTGCAAAGAGTCGGACACAACTGAGTGACTTACATTTTCACGTTTCTGTTTTACAAGTACATTCAAAAAATATTTAAAGCATATGTATGAGTAGACAATTACTTTAATTTTCCTAAATCATAGTAAAAATGGCTTATCCTGTTTACTTTTACAATTACTAGAGAGAAATGTAATTTTGAACTCTGGTGACAACAATCTATTACCTTGTATCTTCTAGTCTGGTACCCAGATAAAGATTTTTGCATTTTTCTCTTATTTTTTGTGCATTTTCAGGGTAAAAACTTGAATTAATAATATTCTAGGTTTTTTCTATAATCTAGAATTAAAACAATTGAATAAGACAATTTGATCGGTGTCAAGTTCCAATTTATTTACCTGAACGATCTTTATTCACCCAGTTTTCTCATAAAGAAATGCAAAAACAAAATCCCCAAGTAGTGTTTTATAAAGATTAATTTATTACTTTCTTCTATAAAATTTATTAGACAGTCTTATTCACCATCCTGTGATTTTTACTAATGCTAACACCATTATTTAAGAATTGTTGAGTAGAAAGCAGATAATTAGTTCCCATTTCATCTATTAAAAAGGACTTGAATTTAACTTCTAAGTTATCACATTACTGTCACATTTACTTTTAATTAAGCATTTTATGCTAATTCTGATTTCATAGCTTGTTGTTATTAGCATACAAATGTAAGCCAATAACACATTCATAATTCTCTTTAAAGGATTAAGTTAGACTGTCCACAGACTAATGAGTAGTAAAGAAAAATATATCATGAAGTTTCAGTTGCCACAAGTTTTCCTACAACTTACACACTGTTGGACTAAAAATAATTCAGAAGTTCTTTTGTATTAGAGAAATCATGAAATCTGAAACAATCAAATGGATACTTACATAGAAAGTCCTATAAAACTAGGAAATAATGGGCTATTCACTTAAAATGCAACCTGCTGATTTAGGAATACTTATTCAACACAAGGAGATCCAACCAGTCCATTCTGAAGGAGATCAGCCCTGGGATTTCTTTGGAAGGAATGATGCTAAAGCTGAAACTCCAGTATTTTGGCCACCTCATGCGAAGAGTTGACTCATTGGAGAAGACTCTGATGCTGGGAGGGATTGAGGGCAGGAGGAGAAGGGGACGACAGAGGATGAGATGGCTGGATGGCATCACTGACTCGATGGATGTGAGTCTGAGTGACCTCCGGGAGTTGGAGATGGACAGGGAGGCCTGGCATGCTGCGGTTCATGGGGTCGCAAAGAGTCAGACACGACTGAGCGACTGATCTGATCTGATCTGATTCAACACTTAAAATTATGTGAAAAATAACCAAACAAGGTTCTAAGGGGTTTGGCTGAACATGATTTATGGAATGTGAACTGGTGAATCAAGTCATTTTCTTCTAGTTTTAAATGTGAATGTTTTTGTCTATATAATGAGCTTTCTATCCAATTCCTAAAGTTTTATTTCCTAGTTTTTTTTTTTTTTTAATAAGATGCAAGTAGTTCTTGTTTATTTCCTGTAAAAGAATGCCAAAAAAAATCAGAATTTTTCATCACTGAAGTCCCCAGCAGCACTTTCATATTCCAGTATCAGATCTTGACATAGTTTGGGCTATAAGTTAATTCAAGTAAATTCTCCTACTTGGTACAATTTCATCCATGTAATATGTGAGACAGGCCAATTCCTGACTGGATGCTCATCCTCTTATGTTGTCATTAATGTGTCTTCCCCACTCACTGATCACTGAACATTTACTTCACAGTAGAAGGGGTCTGCAAAGAGTCAGACACAACTGAACAACAAAAAAGGGTGTTAAGTGGACAATTTTCCAGCAAACATTTCACAAAGCACCTTATCTTTTATTTTTTACAATTAACCAGTTAGATAATATGTATTTCATGAAGGCTCCAAGAAAAGAATATTCATAAAACATTCTCATATCAGCTAGGCAAAAAATAAAGAAAGAAAAAAGTATCTTTATATTGCATCAAACTAAAACTAAGTCCATCATAGAGGTGCTATGCTGTGCTTAGTCATTCAGTTGCATTTGACTCTCTGCAACCCCATGAACTGTAGCCCACCAGACTCCTCTGATAGGAGATTCTCCAAGCAAGAATACTGGAGTGGATTTCCACGCCTATCTCCAGGTGATCTTCTCAACCCAGGGATTAAACCCAGGTCTCCTGCATTGCAGGCAGATTCTTTACCATGTGAGGCACCAGGGAAACCCCTGGAATGCAAAAGTAGGAAGTCAAGAGATACCTGGAGTAACAGGTAAGTTTGGCCTTGGAGTACAAAATGAAGCAGAGAAAGGGCTAATAGAGTTTTGCCAAGAGAGCACACTGGTCACAGCAAATATCCTTTTCCAATAGCATAAGAGATGACTCTACACATGGACATCCCCAGATGGTCAATACTGAAATCAGATTGATTATGTTCTTTAGAGCCAAAAATGGAGAAGCTCTATATAGTCAGCAAAAACAAGGTGGGATCTGACTGTGGCTCAGATCATGAACTTCTTATTGCAATATTCAGACTTATTAAAGAAAGTAGGGAAAAACACTAGATCATTCAGATATGACCTAAATCAAATCCCTTCCACATATACAGTGACAAATAGATTCAAAGGATCAGACCTGATACAGTGTCTGAGAAACAATGGACGGAGGTTCATAACACTTGACAGGAGGCAGTGATCAAAAACATCACCAAGAAAAAGAAATGCAAAAAGGTTGTCTGAGGAGGTCTTACAAATACCTGAGAAAAGAAGAGAAACAAAATGCAAAGAAGAAAAGGAAAGATACATCCATCGGAATGCACAGTTCCAAAGAATAGCAAGGAGAGATAAGAAAGCCTTTCTCAGTGATCAATGCAAAGAAATAGAGAAAAACAATAGAATTGGAATAACAGATTTCTTCAAGAAAATTAGAGATACCAAAGGAAAATTTCATGCAAAGTTGGGTACAATAAAGGACAGAAATGGTATAGACCTAACAGAAGCAGAAGATATTAAGAAAAGGTGGTAAGAATATACAGAAGAACTATACAAAAAAGACCACAATGACCCAGACAACCATGATGGTGTGATCACTCACCTAGAGCCAGACATCCTAGAGTGTGAGGTTGACTGAGACTTAGGAAGCATCACTACTAACAAAGCTAGGTGGAGGTGATGAAATTCCAGTAGAGATATTTCAAATAGAAAAAGATCACACTGTTAAAGTGCTACATTCAATATGTCAGCAAATCTGGAAAACTCAGCAGTGGGCACAGGACTAGAAAAGGTCAGTTTGCAGTTCAATCCCAAAGAAAGGCAATGCCAAAGAATGTTCAAACTACCACACAATTTGCACTCATTTCACATGTTAGCATAGTAATGTTCAAAAATCTCCAAGCTAGCCTTCAATATTACAGGAATCAAGAACTTCTAGATATTCAAGCTGAATTTAGAAAAGGTAGAGGAACCAGAGATCAACTTGCCAGCATCCATTGGATCATAGAAAAAGCAAGAGAATTCCAGAAAATAATCTACTTCTGCTTCATTGACTACGCTAAAGCTTTTGACTGTGTGGATCACAACAAACTGGGGAACATTCTTAAAGACAAGGCAATACCAGACCACCTTATCTGCTTCCTGAGAAACCTGTATGCAGATCAAGGAGAAACAGTTAGAATCGGACATGGAATAACAGACTGGTTCCAAATTGGGAAAGGAGTACGTCAAGGCTGTTTACTGTCACCCTGCTTATTTAACTTATATGCAGAGTACATAATATGAGATGGCAGCCTGAATGAAGTACAAGCTGGAATCAAGACTCTAGGAAGAAATATAAAAAATAACCTCAGATATGCAGATGACACCACCATTATGGCAGAAAGCAATGGGGAACTAAAGATCCTCGTGATGAAAGTGAAATAGGAGAGTGAAAAAGTTGGCTTAAAATTCAATATTCAGAAAACTAAGATCATGGCATCTGGTTCCATCACTTCATGCCAAATAGATGGGGAAACAGTAGCTGACTTTATTTTTATGGGCTCCAAAATCACTGCAGATGCTGACTGCAGCCATGAAATGAAAAGATGCTTGCTTCTTGGAAGAAAAGCTTTGACCAACTTAGACAGCATATTAAAAAGCAGAGACATTACTTTGCCAACAAAAGTCCACATATTCAAAGGTATAATTTTTTTTTTTTTTCTGTAGTCATGTATGGATGTTAGAGTTGAACCATATAGAAGGCTGAGCGTGAAGAATTGATGCTTTTGAACTGTAGTGTTCGAAAAGATTCTTCAGAGTCCCATGGACAGCAAGGAGATCAAACCAGTAAATCCTAAAGGAAATCAGTCCTGAATATTCATTGGAAGGACTGATGCTGAAGCTCCAATACTTTGGCTGACTCACTGGAAAAGACCCTGATATTGGGAAAGACTAAAGGCAGGAGGAGAAGGGATGACAGATGATGAGATGGTTTGATGGCATCACTGACTCAATGAATATGAGTTGAGCAATCCCTGGGAGTTGGTGACAGACAGCGTAGCCTGGCATGCTGCAGTCCATGGGGTTGCAAAAGTCAAAAGTCATGACTGAGTGACTGAACTGAATGGAAAACTAAGCCTAAGACAAAACTGTAAAAGTATGTAAGTGAAAGTGAAGTTGCTCAGTCATGTCCAACTCTTTGTGACCCCATGGACTATAGCCTACCAGGCTTCTCTGTCCATGGGATTTTCCAAGCAAGGATACTGGAGTGGGTTCCCATTTCCTTCTCCAGGAGCTCTTCCCGAACCAGGGATTGAACCCAGGTCTCTCACATTGTAGGCAGACGCTTTACCATCTGAGCAACCAGGGAAGTCTATAAAGGTATGCTCATTCATAAAATTGAGACAGTGGAAATCTTCAGCCATTTCTTAAGTTTCAGGAGAGAAAGTAGAGTTACATTTTATAGAATGAACAGACAAAACTGAAACAGTCTCTGATAGGCAAGTATTCTATTATTTGGAAGTGGAGGCTACTGCATCTTAATGGCCCACAGTCATACAAAACAGATAAACATAATAGAGAAGGAGGGAGTTCATAGCAGTTCTACTGTATGTAACAACAGTGAACAGTGCTTAGTGTTTATCTGATTTTGTAGTTAGACTGTCATTCACACAAAGGTCCTTACTGGAAGGGTGGCTATGATAGCAGGTGGATTCTCAATACTGGTGCATTTTCTTTCTAGGTATTCTTTAGGGACAGTGTTGTATAGTGTCTAGCTCTAAAAGCAGCCCATATTAAAGTCATCAGTGGTCAGTTTCCTTCAATTTCTTGTGTAAAATGGGGACCTTACTCAAGTAAATGCAGGAGCTTTTAAAGGATTAAAACAGACATTCTAGAGGAGTTTTCTCCTTGCCTTCTAACATTGCCACTTTTTTCTTTCGTGGTTGTGATCTACCTTTCCTGCCTGCAATACGTTTACCGACTGTGAATTCTCCAGACTGGCAAAAAAATAGCTCCCAGAAAATATTTTTGATGGTTTTCAGCATCGTAACAATAATCCCAGTAAAGGGCATAAGAACAGGACTGACTTTCAACTGTAAGTTTCAGCTCAAGTCAAAATTTGCTGCTTAAACCGAAAGCACACAAACAAGTACTTCATTTTCCCTGTGCTATTAAACACTGACCTTGCTTCAGGGTGGCAGCTCTGGGTCTTCAGGCGATCCCAGGTGCACATCAGTTGAATAACCTTTTTAACCTCCAGTTGAGTTTCTTAACTAAATTTCTTTCTGAGAAGTATGTAAATTCTGTCCTGTCCTTTAGGTAAAGATTTTAATTGACTTTCTCCCCACTATGGAAAAAACAAGCTTTATTCCTATTTGCAATTCATCTCAACATTCCTTTAGTTTATTACTATTATTACATCAGCCCGTTCTCTCATATTATATGAGTAAAATAAATAAGTTAATATGTGTTCATTGTTATGCTGTATGCAAGTCACTCTTTTTTTGAAAATTATCATTTACATCTTTGTGACCTTTCTAAAAGTATCAAAATGGTTTCTGAATACATAAAAGTCATGTCTTTAAATGCATTTAAAAGATCACTTCATGAATAAAATTCTTGTACAAAATACGAGGATGGTAAAATAGCAATGTTTATGTCAGAGTTTATTAGAGTGATATAGACAAGCACATAAAGGGGTAGACTATGTTCCAGTAAGTTGCCACTTTCAGATCCATTGAGTTTTATTTATTGATTCCCTAAAATCTAAAAAACATAAGGGAAATGGATAGTTGAGTAAATAAGACTACTGCACCCTAATGGCCCATAGTCATACAAAACAGATAAAATAGAGAGGGAGTTCACAATAGATCTAATGCATGTAACAACTGTGAAAGAAAAAAAACAGTTGTGACCAGTTCAGTTCAGTCACTCAGTTGTGTCCAACTTTTTGTGACCCCAGGGACTGCAGCACTCCAGGCTTCCCTGTCCATCGTCAACTCCCAGAATTTACTCAAATTCATGTCCATTGAGTTGGTGATGCCATCCAACCATCAGATCAGATCAGATCAGATCAGTCGTTCAGTCGTGTCCGACTCTTTGCGACCCCATGAATCACAGCACGCCAAGCCTCCCTGTCCATCACCAACTCCCGGAGGTCACTCAGACTCACATCCATCAAGTCAGTGATGCCATCCAACCATCTCATCCTCTGTCGTCCCCTTCTCCTCTTGCCCCTAATCCCTCCCAGCATTAGCGTCTTCTCCAAAGAGTCAACTCTTCACATGAGGTGGCCAAAGTACTGGAGTTTCAGCTTCAGCATCATTCCTTCCAAAGAAATCCCAGGGCTGATCTCCTTCAGAATGGACTGGTTGGATCTCCTTGCAGTCCAAGGGACTCTCAAGAGTCTTCTCCAACACCACAGTTCAAAAGCAGCAATTCTTTGGTGCTCAGCCTTCTTCACAGTCCAACTCTCACATCCATACATGACCATAGGAAAAACCATAGCCTTGACTAGATGAACCTTTTTTGGCAAAGTAATGTCTCTGCTTTTAAATATGCTATCTAGGCCATATCATCCTCTGTTGTCCCCTTTTCCTCCTGCCTTCAATCTTTCTCAGCATCAGGGTCTTTTTTCAAATGTGTCAGTTCTTCTCATCAGGTGGCCAAAGTATTAGAATGAATAGAAAAAGATAAAGACATGCCTTAGAGCTCATACTGAGTAGCAAAGAGTTGGGACTGGAAAGGAATCTCTTTCAACTACTTCACACTCATACCTCCATTGGGCACTATTTCTCCTTTTAATATAAAATGTTAATTACATGGAAATACAATCACCCATTGTCACAGTCTACTGATGCTCACAAAGAGCAAGCTTTCCTTTCCTGCTAAACACAAAGTAAGTACTAAGAAAACACTTTCTTGCATGCATGGAGTCACTTTAGTCATCAGATCAGATCAGATCAGTTGCTCAGTAGTGTCCGACTCTTCGTGACCCCATGAACCGCAGCACGCCAGGCCTCCCTGTCCATCACCAGCTCCCGGAGGTCACCCAGACTCACACCCATCAAGTCAATGATGCCATCCAGCCATCTCATCCTCTGTCGTCCCCTTCTCCTCCTGCCCTCAATCCCTCCCAGCATCAGAGTCTTCTCCAATGAGTCAACTCTTCGCATGAGGTGGCCAAAATACTGGAGTTTCAGCTTTAGCATCATTCCTTCTAAAGAAATTCCAGGATTGATCTCCTTAAGAATGGACTGGTTGGATCTTCTTGCAGTCCAAGGGACTCTCAAGAGTCTTCTCCAACACCACAGTTCAAAAGCATCAATTCTTTGGCGCTCAGCCTTCTTCACAGTCCAGCTCTCACATCCATACATGACCACAGGAAAGACCATAGCCTTGACTAGGCGAACCTTTGTTGGCAAAGTAATGTCTCTGCTTTTGAATATGCTATCTAGGTTGATCATAACTTTCCTTCCAAGGAGTAAGCGTCTTTTAATTTCATGGCTGCAGTCACCATCTGCAGTGATTTTGGAGCCCAGAAAAACAAAGTCTGCCATTGTTTCCACTGTTTCCCCATCTATTTCCCATGTAGTGATGGGACCAGATGCCATGATCTTCGTTTTCTGAATGTTGAGCTTTAAGCCAACCTTTTCACTCTCCACTTTCACTGTCATCAAGGGGCTTTTTAGCCCCTCTTCACTTTCTGCCATAAGAGTGGTGTCATCTGCATATCTGAGGTTATTGATATTTCTCCCAGCAAGGTCAGTTTTCATCCCAATCCCAAAGAAAGGCAATGCCAAAGAATGCTCAAACTACTGAACAATTGCACTCATCTCACACGCTAGTAAAGTAATGCTCAAAATTCTCCAAGCCAGGCTTCAGCAATATGTGAACTGTGAACTTCCTGACGTTCAAGCTGGATTTAGAAAAGGCAGAGGAACCAGAGATCAAATTGCCAACATCCGCTGGATCATGGAAAAAGCAAGAGAGTTCCAGAAAAACATCTATTTCTGCTTTATTGACTATGCCAAAGCCTTTGACTGTGTAGATCACAATAAACTATGGAAAATTCTGAAAGAGATGGGAATACCAGACCACCTGATCTGCCTCTTAAGAAATCTGTATGCAGGTCAGGAAGCAACAGTTAGAACTGGTCATGGAACAACAGACTGGTTCCAAATAGGAAAAGGAGTACATCAAGGCTGCATATTGTCACCATGTTTATTTAACTTATATGCAGAGTACATCATGAGAAATGCTGGACTGGAAGAAACACTTTAGTCATGTCTGACTCTTTGAAACCTTGTAGCCCACCAGGCTCCTCTGTTCATGGAATTCTTGGGAAAAGAATACTGGAGTGGGTTGCCATTTCTTTCTCTAAGAGATCTTCCTGATCCAAAGATTGAACACATGTCTCTTTCATCTCCTGCATTAGGAGGTAAGTTCTCAACACTAGTGCCATCTGGAAAGTCCAAGGTAAGTTATTAAGTACTCTTTCAATTTCAGCTAATCTGAAGAGTATTTCCAACTCCTAAAGCTTCATAGCCATGGGGAAGTATTAAAATGTTGAATCTTTGATCTAAGTACTAAAGGTTAACCTCTTGTAGAACTGATTGTTATAGATTTTCCCTGTGGTTTGCATAGAGAGTTTCATCATTTTGATGCATTTGCTATCAATAGTGTATGTTCTCAGAATTTGCTTCAGTATACAAGAACTTGGTACTATTCTTAAAAACACTGAAGAGTTATATTAAATCATTCAACATAACCCCTTCATGGATTATAGCCTTGTCATGGTGAAGGGGCTTGTGTAACTCAATGAAACTATGTTGTACAGGGCCACTCAAGATGGACAAGTCATAGTGAAGAGTTCTGATAAAATGCAGTCCACTGGAGGAGAAAATGGCAACTCGGTCTAGTATTCTTGCCTAGAGAATGTCACAGACAGTATGAAAAGGCAAAAAGATATGGCACTGGAAGATGAGCCCCCCAGGTCAGAAAATGCCCAATATGCTACTGGGGAAGAGAAGATGGCAGTTACAAATAGCTCCAGAAAGAATGAAGTGGCTGGGCCAAAGCAGAGATGATGCTCACCTGTGAATGTGGCTGGGGATGAATGTGAAGTCTGATGGTTTAAATAACAATATTACACAGGAACCTGGAATGTTAGGTCCATGAATCAAGGTAAATTGGATGTAGTTAAACAAGATGGCAAGAGTGAACACCGACAACACAGGAATCGATGAACTAAAATAGATGGGAAGGAGAGAAATTAATTCAGATGACCATTATATCTACTACTATGGGCAAGAATCCCTTAGAAGAAATGGAGTAGCCCTCACAGTCAACAAGCGAGTCCAAAATGCAGTATTTGATTGCAATCTCAAAACAACAGTATGATCTTGGTTCATTTCCAAAGAAAACCTTTCAAAATCACAGTAATCAAAGTCTATGTTCCACCACTCATGCCAAAGCTGAAGATTTTATGAAGACCTACAACACCTTCTAGAATTAACACTAAAAATAGATGTCCTTTACACAAGAGACGACTCTACACATGGACATCGTCAGATGGTTAGTACTGAAATCAGATTATGTTCTTTGCAGTCAAAGACGGAGAAGCTCTACAGACTCAGTAAAAAAAAAATACCTGGAGCTGACTGGCTCAGATCATGAGCTCCTTATTGCAAAAGTCAGTCTTAAACTGAAGAAAGTAGGGAAAATCACCAGGTCATTCAGTTATAAACTAAATAAAATCCCTTATATCAGAGGCGATGAATGTATTCAAGGGGTTATATCTGGAAGACAGAGTGTCTGAAAAACTATGGGGAGAGGTTTGTAACAATGTGCAGGAGGCAGTGTCCAAAACCATTCCCAAGAGAAAAAATGCAAAAAGGCAAAGTGGTTGTATGAAGAGGCTTTACAAAGAGCTTAGGAAAGAAGAGTGAAAGGTGAAGGAGAAAAGGAAAGATATATCCAACTGAATGTAGCGTTCCAGAGAGTGAAAGAAGAGATGAGAAGGCCTTCTTAACTGAACAACGCAAAGATATAGAGGAAAACAATAGCACTGGAAAAACTAGAGATCTCTCAAGAAAACTGGAGATATCAAGGGAATAGTTAATGCAAGGATGGCCACAATAAAGGACTGATACAGTAAAGACTTAACATAAACAGAAGAGATTAATAAGAGGTGGCAAGAATACACAGAAGAACTCTACAAAAAGGTCTTACTGATCCAGATAACCAGGAAGGTATGGTCGCTCACCTACAGCCAGACACCCTGGGATGTAAAGTCAAATAGGCTTTAGGAAGCATTCAGATCAGATCAGATTAGTCACTCAGTCATGTCCAACTCTTTGCGACCCCATGAATCGCAGCACGCCAGGCCTCCCTGTCCATCTCCAACTCCCGGAGGTCACTCAGACTCACATCCATCGAGTCAGTGATGCCATCCAGCCATCTCATCCTCTGTCGTCCCCTTCTCCTCTTGCCCCCAATCCCTCCCAGCATCAGAGTCTTCTCCAATGAGTCAACTCTTCGCATGAGGTGGCCAAAGTACTGGAGTTTCAGCTTTAGCATCATTCCTTCCAAAGAAATCCCAGGGCTGATTTCCTTCAGAATGGACTGGTTGGATCTCCTTGCAGTCCAAGGGACTCTCAAGAGGCTTCTCCAACACCACATTTCAAAAGCATTACTACAAACAAAATTAGTGAATGTGACAGAATTCTAGCTGAGCTATTTAAAGCCCTAAAAATGCTGTTAAAGTGCTGCACTTAATCTGTCAGCGAATTTAAAATGCAGTAGTGGCCACAAGACTGGAAAAGGTCAGTTTTCATTTCAATCCCAACGAAGAGAATGCCAAAGAGTGGAAAAGCTACTGTACAATTGTACTCATGTCACATTTTAGCAAGAACATGCTCAAAATTCTTCAAGCTAGGCTTCAGAAGTTTGTAAATTGAGAACTTTCAGATGCACAAACTGGATTTAGAAAAGGCAGCGGAACCAGAGATCAAATTGCCAACATCTGCCAGATCACAGAAAAAGCAAGGGAATTTGAAAAAATCTACTACTTCTTCACTGACTATGCTAAACACTTTGACAGTGTGGATCATAACAAATGAAAATTCTTAAAGAGATGGGAGTCTCAAACCATGTTAACATGTTTCCTGAGAAATCTGTATGTGGGTCAAGAAGCAACAATTAGAACCAAAAATGAACAACAGAATGTTTCCAAATTGGGAAAGGAGTACATTGAGGGTGTATATTGTCACCCTGCTTATTTAATTTATATGCAGAGTACATCATGCAAAATGCCTGGCTGAATGAATCACAAGCTGGTATCAAGACTGCTGGGAGAAATATCAATAACTTCAGATATACAGATGATACCACTCTAATGGCAGAAATGAAGAGGAACTAAGAGCCTCTTCATGAGGGTGAAAGAAGAGTGTGAAAAATCTAGCTTAAAACTCAACATTCAAGCAACTAAGATCATGGCATCAGGTCCCATCACTTCATGGCAAATAGAAGGGGAAAAATTGGAAGCAGTGACAAACTATTTTCTTAGGCTCCACAATCATTACACATGGTGACTGCAGCCATGAAATTAAAAGACTTCCTTCTGTGGAAGGAAGGCTATGACAAACCTAGACAGCATGTTAAAAACAGAGATATCACTTTGCTGACAAAGATCTGTGTAGTCAAAGCTATTGTTTTTCCAGTAGCAATGTATGGATGTGAGAGTTGGACAATAAAGAAGGCTGGACATCAAAGAATTGATGCTTTTGAATGTGGTGATGGAGAAGACTCTTGGTAGTCTGCAAGATATAAAATTGTGAAGATATCAAACCAGTCAATTCTAAAGGCAATCAACCATGAATATTCATTGGAAGGATGGTTGCTGAAGCTGCAATTCTTTGATTACCTGATGCAAAGAGCTGACTCATTGGAAAAGATGCTGGGACAGATTGAAGGCACAAGAAGGGAGTAGCAGAAGATGAAATGGTTAGATAGGACCACCAACTCAATGCACATAAATCTGAGCAAACTCTGGGATACAGTGGAGGAAAGAAGAGCATGACATGCTACAGTACATGAACTTGCAAACAGTTGCAAAAGTAACAACTGAACAACAACAATTCAACATCAAGGAATGTCTGTTGATTCCTTGATAGGTGGGTAAAAATGTATTCAAGATAGAACAGGAGTAAATAGGGAAAGGTTACAGGAAATGAAAGAAAAAGAAGCTTAAAAGAAGAAATAAAGAATGGAATATAATAACAAACACAGTAAGAACAACATACCAGTAATGATCCATCAGATCAGATCAGATTAGATCAGTTGCTCAGTCGTGTCTGACTCTTTGTGACCCCATGAATTGCAGCACGCCAGGCCTCCCTGTCCATCACCAACTCCAGGAGTTCACTCAGACTCACATCCATTGAGTCAGTGATGCCATCCAGCCATCTCATCCTCTGTCGTCCCCTTCTCCTCCTGCCCCCAATCCCTCCCAGCATCAGAGTCTTCTCCAATGAGTCAACACTTCGCATGAGGTGGGCAAAGTACTGGAGTTTCAGCTTTAGAATCATTCCTTCCAAAGAAATCCCAGGGCTGACTTCCTTCAGAATGGACTGGTTGAATCTTCTTGCAGTCCAAGGGACTCTCAAGAGTCTTCTCCAACACCACAGTTCAAAAGCATCAATTCTTTGGCGCTCAGCCTTCTTCACAGTCCAGCTCTCACAACAGGAAAGACCATAGCCTTGACTAGGTGAACCTTTGTTGGCAAAGTGATGTCTCTGCTTTTGAATATGCTATCTAGGTTGTTCATAACTTTCCTTCCAAGGAGTAAGCGTCTTTTACTTTCATGGCTGCAGTCACCATCTGCAGTGATTTTGGAGCCCAGAAAAATAAAGTCTGACACTGTTTCCACTGTTTCCCCATCTATTTCCCATGAAGTGATAGGACCAGATGCAATGATCTTCGTTTTCTGAATGTTGACCTTTAAGCCAACCTTTTCACTCTCCACTTTCATTTTCATCACGAGGCTTTTGAGTTCCTCTTCACTTTCTGCCATAAGGGTGGTGTCATCTGCATATCTGGGCTTATTGATATTTCTCACAGCAATCTTGATTCCAACTTGTGTTTCTTCCAGTCCAGCGTTTCTCATGATGTACTCTGCATATAAGCTAAATAAGCAGGGTGATAATATACAGCCTTGAAGTACTCCTTTTCCTATTTGGAACCAGTCTGTTGTTCCATGTCCAGTTATAACTGTTGCTTCCTGACCTGCATACAAATTTCTCAAGAGGCAGATCAGGTGGTCTGGTATTCCCATCTCTTTCAGAATTGTCCACAGTTTATTGTGATCCACACAGTCAAAGGCTTTGGCATAGTCAATAAAGCAGAAATAGATGTTTTTCTGGAACTCTCTTGCTTTTTTTCATGATCCAGAGGATGTTGGCAATTTGATCTCTGGTTCCTCTGCTCTTTCTAAAACCAGCTTGAACATCAGGAAGTTCACGGTTCACATATTGCTGAAGCTTGGCTTGGAGAATTTTCAGCATTACTTTACTAGAGTGTGAGATGAGTGCAATTGTGCGATAGTTTGAGCATTCTTTGACATTGCCTTTCTTTGGGATTGGAATGAAAACTGACCTTTTCCAGTCCTGTGGCCACTGCTGAGTTTTCCAAATTTGCTGGCATATTGAGTGTAGCACTTTGACAGCATCATCTTTCAGGACCTGGAATACCTCAACTGCAATTCCTTCACCTCCCTAGCTTTGTTCATAGTGATGCTTTCTAAGGCCCACTTGACTTCACATGAAATTATAATTTGCTCCGGTTTGCAATGAAATGCTAAAAATAAACATAAGAAAGTTTTATATTATAGTTTTATGGCACACTGGCCATATTATTTATTAACATATCTCACTCAAACACACACACACATTAGGTATTGTCTCCTACAGTATCAGATCAGATCAGATCAGTCGCTCAGTCGTGTCCGACTCTTTGCTACTGAGTAAATACTTATTAACTACTAAGGTTGAATTAATTAAACTCCAAGGTTAATGAGTGGTATGAACTATGATAAAGTTTATATACCAGTGATATAATTTAAAAATAATTTATTTTCATTAAAATTAAATATGCTAAATTTAAGATGTTATTTCCAATTACGAAATCCTACTTTCTATATTATATTGTGGTATAGTTTAGGAATAGGACTACACATAACAGATATATTACAGTTGAGGTATTTATTAGATATACTAGTGGGGTTGTCAACATGCAAAAGGACACAGAGTTTAGTCATAAATCATAGTCTTAAATTCCTTGCTCCTATTCAGTTTTCTTTTTCCAACCAGTGGTCTGAAATGGGTCCAGCTCCATTGGCTCTTAAGACCCTTAAAATTTGGATAATCCACAAATAGAGAAGAAAGTTACTAAGGAATACAGGAATACTAAATATATATATTTTTAAATTCATCTGTTCTACTATAGTGCAGGCGGCTGCGACCAGTGAGCTAAGCGCAGGCGGCTGCTACCGGCGCGCTAAGCGCAGGCGAGAGGAGCCACCCCACCTCGGAGGTCGGGGCAGAAGCCTGGAGGACCCCATGCTTGAAGGGCTGCGCCAAGAGGAGTTACCCCACATCCGAGGTCAGGGGCAGCCGCCGAGAGTGCCAGGCTGCAACGGCACAGGATCGGCCTAGAGGAGCTACCCCGCGTCCAAGGTCGGGGTGGGGGGCCGAGAGGAGACACCCAGCATCCAAGGTCAGGAGCTGTGACAAGAGGAGTTACCCCACGTCTGAGGTCAGGGGCGGCAGGTGGGAGGACCCAGCCCACGCCCCTAAGCCCAAGGCCAGGGGGGCAGGTGGGAGGAGCAACCCCAATCCCCAGAGCCAGGTGCGCCGGCACAGGAGGGCCTAGAGGAGCTATCCCACGTTGAAGGTCAGGAAGAGTGGTGGTGAGGAGATACCCCTCGTCCAAGGTAAGGAGCAATGGCTGCGCTTTGCTGGAGTGGCTGTGAAGAGATACCCCATGCCCAAGGTAAGAGAAACCCACATAAAAGGTAGGTATTGCAAGAGGGTATCAGAGGGCAAACACACTGAAACCATACACACAGAAAACTAGTCTATCTAATCAAACTAGGACCACAGCCTTGTCTAACTTAATGAAACTAAGCCATGCCTGTGGGGCAACCCAAAATGGGAGGGTCATGGTGGAGAGATCTGACAGGATGTGGTCCACTAGAGAAGGGAATGGCAAACCACTTCAGTATTCTTGCCTTGAGAACCCCATGAACAGTATGAAAAGGCAAAATGATAGGATACTGAAAGAGAAAATCCCCAGGTCAGTAGGTGCCCAATATGCTACTGGAGATCAGTGGAGAAATAACTCCAGAGAGAATGAAGGGATGGATCCAAAGCAAAAACAATACCCAGCTGTGGATGTGACTGGTGATAGAATCAAGGTCCGAGGCTGTCAAGAGCAATATTGCATTGGAACATGGAATGTCAGGTGCATGAATAAAGGCAAATTGGAAGTGGTCAAACAAGAGATGGCAAGAGTGAATGTCGACATTCTAGGAATCAGCGAACTCAAATGGACTGGAATGGGTGAATTTAACTCAGATGACCATTATATTTACTATTGCGGGGGCAGGAATCCCTCAGAAGAAATGGAGTAGCCATCATGGTCAACAGAAGAGTCCGAAATGCAGTACTTGAATGCAGTCTCAAAAACGAAAGAATGATCTCAGCTTGTTTCCAAGGCAAACCATTCAATATCACAGTAATCCAAGTCTATGCCCCAACCAGTAAGGCTGAAGAAGCTGAAGTTGAATGGTTCTATGAAGACCTACAAGACCTTTTAGAACTAACACCCAAAAAAGATGTTCTTTTCATTATGATCTGGAATGCAAAAGTAGGAGGTCAAGAAACACCTGGAGTAACAGGCAAATTTGGCCTTGGAATACAGAATTAAGCAGGGCAAAGACTAACAGAGTTTTGCCAAGAAAATGCACTTGTCATAACAAACACCCTCTTCCAACAACACAAGAGAAGACTCTATACATGGACATCACCAGATGGTCAACACCAAAATCAGATTGATTATATTCTTTGCAGCCAAAGATGGAGAAGCTCTATACAGTCAGCAAAAACAAGACGAGGTGCTGACTGTGGCTCAGAAAATGAAAACCATATTGCCAAATTCAGACTGAAATTGAACAAAGTAGGTAAAACCATTAGACCATTCAAGTATGACCTAAATCAAATCCCTTATGATTATACAGTGGAAGTGAGAAATAGATTTAAGGGCCTAGATCTGATAGATAGAGTACCTAATGAACTATGGACTGAGGTTCATGTCATTGTACAGGAGACAGGGATCAAGACTATCCCCATGGAAAAGAAATGCAAAAAAGCAAAATGGCTGTCTGGGGAGGCCTTACAAATAGCTGTGAAAAGAAGAGAAGCAAAAAGCAAAGGAGAAAAGGAAAGACATAAACATTTGAATGCAGAGTTCCAAAGAATAGCAAGGAGAGATAAGAAAGCCCTCTTTAGAGATTGATGCAAAGAAATAGAGGAAAACAACAGAATGGGAAAAACTAGGGATCTCTTCAAGAAAATCAGAGATAACAAAGGAACATTTCCTGCAAAGATGGGCTCAATAAAGGACACAAATGGTATGGATCTAACAAAAGCAGAAGATATTAAGAAGAGATGGCAAGAATACACAGAAGAACTGTACAAAAAACATCTTCAGGACCCAGACAATCACGATGGTGTGATCACTGACCTAGAGCCAGACATCCTGGAATGTGAAGTCAAGTGGGCCTTAGAAAGCATTACTATGAACAAAGCTAGTGGAGGTGATGGAATTCCAGTTGAGCTATTCCAAATCCTGAAAGATGATGCTGTGAAAGTGCTACACGCAATATGCCAGCAAATTTGGAAAACTCAGTAGTGGCCACAGGACTGGAAAAGGTCAGTTTTCATTCCAATCCCAAAGAAAGGCAATGTCAAAGAATGCTCAAACTATCGCACAATTGCACTCATCTCACACTCTAGTAAAGTAATGCTGAAAATTCTCCAAGCCAAGCTTCAGCAATATGTGAACCGTGAACTTCCTGATGTTCAAGCTGGTTTTAGAAAGAGCAGAGGAACCAGAGATCAAATTGCCAACATCCTCTGGATCATGAAAAAAAGCAAGAGAGTTCCAGAAAAACATCTATTTCTGCTTTATTGACTATGCCAAAGCCTTTGACTGTGTGGATCACAATAAACTGTGGACAATTCTGAAAGAGATGGGAATACCAGACCACCTGATCTGCCTCTTGAGAAATCTGTATGCAGGTCAGGAAGTAACAGTTAGAACTGGACATAGAACGACAGACTGGTTCCAAATAGGAAAAAGAGTACATCAAGGCTGTATATTGTCACCCTGTTTATTTAACTTATATGCAGAGCACATCATGAGAAACACTGGACTGGAAGAAACACAAGCTCGAATCAAGATTGCTGGGAGAAATATCAATAAGCCCAGATATGCAGATGACACCACCCTTATGGCAGAAAGTGAAGAGGAACTCAAAAGCCTCGTGATGAAAATGAAAGTGGAGAGTGAAAAGGTTGGCTTAAAGCTCAACATTCAGAAAATGAAGATCATGGTAGCCGGTCCCATCACTTCATGGGAAATAGATGGGGAAACAGTGGAAACAGTGGCAGACTTTATTTTTCTGGACTCCAAAATCACTGCAGATGGTGACTGCAGCCATGAAAGTAAAAGACGCTTACTCCTTGGAAGGAAAGTTATGACCAACCTAGATAGCATATTCAAAAGCAGAGACCTTACTTTGCCAACAAACATTCGTCTAGTCAAGACTATGATTTTTCCAGTGGTCATGTATGGATATGAGAGTTGGACTGTGAAGAAGGCTGAGCGCTGAAAAATTGATGCTTTTGAACTGTGGTGTTGGAGAAGACTCTTGAGAGTCCCTTAGCCTGCAAGGAGACCCAACCAGTCTATTCTGAAGGAGATCAGCCCTGGGATTTCTTTGGAAGGAATGATGCTAAAGCTGAAACTCCAATTATTTGGCTACCTCATGTGAAGAGTTGACTCATTAGAGAAGACTCTGATGCTGGGAGGGATTAGGGGCAAGAGGAGAAGGGGACGACAGAGGATGAGATGGCTGGATGGCATCACTGACTCGATGGATGTGAGTCTCAGTGACCCCCGGGAGTTGGAGATGGTCAGGGAGGCCTGGTGTGCTGTGATTCATGGGGTTGCAGAGTCAAACAGGACTGAGTGACTGATCTGATCATACTATATAGTTTTCATGTGGGAGGTACAGAATGTTTGTTGCTTGGTTGGTTTTTCATAAATATATGATTTTATACATCTAAATGGGAGACACTGATAATAGCCTAGCTAACTGATACCCTAAGGAAAGTTAATCCTTCCTTTCCTTTATGGTCACTTCAGAACTCTATTCAAATTTCACAAATGGTGATAAATAGCCTTTTGATAATTTCTTATATTGCATTTGGAATCTATCCTCAGTAAAACAGAAGAGAGAAAATATTCTGAAGAGTAAAACAAACTGGCATCAAGTGTTTGTCTTTAGGCCTAAAGAATTAATGTGCTATACTTTTCTGTTCTTAGAACACAATACCCAGATTCCATTGCTTTCCACTTCAGTCGTGTCCGACTCTGTGCTACCCCATAGATGGCAGCTCACCAGGCTCCCCCGTCCCTGGGATTCTCCAGGCAAGAACACTGGAGTTGGTTGCCATTTCCTTCTCCATTGCTACTTAAACTATTCCCAGTGTGACAATTACCATTTCTCTGCTTTCTACCTCATATAACTAATCTTTAATTCAAGAGTTACTTACTCTGTACCTATTATGTTTTAAGCAATCAGCTGAGCATTGATGAGGCAACATCAGGAACCTTGTAAGTTTTCAAGGACCCTGAAGTCTAGTGCTAGAAACAGGCATTTTAAAAACCAAGACCTATCACATATGTAGCATTTATCCATTGGAATTCATTACTGCAAAAATAACCAGGAGGAATATTTATGAAACATACACTGAACACATACTCAGATCTCCTGTATCAACAATCTCCGCTTTTCATTTCTTAATGAAACATGAAACAAATCACCCATCCACGTCTAGATGTAAATGAAATCTCCTACCACAGTATGGTGTCTGACCAACCTCTGAGGAACAAGATGATGTAACCTGGAATGCAAACTTCCTATGACATACTTTGACTAAATGCAAAGGAGCGATCAGAGAGGATCAGAGCTGCTTTACTTCTACTAACTCCTTCCTCTCTATGGAATAATGCTGAGTACAATTTTCTGTTTACAAACTTGTAGATCAGCTTACATGCTGAGCAAACACACCTGAGAAACAGCTTCCTATGTCTTTTTGCAGCTCATACTGTAGCAGTAGCCAGGCGGGTAAGGTTACAGGAGTATATTGCTGCATTTATTTCCTTACTTAATTTCTCCCCACTCTCACCGCCCCTAGCATTGCAACTCCTGAAGTATTAACACTTGAAACTTTGCCTCTGGCTCTGCTTCTAGAGGAACTGAGTTATTACACATGGTTAGCTTTGCTTAGGGATCATCACGGTTTTACACATGAGGAACAAACTAATGTTTTGCCTGTAAGTTTAAGGCAAATTTAAAAAACACACACACACATATATATATATATATAAATCTCAGCATCATATTTAGTTCAAAAAAGAACTCAATTCTTACAAAACCCACAGTGGGTCATATGAAAACAGCATTTTCAGTAGGCCTCAATTAGGGGGCAAATCACAAAGGTCACATCTCTGCATGTGATTAGTTTTGTATTTTGTACAGTAACATGATGCTATTAAAGTGCTGTACTCAATATGCCAGCAAATTTGAAAAAACTCAGCAGTGGCCACAGGACTAGAAAAGGTCAGTTTTCATTCCAGTCACAAAGAAAGGCAATGCCAAAGAATATTCAAACTACTGCACAACTGTGCTCATCTCACATGCTAGTAAAGTAATGCTCAAAATTCTCCAAGCCAGGCTTCAACAGAACATGAAACATGAACTTCCAGATGTTCAAGATGGATTAGAAAAGGCAGAGGAACCAGAGATCAAATTGCCAACATCCGCTGGATCATCAAAAGAGAAAGCGTTCCAGAAAAACATCTACTTCTGCTTTATTTACTATACCAAAGCCTTGACTGTGTAAACACAACAAACTGGAAAATTCTTCAAGAGATGAGAAGACCACCTTAACTGCCTCCTGAGAAATGTGTATGCTGATCAAGAAGCAACATTTAGAACTGGACATGGAACAACAGACTGGTTCCAAATCAAGAAAGGAGTACATCAAGGCTGGATACTGTCAGCCGTCAGCCTGCTTATTTAACTTATATGCAGAGTACATCATGCAAAATGCTGGAATGGATGAAACCCAAGCTGGAATTAAGATTGTCAGGAGAAATATCAATAACCTCAGATATGCAGATGATACCACCCTTATGGCAGAAAGTGAAGAGAACTAAATAGCTTCTTGATCAAAGTAAAAGAGGAGAGTGAAAAAGTTGGCTTAAAACTCAACATTCCTAAAACTAAGATCATGGTATCTGGTCCCATCACTTCATGGCAAATAGATGGGGAAACTATGGAAACACTGAGAGACTTTATTTTTTGGTGATCCAGAATCACTGCAGATGTCACTGCAGTCATGAAATTAAAAGACGCTTGGTCTTTGGAAGAAATGTTATGACCAACCTAGACAGCATATTAGGAAGCAGAGACATTACTTTGCCAACAAAAGTCCATCTATTCAAAGCTATGGTTTTCCAAAAGTTATGCACAAATGTAAGAGTTGGACTGTAAAGAAAGCTGAGCCCTGAAGAATTGATGCTTTTGACCTGTGGTGTTAGAGAAGACTCTTGAGAGTCCCTTGGATTGCAAGAAGAAAAAAACCAGTCCATCCTAAAGGAAATCGGTCCTGAATATTCATTGGAAGGACTGATGTTGAAGTTGAAACTCCAATACTTGGGCCACCTGATGTGAAGAACTAACTCATTGGAAAAAAACCCTAATGATGGGAAAGATTGAAGGTGGGAGGAGAAGGGGATGACAGAGGATGAGACGGTTGGATAGCATCACTGACTCAATGGAGATAAGTTTGACTAGGCTCTGGGAGTTGGTGATGGAAAGGGAAGGCTGGTGTGCTGCAGTCCATGGATTCGCAAAGAGTCAGACATGACTGAACAACTGAGCAGGCATGCACTCATGCAGATACTGTGGAAGCCCTTCACAATTAAGAGAAAACTCTGAAAAAATTCATGTCAGACATAGGATTTCATATATTGCCTGGTTTAGCACAAAGTAAGGTACATATGTACTGCACCCCATACCCTAAGTACATCAGCATATCTTGAAAGTCTTTCTGTGATTTCAGCTTTATCACTTTATACAGAATAGGTCAAATTCTGAAAGACTGACTTTCACTAGCCAAACTGAGGGAAAACTAACTATTTACCCCATCAGAGCCTAGAGTTTCTAGTAACTAAAATAATTTTTACTCTCTTGGTATCAGGATTTCAGGAAAGTGATGGGGTAATTAGACATTTGTGTCATATTTATGGAGCTAATACATTGTGATTATTTTTTGAACAATCAATATTCAAAAGAAATTCTTGAATTATTTGTATTTATAATTTTATTCTTTCTTAGGCTGAAATATCCTCGCCTGCTGCCAGCTAAGAAAGACAGAAAAGTTTTAAATAAAATATCACTAAGATTATAGCAGGATTTCTAATAAAGGAGAATGAGTGCATTACAAATTCACAGAGAGAAGTTTCTGCCAGTAGGTGGTATTTGTATTTTAAGAGACAGCATTTCATGGATCATAGGTTCAAGCAAATACTCATTGTGCTAGACATTAACTGCCACTTAGCAATAGTGATAGAGAAGTAGAAAACATCTGGTTGTGGATAATGAGCCAGAGCTGCTCAGCTCCCCTGGATGCTAACAGCATTGGGCAAAGGTCGTGTTGCAAGGCCATCTGGCTCCATGCATAAAGATATGTGGAGATCCTTCCTAGCACTGCAAATCATCAGCATATTTGTAAGCAGCAGCAGGTAAGAAAATCCAATAAGTAGCAAATATTTAACTACCAATTTAAAATATCTAACATGAATACATTTCATTAGTATTGTGGCTACTATATATAAGATTTTTGTCACAGATTATTGAAATATGAATTATGTAATAATAATGTGCAAATTCACAAAACTATTATGAATATAAGACAAATCATTGCTCATATATATTTAAGCAACTTATGTAGACGAGTTATGTGCAAAAGTATAACTTAGAAGAGATTTGCTTTCATCAAATATTCATTTTAGCAAAATACTACTGTGCAATGTAGCATAATATAGGCTTTAATAGAAACATGTACTGGTTCTGATGGGGGAATGTTCAAGGAAAATTTTACCCAAAAATGTTACCCAAGATCAGTCTCATATAATGAGTAGGCACTGACAAATATGCTTAGCTTGACCAAATTTTAGTAAGGCTCCTAAACCTAATATGTGAACTGTGTAATTCCTGATGTTCAAGCTGGTTTTAGAAAAGGCAGAGGAACCAGAGATCAAATTGCCAACATCCGCTGGATCATGGAAAAAAGCAAGAGAGTTCCAGAAAAACATCTATTTCTGCTTTATTGACTATGCCAAAGCCTTTGACTGTGTGGATCACAATAAACTATGGAAAATTCTGAAAGAGATGGGAATACCAGACCACCTGATCTGCCTCTTGAGAAATTTGTATGCAGGTCAGGAAGCAACAGTTATAACTGGACATGGAACAACAGACTGGTTCCAAAGAGGAAAAGGAGTACTTCAAGGCTGTATATTGTCACCCTGCTTATTTAACTTATATGCAGAGTACATCATGAGAAATACTGGACTGGAAGAAACACAAGCTGGAATCCAGAATGCCGGGAGAAATATCAATAAGCTCAGATATGCAGATGACACCACCCTTATGGCAGAAAGTGAAGAGGAACTCAAAAGCCTCTTGATGAAAGTGAAAGTGGAGAGTGAAAAGGTTGGCTTAAAGCTCAACATTAAGAACACGAAGATCATTGCATCCAGTCCCATCATTTCATGGGAAAGAGTTGGGGAAACAGTGGAAACAGTGTCAGACTTTATTTTTCTGGACTCCAAAATCACTGCAGATGGTGACTGCAGCTATGAAATTAAAGGATGCTTACTCCTTTAATGGAAAGTTATGACCAACCTAGATAGCATATTCAAAAGCAGAGACATTACTTTGCCAACAAATGTCCATCTAGTCAAGGCTATGATTTTCCCAGTAGTTGTGTATGGATGTGAGAGTTGGACTGTGAAGAAAGTTGAGCACCGAAGAATTGATGCTTTTGAACTGTGGTGTTGGAGAAGACTCTTGAGAGTCCCTGGGACTGCAAGGAGATCCATCCAGTCAATTCTGAAGGAGATCAGTCCTGGGTGTTCTTTGGAAGGAATCATGCTAAAGCTGAAACTCCAGTACTTTGGCCACCTCTTGTGGAGTTGACTCATTGGAAAAGACTCTGATGCTGGGAGGGATTGGGGGCTGGAGGAGAAGGGGACGACAGAGGATGAGATGGCTGGATGGCATCACTGACTTGATGGATGTGAGTCTGGGTGAACTCTAGGAGTTGGTGATGGACAGGGAGGCCTGGCGTGCTGCAATTCATGGGGTTGCAGAGTCAGACACGACTGAGCAACTGAACTGAACTGAACTGAACTGATCTGTGCACTTTCTTGCAACATACAGTTTTAGCAAGAACCCTGTTAAGTCAGTTTGCAAGAATCTCCTTATCCTTGCTATCTGATCACTCTTGTTGTTAGATAGATAGAATACGAAAAAGGAGTTAAAAATGGCAGTAGCTAAAAGACAAAGATGGGAAAAGTCCGGAAAAATAGAACAAAGGAAGGTCAGAGGACCCAAGTGAGGATCTCAGGTAAAACAAACAGCCCTCCTGGCTAGCCCAATTTACATATGGCAGGTTCAAGGGAGGAAAAGAGGAGCCAGAATTGAGCCAGGGACTTCTCTTCTCCTCGCATCTTTTGAGTCGGCCCACCCTCACACCTAGAGGATGTATTTTCCTTTGTTTTCTAAATAAAACTGAGCTATAACACTCGTCCTCCTGTGGCTTCAAACTTTTGATGTGGTGAGACAGAACAAGGAAATTACAAACTCCCCACTAGTTAAAATTTCTTGCTTCTCACTCTTGGTATCCAATAACCCTGATCTGTCTTCAGCAGACCTCCTACTATGTTAGTTCAGCCAGAATCTATGCCACCCACCCACTCATCTGATGCTTCCTCTTAGTAATTTTCTATACAGTAGACCCGTTGCTCCTTGGCTGTAAACTCCCACTTGCCCTTAGGCACTTAGAATAGAGCCCAATTCTATACTGGTGTCTATTTCCCCTGGTGCAATAGTGCTGAATAAAATTTGCCTTCTCGCTTTAACTACTGTCCATTTACTATTCTCTTTGAAAATATCAAGCAGATAGAAAGAATTCAGTGCATCCTGGGGAAGAGACAAAAGCAAAGAACCAAAAGAGAACATAACCATTTATATAATGAGCGGTAGAACTGCCACTAAAGAGCTCATTACATGTACCTTTTTTTGTCATGATGATGAGCTACATTTTTTTTTTTCCTAGAGAGAATTAAGGAAAAAAAAAAAAAAGAATGACATTAAAGTTTTAAAAACAGTTTATTTTGGAGGAATCAAGGACAAGCAAGATAATGAATTGTTGGAGTGTGAACCTAAAGACTTTATAGTCATCTAGGAAGCAGTTGTGCTAACACAGGAAAGAGACATTAATGATCTGAATGAAAGCATGGCCAGTGAGAATAAAGAACAGGAAGTATATTTGAGAGGTATGGCATTCTGGAGTTTATTAGACATTCTCTAGATTGAGATATAGTTAAAGGGATCAGTGGCATACTGTCATTAATTACAGCTATGATTGTAATTAAATGGATGAGCTTGAAACAGGGGGGAAGGGGGAAAGACATAACCTTTAAAAGAATGACACAGCCCTTGAAGATACAACATAAACTGGTTAGACCAACTAGGTCCAAGATGGCAGAAGATTCAACTTCCAGTAAACCTTGAGCCTCATTATACGCTTATTGTAGAACATTAACATCTACCATAACACACCCACCAGAGCTATGACAGTTCCCAGGACGATCATCAATGTCAAAAAGTGGACTGTGGCCCAGTCCCTGGAAATGTCCATCCTTTCACCAAAATAGTTGGAATAATCCTCTCACTATTACCCAGCCCATAAAAACTAGCCACCCCATATTTGGGAGGCTTTTGCCTTCTTAGGTGTCCCATACTCTGTCTGTGGGGTGTTTTTATCCTTGGCTGCTCCCACTTTCTGAGACAACCCATGTCCTGGGGCTGCTCTAATCTTTTGAAGTAAACTACATTCTGTTTATGGAGTGTGTAACTCTCTAAATAAATCAAATTCTTACCTATAACTTTTCCTGTCATAGAATTCTTTCTGCAACAAGACAAATTATCTGAGCTTTATTAAGTCTCAAGATTAGGTACATGATCTCAAAAGAGAGTGGGTTCAAGCTATCTAGTAAGAGTAGCCAGAAGAAAGGTAAGTCTACAGTGACCAATTATTTTAAGGGATAATGCAATCCCTAAAGGAACAGAGAGGAGGAAAATGAAAGGACAGTAGAAAACTGCTAGGAAGAGTGGTCAATGTGCCAAGTATTACAAATGACTCCAGCAAATCAAGGGTTGCACATAAATACTGGGGCATCCATATTAGGATGTCAAATGGAAGTGTAACTTTGCCTCTTCTTATGATTGAAATGTGTATGAAAATACACAAAGACATGCAATATCGAAATTAATCTGGGAATCTAGAATAGCTATCAATAATTCTCCAGACTCAGAATACATAAAAATCTAAAAAAAAAAAAAATGTAAGAGTGTCTTTCAATGAAGAAAATGTCAAGAAAGAAGTATATCTCATCTGTGAATTATTGTTAATTCCTAACTCAGAAACAAGGCTTTCATTACTGAAATTCAGTAAATTCAGTTCAGTTCAGTCGCTCAGTCATGTCTGACTCTTTGTGACCCCATGAATCACAGCACGCCAGGCCTCCCTATCCATCATCAACTCCCAGAGTTCACTCAGACTCACGTCCAGCGAGTCAGTGATGTCATCTAGCCATCTCATCCTTTGTCATCTCCTTCTCCTCCTGCCCACAATCCCTCCCAGCATTAGATTCTTTTCCAATGAGTCAACTCTTCGCATGAGGTAGCCAAACTATTGGAGTTTCAGCTTCAGCATCATTCCTTCCAAAGAAATCCCAGGGCTGATCTCCTTCAGAATGGACTGGTTGGATCTCCTTGCAGTCCAAGGGACTCTCAAGAGTCTTCTCCAATACCACAGTTCAAAAGCATCAATTCTTCGGTGCTCAGTCTTCTTCACAGTCCAGCTCTCACATCCATACATGACCACTGGAAAAATCATAGCCTTGACTAGACGAACCTTTGTTGGCAAAGTAATGTCTCTGCTTTTGAATATGCTATCTAGGTTGGTCATAATTTTCCTTCCAAGGAGTAAGTGTCTTTTACTTTCATAGTTGCAGTCACCATCTGCAGTGATTTTGGAGCCCAGAGAAATAAAGTCTGACACTGTTTCCACTGTTTCCCCAACTCTTTCCCATGAAGAAATGGGACTGGATGCCATGATCTTCGTTTTCTGAATGTTGAGCTTTAAGCCAACTTTTTCACTCTCCATTTTCACTTTCATCAAGAGGCTTTTTAGTTCCTCTTCACTTTCTGCCTCAAGGGTGGTGTGATCTGCATATCTGAGATTATTGATATTTTTCCCGGCAACCTTGATTCCGGCTTTTGTTTCTTCCCGTCCAGTGTTTCTCATGATGTACTCTGCATATAAGTTAAATAAGCAGGGTGACGATATGCAGCCTTAACGTACTCCTTTACCTATTTGGAACCAGTCTGTTGTTCCATGTACAGTTCTAACTATTGCTTCCTGACCTGCATACAAATTTCTCAAGAGGCAGGTCAGGTCGTCTGGTATTCCCATCTCTTTCACTAAGCGTGGGTGGCTGCAACCAGTGCACTAAGTGTGGCTGAGAGGAGCTACCCCACGTCCGAGGTCAGGAGCAGAAGCTGGGAGGACCCCATGCCCGAAGACTGGCTGCCGAGAGGACTTACCCCACGTCTGTGGTCAAGGGCAGTGGCTGACAGTGCCAGACTGCGACTGCACAGGAACCGCTGAGAGGAGCTACCCTGTGTCTTGAGGTCAAGGGTGGCGGCCAGGAGGAGCAACCCCACATCCAAGGAGCCATGGCTGTGCCAGTGCAGGAGGGCATAGAGGAGCTATCCCATGTTGAAGGTCAGGAAGGGCAGTGGTGAGGAGATACCCCTCGACCAAGGTAAGGAGCAGCGGCTGCACTTTGCTGGAGCAGCCATGAAGAGATACCCCACACCCAAAGTAAGAGAAACCCAAGTAAGACGGTAGGTACTGCAAGAGAGCATCAGAGGGCAGACACACTGAAACCATAACCACGAAAACTAGTCAATCTAATCACACTAGTACCACAGCCTGGTCTAACTCAATGAAACTAAGCCATGCCCGTGGGGCAATGCAAGACAGGTGGGTCATGATGGAGAGATCTGACAGGATGTGGTCCACTGGAGAAGGGAATGGCAAACCACTTCAGTATTCTTGCCTTGAGAACCCCATGAACAGTATGAAAAGACAAAATGATAGGATACTGAAAGAGGAACTCCCCAGGTCAGTAGGTGCCCAATATGCTACTGGAGATCAGTGGAGAAATAACTCCAGGAAGAATGAAGAGATGGAGCCAAAGCTAAAACAATACCCAGCTGTGGATGTGACTGGTGATAGAATCAAGGTCCAAGGCTCTAAAGAGCAATATCGCATTGGAACATGGAATGTCAGGTCCATGAATCAAGGCAAATTGGAAGTGGTCAAACAAGAGATGGCAAGAGTGAATGTCGACATTCTAGGAATCAGCAAACTGAAATAGACTGGAATGGGTGAATTTAACTCAGATGACCATTATATCTACTACTGTGGGCAGGAATCCCTCAGAAGAAATGGAGTAGCCATCATGGTCAACAAAAGAGTCCGAAATGCAGTACTTGGATGCAATCTCAAAAACAACAGAATGATCTCTGTTCGTTTCCAAAGCAAACCATTCAACATCACAGTAATCCAAGTCTATGCCTCAACCAGTAACGCTGAAGAAGCTGAAGTTGAACAGTTCTATGAAGACCTACAAGACCTTTTAGAACTAATACCCCAAAAAGATGCCCTTTTCATTATAGGGGACTGGAATGCAAAAGTAGGAAGTCAAGAAACACCTGGGGTAACAGGCAAATTTGGCCTTGGAATATGGAATGAAGCAGGGCAAAGACTAATAGAGTTTTTAGAGTAGGTTATATTTCTTAAAATATACATTGTTTTCTGAGTTATTTGAGCTGTATCATTTACCCCCTTCAAACTCTATCACAACAATACATACATTTCTATATTTACTCATTCTGTAAATATTAGTAATCAAAAACAATCAAGTTTAGGGCACAAATAGACACGAGGCCATGCATTATAGCTAGAATGTGATATGAGTAGCTACAAGTGGTAGAAAAGGAAAGGGGATGGCGTGCTGCATTCTGGGAGTTGCTTTCTTGTAGAGTGCTGGTTCTGACAAAGGAAATAATATAGGTGCTTGAATTTTTCATTATGACACTCCACAAAGTTAGAAATTCAAGGAGAAGGAGGGAGAACAGGAGATTCCTTTTAGTCCAATAAGATCATGATCAATGAGTGCCAGACCTTAGATATTTGGTTAGAGGGGCAGCAGACCAACCCTAGAATTCTGTTAGTTGTGCCACAGCTCCTCTTTTTTTATTTTTTCAGCAAATTAAGATCCATCGTGGCTTAATGGATTATATTCTCTAGTTTGGGCTAACAATTTTTAAACTGCTCAGAATATTTTTAAATTTTCAAGATTTTTTGAAGGATGGGTTTTTAATTTACTAAACTGAAAAATGAAGTGAAAGTATTAGTCACTCAGTCATGTCTGATTCTTTGCGACCCCATGAACTGCAGCATGCCAGGCTTCCCTGTCCAGCACCAACTTCTGAAGCCTACTCGAACTCATGTCCATTGTGTCGGTGATTCCATCCAACCATCTCATCCTCTGTCATCCCCTCTTCCTCCCGCCCTCAATCTTTCCCAGCATCAGGGTCTTTTCCATGAGTTGATTCTTCACATCAAGTAGCCAAAGTGTTTGGAGTTTCAGCTTCAGCATCAGTCCTTCCAATGAATATTCAGGACTGATTTCTTTTAGTATGGACTGGTTTATTCTCCTTGCAGTCCAAGGAATTCTCATGAGTCTTCTCCAACACCACAGTTCAAAAGCATCAATTTTTCCATGCTCAGCTTTCTTTATGGTCCAAGTCTCACATCCATGCATGACTATTGGAAAAACCATAGCTTTGACTAAATGGATCTTTGTTGACAAAGTAATGTCTGTGCTTTTTAATATGCTGTCTAGGTTGGTTAGAGCTTTTCTTCCAAGGACCAAGTGTCTTTTAATTTCATGGCTGCAGTAACCATCTGCAGTGATTCTGGAGCCCAAATAAACAAAGTCTCTCACTGTTTCTACAGTTTCCCCATCTATTTGCCATGAAGTGATGGGACTAGATGCCATGATCTTAGTTTTCTGAAAGTTGAGTTTTAAGCCAACTTTTTCACTCATTTCTTTCATTTTCATCAAGAGATTCTCTAGTTCTTCACTTACCATAAGGGTTATGTCATTTGCATACCTGAGGTTATTGATATTTCTCCTGGCCATCTTGATTCCAGCTTGAGCTTCATCCAGCCTGGGATTTTGCATGATGGGCTCTCTACATAAGTTAAATAAGCAGGGTGACAATATAAGCCTTTACATAATCCTTTTCCAATTTGGAACCAGTCTATTGTTCTATGTCCAGGGTTTAGTCATGCTTTTGTTCTTCAAGTAAAATCTGGTGCCAGGATCTTTAGTCTTTCCAACAGATTTTATTAAGAGAGCATTGTCCTCCAACACACTCCTATGCCTATGCTCTACCCATTTAAATAAAAGCTCTGCCTATTTCTTATGCCTCCACTTCTCATTCCTCTCTATTAGAAACTTCCCTAGTTTGCTCTCTGACATCTCTAGTATTCCATCCCACTGAAAATTCAGTTTTTGTTTAGAACATAAATGAAAGGGCATAAAAGTTAATATTCTATTTGGATTATTTTGATCCCATGTAAAATAATATTTAATGAGACTAACCCATACATTTCTTAGGTAATTAAAGATTTATAAAATTACTTCTCCATTTAAATATAATTAAGATAAATGCATTTACCTTTTCTTCCCCATTTGGTGCTACAAAAGGTTGAAGCTTAAAAGGGCTCTAAAGGGATATCACTGCTTGAAAGTCATATTATTTCTTAAATATTTGCTAAGGTCATTGTTTTTCTTCCAGAAAAGACATTTCTGGGCAGCTATATTGTCCTGTGAAGTGATATCATTTATGGTAAACTATCATATATACTCCTTTAGCCATAATCAAAACACTCTTCAAACAGAATGCACATCAGGTCCTTAAAGGTTAATTTTTTAAAAATTCTTTGTCATTTCAAAAGGGAATTGCTATAGTGCACAAAAGGGCTTCCCAGTGGCTCAGACAGTAAATAATCTGCCTGCAGTGCAGGAGATCTGGGTTTGATTTTTGGATCAGGAAGATCCCCTGGAGAAGAGCATGGCAACCCACTCCAGTATTCATGCCTGGGAAATCCCATAGAGAGAGAAGCTTAGTGGGCTACAGTCCCTAGTGTTGTAAAGAGTTGGGCATGACTGAGCAACTAACATATAGTGCATAAAAGTTCACAGCAATTTCTGTTAAAGTCTGCAGAGTAAAACGCTCTTTACAACATAAGCCAGCCTTTATGGTTTAGCTACACAATTTTCAATTTTACTAATAACCACTTGGTGGAAAACATATATGTGATTTTAAATTTTGTTACATAGGTATTTCAAATGTTTGTTAACCTACTGATTTCCCCCAAAACTTCCTTCGTTTATCTAACATTAAAAAGGCTGACATCAACTGCTTCAGATCAGATCAGATCAGTCACTCAGTCATGTCCGACTCTTTGCGACCCCATGAATTGCAGCACGCCAGGCCTCCCTGTCCATCACCAACTCCAGGAGTTCACCCAGACTCACACCCATCGAGTCAGTGATGCCATCCAGCCATCTCATCCTCTGTCGTCCCCTTTTCCTCCTGCCCCCAATCCCTCCCAGCATCAGAGTCTTCTCCAATGAGTCAACTCTTTGCATAAGGTGGCCAAAATACTGGAGTTTCAGCTTTAGCATCATTCCTTCCAAAGAAATTCCAGGATTGATCTCCTTCAGAATGGACTGGTTGGATCTCCTTGCAGTCCAAGGGACTCTCAAGAGTCTTCTCCAACACCACAGTTCAAAAGCATCAATTCTTCAGCGCTCAGCCTTCTTCACAGTCCAGCTCTCACATCCATACATGACCACAGGAAAGACCATAGCCTTGACTAGGCGAACCTTTGTTGGCAAAGTAATGTCTCTGCTTTTGAATATGCTATATAGGTTGGTCATAACTTTCCTTTCAAGGAGTAAGCGTCTTTTAATTTCATGGCTGCAGTCACCATCTGCAGTGATTTTGGAGCCCAGAAAACTAAATTCTAACACTGTTTCCACTGTTTCTCCATCTATTTCCCATGTAGTGATGGGACCAGATGCCATGATCTTCGTTTTCTGAATGTTGAGCTTTAAGCCAACCTTTTCACTCTCCACTTTCACTTTCATCAAGAGGCTTTTGAGTTCCTCTTCACTTTCTGCCATAAGGGTGGTATCATCTGCATATCTGAGGTTATTGATATTTCTCCCAGCAATCTTGATTCCAACTTGTGTTTCCTCCAGTCCAGCATTTCTCATGATGTACTCTGCATATAAGTTAAATAAACATGGTGACAATATACAGCCTTGACGTACTCCTTTTCCTATTTGGAACCAGTCTGTTGTTCCATGACCAGTTCTAACTGTTGCTTCCTGACCTGCATACAGATTTCTCAAGAGGCAGATCAGGTGGTCTGGTATTCCCATCTCTTTCAGAATTCTCCACAGTTTATTGTGATCTACACAGTCAAAGGCTTTGGCATATCAACTGCTTAGTCATTATTTTTTGACTAACAGAAGTTGCAACATTAGAACAGAGATGTGTAGTATAAAGGAAGAATTTCTCTTAAACTTCACTTATAACAGCAGGCATTCAGGATGAAGACACTAACAATACAGTTAACATCCAAGTCTAAAAGGAGTAAAAAATCTGGTGAACTGAAATAAGGGGATAAAAAAACTTATCTGTTGATTAAAAAAGAAAATCTAGATATCAGCAATATAAACTGATGATCTGAAGTTTAAATTTGACCAAAAAGTGCTTTATATATTTCTCACACTTGGAGTATATCAAGAATAAGGTAGGCATTTCAGAAAAAAATTGTATAAATTGCATGGAAGCTTTAAGAATATGCTTGACATGTTTGGCAAAAATCTGATTCAGTTGATCTCTAAGACCATATTAGAGATGGAACACTGATACAATTTAAGAAGACTGTTAGGCTAATCTATTATTAAAGATTGATCTAACTGCTTTCTGAAATACAGACAAGAATGGACAAAACTGAAAGTCAGAAAGCTATCCAGAGGACCATTTTAGCAATTCAGGCATGGGATAATGAGTTAATAGGTAAGATAATGACAGGGAGATTTGGGAAAAATTGATTGAGAGACATCCTGAGAAACAGTAAACTAAGTGCATGTTTGGCTACTTGAAGAAAGGACAAGGGGAAATTCAACCTCATTTGCCAATATCTAACTTTAGAATATATAAGAATGAATATATAGAGTAGTGAGATGGAACTGTTTATTTTTAGGGAAAGGTATTTATCTTGTTTAATGCATGATGAATTTGAAATGACATGTGGACATTTAAAAGAAAGTGTCCAATAAGGAGAATCTGAAAATGAAACTCCAGGAAACATGTCTGCTTGCATTTACTGATACTAATGAAGGAAATGATGTTTGTAAAGAAAATGAAAATTAGATAAAGAATGTACAATAATTAGGCAATATCTCAAAGGAGGCAGAGAGGATTTAATAAATGTTGGCAGCTAGCCCTGGAAAAACAAAGAGACACTATTTTTCTTAGGTATCATAAAAAGAAAACAAGAAAGAAAAGAAAAATTGGGAACTTGTACTCTTTTAAAAATAAATTGAAGACCAACTCTGCCCGTTTCACATTTTATTTTTGATTAGAATTCTTTACAGTGGTTTAGTTCACAAAAGTCTTGAGCAGAATGTATACATGCTCTTACCCCCATAGACATATACTGTTTCTATTATAAACATTTTGCATTCGTATGGTACTGTTGTTAAAATTGATGACCCGCTATTGATACATTAGAGTCCATAATTTACATTAAGTTTCACGCTTTGTGTTATATACTCTATGGATTTTGACAAACGCATAATGCCAAGTATCCATCATCACAGTATCACAGAGAATGCTTTGTCCTAAACTTGCCCTGAGTGTGTGCATGCGTGCCAAGTCACTCAATTGTGTCCAACTCTTTGCAACCCCATGGACTGTAGCCTGCCAGGCTCCTATATCCATGGACAAAGGAGAGTACTCTGTAAGAGAATACAGGCAGGAATACTAGAGTGTGTTACCATGCCCTACTCCAGGGGATCTTCCTGACCCAGGGATCAAACTCATTTCTCCTGCGACTCCGGCATTGCAGGCAGGTTCTTTACCTCTGAGCCACCATGGAAGCCCCTAAACTTGCCCTGAGGCCCACTTAACCATCCTTCCCCAAAACTCTGGGATCCCTGACACTTTTCCTCTGGAATTTTGCTTTTACAGATTGATCATATACTTGGAATCAGACAGTGGGTCATCTTCAAATTTATTTCTTTCTCTTAAAATCCTCTTTTAAGACTTTTACATCTCTTTTTATGACTTGATAGCCCATTTTCCTTTAACACTGAAAAATATTCTGTTGTCTAGATATATCAGTTTATTTATCCATTTGTTTATTGAAGGACATCCTGGCTGCTTTGAAGTATTGACAATATGAATAAAGCTACCATAGACATTTTTGTGCAAGTTTTAGTGTGTATAAATGATTTTGACTCATAAGTGAGAAATAGAATTAAGGGACACTATCTGATAGAGTGCCTGATGAACTATGGCTGGAGATTCGTGACATTGTACAGGAGACAGCAATCAAGACCATCCCCAACAAAAAGTAATGCAAAAAAGGAAAATGGCTGTCTGAGATCACATCAGATCAGTCACTCAGTCGTGTCCGACTCTGCAACCCCATGAATCGCAGCATGCCAGGCCTCCCTGTCCATCACCAACTCCCGGAGGTAACTCAGACTCACATCCATCGAGTCAGTGATGCCATCCAGCCATCTCATCCTCTGTCGTCCCCTTCTCCTCCTGCCCCCAATCCCTCCCAGCATCAGAGTCTTATCCAATGAGTCAACTCTTCGCATCAGGTGGCCAAAATACTGGAGTTTCAGCTTTAGCATGATCCCTTTCAAAGAAATCCCAGGGCTGATCTCCTTCAGAATGGACTGATTGGATCTCCTTGCAGTCCAGGGGACTCTCAAGAGTCTTCTCCAACACCACAGTTCAAAAGCATCAATTCTTCGACGCTCAGCCTTCTTCACAGTCCAGCTTTCACATCCATACATGACCACAGGCAAGACCATAGCCTTGACTAGGCGAACCTTTGTTGGCAAAGTGATGTCTCTGCTTTTGAATATGCTATCTAGGTTGGTCATAACTTTCCTTCCAAGGAGTAAGCGTCTTTTACTTTCATGGCTGTAGTCACCATCTGCAGTGATTTTGGAGCCCAGAAAAATAAAGTCTGACACTGTTTCCCCATCTATTTCCCACGTAGTGATGGGACCAGATGCCATGATCTTCGTTTTTTGAATGTTGAGCTTTAAGCCAATCTTTTCACTCTCCACTTTCACTTTCATCAAGAGGCTTTTAGTTCCTCTTCACTTTCTGCCATAAGGGTGGTGTCATCTGCATATCTGAGGTTATTGATATTTCTCCCAGCAATCTTGATTCCAACTTGTGTTTCTTCCAGTCCAGCATTTCTCATGATGTACTCTGCATATAAGTTAAATAAAGAGGGTGACAATATACAGCCTTGACGTACTCCTTTTCCTATTTGGAACCAGTCTGTTGTTCCATGTCCAGTTCTAACTGTTGCTTCCTGACCTGCATATAAATTTCTCAAGAGGCAAATCAGGTGGTCTGGTATTCCCATCTCTTTCAGAATTTTCCACAGTTTATTGTGATCCACACAGTCAAAGGCTTTGGCATAATCAATAAAGCAGAAATAGATGTTTTTCTGGAACTCTCTTGCTTTTTTCATGATCCAGCAGATGTTGGCAATTTAATCTCTGGTTCCTCTGCCTTTTCTAAAACGAGCTTGAACATCTGGAGGTTCACAGTTCACGTATTGCTGAAGCCTGGCTAGGAGAATTTTGAGCATTACTTTACTAGCGTGTGAGATGAGTGCAATTGTGTGGTAGTTTGAGCAGTCTTTGTCGTTGCCTTTCTTTGGGGTTGGAATGAAAACTGACCTTTTCCAGTACTTTGACCACTGCTGAGTTTTCCAATTTGCTGGCATATTGAGTGCAGCACTTTCACAGCATCATCTTTCAGGATTTGAAATAGCTCAACTGGAATTCCATCACCTCCACTGGCTTTGTTCGTAGTAATGCTTTCTAAGGCCCACTTGACTTCACATTCCAGGATGTCTGGCTCCAGGTCAGTGATCACACCATCGTGATTATCTCGATCGTGAAGATCTTTTTTGTACAGTTCTTCTGTGTATTCTTGTCACCACTTCTTAATATCTTCTGCTTCTATTAGGTCCCTACCATTTGTGTCCTTTATTGAGCCCATATTTGCATGAAATATTCCCTTGGTATCTCTCATTTTCTTGAAGATCTCTCGTCTTTGGCATTTTATTGTTTTCCTCTGTTTCTTTGGATTGATTGCTGAGGAAGGCTTTCTTATCTCTCCTTGCTCTTCTTTGGAACTCTAAATTCAAATGGGTACATCTTTACTTTTCTCCTTGGCTTTTCACTACCCTTCTTTTCATAGCTATTTGTAAGGCCTGATGGAATTCCAGTGGAGCTATTCCAAATCCTGAAAATGATGCTGTGAAACTGCTGCACTCAATATGCCAGCAAATTTGGAAAACTCAGCAGTGGCCACAGGATTGGAAAAGGTCAGTTTTCATTCCAACCCCAAAGAAAGGCAATGCCAAAGAATGCTCAAACTATCGCACAATTGCACTCATCTCACACGCTAGTAAAGTAATGCTCAAATTTCTCCAAGCCAGGCTTCAGCAATATGTGAACCGTGAACTTCCTGATGTTCAAGCTGGTTTTAGAAAAGGCAGAGGAACCAGAGATCAAATTGCCAACATCTGCTGGATCATGGAAAAAGCAAGAGAGTTCCAGAAAAACATTTATTTCTGCTTTATTGACTATGCCAAAGCCTTTGACTGTGTGGATCTCAATTAACTGTGGAAAATTCTGAAAGAGATGGGAATACCAGACCACCTGACCTGCCTCTTGATAAATCTGTATGCAGTTCAGGAAGCAACAGTTAGAACTGGACATGGAACAACAGACTGGTTCCAAATAGGAAAAGGAGTACGTCAAGGCTGTATATTGTCACCCTGTTTATTTAACTTATATGCAGAGTACATCATGAGAAACACTGGACTGGAAGAAACACAAGCTCGAATCAAGATTGCTGGGAGAAATATCAATAAGCTCAGATATGCAGATGACACCACCCTTATGGCAGAAAGTGAAGAGGAACTAAAAGCCTCTTGATGAAAGTGAAAGTGGAGAGTGAAAAGTTGGCTTAAAGCTCAACATTCAGAAAATGAAGATCATGGCATCTAGTCCCATCATTTCATGGCAAATAGATGGGAAATAGTGCAATCAGTGAGAAACTTCATTTTTGGGCACTCCAATATCACTACAGATGATGATTGCCGCCTTGTTATTAAAAGATACTTGCTCCTTGGAAGGAAAATTATGAGCAACCTAGACAGTACATTAAAAATTAGAGACTTTACTTTGTCAACAATGGTCTGTCTGGTCAAAGTTATGTTTTTTTGTTTTTTTTTTCTGTAGTCATGTATGGATGTAAGAGTTGGACTATAAAGAAAGCTAAATGCTGATAAATTGATTCTTTTGAACTGTAGTGTTGGAAAAGATTCTTGAGAGTCCCTTGGACTGCCGGGAGATCCAACCAGTCCATCCTAAAGGAGATCAGTCCTGGGTGTTCATTGGAAGGACTGATGTTGAAGCTAAAACTCCAATACTTTGGCCACCTGATACGAAGAGCTGACTCAGTTAAAAAGACCTTAATGCTGGGAAGGATTGCAGGCACAAGGAGAAGGGGACGACAGAGGATGAGATGGTTGGATGGCATCACCGACTCGATGGACAAGGGTTTGGGTAGACTGCAGGAGTTGGGGATGGACAGGGAGGCTTGGTGTGCTGTGGTTCATGGGGTCTCAAAGAGTTAGCCACGGCTGAGCAACTGTACTTAACTGAATAATTTTGACATAAATAGCTGGGAAAATTTATCTTTCAAAATCTGGTAATTTTCTTTCATGTATGTATATATGTATATGCGTTACACACATAATCCATGTCTAGATAGGCAGTTTTGTATATGTATGTACATGCATACATACATATCTAATGATACACATAAAAAAACCCCTGAAATTTCATTTAATCAGCATTTTAATCTTATTTGAATATACATTCTGTAAGAGCCTTCAATTATATCATTTTTCAACAATTCAAGAAATTTATGACTTAAAATTTAATCCCTTATATATTCAGAATTTCCTTCAGCTTAGTGAGAAAACTCAATATTAAGTGTGCTTAATCCAATATTCATTGCAATCTGATGGTTCAGTTTAGGATTATATGTGCAAAGCAAGTTTCGAGATTGAAGCTAAAGATGTAGAAATATGTGTTGATATATACTGATATATAAATTTGAATGGAAAGTGATTTTTTTTTTTACAAATGTACTTAAATTTAAAAAATTACAGTAAAATCATTTTGTTGTCTTTTATAAAGTCGAATAAAACTGCATAGAAAATAAATACCAAAAAGATACTTTGTTGAATTATTTCATATTAAATGATAGCAAAAATAGATTTCAGCTCATATTTTTTTCTTTTTCACTAGTATATGAAACTTTTAGAAAAATACATTTAATTACTAATTATTCATATAAATAATTACTGAGGTATTTTCATTCTTTCATTATAATTTTCCAAAAAATATATTGTTTGTTTATTTTAAATTAGGAAGTGTGGGTCTGTCCTGGTGGCTCTGTGGTGAAGAGTTCACTTGCCAATGCACGAGACACGGGTTTGATCCCAGGGCCAGGAAGGTTCCCACCTGCCATGGAGGAGCTAAGCCCATGTGTCACAACTACTGACCCTGTGCTCTTGAGCCCAAGAGCCTCAACTACTGAGCCCACATATCACAGCTGAAGCCTAAGCACCCTAGAGCCCATGCTCCACAACAAGACAAACCATCACAATGAGAAGCCTGCACACCACAATGATAGGGTAGCCTCCACTCACTGCAATTAGAGAAAGCCTGCACAGCAACATCGATCCAGCATGGCCAAAAATAAGTATATAAAATTATTAAAAATTAAGAAATTTGATAATTTTCATTGTCTTGTATTACTTTAGGATATCAGATCAGATCAGATCAGATCAGTCGCTCAGTCCTGTCTGACTCTTTGCGACCCCATGAACCGCAGCACGCCAGGCCTCCCTGTCCATCACCAGCTCCCGGAGGTCACCCAGACTCACACCCATCAAGTCAGTGATGCCATCCAGCCATCTCATCCTCTGTCATCCCCTTCTCCTCCTGCCCTCAATCCCTCCCAGCATCAGAGTCTTCTCCAATGAGTCAACTCTTCGCATCAGGTGGCCAAAATACTGGAGTTTCAGCTTTAGCATCATTCCTTCCAAAGAAATTCAAAGATTGATCTCCTTCAGAATGGACTGGTTGGATCTTCTTGCAGTCCAAGGGACTCTCAAGAGTCTTCTCCAACACCACAGTTCAAAAGCATCAATTCTTCGGCGCTCAGCCTTCTTCACAGTCCAGCTCTCACATCCATACATGACCACAGGAAATACCATAGCCTTGACTAGGCGAACCTTTGTTGGTAAAGTAATGTCTCTGCTTTTGAATATAATTTTTCTGAATTATTCTTTAGAAAAATACTAGATTTATGAACACTCAACTGTATGTAGCTCTACGGTTACAATTTTTCCTTAATTTATCTATTAATTCTTATATTACATAGACAATAGGGTGATAAGTGCATTATTGATCTATTGCTGATCCAAAAGCAAACATTTACAGCATTTGCTCATTAATTATTCCATTTCTGAAGGTTTTTTAGATACACTTTATCACATTAAAGATGTTCCCTCAACAGAATAAACGGTTAGTGCATAGCCCAAATAACCTTTTTGCTCTGAGTACTGGGGCTGATAATAATGAATAAATCTTGCAATCTTCTCCAAAGTATGGCATTTGGTTAGAGAAAGCTGCCAAGAAAAAAAAAATGAAAAGAATGCTCTGGAGGAGGTTATGCTCCTTTAGGTGGCAGACAAGGGAATGATAGGATGATTGATCCCCAGACATCTTGCTTGAAAAGGGAAAAATCAGTTTCTCTATTTATATTCCAGAAGCTATGTGCGAATGATACTAAAGCTAAGCTTTACCACAGACCTCACATTTGCTCTGCCCTTTTTTTTTTTTTTTGTCTTTGTTCTATCCCTTTTATAGGATTTTATGTTAAGAATAGATTTTTTTTTTTCAATAAAGCACATGCATATGAGTTCCTGCCTCAGGGATGTCAGGTCCTCCTAGGGAACCTGACTTAAGACAACTTTTATTTCATTTTTGCAATGGGGAATGTACATATTTTCTGTTCAGATACAAGCTGATAATTATATCTTTCCATCTGTCTAACCATCTATCTACTCATCTATCCATCCATCAGGCTGAAACTGGTCTTAGTTGTAGCGTGTGGGATCTATTTCCCTGACTAGGAATAGAACCTGGGCCCCCTGCACTGAGAGCACAGTCTTAGCCACTAGACCACCAAGCAAGTCCCAGATAATTATACTGTTTTATTCCTTTTGAAGGCATCAAAAATATGAAATTGTGTTAATTTTTACATGATAAAGAACTCTATTCTTGAAATTAGCCTAACAGTCATTTTCTTAATTCATTTTGGATACTATTAAAAAATATCAATAAATTAGATAGCTTATGAAATAAATGTATTTCTCCCTGTTCCAGAGGCTGGGAAGTCCAAGATAAGGGTGCCTGCAGATTTGGAGTCTAGAGAGGGCGTGCCGCTAGCTTCAGAGACTGCAGGTTTCTTACTGTACCCTCACAGGACTGAAAGGGCCACGGGTGCTCACTTGGCCTCTTACCTAGAGGGCACCAACCCTATTCTTGAAGGCTTTGACTTCAGGATCAAATCAACTCCTAGAAGGCCCACCTTCATATACCTTCACACCAGGGATTAGATTTCAAGCAGAGTTTGGTGAGGACCAAAAATTCAGACTATAACAATTCACAATACAGCATCTACTTTACATATAGCTGAATTTGATTTGCCCATATTTTATTTTTTTGCATCTATAATCATAATGATACTGCCAGGTAATTGTCTTTTAATAACTTGCCTTTTTAGTTCAAATTTATGTTGGCATGAAAAATATTGTTGAGAACTTATTTTCTTAATTCTTAAAATAGTTTCTGTGAGAATGTTATTTCCAAAATTTTGAAAGATTCAATAGTAATGTTATCTGAGCTGTGGCTTTTTTTTTAATTTTATTTTAATTTTATTTAATTTTACAATATTGTATTGGTTTTACCATGTATCAAAATGAATCTGCCACAGGTATACATGTGTTCCCCATCCTGAACCCTCCTCCCTCCTCCCTCCCCATACCATCCCTCTGGGTTGTCCCAGCGCACCAGCCCCAGGCATCGAACCTGGATGGGTGACTCATTTCATATATGATATTATACTTATTTCAATGCCATTCTCCCAAATCATATCCCCCTCTCCCTCTCCCAGAGTCCAAAAGACTGTTCTATACATCAGTGTCTCTTTTGCTGTCTCGTATACAGGGTTATTGTTACCATCTTTCTAAATTCCATATATATGCGTTAGTATACTGTCAGATCAGATCAGATCAGATCAGTCGCTCAGTCGTGTCCGACTCTTTGCGACCCCATGAACCGCAGCACGCCAGGCCTCCCTGTCCATCACCAGCTCCCGGAGGTCACTCAGACTCGCATCCATCGAGTCAGTGATGCCATCCAGCCATCTCATCCTCTGTCGTCCCCTTCTCCTCCTGCCCTCAATCCCTCCCAGCATCAGAGTCTTCTCCAATGAGTCAACTCTTCGCATGAGGTGGCCAAAATACTGGAGTTTCAGCTTTAGCATCATTCCCTCCAAAGAAATTCCAGGATTGATCTCCTTCAGAATGGACTGGTTGGATCTTCTTGCAGTCCAAGGGACTCTCAAGAGTCTTCTCTAACACCACAGTTCAAAAGCATCAATTCTTCGGCGTTCAGCCTTCCTCACAGTCCAGCTCTCACATCCATACATGACCACAGGAAAGACCATAGCCTTGAGTAGGCAAACCTTTGTTGGTAAAGTAATGTCTCTGCTTTTGAATATGCTATCTAGGTTGGTCATAACTTTCCTTCCAAGGAGTAAGCGTCTTTTAATTTCATGGCTGCAGTCACCATCTGCAGTGATTTTGGTGTTTTTCTTTCTGGCTTACTTCACTCTGTATAATAGGCTCCAGTTCCATCCACCTCATTAGAACTGATTCAAATGTATTCTTTTTAATGGCTGATCCATTGTGTATATGTACCACTGCTTTCTTATCCATTCATCTGCTGATGGACACCTAGGTTACTTCCATGTCCTGGCTATTATAAACAGTGCTGTGATGAACACTGGGGTACACGTGTCTCTTTCAATTCTGATTTTCTCAGTGTGTATGCCCAGCAGTGAGATTGCTGGATCATAAGGCACTTCTATTCCCAGTTTTTTGAGGAATCTCCATACTGTTCTCCATAGTTGCTGAACTAGTTTGCATTCCCACCAACAGTGTAAGAGGGTTCCCTTTTCTCCACACCCTCTCCAGCATTTATTGCTTGTAGACTTTTGGATCGCAGCCATTCTGACTGGCGTGAAATGGTACCTCATAGTGGTTTTGATTTGCATTTCTCTGATAATGAGTGATGTTGAGCATCTTTTCATGTGTTTGTTAGCCATCTGTATGTCTTCTTTGAAGAAATGTCTATTTAGTTCTTTGGCCCATTTTTTGATTGGATCATTTATTTTTCTGGAATTGAGCTGTAGGAGTTGCTTATATATTTTTGAGATTAGTTGTTTGTCTGTTGTTTCATTTGCTATTATTTTCTCCCATGGCTTTAAATTGTGGATTTTTAAAAAGAAATTATTACCAAGTCTGTTACTTTAAGTTATAGGACTGTTTGCATTTTTAAATTTCTCCTATCAATTTTGGCAAATTGTTTTCTAGGTATACTTTTCTTCCAAATATTTGAATATGTTAGAATAAGTATGTTGACAATACATATCCTCTTATTATTAATGTCTATAGCAGGTAGAACACTAAGATGGCTGTCCCAGAAATACAGGCCATGTATAACCCCCATTCCTTCAAGTGTGAGTGGGACAAGTGATCTGGCAGGACAAGAGAATCAAGAGGGTTTATCATGCCTATGATTATACTACAAGTTAGTTGATTTTGGTAGCTCAGTTCAGGAAGATCCCCTGGAAGAGTAAATGGCAACCCACTACAGTATTCTTGCCTAAGGAATCCAATGGGGAGAGAAGCCTGGCAGGCTAGAGTACATGGGGTGGCAAAGAGTTGGACAAGATGGTGCACAGACATAGCTAACTTTGAATTACTTAAATGGGAGATGATTCTAGAATGGCCTGGCCTATTAGATAAACCATTTTTAAACAGGTAATGTGACAGACATTCTCCTGCAGTCATGGAAGAAAGAAATCAATCATACTGTAGAGAAGTAAGCTCTGCTGGGAATTGTTGTTAGCCTGCAGGAGCTGAAGGGTCCCAGACCTATGAGAAGTAAAGATTTATTTCAACAACCAATGAACTTGGAAGAAGACCCCAATGCTAAAAACACACCAAGCTTAATTTTAAGCCTGGAGAGATATATGAGAATCTTTCTAATGCCTTCCTAGATATCCTATCTGCAAGAGTATGAGATAGAAGATTTGTGTTGTTTAAGCTACTTAGTTTTCAACTATTACTGCTGCTAAGTCACTTCAGTTGTGTCCGACTCTGCAACCCCATAGACGGCAGCCCACCAGGCACTGCCGTCCCTGGGATTCTCCAGGCAAGAACACTGGAGTGGGTTGCCATTTCCTTCTCCAATGCGTGAAAGTGAAAAGTGAAAGGGAAGTCGCTCAGTTGAGTCTGACTCTTAGCGATCCCATGGACCACAGCCCACCAGGCTCCTCCATCCCTGGGATTCTCCAGGCAAGAACACTGGAGTGGGTTGCCATTTCCTTCTCCAATGCATGAAAGTGAAAAGTGAAAGTGAAGTCTCTCAGTCGTGTCCGACTCTTAGCCACCCCATGGACTGGAGCCTACCAGGCTCCTCCGTCCATGGGCTTTTCCAGGCAAGAGTACTGAAGTGGGGTGCCATTGCCTTCTCCGTCAACTATTACTAAGAAGTGCTAAATACTAAAATAGTATCTGTTCCATTGTCTACAATATTTAAGTTATTAATATAAGCCTGGCTTTAGCTACAAATTACAAGTTTTAATAGACCACATGTTATCATTTATATATAATTCAAAGCATACTTATTCCCAGTATTTCTTCTTTGATGTAACTGTTTAGAAATATAAACATTTTTTAAATGTATCCATGTTATGATTTCCAGTTTCCATTCCACTGGTAATATATTTTCTGTATGATAAATTCTTTAAAATTTATTACACTCAATACAAGTAGCCCAAGATATATATATATATGTACACACACACATATATGTATCAGATCAGATCAGATCAGTCGCTCAGTCGTGTCCGACACTTTGCGACCCCATGAACTGCAGCATGCCAGGCCTCCCTATCCATCACCAGCTCTCGGAGGTCACTCAGACTCACATTCATCGAGTCAGTGATGTCATCCAGCCATCTCATCCTCTGTCGTCCCCTTCTCCTCCTGCCCTCAATCCCTCCCAGCATCAGAGTCTTCTCCAATGAGTCAACTCTTCGCATGAGGTGGCCAAAATACTGGAGTTTCAGCTTTAGCATCATTCCTTCCAAAGAAATCCCAGGGCTGATCTCCTTCAGAATGGACTGGTTGGATCTCCTTGCAGTCCAAGGGACTCTCAAGAGTCTTCTCCAACACCACAGTTCAAAAGCATCAATTCTTCGGCGCTCAGCCTTCTTCACAGTCCAGCTCTCACATCCATACATGACCACAGGAAAGACCATAGCCTTGACTAGGCGAACCTTTGTTGGCAAAGTGATGTCTCTGCTTTTGAATATGCTATCTAGGTTGGTCATAGCTTTCCTTCCAAGGAGTAAGCGTCTTTTAATTTCATGGCTGCAGTCACCATCTGCAGTGATTTTGGAGCCCAGAAAAAGAAAGTCTGACACTGTTTCCACTGTTTCTCCATCTATTTCCCATGTAGTGATGGGACCAGATGCCATGATCTTCGTTTTCTGAATGTTGAGCTTTAAGCCAACCTTTTCACTCTCCACTTTCACTTTCATCAAGAGGCTTTTTAGTTCCTCTTCACTTTCTGCCATAAGGGTGGTATCATCTGCATATCTGTCAGGTCCATGAATCAAGGCAAATTGGAAGTGGTCAAACAAGAGATGGCAAGAGTAAATGTTGACATTCTAGGAATTAGCGAACTAAAATGGACTGGAATGGGTGAATTTAACTCAGAGGACCATTATATCTACTACTGTGGGTAGGAATCCCTCAGAAGAAACGGAGTGGCCATCATGGTCAACAAAAGAGTCCGAAATGCAGTACTTGGATGCAGTTTCAAAAACGACAGAATGATCTCTGTTCGTTTCGAAGCCAAACCATTCAATGTCACAGTAATCCAAGTCTATACCCAAACCAGTAACGCTGAAGAAGCTGAAATTGAAAGGTTCTATGAAGACCTACAAGACTTTTTAGAACTAACACCCAAAAAAGATGTCCTTTTCATTATAGGGGACTGGAATGCAAAAGTAGGAAGTCAAGAAACACCTGGAGTAACAGGCAAATTTGGCCTTGGAATACGGAATGAAGTAGGACAAAGACTAACAGAGTTTTGCCAAGAAAATGCACTGGTCATAGCAAATACCCTCTTCCAACAACACAAGAGAAGACTCTATACATGGACATCACCAGATGGTCAACATCGAAATCAGATCGATTATATTCTTTGCAGCCAAAGATGGAGAAGCTCTATCCAATCAGCAAAAACAAGACCAGGAGCTGACTGTGGCTCAGACCATGAACTCCTTATTGCCAAATTCAGACTGAAATTGAAGAAAGTAGGGAAAACTACTAGACCATTCAGGTATGACCTAAATCAAATCCCTTATGATTATACAGTGGAAGTGAGAAATAGATTTAAGGGCCTAGATCTGATAGATAGAGTGCCTGATGAACTATGGAATGAGGTTCGTGACATTGTTCAGGAGACAGGGATCAAGACTATCCCCATGGAAAAGAAATGCTAAAAAGCAAAATGGCTGTCTGAGGAGGCCTTGCAAATAGCTGCGAAAAGAAGAGAAGCGAAAAGCAAAGGAAAGGAAAAGGAAAAGAAAAGGAAAGATATAAACATCTGAATGCAGAGTTCCAAAGAATAGCAAGAAGAGATAAGAAAGCCTTCTTCAGCCATCAATGCAAAGAAATAGAGGAAAACAACAGAATGGGAAAGACTAAGGATCTATTCAAGAAAATCAGAGATACCAAAGGAACATTTCATGCAAAAATGGGCTCAATAAAGGACAGAAATGGTATGGACCTAACGGAAGCAGAAGATATTAAGAAGAGGTGGCAAGAATACACAGAAGTACTGTACAAAAAAGACCTTCATGACCCATATAATCATGATGGTGTGATCACTGACCTAGAGCCAGACATCCTGGAATGTGAAGTCAAGTGGGCCTTAGAAAGCATCACTACGAACAAAGCTAGTAGAGGTGATGGAATTCCAGTGGAGCTATTCCAAATCCTGAAAGATGATGCTGTGAAAGTGCTGCACTCAATATGCCAGCAAATTTGGAAAACTCAGCAGTGGCCACAAGATTGGAAAAAGTCAGTTTTCATCCCAATCCCAAAGAAAGGCAATACCAAAGAGTGCTCAAACTACCGCACAATTGCACTCATCTCACATGCTAGTAAAGTAATGCTCAAAATTCTCCAAGCCAGGCTTCAGCAATATGTGAACCGTCACCTTCCTGATGTTCAAGCTGGATTTAGAAAAGGCAGAGGAACCAGAGATCAAATTGCCAACATCCGCTGGATCATGGAAAAAGCAAGAGAGTTCCAGAAAAACATCTATTTCTGCTTTATTGACTATGCCAAAGCCTTTGACTGTGTAGATCACAATAAACTGTGGAAAATTCTGAGAGAGATGGGAATACCAGACCACCTGATCTGCGTCTTGAGAAATCTGTATGCAGGTCAGGAAGCAACAGTTAGAACTGGTCATGGAACAACAGTCTGGTTCCAAATAGAAAAAGGGGTACGTCAAGGCTGTATATTGTCACCATGTTTATTTAACTTATATGCAGAGTACATCGTGAGAAATGCTGGACTGGAGGAAACACAAGCTGGAATCAAGATTCCCGGGAGAAATATCAATAACATATATGTATATATAGATATAGAAACAAATGTGTATTCTATAATTCTTAGAGATACTCTTGAGTCACTTAGGTCAAATTCATTCATTCACTAACTTTTTTCAATATTTACTGATAATTTTTTTCTTTTATAGCAGTTATTAAAGGATATATGATAGAATCCTCTATGATAATCTTGAAATTCTACTCCTATTTTTAAATCTGACAATTAAAATTTTATATCCATGTGTCCGTGCATGCCTGCTAAGTCACTTCAGTTGTGTCTGACTTTTTGTGATCCTATGTACTATAGCCTGCTGGGGCCCTGTGTCCATGTGATTCTCCAGGCAAGAATACTGGAGTGGATTGCCATGCCCTCTTCCTGGGGATCTTATACACCCAGGGACTGGACCTGTGTCTCTTAAGTCTCCTGCACTGGCAGGTGAGTTCTTTACCACCATTGCCACCTAAGAATTTCTTACATCCATATGAGTGTATGCTAATTCACAATTTTTAGTGTGTGTGTGTGTTTTCTTTTTTTTTTTTTTTTTTTGGCTGTGCTGCATGGCCTGCAGGATCTATGTTCCCAACCAGGACTTAACCCAGGCCATGAAAAGAAAAGCCCATAATCTGAACCACTAGACCACTAGGAAACTCCCCATACATTTACTTTCAACCTTTTCTTATCCTTATATTTAAGGTACATTTTATTTTATTATTACCATCATATCTACAAAGTAGATTAATGTTGATGCTTGAAATGAAAGAAATTCATTTAAGCTTAATTTAACATATTTAGCTTAATATAGCATCACTAAAAAAATGATTACTCATAAACAGGTGTTTTTCATAAACCCCATGACAATCACAACTTCATCTATTAGAAGTTATATAATAACATTTTTTTTAATAAATCATGTAATAACATTCTGATGTGGCTCTCTAAGACATTACTTTCACAATCACACACACATATACACTAACACAAAACAGAATATTCAAATGTGGAATTCCAGGTTATGTATTTAGTTGATTTAAGTTACATTATTGCTTATTCTTCCACTATAAAAAATAATCTCCCCTTTCTTCTGTAAAATTTTAGTTCCATTTGTTTTCTGATAACCACTGTTAGCAGTGATTTAGAAGATACATGTGAAAAATAATTTTGCCTGTATTTTTAATTAATTATAGTAAAAAATAAGTGAATATTAACATTACTGTTGTATTTATCAAAGTAAAATGATTTCCTTTGTTCTCCAATGGCTCCACTTTTGTCTTTTTAGTTATAGCAATGTATGAAAAATAAATGTCCATTATTCTGGGTGATCAGATCAGATCAGATGCTCAGTCGTGTCCGACTATTTGCCATCCCATGAACCGCAGCACGCCAGGCCTCCCTGTCCATTACCAGCTCCCGGAGGTCACCCAGACTCACACCCATCAAGTCAGTGATGCCATCCAGCCATCTCATCCTCTGTCGTCCCCTTCTCCTCCTGCCCTCAATCCCTCCCAGCATCAGAGTCTTCTCCAATGAGTCAACTCTTCGCATCAGGTGGCCAAAATACTGGAGTTTCAGCTTTAGCATCATTCCTTCCAAAGAAATTCCAGGATTGATCTCCTTCAGAATGGACTGGTTGGATCTTCTTGCAGTCCAAGGGACTCTCAAGAGTCTTCTCCAACACCACAGTACAAAAGCATCAATTCTTTGACGCTCAGCCTTCTTCACAGTCCAGCTCTCACATCCATACATGACCACAGGAAAGACCATAGCCTTGACTAGGCAAACCTTTGTTGGTAAAGTAATGTCTCTGCTTTTGAATATGCTAGAATGTAATAAAAACTTTCTGTTTTACTATCTTAAAGTTTATATGGCCCTGGTTTTACAAAGACGTTCCTCTGAAAGGAGATTGTCCCTTCTTGGGTGAATGTAGGTTCCAACATGAGAAAAGACTATGCTACTGCTGCTGCTGCTGCTGCTGCTGCTAAGTCACATCAGTCATGTCCGACTCTGTGCGACCCCATAGACGGAAGCCCACCAGGCTCCTCTGTGCCTGGGATTCTCCAGGCAAGAACAGTGGAGTGGGTTTCCATTTCCTTCTCCAGAGAAAAGACTATGGAAGTAAGCTAAAAAAGAAAGAAAAAAATGTGAGATGTCAACTTGATTGGAAGAATGGACTCTGATTAACCAGCTGGAATTATTTTCTAGAATGAGCCACTGAGATGCATGGTTCTGCCATAGGAAAATGATCATATAGGAGAATGTGAAATAAAAAAAGAGAATGTCTTTAACACCCAGTCCACTTGCAATGATGTTTGTGTGTCAGGACACACTCCTTTTATACCTTATTCTATCTTTACCCAAGGCTTTCCACTTGCTCTTATGGTTAACTAGATGGATTATGGCACTGAAAAGAAGATTTGGAATACCTTATTTCTTACAACTGTCCTTATAATCCAAGGAAAAGAGCATCAAGTAACTTGTCCTCATTGAAGGATTCCCTCACCTAGTTCCTGAGAACACAAAGGACAAGAGCTAGAGCAAACCACAACTTGAGACACAGAAGAAAATCATGCTCATAAACTGAGATCACCTTTCAGAAGCACAACAGCTCGATTTTTAATGAGGATGAAAAGTTCTCTCCCATTTACAACATAATGTGCAGATGTTACCCTGACCTAAAACAGAGATAATTTTTAACATTTTTGGTAAGGAGCTAATTCTTGAGTTCTTGTCTCAGTTTCACCTTTTGTCACAGGAAGTAAGCAGTACATAAGAACATAAAAATTACTGCATAAAATCATCTCTCCATAGACAATGAGTTCTCAACTGAATCAAGATTCACTAGAACTTTTATAAAATATTAAAAAATATTTTAAGTTAACACAGAGGCATGCTAAAATTCTTATGTAATATAGTATCTTATAATCATTAAAAATGGGACATAAGGATTTGAAGACTTAGGCTCCTCCAGTCCAAAGTCCCTAGAGTTGGAAAGGATCTGATCTTGCCTTTATTTTTTGTATTAAAAAAATTGATATTTTTTAAAATATCCAATTGGTCCAAGCATAAACCATTGACCAGTGTAGGTATGTTTGTAAAATAGGTAATCTGATTTTCACTTAAAATAAAACATAAATAAATTGGCATGACATACATAGTGAGTTGAACACTGTGGAACATCAGACAAATCACATGGAGATAGCAGAAATCACAGACACTATTAGGAAAGTGGTACAGGACAGGGAGAAAAGCAAACAAAAAAAAAAAGGAAGACACTAATGGTGATTCAAAAGCAGATTAAAGTCTTTTTTTGTGAACAGCCCTGGGGGTGATACCACACCTCTGATGTGAGGGTTGGAGGAAGAGTGAGTGTTGCACTCACCACTGTCTGTGCACACAGGAGATCTCTGTAGATGAAAGACCAACATAGGCTCTAATTTATCTTTCCTAGAGGTCTCACTCACCAATTAGCAACATGACAAGTATTTTCCTTTTAAGATTAGGATTTTTGGTAATATTGATTTACTTATTTATAGCAAAACAAAATTGCACGTTTTACGGAGCATGTAAAATAGAGGCCTTCTCAGAATTTTCACTTCATGCAATGACATTGTCTCTCCCACAAAAGGAACCAGACACAGAGACAAAAAATAACATGAAATCTTATTTTCAAAATAGAGGGTACTTACTTAAAATATACAAATAAATATTGGGGCAGTTTATGTCTTTACTATATGAAATGTTTTACTATTTTTTTATTAAATTTCATGGCAAATTCTACTTTTATTAGACCTTACTACTCATATGTGAAAAGAAGAGAAGCGAAAAGCAAAGGAGAAAAGGAAACATATAAACATCTGAATGCAGAGCTCTGAAGAATAGCAAGAAGAGATAAGAAAACCTTCCTTAGCAATCAATGCAAAGAAATAGAGGAAAACAACAGAACGGGAAAGACTAGAGATCTCTTCAAGAAAATTAGCGATACCAAGGGAACATTTCATGCAAAGATGGGCTTGATAGAGGACAGAAATGGTATGGACCTAACACAAGCAGAAGATATTAAGAGGTGGCAAGAATACACAGAAGAACTGTACAAAAAAAAAGATCTTTACCACCAAGATAATCATGATAGTATGAAGAATTGATGCTTTTGAACTGTGGTGTTGGAGAAGACTCTTGAAAGTCCCAGTCCATTCTGAAGGAGATCAGCCCTGGGATTTCTTTGGAAGGAATGATGCTAAAGCTGAAACTCCAGTATTTTGGCCACCTCATGCAAAGAGTTGACTCATTGGAGAAGACTCTGATGCTGGGAGGGATTGGGGGCAGGAGGAGAAGGGGACGACAGAGGATGAGATGGCTGGATGGCATCACTGACTCGATGGATGTGAGTCTCAGTGACCCCCGGGAGTTGGTGATGGACAGGGAGGCCTGGCGTGCTGCAGTTCATGGGGTCGCAAACAGTCAGACACAACTGAGCGACTGATCTGATCTAATCTGATCTGATGATCACTCACCTAGAGCCAGACATCCTAGAATGTGAAGTCAAGTGGGCCTTAGAAAGCATCACTATGAACAAAGCGAGTGGAAATGATGAAATTCCAGTTGAGCTATTCCAAATCCTGAAAGATGATGCTGTGAAAGTGCTGCACTCAATATGCCAGCAAATTTGGAAAACTCAGCAGTGGCCACAGGAATGGAAAAGGTCAGTTTTCATTCCAATCCCAAAGAAAGGCAATGCCAAAGAATGCTCAAACTATCGCACAATTGCACTCATCTCAGAAGCTAGCAAAGTAATGCTCAAAATTCTCCAAGCCAGGCTTCAGCAATATGTGAACCGTGAACTTCCTGATGTTCAAGCTGGTCTTAGAAAAGGCAGAGGAACCAGAGATCAAATTGCCAACATCTGCTGGATCATCGAAAAAGCAAGAGAGTTCCAGAAAAACATCTATTTTTGCTTTATTGACTATGCCAAAGGCTTTGACTGTGTGGATCACAATAAACTGTGGACAATTCTGAAAGAGATGGGAATACCAGACCAACTGACCTGCCTCTTGAGAAACCTATATGCAGGGCAGGAAGCAACAGTTAGAACTGGTCATGGAACAACAGACTGGTTCCAAATAGGAAAAGGAGTACGTCAAGGCTGTATATTGTCACCCTGCTTATTTAATTTATATGCAGAGTACATCATGAGAAACATTGGGCTGGAAGAAGCACAAGCTGGAATCAAGATTGCTGGGAGAAATATCAATAAGCTCAGATATGCAGATGACACCACCCTTATGGCAGAAACTGAAGAAGAACTAAACAGCCTCTTGATGAAAGTGAAAGAGGGGAGTGAAAATGTTGGCTTAAAGCTCAACATGCAGAAAATGAAGATCATGGCATCCAGTCCCATCATTTCATGGGAAATAGATGGGGAAACAGTGTCAGACTTTTTTTTTTCTGGGCTCCAAAATCACTGTAGATGGTGACTGCAGCCATGAAATTAAAAGATGCTTACTTCTTGGAAGGAAAGTTATGACCAACCTAGACAGCATATTAAAAAGGAAAGATGTTACTTTCCAACAAAGGTCCATCTGGTCAAGGCTATGGTTTTTCCTGTGGTCATGTATAGATATGACAGTTGGACTGTGAAGAAAGCTGAGAGCCCAAGAATTGATGCTTTTGAACTGTGGTGCTGGAGAAGACTCTTGAGAGTCCCTTGGACTGCAAGGAGATCCAACTGGTCCATTCTGAAGGAGATCAATCCTGGAATTTCTTTAGAAGGAATGATGCTAAAGCTGAAACTCCAGTATTTTGGCCACCTCATGCGAAGAGTTGACTCATTGGAGAAGACTCTGATGCTGGGAGGGATTGAGGGCAGGAGGAGAAGGGGATGACAGAGGATGAGATGGCTGGATGGCATCACTGACTCGATGGATGCGAGTCTGAGTGACCTCTGGGAGCTGGTGATGGACAGGGAGGCCTGGCGTGCTGCGGTTCATGGGGTCGCAAAGAGTCGGACATGACTGAGCGACTGATCTGATCTGATCTGATGCTAAAGCTGAAACTCCAATACTTTGGCCACCTCATGCGAAGAGTTGACTCATTGGAAAAGCCCTGATGCTGGGAGGGATTGGGGACAGGAGGAGAAGGGAACAACAGAGGATGAGATGGCTGGATGACATCACTGACTCAACATGAGTTTGAGTAAACTCTGGGAGTTGGTGATGAACAGGGATGCCTGGTGTGCAGCAATTCATGGGGTCACAAGTAATCGGACACGACTGAGGGACTGAACTGGACTCAACTCACATGTGTACCAGTTTAATTAAGATGAAAATTTACTCTAGTAAATGGAGCTGGGAAGTTCAAAGATTTAAATGTTTGCAGTTCAAGAAACCCACCAGCAGTTGGAATCAAAGCTAGTACAATTAGAATCAGTGTTTGAATCAGAACATATGGCCCTAAACACTATTTTCATCACTAGGCCACACTTGCCTTTCAGAGAAGGCAGTGTTTGATTGAACAACTTGTCCAAAGTCACTTAAGCAGTAGAAGGTAGAGCCGGACAGCCTGTGTCTCTAACCACTGCACTGTTCTGCATGGGTTCAAGACAAGTCTCTGGGTCCACACGATCAAAGTACTCTGAATGTGTGGATGTTTATTGTCATAGGAACGTCAACTTTCATAAAATGTCTTCATTCACAAATTCTGTATCAATACCCAAGTACATTGTGTCTCAGCTACTTAACACTTAATGATGACAACTTTCTCTTCCAAAGAATAGGATTAATAATATCGAGCATGTGTTGAATTCTTGCTGCACATTAAGTGACATTCAAGTGATTTTTTATACATTAACTCCTTTAATTCTGAAACCTGGTGAGATTACTAGAAAGGTTAATTTGATCCTTTATTTTGAGACATAAGGAAACTAGGTAATAGAAATTTTAACAAATTTCCTGTTTTTATATAATATTTTTCTTTAATTTTATTTAAATCAGTACTTTAATACTGAATTATTATTATATATTGCAGTGATTAATACAAGAAACTGTGAAGTGAGTCTTTGAGTTTGAACCACAAATCTGCCATTTATTAATGTGACCTAGTTAATTACCTGATGGACCAAAAAAAAAAAAAAACCCAGAAGCAGTAAATTGGAACCTGAGTTTCTTGGTGTTCCAGTGGTTAGGACTTCATATTTCCACTGAAGACGGGCACAGCTCTGATCCCTGGTTGGGGAACTAAGAGCCACATACTACGAGGTGTGGTAAAAAAAGGGAGGGTTTGCATGCTTATTTTGAAATGTTTCAGGAAAATTATATATTTTAAAAATTTTCTCTATTAATATTTCCCCAAATTAACTGAGCAAATAAAAATTATGATGGCTTTAAACAGAATAAATTGAATCAAGCTTTAGTTCTTTAAAAGATATGTAAATTATAGTATCAGATCAGATCAGATCAGTGGCTCAGTCGTGTCCGACTCTTTACGACCCCATGAATTGCAGCACGCCAGGCCTCCCTGTCCATCACCAACTCCAGGAGGTCACTCAGACTCACATCCATCGAGTCAGTGATGCCATCCAGCCATCTCATCCTCTGTCGTCCCCTTCTCCTCCTGCCCCCAATCCCTCCCAGCATCAGAGTCTTCTCCAATGAGTCAACTCTTAGCATGAGGTGGCCAAAGTACTGTAGCATCATTCCTTCCAAAGAAATCCCAGGGCTGATCTCCTTCAGAATGGACCGGTTGGATCTCCCTGCAGTCCAAGGGACTCTCAAGAGTCTTCTCCAACACCACAGTTCAAAAGCATCAATTCTTCGGCGCTCAGCCTTCTTCACAGTCCAGCTCTCACATCCATACATGACCACAGGAAAAACCATAGCCTTGACTAGGCGAACCTTTGTTGGCAAAGTAATGTCTCTGCTTTTGAATATGCTATCTAGGTTGGTCATACCTTTCCTTCCAATGAGTAAGCATCTTTTAATTTCATGGCTGCAGTCACCAACTGTAGTGATTTTGGAGTCCAGAAAAATAAAGTCTGACACTGTTTCCACTGTTTCCCCATCTATTTCCCATGAAGTGATGGGACCAGATGCCATGATCTTCGTTTTCTGAATGTTGAGCTTTAAGCCAACCTTTTCACTCTCCACTTTCACTTTGATCCAGAGGCTTTTCAGTTCCTCTTCACTTTCTCCCATAAGGGTGGTGTCATCTGCACATCTGAGGTTATTGGTATTTCTCCCAGCAATCTTGATTGCAACTTGTGTTTCTTCCAGTCCAGCGTTTCTCATGATGGACTCTGCATATAAGTTAAATAAACGGTGAAAATATACAGCCTTGACGTACTCCTTTTCCTATTTGGAACCAATCTGTTGTTCCATGTCCAGTTCTTTTTTTTTTTTTTTTAACGGGCATTTTTGTCTTTAATTTACTACTGACAATCTAATCTCAACAGTTCTGCTAAGCATTGATATGTTAGAAAGAAAAGTAAAAACCAAACTTTATTGTTGCTTTTTGTCATTTGGTAGCATGTTACACACAGGCTTCGATCTTCAGAATACCCTGGATTCAGTAGAAAAACCATTTAAATGAAGTTCTGTACAATAGAAACTTCTCAGCAGTCAAAATTTTAGACTGTAAAAAAATACATGCAAAACATACTTTTCTGAAAACACTTAACTTTGAACAAAGCACCGAACTACACAAATGCAGAATGAAAACAGCATTTCAACTCCACCAAAAGTAGTCATCATAAAAGGTGTAAAAGTCACCTATCTTCACTAGGCACTGTTCACTTTTTAAACAGGAGACAATAAAAAATATTGTCCAAAAACAATATCCCAACTCTAGGGCAAGTTTCAGAAAGTCTTCAACTTCATGCTTTAATAGCGACGAGGTGAGTATGATTGAGATCTGGAACGTGATCTGTATCCTCCACGACTATAGTAGGGAGAAGGGGACCATCTGTATATCTGATCCCTGTCTTGAGCAGCTCTCCATCCTCCCCCTCCTCCTCCTCCACCTCGGTACGATCTGCTGTAATAGTCCCGATCATCATAGCCTCGATCATATCCTCTGTCATAGTAATCTCGACGGCGTGAGCTGCCATAGGTAGGTCTCCCCATGTAAATTCCTGGTGTTGGAGTATGTGGTCTTTTCATTATGGAGAAGTCAACTCTGATCCTACGTCCATCAAGCTCCATTCCATTGGCACGCTCTTTTGCTTCCTTGGCATCATCTACATTTTCCAAGTATACAAAGGCAAATCCTCTTGAACGTCTAGATTGCTGGTCATATACAATAGATACATCAGCAATTGGGCCATATTTAGAGAACACTTCTCTTAGATCTCTTTCTGTAGTGTACAAGCTCAATCCAAATACACCAAGACAACAGTTCGGATCAGGATTTGCCCGATTCCCAACATGACGCCGGCGGGTAGACATGGGAGAATGACTGTGGCTATGCCCTCTTCAATAATCTCTGCTGTAAGATCTGCTACGAGATCTTCTATGGGACCGGGACCGAGATCGTGACCTTGTATAATGCCTCCGAGAACTTCTTCTGGATCTAGACCTAGATTCAGATCTGGACCTGGACTTTGATCTGGAACGCCTGGAATCTTCCTTGGAGCGAGACCTTGCAGGGGTATGCCTTGCAGATTTCCCAGATCCATGAGCACTTCCACTTCTGGAAGCAGAACGGGATTCTTAGCGTAGTGCTTTCTGATTCCAGATTACTTCTTATCTTAACTTCATTTTTATTTCTTTTCTTCATTCTTCCGTTTCAAATTCTGACTTCTTTCATCTTCCCCACTTCACACAAATTGCTCAATATTCTACAAGTGGGACTTCTGGTCTGATAATTAGCATGCATTCTTTCTTTTATTTTTCAAATTTCAGCTTCACTTATTCCTGAGCTTCAAATACTCATTTATAAAACTTGTCAAATGACGACTTCCGCATTTTCCTTCTTCAACATTAACCTGCTCTCCGTAGTTCTGCTCGCCGCTGTCGCTCATGACTTCCACTGCTGTCGTCGCTCGACGTGCTTCAATCAAAGCTGCCAACCTCTCGCGCCTTCAGTGTAGAGGCTCCGCCGCAGCCTCGCACCACACACCAGTTCCCGAGACGCTGAGAGCCGAAACGCTCCGCGCCGCCTCCGCTTGGGCTCTCCATGTCCAGTTCTAACTGTTGCTTCCTGAACTGCACACAAATTTCTCAAGAGGCAGATTAGGTGGTCTGGTTTTCCCATCTCTTTCAGAATTTTCCACAGTTTATTGTGATCCACACAGTCGAAGCCTTTGGCATAGTCAAAAAAGCAGAAATAGATGTTTTTTCTGGAACTCTCTTGCTTTTTGCATGATCCAGCGGATGTTGGCAATTTGATCTCTGGTTCCTCTGCCTTTTCTAAAACCAGTTTGAACATTAGGAAGTTCACAGTTCACATGTTTATGAAGCCTGGCTTGGAGAATTTTGAGCATTACTCTACTAGCGTGTGAGATGAGTGCAATTGTGCGGTAGTTTGAGCATTCTTTGGCATTGCCTTTCTTTGGGATTGGAATGAAAACTGACCTTTTCCAATCCTTTTCCAATCCAGCAGTGTTGCCACTGCTGAGTTTTCCAAATTTGCTGGCATATTGAGTGCAGCACTTTCACAGCATCATCTTTCAGGATTTGGAATAGCTCCACTGGAATTCCATCACCTCCACTAGCTTTGTTCGTAGTGATGCTTTCCAAGGCCCACTTGACTTCACATTCCAGGATGTCTGGCTCTAGGTCAGTGATCACACCATCGTGATTATCTGTGTCGTGTAGATCTTTTTTGTACAGTTTTTCTGTGTATTCTTGCTACCTCTTCTTAAAATCTTCTGCTTCTGTTAGGTCCATACCATTTCTGCCCTTTATCTAGCCCATCTTTGCATGAAATGTTCCTTTGGAATCTCTGATTTTCTATTAATAGGTTAAGTACTAATGAAAAAAAATGACAGCATTCAAGCAAAGTTGGATAATATAAACAAAGAAAAAGAAATTGGGAAAAAATCCAATGGAGGAAATTTTAGACATCAGAAACACTAATAGAACGAAGAATGCCTTTGATGGACAAATGTTTAAGTAGACTGGACATTGCCAAGGAAACATCAGAAAGCTTAGAAAGATACACAAATAGAAACATCACAAATCGAACTATGCATTTTTTTTTCATTAGTACTTAACCTATTAATAGAAGTTATTTTAAAACACATATATTGTCAGTGCAAAGCCTATATAACAACTACATGCAGAGAAAAATTTTGTAGTATGGCATAACTATGTAATTATTTGTAGTACAACATACATGACATTTGTACTATAATTATCATGGGGTAATAATTGTATCTCAACATTTTCAGAAAAAATTATTTTAGAACATAACAACATCAGTTTACACATAAAATTTTGAAATAAAATCTAATAACAGAAGGGCTTATTATATTACAAAATTATTTCAAAAAATATCTTGTGAAGGTCTGTTATATTCCTCACATTATATAAAGTGTTAGGTCTTTTATAACCTCAATGTCCTATTACTTTATATCTCTAATATATTCATGATTTTTTGAAATAAAAATACACAACGTGAAACTATTTTTCCTCCCTTCTATTAGTGTATTAAACTACTAAAATAATGGGAAAATAAATCAAAACAATGAAAATAAACAAGCTACCAGTTTCCTCACACATAAATCCTTCCATGAATCACTTGAGAAATAGTTTTTGAAAATGCAATTGCTGAAATTACTCATTCATCATAGTGCATATGGTAATGTACGAATAATATCCATGTTTGATTCAGTTATTCAGGACCTCAGTGACTATGTAAGAGGCAAGGTCAGAATTCTCCCATTTCTCTAGCAGTTACATACTGTCACTACTTATATATATTAGAGTGTGTATGATTAGGAACTAGACACAGTCAATCCCATATCTTTCCAGTTTTTTTTTTTTTTCCCAAAAAGTGCAGGGAATATAATTCTTTCTTTGTCAAACTTGGCAAGTAGCAGAATTTAATCATATTTTCAACTTTGTAGTATCTATAAATGTCACATTCTGAGTCAGCATCCCACCAATTGCAAAGTAAATCTAAATTATTTACACAAAAGGAACAACAAAGGACAACAGGACATGACTTCTCTGTCACAGGAGTAATGACTTTGATATTTGATGTAAAGTGGAATTTTAAAATTACTCCATCTCTACATTGCACTCTTTCATTTCATAATCAGTACTACAGACATGCCAAAGCATGCCAACCCAGACAGAGAGCAAAGCTAATTAGCTATGAGAGACTGAGGCTCACCAACTAGTTGTATATTTTTACTAAGCTGGGTAAAAGGGCCCTGGAGAGGTCAAATGATACTGCCACTAAAATAGCACATGGAAAGAGAACCACACAGAACGCTCAAAGAGGTCATGAGTGATAGGAAGTACAGAAGTTACGGTTTAGGACCAAAATTTTGCCAAGTGATGAATTGCACAATTTCTGAAATGGCAATTAAATTTGAAGTACCTCTAATTAACTGCAGGGGTGAAAAGGAGCCCCTGAAAGATAGTGGAGGAGGAATAAATCATGGGCCTCTAAGAAAAACATTGTTCTCTTCATTAAAATTCTTTTACTTAAATTTCCTTCTGTAGCATCTAAGGGATGGCAGAAGCCACCTAATTAAAAATTCACACATTACCTATTAGTCATTTTTCAATCACATTATATAATGCCCATGGTGGGGGGTGGGGGGTGGAACTTGTGATAGTGAATGTAATCTACCAATTAAAGTAACCCAGAAATTTCTTTGATTTACAATGAAGAAATCGTACCTGACAATGAAAGTAAAACTACTTGATTTGTGGTCTCTAAAACAACTTCAGTCATTTTGTGCTTCCTTGTAATGGCATTTTCTATACTTAAATTCGGTGCATCTTTATCAGAAGAGGTTGTGAGAAGTAATTTGAGATTATGACTAATCTAAGTGAAAAGTACCTATTAAGAAATATTGAATTTGTCTCATTTCCATTACATTGTTACTTGAAAAGGCTTCTATTTCCTCAGGAAAGGGTAAAAGGACAAATAATTGGGATCACATGTATTAATTAAAAGCTGTACTAATTTTTCAAACATTCTTCAGTTTTGAAAAGCTTATGGAATTCATTTGAAATCTGAATGACTGAAAAGGCATTTTGTCCCAAATGATCAATTTGCCTAACTTGTATCCATTCATATGCGGAGAACATTTAGATGATTATAATAAAAATATTAATAAGCTAGAAAAGTTTTCATATAATTAGAAATGTATTCATATAATTTTGCAAGTGAGGAATACTTTGAAGAGCTGAGATTAATGTAGTTCTTCCCTTTGCATAAAAAATCAATTACATTTATTACAAATAACCATCACAATCTAGTAGAATCTACTTGATTAAAAATAAAAGTTTCACATTAAATATCTTGAAATATGTGTAAGATTATAGCAATCAGAAAAGGGAAAGGACATTATAGGTTAAGAAGAACAGGGGCTTTTTAATGAGTGGAAAGGCTCAGTACAGAGTAAGATATTAAACAATAGAAGACCTGAATTTTAGATCTGGCTTGATTGTCATCTTGATTTATGTCACTGAGAACATGCCTTTATCCCTCAAAGCTTAATAATTTTTGGCATTTGTAAAATAATAAAGCAGTAAGACCTAAAAAAAAAAAGGAACCTATTATTTGCATTCCAGGTTTATAATTATCAATGACTATGTAGGGACATTCAAGTTTATAATTATCTATAAGTATAAAGGTATGTTCGTGAGTCAAATTTCATTCAGGAATGGGATAAATTCAGTGGCATCATAGAAATTAAGGCCCAAGAATTATTACAGAGCCATACTGTGGGGCTCAAGTATGCCAGCCTGTGTGAATAAATAATTCTGTGAAATAAATAGAACAAAATTTTCCACCATTACATTCTTTCATAAAATCAATAAAATCAGACTATAATGAGAAACACAAAGTCATACTAACAGTTTTAAAACAATCTTTCTCATAGTTCTACTAATATGCTTCTAATATCAAATGAATATTAGGGCTTAGTCCAAAGAAGCCCTCTGAAAGGGAAGAGCTAATTATTTTTATGTTTGGGTTTAGCTTAAAAATTTATGAGACCTTTCATTACACACACCATAACATATCCTTAACTTTTAAAATAAGCTGTTTTCCCCAAAACAGAAAACATGGAACATGATTATTCTATGGCTGGGGCTAATGACTCATATGTCATCTCAAACTTCTGGAGATGTGCCTGTTTAGGAATACAGATCTAAAGTGTGTGTGCAAGTGTGGATGTGTGCACTGGTATGTATTGTTAAATTATAAAATGAAACAAGAAAATATGAAATAATGACCTCACAATCACTTTTACATACTTCATATTCCTCCAGGTTCTTTTGGTGTGTTACAAAATTGTGTTGTGTTAAAGATTTAAATAGAAACAGTGGTAAAGCAACCAGTTATTCTTTGTGTAAGGAAAAGCCAAATTATACAGGACATAAATTGATTTGTGGTCACAGTTTTAGCTAATGTATTTTAGCCAACAAATTTGTAAGTGTGACTATAAATCTAAAACTTATAGTTCAAGTTTAACACTGCTAAATACATTAATAGAAAAGGAATTTAGACTGCTTAATCATGAAAATTAAATTAATCATTTACTTATCTACAAATTTAAAAGCAGTAGAAAAATAGTGAACTAATCTTATCATATATAAAGAGAAGCATAATTTTAATGCTATCATATTCTCACCAGATATTAAAACTATTAGATTAAAAAATTAGATCATTCTATAAACTGTGATAGACCAGAAAAAATCATTAATGGAACAGTTATTTTTTTAATGTCTTAGTAAGTCTAGCACCAAACTTTTACATATAATAAAATTCTAATTTGAACTAAAAACAATATTCCCAAATTTGAAAAAAATCTCACATTCTTGGGCATTTAATATAATACAGCTTTATTATAAAATCAGAAAAAAATGTTGCATACCTACAATATGATTTAAACTGAATTTAATATCCATCAGATCAGATCAGTCGCTCAGTCATGTCCGACTCTTTGCGACCCAATGAACCGCAGCACGCCAGGCCTCCCTGTCCATCACCAGCTCCCGGAGGTCACTCACACCCATCAAGTCAGTGATGCCATCCAGCCATCTCATCCTCTGTCGTCCCCTTCTCCTCCTGCCCTCAATCCCTCCCAGCATCAGAGTCTTCTCCAATGAGTCAACTCTTCACATGAGGTGGCCAAAATACTGGAGTTTCAGCTTTAGCATCATCCCTTGCAAAGAAATTCCAGGATTGATCTCCTCCAGAATGGACTGGTTGGATCTTCTTGCAGTCCAAGGGACTCTCAAGAGTCTTCTCCAATACCACAGTTCAAAAGCATCAATTTTTCGGTGCTCAGCCTTCTTCACAGTCCAGCTCTCACATCCATACATGACCACAGGAAAGACCATAGCCTTGACTAGGCGAACCTTTGTTGGTAAAGTAATGTCTCTGCTTTTGAATATGCTATCTAGGTTGGTCATAACTTTCCTTCCAAGGAGTAAGCGTCTTTTAATTTCATGGCTGCAGTCACCATCTGCAGTGATTTTGGAGCCCAGAAAAAGAAAGTCTGACACTGTTTCCACTGTTTCTCCATCTATTTCCCATATAGTGATGGGACCAGATGCCATGATCTTCGTTTTCTGAACGTTGAGTTTTAAGCCAACCTTTTTACTCTCCACTTTCAGTTTCATCAAGAGGCTCGTTAGCCCCTCTTCATTTTCTGCCATAAGAGTGGTGTCATCTGCATATCTGAGGTTATTGATATTTATCCCGGCAATCTTGATTCCAACCTGTGTTTCTTCCAGTCCAGCATTTCTCATGAAGTACTCTGCATACAAGTTAAATAAACATGGTGACAATATGCAGCCTTGACGTACTCCTTTTCCTATTTGGAACCAGTCTGTTGTTCCATGACCAGTTCTAACTGTTGCTTCCTGACCTGCATACAGATTTCTCAAGAGGCAGATCAGGTGGTCTGGTATTCCCATCTCTTTCAGAATTTTCCATAGTTTATTGTGATCTACACAGTCAAAGACTTTGGCATAGTCAATAAAACAGAAATAGATGTTTTTCTGGAACTCTCTTGCTTTTTCCATGATCCAGCGGATGTTGGCAATTTGATCTCTGGTTCCTCTGCCTTTTCTAAAACCAGCTTGAACATCAGGAAGTTCACGGTTCACATATTGCTGAAGCCTGGCTTGGAGAATTTTGAGCATTACTTTACTAGCATGTGAGATGAGTGCAATTGTTCGGTAGTTTGAGCAGTCTTTGGCATTGCCTTTCTTTGGGATTGGGATGAAAACTGACCTTTTCCAATCTTGTGGCCACTGCTGAGTTTTCCAAATTTGCTGGCATATTGAGTGCAGCACTTTCACAGCATCATCTTTCAGGATTTGGAATAGCTCCACTGGAATTCCATCACCTCCACTAGCTTTGTTCCTAGTGATGCTTTCTAAGGCCCGTTTGACTATTTGACTTCACATTCCAAGATGTCTGGCTCTAGGTCAATGATCACATCATCATGATTATCTGGGTCGTGAAGCTCTTTTTTGTACAGTTCTTCTGTGTATTCTTGCCACCTCTTCTTAATATCTTCTGCTTCTGTTAGGTCCATACCATTTCTGTCCTTTATCAAGCCCATCTTTGCATGAAATGTTCCTTTGGTATCTCTGATTTTCTTGAAGAGATCCCTAGTCTTTTCCATTCTGTTGTTTTCCTCTATTTCTTTGCATTGATGGCTGAAGAAGGCTTTCTTATCTCTTCTTGCTATTCTTTGGAACTCTGCATTTAGATGTTTATATCTTTCCTTTTCTCCTTTGCTTTTCACTTCTCTTCTTTTCACAGCTATTTGTAAGGCCTTCCCAGATAGCCATTTTGCTTTTTTGCATTTCTTTTCCATGGGGATGGTCTTGATCCCTGTCTCCTGTACAATGTCACGAACCTCATTCCATAGTTCATCAGGCACTCTATCTATCAGATCTAGGCCCTTAAATCTATTTCTCACTTCATATGATTTAAACTGAATTTCATATCCATACATATCATTTAAACCTATCAGCTCTATAAAAGATACTTTTATACTCATTGTCATGATTAGAAATCAATCTAACATAGTAGATAATTTACCTATATTCACCTATCTACTAAGTGACATAATTTTAATTAGTTGTCCAATTGGTTTAAATAAAAACCCCAAATTGTCCCATAATACCTTGGAGTCTCTCAGGTTACAGGAAATGTTAGTATTTGGGGAATGCTTTCCGTGATCTAAAATTTCAGGAAGTGACTGGTCATTGGCTATGAATGACAGAAATAGGACTAATTCATTGCCTTCAATCTCTGATCTCAGGCTACTTCCACAGCTCTTTGCATCGCCCATACATGTCCTTCCTCAGACAGTACAATTATCCTGGAATCAGACCTTCTGACAGACAGACCTGACAAAGTGTTCTCTCCAAACTGCAAATTTAAAGAAAACATTTATGCAACTTTAAGTGTTAAGACTTTTGCAGATTCTGTCCCAATTTTCCAAACCATAATCATTGATAATTTTCTAGAGAAGGAAATGGAGGTAAGAGAAAGGAATGAGAGGTAACAGTCCAGTGAACCACTCTACACTGATACATATTCATATTAGTGAATTCTGTTTCTTTCAATTTTTTCTTTACATTTTTTCTTCTCTAAGTAAGCTTGAACATTCCTTAAAACATGAATTTCTAAAGAGCTCTAACAGATACATTCTATAGTGTCTAGGGTTTTTATTTCCATAATATTGCTGCTGCTGAGTCACTCCAGCCGTGTTCGACTCTGTGCAACCCCATAGATGGCAGCCCACCAGGCTCCCACATCCCTGGGATTCTCCAGGCAAGAACACTGGAGTGGGTTGCCATTTCCTTCTCCAATGCATGAAAGTGAAAAGTGAAAGTGAAGTTGCTCAGTCGTGTCCGACTCTTAGAGACCCCATGGACTGCAGCCCAGCAGGCTCCTCTGTTGATGGGATTTTCCAGGCAAGAGCGCTGGAGTGGGGTGCCACTGCCTTCTCAATAATATTAACTGTTATAAAACATATGAAGTTATGACTTTCTAGATCTAAAGCAGTTTCTTCCACAGGAATAAATATTTTCATAAAATAGTAAGACAACAGATATTCCATAAATTCAGCAATACAGTAGCATTCTTTTTAATTCTGGAAAATTTTATTTTTGATTCATTAAAAACATATAATGTATATTGAGTAGATAATATAGACTCTCCAAATTGAGATGAAAATTTACTTAAATTTTTTCTGTATCTTAGAGATTCTCTCGGGGAAGGCAATGGCACCCCACTCCAGTACTCTTGCCTGGAAAATCCCATGGACGGAGGATCCTGGTAGGCTCCAGTCCACGGGGTCGCTAAGAGTCGGACACGACTGAGCGACTTCACTTTCATTTTTCTCTTTCATGCATTGGAGAAGGAAATGGCAACCCACTCCAGTGTTCTTGCCTGGAGAATCCCAGGGATGGGGGAGCCTGGTGAACTTCCGTCTATGGGATCGCACAGAGTCGGACACGACTGAAGCGACTTAGCAGCAGCAGCTTAGCAGCAGAGATTCTCTTAAGTAAAAATATTTCCCCATCTTTAATTAGGTATCATTTATTACACTGGCTAACAAAGAAAAAAAGACAAAGGTTCAGATTAAAAAATAATTGTAACTTAAATTCTCTGTACAATAGAAGAGTAGATTTCAAAAGTCTGTTTTTTTAATTTTATTTAACTTTACAATATTGTATTGGTTTTGTCATGTATCAAAATGAATCTGCCACAGGTATACATGTGTTCCCCATCCTGAACCCTCCTCCCTCCCCATACCATCCCTCTGGGTCATCCCAGTGCACCAGCCCCAGGCATCCGGTATCAGGCATCGAACCTGGACTGGTGACTCGTTTCATATATAATATTGTACTTATTTCAATGCCATTCTCCCAAATCATCCTCTTGCAACTCTTTACAGTTACTCAGGGCACCAAGATACTTTATGTGAATAATATCTATTTATATTTATTGCCTTAGGTGTCAAAAATTTTAAAAACAGTTATTAGTTCATTAAAGTTAAAATTTATATATTAAATTATGTTGTATGATAAATAACTATTTTAGAGATAGTGATAAGAAAGGCAGTTTTCTACATTTTTTGCAAGTCAATTTAATTTCTGACCTAGTGGCATCAACTGGATTCTCATGTCTATTTTGGTATTCAATCTATTGTAAAATCACATGTCACATAACCTCTGGGAAAAAAAAAATCACTATATACTTCTGTGTATATAGTGTGCATATTGTGTGCCCTATAAATCATCCAAAATGATCCTTTTGAAATGGAACTATGATCTTGCTTACGGAAGTCCGACTAGACCACTGACTTCATAGATCAAAGTTTACGCCTGTCCTTTAAGCAATGTAAACACAAATTACAAAGAAGCTATCTCATTGTCTGAAACTTTCCAGTGATTTTCCATCTTCTTCAAACAAAATTCTTAGTGCAGTATATAAATTTTTCATCTACATACATCATCCTTACAGCCTTATTTCTATCCTGCCACCACTTACCTCTGGTTGATAAGTGCTAAGTCACTTCAGTCGTGTCCGACTCTTTGCGACCCTATGAACTGTTGCCCTCCAGGCTTCTCTGTCCACAGGATTCTCCAGGCAAGAATATTGGAGTGGGTTGCCATTTCCTTCTCCAGGGGATCTTCCCAACCCAGGGATCGAACCTGCATCTCTTATGTCTCCTGCTTTGGCAGGCAGGTTCTTTATCACTAGCGCCACCTGGGAAGACACTTCCTCTACACATGTTTAAATTACATACATAATTTTTTTGTTTAATAATTTCTCCACAAAGTCAAACTCTCCATTCCTCTAGGCTTTCATGCATGTTGTCACCTGGCCAACAACTTTGTACAGTAATTAATATGTACATTCAATTTTGGAAACTGCTCAGCTATACTAAATGATTTAAACAAAAGCAAATATATAAACAGGTGATTGAACACCCAAAATAATGTCAATATTACAAAATATTTAACAGTGAACAGATTAGATAGAAAATTCTCAAGTATTGATACTTGTCTGCAGTGTATATTTTATTCCATTTTAGCATTATCTTTAAACACACTGCAAATTAATGAGCTTGCTTGTTCTTTTGTGAATTAAATTAGGTTTGAATTAAACTCATAAGTTAAATGCCCATACAATGAGACTTCAGTCGAGCATCCTTTTCTATGAGTTTAGTATTATTTTGCCTTTTATCAACAGTAGATTGGAGAAGGCAATGGCACCCCACTTCAGTACTCTTGCCTGGGAAATCCCATGGACAGAGGAGCCTGGTAGGCTGCAGTCCATGGGGTTGCTAAGAGTCAGACACGACTGAGCGACTTCACTTTCACTTTTCACTTTCATGCATTGGAGAAGGAAATGGCAACCCACTCCAGTGTTCTTGCCTGGAGAATCCCAGGGACCCGGAGCCTGGTGGGCTGCAGTCCATGGGGTCGCATAGAGTCGGACACAACTGAAGCAACTTAGCAGCAGCAGCAACAGTAGATAGTAACTGTATAACAATCTGTATTACTATTTTTCATATAAGTGGTTTTTCTTTGACTCTAAGATTAATAAAGATGGATCTGTGTGTGTATGTGTGCACACATACACACACAATATAACAGACACTTTTTTTCTTTTACTATAAGCCATTTACTAAGTTAGGGACAGAGTACAGTGATGAATTAAATTGGTTAAGAACTCTGTCTCCATAAAGCTATGGGCTATTGTAAGAGATATTTTTAAATAGGTATTTTCAAATACTGAAATAATTTCAAATAATAATAAAACTAAATAGAGAATTTCAATTCCTACTGAGGAGGAATACAGGATATTAATCAGAGTTAAACAGATTTGTGCTATGGTAACAATCACAACAAAAACCTCCACACATCCAAGTAGTTTAGTAAATCACATTTAGTGCTATTTAGTCAGTTTTTACTTTAAGATTGGTGACAGGCGTCTCTATAACATATTCACTAGGACCCTTAAGTTGACAGAGAATTCCAAATCAGGCACATTGTCTAATGTCATTATGTACTTGCAGACCATAATGATCTTAGACTTTAATGAGTGTTAGAAATAATTTTAAAACGTAAGCAGGGACATTACTCTAAAACCAGTAAAACTTGTTGGATTGGTAACTATGAAGTGGTCAGGGTAGAAATTTGAAGATTTCAGATTTCTTTTTCTTCTAGAGAGGAAATGTCATTTACTGAGATTAGAAAAAACTAAAAAAAAAAAAAAAAAAAAAAGGATTATTTGAGACTGACAGGACTTCAACATTGAACATCTTTAGTTCATACTCCTACAAACATACAGATGGAAATATTAACTCAGCAGGTGGAGATGTAATGCAGTGTGGCAGTTAAGCATATGGGCTTTTGAGACCAACTGGATTATTTGAATCTCATCCCACCACACAGGGATTCCCCAGTGGGAATCCCTTAGCTGGTAAAGAATCCGCCTGCAATGCAGGAGACCCTAGTTCAATCCCTGAGTTGGGAAGATCCGCTGGAGAAGGGACAAGCTACCCATTCCAGTATTCTGGCCTGGAGAATTCCATGGACTGTTATAGTCCATGCGGTCACAGAGAGTCAGACATGACTGAGCAACTTTCACTTTCCACCAAGCAAGCTATTTAATCCTCTATAGGTTATTTTCACACTCTGTGCTTCAGTTTTATTATCAACATAATGGAATACTCAATATATCTACCTCATTGGATACTGTGAAAATATTAGAAAATTACTGTGACGAATTTGGTAAATATTGAGTATTAAATCTGAGTGAAGAAGACAAAGGAATAGAAGGATTCATCAGGGCAACTGATGCAGAGAATGTCAAGCAGGTAAGGGTACCAAGAAAGTAAAAGGTGAGATCTGGTTATTTAGCCTTGACCATTTCTTAGAGGAAATTGTTGTTTCTCTTTTAGAAAGAACCATGAAACTCACTGTTTCGTTTTATTATTTGGTCAGTTTGTACAGTTACTCCATATAGTCTTCCTCCTGCTTGCTTTTGAAGGCTACAAGCAGAAGTTTATTCATATTTAACCTTAATCTCGGAGAAGGCAATGGCACCCCACTCCAGTATTCTTGCCTGGAAAATCCCACGGACGGAGGAGCCTGGTAGGCCGCAGTCCATGGGGTCGCTAAGAGTCGGACATAACTGAACGACTTCACTTTCTCTTTTCACTTTCATGCACTGGAGAAGGAAATGGCAACCCACTCCAGTGTTCTTGCCTGGAGAATCCCAGGGACTGGGAAGCCTGGTGGGCTGCCGTCTATGGGGTTACACAGAGTCAGACATGACAGAAGTGACTTAGCATAGCATAGCATAGCATAACCTTAATCTATACTATATTTAGCTTCCTGTCTCCAGCAGATATCTGTTTTCCACTGAAAACAGGTTTGACTATTCTACACCAGCAAAACATCTTTATCTTTGGGGACTCATAACCTAATACTTTAAAGTACAGATGATCCATAAGGCTGGTTTCAGAAACCTCATCTCAAGAATGTGAAAGTATTAGTAGCTCAGTCGTGTCTGACTCTTTGCGACCTTATGGACTGTAGCCCACCAAGCTCCTCTGTCCATGGAATTCTCCAGGCAAGAATACTGGAGTGAATTGCCATTCCCTTCTCCAGGGATCTTCCCACCTCAAGGATTGAACCTGGGTCTCCTGCACTGCACATGGACACTTCATTATCTGAGCCACCAGGAAACCCAATCTCACAGTAACATGATGCAAAGCACGATAAACTCGCGCATCTCCCCTGAAATTCACTAATTTCCCTATGTGGAAGAGTGAGTGAGTCCCACAGATACTTTACTAAAGTAGGAAATTTACATTAAAAATAATCCCCATCATATGTAGTGAGGTAGTAATGTGAAAAAAACAGAAAAGTTTTGTTTATTCTTCTCAAAAATCTTTTCTTTTAGATGTGAGTTTTATCATAATTTTTTATTAAAAGTTTTTTAACCACTCCCATGAAATTCAAAAGAATTTGGACATTTTATTTGCTTGCTTGCACTTTAATGGTATGCTTTAATCTCTAAAGTGGTTTTAGATAGGTAGCTAAGTACTGGTACCACTGCTGTCCTTTTCAGTTCTATGATTATCAGAGACTATTTTGATGCACAGCACTTCCTTAAAAAGTCCAGACATGTACTTAACTGCCACCATTCTGTCTTCATCTGGGTGATGGTTACATGGGTAGGTTCATTTTACAAAAAAATGCATTAAGCCTTTAAATAAGATTTTTGCATTTTTGTGTACTTATGTTAGTTTTTAGCAAATGACTGCCTAAAAAATTGTCCTTTGGCCCATAGCAAATTAATGAAAGTGTACTGTAAATGGTAGGGAATATCAATGAGGTAATGCACATTCCAATTTGATGAGCAACTGTTTCCTGAAAAAGGCAAAATTTCACAATGAAAAGAGGACAGAATACAGTTAGTGGGTTCAAGTTGCAAATAGGATATATTGCCCAAACTAAAACCTGTTTCAAAACTGTATTCTCACAGTCAGTGTATTTTCATTAAAAACCAATTTGGTTCCATCCAATCCTGAGTGACATGATATTTATTTTTGTTGCTGCATTGATCTCCATTCAAATTCTTTATTATAATGTGTGTACATGAACATATTGTATTTATTTTTACCATATGGCCAATATTTGCCACAATTTTTCATGCTATTAAAAGTCATTAAATCGATGTAAAATGTGGCAATGTTAGTTAAAAATTTTTTTAAGTTCTACAGAAATTTCCCCTATTCCATAGCAGCAAGATCAAACACCATTTTTATATTTAAGATGTCACTATTGTTTTCTTTAAATTAAGATAAATAATACTTTACATTCTATTTAATAAATTTAATTCATTATTATAAAATCTTAAATCATTATAATTTTATATACTTGTTACATATCAAACATGTAGGAATAAGATATCCTAAAGAAATGGATCTTAGTCTGCCCCTCAAGAAGAATATCATATTGTTTAAGGAATCTGCTCATTTAAAATGTAAAACATTTTTAATGTCATACCATGTTCAATTTTCAAATATTTCCATTACACTAAGAAAATTTAAGGCCTTTAGCATGGCCCCTGATATCGTAATTTGATCACCTGTTAGGTTTTACTTTACTTCATCTTCTACTCTGTGCTCTAGCTACACAAGCATCCTTGATTATACTGGCCCATGAGAAGCATGCTTCTTTCTCAGGTTCTTTGCCTTTATTTTCCTTAGAAAGTCCAGTTCCCCCAGACATTGATGTGTATTAGTCTGTCACATCTTTCAGGTCTCTACCCTAGTGATCCTTGAGCAGAAAGGTGTGTCCTGAAAGCCCTATGTGCAATACCAGTCTCTATGCACCCCACGTCCAGTCTGCTCCTGGTGCCCTGTCTCACTTTTCTTTATAGCAGACACTGCTATCTGACATTGTGTATTTTTGTTTATGTGTTTGTCAGTCTCCTTGTTCTGTTCTTCCAGGATAGCAGGGAAATTGTTTACTATTATACTACAGTACCTAGTAAACCATAATAATTACATAAAGCATCTGTCTACGGGAGACCTGGGTTCCATCCCTGGGTTGGGAAGATCCCTTGGAGAAGGAAATGGCAATCCACTCCAGTACTATTGCCTGGAAAATCCCATGGACAGAGGAGCCTGGTAGGCTACAGTCCATGGGGTTGCAAAGAGTCAGACACAACTGAGCGACTTCACGTTCACATATGATAATTACAGGTTTACAAAGTTGTCCTCTGGTATCATATCTATATAGGCTACTACTCCTAGAATAACTTAGATTTATGACTCATGTTGGGCTCAGGAAACAACAGTAAGAGTCCAAGTAACTTTAGGATTGCAAACTAGCCTTTCTAGAACATTCTTATAGACATCAAAGTCACTTAACTTATTCTATTATCTACTGATACATAATTAACAAGCTAGCCAACTCTATGGTAAGCATTTACCTTGATTGATCTCCAGCACCTGTTCAGTTGATTTCCCTCTCAAACACAATCAATATTTGCCTTTCCAACCTTAAATAGAATTTGGTTTATACCAACTGAATTTGTGAACACCATGTCTCTTGTATCTTCCTGAATTATCACCTTCCCAGGCTTTCATTCTAGATAGAGATTGTTGATTCATGCTAATGAAAACCCTAGTTTGGTAATAAAAATCTTGATAGCTTTGTCTTCATCATCTCCTTGAGACCCACTTATTTGCAGATTGTTCTTTAATCAAAATGTTGGACATTTAACACTCTATTCCTCTTGTGTTTATGAGCTAAATTTTTTTTTTCTTTAAAAGTACTCTGACATTTTGTATACTGAGCTCACTAAAATCATCCATTATTTAAGTATACCAATTTTACACTCTATACTGCCCCAGACTTCATGTCCCTGTTTTCTACAAGCATCAAGAGAAACTAAAAGAAAGGCTTACTCATCATGGGCCTGCTTGGGCAACCTCTAATTTGTGTTATTTACTTTAGGGTCCTAACTCTGGAGATGTTTTTTAATGCCCTTCACAGTGTATTTCATATTGGATTCATTTCTTGTAATTCTGGGTCCTGAGGAACAGAACCATACAATGACAAGTTACAGAAAATAAAACAGTCTCTTTCCATACCCATCCCAAATCCTTCTAGCATATCTGCTTGTCATGTAAATTATGCAAAGTTACATGCTAAATTTTCTACATTTACGTGGAGCTAGCATGAATATATGTTACCAAATTTCAACAAAGTAGAGCAATATGAAGAAGCATCTGCTCAGATAGAACAGATCTTGTCAGAGTGGCAGCTGTAGTAGAATCATGGTAACTGGTCTAGCACATGGCCTCTTTAGCATCTTTGCATGCATGCATGCAAAGTTGCTTCAGTTGTGTCTAACTCTTTGAAATCCTATACATGGTAGCCCTCTAGGCTCCTTTGTCCATGGGATTCTCCAAGCAAGAATACTGGAGTAGGTTGTCATTTACTCCTCCAGGGGATCTTTCCAACCCAGGGATGGAACACATGTATCCTATGGCTAATGCATTTCAGGTGGATTCTTTTACGGGTGAGCCACCAGGGAAGGCTTTAACATTTTTGAAAATGGTGTATAGTGTTTCTCCTGGGTCATCTGGTTCCTGACTATATGGCATAGAAATTTGGTCTGTAGCTTCCCAGAAAAATTTTAAAATAACTACCATCCTGTAAAATCCAGATGTGTTTAAATCAGCTAAAGGGGATTCCATGGACGGAGGAGCCTGGTAGGCTACAGTCCATGGGGTCACTAGGAGTCGGGCACAACTGAGTGACTTCACTTGCACTTTTCACTTTCATGCATTGGAGAAGGAAATGGCAACCCACTCCAGTGTTCTTGCCTGGAGAATCCCGGGGATGGAGGAGCCTGGTGGGCTTCCATCTGTGGGGTCGCACGGAGTCGGACACGACTGAAGCGACTTAGCAGCAGCAGCAGCAAGAAGGGGATTCTGTTATGTGTAACTAAGAACCATGAAAGAAACAGAAGTACTCTTAAATAATTATACTGATCATCCCCTCTCAGATCTGTCTTCATTTTAATTCTATATGCATAGAAGTTAAAAAGTGTTTTGAAACTGACTCCCTACATGCAGCTTTTTGAGGGTAATTCTTAATACTTTCTTAGATTTTGCCTAAAATTACTTGCATAGCTAATTGACTGATTGTGTTAAAATTATACATATACAAATTATTAACTTTAAATTATTAATGAAAGTCATTATTTGTTAGCATCCATTCAGATCTGAGGAATTATGAGAGACCCTCTATTGATGGTGATATCTTAAATATTTCAAATAATTAACAGTTTAACTTAATTTCCAATATTCTTTCATTCTCCAACTGATGTCTTATTAACCTTAAAGTTTTTTCCTATACCTTGTGGCTCAGATGGTAAAGAACCTGCCTGCAACGTGGGAGACTCAGATTCGGTCCCTGCATCAGAAAATCCCCAGGAGAAGGGAATGGAAACCCACTCCAGTATTCTTGCCTGGGAAACCCCATGGACAGAAGATCCTGGCAGGCTACAGTCCATAGGGTTAGAAAGAATCCAACATGACTGAAGGACTAACTAATACCTTAGATATCTGTGTATATAAATTATCTTACGATTTCTCTGCTCGCTGTCCATGTTCTTTGTTCTCATTCTGGCCATCCTAATTTCCAAGGTATTCATGGTACAGATTATCTTTGCTTTGATCTTTGTATTTCTTAACTTCATTCATTATTTCCACAAACATAAAGGCATTTCATAAATCATTGTTTACAAGGTACTGTGCATACTATTTATATTTGCAATTCATATTTAATTCCATCTAAAGAGTCTTTCCTTCACCAACTTGCTGAACATTTTAGTATGAGTTGTAATTCTACTATAAGACCCCGCATAAAATTTAGCTTATGAAAGTAAGCTAAATTCTGTATCTGACACAAATTGTCTTTACCACTGTACCCTTGATGTGAAGAATACAGTAAGAACTCAAACATTTGTCTCAACTGCATTGCTATTTCATTTTGAAAAGGATGAATTAGTTTACTTTCTCTTCTACACATGGTCACTGCATCAGTGGGTTCTTGTTTTAGATTAGTACCACAAGATAATCTCATTAAATTGCATTGAAAGATAAGTTTTTAATTTTTAAGTTGCATATGTGAATTAAAAAAAAAAAAAAACCTGATTAACAACTATAGTTGGGCTTAGCCTTTTCTAAGAGCTATGGAGGTGGTAGGCAGAACATAAGAGAATAATATCAGGGTGTAACATTTTCATGAGAAACCACATTAGCAAATCTCACCCACATACGCTATACTTTTTTACAAAGGTGATGTGCATTTGTAAAGACAAAAACTGGAAATACTAGAATTCATTTTTCTAAGCAAAAATAACAGTAAATGAGTACGAACCATATACAGGTTTAACAATGGACACTGAGCTTATGTTCAACAATAACAACAAAGACAGGATTCTACAGTCACAGAACTCAGTATCATTGGACACAGACTATCAAACATCAGAGAGATAAAACAAGTGCTATGAAAATATGATGCTATGAGAACATTCAATAAGGAAATAGAAATTAGTTTGAAAGTTCAGGGAAGGCTTTTTTCAGAGAAAATAAAAACTAAGACTAGGCTACCAAACTTGAGGAGGAAGAAATTTTTCAGGAAATTGTACAGTCCCAGTGGAGGCTGAGACTTACAATACTGGAGGAAGTGAAATAACAGAGCAGCACTTAGAAAAGGGATATCAATGAGAGATGCATCAAAATAGGTAAGCAGAATTCAGGTCATGCAAAACCTTGCTGTCTCTAGAAAGGATTTTAGTTGTCATCTTAGGAATAAAAAGTTATTGAAGAATTTTCAGCATGGATATGACACAGGTGGAAATGTTTGAAATGGACTCTTTAGTGTGTACTCCTGGAAAGGAGATTAAAGGGTTAAAGAGTTAATGCTTGAAAAATGGAGTGTGTGCATGGTGTAAAATTTAACAGTTTCTGAAATATATTTCTGCAATTCTAATTTCCAACCAATGCTCTTGCCTCTAAACTAGGAAACATTTGGTTGAATTATAGTTTATTTACAAAATACTCTTATTACTTCCATTTGTTTTATTGTAACTGTATATAACAAGTAAAAAGCTCTGATTTAAGAACTCATTCTCCCATTTCTTTTGATTAATTAATGAAGCATTTATATTAACTTGACATTTTGGATGCTTACTTTATTACTCACATATCCCTGTGTTAATATTTCATTTTAACATCTGAAATAAATTTTGAAACTTAAATCAAATTATAGCTTATGTAATTAAAGGTATAGATTTTAGAATAAAATATTATCCTATAGATGTGTTCTCATTAATATTATGGGTACAAATGCTTTTAATGAGTAGAATTAGGCACAGAGGTACAATTTTAAAAACTTCTTTTATTTTATATTTCATTTAGTAGTTTTCTAAGTGAGTCACTACTTGAAATATATTGTAGCACATGAATTTCACAGTTCCTAGTTTGATTAGGCACAGAATGTCAGCTTAGAATAAATTTTCTTCAATTATGCCAAAGTGGGGCCACTCACTGGAAATTTGGAATCCCACTCTGTAACAAACAATGTCTATTTTTATACAGGAAAACTGATGGGACTTTGAGTTCAACCTATGCTGTATTTCAGGAACCTACATGTTAAAAGTATGAATCAGATTTTCAAGGACTTAAGTCCTGCGGCTAAAAGAAAGAAAAAAATTTCCCGTCTTCTGACCCTGAGTTTACTTGAGTTTAAACACCCAGAAGCTGTCCTTTTCTTCTTTGAGCTTCCACAGTATTGGATCAGCGAGGCTATGAGTCTTGGGCTCCTCATATCCTGATCAACCAAAGTCTTGCTTTCAACACTGGTATCAATAATCATATGGGTCACTGTTTTTCAGTTTCAAAGACTACTCTTTATAAGATGATTCTATATGGGATGTTATATAAATTGCCATCTTCTAGATGGTCATAAAACCTGGTCAAAAGAGCTCTGAAAAATTCCCAACACACACTTGAACCACTTGAGGAAAAACGCCTCTGGTATTGCACTCAATTCTCCCCGACACGCCTTCCTCATGTGGATACAGAAGTGAATTAACTTCAAGTTAATTAGTTTCTATTACTGCCCTATAAAATATTTTCGCTTCAGAAACGGCTTGCTTCATCATGCTCCCTTAGCTGATCCTGACTCCAGACATCAGACTTCTGTATAAACAGCTATTCAACTGCCTTCTTAGTTCCAGTGGCTTTTGATGCCATTGATTTTTCTATGTAGATGATTATATCACTTGCAAATAATGACACTTCAATCTAACACTTCAGTCTAAACCTGGCAAACCTTGCGCTCTACTTTTTGTATCTTGTACCTTTATCTCTCCACATTTCTGTCATCTCTTTCTCCCTTCCTCCCTTCCATCCTCCTATATCATAAGACATCCAGTACTAAGTTAAAGAACATCTATGCTAACGAGAATCTCTCTTCTTGTTCTTAAAGGAAATGTGTCTTTATAGGCACTGGTACATAACTTTTGCTGTATTCGGAAAGTTGCCTTCTTTATGTCGTTGTTTTTAAAGTATTGATCTTGATCAAATGCTTTATTTACAACTGATATATGTGATTTCTCCTTTATGAACGGTAAACTATAATGTCAACATTTTAATATTGAATCAGCAAAGATTTGGGATATGATAACTCATATGATTTGATGGATTAACTTTATTACACTGTTGGGTTCAATTAAGTATTGTTTTATCTAGGTGTCTCTCATTTGTATTCATAAGAGAAACATATCTATAATGTTTTTTGTATTGTCTATCTGGTTTGAGATTGTACTAACTTTTTAGAGTAAATAGTTACCTTTATTTTTTTCTCCTTTTTCTGCAAAATGTGAAAACACCCTCTGACTCCGGAAGTTCCTAGAATTTGCTCTTTATCTGACAAACTTAAATTTTTATATAACGTGCTTATTCTATACAGTTTCCTTTAACCAGAGAGTTTGGCATTCTGTAAGTTGATTTACTACAGGATGTTCAAGTTAATTACATTAAGTTTATTATCATTATTTCTTCAAACAGCTGCTCTCCTCTTGGTATTGTATGTCTAAATAATGGCATTCTATTTATAGTCCTCCAATTTCTTAGCATTTATCTTGTTATCTTTAAATTTTTCTCAATGATTTTTGAGTTCACCTCACTGTTTTAACTGTTTCTAACTGGCATGTTATCTTATCTACCATTAGCAAAATACTGACTTTACCTTTTCTGTTTTTAATTGTGAATATCCTTAGATAAACAAATTTTTATGAAATTTATTATAATTCTTATCCTGCTTCCAAAAATTCAGCATCACATGTTATATTTGTTATGTTTATTTATAGTGGATTTACTTCTTGGATATTATTTTTTCCTGTGAGTTCATATTCCCCTAGTGGTAACACCTAACCTTTCTGGTAATTGCAATTTAGGAGGTAGGTCCTACTTGAGTCCTTCCTGGTAAACTAAGAGAAAGAGAGAGGGGTAAGCCCCAGATTCTAGAATCTCAGGACCTTTGAAACCTTTTGATCAATGCCGCATTTTATAATTCTGCCTATAATCTTTTTTTTTTTTTTTTTTGTACTCATTTTCTCCTTATATCCTGAATTACCAGGTCCAGGTTAAGTTTCTGAATCAAAGAGAACCAAGGTTACAATAATTTCTACAGAAGAGAAGTGTGCTTCTCTTTCACTTAATAGTCAAATGGGAGTCATCTAGAGCTAGCAAAGGTATTTCTTAAACACAAAGTCACTCAAAGTCTAAGTAAAAAAAGTTATCCTAGGTCCAAGTTAACTCATACAGGTATTGTCATATTTACGCTGGCAAGAAACAGAGACATAAAGAGGACATTTTTCTTTATATAAGCAGAAGCTATATGTTGTAAAGACAATTTCTTCTTATATTCCATTCACCAGAACTCTATCACATGGCCATATCCAGTTTCAAGGAAACCAGGAAACACAGTAGCTATTTGGTTAGAATTGTGCCCTGCTACTTCTCAGGTGGGTGGCTCTATTATTACAGGGAAGAAAGTCTGAATAGATTCCAGAAGATAATTAACAATCTCTTATGTAAGAAAAATTACTTAGAAAAAGAATTCAGAAAAAATTTCAAAAAAAAACCCCTGTATTTAAGTAATATATCACCAGTCCTTGGGATTTGGAGAAGGCAGACATGGAGCAATGAATGTCCTATCTGTTTTCCAACACTTGTTCCACTAGCAATTCAGACCATTGGGCCTATACTTAGAACACAACTGCAGAGTTCTGTGATGATGGGCATCATTGGAATTGTCAAGATATTGTGGTTCTAAGATCAGAATTTTAAAACTCTCCCATTTTAGTCTTCTGCTGTAATTCACATTTCTTTCATGATGTTGTTAATCTACATGTCATGCCCTCTGGTTGCCCTGACCCCTTTTCCTCTATCCCTCACACACACATCACTTCAGTTCAGTTACTCAATAGTGTCCGACTCTTTGCAAACCCATGAATCACAGCACGTCAGGCCTCCCTGTCCATCACCAACTCCCAGAGTTCACTCAAACTTATGTTTGAGTGAGTTGGTGATGCCATCCAGCCATCTCATCCTCTGTTATCCCCTTCTGCTCCTGACCCCAATTCCTCCAAGCTGCTTTTTTGCATTTCTTTTCTATGGGGATAGTCTTGATCCCTGCCTCCTGTACAATGTCATGAACCTCCGTCCATAGTTCATCAGGCACTCTGTCTATCAGATTTAGTCCCTTTAATCTATTTCTCCCTTCCACTGTACAATCATCAGGGATTTGATTTAGGTCATAACCTGAGTGGTCTAGTGGTTTTCCCCACTTTTTTCAATTTAAGTCTGAATTTGGCAATAAGGAATTCATGATCTGAGCCAGTCAGCTCCTGGTCTTGTTTTTGCTGACTGTATAGAGCTTCTCCATCTTTGGCTGCAAAGAATATAATCGATCTGATTTCGGTGTTGACCATCTGGTGATGTCCATGCATAGAGTCTTCTCTTGTGTTGTTGGAAGAGACTGTTATGACCTGTGTGTTCCCTTGGCAAAACCCTATTAGCCTTTGCCCTGCTTCATTATGTACTCCATGGCCAAATTTGCCTGTTACTTCAGGTTTTCTTGACTTCCTACTTTTGCATTCCAGTCCCCTATAATGAAAAGGACATCATTTGGGGGTGTTAGTTCTAAAAGGTCTTGTAGGTCTTCATAGAACCGTTCAACTTCAGCTTCTTCAGCATTACTGGTTGGGGCATAGACTTGGATTACTGTGATATTGAATGGTTTGCCTTGGAAACGAAGAGAGATCATTGTGTCATTTTTGCGATTGCATCCAAGTACTGCATTTTGGATTCTTTTGTTGACCATGATGGCTACTCCATTTCTTCTAAGGAATTCCTGCCCACAGTAGTAGATACATACATATACACAAATAGACACACTTATACATACTCACACACACACTGACACTTATTCATATCCCACTTCATGGTAGCCTTTGAGCTCCCAGGAGTCTCATTTCTCAGTATTAATCCTTGAATCTATGCTCATCTATTGCTTTGTAATTTTTCTAGAGTGGATTACATGAGAGAAACCTAAAAGAATGTCATAGTTACCATTTTTCAGGTATCAGAAGCCCGCCGATTGATATGCCTAATATTTCAAGTTCTAAAAAACTGAGAATATCTTTATATATATTGCAAAGAACTTCAAAATTTGCAGAAAGTTAAACATTTTGTTCATAATCTTTCAGTAACTTCTGAAAGCTTATTTTATCTCCAACCAAATGAATTGTCTTGACATTTTATTGACATAATCATAAAAAGAAATATTCTATTAGACAAGTGGTGAGTCATGATCATTACTAAAATAGGTAAACTAAAAAGAATAATTGACTATAATTTGGCTTTAATTAAATAAATAAAAGTTAGGTTTAGCCATATTTTGAAAAAAAAATTCTAACGCTTTATACTGAAATTAAAGTTCTAAAGATATGATTAAGTTCACTATAATAGAGTGACAGACAGAAAGACCAAAGGAAAGATTATTCCTCAAACACAGTCACAATGTTAATTAATAGAACAGTTCTTAAGACTGAAAATTATACTCATTTTAAACAATAATTAGAAAGTGATTTTCTCCCTTATTTTCCTACAATTTTTCTCTTCATCTTTCTGATGGATTTTTTTTTTTTTTTGCAAACTGGAACAAAATTTCTTTACTCAAGCTTATCACAGTTTTATCTTAATATATTAAGTAATCCCCAAATAATCTAGTTTCAATTTAAAGTGTTAAATCTCTAGAGGCTGATGGAAGCCCATAGCTCTCATCAGAAATGGAACTTTAAAACTAGAAGTCTAATGAGCTTGCTCTATTTTTTGTGTGTGTGTGTGTGTGTGTGTGTGTGTGTGTTAACTCTCCTTCTTTGAAGTTAAATAATTTAGGCTGCTCTGAATATCTCCCCAGGCCCTCCTGAAGAGTCAAATCATCAGACCAAAGAAGATCAAGGTGTTCTCTATTGTACATTTTACCTTCTCTTCCCCCACATCCTTTTCCTATGGATCCTAGGCTAAATGGGTGCTGAAAATTCATAGATTATTTGTAGGCATACCTGCTCCATGCTAATTTAAATAACTATAGGCTTATTGTCTGATAGTTTTGGCTTTAGGTACAGATATACATAATTTCCTACTAATATTTGTCCTCTTATTTAATAACAGAGCTGGGCATAGTGAGGCACAACAACTGTCAGCCTCTGCTGCTTATTATACATGTAAGTATTTATTTTCTCACCAAAGGATAAGAGAAGTGATGTCCACCTGAAGGACATGGCTTGAGAGGAAGGTATCTGTCTTTTCCCCTACTCTCCCTCTATATGCAGTGGCCTGGAGATGGTAAAAAACAGTTCTCTATTAAATGGTTACTGAATGTAGAGATGTGAGTCTCCCAACTAACTCTGGATATACTATTCTGTTCTTTTATGTGAAAGATGAATAAACTTCTCCATTGTTTTTGCTACTATGGCTTGAGGTCTCTTTACTATAGTTAGTTGTCTAAACACTAGCTAATATATCCTGAAATCTAAGTCAGATATCCTTGGTGTTGGGACTGTGATAATGAAAGTATTAGTTATTCAGTCATGTCCGACTCTTTTCAATCACATGGACCGTAGCCCAGCAGACTTCTCTGTCCATGGGATTCTCCAGGCAACAATACTGGATTGAGTTGCCATTCCCTTCTCCAGGTGGGACTATGCCTAAACTTGATGTAACTGATGACTGCTTTATTTTGCAACTTCTCCTTTTAATCCTACCACTGCCAACTACTGCATTCCTTTAGAAAATAGATACCCAAGTTCAAGGGAGGGGATTTTGTTGCTTGGTAACTGAGATATTAAGGATAGTTCTAACAGCAAAACAAACTAAGTTTAGTCGCTTGGTCATGTTGAACCATTGTGACCTCATGAACTATAGCCTGCCAGGCTCCTCTGTCCATAACATTTTCCAGGCAAGAATACTGGAGTGGGTTTCCATTTCCTTCTCCAAAACCAGCTAAAATCTGAAACAATTCTCACACTTTGGCATGGTGATGAAGTCACGAACAGGAAACAAACTGATCAGCAAGTGTAAGAAACACAAGGGGAGGGAATAAGCAGCTTTTCCACAACAGATTTTAGGAAATGATATGATTATTATAGATGAGAACTTATTCTAAGCTAGTTGCTTTTTTCCTTATTCTCATTTCATGACACATAATATAACTAAGTATGGAGGGACCAAGAAACATTTACAAAGTGCTTCATAGTTAAAAATCACCTACTCTGTATTGATATATTCACTAGACTATGTCAAAAAATTGTGATAGGAAATCAAATAATTAAAATTGTATATTCATAATTTAAAACTAATGTGTACATGTTCAAAGATAAAAATAACTTGAGCACATTTATGTAAAGAGAAAGAACACCTGTATGAGAAATTATAATATTGCTGTATAATCACTAGATACTTCTGTGGTAGAAAAATATTTTTTCAAATATAATATCATAAATAATTATACTGTGCTTTAAGTGTATCTAAACCACCACCCTACCTATGGGGTCATAGAAGTTTATAATCCAGGATTATATCAATATATGGGAAGAAACACTTTGACTTTGTCCTTTCTGAAGGACTATAAAAAAATAAAGTGACTAATTCAGTTTCCCTGGTTTTTATGTATTAATTTGGCAAAAAATCTGGTAAAGAATTCTTATACAGAGAGAGCAATCAAGTGATAAATGCAAGTTCCAATATAATAACTTGCAATTAATTCTGACAGGGAGACTAGAGAAAGCTTCATGGATGATGTGTCTTTTGATTTTAATTTTACATATGAGGAGGATTTCAACTAAGGGAGATTTCAAAGAAAAGGCAATTTTAGGTAAAAGAAATACCATGGAAGAGCATCAGATAAAAAATAAATTCAGACTTATACAAGAAGAGACTTAATTCAAAAAGACTAGTATAACAGGGAGAATGCTTCAATCATAAGATCTGCAGAAACCTGCTAAATCAGAGAGAGTTCTTTAATATAAGGAGAAAACAAGGCAAAGAAGATAAAGGTGTGAGGAGTGAGATGGGAAGGTATTAAGCCTGGACAGATGTGAAGTTTCTCTTTGCTGTCAGGTGATGCTCTGGAGGGACCATTAAAGACATGGGAAGTCAGATTTTTAGCTATCTGTGATGAATCAGGAAGGAGGGCAGAATATTAGAAATATTAGTTTAGAGAATAGTAGCCAGCTATTGAAAGCACTGGAAGAACAAATTTTACAAGAGCTGCCAATGGTACAAGGCGACAGAATCCAAACAAATTTACGTGTAGGTAACAAAATGGATATTTTCAAGTAAGAGAAATAGCCATTTGAATTTCTACAAGAAAAGAAAAAGTCTGCATATCTATAAATTCCCTGTAATTTATGAGTAATAGCAAAAAACAGCCCAAGACAATAAACAGGGCTCAGGATATAATCCACGAAGACACGCTGTAATTTTCTAGCGAAATTTCTCTCCACAGACACCCATTCTTTCCTTGGATCAAAGAAAATCTCAAGGAAAGATTCCTCTTGGTCACAAAATAAGGCCAGTCTCACTCAATTTGGCTTGATCATTTACATAGGTCCAGTAAGAATGGTAATTTCCTACAAAGGCATACCTCAGAGATATTGACAGTTCTGTTCCAGACCACCACAATAGAGTGAATATTCCAAACGGCAAGTCACATGAGTGTTTTGGTTTCCCAGTGCATACAAATGTTATTGTTACACCATTTTGTAGTCTAGTACGCAATTGACTTCTGTCTAAAACACAATGTGCCTGCTGCTGCTGCTGCTAAGTTGCTTCAGTCGTGTCCGACTCTGTGCGACCCCATAGACAGTAGCCCACCAGGCTCCACCATCCCTGGGATTCTCCAAGCAAGAACACTGGAGTGGGTTGCCATTTCCTTCTCCAATGCACGAAAGTAAAAAATGAAAGTGAAGTCGCTCAGTCATGTCCAACTCTTCAGGACCCCATGGACTGCAGCCTACCAGGCTCCTCCATCCATGGGATTTTCCAGGCAAAAGTATTGGAGTGGGTTGCCATTGCGTTCTCCTAAAATGATGAGGAATACATATATGGCTCTTCAAAAGAAATATATATACATATGTATTGGGATGCATGTATGTGTACATACAGATGTAAAATGTGATTTTCTTTACCATTTACTGGATATTCACATAGATTTCCTAGAGAAATTAACTGTTGCTGCTGCTGCTGCTAAGTCACTTCAGCCGTGTCCGACTCCGCGTGACCCCATAGATGTCAGCCCACCAGGCTCTCCTGCCCCTGGGATTCTCCAGGCAAGAAAACTGGAGTGGGTTGCCATTTCCTTCTCCAATGCATGAAAGCGAAAAAGTGAAAGTGAAGTCGCTCAGTCGTGTCCGACTCTCAGCGACCCCATGGACTGCAGCCCACCAGGCTCCTCCATCCATGGGATTTTCCAGGCAAGGGTACTGGAGTAGGGTGCCATTGCCTTCTCCGGAAATTAACTGTAATATTTCTTAAACATGCTATGCTATGCTATGCTAAGTCGCTTCAGTCATGTCCGACTCTGTGTGACCCCATAGATGGCAGCCCACCAGGCTCCCCGTCCCTGGGATTCTCCAGGCAAGAACACTGGAGCGGGTTGGCATTTCCTTCTCCAATGCACGAAAGTGAAAGATGAAAGTGAAGTCGCTCAGTCGTGTCCAACTCTTCACGACCCCATGGACTGCAGCCTACCAGGCTCCTCCTTCCATGGGATTTTCCAGGGAAGAGTACTGGAGTGGGTTGCCATTGCCTTCTCCGACAATGTGCCTACCTTAATCAAAAAGACTTTATTCTCCCGTGGCTGATTCATGTCAATGTATGGCAAAAATGACCACAATATTGTAAGGTAATTAGCCTCCAATTAAAATAAATTAATTAAAAAGTACTTTATTCCTTAAAAATGCCAGCTATTGTGAAGACCTTTTGAGAGTCAGAATATTTTTGTAATATTAACAACTAAGATCATTGATCACTGTTACAATTACAGTGGTAATGAAAAAGTTTGAAATATTATAATTACCAAAATATGACACAGCCACAAAGTGAACAAATACAGTTGGAAAAATGACACTGACAGGCTTGTTCAATACAGGATCAACACATATATTTAATATGTAAAAAGCAACACAACATCAGCAAAGCACAATAAAATGAGGTATACCTGTATAAGCCTTTTAAAGTTTGCTTTGCTGGAAGTTTTCATAAGAAATATCAAATCAAACTTTTAAAAGTCTCAAGGTTAGGAAGCCAAGCTAAGAATGTGCAGTCAGTTTTCACCTACAATATTGATAAATTTGGGTGAATTCTTCCTTTCCCTAAGTCTCAGAAATATCCTAAGATTCCTAGGTTTTCCAGGAAGTTATCTTCCTTATTTTACCTGTAACACTTGGGAACCCTGTAAGGCAGATGCCTAGTCAGTTTTCCCAAAAGGGCTATGTAAGCACTAGCTCCATTAAAACAAACAAAAAACATCATTACCCAAAAATGATCTGCTCATCATTCTCAAATGACATTCCAGTAAAAGCACAGTCTATATAACCAATGCTTCTAGTTATCTCTAGTTAATGAAGAATATAAATTCTCATTTAACCCTCACAAATAACTACTGGCATGAAAATAATATTCAATAAGTTTCTGAATTCTAGATGGTTGAACAGGGATAAAGAAGTAAATATTGACTTTCCATTTCCAAAGGCATTGTCTAAATTTGTCACTAGTATATATAATGTAAGAGAAAAGAGAAATGGTTTCTTACACTCAGAAAACAAAACACTAAATAGCAATACTTAAAAAATCATCTTCATTACTTAATTCAGTCCTATGTAATTAATTTTTATTATATTCAGCAGCAGGTTAGCAATCTCATGAATCCATCTGCTCTCTGCTAGCATTCCAGAAATCTTGACTCAATTCAGTGGTATAATCTTGAAGGTATTTAAGCAATGCCATCAGAACCTAAGCACAGAAGTCCAGGAGTCCCCAGCATAGTCCTTTTCCATAGGACTCCGAGACAGTCATCCTTTAACATGTAACATTCTGGCCTGTTTCTGATCCACAAGCACTTTCAGTTACCAGAGTAAAACAAAAATCCTTCTGTAAATAACAAACTAAAAATTGCTATGGTTCACTTATCACTGATAATTTTCAGAAGTAGAATATCTGATGAAATTAAATTCTAAAAATAATGTAACTGACAAAGACATTTTTGAGGCATTCAAAACATAATAAAGGCAATCCAAAAAAGAGTTAAAATCTCCATAACATAAAGAACCCTATTTTCAAAGATAAGTTGAGAATATATATAATTTATAAATATGGATGAAATATTCTCTATAGAGAAATATATTCAAATTTATATTAATTCTGAGATTTAATGTGCCATAAACATGTATGGCTAGACTATATAAAAATGTCAACACTTTCAAGAATAGAGATTAAGTCAGTAATAGGTCCTAAACATCTGTATGTTAACAAAACTCCAGAGATAAAAAATGTGAATCCCAAGTTGAAAACCACTGATCTAAAACATTCATCTAAAATATGAATTCAAATTAAAGGAGTAAAACTGAGTTATTAAAAACATAAAAATATGAAATTTATTATCTAATATGAGGCAAAAGCAGCACAAAGATTGACACACAGAAATGCATAGACACCGAGGCATTGATAATCTCTACATAGAGGTCATATGCTTTCTGAAATGCACCGTTTTATCAAACAACTATCTAACACAGGGAATGCTAAGCACCACTTCTGATTTGAGAACACACTCATTCAACTCACAGCATGTCAAATATCTAAATTGTTTGTAGACCTTCTACAAGATGAAAGAACAATTCTTTTATTAATTTCCAGGGGGCCTCTGGAAAAATCTCAAATATAGTTTTAGGTGCAAAAATGCATCATTTAGGATTTGTTTGGGGAAGGCAAAAATCTCAAAAGTTGTAAGGTGATCTGAACACTTGATTAAAGAGGATCATGCTAATGGTATGCTAAGTCACTTCAGTCGTGTCCAACTCTGTGTGACCCCATAAACGGCAGCACACCAGGCTCCCCCGTCCCTGGGATTCTCCAGGCAAGAACACTGGAGTGGGTTGCCATTTCCTTCTCCAATGCATGAAAGTGAAAGAGAAAGTGAAGTCGCTCAGTCGTGTCCGACTCTTAGCGACCCCATGGACTGCAGCCTACCAGGCTCCTCTCTCCGTGAGATTTTCCAGGCAAGAGTACTGGAGTGGGGTGCCATTGCCTTCTCCGAAAGAGGATCATAGATTAGTGAGAAAATACATAGCTATCTATTACTCAAAGGATCCATAAAGATTTTAAAAGTAAACATAGGCGGTGCATGATGTAAAGAATCTCAGTTCTCTCTAAGGTAAAAAGACATGGATCTCTTTAATAATCAAGACCATGGTAAAGTCAACATAAAGCACAATGAATGACTCCAGTAAGACACAGAATTGCTGCCTTCTAGGCGGGTTACTCAGAAAGTAAAGAAAAACTTTTTTACAACTCTTAAGAATGTATCAGTAATTCAAGAAATTTTCATTTTAATAGAAAAAATGAATTTCAGTTTTGAAACAGTACAATATTTGAACTAAAGGTATTTTTATAAAGAAACCAATGAAACTTCAGCCAACTGAAATAAAATTCCCTTTCTGCAAATTTTGTACAAGTTTCTATATATATCTTGGAACAAACAGTCATTTTACTTTAGGACAAAACTACTGTTTTCCTTAACAGGCACATATTCTCTACCCTCTTGCATACTAAAGCAGTCCCTTTCTGCCATTATTTGTCCCCACATCTTATTTACATATGTTGATTACAACTTACAACTGCAGTAACTTCTATTTCACAGAGAAAACTATTCAGGTGGATAATTATGAACCTTCACACACAGTATTTTTTGTAGCAGAGTTTACAAGTTTTTATAGCCATTATAGTACAATCTCTTAATTTGGTTTAAAAAAAAGAACATGTTCATTAACAGATTCAGAATATATACATATATATATATATATATATATATATATATATATATATATGCTAAGTCACTTCAGTCGTGTCCGACTCTGTGTGACCCCAATAGACGGTAGCCTACCAGGCTCCCCCGTCCCTGGGATTCTCCAGGCAAGAACACTGGAGTGGGTTGCCATTTCCTTCTCCAGTGCATGAAAGTGAAAAGTGAAAGTGAAGTCGCTCAGTCGTGTCCGACTCCCAGCAACCCCATGGATTGCAGCCCACCAGGCTCCTCCATCCACGGGATTTTCCAGGCAAGAGTAGTGGAGTGGGGTGCCATTGCCTTCTCTGATATATATATCATATATGTACTATTAAAATAAGAGGCAAAAAATTAAATAGCTAATACATTCTGGTTAGTTTTTACAAAATACTTCTGAAACTATTGAAGTTTAGTTTTCTTACTCTCGGGAATCACAGAAAGATCTCATTATGTGTTTATCACTAAGCCAATAAATATAGCCCTCCTTTAATTAAAAAAAAAAAATTACATAAAATAGTTTGGTAGTACCATTTGAGAGTAATAAAATATTCATGTATAATATACATTTGTACGTAAATATACAGATGCACACTTATAAACATCCAGATATAAACAAATAAAGAGAGTCAATTTTTTTAGTATAATTTCAAGTTTTAGCCACGGGTCAAGCATAAACAGAAATACTAATCTCACTGTTTTACATAAAGGCTCCAGCTTCCTTCTCTGCTCTACCCATTCATTTTTATCGACTGTGTTTTTCGGCACATGGGATAAGTTAAGGTGACTTAGCCAATATGGGGGCTAAAGTGTCCACCCCAATACTGGAGGATATCTTTAAGATTCCTTTTCCCTTGATGTGTAATCTTATTAAGGCTGTGGGCTCAATTTTGGGTGAAGGACTGTGAAGAGAAAGTCAAGCAACAGCTTAGGAAATTTCAAAGTCTTTCTAAGGGGATAAAAAATTCAGCATGTTTCTAATTAGCTTTTTATGCCACAGGTAAGTGCTTTTAGGGTTCCCATGCATTTCAGAAGTTTATATGATAGGGAGGGGGCATGACACTTAAGTACCTTTTATGAGTTGACGTACCCAGAAAAAAGTCTGGAAGTGTGGACAGACTGGATAGAGAAAGCAGTAGGGGTGTTGAAGGAAGTGAATTAAGATTTCAAGGGAAGGTCAAAGTGTGAAATGTGAAAAGGAGAAAGCAGGAGCAGAGATGACTGTTAAGAGAGGTCTTAGTGGGTCAGTCTGAAGATATGCCAAGTTACAAAGAGGTGGAGGAAGTTCTTAATGACTTTTAATAAAATGTTGCTGTCTTTGAATATATTGAATTGAATTAGAGCCATAATGATGATGCAAGTAGTTGGAGGGTGCCAAGAGACCAAATTTACCCATGGGGTTGGATAATTAAGTCAGAGATAATATCTTGAAGGAGCTAGAGAGAAGCTCCTTTCAAACTTTGTAGGATCCCCATCTCAGGAGCCAAAGCAGCTCACCCCTTATCCCCAAACCCAATCCTTAATGCAAGAGCTGAGACAACACTCTTACTCAACTCTCATTATAGGAACAAAGGAAAAAGCGAACAGGCTTCAGAAGAGCCCAGAAAAAGCTTCTTTGCTTGAAAGACTCAAAGCAAACAATTCTTTATGCTTTTCTACAAATAAGACACCTAGAGTACCGAATTGGAAATGTGACTCACCACCACAAACCCCGAATTCTCCGAAGCAGGAACAGGCACAAAGGGTCTGAGGAGCTGGCATAAATACCTGTGAGAAGACAGTGAGGACCCAAGGGCAGTCAGTACTCAGTCCAAGGCTCAACACCAGAAAAAATATCAAACAAAACAAAACTGGAGAAAGTGATTTTTCTTTCAAATCTACCATTATAAGAGGACCAGCAGACCTGCAGAAGTCTCCACGGTCAGAAAGAACTGGCTTCTCCTTTATCAGATCAGATCAGTCACTCAGTCGTGTTCGACTCTTTGCGACCCCATGAACTGCAGCACGCCAGGCCTCCCTGTCCATCACCAGCTCTCGAAGGTCACTCAGACTCACATTCATCGAGTCAGTGATGCCATCCAGCCATCTCATCCTCTGTCGTCCCCTTCTCCTCCTGCCCTCAATCCCTCCCAGCATCAGAGTCTTCTCCAATGAGTCAACTCTTCGCATCAGGTGGCCAAAATACTGGAGTTTCAGCTTTAGCATCATTCCTTCCAAAGAAATCCCAGGGCTTATCTCCTTCAGAATGGACTGGTTGGATCTCCTTGCAGTCCAAGGGACTCTCAAGAGTCTTCTCCAACACCACAGTTCAAAAGCATCAATTCTTCGGCACTCAGCCTTCTTCACAGTCCAGCTCTCACATCCATACATGACCACAGGAAAGACCATAGCCTTGACTAGGCGAACCTTTGTTGGCAAAGTGATGTCTCTGCTTTTGAATATGCTATCTAGGTTGGTCATAACTTTCCTTCCAAGGAGTAAGCGTCTTTTAATTTCATGGCTGCAGTCACCATCTGCAGTGATTTTGGAGCCCAGAAAAATAAAGTCTGACACTGTTTCCACTGTTTCTCCATCTATTTCCCATGCAGTGATGGGACCAGATGCCACGATCTTCGTTTTCTGAATGTTGAGCTTTAAGCCAACATTTTCACTCTCCACTTTCACTCTCATCAAGAGGCTTTTTAGTGCCTCTTCACTTTCTGCCATAAGGGTGGTATCATCTGCATATCTGAGGTTATTGATATTTATCCCGGCAATTTTGATTCCAGCTTGTGTTTCTTCCAGTCCAGCATTTCTCATGATGTACTCTGCATATAAGTTAAATAAACATGGTGACAATATACAGCCTTGAGTACTCCTTTTCCTATTTGGAACCAGTCTGTTGTTCCATGACCAGTTCTAACTGTTGCTTCCTGACCTGCATACAGATTTCTCAAGAGGCAGATCAGGTGGTCTGGTATTCCCATCTCTCTCAGAATTTTCCACAATTTCTTGTGATCTACACAGTCAAAGGCTTTGGCATAGTCAATAAGCAAAAATAGATGTTTTTCTGGAACTCTCTTGCTTTTTCCATGATCCAGCGGATGTTGGCAATTTGATCTCTGGTTCCTCTGCCTTTTCTAAATCCAGCTTGAACATCAGGAAGTTCACGGTTCACATATTGCTGAAGCCTGGCTTGGAGAATTTTGAGCATTACTTTCCTAGAGTGTGAAATGAGTGCAATTGTGCGGTAGTTTGAGCATTCTTTGGTACTGCCTTTCTTTGGGATTGGGATGAAAACTGACCTTCCAATCTTGTGGTCACTGCTGAGTTTTCCAAATTTGCTGGCATATTGAGTGCAGCACTTTCACAGCATCATCTTTCAGGATTTGGAATAGCTCCACTGGAATTCCATCACATCCACTAGCTTTGTTCATAGTGATGCTTTCTAAGGCCCACTTGACTTCACATTCCAGGATGTCTGGCTCTAGGTCAGTGATCACACCATCATGATTATCTGGGTCGTGAAGCTCTTTTTTGTACAGTTCTTCTGTGTATTCTTGCCACCTCTTCTTAATATCTTCTGCTTCTGTTAGGTCCATACCATTTCTGTCCTTTATTGAGCCCATCTTTGCATGAAATGTTCCTTTGGTATCTCTGATTTTCTTGAATAGATCCTTAGTCTTTCCCATTCTGTTGTTTTCCTCTATTTCTTTGCATTGATCGCTGAAGAAGGCTTTCTTATCTCTTCTTGCTCTTCTTTGGAACTCTGCATTCAGATGTTTATATCTTTCCTTTTTCCTTTGCTTTTACTTCTCTTCTTTTCGCAGCTATTTGCAAGGCCTCCCCAGACAGCCATTTTGCTTTTCTGCATTTCTTTTCCATGGGGATGGTCTTGATCCCTGTCTCCTGTACAATGTCATGAACCTCATTCCATAGCTCATCAGGCACTCTATCAGATCTAGGCCCTTAAATCTATTTCTCACTTCCACTGTATAATCATAAGGGATTTGATTTAGGTCATACCTGAATGGTCTAGTGGTTTTCCCTACTTTCTTCAATTTAAGTCTGAATTTGGCAATAAGGAGTTCATGGTCTGAGCCACAGTCAGCTCCTGGTCTTGTTTTTGCTGATTGTATAGAGCTTCTCCATCTTTGGCTGCAAAGAATATAATTGATCTGATTTCGGTGTTGACCATCTGATGATGTCCATGCATAGAGTCTTCTCTTGTGTTGTTGGAAGAGGGTATTTGCTATGACCCGTGCATTTTCTTGGCAAAACTCTGTTAGTCTTTGCCCTGCTTCATTCCGTATTCCAAGGCCAAATTTACCTGTTACTCCAGGTGTTTCTTGACTTCCTACTTTTGCATTCCAGTCCCCTATAATGAAAAGGACATCTTTTTTGGGTGTTAATTCTAAACGGTCTTGTAGGTCTTCATAGAGTCATTCAACTTCAGCTTCTTCAGCGTTACTGGTTGGGGCATAGATTTGGATTACTGTGACATTGAATGGTTTGCCTTGGAAACGAACAGAGATCATTCTGTCGTTTTTGAGATTGCATCCAAGTCTGCATTTCGGACTCTTAAACAAGGCTAGAGGGAGAAGGCAATGGCACCCCACCCACTCCCATGGAAGGAGGAGCCTGGTAGACTGCAGTCCATGGGGTCACAAAGAGTCGGACATAACTAAATGACTTCACTTTCATGTTTCACTTTCATGCATTGGAGAAGGAAATGGTAACCCACTCCAGTGTTCTTGCCTGGAGAATTCCAGGGACAGCGGAGCCTTTTGGGCTGCCGTCTGTGGGGTCGAACAGAGTCGGACATGACTGAAGTGAATTAGCAGCAGTAGCAGCAGCAAACAAGGCTAGAAAAACCAAGTGGGAGGAGTGGGATAAGCAGATGGTATGACTTGTAATCAGGGAAGCTTATCTCTGCAGCCAGATGATTCTCATGGGGGGCCACTAAAGGAGGTTTTCTGTTTCAAGGCTTGTTTTCAGGGGCAAAGGCAGGTTCAGGGGTCTCTGAGGAAGAGAGAAACCTAACTAAATTTTGGTCAAGTTAAGGCAGGAGGGAATTATATCTAGATAGATCAGTCAACAACACAGTTCAGCTAGAAACTTAAGAAACAAAGAATGGGAAACTTGAGAGTCTGGTCCTGGCCTTGTCATAGGTAAACAAGTGCATCATCCTCAACACTTATCTAATTCACCTGGGGAAAGATGGTTCTTTGCAGTAAACCATTTCCTTGAACTCAAATGGTAAAAGTTTCTAAATCATGATAATTTTCAAGGAGCATAGGGTTTAGGTAAATTTCAAAAGTGTCAAAAGTATGAGGAATTTTGAAAAGAGGTATTGTATTCTGTTACCATTTTAAATATTTAAGTGGTGTCTATCTTCATAGTATGTCATTTACTATTTTTAAACCAATAAATTCTTATAAAATTAAAATAATTTGTAATGCTCAGGTTTAGAAAAATAACAGGGTTTTTTTTCAATGAGAAATAATTGTGGCTTTCATAAACACCCGAACATTTAAAAAGTCATAATTAAATACAACTGAATGAAGTTAACATAAATTTGTAAATGGTGAAACAGAAGGTTGGAATCATTGTTTCTATGCATACTCACAAGAGAACAGACTCCATTTTTTCTTAAAATTCTCATGAACTTTCAGAGATAATAAAGCAGTCATGGCTTTCAACCTTAGGATTAGTTTCACTTCCAATCTTTCCATTCCAGTGGCTTTAAGCATAATGAAAAATTTAACAATAATTAGTGGATCTTTAAACTTTTTCTTCAATTGAAGGCATATGCTAATTCCGTCTGTGCTAGGGTAGAAGCGGGGGAAGTATGCAGAGAAGAGAGATGTACATGAACTCAACCATGATATGAGCATCTATGAATAGTTCTTTCCACGCAGAGCACATAGTTTGCAAATGCTTGGCATTAATAGTGATTTGCTCATAACAATGTTTACTTCAGTTCTGGGCCTATGGTTAAATTTTAAAACATGTACTTCATGACTAAGAAGACAATTATTTTGTCAGGCTCAGTAACTATCATGAGATATTTGTTTAGCAGGCTGAAGTTTTTTTAACTACCTGAAACTATTATTTCAATTACACCTTAAGGTTTTATGATCTTGACTGCGAACAATGCCAAATACATCTCCCATTTCTTTTTTTTTTCCTCCTGAAGTTGTACTTTTTCTTTTGTTTTATTTCAAGCAGCAAGTCTAGTAAGTACTATGCAATGTCCACAAATTGCTACTGGAAGTGCCTATTGCTGTGAAAACAATCAAAATAGATATTTAAATCTGAATATTTGAACATGATATATACTAGCTCCAAAATGATATTTTGTATAGCTCTTTTTACCAATTATAAAAATAAATAAGTTAGAGAAGGATGATTATTGAGCATTGGAGTAAGCATCAGTAATCTCAAATAAAGCATAAACAATATTTCTTCCTTAATAATTTATAACCTTAATTAAGGACATTTAAAATTTCACTACAGTTGATAAAACTTTATGGAATAATGCATAAAACAGTTTACTTGAAAATTAAAAGAATGCAGTATTTAGGTTTTGTCATTTCCTGATAGATAACCTTAGACATTTTTAAAAAATATATGTTAAATATCATTTTTTAAAAATATGTTTCAAATAGCTTCCCTGGTGACTCAGATGGCAAAGAATCTGCCTGCAATGCAAGAGATCCAGGTTTGATTCCTGGGTTGGGAAGAACCCCTGAAGAAGGAAAAGGCAACCCACTCCAATATTCTTGCCCGGAAAACTCACAGACAGGGGAGCCTGGTGGGCCACAGTCCATGAGGTCATAAAAAGTCAGGCATGACTAAGCAAATAACATTTTCCTTACTTTCACTTCAACATTAGGCATATTTTAAAAATATATGTCAAATGGGTTACCATATCAAGTTGATAAAATTGTGAATACTAAATCAATCGTACATGTCACAGAGCCATAGAGATAACTTTTAATATTAATGATATCAATTAAATATTCTATATCCCCAAAGTCCTCTTTAATTTTAAGAAAAACACTATAGTTAAATATTAGATTAATATGATTGTCTCATTTAATATAATATTTAAATTATGAACTGGTTATCCTTAATCAGAATTCCCAGGTGCGTTTTGATGCTGAAAAGGTCTGAGCAGATTTCCCCTGAAACTGCAGTTCTAGGTACAAAAACTGGCATACTCTTTAATATCCAAGTCATTGTATATGCTCCTTTGCTGTTATTATAAATGCTACTAATCAGAGTCCATTCATTCTTTCGTATAGCTGCAACACAATATTCTGTCTTCCCATTGTACTCCCCACAACTCTCAGAAACCCTGACATGGCCATCTGGCCAGATTTCTGCTAAAATGACAAGTGAGGATATTGTAGCCCCTAAAAGGCACTTGAAATAGCAACCATGGTAACTAGATGCCATGAGCCAAAACTGGAGTTCTCATGGAGACAATGAAAACCTATTCTGGGCAGTCCAAGCCTTCCACAATGCCCGATAATTAGCCCAAATACTGCCAGCCAATTAGTGATATTTAGACTTTACTGACGTGGGATTATCAAGCTGTTTAAAAATCTACTTTTTATTCTACTATTTTATCATAGAAATTATGTCGGATTAGGTCTTTCCTTCAAGATGATACAATTTACACACCATGTTCTAGATAACACCCTGTGCATGCTAAGTTGCTTTAGTTGTGTCCAACTCTTTGTGCCTCTATGGACTGTTGCCCACTGGCTCCTTTGTTGATGGGATTCTCCAGGCAAGAATATTGCAGTGGGTTACCATACCCTCCTCCAGGGGATCTCCCCAACCGAGAGATCAAACCAAGGTCTCCTGCATTGCAGGTGTATTCTTTACCATCTGAGCCACCAGGGAAGCCCCAGATAACACCCTATAAACTCTCAATTGTGTTCCACATGCTTAGGCTGCCTTTCCCAGTGCCATCCCATCTTGTGAACTCCTATTCAAGCTTCACATTTTGGACAAATATCTCCGTATCTGGGAAAGTCTATATGATATCTCTAAACAGTTTCTGTAGCATTATCATTCCTTTATAACAGCTGTTATATTTCCATCTCTACAATGGTGATAAGACCCTGTATTCTTTGTATCACAATTGAACCTATATACTACAGTGCCTGAAATAGAGAAGATCTTAGTCAACGTTGGCTAAATGAATATTGACTTAGGAAGTGTTTATTTAGAATTGACTAGGTGACAGATACTGTTTCGGATGCTGCAAACAGAGCATTAAAAAAGCAACAGTTTGTATGTGTCTGTTTTAACATCTATGGAGTTCCTGGTTGGCATGCTCATCTCAGGGATCCTAGAATATCAATTTTGTAAGTGTCAGATTCAAATGGTCCTTCTCTGTGTGAGGTTCTGATAAGTCCCGTGGAATCCAAAACTGCACAAGTTGGAACATAAGATAAACTCTGGTTCTAAAACTGTGGAGTTAAATAGGAAAACAGAAACTTTCTATTCTGAGGTGCTCAAAAAGAACAGAAAAATTTCATGGGAGAAAATGTAAAAGCAAACACAGTCATGGTCAGTCCAGAGATTCTGGTTGATTGATGAATTCTTTGAGGAAAAATGTTGTTCAGCACAATGAAAATAAACTGAAAAATAATTAAAATACCTTAGAGAGGAAGTAGAGAAAGAAGAAACTTACATGGGTCAGAGAGGTGTCAGTGTGGTGGAAGCAGAGAGCAGAGGAAGCACAGACCTAATGCCTCCCCTACTCGCGCACATCCTGAAAGCCCACCATTCTTGGGGTGGAGAATCACTACTGGAAAATCATGGTGTATGATTTGCATTTGTGTATGAACAGAAATAGGGTTGTTAAAATAATTTTGTTAAATGCTGAAAATGAGGATAATTGTTTTGAGCATGTTAAACTGTCTTATTGGTAGACGGTCCTTATATAAACCAGAGCTTTCTAATCATTCTGACTCTTTTGCAGACCCTCCACAATAGCTGCTGTGGACTAAGGTGTGAGATTATACTCTTGAGTCAGTAGAAGGTAAAAGAACAGAATTGCTGTCACTGTCTATAAAAATTCAGAATGACTCAAACATTATGCAGTGACTCATGCTGTATTTCTCTTTAACAATCATTTAATTGCCTCTAATTTGTTATGTGGTAAAATGCAAACATCTTTTCATGGGCCATTAGTCAAAATAGGTTAGGCTGTCTTTTTTTTTTTTTTAATTTAATTTTATTTTATTTAACTTTACAATATTGTATTGGTTTTGCCATATATCAAAGTGAATCTGCCACAGGTATACATGGCTGTCTTGTTTTAAAAATCAACCCCAAATCTCAGTGGGTTAGCCAAATAAACATTCATTTTTAACTAATACAAATCCAACATGGGTCAGGTACATGCCTGTACCTGGAAAAATACATTATGGGTTTTTGGTGTCCTCCCAGAAGTTACTGTTTCATATCATTTTGTATGAGACATGTCACATGTAACATATATGACTTTTTTTTTATCACTACTGCAGATAATTATCAGAGAAGGCAATGGCACCCCACTCCAGTATTTTTGCCTGAAAAATCCCATGGACAGAGGAGCCTGGTAGGCTTCAGTCCATGGGGTCATTAGAGTTGGACACGACTGAGCAACTTCACTTTCAGTTTTCACTTTCATACATTGGAGAAGAAAATGGCAACCCACTCCACTGTTCTTGCCTGGAGATCCCAGGGTTGAGGGAGCCTGGTCTATGGGGTCCTACAGAGTCGGACACGACTAAAGAGGCTTAGTGATTAGCAGATAATTATTTGAATAGAATCAAATCCCTGTTTTCCAGAAGAGGATGGGAAATACAACCTTCTTAACCAGCTACAAAGAGTAAAATAAAATCAGATTCTTAAACACATAGCATTTTCACTTTCATGTCTGGAACCTAAAATATTTCTTGATCTATGCTTTATCTATTATCCAGCTTCATATCCCTCCATTTTCTTGATAATTTCTTGTTCCAGCTATAACAGAGTACTCTCAGATACATCTCACTAGATTTCATGATTTTATGACTGAGAAAATGCCTTAGTTACAATGCCATCTCAACTAGTTTATCTAGCCCCTCTGTTTTTCTAAATAAATCTTACACATTTTTAATATTAACTTTTAATTCTCTATTGTACAACTACAAAGAGCTGTTAAATGAAACTTTATTTATGGTATTGTGTGCTGAAGACAAGAAAGATTAGTTATTTTAAAACATAATACAAGAAGAAAGGAAGGAGGGAAGATATGGAAAAGAGGGAGGGGGGAGGGAAGGAAGAAGGGGAGAAAGGGAGGGAAAAAGCATGGAATAAAAACATTAGATTTTGCACAATTGCACTCATCTCACATGGTAGTAAAGTAATATTCAAAATTCTCCAAGCCAGGCTTCAATGGTACCTGAACTGTGAACTTCCAGATGTTCAAGTTGGATTTAGAAAAGGCAGAGGAACCAGAGATCAAATTGCCAAAATCTGCTGGATCATCAAAAAAAGCAAGAGAGTTCCAGAAAAACATCTATTTCTGCTTTATTGACTATGCCAAAGACTTTGACTATGTGGATCGCAACAAACTCTGGAAAATTCTTAAAGAGATGGGAACGCCAGACTACCTGACCTACCTCTTGAGACATCTCTATGCAGATCAGGAAGCAACAGTTAGAACTGGACATGGAACAACAGACTAGTTCCAAATAGGGAAAAGAATATGTCAAGGCTGTATATTGTCACCCTGCTTATTTAATTTATATGCAGAGTACATCATGAGAAATGCTGGGCTGGAAGAAGCACAAGCTAGAATCAAGATTGCCAGGAGAAATATCAATAACCTCAGATATGCAGATGACACCACCCTTATGGCATAAAGTGAAGAGGGACTAAAGAGCTTCTTGATGAATGTAAAAGAGGAGAGTGAAAAAGTTGGCTTAAAACTCAACATGCAGAAAACTAAGATCATGGCATCTGGTCCCATCACTTCATGGCAAATAGATAGGGGAACAGTGCAAACAGTAACAGACTTTATTTGGGGGTCCAAAATCACTGCAGATGGTGATGGTAGCCATGAATTTAAAACATACTTGATTCTTGCAAGAAAATTTATGACCAACCTAGATAGCGTATTCAAAAGCACAGACATTACTTTGCGAACAAAGGTCTGTCTAGTCAAAGCTGCGGTTTATCCAGTAGTCACGTATGTATAGGAGAGTTGGACTATAAAAAAAGCTGAGTGCCAAAGAATTAATGCTTTTGAACTGTGGTGTTGGAGAAGCCTCTTGAGAGTCCCTTGTACTGCAAGGAGTTCCAACCAGTCCATCCTAAAGGAAATCAGTCCAGAATATTTATTGGAAAGACTGATGCTAAAGCTGAAACTCCAATACTTTGGCCACCTGATGTGAAGAACTGACTCATATGAAAAACCCTGATCCCAATATAATGGATAGCTTGGACGAAATGGACAAATTCTTAGAAAAGTATAACTTTCAAAAACTGAACCAGGGCGAAATAGAAAATCTTAACAGACACATCACAAGCATGGAAATTGAAACTCATCAGAAATCTTCCAGCAAACAAAAGGCCAGGACCAGACGGCGTCACAGCTGAATTCTACCAAAAGTTTAGAGAAGAGCTAACAGCTATCCTACTCAAACTCTCCCAGAAAATTGTAGAGGAAGGTAAACTTCCAAATTCATTCTATGAGGCCACAATCACCCTAATACCAAAACTAGACAAAGATGCCACAAAAAAAGAAAACTAGAGTCCAATATCACTGATGAACATAAACGTGAAAGTTCCTTAACAAAATTCTAGCAAACAGAATCCAACAACATATTGAAAAGATCATACATCATGACCAAGTGTGCTTTATTCCAGGAATGCAAGGATTCCTCAATATTTGTAAATCAATCAATGTGACACACAGTTATTAATAAATTGAAAGATAGAAATCATACGTTATCTCAATAGATGTAGAGAAAGTCTTTGACAAAATTAACATACATTTATGATAAAAACCCTCCAGAAAGCAAGCATAGAAGGAACATATCTCAACATAATAAAAGCCATATATGATAAACCCACAGCAAATATCCTCAATGGTGAAAAATTGAAAGCATTGCCCCTAAAGTCAGGCACAAGACAAGAGTGCCCACTCTCATCACTACTAGTCAACATAGTTTTGGAAGTTTTAGCCATGGCAATCAGAGAAGAAAAAGAAATAAAAAGAATCCAGATTGGAATAGAAGAAGTAAAATTCTCACTGTTTGCAGATGATATGATCCTCTACATAGAAAACCCTAAAGACTCCACCAGAAAATTACTAGAGCTAATCAGTGAATATAGTAAAGTTGCAGGATATAAAATTAACACACAGAAATCCCTTGCATTCTATACACTAACAATGAGAAAACAGAAAGAGAAATTAAGGAAACAATTCTATTCATCATTGCAACAAAAAGAATAAAATACTTAGAAATAAATATACCTAAAGAAACAAAAGACCTATATATAGAAAACTATAAAACACTGATGAAAGAAATCAAAAATGACACAAATAGATGGAGAAATATACCATGTTGATGGATCGGAAGAATCAATATAATGAAAATGAGTATACTACCCAAAGCAATTTATAGACTCAGTGCAATCTCTATCAAGTTACCAATGGTATTTTTCAGAGAACTAGAAAAAATAATTTCACAATTTGTATGGAAATACAAAAAACTTTGAATAGCCAAAGCAATCTTGAGAAAGAAGAATGAAACTGGAGTATTTAACCTGCCTGACTTCAGATTATACTACAAAGCCACAGTCATCAAGACAGTATGGTACTGGCACAAAGACAGAAATATAGATCAATGGAACAAAATAGAAATCCCAGAGATAAATCCATGCACCTACGGACACCTTATCTTTGACAAAGGAGGCAAGAATATACAATGGTGAAAAGACAATCTCTTTAACAAGTGGTGATGGTAAAACTGGTCAACCACTTGTAAAAGAATGAAACTAGAAGACTTTCTAACACCATACACAAAAGTAAACTCAAAATGGATTAAAGATCTAAATGTAAGACCAGACAACTCCTAGAGGAAAACATAGGCAAAACATTCTCCAACATTAAACAGAGTAGGATCCTATAGGACCCACCTCCAAGAATATTGGAAATAAAAGCAAAAATAAACAAATGGGACCTAATTAAACTTGAAAGCTTTTCCACAATGAAGGAAACTATAAACAAGGTGAAAAGACAGCCTTCAGAATGGGAGAAAATAATAGCAAACGAAGCAACTGACAAAGAATTAATCTCAAAAATATTCAAGCAGCTCATGCAGCTCAATTTCAGAAAAATAAAAGATCAAATCAAAAAATGGGCCAAAGAAATAAACAGACATTTCTCCAAAGAAGATATAAAGATGGCTAATAAACTCATGAAAACATGCTCAACATTACTCATTATCAGAGAAATGTAAATCAAAAGCACGATGAGGTACCATCTCACGCCAGTCAGAATATCTTCTATCAAAAAGTCTGCAAACAGTAAATGCTGGAGAGATTGTGGAGAAAGGGAACCCTCTTACACTGTTGGTGGGAATGCAAACTAGTACAGCAACCATGGAGAACAGTGTGGCGATTCCTTATTTTTTTTTATAAGTGATATCATATGGTGTTTATTTTTCTCTTTCTAACTTACTTTACTTAGTATGATAATTTCTAGGTCCATCCATGTTGCTGCATATGAAATTACTTCATTGCTCTTTATGGCTGAGTAGTATTCCATTGTATACACTGCATATTCATTTTTTAAATTAATTTTTAATTTTTTAAAATTTATTTAATTGGAGGCTAATTACTTTACAATATTGTATTGGTTTTTGTCATACATTGACATGAATCTGCCATGGGTGTACATGTGTTCCTCATCCTGAACCCCCCTCCCACCTCCCTGTACAAATCATCCCTCTGGGTCATCCCAGTGCACCAGCCCCAAGCATCCTGTATCAAGCATCAAACCTGGACTGGCGATTCGTTTCGTGTGTGATAATATACATGTTTCAATGCCATTCTCCCAAATCATCCCACCCTCACCCTCTCCCACAGAGTCCAGAATCTAGCATACAGAGTTATCATTACCATCTTTCTAGATTTCATATATACGCGTTAGTTTTCTGCATTGATGTTTTTCTTTCTGGCTTACTTCACTCTGTATAATAGGCTCCAGTTTCATCCACCTCATTAGTTTCATCCAACTGATTCAAATGTATTCATTTTATTGGATCAGTTTCATCCAACTGATTCAAATGTATTCATTTTAATGTCTGACTAATACTCCATTGTGTATATGTACCACAGCTTTCTTAACCATTCATCTGCTGATGGTCATCTAGGTTGCTTCTATGACCTGCTATTATAAACAGTGCTGCGATGAACATTGGGATACACGTGTCTCTTTCAATTCTGGTTTCCTCAGTGTGAATGCCCAGCAGTGGGGTTGCTGGGTCATAAGGTAGTTCTATTTCGAGTTTTTTAAGGAATTTCCACACTCTTCCCCATAGTGGCTGAACTAGTTTGCATTCCCACCAACAGTGTAAGAGTGTTTCCTTTTCTCCACACCCTCTCCAGCATTTATTGCTTGTAGACTTTTGGATCGCAGCCATTTTGACTGGCGTGAAATGGTACCTTATTGTGGTTTTGATTTGCATTTCCCTGATAATGAGTGATGTTGAGCATCTTTTCATGTGTTTGTTAGCCATCTATTGGCATGAAGTTATCAGACCGGATGTCATGATCTTGGTTTTATGAATGTTGAACTTTAAGCCAACTTTTTCACTCACCTGTTTCACTTTCATCAAGAGGCTCTTTAGTTATTCTTCACTTTCTGCCATAAGGGTGGTGTCATTTGTATATTTGAGGTTAACTGCCCTATGACCCAGCAATCCCACTGCTGTGCATACACAATGAGGAAACTAGAATTGAAAGAGACACATGAACCCCAATGTTCATTGCAGCACTGTTTACAATACCCAGGACATGGAGTCAACCTAGATGTCCATTGGCAGATGAATGGATAGGAAAGCTATGGTACATATATACAATGGAATATTACTCAGCTATTAAAAAGAATGCATTTGAATCAGTTCTAATCAGGTGGATGAAACTGGAGCCTGTTATACAGCGTGAAGTAATTCAGAAAGGAAAACACCAATACGGTATATTAATGCATATGTATGGAATTTAGAAAGATGGTAACAATGACACTATATGCAAGACAGCAAAAGAGGCACAGATGTAAAGAATAGACTTTTGGATTCTGTGGGAGAAAGTGAGGGTGTGATGATTTGAGAGAATAGCATTGAAACTTGTATATTATCATATGTGAAATAGATCTCCAGTCCAGGTTCAATACATGAGACAGTGCTGTTGCACTGGGATGACCCTGAGGGATGAATGGGGAGGTAGGTGGGAGGGGAGGTCAGGATGGGGAACACATGTACAACCATGGCTGATTCATGCCAATGTATGGCAAAGACCACTATAATATTGTAAAGTAATTAGCCTCCAATTAAAATAAATTAATTAATTTTAAAAAGTTAAAAAAAAAAAAAAAAAGACCCTGATGCTGGGAAAGATTGAGGGCAGGAGGAGAAGGGGTGACAGAGGATGAGATGGTTGGATGTTATCACCAACTCAATGGACATGAGTTTGAGTAAACTCCAGGAGTTGGTGATGAACAGCGAAGCCTGGTGTGCTGCAGTCCATGGGGTCACAAAGGGTCAGACACGACTGAGCTACTGAACTGAACTGAAACAGGAAACAAGAGCATAAATAGAAATTAGAAATTGGAGTGGAGAACATAGGGAAATAGAGAAAGAATAACGTGGTAAAGAATTTAAGGTCAGTGTTCACCTAGAGGAAGTAGAACCAATAGGAAATAATAGATTTAAACAGATATAATCGGAGATGAGAGAGAGATATATTATATAGCTACCACTGTAGCTGGCTAAGCAAGCCCCTAATTCACAGCCGGCTGTCAGGAAGAAAGGATTCAAGGGAAGGGAAAACAATTGCAGGCCCAGCTGCTACTCAATGAAGTGAGTCAGCAGATTTGCAACAACGAAATGACTTCACCAGAATGAAGAACTCTTTTACCATCTTTTTTCTTTCTTTAGGATTCTGATCACCAACTAAAATTCTGATCATCAATTTTGATGCATGAGGAGTTTTCTCCGTACACCAAGCAATCACCTCTCATAAGCTACAGTTGAACTCAGTTCTGACATCATCTACCTGGAGATAGCGTTAGTTCTTACAAGACTGGCCCCAACCCTGTTTCAACTGCCAATCTTAAATCCAGGTTATCACCTGTGCTTCTGACCAAACGGTTATAGATTAGAGGTTCCAATGACTCTCACTCTGGGTTCAATTAATTTGCTAAAGCAGCCCAGAGAATTCCAAGAAACATTTTACTTACAATATCATTTGTTTATTATAAGAGGATATAACTCAGCAGTAACTGAATGGATGAGACACAGAGGTCAAGTTACAGGGAAAGGCCACAGAGCTTCCATACCTTCTCCAGACACACCACTTTCCTTGTATGTGTTCACCAAACTGAAAGCTCTCGGAAGCCCCTCCTTTTAAGTTTTTATGGAGACCTCATTCCACAGGCATGACTGTTTAAACCATTGGCCACTGGTGACTGATTCAATTTCCAACCCTTCTAGCTTTCACAGAAAGTCAGGGAGGTGGAACTGGAGAGTCTGCTAGTTCTTCTGACAACTAGCCTCCATCCTTAAGTAGGGTCCCAAAGTCACCTCATCAACACACCAAAAAGACACCTTCACAGTTCTAATCATAGGAAATTCCTAGGGTTTTAGAAATTCCTAGGGTTTCTGTACCAGAAAGGGGGATGAAGACCAAAGAAAGAAAGAAATATAAATATATAACTATGCATGCATGCATGCATGCAAAGTTGCTTCAGTCGCATCTGACTCTTTGCGACCCCATGGACTGTAGCCCACCAGGCTCCTCTGTCCACGGGATTATCTAGGTAAGAATATTGGAATGGGTTGCCATGCCCTCCTCCAGGGGATTTTCCTGACCCAGAGACCCAGTGGGTGTCTTTTACATCTCCTGCACTGGCAGATGAGTTCTTTATCACTAGCGCCACCTTTGGGGAAGGCAATGGCACCCCACCCTAGTACTTTTGCCTGGAAAATCCCATGGACGGAGGAGCCTGGTAGGCTCCAGTCCATGGGGTCGCTAAGAGTGGGACACGACTGAGCGACTTCACTTTCACTTTTCACTTTCATGCGGAGAAGGAAATGGCAACCCACTCCAGTGTTCTTGCCTGGAGAATCCCAGGGACGGGGGAGCCTGGTGAGCTTCTGTCTATGGGGTCGCACAGAGTCGGACACGACTGAAGGGACTTAGCAGCAGCAGCAGCAGCAGCACCACCTTAGAGACTGCATGCAACAGAGGTATGATACTGTGATTATCACAGTATACTGCATGCAATTAGAGACGGAATGTAACAGGTGTGATACTTTGATTGAAAAAAACAAATATATATATGATATATATTATAATATAGATATATAGATTGTTTTTTTCAATCACAATATCACGCCTTCATTGCATGCAGTCTCTGGTTTTAGTCCTTCCTTTACAGATTTCCCCCCTGTTAAGCCAGCCGACCCAGGATAATCTACTTTTGAATAATTAAAATCTACTTGGATTTGGGACTTTCACTACATTTGCAAGATCCCTTCTCAGCAGCACCTAAAGTTTGACTGAGTGACTGGCGGATGACTTCTGCCTCCTTCAGCCATTTGCTCCTGAGAGAATCTTCCTCATTGTGCAGACGAATCAGAAACATACTAGAAAGGGAATTCTGTGGTTTGTATTTCAGCATAGCTAAGTTGACATATCACAAAACAATCAATCTAAATGCATGAATATGCTGTATATATTGTAATAAATCTTCTCAGTAGCATCCTTGACCCTCCCTTAGGCAAACTGAGGCACTCACTCCTCCTCAGTCTTATACTGGTCTGCATATAAAGTCAGTCATTGTTTGTATTAGTTACACTGTGTAAAGTTGCTTCCAATACTGAATTAATGAATACCAAATCACTGCTCCTACGAGAAACACAGGGTAAGCTTCCTATGAGGCTCTGGTCTCAACATTTTCATCAGCCAAATTCCTCTTTGCTTTATACATGTTCAGTTGCAGTATGGTTGTAAAATAAGTCAGTCTCATCAGTGTTGAAAACTGCTTTGTCAAATAACCCATTTTCTGTGCAAATTTAGAAAGTTTTTTCTTTTTTTTCTATAGCTTCTTGATTTCTAGAACCTCTTGTGTTTCCCTGAAAATTTAACATTTTCCACATGGTATCACCTATTGAAATGTACAAATCAGCACTGCTGCTACTGCTAAGTCACTTCAGTTGTGTCTGACTCTTTGTGACCCCATGAACTGTAGCTCGTCAGACTCCTCTCTCCAGGGGATTCTCCAGGCAAGAATACTGGAATAGGCTGCCATGCCCGCCTCCAGAGGGATCTTCCCAACTGAGGGATTGAACAGGCATCTCTTATGTCTCCTGCATTAGCAGGCAGGTTCTTTCCTACTAGTGCTACCTGGGAAGCCCCACAAACCAGCACTAGTATAAAAGAATTTGAAATTTTCTTGATCCTGGGTAATGCCTCTGTGATCTTCTTTGGCTTTTAATGTCACAACAGTGTTATAAATTATGCTATTTTTCCTCACTCATGACACCTTAATCCACCAAGCTAGCCACTTTTCCATCTTTTCCATAGCTGTAGCATGCCTGCCATACACCTTATAGCCATGGAAGAAAGTTATCTACCTGATCTATCCTGAAGAAATTAGTGAGACAGAGATTTAGAGTGACAGTTATCTGAATATAGTCCATGGATAACACTACAAATGGACACCAGGCATGAAAATTTGTTAAACCTCATAGAATTTGTTCAACTTTTGTAGAACCATTTTCAGTAGGAGAGATCTCTCATAAGCAAATTCTTCAAATTGAGGAGCAGCCCACACATTCTGTACGGACTACAGACGGGACTGAAGCGTGTTGAAATATGCGAATATTTATGTGAAGAGAACTAGAAGACAAGGTTGTATACTAATTCAAAACTATACAAGGTTCATTAAACATCAGTCAACAACTTATCCCTCAACATAGTATCTTAAAAGGTGAGTTGTTCAATTGTTAAGTTTATTCAGCAAGTTTTAGCACATCATATATGGAATAAAACAAGAGGGATGAAGAAATATGTGTAACTCCCTGCCTACCTCCACTTTAATGGAGGAGAAAGTGACAGAACTACCAAAATCCAGGGACCAGGGACATTTTAAACACCTAATTCACTCAATTCCATTCACTGACACAATTGTCTATAGAGTCTCTGCTCTCTAGACACAGATACAAATTACTTGCAGAAAGAATATTGAAGCTGAAGAAAATTGTTTTCTACTCTTTCTAGGCAAAAAGGGAAATGTGTGACCGGTATTCCACACAGGCACAGGAAAATCAAGTATAGTGTTTTAAGCCATTATATAAAAATAAGGTTATATTTCAATGTGTAAGTACACGTTTCCAAGTTTTTATTTAGAGTGAATATAACACTTTCTAAAAAGGGTTGATATTAATAAAAAACATAAACATAATTTATGGTACAGTAGTTGATTTTCCACCTTCTTTCAAAATAGCATAAATCTTTTTTTAAGAAAGAGCAATTTGGATATATTTTGAATATTTTTTCTATTACGAGAAAATTGCCTGCAATTTGTATGTATGTAGTAGGAATTATTCTTGAAGAAATATTTCCAAGTGGTCAAAGAAGGTTGCAGGTAGCTGAAAAGAACAGTAGTTGGTTGACTAACAAAGGAAAGGAACAGAAGTGAGATTCAATATAACTCAATTATCTCCCAAATACTTCCCCCTAACATTTGCCATATGAAATAGACTTTTATTTATTAAAGTTACTGTTTTTGGCCAAAGAGAGATCTTGTTAGATCATTATTTTCAAGAGATCTTACTTTTAAAATATGTAGTAATGTTAATAGCAGTAAGTTGCTTCAGTTATGTCTGACTCTGCAACACTATGCCTGCCAGGCTCCTCTGTCCATGGGACTCTCCAGGCAAGAATACTGGACTGTGTTGCCATGCCTTCCTCCAAGAGATAATAAACAATAAAAATGATGTTAACCTATCATATGCAAGGTATTCTGGAAAAACTCTTCAATAGTTCTTCCTTCCAACCTCCCATGTCTCTTTCCTCACCATCAGCATCAGCTAATGACCTTGCTTCTCGTTTCAATAAGGAAATAGGAGCAATAAGTAAAGAACTCACATGTGCTCAAGCTCTGCATCTGTCTACCAACCTGCATCTATGCACTGACTGTGTCTGCCTTCCTGTTCCCACAGAGAGACTAACTTTGCTCTTATCTAGGTCAGTCTCTTCACCTGAGATATGAAAATATTTCCTGTGCTTTCCCTATTAAGGCCATCCTTAGCTTTGCTTCTACATAATCAAGGTTTCCTTCTCTATTGAATCTTTCCTCTCAGCATGTAACCATGCAGCTATTTATTCTATTAAAAAAGTTAAAATTCTTCTTAATTTCACAATCCATTCAAGCTATACCTGCCACTGTTTCCCTGGCTTTTACAGTAAACACAGGATTCTCCACTTCCCTGTCTTGTCTGCCCCGCTTCCCCCCTCCAAATTCATTCCAGTTTGACTCTCACATCTACCACTCCACCAAAACTGCTGAGCAAAGGCGACCAATGATCTTTACCCCCTCAAAACCTAGTGATCAAGGATTCTATCCAGTGGCAGATCCAGTGATAACACAGTCCCTATGCTGGTTTAACTAGCAACACCACTTGCCACACACAGTTAATCACTCTGTCCTATCTACCTTCAGTCACCCTGGGGGACAGCACACACTCTGTTTCCCTGCTCCCTTCTCTGCTCATCTCTTTGTTCTTTTTGCTGCTTCCTTCTAATACAAAATTTTGCAATCATTTCAGCAACTCAGAACTGAGCTGTCATCACTTACGGTTTTTTCCTCTTCTCTCTCTTGGTGATCTCATCCAGACTCATTATTTTAAGTATTATCTATATGCTCCTGACTCAAATCTTTCTTTCTACAATCCACATCCCTTCTTGAACTCAAATATTACATATCTATTTACTTGACACTATCTTTGGGATATCCAACATTACATACCGTCGCTTCTCTAAAACTGAATTCTTGATTGCCCCCAGCCCCAAGCCTGATCATCTTTCTTTCATATCCCAGTAAGTCTCTACTCCTTCTCCCTAGTTTCCTTGGCCAAAATCCCATATCCATCTTTCTACCACATGCCTCAGACATCAGCAAATTCTCTCAGATATGTTTCCATAATACATGGTGAAAGAATCTGACTAGTAGCCACAATCTTTTATCAACACCTGATCCAAACACCTATCAGCTCTCACCTGGATTATTGCAATTATTTCCTCTTTCTGCCTGTATCTCACATACCACCATCTGCTACAGTCTTTCACCTATGCAACAGGTAATCAGAATGATCATTTTAAGACATGCTATATATCACTCCTCTCATCAACAATATTTTCCTAGTCCACTTAAATCTATAATCAATTACTAATCTCTAGTTTCTTTAGCTATTACTCAAAGTAAAAAACAAAACAAAACAAAAAAAACTCCAGATCATCTAGCTTTGAATACCTTCCATCAGTTTATCTGCTACCAATTTCTCCTCACATCTATTCTAGCCACATGGGCTTCCTCTTTGTACCTTGAACACACTGGGCCAACTCAAGCCTCAGGGCATTAGAAATTCTGATCCCTCTACATGGAACACTTGCTCCTTAAACATCAGTCAACTTACCATGGCATTTTTGTCATCTTTCCCAAATGTCTGTTCAGTGGGTCTGCCCCCAGTGAACTGCAACCCCTCTACACAAATCCTCCCCCTTTTTGTCTTTTCTACTTAAATATATATTTTTGTTTTCTGAAGAAACTGTCACTGTCTGACATGCTATTTATTTTACTCACAGCTTTGTTCATCTTTCTTCCACTACTACAAGGTGAATTTTCTGAGAGAGATGGTTTTGTCTACTTGTGTTTATGGTTATAGATGCAGGACAGTGGATAAGACTAGGGCATTTTTGCATGATTTGATAAATACCTCTTTACTGATGGATGACTATGACAGCGGTAACAGTATGAAACTCTGTAAGTCCTATATTGTTTTTACAGGGTTAGTCAGTTCCCTCAAATGTATCAGAGTAGGTGTTGCTGTTCTTATCTATAGACAGTCTCAAAGAGCTTAATAAATGTGCTAAAAGATAATGGCAAACAGTGTCAAATTTTGAATCTCGGTTATATGTATGCATGTGGTGTGTGTGTGTGTGTGTGTATGTGTGTGTTTGTAGAGGAAGAGACAGACACAGAGGGACAGAGGCTGCTGCACATCTAGATTTCTCTCATTTAAATGAGCAACTTTTTGCAATGGGGTATATGTTGGCTACAGACTTTTAGGTCATAGATGTAATAGTCTTAATTCCAGTAGTTCGGCATAAAACTTTGTCCAACTGTCCCTTCTTATTTATTCACTTTTTCTCCAAAATTTACTTCTCCTTTACATAGAAACAGAAATTGAGATGAAAGAAAGAGTAAAGTACACAACAGCAGCAGAGCAGGACTTGAGGTAGTTCTCACAGAATAATGAGTTGCTAACTTCTCTCTAGCTTTCAGGAAAAATGCTGATGTTGCATTGGGTAAATACATAACAATATCAATTAATCAAGGTAATTTCAAGTGTGCTTGTGTTTAGTGTAAAAATCAAAATAAAAAAAAATAAACCTATGACCAATTTAGAGGTGTCTAAAATTACTTCCAAAAAAAAAAAAAAAAAAAAAAAAACCTCTAATTAAATGATTTCCTTACAAGAATAGCTTATTGTCAAGAGATGCTTTTGCCACAGGACTTCCTATTTTAAACTGTTGTTCTACTTCAACATATTTTTTAAAATATGATTTAAAGGACTGTTTTTATTTCTGTTTTCTCAGCAGTATTTTAAATAATTTATTACTTCAGTTATATTTGTTTTGAGAGTGAAATTTACTGCCCACTAGAGCCTTTATGTCATTCTTTGTTTCAACAGTTTATATCTTAATGTCACATTTAAACCAAAGTCTATGGAAGCCCACTCTGGTTATGCCAACTCAGCAATATTTTGCTGGCACTTTTCTTTCTTTCTTTCCATTTTCACATGGGAATTTTACAACTTCTAAGGTATAAAGAATATTTTAAAATCATTCTTACACTTCCAGGTCAAGATTTCAGGATGCATACCAACAGGTAGTTGCTCTCATAAAATCCCACTGTGAGTGAGGTATAAGGTACAAGGGGGAAGTGAGCACACAGTGCAGGAAATATGACTGTGTGTTTGGCGAGTTACACACCAGGACTCAGGTGGAAATGGGGGTGAGGTTGGGGTGGAAGCAATGGAAGCAATTTTATCAGAAGTTTATATTCATTGCTGAAGGCTTATGAGACACCTAGTCTGAAGTTAAGTATGGAGGTGAAGAATTAGCTATGAGACTGAAAAAAAAAAATAAGGATTAATTAAAGATTCTTGTGCACAACAACTGCTCCACAAATTATTTCATCTTTACCTTGTGCTAGAAGTTTTTACACATGAGGAAGAGTGAGTCTAATAGCCAGCTCCCTGCCTAAATACATTCAGATAAAAAAGATGGGCCCTCATACCCTGCTTTTGTTTTCATAACATTTCCCACCAAGGAAGGAAGAAAGACGTTTGAAAAAACAGTTATATGTATATTGCAGCACAGGAAGTTTCCCTTAACTGTGTTGTGAAATCCTGCCTAGTCATTCATTCAGGAATTGAATTAACAACTAGGACATATCACATGGGTTTGGAACACAAGTCATTCAAAAGATAAAAACCTGAAGTCTACTTGATAAATCTAATTGAGAAGTCAAGTTTGATGTAGCAGAGACAACTTGGGAATAGAAGATAACTTTTAAAAATTATGAATTAAAATTCTCAAAGACATATTAGAAATATTATATACTTGAAAGCAGGAAGAGGAACAATCACAGAGAAAAATAATTTTTAAAAACCATACATATAAGAATATTTAGGTGACCTTGGGTTTGGTGATGACTTTTATGACACAACACCAAAAGTTGGATCCAAATAATTTGTTTTTAATTAAAGTAAAAATATTCTCCTCCTCAAAAGGTAAGCTACCTACTTGGAATAACTATTTACAGAATGTGTATCTCATAAAAGACTGGTATCGAAAATACACAAAAGACTCTTAAAACTCAGCCATGAGGAAACAAATAACTCAATTAGAAAATGGGCAAAAGATCTGAACAGACAACTAACCAAAGAAGATATACAGTTGACAAATAAGAATATGAAAAGCTGTTCCATATCATATATCACTAGGTAATCCCAAACTAAACTCACAATGAAATATCACTACATTCCTAATAGAATGATTAAAACTTGAAACAATGACAACACCAAATGTCAGTAAGGATGTGAAGCAACAGGAACTCTCATTGATTGATGGAGAAAATGCAAAATAGTAAAGACACTTTGGAACACAGTTTGGCAGTTCTTACAAAATTAAACATCAGTTCAGTTCACTTCAGTTCAGTCGCTTAGTCGTGTCCGATTCTTTGTGACCCCATGAATCACAGCATGCCAGGCCTCCCTGTCCATCACCAACTCCAGGAGTTCACGCAAACTCACGTCCATCGAGTCAGTGATGCCATCCAGCCATCTCATCCTCTGTCGTCCCCTTCTCCTCCTGCCCCCAATCCCTCCCAGCATCAGAGTCTTCTCCAGTGAGTCAACTCTTCTCATAAGGTGGCCAAAGTACTGGAGTTTCAGCTTTAGCATCATTCTCTCCAAAGAATTCCCAGGGCTGATCTCCTTCAGAATGGACTGGTTGGATCTCCTTGCAGTCCAAGGGACTCTCAAGAGTCTTCTCCAACACCACAGTTCAAAAGCATCAATTCTTCGGCGCTCAGTCTTCTTCACAGTCCAGCTCTCACATCCATACATGACCACAGGAAAGACCATAGCCTTGACTAGGCGAACCTTTGTTGGCAAAGTGATGTCTCTGCTTTTGAATATGCTATCTAGGTTGGTCATAACTTTCCTTCCAAGGAGTAAGCGTCTTTTAATTTCATGGCTGCAGTCACCAACTGCAGTGATTTTGGAGCCCAAAAAAATAAAGTCTGACACTATTTCCACTTTTTCCTCATCTATTTCCCATGAAGTGATGGGACCGGATGCCATGATCTTTGTTTTCTGAATGTTGAGCTTTAAGCCAAATTTTTCACTCTCCACTTTAAACATACTTTTACCAAAAGACCCGGTAATCATAATTCTTGCTATATACCCAGTGAATTGAAAATTGATATTCACACTAAATCTGCCCTCAATTATTTATATAGCTTTATTCATAATTGATAAAAATTTGGAGAAACAAAAAATGTCCTTGAGTAAATGAATGGCTAAATAACTGTGGTATATCTGTACAATGGAATATTATTCAGTACTGGAAGCAAATTAGGTATGAAGCCATAAAAAGAAACTGAAGATCCTTAAATGTATATGACTAAATGAAGCAAGTAGTTCTGGACTAAATGAACAAGTCATTCTGAAAAATCTTCATATTACATGATTCCAACTATATGACATGCTGGAAAAAGCAAAAAAATATAGAGACAATAAAATAAGTGGTTGCCAGCAGTTTGGGGGAGGATGAATGGATGAATAGGTAGAGCAGAGAGAATTTATAAGGCAATGAATCTATATGATACTATAATGGTAGATATATGGCTTTAATCATTTATCGAAACTCATAGAATATATTAACACAAAGAGTGAGTCTTAATGTAAACTATGGATGATGTTTAATAATAATGTATCAATACTGGCTCATTAACTGTAAAAAATGTATCACACAGTGCAAGATGTTAATATGGATAATAGTATGTGTGGTGAGGGGTGGATGAATATGAGAATTCTTGGGGATTTCTTTTTTTTTTAATGTTTCCTTTCACTTTCTTTCTTTATTTATCTGTGCTATGAGGCATGTGAGATATTAGTTCCCCACCAGGGATCTAACTCATGCCCCCTGCAGTGGAAGGAGAGTCTTAGCCAGTAGACTTGCCATGGAAGTCCCTCTCTGTCCTTTCCATTAAAATTTTCTCTAAACCTAAAAGGGCTTCCCCAAAACAAAGTCTAATATAAAAAAAAAGTCTAATATGTAAAGTTACATATATATTGTATATTTATACATACACACATTCAAAAGTCCTTTAGTATCTGTGAGGTATGGGACTGGTTCCAGGAGCGCCCATGGTACACCAAAATCCAAGGATGCTCAAGTCCCACAGTTAGCCCTCCATATTCTGGAGTTGGCATCCAGGGATTCAACCAATCACAGATGGAAATTTCAACCCTTGTTGGTTGGTTGAATCCCTAAAAGGGAAACCCATGAATACAGAGGAATTACAGTATACTTGGGGCTTCCCAGGTAATGTTAGTGGTAAAGAATTTGCCTACCAATGCAGAAGACATAACAGGCATGAGTTGGATCCCTGGGTCAGGAAGATCCACTGGAGGAGATCATGGCAACCTGTTCCAGTGTTCTTGCCATTGAGAATCCCATGGACAGAGGAGCCTTATGGGCTACAGTCCATAGCACTGCAAGGAGTCAGCTACGACTGAAACACTTGATTACACGACTGTAACACTTGATTACATGACTGTGTATTTATTGAGAAGTAGCCACTTGTAAGGGGACCTGGGCAGTTCAAACTGCATTATTCAAGGGTCATCTGGAGAGAGAAAGACACACACTGAAGGACTTTCTGTTTTAATTTCATTTTATCCTAAATACTTGGAAATAGCTTTGATTTTTATCTTTCAGTGCTTTTAAAGGCCAGTGCTGTAAAAAGCAGTTTCTAGGAGGAAGACACAAAAGGAAAACAAACATTTATAAAGATGCTCACCATTATTAAATTTAATTTTTTCAAAACCATATATGCCATTTTTCATCTGTCATACTGTAAATATTTTACAAATTTCATATTAATCAGAGTTGATGAGTGTGAGAAAATTATCACATCTTATTCAATTTTTGGATTATAAATAGATTTAACATTTATAGAAAGCAATTTATAATATTTAGTCAATTATAAAATGCACATATAATTTGATCTAGTAGTTTTGCTGTTAGGCATTCATCCTAATTTGTTTTCACAAGATGTTCCCCAAAGGAGTATTTCTGAGAGAGATGATTTATGTATGTCCTTATATACTGAGAGAGTCCAGCTAAGAAGACCAGCTGCTACTGTCCTACAGTCAGCCTCAGCAACTGAGGCAGGGTCATCATGAAGCACAGCACTGTCCCCATGTTATTGGTGTTCAGTTGCTAAGTCGTGTCTGACTCTTTGTGACCCCATGAGTCAGGCTTCCCTGTCTTTCAGTATCTCCTGGTGTTTGTCCAGATTCATTTCCATTGACTCAGTGATACTATTTAACCACCTTATCCTCTGCCACCCCATTCTCCTCCTGCCCTCAATCTTTCCCAGCATCAGGGTCTTTTTTCAATTAGTTGGCTATTCATAGCAAGTGGCCAAACTATTGGAGCTTCAGCATCAGCCTTTCTAATAAATATTCAGGGTTGCTTTCCTTTAGGAAATCCCCATACCCAAATGTAAATCCAGTCATGACTCAGAATTTTTTTTTTCCACAGGAGACATAAAACAAATACTTATAAAGCTTTTTCCCAAATAATCAAAACACACTGTAGGGCATTTCAAGCCTAAGTGTTGAAAGTGTTAGTCACTCTGTGGTGTCTGACTCTGCAACCCCATGGACCATACACTGCCAGGTTCCTCTGTACATGGAATTCTCCAGGCAGGAATACTGGAGTGGGTAGCCATTCCCTTCTCCAGAGGATTTTCCTGATTCAGGGATAGAAACTGGGTCTCCTGCACTGCAAGCAGATTCTTTACTGTCGGTGCCACCAAAGAAGCTCTTTTAAGCCTAAAGGAGTTCTCAAAGACATTGGCAGTTTTGAAGTAAAGGAGTTAAGATGAGACTCACAGTCTTCATTAAAGACATAAGCTAAACCACCTCTACTCTGGTGGCATCTTCCTTTTGATTCTCCTCTCTTGTCCTATTTGTCTCCCTTTGATGGTCCTGTTTATTTTTGTCTAATATTATCTACTCTTTGTGCTTACCTCTAGGAAATTTCTCCCATTCCCTTGCATTCCTGACCCCATCCTGTGTTACAGTGATACCTGTGTATCACTCACAGGTCTGAACCTTTGAGTGAAGCAGGTTTCTTGAGCACGAGTCCTAAATATCTAACCTCTATATCATTACTCAATTCTACATTGCTGTAACATTAATCCTACTATCTTAAGGCCTTAGCTCAGGTTTATTCCATTTCTTGCACATGCTATTTTAAAAGTCTACTGACCAGTAATCAGGTCTTTACTTTGCACACTTTTAATCTATCTGAAATATAAAATGGATCTTACCATTGCCTATGGTTCACATTTTGTAGGATTTCAAAATGGAACTACAATGCATATGTACACCACAATTTGTTCATTTTTTTAAAATGCTTTCTGCTAACAGAATTTCTAAAGACTACATCATGCTTTTATTTGCTTTCCAGCCTGATTAGGGCCTAGTGAATTAAAAAAAACTCACATTCTTTCTTAAAAATGTGCTTTAATCTTGAAATGACTGACCTAATTTTTGAGTCACTGAATCATGAGATCTGTCTTGGTCTACTAAATGGAATGGGGAAATATTCACTTATTTCTTCAACATTATCACATTATTACTGCCAATGTCAAAGTTATTTTTTTTTATATCTTGATGTACTAAATAAGAAATTATAAGGTAAATGTCAATAAGAGCTCAGGAAAATGCTTTAAACATTATGCTTCAATCACATTGGTTATGCAAACAATTTGATTCCACTTGGTATCTGAGAATAAACAATAGCAACAACAAAACAACAGTAACATTCAAACAGCTGATCACTAGAGTCCTGAGTCTACCACCAAATGGTTGCATGAACAGCTCAGGAAAATATACTGAGGTATCAATATCATCATCTACAAAATGAATTTATGAAATAAATGAATTCAAAGCTCTCCTGCAGTTGTGATTTACTGGCTTATTTTTCACATGTACCTATTTTGCTGTAGCAGCAAAAAATATTCTATATTTTGTTCTTTAATAGAATGTATTTTCTCGAGGTACTCATTCTTTTCATTATGCTTCTGAAATATTATTTTGGTTTCCATTGTTTTATACATATATATATATGTATGTGAAGAAGGCTGAGCGCCGAAGAATTGATGCTTTTGAACTGTGGTGTTGGAGAAGACTCTTGAGAGTCCCTTGGACTGCAAGAAGATCCAACCAGTCCATTCTGAAGGAGATCAATCCTGGGATTTCTTTGGAAGGAATGATGCTAAAGCTGAAACTCCAGTATTTTGGCCACCTCATGCGAAGAGTTGACTCATTGGAGAAGACTCTGATGCTGGGAGGGATTGAGGGCAGGAGGAGAAGGGGACGACAGAGGATGAGATGGCTGGATGGCATCACTGACTCGGTGGATGCGAGTCTGGGTGACCTCCAGGAGCTGGTGATGGACGGGGAGGCCTGGCGTGCTGCAGTTCATGGGGTCGCAAAGAGTCGGACACGACTGAGCGACTGATCTGATCTGATCTGATCTGATACATACACATATGCATATATACATTTGAAATCTGTTATGCCTATGATTATGTAGGCTTGAGTGAAGAAAAATAAAATAATTCAAAGAATTCAGATATTGTACTTGAGACAAGTAAAAATGCTAAACCGAGTAGATTCAAATATGAAAGTCCCTAAGCAGAGAGATAGCTAGAAGTATAGAAAATTCTAAGGACGAGAGAGACCTGAAAAGCCATAATCTAGACCAGAATCATTTGAAAATCAAGAAAAATCTTCAAGGTTCAATTTCTGTCAAACTGACTTTGTTGTTGGTTTTCATGAAAGTTTAAAAGATTTTCCAGTATATCTTGGAAGTCCTTGTGACAATAAAAATAAACATTTGTAACTATGCATGGTGAAATTAAAAGACGCTTACTCCCTGGAAGGAAAGTTATGACCAACCTAGATTGCATATTGAAAAGCAGAGATATTACTTTGCCAACAAAGGTCCGTCTAGTTAAGGCTATGGTTTGTCCAGTGGTCATGTATGGATGTGAGATTTGGACTGTGAAGAAGGCTGAGCACTGAAGAATTGATGCTTTTGAACTGTGGTGTTGGAGAAGACTCTTGAGAGTCCCTCGGACTGCAAGAAGATCCAACCAGTTCATTCTGAAGGAGATCAGCCCTGGGATTTCTTTGGAAGGAATGATGCTAAAGCTGAAACTCCAGTATTTTGGCCACCTCATGCAAAGAGTTGACTCACTGGAGAAGACTCTGATGTTGGGAGGGATTGGGGGCAGGAGGAGAAGGGGACAACAGAGAAAGAGATGGCTGGATGGCATCACTGACTCAGTGGACGTGAGTGTGAGTGAACTCTGGAAGTTGGTGATGGACAGGGAGGCCTGGCGTGCTGCGATTCGTGGAGTTGCAAAGAGTCGGACATGATTGAGCAACTGAACTGAACTGAACTGAACTGATGGTAATAAATGTTAACTAGACTTATTTTTGTGATCATTTGAGGATATATGTAAATAATGAATCATTATGTTATACACCTGAAACTAAGGTGTTATAAGTCAATAAAAAATTAGTTTAAATTTTAAAAATTAGCTTAAATTTTATACTCAGAATGACTGGCAATACATAAAAAAGGAAGGCAAACTAAGCTATGCATGACTGAAAACTGAATAATTGTCCTCCAACATGTCAATTGTGGTCTTCTTTTTTTGCATGGTGGAAAAATTGATTGCTTCTATTTCTGCTTTTCATCAAATTTCCCAAAATATGTTCCATAAAATTGTATAAAATTAAAAAAAATTAAACAGAAGATTCACCAACCAGGAGTCAAAAAGGAATGCAGAAACAAATATGCCTAGTCAGAAATCACTCTATAGGCTAGACTTAGTAAATAACTACCAGTGTTAACATTTTCCATAGTAACATTTCAAATTGAAACCAAGTCCCTAGGTGACTGTCTTGAATACTATCATTAGGACTTATATATCAATTATATACTAAGGAATTCTTTGGTATCATATTTATTTTGCTATCTGTCACTCAAATTAGAAAGTATCACTGTAATAATTTATTTGATTTAAATTGCGAAAATAATATGGGATAGTAAAGCTCTAATTAATAAATTAATATTTCATTTCCATTGCTGTCATGCCCAACTCTTTTCAACCCCATGGACTGTAGCACACAAAGTAAATTAATATTTACTCTAATGTATATCTAGATGTCCCTGTAAGTTTCAATAATTTGAGACATGAGTCCTGTTCAATATACTCATAGTTGCTAAATTACATTATATATATGAATTTCAAAAATGTTTCACCAGTGTTGATTTTGAAACAGAGAATTGAAGGCTATAAAGTTCCAAAAAGGATATAAGTTCTGTTGAGCTGGTTTCTAATATGAAAGTAGGAATAAGCATGTCAGATTTTCACAGCTTTTAGTACTGATACTAAATATTAGGTGCAGTTTCTAAGTACCATATTCTTATGATGCTTATGAGCTCAAATTTATTTGAAACATAATACTTCTCACAGCAAATAACAGTCCTGTCTATTTGAACAGTATGTACTCAAAAATGCTCCAGGTTGTAATGCCTTCTGTTAAATGTATCTGTAGGTGGTGTGTCTTTTGGATTCCTTGTCAGCTGTCAGCTGATGTCATTTTAGTGGTATTGAATCTTTTTAAGTCATTTGTCATTTTAATTGACAGATATTAAAAACCTTTTAAAAACCTTATTAGATTCATATCCAATTCATAAATATGTATCTACAATGCTCATTTTCAGGCCTAATATCTGCAAAACTACTAAAATAATGGCTTTCAAGATTAGACCTTTTCTGCTTGCAAATTGGATTGCCACTATAAATATGCAGGACTTATTTTGTATAAGATTTACTGTGGTCATAGTTTCATCAAAATATAAAATTTTAAAAATGAATAATGAATGCAAGAATTGTATTAGTTAATTCCAAAAAGGTGCAAACAGTCTCCAGTTAAAATGACTGCCCTAACTACAAGTGTTAGATTGCTTATGTTTGTTCAATTATTTTTTAAAATATTTTCTCTAGAATCTAACCTTGCTAAGTACAGTCTTCATAGCTAAATTCTATCTAAATAATACTCTTCAAAGGCATAGAATAATCTTTGAAATGAAGATAGCTAATCATTTATGTTTCCTGGGGGGCTCAGTGGTAAAGAATCCACCTGCATATGCAGGAGACACGGGTTCTCTCCCTGGTCCATGAAGATCCCACATGCTGCAGAGCAACTAAGCCTGTGCGCCACAACTGCTGAGGCTGTGCTCTAGAGCCTGGGAATCACAGCTACTGAGCCCATGTGCCACAATTGTTGAAGACAGCATGCCCAAGAGCCTGTGTCCTGAAACAAGAGAAGCCCTCACAATGAGAATCCCACACACTACAATTACAAATTAGTCCCTGCTCACCCCAATAGCAGAAAAAGCCTGCACAGCAGTGAGGACCCAGCAAAACAAAAAAAATATAAATAAATAAAATTATTTAAATAAAAAATAGAAAGTTAATAGTTTCAAATGGTGAATATATTTATCTTTTTCCATCCCTGTAAAAGTTGCCTATATCCTTTTCAATTGCAATGTCAACTGCAGTGCTTCTCTGCTTTGGCGGGATAATTATAAAATTCCGCTCTGTTGTTGCCAGTTACTTTTTGTTGCCACATTTTTATTCATCCTCATCTATTTATATGGAGTTCCCAAAGTGAATCTAAAATATTTTAAGTTTTACTTCAGTCATTTCTATTAATCATCAACATATCTGGGTTTTCTCATATCCGGGTGCTTATAGTCCTCTGTCCTTCTGAAGATATGTATGAATAAGTAAATTTCCTAAAACCTAACTTTCAGAAATATACACTTAATAAGCAATCAGTTCCTCATGCTCTTTTCCTTCAAAGTAGTTATTATCATAATATTTGTTGATTTTCAGGTTCCACAAAAATAAAACTAAACCCTGAGTATGCTACACTAAAGAGACATTTGGGCCTAGAATAGGTTTTTGTGAGTTAGAAGTAAATTTTACTTAGAAAAACCACTGAACAACAGCCATTCATGACAGAAAATCTTAGTAAACTAGAAACAGAGGGTAACTCCCTGAACTGGAAAAAGAATATCTACACAAAACTTATAGCTAATATCATACTTGATGATGAGAAACATGAAGCTTCCCTTTAAGATCAGGCACACAGCAGGAATATCTCCCTACCACTCCTTTTCAACATTGTATTGAAAGTTCCAGCTAATAAAATAAGGCAAGAAAACAAATAAAAGACATGTAGATAAAGAAAGAGAAAATAAAGCTATCTTCAAAGATAACATAATCATTTATGAAGAACATCCAAAATAATTGACAAAAAGAAAAGACAACACAATTAAGATAGTCTTTTTAACAAACGGTGATAGAGTAATTGGAAATTCACAGGCATAAAATGAACCTGTACACAGACCATACACCCTTTGCAAAAATTGACTCAAAATAGATCATAGTGATAAATGTAAAATATCAAGCTCTTAGGAGCTTCCCTGGCAGTTCATTGGTTAAGACCCCATGCTTCTAATGCACATAGTATAGGTTTGATCCCTGGATTGGAAAATAAGATGCCACACTGCTGCTGCTAAGTCGCTTCAGTCGTGTCCGACTCTGTGCGATCCCATAGACAGCAGCCCAGACAGGCTCCTCTGTCCCTGGGATTCTCCAGGCAAGAATACTGGAGTGGGTTGCCATTTCCTTCTCCAATGCATTAAAGTGAAAAGTGAAAGTGAAGTCCCTCAGTCGTGTCTGACTCTTAGCGACCCCATGGACTGGAGCCTACCAGGCTCCTTCGTCCATGGGATTCTCCAGGCAAGAGTACTGGGGTGAGGTGTCATTGCCTTCCCCGAAGATGCCACACTAGTATGACCTTAAAAAAGCTTGATGACCTCCTTGCATATGGCAATGTTTTATTTGTTTGTTTGTTTATTTTACTGACAAAGGCACATCAGGATGTACATGGTGGTTCAGAGGTTAAGAATCTGCCTTCCAAGCAGGTTCCGCCCCTGGTCAGGGACCGAAGATCACACACGTGTTGCTGGACAACTAAGCCTATTTGCCACAACTACTGAGCCCGCACACTCTAGAGCCCATGTGCCACAATGAAAGATCTCACATGCCTCAACTAAGAGCCAATACAGCCAAATAAATAAATAGATATTTTTATGAAGCACAAAGGTAAAATTCATAAAATAAATGATTGATAAAATGGATTTCATTAAGTTTTAAACTGCTGATCTGTGATAGACAATGTCATGACAATGAGAAGATAAGCACAAGAGAAAATATTTGAAAAGACCCCTCTTATAGAGAACTTTTATTCAAAATACACAAAGAACTCTGGAAACTCAACAATAAGTAAATATGCAAACCTATTAAAAACTGGCCCGAAGACCTTAACAGACACCACATGAAAGATGACATACAAAGAATGAATAGAAGCACCTAAATAGAAGCTCTTTGTTATATGTTATCAAATGCAAATTAAGAAAGAAATCAGATACCAGTAAAATAGTGAAAATTCAGAATGCTGGCAACACCAAACACTGATAAGCATGTGGAACAAAGGAGTTCTCAATTATTGCTGGTAGGCATGCAAAATGGTATAGCATTTTGGATGATCGTTTGACAGTTTCTAATAAAACTAAACACACCTTATCATGTGATCCATCAATCATACTCTTTTGGTACTTACCCAAAAGATTGAAATATGTCTACACAAAAACCTATGCTTAGATCTTTAAAAGCAACTTTACTCATAAATGCCAAAACTCCATGGAGTCAAAAATAGTCGAACACAGCTGAGCAACTGAGCACACAGACAGAAGGAATAAAGATGTTCTTTGGTCGGTGAACAGATAAACAATATGTAATGTATAATATCAAGAGTGAACCATAATGTAATCTATGAACTTTGGGTGATTACAATGTGCCAGTATAGATTCATCAATCATAACAAATGTACCACTCTGGTGGGAGATGCAGATAATGGGGGAGGCTCTGCATGAGTGGTAGTAGGGATATATGGGAATTTCTACATCTTTTCCTCAATTTTGCTGTGAACCTAAAAGTGTTTTTTAAAAAGTCATAATAAAAAAAAAAAGAATTAACAAAGAAAAACCCACTGAATCAATTATTATTATGAGTGGTACATTCTCCTAACAAGAACCTCTTAGAACCTAACAAAAACAGTTTTCATTACTAAATGTTCTTCAAGTATCATTCCATTTCTCACTAGTTTTTAGTTTTAACTAATCTAAAGAATTGATGCTTTTGAACTCTGGTGTTGGAGAGGACTCTTGAGAGTCCTTGGATTGCAAGGAAATCAAATCAGTCAATTCTAAAGGAAATCAGTCCCGACTATTCATTCAAAGGACTGATACTGAAGCTGAAGCTCCAATATTTTTGCCAGCTGGTGCACAGAATTGACTCATTGGAAAAGACCCTGATGCTGGGAAATATTGAAGGCAGGAGGAGAAGGGGATGTAGAAGGTGAGATGGTTGGATGGCGTCACCAACTCAATGGACATGAGTTTGAGCAAGCTCCGGAAGTTGGTGATGGACAGGGAAGCCTGGCTTGCTATAGTCCATGGGGTCGCAAAGAGTTGGACACCACTGAGTGACTGAACTGAGCTGAACTGAATCCATTTATCTCCAGTTCTAATATCCTTTTTTTTTTTTGTAAATATTTTCACAGTTATGCCAGAATCTCTCTTTTCTATATGCTTCTATTTAATCTTTAATTTATGTCATTGGTTTCCAAAATGGTAACTAAAACTTGGTTGAAAAAGTAACTTATAAGATACAGAAAAGAACTATTAGAGGTTTAATTTATACGTATGTTTCCTATTAAAAATAAAAGAAATACAATTTTACATTTTCTTTTATGTACACGGTTTCCACATGTCAGATTCTCAGTTGCAGTGCATCTTAAATGGTACATGCAAAACCCCAAGGAATGAGAGCTCTGTCATATGGATAGGGTTGAATGTGAGTTCTTTAAAATCTTGTTTTCTTTTAGTGATTTAAAACGTATTACAGTGAAGTCGCTTAGTCGGGTCCAACTCTTAGCAACCCCATGGACTACAGCCTACCAGGCTCCTTCGTCCATGGGATTTTCCAGGCAAGAGTACTGGAGTGGGGTGCCATTGCCTTCTCCAAGTTAATATGTAGTCAAGTACATAACATTAAAGATTATCCTATTAACATCAAGAAATACAAAAGCAAGCCACTAGAAGATATACCTGATGGTAATATTTATACTTTGTTTATAGATAAAAAATAAGATCTTATAAAAATTATCAACCCTACTTGAAATATGACCTCCAAATTCAAAGCGATCAAGAGGATTATATGCAATTAAGATATATTTCATGGAGTGCATTAATAATCTACATATATGTTTTTACTATTAATTTATTATATTTTATATTCTTTTCAATTTCTAATCTCTATGTATTTTATGAAACTCATATGTGTTAATATAGTTGCATATATAGAACTGATAAACATTTATATATGATGCTAAATATTTTGATAAAGATACACAAAAATTGGAAAATAAGTGATAAAACAGGGTACTTTTATAATAGATTTCTTCTTACTTTGACATTTGTTGTTATAATACAAAAATAAGTTGCAAGCATTCTGAGAACAACAATGAAAGCTATCCTCATTTTATTCTTTATTCTGTATCCCCTCCAAATCTAAGATTCTGTTCTGCAGAGTCAATGGTCAAAATATATTATATATAATTATGATCATTAAAGAGCAAAATATGATGTGCTGATGTGATAACTGACATTTAATGGTTTGCATTTCCGGTAAGAGCACTGTCATACCATATCAACGATCAACTTTTTTCATTACTTTAACCAGGTGGGAAGAATAAGGGAATAACTGTATTTATGCACAATGAGGATCATGTGTTTATTCAGAAAAACAATCTGTTCCTTTCATGATTCTGAAACACAATAGAATTCCTGATCTATATCTTTTTTGGAAAGTGTTGAAATTTTCTAAGGAAAAGAGTAATCTATTTCTAAGGTCTTCTTCTGTTATGAACTTAAAAACTCCAATAATCTAAAACTTTGAAATGCCTATTTTACTGAGAATTTATTTCCTATTTCTAAAAGAAAGTTAGAATATATAGCACTGCAACAATTGTAGCTCCAGGAAAATACTGGATTTTATTGGTTGAGGTTTTTTCTTCGCCTGTTCCCTTAGAAATTTCAGTTTGTTGGCTTCTTCAGCTCCAAGTATGGAATATATGAGTCGATAAGAAAATCAGGTAACTCACCACAAAATAGCTTCTTGGATCTATATCCAAGGTCCTTAGCCAGTCAGCTTTCACAGCATTCCTATGTTTATTTTATTTATAATTTAAAGGGGTGTTAGTAATACTTAATGGGAGGAATGGGAATAATATGTCTATTCTGTATTCTGAGTGTAAAAGCATGATAAATATATTTTTTATTACCAAAGATGTATTTTAAACAAAAGATTCAGAAAAGTTAAAACAAATGCCAAGTGAAATAATACAGATGGCAATTTTGGCATGACAGGTTTTTACTCCAGACAAAAAGAAAACATTCATGGATAAATTTTTATAATGGTAAAATTAAAGATTTGTGGCAATCCTGAGTTAAGCAAGTCTATTGCCACCATTTTTCCAGGAGCATTTGCTCATTTTGATTTTAAGTTAATTTTGGTAAAGCTCCCAGTATTTCAAATTGTTGCATTATTATTATATTTGTTATGGTGACCTGTGACCCATGATCTTTGGTGTTACTTGTGTAACTGTCATTTTGTATTTTTTTTAAGTAAGGTATGTACATTGTTCTATTAGACACAATGCTTTTGCGTACCTGAAAGACCACATTTAGGTAAACATAATTTTAAATGTACTGGCAGACAAAAAAGTCATGTGACTTGCTTTTTGAGATATCTGCTTTACTGCAGGGATCTGGAAGTGAATCTCCAGGTATACCTGTATGTATTTATATTAACATATATATATTGTGTGTGTGTGTGTGTGTGTGTGTGAAGGTTGACATTCTAGGAATCAGTGAACTAAAATGGACTGGAATGGGTGAATTTAACTCAGATGACCATTATATCTACTACTGCGGGCAAGAATCCCTCAGAAGACATGGAGTAGCCATCATGGTCAACAAAAGAGTCCAACATAGAGTACTTGGATGCAGTCTCAAAAACAACAGAATAATCTCTGTTCGTTTCCAAGGCAAACCATTCAATATCACAGTAATCCAAGACTATGCCCCAACCAGTAACGCTGAAGAAGCTGAAGTTAAATGGTTCTATGAAGACCTACAAGACCTTTTAGAATTAACACCCCAAAAAGATATCCTTTTCATTATAGGGGACTGGAATGCAAAAGTAGGAAGTCAAGAGACACCTGGAATAACAGGCAAATTTGGCCTTGGAATACAGAATGAAGCAGGGCAAAGACTAATAGAGTTTTGTCAAGAAAATGCACTGGTCATAGCAAACACCCTCTTCCAACAACACAAGAGAAGATCCTACACGTGGCCATCACCAGATGGTCAACACTGAAATCTGACTGATTTGCAGCCATAGATGGAGAAGCTCAATACAGTCAACAAAAACAAGAGTGGGAGCTGACTGTGGCTCAGATCATGAACTCCTTATTGCCAAATTCAGACTGAAATTGAAGAAAGTAGGGAAAACCACTAGACCATTCAGGTATGACCTAAATCAAATCCCTTATGATTATACAGTGGAAGTGAGAAATAGATTTAAGGGACTAGATCTGATAGATAGAGTGCCTGATGAACCATGATTGGAGGTTCGTAACATTGTACAGGAGACAGGGATCAAGACCATCCCCATGGAAAAGAAATTTTAAAAAGCACAATGACTGTCTGAGGAGGCCTTACAAAATAGCTGTGCAAAGAAGAGAAGTGAAAAGCAAAGGAGAAAAGGAAAGAGATAAGCATATGAATGCAGATTTCAAAAGAATAGCAAGGAGAGATAAGAAAGCCATCCTCAGTGATCAATTCAAAGAAACAGAGGAAAACAATAGAATGGGAAAGACTAGAGATCTCTTCAAGAAAATGAGAGATACCAAGGAAACATTTCATGCAAAGATGGGCTCAATAAAGGACAGAAATAGTATGGATCTAACAGAAGCAAAAGATATTAAGAGGAGGTGGCAGGAATAACCAGAAGAACTGTACAAAAAAGATCTTCACGACCCATATAATCACGATGGTGTGATCACTGACCTAGAGCCAGACATCTTGGAATGTGAAGTCAAGTGGGCCTTGGAAAGCTTCACTATGAACAAGGCTAGTGGAAGTGATGGAATTCTAGTGGAGCTATTCCAAGTCCTGAAAGATGATGCTGTGAAAGTGCTGCAATCAATATGCCAGCAAATTTGGAAACTCAGCAGTGGTCATAGGACTGGAAAAGGTCAGTTTCATTCCAATCCCAAAGAAAGGCAATGGCCAAGAATGCTCAAACTATTGCACAATTGCACTCATTTCACATGCTAGTAAAGTAATGTTCAAAATTCTCCAAGCCAGGCTTTGGCAATACGTGAACCGTGAACTTCCAGATGTTCAAGCTAGTTTTAGAAAAGGCAGAGGAACCAGAGATCAAATTGCCCACATCTGCTGGATCATGGAAAAAACAAGAGAGTTCCAGAAGAACATCTATTTGTGCTTTATTGACTATGCTAAAGCCTTTGACTGTGTGGATCACAATAAACTGTGGAAAATTCTGAAAGAGATAGGCATACCAGACCACCTGACCTGCCTCTTGAGAAACCTATATGCAGGTCAGGAAGCAACATTTAGAACTGGACATGGAACACCAGACTGGTTCCAAATAGGAAAAGGAGTACGCCAAGGCTGTATATTGTCACCTTTCTTATTTCACTTATATGCAGAGTACACCATGGGAAACGCTGGACTGGAAGAAGCACAAGCTGGAATCAGGATTGCCAGGAGAAATATCAAAAACCTCAGATATGCACATGACACCACCCTTATGGCAGAAAGTGAAGAGGAACTCAAAAGCCTCTTGATGAAAGTGAAAGTGGAGAGTGAAAAAGTTGGCTTAAAGCTCAACATTCAGAAAGCGAAGATCATGGCATCTGTTCCCAACAATTCATGGAAAATAGATGGGGAAACAGTGTCAGACTTTCTTTTGGGGGGCTAAAAAATCACTGCAGATGGTGATTGCAGCCATGAAATTAAAAGATGCTTACTTCTTGGAAGAAAAGTTATGACCAACCTAGACAGCATATTGAAAAGCAGAGACATTACTTTGCCAACAAAGGTCCGTCTAGTCAAGGCTATGGTTTTTCCAGTGGTCATGTCTGGATGTGAGAGTTGGACTGTGAAAAAAGCTGAGCACTGAAGAATTGATGCTTTTGAACTGTGGTATTGGAGAATACTCTTGAGAGTCCCTTGGACTGCAAGGAGATCCAACCAGTCCATTCTGAAGGTGATCAGCCCTGTGTGTTCATTGGAAGGAATGATGCTAAAGCTGAAACTCCAGTCCTTTGGCCACCTCATGCGAAGAGTTGTCTCACTGGAAAAGATTCTGATGCTGGGAGGAATTCGGGGCAGGAGGAGAAGTGAACGACAGAGGATGAGATGGTTGGATGACATCACTGACTCGATGGACGTGAGTCTGGGTGAACTCTGGGAAATGGTGATGGAAAGGGAGGCCTGGTGTGCTGTGATTCATGGGGTCACAAAGAGTCGGACATGACTGAGCAACTGAACTGATTTTATTATATATATATATATATATATATATATATATATATATAGAGAGAGAGAGAGAGAGAGAGAGAGAGACAGAGAGAGAGACAGAGAGAGAGAGACAGAGAGGGAGAGAGGGAGAAAGGGAGAGAGAACAAATTCAGGGGATACACTTTTTTCCTACATCCTTAAGATATTTTCCAATATATTAGAATATAGAGAAAAATCTCAAGTTGACTGTAGAAAGACCATAAATAAAATTGAAGGGGGAACAGGTGAAGGGGAAAAGGTCAATAATGAGCTAAATTACTTATGCTTATTCATAGAGTTCTTAGGAAATGCTTTCATATGACAAATTAAGCAATTGATATATAAACAGAGCTGGTACTCGGGAGACAAATATTGGCATAACTTCAGGACTTGTGAACATTCACTCAGATGGGGACATGCTTTTGCTGCCCTGGTTGTTGAGAATACTGAATATTACCCATGAGTATGATTGCATTTTTTTAGAATTATAAAGAACGGAATAGAATAGCTAAATAGAAATAAGGTCCAAAGTGGTTATTTCTAAGGAATATTACTTAAAATTTTGCACACTTTACAGTTGGTACTTTCCCATAGTGCTTCAATTTTTATAACTTTGAGGCTAGATTGCTATAAATACTTTTAAGAAAATTATTGCTCCATAACTAAACTTGAACAGTCCCTTCTCCTACACTCACTACACGTCCCTCTTTAAATTTTTCTTTTAACATGTTCCTTTTTTCAAGAATTAAGTATCCATTGTCTTAAATTATATTATTTTCTTCAAAATTCACTATTAACTATTTATACTTAATACTATTTTACTATCCAGTTCCATATTAAAATACTAGCTTCCATAATTCTGACTTTACATAAACTCTAGGGAATTTGAAAAGTAATTTACTTTTTGTAAATACTTCTGGACACTAATAAGTAAAATTATTCTAGTTTATATATAGAAAATTGAGCTGGAAGAATTACTAAATTGGTCAGGTAGAGGAAGCTATGGATTTGGCTCTGTATCTTTCACAAGTCACCTTACTACCATTTCAACTCTGAATTCCTCCTTCTTCTGGGGAATAATATTAATAGTAATAATAATGGCTATTGCGTGGTGATTTTATAAATACCAAATATTTGTATCCTTTGAAATTCCTTGTAAAACACAGACTATTGTGTGTCTTATCACAAGATGCATATTACTTGCTTGGGGCACACAGGTTAACAAGCACCATATCCTTGGAGCTGTGTATTCATATACAAAACTAGATACATTTTGGAAGGCCCTCCTATGCTTTGCATCTACATTTAACATAAAAAAAAAAAAAACAAACAAACTTAGCCAGTTTTGTTGGAGCCCGTGTACTTAATTTCATCTATTTGTGCTCCTGACAGCAGTCAGATCACATTACAATATCTTCCAGATTTTGTTGGCACCTTCATCTTATTTCCTAGTTAAAAAAAAAAAAAAAAAAGTCTGTTTCCTTCATCATGCAATTCATAATTATCTGAAAATCAGCAGCCTGTTGTTGATGCTAGCAAAGGAAATGAGGAAAGAATAATATTCTTTTCTTCACATATTAAGAAACATCTGATGGGATTGCCAGTAACAATCTTACACGGATTCTCCTTTGCATGTCTGTGTGGTTTAAGCCTTAAGTTGTTGTTGTTTTGTCTTTCTTTTTAATCCTCCTTGCAAAAATGAGCTTATTCATGCATCTATTAAAACTGCATGGTCCTTTATTCTCTTCAGTAGAGATGATGTAAGTTATTGCATGATTTTTAAGCCAACTGTATTTGGTGGGGTGAGGTAATAGTGCTCTTTAACTGAGTTGGCTCATATTTGCGGTATCAATATCAAAATGGATTTCTAGTTACTGAGACTTACAAAACCATCACCGAGGAAATCACACTGGGGAAACTGGCCTCACTAACATAAGACTTACTCAAGTTACATCAGTCAACCTATTTTCTAACTAAAAAAATTACCAACTTGGAGAAAAACAGGTTGATTTTCTGAATGAAGAATCATAAGAAAGAAGCGTATAACAAGTGTTTGCTATTGAAAACTACTATATCATCCTTCTGTATTAATACTATGCAGATTTTAAGCAAAACCTCATATTTCTCTCACATGATCCCCTGGAGAAGGAAATGGCAACCCACCCCAGTATTCTTGCCTAGGAAATCCCATGGACAGAGGAACCTCACAGTCTAGTCTGTGGGGTTGCAAGTGTCAGACATGACTTAACAACTAAACCACCACCACCAGTCAGATCATCATCCTTACTTTTGACTTACTAGACTCTAAAATGGTTTAATACCTTTCATTTTTAACTATTTTTATTGCTATTTCTTCATGTCAGCATTACAACCTTAACACCTATTTCACACAATATATTTAAATACTTGGAATTTTGAGTGCCTCAAAAGTTTATAATTTATGTACTGTCAGATATATACTTTCACTGTTTCCTTAGAAGATGTGATCTTGCTCGTTTTGTTTTTTTTCAACTCATATCTTTTTTTTTTACCCTCTGGAGTACTTTTTTTTTTTTTAAATGATACACAATTAATAAGGTATAAAAATTTGCAATACTGTATTTTATTTAGCATTTATAAAAAGTTTAAATTTATACATGAAAGAACATAGAAGAAACAACTATCAAATGCTTAAGCATCACACAAGAGTAAAAAGTGTGTCCTTCTAGCATTTCTCAAATCTTATTACTCCAAAAAACTGATTTATTTGAGATACATGGGTTTTGCAGGTGGCTCAGTGGTTTAAAAAAAAAAAAAATCTGTGTGCAAAGCAGGAAGCAGGGGCTCAATCCCTGGGTAGGGAAGACTCCCTGGAAAAGGAAATGGCAACCTACTCCAGTATTCTTGCTGGGATCTCATAGACAGAGGAGCCTGGTGGGCTACAGTCCGTGGGGTCACAAGAGAGTCAGACAGGAATTGGTGACTAAACAAGACAATTCAGGAAATGAGAAAAGATGAGCTGGTATTTATATTATGGACATCATGCATATATTGCATCAGCAGATAATGAGTCTCTACCAATAAGACTTCTATGTTCTTTGACCAAGATCCCATATTAAAATTATTCTACCCAAGAGGTATCTCACACAGCCTGCTACTGCTGCTGCTGCTAAGTCGCTTCAGTCATGTTCGACCCTGTGCGACCCCATAGACGGCAGCCCACCAGGCTCCCCGGTCCCTGGGATTCTCAAGGCAAGAACATTGGAGTGGGTTGCCATTTCCTTCTCCAATGCATGAAAGTGAGAAGTGAAAGTGAAGTTGCTCAGTCGTGTCCAACTCCTCACGACCCCATGGACTGTAGCCCACCAGGCTCCTCCATCCATGGGACTTTCCAGGCAAGAGTACTGGAGTGGGGTGCCATTGCCTTCTCTGATCTCACTCAGCCTACAAACTTGTTTTTCTATTTTTCCTAAGATGACTTTTGGAACCACTGTTCTCTTGCAAACTGACTAATAAATTACATAAAAGTAGATCACCAAAGAATACTCTGATTTTTTAAAGGAAAATGAGATTTTTAAATCCTGAATTACTTTTGTAACTGCTGTAAAGTTATTTCCTTTTAGCTATATGCACACGTGCATACAAAGTCGCTTCAGTTGTGTCCAACTCTTTGTGAGGCGTATCAACCATAGCCTGCTAGGCTCCTCTGTCCATGGGATTCTTCAAGAATACTGGAGTGAGTTGCTGGGCCCTCCTCCAAGGGATCTTCCTGACCTAGGGATTGAACCTGTGTCTCTTGTATCTCCTGCATTGGTAGATGGGTTCTTTAACCACTAGCACCAACTGAGTGAGTGAAAGTCACTCAGTCCGGTCTGACTCTTTGTGACTCCATGGACTATACTGTCCATGGAGCTCTCTAGGCAAAAATACTATAGAGTGGGTAGCTGTTCCTTCTCCAGGGGATCTTTCCAACCAAGGGATCGAACCCAGGTCTCCCACATCTGGGAAGCCCTTTAATCCTATAGCCTAAGGCTAAAAGTTTTCACATCATTTTCTTTAAACAGAAAGAGATAAAACCATTTGTCTGATCCCTAAGTAACTGGTGGGCATGTCAAGTTAATGCCATGTGAATGATAACGCAAATAAATCATAAAAGAACACTATGATCAGAGGAAAACCTGATAGCATCACAGCCTTCATCCTTTATATTTTTTTTCTTGTTTTCAGATATTTTAACTTATTCTTCCTATTCAGTTTCTTGTAATGTTTTACTAGTCTCATTTATTTAATAACTCCAAATTTGAATGTAATTTTTTCAGTGTTTATATTTTTTCCTTTATATTTAAAAATAACTCATGTTTATAAGTATAATGGGTTTGGCCACACCATTTTGGACCAGGCTTAAAAATGTACACCAAGATGATTGGCATTTAAAAATTCTTAGAGGATTTGTGTTAATTCCACAGTGTGGTGGACATATTAACATGACAACCTAGTATCTTCTTTCTCTTATTCACCTAGGATTACCTTAATTATATAAAGAGATGTGAGAATCAGGATTTTGTATACAAAACTGTGCTCTATTATTGATTAAATAATTTTCAGTCAGATCAATTCTTTTCATATTCATAGAGCCAGGACTTTGAGGCTACCTCTTATTTGTGATTTATTTCGCACAAAGGTCCAAGTGAGTGCAATAATGAGGCAACACTTCATATGTCTTTCAAGCCTTTGAAAAGTCCTGTAGGAAGAGACACAAAGGAAATTTTTTATAGAAGGAAGTAAAGAAAGATCTAATTCGAACCTCTTTTATGTCCACTAATGCTTTGAATATTTGAAAACTATTATTCCATATGATTGTTAAAATAAAAGAGCTATTTCCTTATTAAACATTAAAAAAACATGTGATATTCCCATTCAACTGCAATCTTAAACAAACATGACTGCTCTAGTCCCTATACAGACTATTGTTTCTTTGTTTTAAAAAAGTCAAACTCCCTAAATCACCAAGTCTCCCAGCAACACACATAAAAAACATATTTGTACTGCAATTTAAATGGGCTAGTAAAAAGAATATTCAACCATTTGGAACTGAAATATTCATGAGCTACTCAGAGAACAATGAAACTAAATATCTTCAGATGTCCTAAAGGAACAAGAGTCAAGGAAATACATGAGTAACGAGAGACTATTCTATTTTAAACTTTCTTCTTTTTTCCTTTTTTTCCCCATTAGATGATAATATACACTTTAATCTTGCTACATTATGAATAGGATGTCACAAGCTCACCATTCTATGCTAAAAATTCCCTTAAACTTTTGATATGGTTTAATTCCACCCTTCTACGGATATTGGCTCCTTAGTTGGTTTTAAAGTGTTTAAGCAGGTAATTATGGACAGAATTTTCCTTTAGGTAAATACTAAAGAATATCTCATGGCATATTTTGATTACAAATGAAAAATAATATCCAGCTTAATTTCTACTAATCTTAATAGGAAAATCACTTAGATTTTTGGAAATTATAACTTTCATAATCTCTATAATTTGCAAATAATAATTACTCTTTCAGTTACTTCAACATAGTTCTACTCACCCAATTAAAATTTTAAATCAGCTACATAGTTATAAAAGATTATCTATTATAAGAAAACACACAAGAAGGACATTTTGAGAGAGCATTTGATTATCTGGGCGTTTAATCAGATTTTAGTTCTAGTTGAACAAGATTATTTTCTTTAATTAATTATTCTAATTGGAGGCTAATTACAATATTGTAGTGGTTTTTGCCATGCACTGGCATGAATCAGCCATGGGTGTACATGTGTTCCCCATCCTGAACCCCTCTCCCACCTCCCTCCCCATCCCATCCCTCAGGGTCATCCCAGTGCACTAGCCCTGAGCACCCTGTCTCATGCATAGAATCTGGACTGGCGATCTATTTCACATATGATAATATACATGTTTCAATGCTATTCTCTCAAATCATCCCACCCTCGCCTTCTCCCACAGAGTCCAAACGTCTGTTCTTTACATCTGTGCCTCTTTTGCTGTCTCCCGTATAGGGTCATCATTAGCATCTTTCTAAATCCCATATATATGTGTTAATATACCATATTGGTGTTTTTCTTTCTGACTTACTTTACTCTGTATAATAGGCTCCAGTTTCATCTACCTCATTAGAACTGATTCAAATGCATTCTTTTTAATAGCTGAATAATATTCCATTGTGTATTATGTACCATAGCTTTCTTATCCATTCATCTACCAATGGACATCTGGGTTGATTCCATGTCCTGGCTATTGTAAACAGTGCTGCGATGAACATTGGGGTACATGTGTCTCTTTCAACTCTGGTTTCCTCTGTGTGTATGCCCAACAGTGGGATTGCTGGGTCGTGTGGCAGTTCTATTTCCAGGTTTTAAGGAATCTCCACACTATTCTCCATAGTGGCTGTAGTAGTTTGCTTTCCCATCAACAGTGTAAGAGGGTTCCCTTTTCTCCACACTCTCTCCAGCATTTATTGTTTTTAGACTTTTTGATAGCAGCCATTCTGACCAGCATGAGATTGTTTCTCATTGTGGTTTTAATTTGCATTTCTGTGAAAATGAGTAATGTTGAGCATCTTTTCATGTGTTTGTTAGCCATCAGTATGTCTTCTTCGGAGAAATGTCTGCTTAGTTCCTTGGCCCATTTTTTGATTAGGTCATTTATTTGTCTGGAATTGAGCTGCATGAGCTGCTTGTATATTTTTGAGATTAATTCTTTGTAAGTTGCTTCATTTGCTATTATTTTCTCCCATTCTGAAGGCTCTCTTTTCATCTTTCTTATAGTTTCCTTCATTGTGGAAAAGCTTTTTAAGTTTAATTAGGTCCCATTTGTTTATTTTTACTTTTATTTCCATTACTCTGGGAGGTGGGTCCTAGAGGATCCTGCTCTATGTCAGAGAGTGGTTTGCCTATGTTTTCTCCTAGGAGTTTTATAGTTTCTGGTCTTACATTTAGATCTATAATCCATTTTGAGTTTATTTTTGTGTATGGTGTTAGTAAGTGTTCAAGTTTTGTTCTTTTACAAGTAGTTGACCAGTTTTCCCAGCACCATTTGTTAAAGAGATTGTCTTTTCTCTATTGTACATTCTTGCCTCTTTTGTCAAAGATAAGGTGTCCATAGGTATGTGGATTTATCTCTTGGCTTTCTATTTTGTTCAATTGACCTATATTTCTGTCTTTGATGATATTTAAGTTAAAAATTGGTCTATTTGATAACAAGATCACTATGTGTGCTTTTTTTTCTTATGCTCAGTGATATGTGGTAAAAAAACATGTGCATATAAAACTTTTTGATTATTTTATTATTAAAGCTGAATTCATGAGTCAGTTACTCATATGGACCCTTTTTTCAAATACACCTCTCTTCCTGCAATGCTCCTTAGTCAATTTTACTACCATCTCCAAGTTCTCCAGATTGGTAATCTATGTGAGATCTTATTAAATCCTCACAGTAGATTAAACCCTAATCTGCCACTTACTAAATCTGTCATTTGCTAAATCCTCACTGCCACTTACCTTCATAAACCACCATCATCCTTCCAGGTGACAGGCAACAGCCACAATCATTGTTAATGTGGGGTTCAACAGCCTCCAAACTGATGTATTCATCAACACTTTTATCCCCAACAAGCTAATCCTTTCACAGATGACACAAAATGATACTTAAATATACATATATACACTGACCTAGAGCCAGACATCCTGGAATGTGAAGTCAAGTGGGCCTTAGAAAGCATCACTACGAACAAAGCGAGTGGAGGTGATGAAATTCCAGTGGAGCTATTCCAAATCCTGAAAGATGATGCTGTGAAAGTGCTGCACTCAATATGTCAGCAAATGTGGAAAACTCAGCAGTGGCCACAAGATTGGAAAAGGTCAGTTTTCATTCCAATCCCAAAGAAAAGCAATGCCAAAGAATGCTCAAACTACCGCACAATTGCACTCATCTCACATGCTAGTAAAGTAATGCTCAAAATTCTCCAGGCCAGGCTTCAGCAATATGTGAACCGTGAACTTCCTAATGTTCAAGCTGGTTTTAGAAAAGGCAAAGGAACCAGAGATCAAATTGCCAACATCCGCTGGATCATGGAAAAAGCAAGAGAGTTCCAGAAAAAATATCTATTTCTGGTTTATTGACTATGCCAAAGCCTTTGACTGTGTAGATCACAATCAACTGTGGAAAGTTCTGAAAGAGATGGGAATATCAGACCACCTGATCTGCCTCTTGAGAAATCTGTATGCAGGTCAGGAAACAAGAGTTAGAACTGGTCATGGAACAACAGACTGGTTCCAAATAGGAAAAGGAGTACGTCAAGGCTGCATATTGTCACCATGTTTATTTAACTTCTATGCAGAGTACCATCATGAGAAATGCTGGACTGGACGAAACACAAGTTGGAATCATGATTGCCGGGAGAAATATCAATAACCTCAGATATGCAGATGACACCACCCTTATGGCAGAAAGTGAAGAGGAACTCAAAAGCCTCTTGATGAAAGTGTAAGTAGAGAGTGAAAAGGTTGGCTTAAAGCTCAACATTCAGAAAATGAAGATCATGGCATCTGGTCCCATCACTACATGGGAAATAGATGGAGAAACAGTGGAAACAGTGTCAGACTTTCTTTTTCTGGGCTCCAAAATCACTGCAGATGGTGATTGCAGCCATGAAATTAAAAGACACTTACTCCTTGGAAGGAAAGTTATGACCAACCTAGATAGCATATTCAAAAGCAGAGACATTACATTGCCAAGAAAGGTTCGCCTAGTCAAGGCTATGGTCTTTCCTGTGGTCATGTATGGATGTGAAAGCTGGACTGTGAAGAAGGCTGAGTGCCGAAGAATTGATGCTTTTAAACTGTGGTGTTGGAGAAGACTCTTGAGAGTCCCTTGGACTGCAAGGAGATCCAACCAGTCCATTCTGAAGGAGATCAGCCCTGGGATTTCTTTGGAAGGAATGATGCTAAAGCTGAAACTCCAGTATTTTGGCCACCTCATGCGAAGAGTTGACTCATTGGATAAGACTCTGATGCTGGGAGGGATTGGGGGCAGGAGGAAAAGGGGATGACAGAGGATGAGATGGCTGGATGGCATCACTGACTCGATGGATGTGAGTCTGAGTGACCTCCGGGAGTTGGCGATGGATAGGGAGGCCTGGCGTGCTGCAGTTCATGGGGTCGCGAAGAGTCGGACATGACTGAGCGACTGATCTGATCTGATCTGATATGTATACTGTCTCATAACTCATCTAATTAAGGGTTCACAAGGTGCTAAGAAATAGTTCTCGGTGACATATATACATTTTCTTATACATTTCATTACTGCTTACCTTTTCCAGGATGTGTGTATAGCAAACAAACAACCTGGAAGATAGAGATAGGGTCTTGTTCAAGGGACAGGAAATTCAGGTCAGGAAGCAACAGTTAGAACTGGACACGGAACAACAGAGTGGTTTCAAATAGGAAAACGAGTATGTCAAAGCTGTATATTGTCACCATGCTTATTTAACTTGTATGCAGAGTATATCATGAGGAATGCTAGATTGGATGAAGCACAAGCTGGAATCAAGATTGCCAGGAGAAATATCAATAATCTCAGTTATGCAGGTGACACCACTCTTATGGCAGAAACTGAAGAAGAACTAAAGAGACTCTTGATGAAAGTGAAAGAGGAGAGTGAAAAAGTTGGCTTAAAGCTCAACATTCAGAAAACTAAGATCATGGCATCCAGTCCTATCACTTCATGGCAAATAGATGGGGAAACAGTGACAGACTATTTTGGGGGACTCCAAAATCACTTCAGATGGTGACTGCAACCATAAAATAAAAAGATACTTGCTCCTTGGAAGAAAAGTTATGACCAACCTAGACAGCATATTAAAATGCAGAGATTACATTGCCAACAAAGGTCCATCTAGTCAAGGCTACAGTTTTTCCAGTAGTCATGTATGGATGTGAGAGTTGGACTGTGAAGAAAGCTGAGTGCTGAAGAATTGATGCTTTTGAACTGTGGTGTTGGAGAAGCCTCTTGAGAGTCCCTAAAACTGCAAAGAGATCCAACAAGTCCATCCTAAAGGAAATTTGTCCTCAACGTTCATTGGAAGGACTGATGTTGAAGCTGAAACTCTAATACTTTGGCCACCGGATGCAAAGAGCTGACTCATGTGAAAAGACCCTGATGCTAGGAAAGATTGAAGGCAGGAGGAGAAGGGGATGGACAGAGGATGAGATGGTCGGATGGAATCACTCAATGGACATGAGTTTGAGTAAACTCTGGGAGTTGGTGATGGACAGGGAGGCCTGGCATGCTGCAGTCCATGGGGTCGCAGAGTCAGACACAGTGACAATATACAGCCTTGACCTACTCCTTTTCTGATTTGGAACCGGTCTGTTGTTCCATGTCTAGGTCTAACTGTTGCTTCCTGACCTATATACAGATTTCTCAAGAGGCAGGTCCGGTGGTCTGGTATCCCATCATTTTCAGAATTGTCCACAATTTATTGTGATGAGAGTGAAAGTGGAGAGTGAAAAGGTTGGCTTAAAGCTCAACATTCAGAAAACGAAGATCATGGCATCTGGTCCCATCACTACATGGGAAATAGATGGAGAAACAGTGGAAACAGTGTCAGACTTTCTTTTTCTGGGCTCCAAAATCACTGCAGATGGTGACTGCAGCCATGAAATTAAAAGACACTTACTCCTTGGAAGGAAAGTTATGACCAACCTAGATAGCATATTCAAAAGCAGAGACATCACTTTGCCAAGAAAGGTTCACCTAGTCAAGGCTATGGTCTTTCCTGTGGTCATGTATGGATGTGAGAGCTGGACTGTGAAGAAGGCTGAGCGCCGAAGAATTGATGCTTTTGAACTGTGGTGTTGGAGAAGACTCTTGAGAGTCCCTTGGACTGCAAGGAGATCCAACCAGTCCATTCTGAAGGAGATCAATCCTGGAATTTCTTTGGAAGGAATGATGCTAAAGCTGAAACTCCAGTATTTTGGCCACCTCATGCAAAGAGTTGACTCATTGGAGAAGACTCTGATGCTGGGAGGGATTGAGGGCAGGAGGAGAAGGGGATGACAGAGGATAAGATGGCTGGATGGCATCACTGACTTGATGGATGTGAGTCTGAGTGACCTCTGGGAGCAGGTGATGGACAAGTAGGCCTGGCGTGCTGCAATCCATGGGGTCGCAAAGAGTCAGACATGACTGAGCGACTGGTCTGATCTGATCTGATCTGATAGTCAATAATGCAGAAGTAGATGTTTTTCTGGAACTCTCTTATTTTCTCAATGGTCCAACGGATGTTGGCAATTTTATCTTGGTTCCTCTGCCTTTTCTAAATCCAGCTTGAACATCTGGAAGTTCACGGTTCATGGACTGTTGAAGCCTGGCTGCAGAATTTTGAGCATTACTTTACTAGCGTGTGAGATGTATGCAATTGTTCACAGAATCCCTGAGAAACTTGAACAACTTGACATCTCTGGTGAGAGGTAGAGCCAGGATTTAAATTACTGCACTTTCAGGCTGCAATTCATTTAACATATATATACTTTTCCTATAATTTTAAGTAAAATTCAGTTCTAATCCCTTTAATTGATTTGTCACTTCCACTGTATAATTGTAAGGGATTTGATTTAGGTCATACCTGAATTGTCTAGTGGTTTTCCCCACTTTCTTCAATTTAAGTCTGAACTTGGCAATAAGGAGTTCATGATCTGAGCCACAGTCAGCTCCTGGTCTTATTCTTGCTGACTGTATAGAGCTTCTCCATCTTTGGCTGCAAAGAATATAATCAATCTGATTTTGGTATTGACCATCTGGTGATGTCCATGTGTACAATCTTCTCTTGTGTTGTTGGAAGAGGGTGTTTGCTATGACCAGTGTGTTCTCTTGGCAAAACTCTATTAGCTTTTGCCCTGCTTCATTCTGTACTGCAAAGCCAAATTTGCCTGTTACTCCAGGTGTTTCTTGGAGTAACAAGAAACACCTACTTTTGCATTTCAGTCCCCTATAATGAAAAGGACATCTTTTGGGGTGTTAATTCTAGAAGGTTTTGTAGGTCTTCATAGAACTGTTCAACTTCAGCTTCTTCAGCATTACTGGTCAGGGCATAGCCTTGGATTACCGTGGTATTGAATGGTTTGCCTTGGAAACGAACAGAGATCATTCTGCGTTTTTGCGACTGCATCCAAGTACTGCATTTCAGACTCTTTTGTTGACTATGAGGGCTACTTCATTTCTTCTAAGGAATTCTTGCCCACAGTAGTAGATATAATGGATATCTGCATCAAATTCATCCATTCCAGTCCATTTTAGTTTTCTGATTCCTAAAATGTTGATGTTCACTCTTGCCATCTCTTGTTTGACCACTTCCAAATTGCCTTGATACATGGACCTAACATTCCAGGTTCCCATGCAATATTGCTCTTTATAGTATAGGACCTTGCTTCCATCACCAGTCACGTCCACAACTGGGTGCTCTTTTTGCCTTGGCTCTGTCTTTTCATTCTTTCTGAAGTTATTTCTCCACTGATCTCCAGTAGCATATTAGGCACCTACCAACCTGGGGAGTTCATCTCTCAGTGTCCTATCTTTTTGCCTTTTCATACTGTTCATGGTGTTCTCAAGGCAAGAATACTGAAGTGGTTTGCCATTCCCTTCTCCAGTGGACCACATTTTGTCAGAACTCTCCACCAAGACCCATCCATTTTGGGTCTACAAGTGCCATTTTGGTGCTACAAGGCATGGCTCATAGTTTCATTGACTTCGACAAGGCTGTGGTCCATGTGATTAGATTGGTTAGTTTTCTGTGATTGTGGTTTTCAGTCTGTCTGCCCTCTGATGGAGAAGGATAAGAGGTTTATGAAAGTTTCCTGATGGGATAGACTGACTGAGGGGGATACTGAGTCTCCTTTGCTTTTTTATAATACTTTCTCCTTAAAAAAAAACAAAAAACGGACAAACAAACAAAAAACTATGTTATTTAATATGCCAGGGTTCTGACAAGCAGAAAATCCCCCAGATATTCATGCTTGGAACATGTCTGAGGATATTATTGCCCAGCAGCTTCACATGTAGTTTTTAAGTTGCTACCCTTTGTTCATAGAGGTTTACACATTTCCAATACTGCCCTATGTAGGTCATTCATGGGTGATACTCACATCATTGATGAGGAGGTAGGGGGAGAACTGGAGACACACAGAAGGACAGTTTGCCCTATCAGTCTTCACTACACTTCTTATTTCTCTGTGAGAGATAGCTTTACCTTTAGCATCTGCCTATTTTCCCTTTTAACTTTAGTTTAGTTTTGTTAGTTTTTTTGTTTGTTTGGTTTTGGCTTCTCTTCTTTATTCTCAACATAAAGGCTTTGATTTATCTAGTCTTTCCAAGGCAAAAACAAAAATCAAAACCCAGATTCTTGATCTGAAATTATGCAGTTAATTTTGGCCTTGGTTTCTACCCTCCAGTATGAAAGTATGGAAGGAAAATATCATTGTGTTATGTGTAAGAAGTAGGGGAATATCAGGGATATTATTTGGTTTCTACTTTTCGAGCATATTGCTGGCGAGGCATTGTGCCTGGCCCATTACAACAAGCACTGGACTATCAAATCCAGGGAGATCCAGACTACCATGCGCTTGCTGCTACCTGGGGAGCTGGCCAAGCACGCCGTGTCCGAGGGCACTAAGGCTGTCACAAAGTATACCAGCTCCAAGTAAATATAATATGCCTTGCTGCTGTTAACAGAGAAGGCAATGGCACCCCACTCCAGTACTCTTGCTTGGAAAATCCCATGGACAGAGGACCTGGTGAGCTGTAGTCCATGGGGTCACTAAGAGTCGGATACGACTGAGGGACTTCACTTTCACTTTAATGATATAACACAGCTATGTAGATTTGTGTTTTCATTCTTGCTTATAGATGCTCTGACTTAGCTTCTGAGGGAACTATACCTGATTTCAACTCACTTGTACTATACCTGAGTTCAACTCCATACCCAGTGTTTAGCACACAAGGAAAGCACATACAATGTTTATGCTAAGTGAATTACTGCATATTGCCCTAAATGGTTTCTTTGCCATGAGTCTTGTCTCTCATTGATCCACTGTGAACACATCAAACACAATGATTTTTCTGAATGGAAATAGATTACTAAGGATCTGTTTAAAGCATTTAAATGATGTCATACTACTATGGGACGCTCCAGCTTTTTTTTCTCCATAATTTAAAAACCTAGGCCTTAACTTCTCTATCCATATTTTTTTGGCAACGATCTTGCTCTAACACTAGATTCCCCCTATGGCACCCTGAATGTATTCTATGTTTATACTTACTGAGCTGATTATACATGTTTCTTCAGCTTTGCATTTTCTCTATAAGGACACATGTTTGTATATCACTGAATCTTCAGCACCTACCTCAGTCTGAGCATAAAGAAGACCCAAATAGGTGTTCTTTGAATGAATTAATAAAGCAATCCACTAGCTCTAATACACTGCCTTTCATAAATCAGATGATTAATAAAAGCAACTCATCCCCCTCATTTAATTAAATATAATGATATATAACCTAAATTTTATTTTGCAAAGTAAGATTGGGCCAGTGATTTTCTTCACTTACTGCTTTCATCAAGATTACTGGGACAAATATCAACAACATTGGATATGCAGATGATATCACCTTAATGGCAGAAAGTGAAGAGAAAATAAAGAGTCTCTTGATAAAGGCAAAGAGGAGAGATAAAAAAAAAAAAAAACTGTCTTAAAACTAAACATTCATAAAACTAATACCGTGGCATCCAGACCCATCACTTCATGGCAAATAGATGGACAAAAAGTGGAAACATTGGCAAATTTTCTTTTCTTCAGCTCCAAAATCACAGAAGATGGTGACTGAAGCCAAGAAATCAAAAGACGTTCCTTGGAAGAAAAACTATGACAAACCTAGACAGCTTATTAAAAAGCAGAGCCATCACTTTGATGACAAAGGTCCATATAGTCAAAAGCTATGGTTTTTCCAGTAGTCATGTTTGCTTGTGAGAGTTGTGTCATAAAGGCGTCTGAGTGCCAAGGAATTGATGCTTTTGAACTGTGGTGCTGGAGAAGACTCTTGAGAATCTGTCCCTTGGACAGCAAGGAGATCAAACCAGGTAATCCTAAAAGAAATCAACTCTTAATATTCATTGGAAGGACTGATGCTGAAGTCAAAGCTCCAATACTTTGTCCACTTGATGCAAAGAGCCAAGTCACTGGAAAAGACCCCAATTCTGGGAAAGATAGAGGGCAGAAGCAGAAGAGGACGACAGAGAATGAAATGGGTGGATGGCATCACTGACTTAATGGACATGAGTTTGAGCAAACTCCAGGAGATTGAGACGGACTGGGACACCTGGAGTGCTACAGTCCATGGGGTCAGAAAGAGTCGGAAAAGGCTTAGCAACTGAACAACAAAACTGCTTTCATCTAAACATTTTTTCCCTTACGTACGAACAGCAGCTTGTCTTAGTTTGAAATGGTCCTTATACACTTTAAGATACCTTCATCCACACTGCAATAATAAAATAAACACAGTATAAATACTATAATGTACATAAAAAATAAATATATAAATAACTTACTTCCTCATAGGTTTAAGGATATCAATGCTGTTTCAATACTATGAAAATGTGCGTTATTATAATTAAATGACTTACTATATCATTAGAGAAACGCTGTATATAAATTCCACAATTTCTTTCAAGACTCCTGAATTAATAAATAATGAAATAAAAGGTTTGATCTTTTACAATATGCTACAGAAATGCCAAAATATCTTCCAGTAAGTGTACATTATTTAAAAGAATTCTATGTTGTATATTGCATATTATTTAACATAATTCTCCATTGCTCTCATAATCCAAATCATCATGCATGCTTCTTTTTCTGCCTAATGGGAATTTTTGAGAAGGCACACATGCATATACAATATGAGTCCATGTTATGATACTCATGTTGCACAATGAGGATTCAGAATCCCTTTATGATATCATAGGTGGCCACAACAACATATTTGGTTGAACTGTCTAAATATTCAGAAGATTAAACTAGCAACAGAGTCTGTTTTTGTAACTTGCTGCTGCTGCTAAGTTGCTTCAGTTGTGTCTGACTCTGTGCGACCCCATAGATGGCAGCCCACGAGGCTGCCCCGACCCTGGGATTCTCCAGGCAAGAACGCTGGAGTGGGTTGCCATTTCCTTTTCCAGTGCATGAAAGTGAAAAGTGAACGTGAAGACGCTCAGTCGTATCCGACTCTTTGAGACCCCATGGACTGCAGCCTACCAGGCTCCTCCGTCCATGAGATTTTCCAGACGAGAGTACTGGAGTGGATTTTCATTGCCTTGTAACTTGGGTTACAATAAATATCGTGTGTGTTCAGTTACCCTGTTCTCCCTATTAAGTTGGGTGCTTACAGAATACCATTGGCTTATCAGGAAATATTATCAGGGAAATATTTTTTTAATTATTGGAAAACTCCTATAACTGCTTGCATGCTGAAATGGCCAAACTATTTATGTGTTTCTAAAAAAAAAAAAAGACTCATTATTGCAGATACAGTTCTTTACCCCTGCCAGAGAATATCTATAGCACATATACCGATATCTAACAAAATAACCTTCCAAGAAACAACATCACATTAAATATAGAAATATCTTGCTTGCTAATTAAAATTAATTTACTTTTTAAAATAACTCCATTTTAGTCAATCTTCCAATTAGTTTATTTTTATCATTACATGTAGGATGTGAAGAAAATGAAATAATCTAGGCCTTTTTGACGTCTTTATCTTAGAATGCACAAATCCAGCGATAATTACCTTCCCTCACTTATCATGAACTGGACAAAACAACATAACCCAAAAACCTGGCAAAATTAGTAACTGGAGATAAACTATTACAAGGGACCACTTTTTCTTTCCAGTATGGTCTAAATTAAGGTCAGGACTAACTCTGAAACTGAGACGACGTGACACATCCCTTCACTTTTCACTATCAGTGGTTAAGCTGGCACTGAGGAGAGTTCTGCATGTACTTGGAGGACTCAGTCAGGTTGTGAGCAGGTAACACGCTTTTCTCATCTGTCTCATTTGCTTTAGGACTTACTTCCATGCGGGCTTCCTGGTGACTCAGATAGTAAAGAGTCTGCCTGCCAATGTAGGAGGCCCAGGTATGATCACTGGGACAGGAAGATCCCCTGGAGAAAGGAATGTCAGCCCACTCCAGTATTCTTGCCTGGAGAATCCCCATGGACAGAGGAGCCTAGCAGGCTACAATCCATTGGGTCACAAAGAGTTGGACATGACTGAGCGACTAACAATTTCGCCTTCACTTACTCCCATGAGATAACTGTCAGAGCAGGTGAGGAAATATGTACCCCCACACACTTGTTTATAGCCACTTGCTACAACCAAAATCTGTGGCTTCATGGTAGGTTTGCAGAACTCACAAAACTCCAGAGCATTCCAGTTCAGTGTATTTTATTTACTGTGGAGACTAGGCAATTTACTTTCTTCTTTATTTAACTCATTTATTCAAATACAAAAATTTCCCTCTAATTTAATCTTCTTTATTCCATTACATAAACATCCACAAATGCCTCCCCAGTGCTACCCAAAGTGGAATTAAATCATTTATTTTTTTGATCCCTGATTGTTTCTTACTCATTGTCATGTGACTATTTTAACCATAATTTTATTGACATGAAATGAGTGTCTCATATCCATGGTAACTGGAGAATGTCTGGCCAGTGTAGTCTCATTTATATTATATAATCCATTTAGTCATACTTAAACTCTAAAACTGTGTTCATGGCTCATCTCACTCTTGTAATTACAATGGTGCAAACACTGCACTTGTGCGATGATCTTGTACTGAATTTATCTGGTGAGGACTAGAATAAAAATGGGAATTAGTCAAAAACATCTTCTCCTCCATATATATATATATATATATATATATATATATATATCTATCTCACATTTCCCTAACTTCCCTTGTTGTGTTTTCAGTGCATCCAGTATAATGATAATATGTTAATATAAGGAATACTGAGTGCTCTTGTTTTGCTCCTGACAGTAATAGGAAGGACTTTGGTATTGTCATCAGAATTGTCCTGATTTGGGGGTTGAAACTGATGTATTTCATTTATTTATTTATTTGGTTCCACCACTTTTTTTTTAAAAATTAAATTTTATTTTGCTTAACTTTACAATATTGTATTGCTTTTGCCATATATCAAAATGGATCCGCCACAAGTATATATGTGTTCCCCATCCTGAACCTTCCTCCCTCCTCCCTCCCCATACCTGATGTATTTTAATGTTAAGAAACTACCTAATCTTGACAAATAGTGTTTCAAGCAAGATTGATTATCTGATTTGGCCAAATCTTATTTTGGCATCCATGGAGATGATCATACTGTCATTTTACAATAGAGGGACCCTGGAGCAAGTCACCTGGGATTCGAATCCCAACTTCACTATCTACAGGCTACACAATTTTTGTAAAGCTACCTAACCTTGCTTTACTTTTGTTTCTTTCAATTTTCCTTTATAAAAGGAAAATTTTATATACTATTTTATATAAAATAGTATATATATGGATCTAAAATTATCATTAAATTGTTATGATGATTAATTGGAAATTGCTCAAGTAGAGCCAGGTATGTGGTAAGTACTGTGTACATGTTTCTGCTTATTGTTATATGTTTTTCTTACTAATGTGATAATAACGACTAAATAAATATATTTAATGGCTAACCATCCTTTCATTTATAAAACAAGTACTCCTTCATTATTATGAATATCTTTTTAATCAAGTAATGAATTCTGCTGTTAATATTTTACTTAGAATATCCACATCAATATCTATATTAACTACCTAAAACTGTTAAAACAAATTCTTAAAAGCTGGGTGGCTTAGAATCACAAGTGTATTCTTTCACAATTCTAGAGGCCAGGACTCTGAAATCACAGTGTAGGATAAAACAATTTATCCAACTGATTTTTATAAAGAATATGTTGAGATAAGCAAAAGATGAAAAGATAAGAGGGAAATAGAGACATTTATTTCGAGAGACTGTCCTGGCCACTCTCTGTCCAGAGACTGTAGAGGAGATGCTATGCCTTGTGTCTTTCAGTTTCTGGTGTCTCCAGGTGCAAGTGTTCCTGGGTTTGTGGTCGGATAACTTGAGTCTCTGCCTCTGACCCCTCTTCTCCTTCTGCCCTCAATCTTTCCCAGCATCAGGGATTTTTCCAATGAGTCAGCTGTTCACATCAGATGACCAAAATACTGACGTTTCAGCTTTAGCATCAGTCTTTCCAAAGAGTATTCAGGATTGATTTCTCTTAAAATTGACTGGTTTGATCTCCTTGCTGTCCAATGGACTCTCAGGAGTCTTTTTCAGCACTACAGTTTGAAGGCATCAATTATCTGGCACTCCACCTTCTTTACAGTCCCGCTTTCACAACCATACGTAAACACTGGTACAAGACCATAGCCTTGACTATGGTTGCCAGAGTAATGTCTCTGCTTTTCAACACTGTCTAGGTTTGTCATAACTTTCCTGTCAAGAAACACACATCTTCTGATTTCATGGCTGCAGTCACCATCCGTAGTGATTTTAGAGTCCAAGAAAAGAAAAGCTGTCACTATTTCCACTTTTAACCTTTTATTTGCCATGAAGCAGTGGGGCCAGAGGCCGTGATCATAACTTTTTTCAATGCTTAGGGTTTTTTAAATTAATTAGTTTATTTTTTAATTGAAGGATAATTGCTTTACAGAATTTTGTTTTTTTTTCTGTCAAACCTAATGTTTAGCTTTAAGCCAGCCCTTTCACTCTCCTCCTTTACCCTCATCAAGGGGCTCTTTATTTCCTCTTTGCTTTCTACCATTGTTGTTGTTGTTTAGTCACTCAGTCATATCCAACTCCTTATGACCCCATAGACTACAGCATACCAGGCTTCCCTGTCCTTCACTATCTCCCAGAGTTACTCAAACTCAACTCCATTGAGTCGGTTCAGTTCAGTTCAGTTACTCAGTTGTGTCAGACTCTTTGCATTCCCATATACTGCAGCATGCCAGGCTTTCCTGTCTACAACCCACTCCCGGAGCTTTCTCAAACTCATGTCCATCAAGTTGGTGACACCATCCAACCATCTCATCCTTTGTCTTCCCCATCTCCTCCTGCCTTCAATCTTTCTCAGCATCAGGGTCTTCTCATCAGGTAGCCAAAGTATTACAGTTTCAGCTTCAGCATCAGTCCTTCCAATGAATATTCAGGACTGATTTCCTTTAGGATTGACTGGTTGGATCTCTTTCTGCCATTACAGTGGTATCATCTGCATATCTGAGGTTGTTGATGTTTCTCCTGCATATCTTAATTCCAGTTTGCAAATTCCCCAGCCTGGTATTTCTCATGATGTGCTCAGCATGTAGATTAAATAAACAGAGTAATGTCAGACAGCCCTATTGAACTCCTTTCTTGATCCTGAACTAATTGATTGTTTCATACAGGGTTGTAACTGTTGCTTCTGCACCCACATACAGGTTTCTCAGGAGACAGATAAGATGGTCTGGTATTCTCACCTCTTTAAGAGCTTTCCACAGTTTATTATGATCCACACAAAGACTTTGGCATAGCTGATGAAACAGAGGTAGATTTTTTTTTTTTTTTTTTTAAATCCCCTAGCTTTCTGTATGATCTGGGGAATGTTGGCAGTTTCATCTCTGGTTCCTCTTCCTTTTCTAAATCCAGCTTGGACATATGGAAGTTCTTGGTTCATGTAATGCTGAAGCCTAGCATGCAAGATTTTAAGAATGACCTTTCTAGCATGGGAGATAAGTGCGATTGTCCAGTGGTTTGAACATTCTTTGGTACTACCCTTCTTGGGGATTGGGATAAGGATTGATCTTTTCCAGCCCTGCAGCTACTGCTGGGTCTTCCAGATTTACTGACATATTGAATGCAACAAACACCTTGATGGGATTCTCTTTTAGGGTTTTGAATAGTCCCACTGGAATTCTGTCACATCTACTAGCTTTATTAACAGTAGTGCTTCCTAAGATCCACTTGACTTCACTCTCCAGAATATCTGGCTCTGGGTGGCTGACCATACCATTGTAGTCATCTGGTTTATCTGGATCCTTTTTATACAGTTCTTCTGTGTATTCTTTCCATCTCTTCTTGATCTCTTCAGTGTCTACTAGGTCTTGACCAGAGGCTATTGAGTCATAAAGTAGCCAACTAACTATGCAAACGCTTACAATTAATATCAGATTTGTAAGTTAAAACATAAACCTACCATGTTTAGTAAGTACACTGAAGTTGATACATTAAGCTTGACATTTCTTGTAGGTTCTTACAAGCTGTCTCCACTTATTTCCCCTGGGTTTCTATATATGTCAACTATTTCCTTCCTATTCAGATGTTGTACTCATTATCCTGGATTATAACAAGATCTACTCCAGGGCTTCCCTAGTGGCTCAGATGGCAAACAATCTGCCTGCAATGCTAGAGATCAAAGTTCAATCTGTGGATTGGGAAGATGCCCTGGAGAAAGGAATGGCTACCCATTTCAGTATTCTTACCTGGAGAATTCCATGGAGAGAAGAGTCTGGTGGACTACAGTTCATAGGGTTGCAAAAAGTCAAACACAACTGAGAGACTTTCACTTTCACTCTAGTTTTAGATCTGGATATATAAATGGTAGTGTGGTCAGACTTGATTAGAATCAATATCCAAATAAAGGACAGTGTCTGAATTAAAAGCATCAAATAATCTCTATCCCAGGTATTCTAGCTTCCTCTGAGAGTGATGCTTACTTTATTATTTGATTATTACCCTTTTTCAATTTTCAGGTGCCACTCTTTTCTGTCAGTAAGATAATATCTAAACAAGAGATTTGGCAAGGTTATAAATCCAACTTAAGTTATAATTTCAGTCTGAAGGATCAAATGTGTTGGTAGGGTAAATCAGTCCTTAGGTTAAAATGATAAAAGTAATATTTTAAAGGAAAACCTATAATCTCTGTCTTTTCTGTATATACTTTGAGATACATATATAAAGTCCCAAACATGCTGTATTCTATGTAAGCCTTCTTATGTGCAGTACAAAAAAAAAAAGTCTTCCTCTTAATCATAGGAATAATAATATTTGATGTAATACTCCATTTCAACAGATGCACGATCAGTCATACCCTTGCTTTAACTCAATACCCTATTCTAGAACCTTCCTACACTCTTGATGGAAATGTAAATTTGTGCAGCTAATACAGAAAACAACATAGAAATCTCTGAAAAAAACTAAAAATAGAGTTGCCATATGATCCAGCAATCCCCCTCCTGGGCATATATCCAGACAAAACTATAATTTAAAATGATACATACACCCCTATGTTCACAGCATCAGTATTCACAATAGCCAAGACATGCAAGCAACATAAATGTCCACTGAAAGATGAACAGGTAAAGATGTGGTGCACATATATATATATATAAAATGCAACACTGCTGCTGCTGCTACTCAGCCTTAAAAAGAATGAAATAATGCCATTTGCAACTACATGAATGTACCTAGAGATTATCATAGTATGTGAAGTAAGTCAACAACAAATATCATATGATATCACTTAAATGTGGAATCTAAAATACGACACAAATGAACTTATCTACAAAACAGATTCACAGACAGAGAAAACAGATTTGTGGTTGCCAAGGTGATGGGGATATGGAGGAATAGATTGGGAGTTTGGGATAAGCAGGTGCAAACTATTATATATAGAATGGATAAACAACAAAGTTCTACTTTATAGCACAAGGAACTATATTCAGTACCTAGTGATAAGCCATAATTGAAAAGAATATAAAAATAATGTGTATATATATATAACAATCACTTAACTGTACATCATAATTTAACACAACACTGTAAATCAATTATACTTGAATAAAATAAATTAAGATAAATAAAACTCCATTGTAGGGAAATATACATCATAATTCATATGTATGTTTTTTACTGAATTTTATGAACTACTAATCAATTTTACTTTGGTGATGTGATCAACAGTGCCTTCAATATTAATCAAGACAATAACAAATTCAAGATTTTAATTTTTGCAGATATGTTTCCTAGAACCACGTCTATCATAACTTTATCAGTGAGAATACTCAGAAATGAATCTGATACTTTGGTCTGAAAAATATTAAATACAGGCAATTAGCTGCTTACAAAACAGTTGAAATGCCTGAAGAGATAAGGTCAAGAAAGTTAAACCTCATTTTCACCACTAGTTCCTACTTTTCAGGAAAATTTTGGCCACTCGTCACAGTGGCCTTTAGCATTGAGGTAGGAAATTCCTTGGGCAGTTCTCAGAATCCATTGCAAAGAAACAAGGTATACTGAAGTTTGCATGAGATCTGCTTTTCTCAGCCTATGTAACAATTATGTTCTGCCTTCCAATCTGATATGTAAACCTCAGAAACAGTGAACTTCATATATTACAATGAAATAGATAAAAAGGAATTCTAAGTAATAAAGTTCACAGGCTTCTGACCCCTGTTATATAGAAGAGCACACAAAAGTTTTCCAACATGGTGTTGCATGTCAACAGGAAAATGAACACACATTTATTTTGGTGTCTTCAGAAGCACTTACCTTACAGTCTCACTATAATTGGTGTCATAGGATAAAACTTTTTGTTCATTTCTTTAACTTTACTTTTATGATTTCCTAGAGGAAATCATTTATGTCTGTTCATATTGGAACAATTAATAACCTCCCACCCTTATGGCAGAAAGTGAAGAACTAAAGAATCTCTTGATGAAAGTGAAAGTGGAATGAAAAAGCTGGCTTAAAACTCAACATTCAAAAAACAAAGATCATGGTATCTGATCCCATCACTTCATGGTAAATTGATTGGGAAACAATGGAAACAGTGAGAGAATTTTTATTTTGGGGGGCTCAAAAATCACTGCAGATGGTGACTACAGCCATGAAATTAAAAGACACTTGCTCCTTGGAAGAAAAGCTATGACCGACCTAGACAGCATATTAAAAAGCAGAGACATTGTTTTGTCAACAAAGATCTGTCTAGTCAAAGCTATGGTTTTTCCAGTAGTCATGTATGGATGTGAGAGTTGAACCGTGAAGAAAGCTGAGTGCCAAAGAATTGATGCTTTTGAACTGTGGTGTTGGAGAAGACTCTTGAAAATTCCATCCAGTCCATCCTAAAGGAAATCAGTCTTGAATATTCATTGGAAGGACTGATGCTGAAGGTGAAACTCCAATACTTTGGCCACCTGATGCGAAGAACTGACTCATTGGAAGACCCTGATGCTGGGAAAGATTGTAGGCAGGAGGAGAAGGGGATGACAGAGGATGAGATGGTTGGTTGGCATCACTGACTCAATGGGCGTGAGTTTGAGTAGGCTCCGGGGGTTGGTGATGGACAGGGAAGCCTGGCATGCTGCAGTCCATGGGGTTGCTAAGAGTTGGACATAACTAAGCAACTGAACTGAACTGAATACAAAATATTGCATTTCTTAAAATAATTTATTCTAAATACATGTAATTTGTAAGGATGTACCTAAATATCAGTAACTTTTTTTAAAACAAGTTGAACCATTGATTTTAAATTAAGGCAGATGCTTCAGAGTCCTTATACTGGATGTCAAAGTTCAACACAATGAGCACAATAGGTAATGGAGTATGTCCAACTTGCTTCTTGCAACCATTTAGCGCATAAAGCAAATGACTGTTTAAAACTAAATCATTTACTGAACCACAGAATATCAGTTATCGCTCCACAGAAAACAAGTCAGTGATTTCTTATAAAATATATATCAACAAACTAAATCTTAAATATACTCATTTTATATCAGTAGTTCAAATAATTTATATAAAACTCTGGCTTCCCAGGTGGCACGGAGGTAAAGAAGCTTCCTGCCAATGCGGGAGATGCAAGGGATGCAAATTTGATCCCTGGGTCGGCAAGATACCCTAGAGTAGGAAATGGCATCCCACTTCAGTATTCTTGCCTGGTAAATCCCACAGACAAAGGAGCCTGCAGGGGCTGCAAAGAGTTAGATGCCTTTGAGGACACACACACACACACGGAGAAGGCAATGGCACCCTACTCCAGTACTCTTGCCTGGAAAATCCCATGGATGGTGGAACCTGATAGGCTGCAGTCCATGGGGTCGCTAAGAGTCGGACACGACTGAGCGACTTCACTTTCACTTTTCACTTTCAAGCATTGGAGAAGGAAATGGCAACCCACTCCAGTGTTCTTGCCTTGAGAATCCCAGGGATGGGGGAATCTGGTGGGCTGCCGTCTATGGGGTCGCACAGAGTTGGACACGACTGAAGTGACTTAGCAGCAGCAGCAGCAGCACACACATACATATTGACCTTCATTTAGACAACCCATCAGAAATGTGTATTAAACGTTTTAAATACTCTCATTGATATCAATGAACATTTTTACAGAATATGCCTTGAAATTTCTACATGTCACGTAGCAGTAACCAGAAAGATCAAATGCTTACCATTGAAATATTGTTACAACTAATTCAGGTAGCCACTAGTCTGATGGCACTTATATAATGATGGAACTTATTCATTAAAGAAGAAAACTGGCCAGAATGTTTTCTTTCCTTTTTTTTTTTTTTGACTGAGCATTAGAGACCAAGGACCTGAGTTCAAACCTGGACACTGTCACTTTCCGTGTAATTCTCAGCAAACTGCTTACAAATCAGGCACCTCAAGTTTTTCACGTGTAAAACAGGGAGGGGTGTGTTATATACTTTATATTGCTTATGTGAGAATTAAATGACTTAATCCATGGAAAATTGCTACAGCGTTGCTTAGTAAGTAGTAATAAGCTCTCAAAACATATTAATTATTCAATATTTTATTAGTAGGTGGAAGTAACAATCATAATAGAAGTATGCCGTACCTTTCGCTTTAATAAATTAAAATGTCACTGTATGGAAACATCTATCTTATTTGTATTGAGAGAAATCCCACTAAAAAATAGATGCCCTGAAGGAGAGTTTCTGCTAAACAGGTAGGCTAGTTCTAAGAATCTGAGGAAACCTATGAATCATTTCTTCTAAATTTGAAATATAATAGACCTGTCAAGCTGGGCTGAAAAGTTTACATTTCCTTTTCAAACTCTCAACTTTTCTCCAAGGAATAAACTCACTGGAAACAAACAAATTCTTCACAAATCTATGCAAGCTAAAAAGAATGTTTTAATAGATAAAGGAGACAGAAAAGAGGTGATGGGGGAAAAAAAAGAGTATGACAATGATAGGAAAATAATACAATCAACAAATAAAAAGATAGAACAGATTTTATTTCCAAGATAAACTTATTTAAAATATTTCAGCATGAGGTTTATAATATGCATGTCCATGTTCTTTAATTTGTTCTTTCTTCTTCACTCTACTTACGTGACAGAAGAGGCTTTATATTTCCATAAGGCATGTCATATAATTTCACTATTCAGATATATGCCCAAAATACCTTTCATTCTTAGAAATATTCATGCAGTCATAAGGATGACATTCAAACTAATTAATGCCAAGTATTAATAGAGATTAATGTGAGTGAAATAGTCCAGAAATAAGGTGAACATTGTGATCAAAGTTGATCAACCAGCCGAACACACTGCAGCTGAGGGATTCCTAGTTTGATCCACTTTATCATTGCCTTTAAATATTTTTAAAATTCAAGTATAAATCTTACTTCCTAGGATATTCACTAGGAAAATACAAAGACAAAAAATTCACTGTTTCTCTCCAAAAAATAATGTCACACAATAAAAACAACAAAAGCTAGACACTTGCATAAGCAAAAACCTACAGTGTCGGTATGTTGACTCTGTAACTTACTTTTCCTGTTTCCAAAGCTCTCTCATCACACTCTAATTTCCTCAGGTCAGAGACTGTTGATTAACTCCTAAATTACCCAAAGAGCAACCTGACTCATCTTCTCCTAGGTATGTTTTTCTTTGAATTCCTCTTAATTATACACCTTCCAAATATTTGTTTCATAACAAGTCCCACAGGAGAAAGGAAAATATTCGGATAAGTAATGAGAAAAAACTCATCAAATTTGATAAAATCTGATCCACTGAATAAGATAAAAAGCAGAGTCATTGAATATGAAATAGATTAACAGAGAAAATCAGTGAAATAAACAGTTAGTTCTTTACAAAAATCTAAAATTGCTAAACATAGGGGATGATTAATGAAGATAAAAGAGAGACAACAAAAGTTACCAAAATTAGAAATGAAAGAGAAATATAACTTCTGATATTACATATGTTAAAAAGCTAATATGGGGATATACAGACAATGCTATGCTAACAAATACTGCAACCTTGGTGACAAATAAAAAGTGCTTAGTAGATGCAAATTATAAAACTTAACCAAAAAATAATATATGTCTTGACTACATTAATTAGTAGAAAAATGACACTTAAAATTAAAAATCTTCCCACAAAGAAAATTGCAGCCCCACATGTGTTCACTGCTTAGCTCCATCAAACATTAAAGGAAGGAAATTACATCAATCCAACAAAAACACTTTCAGTATTTAGAATGAAAACAAATACGTCTTAACTTATTCTTGGAAGCCAGTATTACCATCATTCTAAAACTTTGTAAGGGACTTTAAAAGGACTTTGAAAACCACCACAACAACAAAATTATAAACCAATATGCCTCTGGAACACAAGCACAGAGAGACAATATAACTTATATTGAGCTATCTCCCCCATTCCCTTGGAATGAAAATCACTTTGTACTAAATATCTTCAAATGGAGTTTTAATTTATTTTATAATTTTTATACCTTTGATCCTCTTCACCCATTTCTTTTACACCCTTACTTGTTACCTCTGGCAAGTACCAATCTGTTCTCTGTATATACGAGCTTTTTATATTTTTTTCAAATTCTTCGTGTAAGAGAGGTCATACAGTATTTGTGTTTCTCTCTGACTTGCTTTCCTTCATATAACACCCTCAAGGTCCATCTATTTTGTTGCATATAGCAAGATTTCATTTTTTTAATAGCTGAATAGCATCTCATTATTATTGTGCTAGCAAGCTAATGCTTAAAATCCATAAACCTATACTTCAACAATACATGAACTAAGAACTTCCAGATGTACAAGCTGGATTTAGAAAAGGCATAGGAACCAGGATCAACTGCCAACATCCATTGGATCATAGAAAAAGCAAGAGAATTCCACAAAAACTTCTGCTTCATTGACTACACTAAAGCCCTCGACTGTGTGGGTCACAACAACTATGAAAAGTTCTTAAAGAGATGAGAGTACCAGACCACCTTACCTGCCTGCTGATAAACTGTATGCAGGTCAAGAAGCAACAGTTCGAACCGGATGTGGAACAACTGACTGGTTCAAAATTGGGACACGAGTATGTCAAAGCTGTGTATTGCCATCCTGCATATTTAACTTCTATGCAGAGTATATTATGTGAAAACTGGGCTGGAATAATCCCAAGCTGGAATCAAGATTTATTGCCTGCAGACAGATCAATAACCTCAGATATCCAGGTGATACCACTTTAATGCAGAAAGCAATGGGAACTAAAGAGCTTCTTGATAAGGATGAAAGAGGAGAAAAAAAAAAGTTTGCTTTAAAACTCAACATTCAAAAAATTAAGAGCATGGCATCAGGTCCCATCACCTCATGGCAAACAGATGAGGAAAAAGTGGAAACAGTGACAGATTTTCTTTTTAGGGGCTCCAAAATCACTGCAGATGGTGATAGTAGCTACAAAATTAAAAGACCATTGCTCCCTAGAAGGAAAGCTATGACAAACCTGGACAGAAAGTTAAAAAACAGAGACATCACTTTGCTAACAAAGGCTCATATAATCAAACCTATGGTTTTCCAGTAGTCATGTCAGATGTTGGACCATAAAGAAAATTGAGCACCAAAGAATTGATACTTTGGAATTCTGGGGCTGGATAAGACTTTCTTGTGAGTCCCTTGGACTGCAAGGAGATCAAACCAGTCAATCCTAAGGGAAATTAACCCTGAATATTCACTAGAAGGGCTGATGCTGAAGCTAAATCTCCAATACTCTGCCACCTGATGCAAAGAGCCAACTCATTGGAATAGACCGTGATGCTGAAAAAGATCGAGGGCAAGAGAAGGGGATAAAAGAGGAAGAGATGGTTGGATGGCATCACTGACTCAATAGACATGAGTTTGAGCAAATTCCAGGAGATACTGAAGGACCTGGAAGCCTGGTGTGCTGCAGTTCATGAGGTCACAAAGAGTCGGGACTTAGCAAATGAACAACAACAATAATCCATTATGTGTGTACATATGTGTATCTCACAATTTCTTTATCAATTCATCTGTAGACACTGAGGTTGTTTCTATATCATGACAATTGTAACTAGTGCTGCAAGGAAAGTGTAGGTGCACATGTCTTTTCAAGTTAGTGTTTTCTTTTTCTTTGGAAATTTACAGAGTTATATATATATATATATATATATATATTCTTTTTATTAGAAAGTATATTTGATAGGTTTATTTTGCTTACTATTATTTGATTTGTTTAGAAACCAGCTCTCAATTTGTACTAACTTTATTTATCATGAACTGAACCCTGGCTTCAATGTTATCAAGTTTATATCACCTAATATAGTCTTTCCTTAGTAAATATACTAAATAACTAGGTAACTGCTGATTTTCAGTCACAGCTTGTTCTCTGAGCTTCATGTTACCAGACTGAATGGTGGTATCAAACTATTTTCTAAGAAAAGAACCCCCTATTTATTTCAGAAATCATATAAAAATATTCAATATTTAAATGAAAAATGAATAATGAAAACTTTAACCCAGTTTGTGAATATAAACAGTCAACATCAAGGTATATAATCATAAATATTGAATATATATCAGATTTTTTTCAGAAGGACAACACATTACAGATAACAGGTATTTGATATTATTGCTTTCTTTGAGAACTAGAAAAAAATCCCAATAAAATAGTTATTTGTCATATCTATGCTCTGGCAAATCATATGTAAGAAAGAAACTTCCATGACAAAATATCAATGGTATTTTCACTTTCCAAATTTTGAACTACCCTATAAAGGACAAAGTTTTTCTTTGGTAATAAATATAAGCATAATGAGCAAAACTTTCTACCTTGAACAAGTCTTAACAACACCTTGGCAACACTGTAAACTTCCAGCATATGGTTCATTTACATGAAGAGCATCTTGGCAGAACATTTTTAAATATCTAAGCCTCAAAGATGATGAGAAGACAAACAGCCTGGCCCACAGGGTGATTAATATCATTGTAGACAACCATGATTGATTGCCCAAAACAAGTTCTTCTGTCAAATTTCTCCAGGTAAAATTTCTCAGTGCAAATGAAACTTTTTTTTTTTTTTTTTTTTATCATTCTGAATATTTTAACAGCTTCATTTCCTTGGGTAGAATGATTAGTGCATTATAATTAGCATATATCCTTGGGTTGACTATCATGAAAATAAACTTACTGCACACTTTCAGAATGTAAAATACTAAAATTTAATTCATTTTTGTTTCTTTTGTTTAGCACTTTACAGAGATGTATTCTTTTTTTGCAATGTAAAGGGCAATGTAAAAGCTTAGAAAATAACTCAGATTCATCCACAAAAGTTTTGACAGATGTACATATTCTAATGAATAAATGTATCTGAATCATGGGTAGACATTACTAATTGTGATTGACAAATCCTTGATTTCTATATGACATAGCAGCTCAGTTTTTACTATAGTGTAAGCTTCTGAACAAGGTCAAGTATATACCCATATTGTCAATTATATCAGATCGCTAGGTTAATTCTATAATGCTGATGTTTTGATTTTATATAAAAAAGTTTACAGAAATAAATGTTTTGTATTATGCTGTTAATAACATTTTCTGCTTTATGGCTTTTTCAAAAATAATTCACCCAGATTGAAAGTAGATATTTTAGCCTAAATATCAAATATATCTATCCATTATTAACACTCAGTTCAGTTCGGTTCAGTCACTCAGTCGAATCCGACTCTGCAAACTGTGAATCACAGCACACCAGGCCTCCCTTCCATCACCAACTCCCAGAGTTCACTCAAACTCATGTCCATCGAGTTGGTGATGCCATTCAGCCATCTCATCCTCTGTCATCCCATCCTCATCCTGCTCCCAATCCCTCCAAGCATCAGGGTCTTTTCCAATGAGTCAACTCTTTGCATGAGGTGGCCAAAGTATTGGAGTTTAAGCTTCAGCATCATTCCTTCCAATGAACACCCAGGACTGATCTCCTTTAGAAAGGACTGGTTGGATCTCCTTGCAGTCCAAGGGACTCTCAAGAGTCTTCTCCAACACCACAGTTCAAAAGCATCAATTCTTCAGCACTGAGCTTTCTTCACAGTCCAAGTCTCACATCCATACATGACCACAGGAAAAACCATAGCCTTGACTAGACGAAACTTTGTTGGCAAAGAAATGTCTCTGCTTTTGATATGCCATCTAGGTTGGTCATAACTTTCCTTCAAAGCAGTAAACGTCTTTTAATTTCATGGCTGCAATAACCATCTGCAGTGATTTTGGAGCCCCCAAAAAATAAAGTCTGACACTGTTTCCACTGTTTCCCCATCTATCTTCCATGAATTGTTGGGAACAGATGCCATGCTCTTTGTTTTCTGAATGTTGAGCTTTAAGCCAACTTTTTCACTCTCCACTTTCACTTTCAAAAAGAGGCTTTTTAGTTCCTCTTCACTTTTGCCATAAGGGTAGTGTCATCTGCATATCTGAGGTTATTGATATTTCTCCCAGCAATCTTGATTCCAACTTGTGCTTCTTCCAGCCCAGCATTTCTCATGGTGTACTCTGCATATACGTTAAATAAGCAGGGTGACAATATACAGCCTTGACATACTCCTTTTCATATCTGGAACCAGTCTGATGTTCCATGTCCAGTTCTAACTGTTGCTTCCTGACCTGCATATAGGTTTCTCAAGAGGCAGGTAGGGTGGTCTGGTATTCCCATCTCTTTCAGAATTTTCCAGTTTGTTGTGATCCACACAGTAAAAAGACTTTGGCATAGTCAAGAAAGCAGAAATAGATGTTTTTCTGGAACTCTCTTGCTTTTTCCATGATCCAGCAGATGTTGACAATTTGATCTCTGGTTCCTCTGCCTTTTCTAAAACCAGCATGAACATCAGGAAGTTCACGGTTTACGTATTGCTGAAGCCTGGCTTGGAGAATTTTGAGCATTACTTTACTAGCGTGTGAGATGAGTGCAATTGTGCAGTAGTTTGAGCATTCTTTGGCATTGCCTTTCTTTGGGATTGGAATGAAAACTGACCTTTTCCCGTCCTGTGGCCACTGCTGAGTTTTCCAGATTTGCTGGCATATTGAGTGCAGCACTTTTATAGCATCGTCTTTCAGGATTTGAAATAGCTCAACTGGAATTCCATCACCTCTACTAGCTTTGTTCGTAATGATGTTTTCTAAGGTCCACTTGACTTCACATTCCAGGACGTCTGGCTCTAGGTGAGTGATCACACCATCTTGATTATCTGGGTCATGAAGATCTTTTTTGTACAGTTCTGTATATTCTTGCCACATCTTCTTGATATCTTCTGTTTCTGTTAAGTCCATACCGTTTCTGTCCTTTATTGAGCCCATCTTTGCATGAAATATTCCCTTGGTATCTCTAGTTTTCTTGAAGAGATCCCTAGTTTTTCCCATTCTGTTGTTTTCCTTTATTTCTTTGCATTGATCACTGAGGAAGGCTTTCTTATCTCTTCTTGCTATTCTTTGGAACTCTTCATTCAGATGCTTATATTTTTCCTTTTCTGCTTTGCTTTTCACTTCGCTTCTTTTCACAGCTACTTGTAAGGCCTCCCCAGGCAGCCATTTTGCTTTTCTGCTATTCTTTTCCATAGGGATGGTCTTGATCCCTGTCTCCTGTACAATGTCATGAAAATCCTACCATAATTCATCAGGTACTGTATCTATCAGATCTAGTCCCTTAAATCTATTTCTCACTTCCACTGTATAATCATAAAGGATTTGATTTAGGTCATACCTGAATGGTCTACTGGTTTTCCCCACTGACTTCAATTTAACTCTGTATTGGGCAATAAGGAGTTCATGATCTGAGCCACAGTCAGCTCCCAGTCTTGTTTTTGTTGACTGTATAGAGCTTCTCCATCTTTGGCTGCAAAGAATATAATCAATCTGATTTCGGTGTTGACCACCTGGTGATGTCCATGCGTAGAGTCTTCTCTTGTGTTGTTGGAAGACGGTGTTTGCTATGATCAGTGTGTTGTCTTGGCAAAACTCTATTAGCCTTTGCCCTGATTCATTCCATACTCCAAGGCCAAATTTGCCTGTCACTCCAGGTGTTTCTTGACTTCCTACTTTTGCATGCCAGTTCCCCTATAATGAAAAGGACATCTTTTTTGCATGTCAGTTCTAAAAGGTCTTGTAGTTCTTCAAAGAAGTGTTCAACTTCAACTTCTTCAGTGTTACTGCTTGGGGCATAGGCTTGGATTACTGTGATATTGAATGGTTTGCATTGGAAATGAACAGAAATCATTCTGTAATTTTTGAGATTGCATCCAAGTACTGTATTTCAGACTCTTTTGTTGACCATGTTCGCTGCTGCTGCTGCTGCTGCTAAGTCACTTCAGTGATGTCCAACTCTGTGCAACCCCATAGACGGCAGCCCACCAGGCTCCCCCATCCCTGGGATTCTCCAGGCAAGAACACTGGAGTGGGTTGCCATTTCCTTCTCCAGTGCATGAAAGTGAAAAGTCAAAGTGAAGTCACTCAGTCGTGTCCAACTCTTAGCGACCCGATGGACTGCGGCCCACCAGGCTCCTCCACCCATGGGATTCTCCAGGCAAGAGTACTCGAGTGGGGTACCATTGCCTTCTCCAAGATATAAAGATCATCTGAGTTAAATTCATCCATTCCAGTCCATTTTAGTTCGCTGATTCCTAGAATGTTGACATTCATTCCTGCCATCTCCTGTTTGACCACTTCCAATTTGCCTTGATTCATGGACCTAACATTCCAGGTTCCTATGCAATATTGCTCTTTACAGCATCGGATCTTGCTTCTATCACCAGTCCCATCCACAACTGGGTATTGTTTTTGCTTTGGCTCCATCCCTTCATTCTTTCTGAAGTTATTTCTCCACTGATCTCCAGTAACATATTGGGCACCTACAACCCGGGGAGTTCCTCTTTCAGTATCCTATAATTCTGCCTTTTCATACTGTTCATGGGATTCTCAAGGCAAGAATACTGAAGTGGTTTGCCATTCCCTTCTCCAGTGGACCACATTCTGTCAGACCTCTCCACCATGACCCACCCATCTTGGGTGGCCCCACAGGGCATGGCTTAGTTTCATTAACTCAGACCAAGCTGTGGTCCATGTGATTAGACTGACTAGTTTTCTGTGGTTATGGTTTCAGTGTCTGCCCTCTGATCCCCTCTCAACACTTACTGTCTTACTTGGGTTTCCTTTACCTGGGAAGTGGGGTTTCTCTTCACAGCTGCTCCAGCAAAGCACAGCCACTGCTCCTTACCTTGGACGAGGGGTATCTCCTCCCCGCCATCCCTCCTGACCTGAACATGAAGTGGCTCCTCTTGGCCCTCCTCTTTGGGGTGTCTCCTCTGGTGGAGTCAAAGAGCAATTGAAGCTGCTATCCTCTGAAAGCTAGCCTGATCTAGTCATCCACACATGTCCCCCATGCATATGCTTGGCTGGTAGATGATGCTGATAATTTTGGTCAAAAAGTCTCTTTATTAAATGCAGACAAATTCAAAGCATGATTTACCATAATTGACAATATTTCCTATTGATAAATATTTAGGCTGTTTCCAGCTCTTCATGATGCAATCATAAAGATACTATATTCGATATTTAATTACAAATTGAGACATTTCAATCCACCAATTATCACATTTTACTTATTGTTATGCCAAACCTATTTAGTACTGTGTGATTTTGTATGTTCAGTTTAGTAATATTGAATATGTAAATTTGATATTTAATAACCATATTAATTCCTTTTTTATCTTTTACAATCTTGTCTAAGCGTATTTTCATATTTTAATACTGATACTTTTGTCCCTTCTGACACTTAAGTATTCCAATGTTTTTCTTTGTAAATGTATAGATTCACTTTAAATATCTATTTTTTGGTTTTCTCTCAACTTTAGACATGATTTAAGTATATCTCCTTGCTGGAAAGTTTTAGAGATGTTAAGTGCTGACATTTTCATTTACCTTCTTGTTAAACTGTCAATTTGTTTTAATATAATCATAACTTTAATTTTTTAATATTTAATATATTTATTCTGCTTAGTTTTATTTCTGTAGAGAAATGAATTTACTACCCATCAAAAAAAGTGTTTTTGATATTGAGTTACTCAGCCTCTGAATGATTTACTTTTATTCATCACTTACATAAAAATTAAGTATTTATTTAATTACAAATTGAGACTTATTTCATTCGATCAAGTATCTCATTTTACTTGTTATGCCAAACCTATTTAGTACTAATCGTGTGATTTTGTGTGTTCAGTTTAGTAATATTGAATATGCAAATTTGACATGCATGCCAAATGCCTTGAATCATCTTCAGATTGATATAGTCTTTATATTTCCTTTACATGAGAGGCAAAATTTCATCCAAGTCAGTTCAAAGCAAGAGCAAAACCTGGGTATGAGGAAGTAGTCAGAATGCAGTATAAAGAATGGCTTGGGACATGTGTGTCTGAACAGAGGTTGTTAAAATTTAGTGCATGCTATGAATCTATTTCATACAGTGTAATCTGGTAGACAGGGAGATGGATTAAAAGAGCTGTGCATAACCAGGCATGCAATGCCCTTATTTTTCTTGTTGACTTTGAAGTAAGTAGAAAAGAAAAATCATTTATGCCATAACCAGTATTTATCTTTAACTCAGTTGTTAAACAAATAGAAAAGTCAACATTTTCTATTTGTCTTTATCAGTCATTACACTTCTTTATAATATGATAGGGAAAACAAGAAATGATCTATAAAAATGACAGATGTACGCTTATCTTACAGTATATACGTAAGATCTGTAACATAATCTGCGTTTAAAGAAATTTTTGGACACTAACAGTTTCATGTAACTCGTGCCTGTTTAAAAATGCTCTCTCTAGAATTCCATTTATGTAATATAAATATATTTTAATTTAAACTGCTTCTGAGACACAGCTAGCATAATCCCTTTTTATTCAAAATACAGTTGAGGAAGAGGTGAAATACATAAAAGTGATTTTGAAGTATTGTGCTAAATTTTCTACAAACTCAGATATGTGATTATGAAGATATAAAGCCTCTGGTCACGTGGCAGGCATAACTATGTTGTACTTTTCTAGTTATCTGTTCATGGATAGCTGAATGTGTTAACAGGGTGCCCAGTGCAGTGCTAACTGGATGTGATATTCTCTCAGTGGTGCACTGACATTTTGGGGATAAAGGTGTGTGATAAAGGTATTCACCTTTTTTTTTTAATTCTTTAAATGGACTACATTTTATTCAAAACATCCTTCATGTGTCAAACATTTATTTTTTTTTATTTTTTTCACTTTTATTTTTTTATTTTGTTTACAATATCTTTTATTTATTTTTTATATTTAATTTTATTTTATTTAACTTTACAATATTGTATTGGTTTTGCCATACATCAAAATGAATGCACCACAGGTATACATGTGTTCCCCATCCTGAACCCTCCTCCCTCCTCCCTCCCCATACCATCCCTCTGGGTCGTCCCAGTGCACCAGCCCCAGGCATCCAGTATCATGCATCGAACCCGGACTGGCGACCTGTTTCAAATATGATGTTATACATATTTCAATGCCATTCTCCCAAATCATTCCACCCTCTCCCTCTCCCAGAGTCCAAAAGACTGATCTATACCTCAGTGTCTCTTTTGCTGTCTCGTATATAGGGTTATTGTTACCATCTTTCTAAATTCCATATATATGCATTAGTATACCGTATTGGTGTTTTTCTTTATGGCTTACTTCACTCTGTATAATAGGCTCCAGTTTCATCCACCTCATTAGAACTGATTCAAATGTATTCTTTTTAATGGCTGAGTAATACTCCATTGTGTATATGTACCACAGCTTTCTTATCCATTCATCTGCTGATGGACGTCTAGGTTGCTTCCATGTCCTGGCTATTATAAACAGTACTGTGATGAACATTGGGGTACATGTGTCTCTTTCAATTCTGGTTTTCTCAGTGTGTATGCCCAGCAGTGGGGATGCTGGATCATAAGGCAGTTCTATTCCCAGTTTTTTTAGGAATCTCCATACTGTTCTCCATAGTGGCTGTACTAGTTTGCAGGAGGCTTAAGTCCCAACCCTGACTCCAGGGAACATTAACTGACAGGAGCTCATCAAATGCCTCCATACCTACACTGAAACCAAGCACCACACAAGGGCCAACAAGTTCCACGACAAGACATACCAAGCAAATTCTCCAGCAACACAGGAACACAGCCCTGAGCTCCAATATACAGGCTACCCCAAGTCACCCCAAAACCATAGACATCTCATAGCTCATTACTGGTCACTTCATTGCACTCCAGAGAGAAGAAATCCAGCTCCATCCACCAGAACACCAACACAAGCTTCCCTAACCAAGAAACCTTGACAAGCCACCTGTACAAACCCACACATAGTGAGGAAACACCACAATAAAGAGAACTCCACAAACTGCAAGAATACAGTAAGAACAACCCAAACTCAGCAATTTAAACAAGATGAAGAGACAGATGAATACCCAGCAGGTAAAAGAACAGGATAAATGCCCACCAAACCAAACAAAAAAGGAAGAAATAGCGAATCTACCTGATAAAGAATTCCGAATAATGATAGTGAAATTAATCCAAAATCTGGAAATCAAAATGGAATCACAGATAAATAGACTGGAGAAAAGCATTGAGAAGATGCAAGAAAGATTTAACAAGGACCTAGAAGAAATAAAAAAGAGTCAAAATATAATGAATAATGCAATAAGTGAGATCCAAAACACTCTGGAGGCAACAAATAGTAGAATAACAGAGGTAGAAGATAGGATTAGTGAATTAGAAGATAGAATGATAGAAATAAATGAATCAGAGGAGAAAAAAAGAAAAACTAATTAAAAGAAATGAGGACATTCTCAGAGACCTCCAGGACAATATTAAACGTTACAACATTTGAATCATAGGAGTCCCAGAAGAAGAAGACAAATAGAAAGACCATGAGAAAATACTAGAGGAGATAATAGTTGAAAACTTCCCTAAAATGGGGAAGGAAATAGTCACTCAAGTCCAAGAAATCCAGGGAGTCCCAAACAGGATAAACCCAAGGTGAAACACCCCAAGACACATATTAATCAAATTAACAAAGATCAAACACGAAGAACAAATATTAAAAGCAGCAAGGGAAAAACAATAAATAACACACAAGGGAATTCCCATAAGGATAACAGCTGATCTTTCAATAGAAACTCTCCAAGCCAGGAGGGAATGGCAAGACATACTTAAAGTGATGAAAGAAAAGAACCTACAGCCTAGATTATTGTACCCAGCAAGGATCTCATTCAAATATGAAGGAGATATCAAAAGCTTTACAGACAAGCAAAAGCTGAGAGAATTCAGCACCACCAAACCAGCTCTCCAAAAAATACTTAAGGTATTCACCTTTAACCTGAGGCTTCTGGCTAAGACACACAATTTCTGAGACTCTTTTCTAACATAAATGATTCAATTTTATTGTCTCTGTGTGTATGATGGTAGCAGAGATTATTTGCTAACCTTTTCTTTTCCTTTTGTTTTCCTACTTTTTCCTTTAATTTATTTAACACTTTTTATTAAAACCAAAATAGAAATCAGTACAAGGACATCTCCTCTGCCAATTCCTCTTGGAAAAAAAAAAAAAAAAGCCCTTTAAATTGCTTCTAGAAGGCCTGACTGAATAGGGAGGTAAGTTCCTGAATGACTGATTAATGTTGAGGCCAGTACTCTGGAGAACATACTGTAATACCAAGCAGGTCAGAAAATGTGTGCTGAATTATTGTTATGGTAATTATCCTCTGCTGAATTTATCTTGTTAAAAAGTAATACTAAAAATCTTGAATAGGTAGAATAATTACACTTAACTGCTGTAATTAATAAATTAATTTTAGAAAATGATTCATATCAGGAGTGAGTTATAATGACTGAAATTTAAAACTTCTGTGCTAACTCTTTCTATAACTTTTCAACAAATTATGTTTAAATTATTATGAAGAAGAATATTGCTCTGACTTGATTTTTTATCTTGGTTTCGACTTTCATAACTACCCAATTTTAATATGCAATCAATGTCTTCCTATTATAAAGACAAAAAATGCAAAAACACTTTGAGGAACAGATCCACTCGTTCCCAGGGACAACTGTGACTCACATAACCAGACACACATACATCAGTCAACACAAGCACACACAAATGCTGTAGTCCAAAGGACATAAACTCCACCAATGGATGGATTCTATTACTTAACGCTAAAGCCTACAGAAACTTCATGAAGACTAGGGTAACTATAACTCTTTGTTAACCTATATGCTTATTATTCAAAATTCCACAATTATTTTGGAAAGAATTCATATAAATAGTAAAGAAGACATTATAGTCAATTGCTTTTGACTCAAAATATATTTAAGTATATTTTTATAGCTTTTAAGCAACTTGCTTTAAACATTCATTGGTACATATTTCTTAAAATTTCACCAAGTTCTGTGAGAATATTAGATGGACAACTATTAAGGCCATGAGATATAATGGCAGCTGCACTAGTGAAGGAATATGAAGGTGCTTGTTCTTCCTTTACCACTAGATTCCTTGGATTCATCACTGAGTTTCTCTGTAAAATCTCAAAGCTGCCTACTAATCAATGTTTCATTATGTTTTAATAAAACAAATACAATTATCTCAGGAAAAAGATATTTTGGAAATGTTATATTAACAATTTATGCAATGGTATCTTATTATTATAATTAAACATTTCCAAATATAGCATGGCATAAAACAGTTACCATCTCAGAAAAAAAGGAAAAAAGCATGTATTTCTTCAGAATGATTTTAATTCAGCAAATAATGATCATTTTACTTATTTCCACAACCAAGGAAAATGCCAGGATTATCAACACAATTTTTCTCTGCTCCTCTCTTCCTCTTTCTATCTAAATTTTGTGTTGTTGCTGTTGAATTTCTTCTTTCATCATTTTTCTCCTTGCCACTTACAATTTGAACACTGTAGTATGCTCAACTACTCATGGTTTAGATCTAACAACTATATATCAGAAAATAATTAATGGTGAAATTAAAATGGAAATATGCTCAATATCAGTTGAATTTCCATTTAAAATAATGCTTCCTCCCTTACTTTTCAAGGTGTGTCTTCCTCTTCTTAATGATAACTTTTTAAGTAGATGTGAAAACTAAAGTAAAAATTGCAATGAAGCTTTAAATAAGGGATATCATATGAAAAACTAAGTGTATAACTAGTAGATCTTCTTTGTACCCAATTTCATATATTTTATTCACTAATGAGTGCTAAGTTGCTTCAACTCTACACTTGGTTTCCAATTTCTTTTATACATGATGTGCAGTCACAATAGAAGCTAAGTAAAGACAGATTAGGATACTAATATCTGCAATACAAGTTCAGGAATAAGAGATCAGATTGGTGATTGCCAGAGATAAAGGTGAAGTGTGGGGGAATAGGATGAAGGTGGTCAAAAGTTACAAACTTCAAATTACAAAGTAAATAAGTACTGGGAATGTAATGTACAAAAGATGACTATAGTTAACAATACTGTATGCTATATTTGAAAATTGCTAAAAGAATAGATCCTAAAAGTCCTCATCATAAAGAAAAAACCTGTAACTGTATGAGGTGTTACATGTTAACTAAGCTTATTGTATTTATCTGGCAATATAAATGTATGTCAACATATCATGCTATATATTTTAAATAAACAGTGTTGTATGTCAGTTATATCTCAATAGAACTGGAAGAAAAAAGTTTAGATTGTGACTTTTTATGGTTAAAGTCCTCATACCCAACTCAACTTTGAAAAACTGTACACTGATTTCTTCCCACAAAAATATTGATACCTCAAAAATAATAATACAGTATCTTGTTTCCATTTGTCTTCTCTTTGATCCCCATATCTCCCTCAAGAGTCCTTACAAGCAGTGTATATCTGTCAGGGGATATGTGGGCATTCTTGTGTCACATGCCATTAAAAATCAAAACCTACCTCTGATTTCTAACATTGCCTGAGATATTGATCCCAGACACTGCCTGAGTTCTGAAACAAAGCAGGATCCTGTAGGGCTCCTAGTAACGGAAGCCTTTCAAACTTGTTAACCAGAGAAGGGAGTGAATGCGTAGACAGAGGAGCAGCCAAGAAACAATAGTGCAGCCTTGGGCTAGGGTCCTGGTTCGGCCTCCAGGGATACACAGAGCTCTCTGAGCTCTTTATAGGACTATGTGCTATGCTTAGTTGCTCAGTCATGTCTGACTCTTTGCAACCCCATGGGACTATAGCCCACCAGGCTCCTTTGTCCATGGGATTCTCCAGGCAAGAATGCTGGAATAAGTTGCAATGCCCTCCTCCAGGGGATCTTCCCAACACAGGGATCAAACCCAGGTCTCCCACATTGCAGGTGGATTCTCTACCATCTGCGCCACAAAGGAAGCCCAGGACTATAACTCCCAATAGATGGAAGATTAGTTCACTCCAGAGAAGATCACAATTTGAGAACCTACAGAAGATCATCAGGAAATGATCTGAAACCTGATTAAAGCAAAATAAAGTGCATAATTTCTGAGGCACATTTAAGAAAGGGAAGAGAAGAAGATGAAGGAAGATAGTGGGCATTAGGAGGAGGACAAAGAAAGAACAGACAAAAGGAATCCAGATTACTTAAAAGCCATCATTTTGTTATCAGTGCATTTAAAACTAAATATATTACAAGGCAGCATTAAGTTAATAATAAGCATCAGACAGCTAATTATTTCAGTGTATAGTTATTCTGGATTCAAGTCTCAATGACCTATTTTGATATCTAGGATTTTCTAGTTTGTGTTTTGTTTTAAATCCAGTGGATATTTACTCTACCTTGTGTACACAGATTCTGCTTTAGTGATTCATAGTTTTTGCATGTGCAAGAAATGGAAGTAGAAAACTAGTCAATTATTAAGGTAACATCTCTGATGCTACTTTCCATATCCGAGTTTGGATATTTTTAAATGAGTTTCACAGTTACCCCTTTACAACCACCTCAGTTCAGTTCAGTCACTCAGTTATGTCCGACTCTGCGGCCCCATGAATCGCAGCACGCCAGGCCTCCCTGTCCATCACCAACTCCCGGAGTTCACTCAGACTCACGTCCATTGAGTCAGTGATGTCATCGAGCCATCTCATCCTCTGTCGTCCCCTTCTCCTCCTACCCCTAATCCCTCCCAGCATCAGAGTTTTTTCCAATGAGTCAACTCCACAAGAGGTGGCCAAAGTACTGGAGTTTCAGCTTTAGCATCACTCCTTCCAAAGAAATCCCAGGGCTGATCTCCCTCAGAATGGACTGGTTGGATCTCCTTGCAGTCCAAGGGACTCTCAAGAGTCTTCTCCAACACCACAATTCAAAAGCATCAATTCTTCGGCGCTCAGCCTTCATCACAGTCCAACTCTCACATCCATACATGACCACTGGAAAAACCATAGCCTTGACTAGACGAACCTTTGTTGGCAAAGTAATATCTCTGCTTTTGAATATGCTATCTAGGTTGGTCATAACTTTCCTTCCAAGCTGCCGGGGTCCAGCCCCGGTGGATCCAGGGATTTCGAAGGGGAGACGACATAGGTGATCAGGAAACAACAGCTTATTAAAATATTAATTAAAGATATAAAGAATAATAGAAATGAGGATAGCTCAGTGAGGAGGAAATTCAGTGAAGAAAAGTGGATGAAATAATGATAGTTCAGTGAGAACATTTTGTGGAGAGAGAAGGCTGAATAATTCAGCCAGAAGCTAAGAGAAAGAATGACATGGGGAGACCAAGCTTCGGTGAACAAGGCCCCACACTTTACTTTTCAAAGTAGTTTTTAATCCCTTAAGTTATGCATAGAGGATAATGGGGGAAGGGGTGGAGTCATGCAGGGACAGTAGTCCCTGAGCCAGGCTTTCAAACCTATCACATGCAGAAGTTTAGGTGAGTTACATCATCTTCTGGCCCAGAGGCCTATTAACATTTTAAGGAACTTATTTTCTCTAAAGGTGATTATTCTAAAGTCAGATGCCACCCTCCAAAAGCATTGGAGTTGCATTTCTATAGGGCAAAGGTGTGGTGGGTTGTAACAAGAAAAAGAATTAACTCAAGGGTCCAAGGTTACAAACATTAAAGCTACTACTTACATTTCAATACACTGCCAAGGACACAGTAGGTAAGGGATATGGAGACTTAGCAGCAAACATTGGCCCAACAAGTGAAAAACCCTTCACCAATACAATTTCTAATCAATCTTTTAACTGCTCAAAGGAATCTGTGTTTAGAAAGTTTAGAACATCTCATGCCTCTCACAGTTGGGAGGCTCTAAACAATCACATGTGGCCAGAAAAATCTATTCAGGCAGGCTAGAGGATTTCCAAAAGGAGTTTGTAGGCTGAAACACTGTCACACCCAGGAAATATTAACTGGAGCTGTAAGTTAGCTCTTTTTTCAGAGAAAGGTAGTGGGGGACAGCCCCCTGTAAAGTCAGAGGTGAGAACACAAAGCAGAAAGTAGGCAGACTCCGGCTTTTCTGGGGTAGATGCTCAAGAACCTTCAAGGGGCTCCTGAGGCTTAATCTTGCCCTTGCGTTATTGAGCCTCCTTCCTCACGACCTTGGTCATGGGCGGAGCGCTAATTCAAACCGGCTCCCAACAGTAAGCACCTTTTATTTTCATGGCTGCAGTCACCATCTGCAGTGATTTTTTTAGCCCCCCAAAATAAAGTCTGACACTGTTTCCACTGTTTCCCCATCTATTTCCCATGAAGGGATGGGACCAGATGCCATGATCTTTATTTTCTGAATGTTGACCTTGAAGCCAACTTTTTCACTCTCCACTTTCACTTTCATCAAGAGGCTTTTAGTTCCTCTTCACTTTCTGCCATAAGGGTGGTGTCATCTGCATATCTGAGGTTATTGATATTTCTCCCGGCAAAATTGATTCCAGCTTGTGTTTCTTCCAGTCCAGCATTTCTCATGATGTACTCTGCATATAAGTTAAATAAACAGGGTGACAATATACAGCCTTGACATACTCCTTTTCCTATTTGGAACCAGTCTGTTGTTCCATGACCAGTTCTAACTGTTGCTTCCTGACCTGCATATACGTTTCTCAAGAGGCAGGTCAGGTGGTCTGGTATTCCCATCTCCTTCAGAATTTTCCACAGTTTATTGTGATCCACACAGTCAAAGGCTTTGGCATAGTCAATAAAGCCGAAATAGATGTTTTTCTGGAACTCTTTTGCTTTTTCCATGATCCAGTGAATGTTGGCAATGTTGGAATCTCTGGTTCCTCTGCCTTTTCTAAGACCAGCTTGAACATCTGGAGGTTCATGGTTCACATATTGCTGAAGCCTGGCTTGGAGAATTTTGAGCATTACTTTACTAGCGTGTGAGATGAGTACAATTGTGCAGTATTTTGAGCATTCTTTGGCATTGCCTTTCTTTGGGATTGGGATGAAAACTGACCTTTTCATTGACCTTTCATTTGCCTTTGTCTGGGATTGGTATGAAAACTGACCAAGTCCTGTGGCCACTGCTGAGTTTTCCAAATTTGCTGGCATATTGAGTGCAGCACTTTCACAGCATCATCTTTCAGGATTTGGAATAGCTCCACTGGAATTCCATCACCTCCACTAGCTTTGTTCATAGTGATGCTTTCTAAGGCCCACTTGACTTCACATTCCAGGATGTCTGGCTCTAGGTCAGTGATCACACCATCATGATTATCTGGGTCGTGAAGCTCTTTTTTTTTTTTTTACAGTTCTTCTGTGTATTCTTGCCACCTCTTCTTAATATCTTCTGCTTCTGTTAGGTCCATACCATTTCTGTCCTTTATCGAGCCCATCTTTGCATGAAATTTTCCCTTGGTATCTTTAATTTTCTTGGAGAGATCTCTAGTTTTTCCCATTGTTTTCCTCTATTTCTTTGCATTGATTGTCAGCAAAAAAAAGTAAAATTATACTATATGTCACTAGAGAGAGAATGTGATGTCAATTTTCATAGGAATTAACAAGTAAAATACTCATTTATATTGTGTACAGAAATAAAGATTATACATACATTTATATGCATAATTATACTGCTACCTGGATATTTATGCTATTATTTAATTGGAAATAAGTGATAATGGTCAAATAATTGAAATGCCAATTCACTAAGATTATTTCACATACACAAATATTGTGTGAACCCCATGCAGCTTTTCATTCTACAAAATGATAAAGACAGTCTACCCAATGTTCAGACTTAATCTGGTATTAAATCTGATCATCTTGCAAAATAACTAGAAAGATAATGTCTAGCCTTGATAAATTACCAAGATTTATTTTCACCCCCATGGTGACAATTTCATGGAATCTCACATCCTTGAGATTTTCTGGAGAGAGCCTCTACTCAAATATATTTTAATCATATGTAAAGTTGTTATTTTTCTCATTTTGAGCTTTTAAAGTTCTATATCTGAACTCTGTTTTTGCCAACAGTAGCAAAACATGCAGTTCATTAGGTTATCCAGACCAAAGCAAAACTGAAAGTACAACAAATTGAACAACAAAAAGGATATTAATTATCCACAAAAATTTTAAGTTTCCATTAGTAGTTCTTTCTATCATAACTTCTGGTTTGAGCATTGCTAAATCACTGACTTTCCTCAAAAGTAATTACAAACATCCACCCACCATGACACCACAGAACCTAGGGAATATGATCAAGTTTTCAGCTCATTCATGCTGTGCAATAATTCATTCTTTGCATTATAAGTGCATAGGAGACTGGAAAATGTGCAGAGTACATCATGAGAAACGCTGGACTGGGAGAAACACAAGTTGGAATCAAGATTGCTGGGAGAAATATCAATAACCTCAGATATGCAGATGATACCACCCTTATGGCAGAAAGTGAAGAGGAACTAAAAAGCCTCTTGATGAAATTGAAAGTGGAGAGTGAAAAGGTTGGCTTAAAGCTCAACATTCAGAAAACGAAGATCATGGCATCTGGTCCCATCACTACATGGGAAATAGATGGAGAAACAGTGGAAACAGTGTCAGACTTTCTTTTTCTGGGCTCCAAAATCACTGCAAATGGTGACTGCAGCCATGAAATTAAAAGACGCTTACTCCTTGGAAGGAAAGTTATGACCAACCTAGATAGCATATTCAAAAGCAGAGACATCACTTTGCCAAGAAAGGTTCACCTAGTCAAGGCTATGGTCTTTCCTGTGGTCATGTATGGATGTGAGAGCTGGACTGTGAAGAAGGCTGAGCACCGAAGAATTGATGCTTTTGAACTGTGGTGTTGGAGAAGACTCTTGAGAGTTCCTTGGACTGCAAGGAGATCCAACCAGTCCATTCTGAAGGAGATCAGCCCTGGGATTTCTTTGGAAGGAATGATGCTAAAGCTGAAACTCCAGTATTTTGGCCACCTCATGCGAAGAGTTGACTCATTGGAGAAGACTCTGATGCTGGGAGGGATTGAGGGCAGGAGGAGAAGGGGACGACAGAGGATGAGATGGCTGGATGGCATCACTGACTCGATGGATGTGAGTCTGGGTGACCTCCGGGAGCTGATGATGGACAGGGAGGCCTGGCGTGCTGCGGTTCATGGGGTCGCAAAGAGTCGGACACGACTGAGTGACTCATCTGATCTGATCTTAAATCTTATCTGACTCAAAAGCTAACCATAAATCTGATTATAATAGGCATAAATTTAAACTCTTATATATGTATGTATATTATCATTATTATTATTGAGGCTAGTCTAACTGACATTAGTGAAAATCTAAAATTGTTACAGTCTTTAAATTTAGAACATTTAACAAATATGTGAAAATTTTTATCATAATATATTAAATCTTAATTGTTATGATTGTGGGGTATATACCATATATTACTTTCTCATATGTCTTCTAATCAAGTAATGCTTGTTAGAATCTAAAAGTTGGATCCTTCTACATATAATGCATAGTATATAAAACCTGCAGAACTAAAAAGGATTACTATGAACTTTATTATTATACAAGTTTTTAGAAACTTGTCATTATGTCATAGATTATACATATCTCAAAGAGAAGTTGGGTTTCTGTCAACTGATTACAACTCATATGTGTTTACTGCCTAGTTTTCTGCTTCCCCAAAGCAGTTATCAATGCATACTTATGTCTGAATACTTAAAATCACATGATTTCTGAAAATCAAGTAATTGTGCTCATCTCCTTGCTGACCAAGAAGACAATTAAAGAACCTAAGTAAGACTAAACTTTAGACAGGCTTCTGACTATAGGTCCCTGACCTCACTTTTCTTAAAAGCATTTACTTTAGAAAGCTGTCAATTATAAATTATTTCTCTGCCTCTTTGAGAAGCAAATCATCAATAACTCAAAAATGTCTTTATAAAAGACCTGGGAGCTATCCCTTGGAAATGAAATTATTGAAGCCTATATTACCCCTATCTCTGGTTCTCTGTGGGAGTGCAGATGCCCAATCAATAAATTACAACCAGCAAATACAGACAAGTCTAATCACCGTGTCCTCTTACACTTCCCATTGGCTCAGCCCAGCATTTAGAAATCCTTCTGCACTTTGTTTCAGTGGAACTGAGTTTAATCTCTCTCCCCTATTGCAATAGTCTTACTTAACTCCTATTGTACGCATCTTCCGTAAAGTCTTTCTTGCCACTTTTAACAAGTGTTGAGTGCAATTTTTCTTTTATAGTTCCCTGGTTGAATTCCTAACCCACAAAGTTCAGGTACATTATTAAAGAATTATTGTATGCTATTAAGCTGTAAGGATATTTTATTATACAGTAATAGTTGCTTAAAAAAACTACTCTGCAGAAATGCCTAGTGCAACTTATAGTTTAAATAAAATATAAATTTATACTATGGGAAACAATATTATCTTGAAATAAATAATTAGTAGAGGAAAACTGAAGACTGAAAATTTTATTGGATTTTATCTAGTTAGACCCTATTTTTCCCAAGTTAACCTTAATCACACAAACCAGTCACCCCTGAATGATGGAAACACTTCAACTTCTCCTGGTCAGCAATTAGACAGATGATTACTACTACAGAACATTCATGTGCAAAATATAAGAACCACCACTGATCTTTCAACACAGCTACTAATCTGGACCGATCTTTAGTCACTACCATTGTTACCTTGTTACTTTAATATTTATCTCATTCTCTGATTGAGAAAAATCAGAATTTCAAACCTTTTCCACCCTTTTAAAGTGCTCCCTTTTCAACTCTTGCCTACTCTAAAAGACAAAAGTCATAAAACTACTATAATGTTCATTCAACTAACAGTCCATTCCTCTAGTTGAAGTGAAGGAGATGTCATTCCTCTTGTTCCTTTAGGCCAGTTCCTTTACCTACATTCTAAAACCCAACTCCACTAATCTTCTCAGTGGGAGCTTAAACTTTATCGGGGAGATAGACTAAACAGATTCCAGATATCTAAGGATACCATGTCACTAAATCTAATGGATTATATCCCATGTAATATTGCTCAACCTCTTAGCAGTATATATATGGAGAAGTCTCATGAGTTTCCACCTCCCATTATCAGGCTTCTACATGTTTGGCTACTTTCACTCGCTCTGTTTGTGTGCTCAGACACTCAGTTGTGTCCAACTCTTGGCAACACTGTGGGCTGCAGCCCTCCAGGCTCCTCAGCCCAAAGGCAAGAATACTGGGGCGAGTTGCCATTTCTTCCTCCAAGGGATCTTCCCAAACCAGGGATCGAACCCACGTCTTCTGAAGCCTCTTCCATTGGCAGGTGGATACCTCATCAGTAGCACCACCTGAGAAACCCTTTACTCACTTGAGCTCTCTTATTTTCTGATGTGTTTACTCAGATCAGATCAGATTAGATCAGTTGCTCAGTCATATCCGACTCTTTGCAACCCCATGAACTGCAGCACGCCAGGCCTCCCTGTCCATCACCAGCTCCTGGAGGTCACCCAGACTCACATCCATCGAGTCAGTGATGCCATCCAGCCATCTCATCCTCTGTCATCCCCTTCTCCTCTTGCCCTCAGTCCCTCCCAGCATCAGAGTCTTCTCCAATGAGTCAACTCTTCGCATGAGGTGGCCAAAATACTGGAGTTTCAGCTTTAGCATCATTCCTTCCAAAGAAATCCCAGGGCTGATCTCCTTCAGAATGGACTGGTTGGATCTCCTTGCAGTCCAAGGGACTCTCAAGAGTCTTCTCCAACACCACAGTTCAAAAGCATCAATTCTTCGGCGCTCAGCCTTCTTCACAGTCCTGCTCTCACATCCATACATGATCACAGGAAAGACCATAGCCTTGACTAGGTGAACCTTTGTTGGCAAAGTAATGTCTCTGCTTTTGAATATGCTATCTAGGTTGGTCATAACTTTCCTTCCAAGAGTCACCAATTGTATGTTTGCATCCCCTAAAACGTCAGTAATATGTGAAGAGGCTGTCAATGAAAAAAATTAATTGAAGTCACAATCTAAGAAAGAGGTGGAAAATTTTATATGAGCCAATCTGATGATTATAACCCAGGAGAAAGTCTTTCAGAAAGCTCTGAGGACTGTTCCACCCATCAGAGGTCAAAGCACAGTTATATATTCTTGAGACAATAAGTTATACATCAAAGTAACATACTGACAGTTTACATGGTCCAACAAAGCAATCCCTTACAGGATTGACAAAGGAATGTTATCACCTAAAGAGTTATTTTGCTGGCTCCAGGAGGAATTTGTGTGTGTGTGTGTGTGTGTGTGTGTCGGAGATGGAATTCCCATGTTCTCTAAGGAGATATGTTAATGAATGATGCAGATACCTGATGCATAATAAAAGGCAGGGAGGGAGTTTGTACTGGCTCAAACAGCACAGAACATTTTATGTTAATTTTTTTTCTAGCCTTAAAAATGGTTTTGTTTTTTTCGAGGTGACATACTTTAACCAAGTTTGTGAAGGTGGTAAGTATTAAGGCTGGCTAGAATTTGAACACAGGCATTCTGATTCTAGATTCTGTGCTTTATTGTATATTTCTCAACTTTAAAATATTGGGCATAGTCTGTGCAGATCACTGCTCTACTTCCTCACAAAGAAATGAGGGAGTTTGAAATCGGATAAAAACTATGGGCAAAGCAAAAATAAACAATGGTGGAGAGATTGAGAATAAAAGAAGAGGAAAGGAAGACAAGAAAACAACCCATCTCTTTATTTGGGAGGCAACAAAAAATATAACACCCTAGTAGTTTTCCCAGAGGTGATTTCTTACTTCTCTAAAAACAATATGCTGTTGAATGAGAAAAAGCAAGAGCTCAAGGTCCGGGCTAACTTATGTTAGAATACGGCCTTTAAAAAAGACAAACAGAACCAACTAAGGAATGTTCCTTAGACCCCATGATACTCAGGATCAATGAGAAACTTTCTAGAAGTCATCCAGCATAGAGTCTAGCAATAAGAATTTAGTAAGAAGTATGGCCACAGGACTGGAAAAGGTCAGTTTTCATTCAAATCCCAAAGAAAGCAATGCTAAAGAATGCTCAAACTATCACACAATTGCACTCATCTCACACTCTAGTAAAATAATGCTCAAAATTCTTCAAGCCAGGCTTCAGCAATACTTGAACCGTGAACTTCCTGATGTTCAAGCTGCTTTTAGAAAAGGCAGAGGATCAAGAGATCAAATTGCCAACATCCGCTTGATCATTGAAAAAGCAAGAGTTCCAGAAAAACATCTATTTCTGCTTTATTGACTATGCCAAAGCCTTTGACTGTGTGGATCACAATAAACTCTGGAAAATTCTGAGAGATGGGAATACCAGACTACTTGAGCTGCCTCTTGAGAAATCTGTATGCAGGTCAGGAAGCAACAGTTAGAACTGGACATGGAACAACAGACTGGTTCCAGATAGGAAAAGGAGTATGTCAAGGCTGTATAATGACACCCTGCTTATTTAACTTATATGCAGAGTACATCATGAGAAACGCTGGACTGAAAGAAACACAAGCTGGAATCAATTTTGCCGGGAGAAATATCAATAACCTCAGATATGCAGATGATACCACCCTTATGGCAGAAAGTGAAGAGGAATTCAAAAGCCTCTTGATGAAAGTGAAAGAGGAGAGTGAAAAAGTTGGCTTAAAGTTCAACATTCAGAAAACAAAGTTCATGGCATCTGGTCCCATCCCTTCATGGGAAATAGATGGGAAAACAGTGTCAGACTTTAGTTTTTGGGCTCCAAAATCACTGCAGATGGTGACTGCAGCCATGAAATTAAAAGATGTTTACTCCTTGGAAGGAAAGTTATGACCAACCTAGATAGCATATTCAAAAGCAGAGACATTACTTTGCCAACAAAGGTTCGTCTAGTCAAGGCTATGGTTTTTCCTGTGGTCACGTATGGATGTGAGAGCTGGACTGTGGAGAAGGCTGAGCGCCGAAGAATTGATGCTTTTGAACTGTGATGTTGGAGAAGACTTGAGAGTCCCTTGGACTGCAAGGAGATCCAACCGGTCCATTCTGAAGGAGATCAGCCCTGGGATTTCTTTGGAAGGAATGATGCTAAAGCTGAAACTCCAGTACTTTGGCCACCTGATGTGAAGAGTTGACTCACTGGAGGAGACTCTGATGCTGGTAGGGATTGGGGTCAGGAGGAGAAGGGGACGACAGAGGATGAGATGGCTGGATGGCATCACTGACTCAATGGACAAGAGTCTGGGAGAACTCCAGACATTGGTGATGGATAGGGAAGCCTGAGGTGCTACAATTCATGGGATCGCAAAGAGTCGGACACGAGTGAGCAACTGAACTGAACTAAACTGAAGAAGTATGTTGTCTTCTTTATCTACCATGCAAACCCTTCTTCACCCAAATCAATTTATTTCTGAAACTTCCTTCAACATTTCCCAATGACTCAAGCTGCAGCAAGAACACATCCTCATGCTTTTGCTTCAGCTCCCCCTATGTTGGAATAGAACCCAATATGGAACAAAGAAGTCACAGAGAGTAGTTTGGACCATTTCAAATGTGTGTTCAGCCTAACAAATACCAAAGCACTGACTCTGAAGTACTTTTAAAAGAAATACTGAATACGTGTTTTAAGCTATCTCAGTTTCTTTCACATGGTGGCAAAAAGGGAGCTGATTAACATGCTCAGGCCAGCATCAGACTCTTCAGTGAATCATTCCATAATAATGTGTTAAGTTGTATGCAAACTTCTACCCTTTAAATGAAAGGCAAATATTATTCTATATAAATCTAGGATGTTTAGCTATCTTCAGACATTGATTTATTTAAATCTGATTGAGTGGAATGCTAAGGTTTCTTACGATATTATTCTGTATCCAATGTTGCTTTCTTTTTCAAAAATTCAAATGCAAAAAACACCAAAGCTAAATAGGAATACAGAGAAAAGCAACAGTTCTATGATAAATGAAGTAGGTTATTCCTAATATGATAAAAGTTAAGAAATTTTAAAGAGTTCTCTACAGGTGCTAATTTTACTACTTGAATGAAATTAATAAGACTCTCTATAAAACAGCAGGAGATCCTTAGATTATACAAGTAATCAGCAAGAAAATTTATTGTGGTTTCATGAAGCATAAAATGTTTGTGTAATATATGCAAAAGTGGTACTTTATTCTCTGCAGTGAACAATTCTCAGTTCTTATAACAGAAAAATATTTAATAGTTTGACATCTCTCGAGGCATAGTTTTTAAAAGTTGTTCATGTGTGATTAATTTGACTCAATACAAAAAAACAATGCAGCAATGCTGAGTCACATAAAGCTACTGGAAGATCATATACATTAAAGTAATCAGAGATATATGCAGAAAAATGTAAAAGAACATCTTCTGAATTTTCTCTTTGAGATGCAGGCCAAATATAGAACAATACAGAACACAGAGTTAAGTCTCAGACAACATGCATTTAATAAATGATGGGGAAAATGAATAATAAAAAACTAACTAGAAAGAATATATCTGAAACCTGGGAAAGACTCTTAATGAAGCCAGTAAGTGTGTGTGTGTGGGCGGGGTGGGGGGCGGGTATTAAGTCATTTCAGTCATGTTTGACTCTCTGCAACCCCATGGACCATAGTCTGCCAGGCTCCTCTACTCAAAAGGATTCACCAGACAAGAATACTGGAGTGGGTTACCGTACCCTCCTCCAGAGGATCTTGCCAACCCAGGGATCAAACCTGCATCACTTTACATCTCCTGCATTGGCAGGTGGGTTTTTTACCACTAGCATACTTGGGAAGCCCAGTGAATCTAAGCAGTACCTAAAATATAGAATTTCTAAAAAGGAGTAAAGTAGATGGTAACTTGACTTTATGATATAAACTTTGGAATATATATTTTACACTTAATTGAATATAACCAAGTTCTATGTTATACTTCATTGTTGGAGGAAATAGCATGTATTTTTAATTAGGGTATTTTTTCATACATATTCCTTGATCCAATGCATTTTGTCTACATAAAGTTCCTTGGATTTCACACATTCAGACTTGGGCATGGTTAACTGGAAAGGACTCATGCAAGTGTTGGCACAGTCACATGACCATACAATGTTTAGTAAATACTGTATCATGATTTTTGTTATTGGGTCCTCTCCCTTATGAAAGTAACCGAGATTTTTCAAAAAGAGAGGAGATTTCAGAGATAATAGCACATAATTGAGTACCAGCCTTGGGAATCCAATCTGGACTCCTTATGCAACTGTACTTGAAGGATAGTTCTTAGTAATATAAAAAATAGAAAATATGAATGGCCAAAAAAAAAGCATGGTGATAGCAAACTTGACAAATACTTTTAAAATGAAAACATTTACTCTAAATAAATGTTAGAAACAATATATACCATTTGTAGATAACTTAGGAACATACTACATAGTAGATACTTTACTCAGATATTTTATACTAACTTACAATATTAAATAATAATAACTTCATGAGACAGGTGGAGAAGGCAATGGCAACCCACTCCAGTACTCTTGCCTGGAAAATCCCATGGACGGAGGAGGCTGGTAGGCTGCAGTCCATGAGGTCGCTAAGAGTCTTATATGACTGAGCAACTTCAATTTCACTTTTCACTTTCATGCATTGGAGAAGGAAATGGCAACACACTCCAGTGTTCTTGCCTTGAGAATCCCAGGGACGGGGGAGCCTGGTGGGCTGTCATCTATGGGGTCACACAGAGTCGGACATGACTGAAGTGACTTAGCAGCAGCAGCAGCATGAGACAGATGCAGTCATGAATCCCATTTTATACAGCAGGATACTGAAACAAAAGAGATCAATTAGTCCAACATATTATTTGGTAGAATCAGAATTTAAACCTTTGGTGGTCTGGCTTTTAACTTTGATCCCTTAACCAATATAATATATGACAGGCCCTCATTCTTACAGATGTGGAACCTGCAGATTAAACCAAGTAAAAAATACTCGGAAAAATATTTCAGAAATTTTCAAAAAGGAAAACATGAATTTTGCATGATAACAGCTATTTACAAAGTATTTATGTTAGGTATTATAAGTAATCTAGAGATGACTTAAAGAATATCAGAGGATGTGAGTAGGTTGTAGGCGTCCAAGGTGGCTGGCTCAGTGGTAAAGAATCTGCCTGCCAAGGCAGAAGATGTAAGAGATGCAGGTTCGATTTCTTAGTCCAGAAGATTCCCTGGACAAGAAATGACAACCCACTCCAGTATTCTTGCCTGGAAAATTCCATGCACAGAGGAGCCTGCCAGGCTACAGTCCATGGGATCACAGAGTCAGATAATACTGAGTGACTGAGCAGATGCATGTGTAGGTACATGCAAATACACTGCCATTTTACATAAGGTACTTAAGTATTCTTGGAATTTGGTGTCCGAAGTTGATTAGGATCCTAGAACTAAACCCTCACAGATTCCAAAGGAGGGCTGTACTACCTTTCATATGGCTGCAGCAAGAGACAGAGATGACAATTTTATTTGAAAGCAGACCTTGTTAATCATTTATGTCCTATATCTATTTGTGACTTATTTTGAAAATTTTCAGATTCCTTTCTCCTTCCTTACTGCAGAATATTTTGTTTGCCTCTTCACAATTCTCCAATTGCCTCTCTCTGTTGCCCAGTAAAATATGTCTTGTCACACAGAGGTTTGGCTATCTAATTTGTTAAATAACACTAAAACTGGATGTTTTCAAGTAAATCAGAAAGACTATACTTGAATGAGGGAACATAAGTATGAATTGTATGAGAACAAGTCATGACAATCAAATTAATATTATTCTGGACTGAATTTCAGAATGCTTTGAGTAAAAAACAATAAAATAAAATACAAAAGTTTCCCTAATAACCTACATTTATGTGAAACAGTTTTGTCCAAATTAACCTGAGAGCTTTCCAATATGCATAGTAAGGCAGCTAAGTAATTAAAAATAGCTCACTATTTGATATTCACAAAGTATGTCAATTATCATGAAAATTTTAATGTCCAACTTCTTTGTATAAAGTTGATTTATTATTATTCATAAAAAGAGGCTTTGAAATTATGGATATTTATACTTTGGGAGCATTCAACATTCATTGATTTGAGACATTAAATACAATTTTCTGCACTTGTTATTTAATTAAATGACTGAAAGTATCAATATAAAATAGTTAAGAATTTGAAGTTGTATTGAATTAGAGCTAAGTTGAAAAAGTATTCCAAAGCTGCAAGTTCTAATACAATCTTCTATTATGACTCTTTCCTCTAAAGTAATATTTTTTCCATATCAGAGACATATATGCCAGCTCTTTTTGTACTGATGAATAAAGTGAATTATTTTTCTGATTAGAATTTTTAATTTTGCTGTGATTTAATTAAAGACAGTTTTAAGCTTAAAACTATATATATGAATATTGAAATATATTACATTAGCTTTTTGTGTAACTACACTGAAAGAACTATCTTTACTTATTTTCTATTTTAAAATTCAGTTCCCTAGTGCTTGGAAGATAATTTGATATTCAAGCTTGACCCTTAATAGAGAATTAAGTCTACTCATCAACTTTGTAATTTTAGACCCACAATTTTATCAGTTCACCTATGAATGAATACACTGTCATATCAATTCTTAAAACATGCATTTATTCAAAATGCAGTACATTTCCACTATGGGAAATGAGTATTTTTGCTCATAGTACTCCCTTCTGTTGGATAATTCTAATCAACAGACATATTTCAAAGTCAAAAAGAAATTTTGAATAAAATTAAACTAGATTTACATATTCCTAGGAATACTACAGAAAATCCTATAACCTATTTAACTATTTAATTAAGTTAAATATAAGTTTTTCTTATCTTTACCAAGTAATTGCAATATAACTTCGTGGTTCTAGGCATTGTCCCTGGTGCTGAAATGAAAAAGCAAAATTGTAAAACTCCTGCCCTTATAGAGTTTACATTCTTAAAAGGAAGTCAGATCATATATAAATTCACTCTAGGTAAAAGTGAAGTACATATTTTACATTGAATAGTCAGGGAAGGTTTCTCTGAGTTGATGTCCACTAATCAAAAATGAAACTGGGGAGGGGGAAATGTCATGTAAGCATTACTGGGAACAATGTTGCTAGCAGAAAAATCAGCAACAACAAATGCTTTGAAGAGGAAAGAGGAACAGGAGGAGGGAGAGCAGAGCTAAATGAAAGAGAGTGAGGCGGGAAATGTTGGAGAAGTACACGGAATCCAGATCCTATAGGCCCAACGGGCTGTGTTAGACAGTCGTCTTTTGACTTTGAGGGATCAGAGTCTATTTCAGAGTTGTAAACAAAGGTGTGATATGCTCTTATTTAAATTTGTAAAGTATCACGCGGACAGCTGTGCTAACAAATCACTAAATGAGAGCAGTGTGGAAGAGGGCATTCCAAAAGGGAGGTTCTTACTATACTCCAGGTCAGAGACTCCAGTGGCATGAATCAGGGACACAGTTCTGAGGTGATGGCAGGTAACTAGATTATTGGTGAACCCAAGAGGACACGCTGATATATATAGAATCTAACACGTGATAAAGAGGATGAATCAATAATAAATCTTAAAAGTAGATAACTAATACGAATCTACTGTATACCACAGGGAACTCTCCTCAATACTCTGTAATGACCTATGTGGGAAAAGAATCTAAAAAAGAGTTGACATATGTATACATGTAACTGATTCACTCTGTTGTAAAACAGAAACTAACACAGTAAATCAACTATGAAAAGTGAAAATGAAAGTGTTAGTCTCTCAGTCGGTCATGTCCGACTCTTTGTAACCCTATGTACTGTAGCCCACCAGTCTCCTCTGTCCATGGAATTCTCCAGGCAAGAGTACTGGAGTGGGTAGCCATTAATTAAAAAAATAATAATAAATTGCTTTCTCTTGAGCAATCAGGGATAGTAGTGACATTTACTGGGATGGTAAAGCAGCTCTGAGAGGGGAATCAAATGCTCTGCTTTATCTTATTAACTGACATATTTAGTAAAAATATAAATAAGTAGGTAGGTAGAGTCATAGTTTCATTAGAACACTAAGATCTTGCAATAGGGTGTCACCCTTGCAAAGGGTGTCATCAGCACAAAGAATTTATCCAAAGATATGGACCATACAAAATTATCTAGGGCACAAATCAAGCAAGAGGAAAGATATTAAAAGTATGCTCTTAAGGCAGAAAAATAATAATTGTTGCACATCCAGAGACAGGTTAGGTTTGAGTCGACAGTGATGATAACTGTGAAAATGTAAGCTACCATAAACAAAAATAAAAAAAAAACGTGAGAGCAATAGAGTGTTTGGAAGTCAAAGGTAGGATTTTAGGGTGAATTAAAAGATTGTATTTGTATTTTTTTCTAAATTATTGATTACAATAAACAGCAGCAATGATATTAACAAAATCAACTTAGAATATAGATAACTATAGGTCAATCCATAGGCCTATCTAGAGATTTAGAATTCATCCTCATAGGATGAGCTAAATCCCAGACCTTGAATACCCCACAAAGGTAAAAAGTATATTTATGGTTTTAATTGTGTATTTTAGATTTTTGTTGCTTTTGTTGTTACAGGGTTGAGGGACATTCTTATAGACATATCAGGGCCCTAAGGGTAAACTGTTAAAATAATCAAGGCTAACATAGAAAACAAACTTATAGTTACCAAAGGGAAAGAGGATGAAAAAGGGATAAATTAGGAATTTGGAATTAGTAGACACAAGCTAGTATATGTAAAATAGATAAACAAGGTCCTACTATATAGCACCAGAGAACTGTGTTAAATATCCTGTAGCAAACCATAATGTAAAAGAAAAAAATAAAATAACTGAGGCTATCAGTTCAGTTCAGTTGCTCAGTCCTGTCCGATTCTTTGTGACTCCATGGATTGCAGCACTCCAGGCTTCCCTGTCCATCACCAACTCCCTGAGTTCACTCAAACTGACGTCCATCGAGTCGGTGATGCCATCCAGCCATCTCATTCTCCATTTTCCCCTTCTCCTGCCTTCAATCTTTCCCAGCACCAGGGTCTTTTACAATGAGTCAGTTCTTCACATCAGGTGGCCAAAGTATTGGAGTTTCAGTATCAGTTTTTCCAATAAATATTCAGGAGAGATTTCCTTTAGGATAGACTGCTTGGCTCTCCTTTTAGTCCAAGGGATTCCCGAGAGCCTTCTCCAACACCACAGTTAAAAAACATCAATTCTTCAGCACTCAGCTTTTTTCATAGTCCAACTCTTACATCCATGAATGGCTACTGGAAAAACCATAGCCTTGACTAGACAGATCTTTGTTGGCAAAGTAATGTCTCTTCTTTTTAATATGACGTCTACATTGGCCATGGCTTTTCTTTCAAGGAGGAAGCATCTTTTATTTCCATGGCTGAAATCACCATCTGCAGTGATTTTGAAGCCCCCCAAAATAAAGTCTTTCACTGTTTCCATTGTTTCCCCATCTATTTGCCATGAAGTGATGGGATAGGATGCCCTGATCTTAGTTTTCCGAATGTTGAGTTTAAGCTAGCTTTTTCACTCTCCTATTTCACCTTCATCAAGAAGCTCTTTTGTTCTTCACTTTCTGCCATAAGGGTGGTATCATCTAAGTAACTGAAACTATAGCCCTCATAATATTGTATAGCTGTTGTAACTGTGAAGATTCTGACTAGGAATAGCCAAAAAAGACAAGAAGTAATACTCAAACCAGTCTAATTTTACACTGTGATATTCCTAACATCATTTTATATGTCTATATTAGAAATAGTAAAAGGACAGGTGAATGAAACCAATAAAACCACATCCATGTTGTAACAGATGAAAATATTTCATTCTTTTTTCTCTAATATTCCCTTGTCCCAGACAGTTGTACTCAAGCGTTTCTGACTCTGTGTGATCCCTTGGGCTGTAGAACTCCACTCTCCCCTGGCCATGTGATTTTCCAGGCAAGAATACTGGAGTGGTTTGCAGTTTTCTACTCTAGGAGATCTTTCTGACCCAGGGATCGAACCTATGTCTCTTGCATCTCCTGTACTGACAAGCGAAATCTTTACCACTGTGCCACCTGGAGTCCCATATTTGTATACACACATCATAACCTCTTTATGCATTCTTCTATTGATGGACATTGAGGGTGCTTCCATATCTTGGCTATTGAAAAGCTACAGTGAACACTGGACTGAATATTTTTTCAAATTAGTGTTTACATATTCTTTGAATGAACACCCAATTGAAATTGCTGGATTATATGGTATTCCTATTTTTAATTTTTTGAGGAATCCCCATACTGTTTACCCTAGAGGCAGCACCAATTTACATTTCCACCAACACTGAATGAGAATTTCCCTTCTCCACATCTTCTCTCTAACACTCATTATGTGTGTTCTTTTCGATAATGGTCATTATGTAACAGGCAAATTTGGCCTTGGAATACGGAATGAAGCAGGGCAAAGACTAACAGAGTTTTGCCAAGAAAATGCACTGGTCATAGCAAATACCCTCTTCCAACAACACAAGAGAAGACTCTATACATGGGCATCACCAGATGGTCAACATTGAAATCAGATCGATTATATTCTTTGCAGCCAAAGATGGAGAAGCTCTATACAATCAGCAAAAACAAGACCAGGAGCTGACTGTGGCTCAGACCATGAACTCCTCATTGCCAAATTCAGACTGAAATTGAAGAAAGGAGGGAAAACCACTAGACCATTCAGGTATGACCTAAATCAAATCCCTTATGATTATACAGTGGAAGTGAGAAATAGATTTAAGGGCTGAAATCTGACAGACAGAGTGCCTGATGAACTATGGAATGAGGTTCGCGACATTGTGCAGGAGACAGGGATCATGACCATCCCCATGGAAAAGAAATGCAAAAAAGCAAAATGGCTGTCTGGGGAGGCCTTACAAATAGCTGTGAAAAGAAGAGAAGCGAAAAGCAAAGGAGAAAAGGAAAGATATAAACATCTGAATGCAGAGTTCCAAAGAATAGCAAGAAGAGATAAGAAAACCTTCTTCAGCCATCAATGCAAAGAAATAGAGGAAAACAACAGAATGGGAAAGATGAGGGATCTCTTCAAGAAAATCAGAGATACCAAAGGAATATTTCATGCAAAGATGGGCACAATAAAGGACAGAAATGGTATGGACCTAACAAAGCAGAAGATATTAAGAAGAGGTGGCGAGAATACACAGAAGAACTGTACAAAAAAGAGGTTCACGACTCAGATAATCATGATGGTGTGATCACTGACCTAGAGCCAGACATCCTGGAATGTGAAGTCAAGTGGGCCTTAGAAAGCATCACTACGAACAAAGCTAGTGGAGGTGATGGAATTCCAGTGGAGCTATTCCAAATCCTGAAAGATGATGCTGTGAAAGTGCTACACTCAATATGCCAGCAAATTTGGAAAACTCAGCAGTGGCCACAAGATTGGCAAAGGTTAGTTTTCATCCCAATCCCAAAGAAAGGCAATGCCAAAGAATGCTCAAACTACCGCACAATTGCACTCATCTCACACGCTAGTAAAGTAATGCTCAAAATTCTCCAAGCCAGGCTTTAGCAATATGTGAACCGTGAACTTCCTGATGTTCAAGCTGGTTTTAGAAAAGGCAGAGGAACCAGAGATCAAATTGTCAACATCCGTTGGATCACGGAAAAAGCAAGAGAGTTCCAGAAAAACATCTATTTCTGCTTTATTGACTATGCCAAAGCCTTTGACTGTGTAGATCACATAAACTGTGGAAAATTCTGAAAGAGATGGGAATACCAGACCACCTGATCTGCCTCTTGAGAAATCTGTATGCAGGTCAGGAAGCAACAGTTAGAACTGGTCATGGAACAACAGACTGGTTCCAAATAGGAAAAGGTGTACGTCAAGGCTGTATATTGTCACCATGTTTATTTAACTTATATGCAGAGTACATCATGAGAAATGCTGGACTGGAAGACACACAAGTTGGAATCAAGATTGCCAGGAGAAATATCAATAACCTCAGATATGCAGATGATACCACCCTTATGGCAGAAAGTGAAGAGGAACTAAAAAGCCTCTTGATGAAAGTGAAAGTGGAGAGTGAAAAGGTTGACTTAAAGCTCAACATTAAGAAAACAAAGATCATGGCATCTGGTCCCATCACTACATGGGAAATAGATGGGGAAACAGTGGAAACAGTGTCAGACTTTCTTTTCTGGGCTCCAAAATCACTGCAGATGGTGACTGCAGCCATGAAATTAAAAGACACTTACTCCTTGGAAGGAAAGTTATGACCAACCTAGATAACATATTCAAAAGCAGAGACATTACATTGCCAAGAAAGTTTCGCCTAGTCAAGGCTATGGTCTTTCCTGTGGTCATGTATGGATGTGAGAGCTGGACTGTGAAGAAGGCTGAGCACCGAAGAATTGATGCTTTTGAACTGTGGTGTTGGAGAAGACTCTTGAGAGTCCCTTGGACTGCAAGGAGATCCAACCGGTCCATTCTGAAGGAGATCAGCCCTGGGATTTCTTTGGAAGGAATGATGCCAAAGCTGAAACTCCAGTATTTTGGCCACCTCGTGCAAAGAGTTAACTCATTGGAAAAGACTCTGATGCTGGGAGGGATTGGGGGCAGGAGGCAAGGGGACGACAGAGGATGAGATGGCTGGATGGCATCACTGACTCGATGGATGTGAGTCTGAGTGACCTCCAGGAGTTGGTGATGGACAGGGAGGCCTGGTGTACTGCAGTTTATGGGGTCGCAAAGAGTCAGACATGACTGAGTGACTGATCTGATCTGATTATTTTTTAAAAATTAATTTTTATTGGAGTAATCTTGATTTACAATGTTGTGTTAGTTTCTGCTGTACAGAAAATTAAAGCAGATATACAAATACATATTTTCACTTTTTTAGATTCTTTTCCCATAAAGACCATTATAGATCATTGAGTCTCATTCTCTGTGGTATAAACTAGGTCTTAATTAGTTATCTATTTTATATATAGTAGTGTGTATTTGTCAATCTTAATCTCTCAATTCATCCTTCTCTCCATTTCTCCTTGGTAACCCTAAGTTTGTGTTCTATATCTGTATCTCTATATCTGTTTTATAAATAAATTCATTTGAATCTTTTTTTTTTATTTAGAATCCACATATAAGCCATATTATATGATATTTGTCTTTCTCTGACTTACTCCATTCAGTATGACAATCTCTGGGTCCATGTGCTGCTGCTGCTGCTGCTAAGCCGCTTCAGTCGTGTCTGACTCTGTGCGACCCCATAGACGGCAGCCCACCAGGCTCCCCCGTCCCTGGGATTCTCCAGGCAAGAACACTAGAGTGGGTTGCCATTTCCTTCTCCAATGCATAAAAGTGAAAAGTGAAAGTGAAGTTGCTTAGTTGCATCAGAATCTTAGCGAACCCATGGACTGCAGCCCACCAGGGTCCTCCATCCATGGGATTTTCCAGGCAAGAGTACTGGGGTGGGGTGCCATTGCCTTCCCCGCTGAGTCCATCTATGTTGTTATAAATGGTATTGTTTCATTATCTTTATGGATGAGCAATATTCCATTGTATATATATATATCACATCATCTTTATTCATTAATTCATCAATGGACATTTAGGTTGCTTCCATGGCCTGTCCATTGTTAATAGTGCTTCAGTGAACATTGGGATGCACATATCTTTTGGAATTATTTTTCTCTCTGGTATATGCCCAAGAGGAGGATTGCTAAATCCATAAGGCAGTTCTATTTTTAGTATTTTTTTTTAAGGAACGTCCATACTGTTCAACAACAGTGTAGGAAGGTTTCCTTTTGTCCATACCCTCTCCACCATTTATTGTTTGTAGACTTTTTTGATGATGGGCATTCTTAGTGGTATAAATTGTTAGTGAAAGTGTCAGTCACTCAGTCACGTCTGACTCTGTGATCCATGGAACATAGCACACCAATGTCCTCTGTCCATGGAATTCTCCAGAGAATAATACTGGAATGGGTAGTCAATCCCTTATCCAGGGGATCTTCCCAATTCAGGGGTCAAGTTTGCATTTTCTGCATTGTAGGAAGATTATTTACCATCTGAGCCACAAGGGGACTGGTGTAAGGTGATACCTTATTGTAGTTTTGATTTGCATTTCCCTATTTGATTAGCCTTTCTCTATCATTTTTAATTATTAGTAATGTTGAGCATCTTTTCATGTGCTTTTTGGCCATATCTATGCCTTCTTTCGGAGAAGGTAATGGCACCCCACTCCAGTACTCTTGCCTGGAAAATCCCACGGTCAGAGGAGCCTGGTGGGCTGCAGTCCATGGGGTCGCTAAGAGTCGGACATGACTGAGCGACTTCACTTTCTCTTTTCACTTTCATGCATTGGAGAAGGAAATGGCAACCCACTCCAGTGTTCTTGCCTGGAGAATCCCAGGGATGGGGAAGCCTGGTGGGCTGCCGTCTATGGGGTCACACAGAGTTGGACACGACTGAAGTGACTTAGCATGGCATGCCTTCTTTGAAGAAACATCCAAAGAAATGTAGCTGTCCAGTTTTCTGAGACCCACTTATTAGACTGTTTCTTCTCCATTGTATATTCTTGACTCTGTTATCAGATTAGGTGACCAGAGGTGCATGAGTTTACCTCTTACTGGTGTGAGGTGATATCTCATTGTAGTGCTTTTGATTTGCATTTTCCTGATGTAAAAAGTGATGGCAGATCATCTTTTCATGTGCCTTCAAATCCTCTGCCCTTTTTAAAATCAGGGTTTGCTTTTTGTTGTTGAGTTGTATGTGTTCTTTGTACTGTGGATATTAACCCTTTATCAGCAAATACCTTCTGATATTTAGTAGGTAGTTTTTTTGTGTTTTTTTTTTTTTTTTGCTTTGTTCATAGTTTCCTTCAGTGTGATAAAGTTTTTTAGTTTGATGTAATCCTATTTATTTTTTCTCCTGAGAAGAAACATTCCCAAAAAACACTGCTAAGACTGATGTAAAAGAGTGTACTGCCTACATTTTCTGTTAGAAGTTTTATGGTTTGAGGTCTTACATTTAATCTTTAATATATTTTTTTTGTTTATTTTTGTATATGGTTTAAGAAAATCATCCAGTTTGACTATTTTGCAAATATCTGTCCAGTTTTCCCAACAAAATTTAAGAGATTGTCTTTTATCCATTGTATATTCTCAACCTCTTTGTCATATTTAATTGATCATAAGGTTTACTCCTGGGCTCTTTGTTGTACTGATCCATATGTCCGTTTTTGTGCCAGTACCATACTATTTTGATTAATGTAACTCTGTAGTATAGTCTGAAGTCATGGAGTATGATACTTACTGTTTTGTTCTTTTTTAAGGTTGTTTTAGCTATCCAGGATCTTTTGTGTTTCCATGAAAATTTTCAAATTATTTGTTTCAGATTTTTATTTTTTTTAATTTTACAATATTGTATTGGTTTTGTCATATATCAAAATGAATCTGCCACAGGTATACATGTGTTCCCCATCCTGAAACCTCCTCCCTCCTCCCTCTCCATACCATCCCTCTGGGTCGTCCCAGTGCACCAGCCCCAAGCATCCAGTATCGTGCATCAAACCGGGACTGGTGACTCGTTTCATATATGATATTATACATGTTTCAGTGCCATTCTCCCAAATCATCCCACCCTCTCCTTCTCCCACAGAGTCCAAAAGACTGTTTTATACATCAGTGTCTCTTATGCTGTCTTGTATACAGGGTTATTGTTATCATCTTTCTAAATTCCATATATATGCATTAGTATACTGTATTTGTGTTTTTCTTTCTGGCTTACTTCACTTTGTATAATAGGCTCCAGTTTCATCCACCTCATTAGAACTGATTCAAATGTATTCTTTTCAATGGCTGAGTAATACTCCATTGTGTATATGTACCACAGCTTTCTTATCCATTCATCTGATGATGGACATCTAGGTTGCTTCCATGTCCTGGTTATTATAAACAGTGCTGCGATGAACATTGGGGTACACGTGTATCTTTCAGTTCTGGTTTCCTCAGTGTGTATGTCCAGCAGTGGGACTGCTGGATCATAAGGCAGTTCTATTTCCAGTTTTTTAAGGAATCTCCACACTGTTCTCCATAGTGGCTGTACTAGTTTGCATTCCCACAGTTTTATATAAAAACTTCCACTGGTATATTGATAGGGATTGTATTAAATCTGTAGATTTCCTTGAGTAGCATCACCATTTTAATAATATTATTTTGGTGCATGAGCATGGCATATATTCCCACCCGTTTGTGTCATCTTCAATTTTTTTCCTCAGTGTGTTATAGTTTTCTGAGTACAGGTCTTTTATCTCCTTAGTTAGATTTATTCCAAGGTACTTTATTTGTTTTGATGCAATTATAAATGGAGTTTTTTTTTTTTTTTAATTTTTTTGATTGTTAGTTGTTATTATATAGAAACCCAAGGATTTCTGCAATTTTAATTAATTAATTGTTCTAAATCACCTCAGTTGTGTCTGACTCTTTGTGACGCTATAGACTTTACCTTGCAGGCTCCTCTATCCATGGGATTCTCCAAACAAGAATACTGGAGTGGACTGCCATGCCTTCCTCCAGGAGATCTTCCTGACCCAGGAGCAAATCTGCATCTCTTACATCTCCTGCATTGGCAAGTAGTTTCTTTACCACCAGTGACACTTAGGAAGCCCTTAATTAATTAATTAAGTGTGCTGGAACTTAACCAAGTTCACTCATGTGTTCCAGTAATTTTCTGGTGGTGTCTTTAGGATTTTCTATGTACAGTGTCTCTGCAAATAATGAGTTTTACTTCTAGTTTTCTTATTTAGATTCTTTTAATTTCTGTTTTATTATCTGCCTGCTGATACTAGGACTTCCAATACTATGTTGAATGTAAGTGGTGAGTGGGCATTCTTGTCTTGGTCATGACTTAGAGGAAGTGCTTTCAGCTTTTCACCTTTGAGTGTGTTGTCAGCTGTGGTCTTGTCATATATGGCCTTTGTTACTTTGAGCTATGGTCCTTAACATCCACTTAGTTGATAGTTTTTATCATAAATGAATGTTGAATTGTGTCAAAAGCATTTTCTGCATCTATTGAGATCATCATATGATTTGTTTCAGTTTGGAAATGTGATGTATCACTTTATTCATAGATAGTGAACCATCCTTGTATCCCCAGGGTAAATTCTACTTTATGATTGTGTATGACCTTGTTAATGTATTATTGATCAGTTTGGTAATATTTTGTTGAGGAACTTGTATCCATGTTCATCAGTGATACTGGCCTGCAATTTTCTTTTTCTGTGTTATTTTTGTCTGGTTTTAGTACTAACATGATAGTGGTTCACAGAATGAGTTTAGAAGTATTCCTTCCTCTGAAGTATTTTGTAATAGTTTGAGAAGAATAGGTGTTAAGTTTTTCTCAAAATGTTTGGCACAATTTACCTGTGAAGCTGAGTGGCCCTGAAATTTAGCTTGTTGGGAGTTGTATTTGTTTGTTTCTATTTTTGTTTCTGTTTTAATTACTGATTCAACTTCAAACTGGTAATCAGTCTATTCACATTATCGTTTCTTTCTGATTCACCTTGATGTACTGTACACTTCTAGGAATTTAAATAAGAAGTTTCTTTTGTATTAATATTAGTGAGAGACCTTACTAATACTGAAATTGAAAATTCATAATTCACATATATGCTTCTCCCAATATATTTTTCTGTTGTTCCTATTGTTCTCCTCCTCTTATGTCAGAAGCACTAAGTTCAGTGCATAATTACTCACTGTTTGTTCTAATTGCTGATTACTTCATAAACGTTACTCTTAGAGGGCATGAACTATATGTTATCTGAGCACATCCATAAAAATGACCTACTAATGAAACTATCATGAGAAATGAAGTTTAACAAAGCAAAACAAAAATAGTATTCATCCACAGAATAAAAAATACAAAAACAATTTCTTCTGTTATACAAAGATACATAAAATTTAAGCAGTATGGATATTTTGCAAGTCTGTTTTTACACTCTCTGCTATGTATAGTCTTAAAAAGGTTCATAACTTATATTAAGAGCAAGTTAAGTGAAAATCTTCTATGATAGAAATTTCAGCAAATATATCTATGAGTATGGTTAAAATACTGTTTTTATTTGAAAGCTGTATATCTTAATGTCAATAAAATTATACATATGAAAATAAAATAAATACTGTTATAAAATAAATATTGAGATCAGAATACCTAGAACCATCTTGCTGCTGCTAAATCACTTCAGTCGTGTCCGACTCTGCGTGACCCCATAGACGTCAGCCCACCAGGCTCTCCTGCCCCTGGGATTCTCCAGGCAAGAAAACTGGAGTGGGTTGCCATTTCCTTCTCCAATGCATGAAAGCAAAAAAGTGAAAGTGAAGTCGCTCAGTCGTGTCCGACTCTTAGCGACCCCATGGACTGCAGCCCACCAGGCTCCTCCATCCATGGGCTTTTCGAGGCAAGAGTACTGGAGTGGGGTGCCATTGCCTTCTCCAATCTTAAAAGAAAACTATTTCTATAGTTTTAATAGTTAATGTGCCCAATCTAGAGGGACAGAGTGGGGCGGGTGTGGGAGGGAGATTCAGGGTGGAGGGGACATATTTAAGTATAGGCTGAGCGCCAAAGAATTGATGCTTTTGAACTGTGGTGTTGGAGAAGACTCTTGAGAGTCCTTTGGACTACACGGAGATCCAACCAGTCCATTCTGAAGGAGATCAGCCCTGGGATTTCTTTGGAAGGAATGATGCTAAAGCTGAAACTCCAGTATTTTGGCCACCTCATGTGAAGAGTTGACTCATTGGAGAAGACTCTGATGCTGGGAGGGATTGGGGGGCAGGAGGAGAAGGGGACGACAGAGGATGAGATGGCTGGATGGCATCACTGACTCGATGGACGTGAGTCTGAGTGACTTCTGGGAGTTGGTGATGGACAGGGAGGCCTGGCGTGCTGCGGTTCATGGGGTCGCAAAGAGTCGGACACGACTGAGCGACTGATCTGATCTGATGGTAGACTCGGAGAAGGCAATGGCACCCCACTCCAGTACTCTCGCCGGGAAAATCCCATGGACGGGAGAGCCTGGTGGGCTGCAGTCCATGGGGTCGCTAAGAGTCCGACAAGACTGAGCGACTTCACTTTCACTTTTCACTTTCATGCATTGGAGAAGAAAATGGCAACCCACTCCAGTGTTCTTGCCTGGAGAATCCCAGGGACGGGGGAGCCTGTTGGGCTGCCGTCTATGGGGTTGCACAGAGTCGGACACGACTGAAGCGACTTAGCAGCATGGTAGACTCATGTTGATGTATGGCAAAAATCATCACAATATTGTAAAGTAATTATCTTACAATTAAAATTAATTTTAAATAGTTAACATGCCTAAATGGTTGAAGAGTTATCAGTGTTTCAAATGTTTCAGATGTTCAAAATGACTAAATACATTAAAAAGATGACAACTAAATGTTAAAAAGTGCAATTCATGTGTATGCCTAAGTGCTTATATACATTTTTAACAAAGCTCGCCATTTTAATAAACATTATGACATGATATTATTCCATTATAAAGTCTTATTTTTCCTAATTGTTTTTACGCAATGTTGAGTCCTAGAAAAAGGTGTGAGTTACTTTTCTTTCTGAGAGATGTTACCACTTGATACGTCAGATTCCTTATCTTATAGGGAGTCAAATTTGAATTATTAGTATCTCCTATGTGTTATATTCAAAAGCAGAGACATCACTTTGCCAACAAAGGTTCGCCTAGTCAAGGCTATGGTCTTTCCTGTGGTCATGTATGGATGTGAGAGCTGGACTGTGAAGAAGGCTGAGCGCCGAAGAATTGATGCTTTTGAACTGTGGTGTTGGAGAAGACTCTTGAGAGTCCCTTGGACTGCAAGGAGATCCAACCAGTCAATTCTGAAGGAGATCAGCCCTGGGATTTCTTTAGAAGGAATGATGCTAAAGCTGAAACTCCAGTATTTTGGCCACCTCATGCAAAGAGTTGACTCATTGGAGAAGACTCTGATGCTGGGAGGGATTGAGGGCAGGAGGAGAAGGGGACGACAGAGGATGAGATGGCTGGATGGCATCACTGACTCGATGAATGTGAGTCTGAGTGACCTCCGAGAGCTGGTGATGGATAGGGAGGCCTGGCGTGCTGCAGTTCATGGGGTCGCGAAGAGTCGGACACGACTGAGCGACTGATCTGATCTGATGTGTTATATTATGGTTTAGATTCAAACTCCTATGTACTATATATATAAATATATGTATAATTATGCTTTAGATTCAAACATCATTTGCCAAAGATGCTTTCTTCATAATGTCTAAGGATGTAGATTTTACTTTTATTAAAGCTATGCATTAAATAATCATAAAAGAAGCTTGAATAACATTTTAAGACATAACTGCACTATTATCCCATAATTTGTTTTCTATAGTTAGAAATAGTGTGCAACATTTGGAAATGCCAAGCATCATACAAAGGAAACAGGAATTTTAGATAAAGGTATTTGAGATTAATATAACATTCATAGGACTTCCCAATTAAAACTTTCACATTTGCAGTGCATTTTAAACAGTTAATCTCCTAATGAGACATACGCACCAATGAGAAGTAAGTTGCAGGACTGAATGTGGCCCTGAGGCCTGCATCTGGAAAGGGCTACATTTCGGTATTTTTAGAGCTAGCTCGTTTCATTTGGAAAAGATAGTGCTATACTGCCACCTTCTGATCAGATCAAATGCTTTTGGTATAATTAACGTTTTTAAGGCATAAAATATTAGGATACTTTATATTTTTCTTAATAAAATTATTTGTAATATTATGCACATGCAAAATAATTTGAGCAGCATATAACTAAATTATATAAAATAACAGCAAATTAAACAACCATAAACCTACTGTCCAAATTAAGAATTAAACATTATCAACAATACTGAAACTGCCTGCATAAACCTGCCCAATCCTATCTAACATTAAAACTTAACTCTGAAAATGTATTTTTTTCTCCCACAGATTTGTAACCTATATTTGTAATCTATTTACTTAGCATGTCTGTGGTTCTTTGTTGCTTCTGATCTATTCCCTATACATGTTGCTGATAACTCCTGTGTGTTTCAATAGATACACTACTCTTCTCCTTTACCTTTACTCTGTTGGGGAAAAATGCTTTCATTTATTTAACATTTACTGGACACCTACTATGCGTCCAACAGCTCTAAGGGAGAACAAGATGAAATCTCTGCTTGCCCAATGAATAAGTTTTATATGCAACTCAGAAAATCAACTGAACAATTAAACTCCAGTTAGGTAAGTGCCATAGTTAAACTAATACAAAGTCCTTTTTCTCAACTTGGCTGATTTTCAAGAACCTGGTGGTAATGCAGACACTGACAGAGGATCTGGCCAGCATGGACTCTTAATTAAATAATGGAATGGCTCAGGACACTGTCATCAGGTCAGTAATATGATTGGATCCAGGATTTTAATTCAAATGTCCTGTGAGAAATTCATTTTATCACATTTCACTTAAGCCCTGTAATACACAATACTGTTGTTCTAGTAAACTTGGCAGATGTTATTATTGGCTATAAGAAATGCCTAGAAGGGATATAAATGAAAATGATATTAGTTTGCTTTCCTAGGAAAAGTATTCTAAAGGTTGAGATGGTCAAATTTGTCTATAAATACCCAGGACAGAAATTTTATTTAATAGCTATTCATTTTTCACAGCAATCTTCCATAGGATTTTAAATAATAAAAATCAAACAAGAAGCTCATTTACTAATTAAAATATTTTCAAAAGCTAAGTCTTTCATATAAGAACATTAGGAGCTTCCCAGATGGTGCTAGTGGTAAAGAGTCCACCTGCCAATGCAGGAGATGCAGGAGACTTGGGAGACTTGGGTTCAATCCCCAGGTTGGGAAAATCCCCTGAAGAAGTGCATGGTAACCCACTCCAGTATGCTTGCCTGGAGAATCCCATGAACAGAGGCACTTGGCAAGCTACAGTCCAAAGTGTTGCAAAGAGTCAGACATGACTGAAGTGACTTAGCATGCACATGTATATGAACATTAATTGAAATAAGTTGTTCTCACTTTTGAAATTGCTGAGAAATATTATACTATATTTAAAAACATCTGACTTAACAGGTAACCACAAATAATACAATTCAGCAAGAAAAATAAGTTTATTAAATTTTAATAGGCATACATGTAAAATGAGTTAAGTTTGGAAAATGATCAGGAATCTCTCTTTCAGTTTTATAAACTTGGTTGTACATCAAAGGCAAAAATTGTATACAAATATTTCCTGATGTCTTATCATTTTAGGTAGAAAAATGAAAAGTCACTCAAAATTTGCGTGTAGTTTTCTATGAAAAAACTCTCATCCTAGCTCATTGGAAGCGAGATGAAAGCATCTGATAGTTTTCTGAAGCCATTTCATAACTTGTACTTGAATAAGATCAATACTAGCATAGCTGCTCGACCGTGGTTTCCTGGTGGTGCCTGGTTAGTTATCAGTGAAGATTTTCCCTTATTCCTTTAATTTAAATATCTCAAAATAACACCACCCTTAACTGTTCTTAATCTTCAGCAATCCTGAATTCAGAGCATTTAAATATCAAGTGGTCTTTCTAGCTACACTGCTATCTGATCTGGATCTTGCATAATATTATCTGGATCTTCTATACTATAAGGGGCCTCCCAGGTAGCTCAGTGGTAAAGAATCCATCTGCCAATGCAGGAGATTCAGGAGATGTGGCTTTGGTTCCTGGGTCAGAAAGACCCCCTGGATTAAGAAATGGCAACCTACTCCATTGTTCTTGCTGGGAAAATCCAACGGACAGAGGACAATGGTGGGCTACCATCCATGTGGTCACAAAAGAATTGGACGTGATTTAGCATGTACACACACAGACACATAAAATCCATCTTTTAAACAACAGTTAGATCACCCTCATTAGACCACACTCCTAGTACCATTTTTCTATGTGTAAGCAATGATCTAAAATTGTATCTTACACAAATAGAATTGCTTTATTCTATGCCTCAATAATTTTTCTTTAGTTATATGTAATATTTATTATAAAACATTATATAACGTTATAAACATTATAAAACATTATATTGTTTGTCTTTTTTACATATATCCATTTGCCAACAAAGGTCTGTCTAATCAAGGCTATAGTTTTTCCAGTGGTCATGTATGGATGTGAGAGTTGGACTATAAAGAAAGCTGAGTGCTGAAGAATTGATGCTTTTGAACTGTGGTTTTGGAGAAGACTTGAGAGTCCCTTGGACTGCAAGGAAATACAACCAGTCCATCCTAAAGGAGATCACTCCTGAGTGTTCATTGGAAGGACTGATGTTGAAGCTGAAACTCCAATATTTTGCCCACCTGATGCAAAGAACTGACTCATTTGAAAAGACCCTGATGTTGGGAATTGAGGGCAGGAGAGAAGGGGACAACAGAACATGAGATGGTTGGATGGCATCCGACTCAATGGACATGGGTTTGGGTGGACTCTGGAGATGGTGATGGACAGGGAGGTCTGGTGTGCTGCAGTTCATGGGGTCGCAAAGAGTCGGACACGTCTGAGCGACTGAACTGAATTTTTATTATTACTGTTCTCATCATTCTTTTTAAAGTACAACTCTTAATTTACGATATTCACTTGGAATTCAGTCTCCCCTTCTACAGTAGTTTTAGTCTCTTCTCATACTTTCATCTGTTTCATCCCCCTAAACCTCGGTGAAACTTATAAAAGCATGCCATTTTTTAAAAGACTAGATCAAGCATAAGCAAAGCATTTATATTTGAATTATTTAGTGCTTGAAATATTTCTTCAAGGAAGATAATAGTAGGTATTGCTCCTTCCAGACAATTAGTAATCTCTATCTAAAAGACAAGTCAGCACCAAGGTGCATACTGCCAGTTTACTTATTGTGGTGTTTGGATAGATTACTGACAGGGCACCAAACAGTCTATGCACTCAGACATCAAAGAGAAAATGAGTGCATGCTATAGTCTATGTGGAAACATGATTGTTAGTCTCTGTGTTTATGAATATATAATTTAGTATGGAAAACTTAGCTGGAGTAAAATTTTAATAAAATGGTTTGGGAAAGAACATTTTTTTGATACATGATCTAGGCTATTTATAAAGACTGAAATAAAAGCAACTTTGAAGTATTATCAAGTCCCTCATTTTCCTTTTACTCAAATAGGATTGGCATTGCTCAAGGTTAAATTATGCACCTAACCACATCGTGAATTTTGTTTTACTGTGAATTAAATTGCAAGTGCCTCACCTTGCAATATTAGAATTGTTTTCCTTTAAGTCCTAAAGGTTTTTCAATCTTCAGTAGTTCCTTATTAAAATGCAAATACTCTCAGACTGGAAAGCCCTTAACTCAAAAGTATTTAACACTTTGGAAAGCAGAAGGGCATGATGACCTCTAACTGGGAGAAGTAAGTAGTTACTGATGTCATGACTGCAGAAGGGAGGAGTGTGCTGGGAAAACCAGGGCAGCCACCTGGAATTGTCAATATTGTCTCTCTACAACCTAAATATGTTATGTTCTTAATGTGTTTAATCAATGATATTAAACTATCTTTTCTTTAATATGTGATGGTAGTGTTTTTCTCCTCAGATTTTTGGCAGAGCAAAATCAAACCAGTAAGATTGAACCTCCTGCATATCTGAGCTGGAAGAGGCATGCCTCCTGCCCCACCAGGCTACAGACCAATTGTTATGGCCAGAGTTCACAGTAGAATAGGACCCTGTTTCATTTCCCAAGCACTTCCTTCAGTGATACATTAATTTGCTAAAAATATAGAATCAAGAAATGCTTTTTATGTATATGTAGTTCATGGGGTCTCAAAGAGTCGGACACGACTGAGCGACTGATCTGATCTGATCTGATTTGATAGTCTCTATGTCATGGCATTACATTTTTGGCCAACATACCTGTAAACAACTAAATTTATTTTATTATCAAAGTTCGGGGAGTTCATGAATCAAAACTATAGGACAGTTAGTGGCAAATATTTCTTATTAATCATAATATGGCAGCATTGGGCACCATGTGTGTATTGCTTTGTTACAATGTAACACAGAATTTATGAAAATCATGTTTAAAACTAATAATCTGCTTTCTTGTTTATGTGTATGATATAGAGCTTGTGCGGATCTCTTTCAATAAACAAATGCATAAGCTAACAAATCTTGAATTATACTAAAAAACTGAAATATATCTGTATTTGTTAAGAGGTTTTAGTAGAAGAAAGAGGAAACCAAACACAAACTGTCAAACATAAATGTATATTTCCGATTTTTCTTAACTTTCAGATGAAAAGACAGAAGTTTTCAGTTTTCAAGTAATGAAGGATTCTACTTATTTTTAATGAACTAGTATTCCACTTAAAAAAATCCCTTCATATTATGTTGATTCAAATGGACACAAATGCTCCATTATCCATGGTTGATAATACTATTTTATCTGGAAAATGCCATGCTGATTGGAATCGGCATGGGTAATCTGAGCTGATCACTGCAGCAAGGAGGAGGAGCTGGGGTTTCTCCCACTGCAGGGTGAAAAATGAGCTTCTATTGGGGTCATACAAACAGTATGGCTATTGAACACGGTGAAAGGAACGGTGGGAACACAATCAGATTATTACATATAGCCGATCCCAAATACAGCTTCAGTTCAGTTCAGTCACTCAGTCATGTCTGACTCTTTGTGACCTCATGAATCACAGCACGCCAGGACTCCCTGTCCATCACCAACTCCCAGAGTTCACTCAGACTCACGTCCATTGAGTCAGTGATGCCATCCAGCCATCTCATCCTCTGTCATCCCCTTCTCCTCCTGCCCCTAATCCCTCCCAGCATCAGAGTCTTTTCCAATGAGTCAACTTTTCTCATGAGGTGGCCAAAGTTTTGGAGTTTCAGCTTTAGCATCATTCCTCCCAAAGAAATCCCAGGGTTGATCTTCAGAATGGACTGATTGGATCGCCTTGCAGTCCAAGGGACTCTCAAGAGTCTTCTCCAACACCACAGTTCAAAAGCATCAATTCTTCAGCGCTCAGCTTTCTTCACAGTCCAACTCTCACATCTATACATCCTCATTTTTTGATAAAATGCTATTACATGGATAAAAAGCATGAACAAGAGTTCATAAGGAGATTATAATCATGCATACCTGATTCATATATGGCACATAAAACAGAATGGATACATATTTTCACAGATTACATAACCATGCCGTGTGTGTGTGTGTGTGTGTGTGTGTGTGTGTGTGTGTATACAGAGAAATGCACAAAAGTAACATGAAGACTATGATGTATATTTATGCCTGCTTAAAATCAGAGGCATATATACATATCTGAAGCCTTAGAGTTTAGTTTAAATGCTTTACACTGATATTAAATAGAATGAGGCTCCCAAAACTTTTTTTAACTTCTGAAATGTATGTTTTTGTACCATGTTTATAGCATTTTATATGCTTATACAAAGTGAAATTTTTGTGAATGCCTCTTTTGAATTATGACAGTTCTTATTCTAGAAGTAGTACCAAATTAAAATTGTTTTTAAGACAATTTACTATAGGAACCCATTACAGTTGACTCTTGAACAACATGAGTTTGATCTACCCGGGTCCATTTATACAGAGTTTCTTCAGTGAGTACATTCTGTAGGATCCACGGTTGCTTCAATCTGAGGATTTGGAACCTTGGGTAAGGAAGGCTGACTGTAAAGTTATACTCAACATATCACTGCACAGGGATTGGTGCCCCAAACCCTGAGCTGTTCAAAGGGCAACTGAATTAATTATTTAAAATAGCATTTTAGACATTTGAAAATGTCTTAAAAGTATATTCCTAAATCTCTTCCTGTAAGATAAATATACTCTTCTATAACTTTGTTTAGCAAAGTTTTTCAGCAAAAGGCCAGATAGTAAATATTTTCCACTGGGCATACCATATGGTCACTGTTGATATTACAGTGCAAAATCAGTCACAAGCCAGTATGCAAATGAATAAATGTGTCTATGTGTCAGTAAAACTTTATTTCAAAAATGGGCAGCAGGCCACATTTGGCCTGTAGGTGGTAGTTTTGCCTACTCTTGTTACATGAAGTCATTAATATATTCAAACTAAAAAATTAATTTAGATGTGTTGCTCATCCATTTTGAAGTTATGCATTTTGAGGTGGTTATCTAGTAAAAATAAGTTGATTACATCTAACAGTGATGAAAATATAAGTTACAGACATCAACCTGAGAGAAACATAGATTCATTCTTGTAAATATTTGTAGTCTCACCTAATTCTGTTAAGATAAACTTTTCCCCTTACTTGTCATTGTAAAGACAAATTTTTTCACAAGCTGTATGTTTATCTTTACTTAATAAGGAATGTGTTTATTTCTGGTTCATAAATAATCTCACTCTTTATTGACTGAATAATTAAATTTATAGCAAAGCCTAATTAATCTGTTGAAACTGGAAATTTTGAATAAAAACTTGTGTGGTGGTGTCAATGGTAAAGAATCTACCTGTCAATGCAGGAGACATGAGAGACATGGGTTTGATTCCTGGGTCAGGAAGATCTACTGGAAAAGGAAATGGCAACCTACTTCAGTATTCTTGCCTGAAAAATCCCATGGAAAGAGGAGCCCACTGGGCTACAGTCCAAGGGGTTGCAAAGAGTCAGGCACAACTGACCACGTCTGCACTCCTTAGATGGAATCATGCACATGGAAACAAAATAAGCAAACAAACTGACAAGTACCAGTCAAAACATCCAGTCTGGTTATTAAATGTAGAAACACATTAGAAAAAGAAATGTAGAAACAACTATAATTACAGATGTTTTATGATTATTATTTTATTTGCAGTAGTTAACTTATGCTATATACTATTCATTAACATCGCAAAGAGTCGGACACGACTGAGTGACTGATCTGATCTGATCTGATTCATTAACATAAATTTTTGTTAATCAGGATAATAAAAGTTTAATAAATATTAACACTTCATATTTTGCCTAAATTATACTAAGCAGATACTTTGACTTATGCCAGGGAAAGTACTAAATATATTAACACACTCAATCTTTTAACAATCTTAAAAGGTAATTATTACCACCCTCATTTTACAGGTGAGGAAACAGGAAAAACAGCTTAAAGGAAACATCCAAAAACTAAAAAGGAAAACAAGTGAACAAACATGCCAAAACAGAAAGCAATTCGTAAATAGAATGAACTAGTCTAACCAGAGGGAAGAAGCCTGAGCAGATGGGCAAAATAGGAAGGCTAGTGAGAGATACAAGTACTAGGGATAAAATTAATAAGTTACGAGTGTTATATACAGAACAGGGAATACCATAATATCCTATAATAACTTTTTATCGAGTATATTCTACAAAAATATTGAATTACTATAGTCAATATTTCAGGTGAATATTGTAAAACTAACATACTGTAAGGCAACTATAATTTTAAAAAAGAAAAGAAAAAAAAATCATTCAATGACATATGGCTATCAAGTACAAATACCAAGATATACATCCCAGGCAGTCTGAAAGTCTGAAATCAGGCTTTGGAATCTGTGCCTATTCTTACACTTGTTTTGACTTACTATCCTATACTACCTTGCATATATCATAAATTTTTTAATAATATGAATGAATCATTGAGCAGATAACTCAAAGATAGGTTGACGAAGTCATTTCCTGAGTATTTGAGATAGAAGTATTGGTTTTAAACACTTCTGCAAAGTATGTGAAAAAACTTTTGGATTTATTTCCAATATATTTTCATTTTTATTAATCAGTCCTGGAATTTCTTTGGAAGGAATGATGCTAAAGCTGAAACTCCAGTATTTTGGCCACCTCATGCGAAGAGTTGACTCATTGGAGAAGACTCTCATGCTGGGAGGGATTGAGGGCAGGAGGAGAAGGGGACGACAGAGGATGAGATGGCTGGATGGCATAACTGACTCGATGGATGTGAGTCTGAGTGACCTCCGGGAGCTGGTGATGGACAGGGAGGCCTGGCGTGCTGCGGTTCACGGGGTCGCAAAGAGTCGGACACGACTGAGTGACTGATCTGATCTGATCTGATCTGATAATGCAAAACTTTCTTGCAGAGTACATGAGCAAAACTCAGCTATTTTTTTTTATCAATAAGGAAAATGCTTCCTTTGTCAGTTAATTTAACCAAACTCTTTGATACATACTAACAATTAACTCCATCTGTGTCTCTTGATGGAACTGCACTGATATGAATAATGGAGGACTTTTTTCATTGTACTCAGAGAACTTGTGTTTGTACCAAGTGGTTACTCTAGGAATGAACAAACACGTGACCCCACTCGCACTCCCAGAGACAATATCCAACTTTACCACATGTGGTAAAGTTAGCTAGCTCAATATATATTTTTTAATCACTAAAAATTTAGAAGCATTATCTTATCATAGTTTGAATAATGCCATCATAAAGTCAAAGGGACATAGTAGATATTGATTAGATCTAAATTGCAATAGATAAGGGAGAGTATAGTATAGGAATAGATGAATCAGACAGGAATTTTGGCAGTACATTATGTGAATTCATTAAATTGAAGAACTCTTACAAAAACTATTTCAGGAAAATTATATTCTGGAAATGAATTTTCCCCAACTATCTGTGGACCTTCATCCTTGCAATTATGCTCTTGTTTAGAATTAAAAGAAGTTTGGCAATGAGTAAGCTTGAACTTCTGAGCTTTTGTCTTGTTTTTAAAATTCAAATTGGAGCTTCTGGATACTCGATTACTATTGCAAAACATACGATGAAGAAAGATGTGAAACTATGAAACAGAACTTTTTTTCCCAAAACTGAAAAGAAAACAAAACAGAGAAATTGGTCCATAGAAATATTATAAAATTAGAAGTCTCCAGAGCTTGTGAAATTTCATTACTTAAAGCAGAGATTACAGTGTCTGGAACTGAGAATTTCTGCAAATTGAGACACCAATCCTCAGATTCAAATGGTTCATGAAACCCAAAGTAATATTTAGAAAGAAACAAAGGAGAGGGAAGGAAGTGAAGGAAGGGTGGGAGGAAGGGAGGAAGGCAGGGATGGAGAGCAGGAAGGAGCAAAATAGTTACATCATAGTAAACTTAGACAGGAGAAGGAAATGGCATCCCACTCCAGTATTCTTGCCTGGGAAATCTCCAGGACAAGGGAAGTCTGGTGGGCTACAGTCCATGGCATCGCAAAGAGTTGGGACATGACTGAGCTACTAAGCACAAAGTTAGATATATCATAGTAAAATGACAGATGGAAGAGAAAAACACAGTCATATATCCAGAGGGATACCCCATGTCCTGAAAAAACAGAACAGATAGACTCAGTTACAAAAGCCATAGCATAGAGATATTTCTCCCTTGTCTTAATTTATGAAGGTAACTGAGCGAGGACACTGGAGGTCAATGCCACTGAAGGAGAAGTCTGCTACTCACAGCTCCCCTAGAAACAAGAGGCACAGCTAGCCATACAGGGCTATAAGAAGAGCACTGGGTTTTGTTTAGGAAGCAGAAGCAAGAGCAAGAGGAGAGCTTGTCCAGTAATCTTCATTGGGTTTTCCTTGGAAAGATAAGGCAAGGTAAGGTGAACAGTTTAAGACTGACTGGTTTAAAGCATTTCAGTGGGCCCTGGGCCATAGGGTGGTCCCCAGTTGTCTGGCCCTGGAATGATGAAGGCAGAGGAATACCACCTCCTGTGGTATATGGCCAGATGGAGAAGGAATGCTCTGGACTGGTGGGGTTGCATAGCTACCTGTTTCTGGCTGGGCCCTTTGCCATCACTTAGAAGTGGCTAGCCCTGGGAAGTATTATTTCTCTTCAGGTGGAGAGAGCTAAAAAACTTTCTTAGTAAATTTTATGATGCTCAAACTTCATAATATATGAAAATAAAAACATGATTGATACAATTTCTGGCTGAATTAAGTGATTGAATCACCAAAGGGAGCACCATTTCTACCCAAACCACACCTGTGTTTGGGGGTACCCTTGAACAAAGTTGCAAACTCTGGAGTTTTCTACAGATAACCAAAACATATCCAGACTAATAAGGGGGAGGATGCAAATGTGGAGTTGCCCCTTGCCCTCTGTTTATAAGTAGAGGCTGTCAATGGCTCACTTCAGCTTGCTTGTCTGGTCACTTGTGTGGAATTTGTGTAAGGGAGGCAAAAACAAGAGTAGAAGGATCGATTAGTATAAACCCTGAGGGTCAGGCTTCCTCAACTCAACTTTCCATCAGCCAAGTTACACTGTGAAGACACCTACTAAAATGCCCTGATGATTTTTTTTTTTTTTTTTTTTGCAGGTGTCAAACACAGCTATATTGTCAGTGATAATGCAGCAGCAACTTTTTAACATCTATAATTACTCATAAAATCCTTGAAGCATACAAGAGATTTCTTGGACAGAGAAAGATTAATTATTACTTAGAGCTAAAAAACCACATCACATCATTTTCCCTTTCCCTAAATTTCCCAGGTCTGGAGTGATGTAACGAGAGCCAGATGGATAAACTTGCACATACGTGGGTCATAGCACAGGAGAGGAACCCTAAAGTGTATGTAAAGATGAAGCTGCCAACTCCACCTCCACTCCTGAGAGACAAACAGAGGCCTTTGCCTCCTAATGTAAACAAATTCTTCTCTGAAAAGGAAGGGAACAGAACCCTGATATATTACCCTGTGAAATGTGAATAAATGTCTTCCTACAGAAGAGGAAATTCTCAGTTTACAATCCCTAGAACAATATGTCTATGGATCTGAGTATCATCTCTGAAATATGAATACTTCTAGACAAATGTTTCATCAGATGGTCTCTTAATACTCAGTAACATTTGAGGTTGTGCTTTGACACAGGTCCCAGTAAAATGTTTAGAAAATTCTATGCAGAAACAAAATATTTATATTGACTGCAGTATCCCTTTGAGAAGGTTCACTGAGCCCTGGTGACTCAGAGGGTAAAGCGCCTGCCTGAAACGCAGGAGATCCAGGATGGATCCCTGGGTCAGGAAGATCCTCTGGAGAAGGAAGTGGCAGCCCACTCCAGTACTCTTGCCTGGAAAATCCCATGGACAGAGGAGCCTGGTAGGCTACAGTCCATGGGGTCACAAAGAGTCGGACACGACTGAGCAACTTCATCCCTTTTAGAAGTGTCCTGATTTTTTTCAAATATTTGACAAAGAAAGACCAAAGACCATTTGACCAATGTTCTCTAAATTATTTTGCCACAAAATCTTCACATGTTTATAAAAGAAATGGTCATAACCCAGTTTCTGATCTAGTTTGGAGGCATAATCCTCTGATTTGTTGCAAAGCAATGTTATATTACATTCAGTCATCTGATATTTAGGGAGCATCACACAGTGTCAGGCACTGTTCTAGGTACTGGACATGGAGTGTTAAAAAAAATATATCCTATCTCCCCCAAAAATCCTGCCTTCATGGAGCCTGCAATATGATATGTAACATATGCTAGTGATTTACTTCTAATAAGAAAGCATTTTGGTTATTGTTTGGTCAGTCGTGTGTCCAACTCTTTGCGACCCCACGGATTGCAGCACGCCAGGCTTCCCTGTGCTTCACCATCTCCTGGAGATGGCTCTGACTCATGTCCACTGTGTCAGTGATGCCATCCAACCATCTCATTCTAATTTTAGTGTAAGTTTCCTAAAAGATGCAACACTTTTTGTGCAATTATCTTTTGATATGAACTCATGTTTACCCATTAGAAAACACTACTTATCTCACTTCATATTCTAATATGATTTTGGAATGTTAGATAAAATGTGACATTAAGCCTACTTTGCCAGAAAACATGTATATCTTGAATTGTGTGTAGATTAGAAATGTTTTGAAGGCTGCTGGTCTCATAAGTTCAAACCTGGAACCTGGGCACTTCTTTGTTCTTTTCAGTCACAACACTTTTTTAAGAAATATTGAATAGATAATTTAATAAATTCTGTCTAATGGGAATAGATTTATTATACATCTTTATAAAATTTTTTTTTATAATGTGTCCATTTGAGTCCTGTATTTCTGCTTTTATTAACATTTAGGATTTAAAATTTATGATTAAGGATTATATTTCTGTCCATTTTTTCTCTAGTTAGAGAATTGGGAAAATTATAGATTTAAAAGATTATTCCAATAATCCTGATGTATGTTTTTACTTATTACAGGAATGGTTATTAAAATTATATATTCATATTATTTTCAAAATTATTTGAATATACTGACTTTTAAAATAAGCAAAAATTCTTTGTTCCATTAAGTGAGAAACTAAGACAAGTTAGATGTTTTATACATTTTAAATTGCTTTCAGTGAATGCAATTACCAAGATTTCTCCAAAGTACTAGGATACAAAACATGCTCTTTTTTAAGCCAATCATTAATCTGCCTTTTATCACATCTAAAACAGGTTTTATGGAAACAATGGAATATTTTCAAATAATGTCAGCTATTTATTTGATAGCTCAAATCAGTCTGTAAAAATACAATGATTTCTCAACAAGAGTTATCCATTTTAAGCTATTAAAAACAGGCAGATAAATGCCAAGGCTCTTCAGAAATAAAGTACATTTTCCTAGTTCCCTTGTCAAAAATATGTAGCATTAAAAATATAAAAAGTTCAGGAAGTAAGATGCTTTAGAGTAACTTCAATTCAATGATCCCCATTGCTACTTTAAATAATCTGAAATTATATTAATATATTGAGTGACACATTTTTATTATTTACAGATTTTTAATAGTAAGAAGAAAAGTCATAGTCTAAAGAAGAAATAACCTATCAACAGTGGTATACAGCCTCTGCTGGCAGAGCTAAAGGAACTTGCTATACAATTAAAGTCTCTAATAGTAATTGATGACCTGGAGGTAACTGCTGGGAACTTTCCCTGTCAGGTTTATTTTCTGTGATCAAATTCATTCAAAAAAGCACCCTGTGTGCAAAATGTTTTGTTTTAACTAGACTGGTTATGAAGTTTTTTCTAAAGCTTGTCAAAAGCAAATTTAGTGGGCTACTTTTAATGGTAGAACAGGAATTAAAGCAAAATTAACAACAAGAAGAATCTGTCTTTTGATTCAATACAAAGTTATGGGCAATTTACTTTATAGTTTTGAATTTAGCTGAAAACTTGGATGTCAAAAAATTTTAAAAATCAAAATTAATATCTATCATAATTGTGTCAGGTTTTTGGACATTTTTGCTTCATGCTCACCTATAATATGATTGAAAAAATAAGAGAATATTTAGTAGAAAAATAATAGAAAAAATAGTAGAAAAAATAATATAATGCTTCAGATCAGATCAGATCAGATCAGTTGCTCAGTCGTGTCTGACTCTTTGCGACCCCATGAACCGCAGCACGCCAGGCCTCCCTGTCCATCACCAGCTCCCGGAGGTCACTCAGACTCACACCCATCAAGTCAGTGATGCCATCCAGCCATCTCATCCTCTGTCGTCCCCTTCTCCTCCTGCCCCCGATCCCTCCCAGCATCAGAGTCTTCGCCAATGAGTCAACTCTTTGCATGAGGTGGCCAAAATACTGGAGTTTCAACTTTAGTATAATGCTTAGCCTTTTTAAAAAAATGATAAATGTTAAATTGAGCATTAAACTTTCCGATTAAAAATAAGAGAATGAAATATTGTAGAAGTGGCTGCAGGGTGGGGAAAGGTAAGTAGAATCTGAAATCATCATCAAAATATATCTTAGTCAGAAATCCAAAGAATATAAGCAAATGTTGGCAAAGGAGGGTCAGAGTGGCCTAGCACAGAATCAGAAACTTGGAAAGTTAGGTTTTCTCTTTTCAGAGGTCTGGAATTAGTGAGTGTGCTCAATAAGATGGGAAAGGCCACAGTATTCTGGTTTGCTCATTTTCCACTGAATAAGATGAGTCACAAGTTTGTATCTGAAATCTTCTACATTCAATGTGATAAAGATAATGGCTAACATTCCCATCTGCCTGCCATCTGTTTGAGCCTACTTCTAAAAAAATAATTTGAATCATTTTGATAATCATAAGAGTATCCCCCCAAAGTATGGGGGCATCTTATAGTTCTGATATTCCTCAGAACTATGAAGGTCTATATCATGCCACCAGGCAAGTCAACTAGATCTATAGAAGGCTAACTGAGGGAAGGGGTGATCTAGACTAGGTTGTAGAGAAAAGAGATGCTGAACATAAGTTACAAAGGACCATTCATGAAACTCACCCCACTAATACTTCCTTTTTATCCTTCCCCAGAAAACCCCCATCTTGAAGACTCTGTATTAACTAACCCATGAACTAATCAAAACTATTGAATCTGAGTAATGAAAGAGGATACTGCAGCAAACAATGCTGATGGCTCAGTCAGTCTGGTTTCCTGCAGAAAGTTTTTGCTCTCTGTGTCCTCTGCCACTTCTGATAGCCCTCTCTGCATCTCATGCATGCTTTCTCATACAAAAGCCAGCACTTGAGGACCCACTTTGCCAGTACTAAGAGTCTGCGACAAAGAGCTGGAGCTATCCTCCGCATCAATGATTAACCAGTAAAGAAAACTGAAATACCTCTTGCATCAGTAGAGGACAACTTTAATTCATGTTTTACAATTTAAGGTTTTTCTTTAGCATTGTGCTCTTTCCTTCTGATTTTACATGTGATAGGTTGTTGCAATCAGATCAGATCAGATCAGTCGCTCAGTCGTGTCCGACTCTTTGTGACCCCATGAACCGCAGCACGCCAGGCCTCCCTGTCCATCACCAGCTCCTGGAGGTCACTCAGAATCGCATCCATCGAGTCATTGATGCCATCCAGCTATCTCATCCTCTGTCGTCCCCTTCTCCTCCTGCCCTCAATCCCTCCCAGCATGAGAGTCTTCTCCAATGAGTCAACTCTTCGCATGAGGTGGCCGAAATACTGGAGTTTCAGCTTTAGCATCATTCCTTCTAAAGAAATTCCAGGATTGATCTCCTTCTGAATGGACTGGTTGGATCTCCTTGCAGTCCAAGGGACTCTCAAGAGTCTTCTCCAACACCACAGTTCAAAAGCATCAATTCTTCGGCGCTCAGCCTTCTTCACAGTCCAGCTCTCACATCCATACATGACCACAGGAAAGACCATAGCCTTGACTAGGCGAACCTTTGTTGGTAAAGTAATGTCTCTGCTTTTGAATATGCTATCTCGGTTGGTCATAACTTTCCTTCCAAGGAGCAAGCGTCTTTTAATTTCATGGCTGCAGTCACCATCTGCAGTGATTTTGGAGCCCAGAAAAACAAAGTCTGACACTGTTTCCACTGTTTCCCCATCTATTTCCCATGCAGTGATGGGACCAGATGCCATGATCTTCGTTTTCTGAATGTTGAGCTTTAAGCCAACTTTTTCACTCTCCACTTTCACTTTCATCAAGAGGCTTTTTAGCCCCTCTTCACTTTCTGCCATAAGAGTGGTGTCATCTGCATATCTGAGGTTATTGATATTTCTCCCGGCAATCTTGATTCCAACTTGTGTTTCTTCCAGTCCAGCATTTGTCATGATGTACTCTGCATATAAGTTAAATAAACATGGTGACAATATGCAGCCTTGACGTAGTCCTTTTCCTATTTGGAACCAGTCTGTTGTTCCATGACCAGTTCTAACTGTTGCTTCCTGACCTGCATACAGATTTCTCAAGAGGCAGATCAGGTGGTCTGGTATTCCCATCTCTTTCAGAATTTTCCATAGTTTATTGTGATCCACACAGTCAAAGGCTTTGGCATAGTTAATAAAGCAGAAATAGATGTTTTTCTGGAACTCTCTTGCTTTTTCCATGATCCAGCAATAATGACCTATAATGATTTGTCCCTCCCTTTACACACGCCCTTGGATAATCCCTTGGGGCTGCACTCTCTTGTTCCTCATGAGGATCTTACAGATATTACCATGTGAATGAAGCTGCACTAGTTGGCTGGAGACACATGACCAAAGCACAGCTTTCAAGAAACAGGACCAAGTGTCAGATATGTGAGTAAGGTCATTTTAATCTAATCTGACCACAGCTAACCTGCCAGCTGATGAAACCCAACAAAACAACCACTGAGCTGAGCCCAGCCCAATTTCCAACTCCTCAAATCATGGGTCAATACATGATTTTTTATTAATAGCAACCTACTCCAGTACTCTTGCCTAGAAAATCCCATGTTCAGAGGAGCCTGGTCGTCTGCAGTCCATGGGGTTGCGAAGAGTCGGACACGACTGAGCAACTTCACTTTCAGTTTTCACTTTCATGCATTGGAGAAGGAAATGGCAACCCACTCCAGTGTTCTTGCCTGGAGAATCCCAGGATGGGGAGCCTGGTGGGCTGCCGTCTATGGGGTTGCACAGAGTCAGACACGACTGAAGCGACTTAGTAGTAGTAGTAGTAGTAGTAGACTTAGGTATGGTTTTTAAGAGCAAATGTTAACTAATATACTACTACTTGAAACTACATCTTTCAAGTAGCCTATCCTGTGTGCTATACTCCTTTATGATTTCTCCTAGAAGTACTTTCTACATAAATCACTTACACAGGAATCTTTGCTGCAGGTTGTACTTCTGGGAAACATGACCCAACACATTAATAATTTATTAATTCTATATTTTCTAAAAGGGTTTAGTATTAAACTTACACATTTCATTACAAAATTGTCACATTTTCCAAGTCTTCTAAATTTGAAAAGGAAACTTACTAAGAACACGATATGGTATATTTTCTAATTGTAGGATAGACAGTCTTTCTATTGCATCCCAAGTGCTGTACTCTACAAAAGAAAAAACAATCAAGAGAACAGACAGTGAGACAGTTGCAGTCACTTACATGACACACAATAGCCAAATGTATGTTCCTGCCATAAGGCTTCAGTCATTTTACTGAGTTAAACACCACTGGGGAATTGCTTGCATTATCACAGGAGTCCATCAATATTTTTGAAGAAAACATATTGTATTAGCATTTTTAATATAATCTCATTTGTGGGTTAGCAGAAGATAGTAAAGCTTTCTATACTGAAGCACTATATCAAAAGGTAACTGATATCCAAATTCTCATTCATCTGTTTTATCTCTAGGTATACTTTTTCCCCGGGGAAGGCAATGGCACCCCACCCCAGTACTTTTGCCTGGAAAATCCCATGGACGGAGGATCCTGGTAGGCTCCAGTCCATGGGGTCGCTAAGAGTCGGACACGACTGAGCGGCTTCACTTTCACTTTTCGCTTTCATGCACGGGAGAAGGAAATGGCAACCCACTCCAGTGTTCTTGCCTGGAGAATCCCAGGGACAGGGGAGCCTGGTGGGCTTCTGTCTGTGGGGTCGCAGAGAGTCGGACACGACTGAAGCGACTTAGCAGCAGTAGCAGCATACATTTTCCCAGAAGAAAAAAAAAAAAAAAAAGTATTCAAAATTTGTGTTAAAGTTTGATTGCTTATCTTATAAAATACATAAAAATAACTGATTTGTATACATTATGGGTCTTGATATGATTATTATAAACTATAACCTTCATATAGTGATAGTGCATCACTATTTAATATATAAATTTTAATCATACGGTGGACTATTTCTGAGAATGATATATATTTAAATGTATTATCAAATATCAAGCTTTATATAAAATTATAAAATTGAAAAATTTAATAAATCCTTAGCAAGATGACTACTTCTAATAGTTAATTATATTAAAGGAGTAAAAGTTTGTGATAAATATGACTCTAAAAATTCTAAACTTTCCATCTTAAATATTATATTAATTTTATAAAAGAAAATCATATTTAAAAAAGTATACTTTGTCCAAATAAATATAGTTATGTGTAAATATAATTTTTGTTTCTCTGGATACCCTGACTGATACAAGTAGATTGAAGTTCTTAGTTTCTTTTAGAAATGGAAGTTTCTGGAATAGGAGGGATATTTTTTTTTTCAGGAACAAAAAAATTTTACTGTCTCAAAAATTATGAAGATACTTCTGCTTGTCATTAGACTTGTTTGCTCCTAGTCCTATAGAGTCAGACAGTAACAATAAAACAGGTATGCAACACCTGAGAAATTCTTAGAATCACTTCCTAGACTTTCTGGCCAGTCAGAGGACCCATAAATCATTCATGCCAATATTTAACTTGGAGTAGATACTATTTCCAGAAAGGACCAAACTAGATGGACCTAAGGTGGTTTTGAAAAATGCTAGAGGACCCTCAGAACTCCCAGCAACTGAGGTTTGAAAGCTTTTCCTAAACCTAACAGTAATGCAAAAACTACATTTCATGTGATTAATTTTTCAATATAAGCTATCACATTTAGTGGGATAGTGGTGTATAAAATTAGTATGCTAAAAATCTAGAGCAAATATTAAACTTAAACATGGAGATTTGGAAGACTATTTGAACTAGAAAAATAATTTAGGGGGTATGTAAAATAGATAAGGTGATCTGATTAGTTTTGCAAGCAATAATTGGGCATGTTTACTAATTTTCAGGATGACTGTGTGCTTAAAGAGAATTTTCTATGAATATTTCATGATTTGCATGGTCCGAGATTTCTAATCAAGAGAAATGTTTGAATAACAAAGGTACGGAAAGCTAGAGGTTTAAAGATGTCTACCCAGAGACAGTTGCTTTCATTGCAGTAGAATAAATAAGGATAAAAACTTTCCCCTCCACCCCTTAGTAGAGGATTTGTTTACATTAAAGAAGATTTAAGTCCTTCTCTGGAGAGGTGGGCAAGGGAAGGGGCAGATGGGCCAGCATCACCTATATAAGCTCATAGTCTCATAAATTGGGAGTTGCTCTTCTGTGATATGATCACAAGTTATGTCACCTTGTGGGGATTTGGAATATGAATTGACACAAAGTGCTACTTTATGAGTAATAAACTTTTTTTCTGACCTAGAAGCTTCACACTTAAGTGCATGTACATGTCCTCTTTCATGTACATATATAACTAATAATTATATTTTTAAATAAAATACAGCAAAATATGGTTAGGATGTTCCACTGGACACTTTTTATATAGACTCTTTGCAAAAGTGAGTGTAGGATATTTTTAAACAAATATTTGTATCTATTGAACCTGGAAAATTTAGGCTCCAATCAGTAAAGAAATTGCCTTCAGTGCAGGAGACCTGTGTTCAATCCCTGGGTCAGGAAAATCCCATAGAAAAGGAAATGGCAACCCACTCCAGTATTCTTGCCTGAAAACATTCCATGGACAGAGGAGTTTGGCAGGCTACAGACCATGGGATCTATAAGATTCAGACGTGACTGAGTGACTAACATTTTCACTTTCATCGAGCAGAAAGTTTTAAATAAGGTGTTCCCTTTTCCATTAAATCATTTTAATTTTTAAAATAAAGATAAAATTATGAAAACTAAAATTTTCAGTTACCTAAATGAAAGGGAAAGTACTAGTTTCTCTTTTGTGCCCAACTCTTTCCGACCCCATGGACTGTAGCCCACCAGGCTCCTCTGTCCATGGAATTCCCCAGGCAAGAATACTGGAGTGGGTTGCCAATCCCACCTCTAGGGGATCTTCAATTTCAGCTACATAAAGAATACGCTAAATGCCATTAAGAGTAGGTGAGGGCTATGCTATCATGATACATGCTTCAAAACTGACTCTCTGTTTCATGGCTCCCACCTCCAGCTAAAGAACATTTCATTTGCTTTTAAGAGTTCACATGATTAGACTGTGCCCACTGGGATAATTCAAGATAATATCCATACTTTAAGATCTGTGGCCTTAATTACATCTGCGAAGTCTCTTTTACCACATAATATAACCTATTTAGGTTCCAAGGATGAGGGCATGGGCCTCTTTGGGGGCCATTCTGCTCATCACAGCCCATACGTGATGTGTAAAATTTTTATTATCTCATTCATAAAATGGGCATTTCAACACTTAACTAAAGGGACATTCTTGGAAGCCAACCAAATAGCTGTAGAGCACACTCTAGATCTCCTTCCTACTTTCTTCTTCTCAAAAGTGACTGAGGTTTTAATTGGACTTGCATCTGTATTACAGAGCAGCAATAATGAAAGCTTTTCTCCTAGAACTGAAATAAAATGGTCCCTTCATATTACTTACTGCTTTCAGTTAATATAGAGCCTAAAGCAATATTTAGTTAACATGCGATGCAAAGGAAAATACCAGGTGAATCCGTTAAGCCTTTTGGCAAGTGAGGATTCAAAGTCAATCCAACGTTTAATGCTATGACAGATGACTAAACTATTGATATTTCATTTTGCTGATTAAAGAGGGATTCAAATATTTTAGAGACACCTGTAGGACAGTTTATTAATAGAGGCACTGATTTAAAAAAAATGTCTATCTGTCATAGCACTAGCTTAAATCTAGATCGATCTTGGGAACACACTTGGTAAAAATAAAAAACCAGACTTTCTTTACACTGTCAGGAAACAAGCCCTAGTAATATGCCATTGCAATATTTTTACATATGAAAAATAAACCCATAGATGGAAAAAGTTCCTAGTAGAACAAGAAACAACATCAACTCTATTGAAAAAACTACAATCCCACATTTTTCCTTGAAAATGGGTATACTTTTAGATTCTGCCAATTATTTCAACAGTTATCTGTGAATGTGGGTGGAAATTATTATTCCAAATGTATATATTCTCAGGAATATTACAAGATTTAACTGCATTTAAACAGTTAGAAAATTCCAGAAATAGCATTTACATCCATATATTTTTCTTTGGAAAAAAACAAAAAAAAACAACTATTTTACTTACTTAACCAGTATGAAGTATAGATGAAAAAGACTAGTTTTATTAAGTAACATTTGAAAATCTTTTGAGATTTTCACTATTTTCACACCATTTTATTATATTTAAAAGAAAGGAAAAATTATGCAAAAGTAGAAGAATTAGTAAATTTGCAATATATAAGACCTTCTTACAAATTGTATACAGCCTATCCTTAACTATAGAACAAAGAAGAGAGAGTAGATAGTAGAATTTGGAATGGGAAGACTAAAAATTCATTGATTGGGTAAATAGCAGATTAGTGCTCATGTACCATAATTTGAGAAAGCAAGATTTTTTGGTCATCGTTTTCATTTTGTTTTTTTCATAATTTTGAAAGTCTACCAAAAATCTGAAATAGAGATTTCCTTTCTCCTGCAAAAGCATGAATGCTCAAACCTCAAGGAAGCAGAAAGGGAAATAAATTATCCAATGGTAAATGGTAATTTTCAAAAGAAAGGTAGAGTTAAATCCTTTGCAATTAATCCAGTTCTTTAAATTTTACTGACGAGTATATTATTTTCGATACTACTACATAAGCATAAAATCAATGTTTTGATGTTATTTAACATAATTTTTTACAATATATTTCAAAGTGGAGAGCCATTTCCTTAGGCTTTATGTTTAGCAGTATCATTATTGGAGAGATAGTATTTAAGTTGAAATAAATAAACTCAGTGCTCTCTTTGACCCAGTATGTAGTAGTCATAAGTAAAAAAAATTTTGTACTGAATTAAAAGGAAATATTTTTAAAAATATCTATTAAGTTAAATGCAATAAACTAGATTCACCAGGCAAAGTATTCAAAAGGACCAATTAGGCAATGATAATCTGTGAAGTAATACCCTTCTCTTGTTAAGGGGAGGGAGAATTACAGGATCTTAACAACATACTGGCTAGAGGAAAAGGGCTGCTGTGCAAATCCAAAAATGCATACAGTCAATATGAAATCTCTTTCATGATATGGAGAATATACAATGGTTTATTCAAAAGTTATGAAACTTCCATATAGCATAAGGACTACAGGTGACAATCGATAGCAATCATTTACCAGTTAAAACTAAGTACACATTATCTGTGACTATTATCAGTTAAATATGAGGTAAATTCAGGTAATAAATTGTGCTCAAAAATCAGATGCCCCCAAAGCTTAAAGAAAATAGACTTTTCTTTATTCAGTTTTTAAATTCATTTATTTTTAATTGGATGATAATTGTTTACAATGTTATGTCTGTTTCGGCCATACATCAACATGAATCAGGCATAGGCATAAACACATCCCCTCCCTCTAGAATCTCCCTCCCACTTCCTAGCTCCCAACCCATCCCACCCTCTAGTTTGTCACAGAGCACCAGGCTGAGCTCCCTGCACTATAGAGTAACTTCCCATTAACTAACTGAAAAGGATGTTGTTGTGAGTGAAACCACAGAATACCCATAGCTTCTATTATTAAAAAAAAAAAGTCATTATCAGAGCAACATATAGATAGAGTGCCTGATGAACTATGGAATGAGGTTCATGACATTGTACAGGAGACAGGGATCAAGACCATCCCCATGGAAAAGAAATGCAAAAAAGCAAAATGGCTGTCTGGGGAGGCCTTGCAAATAGCTGTGAAAAGAAGAGAAGCGAAAAGTAAAGGAGAAAAGGAAAGATATAAACATCTGAATGCAGAGTTCCAAAGAATAGCAAGGAGAGATAAGAAAGCCTTCTTCAGCAATCAATGCAAAGAAATACAATAAAACAACAGAATAGGAAAGACTAGGGATATCTTCAAGAAAATCAGACATACCAAAGGAATATTTCATGCAAAGATGGGCTCGATAAAGGACAGAAATGGTATGGACCTAACAGAAGCAGAAGATATTAAGAAGAGGTGGCAAGAATACACAGAAGAACTGTACAAAAAAGAGCTTCATGACCCAGATAATCATGATGGTGTGATCACTGACCTAGAGCCAGACATCCTGGAATGTGAAGTCAAGTGGGCCTTAGAAAGCATCACTATGAACAAAGCTAGTGGAGGTGATGGAATTCCAGTGGAGCTATTCCAAATCCGGAAAGAGGATGCTGTGAAAGTGCTGCACTCAATATGCCAGCAAATTTGGAAAACTCAGCAGTGGCCACAGGACTTGGTCAGTTTTCATACCAATCCCAAAGGCAAATGAAAGGTCAATGAAAAGGTCAGTTTTCATTCCAATCCCAAAGAAAGGCAATGCCAAAGAATGCTCAAACTACCGCACAATTGCACTCATCTCACATGCTAGTAAAGTAATGATCAAAATTCTCCAAGCCAGGCTTCAGCAATATGTGAACTGTGAACTTCCTGATGTTCAAGCTGGATTTAGAAAAGGCTGAGGAACCACAGATCAAATTGCCAACATCCGCTGGATCATGGATAAAGCAAGAGAGTTCCAGAAAAACATCTATTTCTGCTTTATTGACTATGCCAAAGCCTTTGACTGTGTGGATCACAATCAACTGTGGAAAATTCTGAAAGAGATGGGACTACCAGACCACCTGATCTGCCTCTTGAGAAATCTGAACGCAGGTCAGGAAGCAACAGTTAGAACTGGTCATGGAACAACAGACTGGTTCCAAATAGGAAAAGGAGGACGTCAAGGCTGTATATTGTCACCGTGTTTATTTAACTTCTATGCAGAGTACATCATGAGAAATGCTGGACTGGAAGAAACACAAGTTGGAATCAAGATTGCTGGGAGAAATATCAAAAACTCAGATATGCAGATGATACCACCCTTATGGCAGAAAGTGAAGGGGAACTAAAAAGCCTCTTGATGAAAGTGAAAGTGGAGAGTGAAAAGGTTGGCTTAAAGCTCAACATTCAGAAAACGAAGATCATGGCATCCGGTCCCATCACTACATGGGAAGTAGATGGAGAAACAGTGGAAACAATGTCAGACTTTATTTTTCTGGGCTCCAAAATCACTGCAGATGGTGACTGCAGCCATGAAATTAAAAGACGCTTACTCCTTGGAAGGAAAGTTATGACCAACCTAGATAGCATATTCAAAAGCAGAGACATCACTTTGCCAACAAAGGTTCGCCTAGTCAAGGCTATGGTCTTTCCTGTGGTCATGTATGGATGTGAGAGCTGGACTGTGAAGAAGGCTGAGTGCCGAAGAATTGATGCTTTTGAACTGTGGTGTTGGAGAAGACTCTTGAGAGTCCCTTGGACTGCAAGGAGATCCAACCAGTTAATTCTGAAGGAGATCAGCCCTGGGATTTCTTTGGAAGGAATGATGCTAAAGCTGAAACTCCAGTACTTTGGCCACCTCATGAGAAGCGTTGACTCATTGGAGAAGACTCTGATGCTGGGAGGGATTGAGGGCAGGAGGAGAAGGGGATGACAGAGGATGAGATGGCTGGATGGCATCACTGACTCGATGGATGTGAGTTTGAGTGACCTCCAGGAGTTGGTGATGGACAGGGAGGCCTGGCGTGCTGCAGTTCATGGGGTTGCAAAGAGTCGGACACGACTGAGTGACTGATCTGGTCTGATCTGATTAATGATCAATGTTTGCCTTAGCTGAAACAAAAATTTTTCTCCAAAGTTTTAATTTTATTACACTCTAGATGTGTTGTTAAATTAGAACATACATTTATGTAACACTTCCTTTTATTTTTCTTCTTTATTTTCCCCTTGAAGATATTACTAAAGCTTTGGTGCCTCTTATAATCCTAGTAACTTCAGTTCAGTTCGGTTCAGTCGCTCAGTTGTGTCCAACTCTTTGCGACCTCATGGACTGCAGCACACCAGGCCTCGCTGTCCATCACCAACTCCCGGAGTTCACTCAAACTCATGTCCATTGAGTCGGTGATGCCATCCAACCATCTCATCCTCTGTCATCCCCTTCTCCTCCTGCCTTCAATCTTTCCCAGCATCAGGAACTTTTCCATTGAGTCAGTTCTTCGCATCAGATGGCCAAAGTGCTGGAGTTTCAGTTTCAGCATCAGTCCTTCCAATGAATATTCAGGACTGATGTTTTAGGATTGACTGGTTGGATCTCCTTGCAGTCCAAGTGACTCTCAAGAATCTTCTCCAACACAATTGAAGCTTCTCAAAAGCTTCAGTTACATCACTCAGCTTTCTTTATAGTCCAACTTTCACATCCATACATGACTACTGGGAAAACCATAGCTTTGACTAGACGGACCTTCACTGGCAAAGTAATGTCTCTGCTTTTTAATATGCTATCTGAGTAGCTTAGAACTAAGGAAATAAAATATTGGCTTAGCTAAAGACAGAGAGAGTCAATACTATGCAGGCACATCTTCAGCAACTGTAGTGTATATAAAGCACACTATAGCACCATGCACTGAACACTCTAGTGGGGAGAAGACACCACAAGAAACAGAGTCAAAAGTCTGATCCATCTAATGCATTTATTTGTCTTTACCAACCTTTATGACACATCTTGAACTTGATGGATTTCTTATATTCAAACTCCTATTTTTAATTAAAAACTGATGTAAATCAATTACTCAACAAATATTTACTGGGGGTTCACATGAACAAGCCAGATATCCTTATGGAGGGGGCGGTAAGTAAATAAAAACATACAGGCATTCGCAAACAAACAAAAGAAGATTTAAGTAGAAAAAAAAAATAATATATAAACATAAGTTGAATATTAAATCCTGGAGTTAATGTATAAGCATAAGAAATACCATTAAACAGGCTAAATGTAGATTAAATCATGATGTTAAACTCATGGACATGGCTTAGAAGGGCTTTACAGAAAAAAAAAATTTGGTTGCAATAGAAAAAGGAAAACAGAAGATGGCAACAGGCATTCTGGATAAGAAAAACAGTATGTACAGAAGGACAGAAATTTCAGTTTCAGAATTAAGTTGGTACATGGTAGAGGACAAAATACAATTTCAACTATATATATATATTTTTTAAATTAATTTATTTTTTATTGAAGGATAATTGCTTTACAGAATTTTGCTGTTTTCTGTCAAACCTAAACATGAATCAGTCATGCTGCTGCTACTGCTAAGTCACTTCAGTCTTGTCCGACTCTGTGTGACCCCATAGACAGCAGCCCACCAGGCTCCCCCGTCCCTGGGATTCTCGAGGCAAGAACACTGGAGTGGGTTGCCATTTCCTTCTCCAGTGCATGAAAGTGAACAGTGAAAGTGAAGTTGCTCAGTCGTGTCTGACTGTTTGCAACCCCATGGACTGCAGCCTACCAGGCTCCCCTGTCCATGGGATTTTCCAGGCGAGTCCTGGAGTGGGGTGCCATTGCCTTCTCCTGAATCAGCCATAGGTATACATATATCCCCTCCCTTTTTAAACTCCCTCCCATGCCATTGATTGCATATAATAGGAATAGTGGACACAGTGAAATTAAGTATGCAAAGATACCTTTTACTGAGGTGAAGACTAACTGAAGCCATGTGCATGAAATCTACACTGAAATAATCCTGCATTCTTGGTAAATGTGCTTGGTCTTCTGTATTGAATTCTAAGTTAAATGTCCATGAAAAATGAACTACCATTCAACTCGCAGAGTCTGAAGGTAACAAGCAACAGTCATCCCAGAATTGAAAATTACAGTAAATGATTTGTCTCTAATTCATTTGTCCCCTGAGAAAAATATATCATGTAATTTTTAACATTATAGTGCTCCAAAATATTTTTAGTTTTTAATCTCTTGCTAACAAGAGAAGACATAAAAGTATTTTACAGAGTCAGGTCTTGTACTGTCACTTGTCTTTGTCTGCCTCTTAAGCAAACTTTATTCATAAATCATTCCCTGAGAATGAAAATAACTGGGAGTATGAGTCTCATTTTTAAATGCACATAGCAAGTGAGAACAATTTCCTGAACAGAATCATCCTCCCCCAAATTATATACATATAAATGTTTAAATGTATACAAAAATTTTGTGCAGTGGATTGCCATTTCTTTCTCCGAATAAAACATTAGAAGTTGTAATTGAAGCCTGGGTTCATCACATAACAGGATTGTAATGATAAATTTGGCTACAAATGGCTATTAAAATATTATTTCTTACTTAACTTAGCATTTCAATACTATTTGTTCATCTTTATTAAAATATAATTCACAAAGAAAATTATGTTTAATGTGTAGCCAGTGATGATTTGATAAAAGTATAAATTGTAAAGTGATTTCTACCATTAACACATTGATCACCTCACGCGTTTCTCTCTTTTGTCTTGGTGAAAGTGATTTTTTTTTTTTTTTTTTTGGTAAGAACAGTTAAATTCTAATCTCTTGCGTGTGTGCATGCCTGCTAAGTTGCTTCAGCCATATCCAACTCTTCGCAACCTTATGGATTATAACCTGTCAGACTCCTCTGTCCTTGGGATTCTCCAGGCAAGAACACTGGATTGGGTCACCATTTCCTCCTCCAGGAGATCTTCCTAACCCAGGGATTGAACTTGTGTCTCTTACGTCTCCTGTATTGGTAGGTGTGTTCTTTACCACTAACACCACAGAATACTTAAATTTTAGCAAATTCAAATTACACAATACAATAATATCAACTACGTCAACATGTTATATATTAAATCTTGAGACTTTATTTTAGAGCTAAAAGTTAGTAACCTTTTTTTAAACTCTCCTAATTTCCCAACTCTCCTAATTTTTTTTTTTTTTTACAAAAAAGAGCTTCACGACCCAGATAATCATGATGGTGTGATCACTGACCTAGAGCCAGACATCCTGGAATGTGAAGTCAAGTGGGCCTTAGAAAGCATCACTAAGAACAAAGCTAGTGGAGGTGATGGAATTCCAGTGGAGCTATTCCAAATCCTGAAAGATGATGCTGTGAAAGTGCTGCACTCAATATGTCAGCAAATCTGGAAAACTCAGCAGTGGCCACAAGATTGGAAAAGGTCAGTTTTCATCCCAATCCCAAAGAAAGGCAATGCCAAAGAATGCTCAAACTACCGCACAATTGCACTCATCTCACACGCTAGTAAAGTAATGATCAAAATTCTCCAACCAGGCTTCAGCAATATGTGAACTGTGAACTTCCTGATGTTCAGGCTGGATTTAGAAAAGGCAGAGGAACCACAGATCAAATTGCAACATCCGCTGGATCATGGAAAAAGCAAGAGAGTTCCAGAAAAATATCTATTTCTGCTTTATTGACTATGCCAAAGCCTTTGACTGTGTGGATCACAAGAAACTGTGGAAAATTCTGAAAGAGATGGGAATACCAGACCACCTGATCTGCCTCTTGAGAAAGCTGAATGCAGGTCAGGAAGCAACAGTTAGAACTGGTCATGGAACAACAGATTGGTTCCAAATAGGAAAAGGAGTACGTCAAGGCTGTATATTGTCACCATCTTTATTTAACTTATATGCAGAGTACATCATGAGAAATGCTGGACTGGAAGAAACACAAGTTGGAATCAAGATTGCTGGGAGAAATATCAATAACCTCAGATATGCAGATGACACCACCCTTATGGCAGAAAGTGAAGAGGAACTCAAAAGCCTCTTGATGAAAGTGAAAGTGGAGAGTGAAAAGGTTGGCTTAAAGCTCAACATTCAGAAAAGGAAGATCATGGCATCTGGTCCCATCACTGCATGGGAAATAGATGGGGAAACAGTGGAAACAGTGTCAGACTTTGTTTTTCTGGGCTCCAAAATCACTGCAGATGGTGACTGCAGCCATGAAATTAAAAGACACTTACTCCTTGGAAGGAAAGTTATGACCAACCTAGATAACATATTCAAAAGCAGAGACATCACTTTGCCAACAAAGGTTCGTCTAGTCAAGGCTATGGTCTTTCCTGTGGTCATGTATGGATGTGAGAGCTGGACTGTGAAGAAGGGTGAGCTCCGAAGAATTGATGCTTTTGAACTGTGGTGTTGGAGAAGACTCTTGAGAGTCCCTTGGACTGCAAGGAGATCCAACTAGTCCATTCTGAAGGAGATCAGCCCTGGAATTTCTTTGGATGGAATGATGCTAAAGCTGAAACTCCAGTATTTTGGCCACCTCATGAGAAGAGTTGACTCATTGGAGAAGACTCTGATGCTGGGAGGGATTGAGGGCAGGAGGAGAAGGGGACGACAGAGGATGAGATGGCTGGATGGCATCACTGACTCGATGAATGTGAGTCTGGGTGACCTGCGAGAGCTGGTGATGGACAGGGAGGCCTGGTGTGCTGCAGTTCATGGGGTCACAAAGAGTCGGACGTGACTGAGTGACTAATCTGATCTGAACTTCCCATACTCCTAAACCCCTGGTAACCAGCATTCTATTTGATTTCCTTTTCTATTTTTAGAATACACATGTAAGTGATACCATGCAGTGTTTGTCCTTCTCTGTCTGATTTTATTTCACTTAGCATAATGCCCTCTACCTTCATCTATGATTTTGTGAACTGTAGGGTTTCCTTCTACAAGACTGAATATAATTTCACTACATATATGTGTATATACATATTTACATTACATATATATAATATCAGTGTACAGATCTTATATCCACTTAGTAAAATTTATTACTAAGAATTTTGTTCTTTTTGATGCTGCTTTAAATGATATAGTTTTCTTAAGTTCTTTCTCCAGTAGTTCATTGTTGTTGTATATAAATTCACTCTATTTTTCTGGGCTCCAAAACCACTACAGATGGTGACTGCAGCCATGAAATTAAAAGATGCTTACTCCTTGGAAGGAAAGTTATGACCAACCTATATAGCATTTTCAAAAGCAGAGATATTACTTTGCCAACAAAGGTTCATCTAGTCAAGGCTATGGCTTTTCCTGTGGTCATGTATGGATGTGAAAGCTGGACTGTGAAGAAGGCTGAGCACCGAAGAATTGATGCTTTTGAACTGTGGTGTTGGAGAAGACTCTTGAGAGTCCCTTGGACTGCAAGGAGATCCAACCAGTTAATTCTGAAGGAGATCAGCCCTGGGATTTCTTTGGAAGGAATGATGCTAAAGCTGAAACTCCAGTACTTTGGCCACCTCATGCAAAGAGTTGACTCATTGGAGAAGACTCTGATGCTGGGAAGGATTGAGGTCAAGAGAAGAAGGGGACGACAGAGGATGAGATGGCTGGATGGCATCACTGACTCGATGGATGTGAGTCTAAATGCCCTCCGGGAGCTGGTGATGGACAGGGAGGCCTGGTGTGCTGCGATTCATGGGGTCACAAAGAGTCGGACATGACTGAGCGACTGATCTGATCTGATCTGATTATATCTGTGTTAGTATTTTTATGAAAACATGTCCCAGTTACGATTTGATGAGCAAATGTAGAGTGGGAGCCACCCATCTTTATCTTTAGTCCTTCTTTTCTCTTCAGTCTTTTATTAATGCCAAGACTGCCATTTTTCTCACACTATTTAAATATTGATTATGTAACATTTGTGATGATCAGATATGCTTAAATGTTTTGATGTTTGTGATGTTCAGATATACTCAATTGTCATCCATATATATCTTTCTTTTTTGGAAATATACAATATCTGCCAGATCTGTTTAGCTATACTTATAGTTCATGTTGTATGTTTCATTAACTTAAAGCAAACACCATTACCTGGTAAAGACTGTCACCCAACCTCAGTTTTGTGCTTTGGTGACCACTAATGACATGTTACTCTATCCTTCAATAATATTTTGACTGCAAGATGAGCCTTTGACATCAAATTTTATATTGATTTGTCTTCCCACCACTTATCCTATGCTAACAAGTAATCTATTTTAATGTAAACTAGTAATATTGCATTTTCAGTTGTTAAAATCAGTTGAATAATTGTAACAGATGGATGAGCAGTCAGGTGTCCATATATTCTGGTGGGCCTGTTACCATCCTGAGTTATGGCTCAGAAGAGAGAATATCTCCTTTTATTTTCAAAGAAAGTCCCAGTTTGAATGAAAAGTTCTATGTTTATACATATATAACTTGGAATAAAGAGTGGAATTTTCAGGTCAAATGCAGTTGAACAGAGTGAAGAGGTAGAGGACACTATAAGAAAATAATTATGATAAATGTCAGATCTATATCTGGTTGCTAAATCAGAAGAGGCTACTGCAAACCCTCTCAATTTGGTCCATGGATTCTGAGTATTGTCATGGGTAATCTGATTATGCAACACAGATCCCAAATCATTAAGACGGTGTAAATGGCTGTGCTGAAAAGTTGTATAAATCTGACCTAAGCTGTATCCTAGGTCAGTCTGTTAGGTGAAGTAGAGAATTGTGTTATTTCCCATAGATTTCTTTTAAGAACCTAAAAGGTCAGAATTATAAAGAATTCTCAGTGGGCAGATAAAGAATATACTTGTAGCATAGAAATCCTGCTCTCTGGAATATATACAGAGACTACTCTTTTCCAAAATATCACCCTTAATATGTAGCCAACATATAAGCTGTATGTCCATTTCTCTTGGCTTCACTGCCTTCAAGTTCCTTGGCCAAACAGGTGGTCTACATTCACCACCACAGGCAACACAATCTGTTTGGGTCCTGAGGAACTTCATTTTTTTAAATTTAATTTTATTTTATTTAACTTTACAGTATTGTATTGGTTTTGCCATATATCAACATGTCTGCCACAGATATACATGTGTTCCCCATCCTGAACCCTCCTCCCTCCTCCCTCCCCATACCATCCCTCTGGGTCGTCCCAGTGCACCAGCCCCAAGCATCCAGTATTGTGCATTAAACGTGGACTGGTGACTCATTTCATATGTGATATTATATATATTTCAATGCCATTCTCCCAAATCATCCCACCCTCTCCCTCTCCCACAGAGTCCAAAAGTCTGTTCTATATATCAGTGTCTCTTTTGCTGTCTCGTATACAGGGTTATTGTTACCATCTTTCTAAATTCCATATATATGCGTTAGTATACTGTATTCATGTTTTTCTTTCTGGCTTACTTCACTCTGTATAATAGGCTCCAGTTTCATCCACCTCATTAGAACTGATTCAAATGTATTCTTTTTAATGGCTAAGTAATACTCCATTGTGTATATGTACCACAGTTTTCTTATCCATTCATCTGCTGATGGAATATAGTAAAGTTGCAGGATATAAAATAAACACACAGAAATCCCTTGCATTCCTATACACTAATAATGAGAAAATAGAAAGAGAAATTAAGGAAACAATTCCATTCACCATTGCAATGAAAAGAATAAAATACTTAGGAATATATCTACCTAAAGAAACTAAAGACCTATATATAGAAAACTATAAAACACTGGTGAAAGAAATCAAAGAGGACACTAATAGATGGAGAAATATACCATGTTCATGGATTGGCAGAATCAATATAGTGAAAATGAGTATACTACCCAAAGCAATTTATAGATTCAATGAAATCCCTATTAAGCTACCAACAGTATTCTTCACAGAGCTAGAACAAATAATTTCACAATTTGTATGGAAATACAAAAAACCTCGAATAGCCAAAGCTATCTTGAGAAAGAAGAATGGAACTGGAGGAATCAACCTGAGGAACTTCATAAAGACACTGCCATACACTGCCTTGCCTCATGCTTGATCCTTAAACCTTTCAGTTCTAGTCCACAACATATCTAGGACATTAAGGTATGAGAGATCGGTGGAACCTGCTTTCTACCTCTGTATATAGAACGAAACACCGAAGAAACTAATGCCAGCCATGCTAATGCTCCAAATGAGTGCTTCTAACTTGGGGAAGGGGGACAGGATGGTTTACAGGGCTTTACAAGCAAGGGATGAAGCAAAATCTAGGAATAAAGGAAATGTGTTAGTGGATTTGCAGCCAATCTGGGGGCAGTTTCAAGTTAATCAATGTGGGGAGAAATAGTTAGGGGTTAAAGTCACATTCAGGAGAGGATGGGGGGAAAGAGCTGTGGAGACAAGGACATATGAGGGCCACAGAGGAAAATTCTCAGTTCTTCAGGATCTAGTCCTTCAGTAACCCTCACAATATGCTATTCTAAAAATCAGCAGTGAAACAGAGGAATAGCTCTAAGTTAGAAAGAAGGAGAGGTGGAGAGATCTGTGGAAAGATGTAAGAGCAGGAAGTCCTGGAAACAGAGAGGATGAATGGTGTGTGCCTAAGGTCAAAGTAGAGTCAGGGTTGGCAATGTGGCTGGAGACAGACAGCACGTGTAGAGAGGAAACTGATTAAAAGTGTACTCAAACGAGTATAGACAAAAAGTCTCACCCCCTTGTTAAATATCAGGAAAACACTACTTGCTTACTAGTATTAATAAAGAAAGTTCTTTCTAATAAGAGATGAAGCAGAAGAATTGACTCCTTCAAGTTTGATCAGAATAAAAAGTGGTTATAGAAGATGCATTCATGCTAAGTTGCTTCAGTTGTGTCTGACTCTGCGAGCCTATGAACTGTAACCTGCCAGGTTCCTTTCTCCATGGGATTCTCCAGGCAAGAATACAGGAGTGAGTTGCTTTTCATACTCCTGGGGATCTTTCCTGGCCCAGGGATAACTCTCCTGCATTGGGAGGAGGGTTCTTTACCACTAGTGCCACCTGGGAAGCCAGATGAAGGAATTACAAATAAGAAGGTGAATAATTAAAAACAGTAGAATTCCACATTCTTCTTCCTCTTTCTTTCTTTCTGGAACATTGCCATGCTTGAGGGAACTCATGAGAAACATTAGTGGACTCCATGCTCTCATGTATAAATCTGTATTAATTTTCTTTTGTTGCCATAAGAAGCTAAATTTATCAGCTTGAACAGCGTACACTTTTTATCTCACAGTTCTATAGCCTGTAAGTCCAGTAGGCTTCTCTAGGTATATTGCTTACACTACCAAGGACCTAAAGTCAAGATATTGACCAGCTTGGGCTCTTATCTGCAGGTTATATAGGAAGTGCACTTCCAGGCGTATTCAGGTTGTTGACAGAGTTCAATTCCATTTCCTTGTAGGACCCAATATCCTCCTGGATGTTGGCCAGGGGCTGTTTTCAGTTTCCAGACGCCAACCTCAACTCTTGGTTCAGACTACATTGGTTCATCCAGTCCCATCTCACACTTCTAATCTCTCTGCCCTCCTCTTCTGTCTCATCTCTCAAGACAAACTTTTATGTGGTACCTCTTCTGACTCCAACTTCAGACATTTATCTGCCTTTATAGGCTTAACTGATTATAATGCATCCACTCATACATGATAAATCCTTACTTTTTCATCTGCAACATTAATTACATATGCAAAGTTCATTTTGTCATGTATTATATTCACAGAATCCAGGGATTAGAGAGTGAAAATTTTTGGAGGAGCTATTATTTTTTTATATTACAGTCTGCATATTTAATGTTCTACAATCTTAAACCTTAGTTATAAACATAATTAATGTTCTTTCAAATGGTAGATTCTGTATAATAAACAGAATTTATTTTCTGCAAAAACCCTAGAGTTGGAAGGCTGATGCAAAGGAAGTATAATACCTAAAATATGACTTTTTATATCAGAAACAGAGTCAAATCATATTAAGTAAATGATCTATACCTATCTGTTTGAACTTTTGTGATACTCAGAATTTTTTTCTATGTGTTTTTGGGTCACCTCCCTCTTGCTCACCATGCTGACTCTCCCTAATCTTTACCATTCTAAGCCTTTTACTGTTTTTATTATTCTGGAATGTTATAATGATATTGACTGATTGAAGAAAATCCTGATGCTGGAAAAGATTGAGGGCAGGAGGAGAAGGGGGCAACAGAGGATGAAATGGTTAGACGGCATCACCGACTCAATGGACATGAGTTTAAGCAAACTCAGGGAGACAGTGAAAGACAGGGAAGCCTGGCATGCTGCAGTCCATTGGGCTGCAAAGAGTTGGACATGACTTAGTGACTGAACAACAACAACTGACTTCTCCTTCATGAAGAAAAGAAACACATGTGCGGCCCATAAAAAATTTAAACAATATGTATATATTCTTCACAACTCTATGGTAGGCAACAGCTACTGAAGACCAAATGGTCCTATAAGAAACAAAAAAACAGCACTAGTCATTGTGGTAAAGAAAGAACTGCCCTACATGGTACACCAGTAGTGTCCAATAGAACTTGTGATGATGAAATGCCCTGTCTATACTGTCTAAATGGTTCACTAAACAATCATAGATAGTGAGCACTTGAAATTCAATTAGCAGAGCCAAGGAGGACTCTCCAGATAGTTCAGTGGTAAAGAGTGTGTCTGACAATGAAGGAGACACAGGAGACTCACGTTTGACCCCTGGGTCAGGAAGATCCCCTGGAAGTGAAATGGCAACCCACTCCAGTATTCTTGCTTGGAAAATTCAATGGACAGAGGAGCCTGGTGGGCTACCGTCCATGGGTCACAAAGAGCTGGACATTACTGAGCAACTGAGCATGCACATATTAGAAGACAGAAGCTTCAGTCCCAGTTTCCTTTCTCCTCCTGTCTATTGAGCCTTAAAATTTTCTGAACTCTAGAAGGTGGTCACTTGGCACTGACCATCAAAAATCACTGTATTGACATAAAGAGATTTGGGAAAGCTGTTTCAACCCATGAGGGGCCACATCCTTTACTATGTTTTTTCATCTTCCAGTAAACTAACTACAAAAAACCACAAGGGAGTTGGGGTCTTAAATCTGCTCAGTTTTAAAACCAAAACTGTCATCTGTGGCTTGACCTGTTCTCATAAGCAAACAGTTAAAATCTGGATCCATTTCTATTTGGATATCTGTCTTTAAATCCAGTTTATCTGAATGTATTTAAATGTTAACCATTCCTAAAGTTTCCTAGGTACAGATTTTTTTGCTGAGTTTATTGTTTAGAGATGACTTACAAGTTCATAAAAAACCAAGTTGATAATGGAAACGTCAGCCAAGTTTTAACTCCAGCCTCCTAGCTATAAAGATCAGTATGCATTACATTCCACTCCTCTTCAAAAGGTTCTGTATTCTTTGTGGAGTAATCCCACCTCTCTACTAGATGCATGCATGATGCATCTTGGTGCATTACTTACTTCTATGAATGAATCATTGTAATGTTACCCTTCACTTCTCCCCAGCACTGAGATACTACTTTGGGTTATGATGCCATGCTATATGGGATTTGACAAACTTCAAATAATTTAATGAAGCAGTAATCCCACTCTGGGAGTGTAGGACTCATGAGGAAAAAAAATATATATCTGTCTTGCATTAGTGTTATATACTATGTATATGAGCAAGCGTTCCTAATATAAGTCATCTTAAATATGTATGACTTCATTTTGGTACTGCTGTTCATATTCCAAAACTTATTTTCCAGTCTGTGTTTCTCTTCTCCTTTGAAAAATATTAAAATAACTGATCTGCCCTCTGAGAAAACAAGAAGGTACATAATAAATGTAGACAACCCTGCCTTGGTGTATAGCTTTGAATTTCCTGAGGGTACTATTCTTTTCTGATATGAGGAAATGAAACTTTTGTATTTCATCCAATCTTTTGTTAACTTTTTGATTTTTCTTTCTCAATTACTCTACACCTAGTGTGTTGATTGTGGTGATGGGCATTATGGAATATCATCCTTGAGAATTTATGGTGAAAATATAAACCATACAGGGTGCACAGCTACTTTAACAGGAGAATAAAAAAGTTTTCACCTAACCTGCCTAACATAAAGTCATACTATTGAATTGCCTCTAATATAATTGGTATTAAGAAAGAGAAGGTGAAAGGAGTGCAGAAAGAAGTATTGTTGGAGAAGAGCAATAAAAGGAAATGCACAACAATAGAAATATTCTTTTCATAATCTTTCCTTTCATAATTTCTTTGTTGCTCTATAGTTTAAAAAAAAGAAAATACCTATAGAAAATCCAAATGAAAGTCATATATTTCTAGCTTTAACATTACTGAACAAAATGTTTAGGTTTTTGAACTTTGTATCAAGAGACTTCCTGAAACTAAGGACCCAGTAACATAATTTGAAATTAAAGAGAAGAAAGTACCCTAAATTGAAAGATTGAAAATTAGAATAAAATTAACAAAAGAATTTTTGTTTCTTCAAATAACTCATCAAACTCTTTTAGCCGAGAGTCTGAAACACCTTAGCAACTGCAATGCAAGTAGCACTCGACAGATTTAAGTTCTTTACTTACTCACAAGAGCGGTAACTAAAAGTAGTTAAAATTTTCTTAACTCTAGCTATATACTCATAATTTTCTTATTAACCGCATGCATATTATATATAATGTATATATTATATATGTAATACTGACTGGTATAAAAAATAAATAAAATGAAATTTAATTAAATGCATCTTATTATTATCTTCAAGAAACTCATGAAGCTATAAAACAAAAACAGTCATTTATCTATTGTTTATTCTAATTTTTTATAAAGCATTTTGGAGGAAATAAGCTACTTATTTACAGTCAAACTTGTATGTAAATTTACTGAATATAAATATGACAATCATACTTTTTTCAAACTTTTTTAAGATACTATTTGACTTCAAACAGTAAAATAGTACACTTAATTTATATATCTGAAACTACCAAAAACACAATGGATAAATGAAGAAACTCCAACTCTATGTAAGGAGATAATTATTAACAGCATTTTTGGTGTATTTCCTCACACTTTTTTTCTTATCTATACATTAAAGTGAGCTATATAAAGTTGCCATTATAAAATAATTTAAAACACATAAAAATGGTAGATTTATATTTGAGCCAAAAATGAATGTATCATTTCTTGATATAAAGTTCTGTAATGTAAAACTCCAAATTTGTTATTAAAATTATCTATAATTGTTTTAAACATGCATTATGACTGATTATATGACTACACTACGGCACATTTAACAAATCCTTTATATCATGCATTTGTTTTTTGTTGTTGTTTTTATAAACAATATTGAGGACACTTTCTTTGTACATAAGTTGTTAACCGAGTAGTTGATTTTAGTTCATTAAGTATTCAAAAAATATTTTAGTTCATATGTATGTATTCCCAAATATTTCCAAACATACTACACTATTCTTCTCTTCAGTACAAGTCTGAGGTTGCCTACTGATTATATCTAAATAGAAAATTTAATAATTTCATAGGTTAATGGTAAAATAGAGTATCTTAATTTATTAGTCCAATTAAATATGTTATACATTCAATAGTCATTCTTCTTAATATCTATTTTTTAATTTATCTACCATTAACACTTAATTTCTTTTGGTGCTGTAATTAAAAAAAAAAAAAATTTATATGATCCTCAATGCCAAAGAGTGCTCAAACTACTGCACAATTGCACTCATCTCACACACTAGCAAAGTAATGCTCAAAATTCTCCAAGCCAGGCTTCAGCAATATGTGAACTGTGAACTTCCTGATGTTCAAGCTGGTTTTAGAAAAGGCAGAGGAACCAGAGATCAAATTGCCAACATCCGCTGGATCATGGAAAAAGCAAGAGAGTTCCAGAAAAACATCTATTTCTGCTTTATTGACTATGCCAAAGCCTTTGACTGTGTGGAGCACAATAAACTGTGGAAAATTCTGAAAGAGATGGAAATACCAGACCACCTGATCTGCCTCTTGAGAAATCTGTATGCAGGTCAGGAAGCAACAGTTAGAACAGGACATGGAACAACAGACTGGTTCCAAATAGGGAAAGGAGTACATCAAGGCTGTATATTGTCACCATGTTTATTTAACTTATATGCAGAGTACATCATGAGAAACGCTGGACTGGAAGAAACACAAGTTGGAATCAAGATTGCTGGGAGAAATATCAATAACCTCAGATATGCAGATGACACCACCCTTATGGCAGAAAGTGAAGAGGAACTCAAAAGCCTCTTGATGAAAGTGAAAGTGGAGAGTGAAAAAGTTGGCTTAAAGCTCAACATTCAGAAAATGAAGATCATGACATCTTGTCCCATCACTTCATGGGAAATAGATGGGGAAATAGTGTCAGACTTTCTTTTCCTGGGCTCCAAAATCACTGCAGATGGTGACTGCAGCCATGAAATTAAAAGACGCTTACTCCTTGGAAGGAAAGTTATGACCAACCTAGATAGCATATTCAAAAGCAGAGACGTTACTTTGCCAACAAAGGTTCACCTAGTCAAGGCTATGGTCTTTCCTGTGGTCATGTATGGATGTGAGACCTGGACTGTGAAGAAGGCTGAGCGCTGAAGAATTGATGCTTTTGAACTGTGGTGTTGGAGAAGACTCTTGAGAGTCCCTTGGACTGCAAGGAGATCCAGTCAGTCCATTCTGAAGGAGATCAGCCCTGGAATTTCTTTAGAAGGACTGATGCTAAAGCTGAAACTCCAGTATTTTGGCCACCTCATGCGAGGAGTTGACTCATTGGAAAAGACTCTGATGCTGGGAGGGATTGGGGGCAGGAGGAGAAGGGGACGACAGAGGATGAGATGGCTGGATGGCATCACTGACTCAATGGATGTGAGTCTCAGTGACCTCTAGGAGTTGGTGATGGATAGGGAGGCCTGGTGTGCTGCAATTCATGGGGTTGCAAAGAGTCGGACACGACTGAGCGACTGATCTGATCTGATCTGAATATAACTATTTGGAACAACATACTGAATGCAAATTAAGAAAGGAGTATGTCAAGGCTGTATATTGTCATCCTGCTTATTTAACTTATATGCAGAGTACCTCATGAGAAATGCTGGACTGGATGAAGTACAAGCTGGAATCAAGATTGCCGGGAGAAATATCGATAATCTCAAATATGCAGATGGCAAACCCTTATGGCAGAAAGTGAAGAAGAACTAAAGAGCCTCGTGATGAAATGAAAGAGGAGAGTGAAAAGTTGGCTTAAAACTTAAGAGTCAGAAAATTAAGATCATAGCAACTGGTCCCATCACTTCATGGCAAATAGATGGGGAAACAATGGAAACAGTAGAGACTTTATTTTCTTGGGCTCCAAAATCACTGCAGATGGTGACTGGAGCCATGAAATTAATATGCTTGCTCACTGGAAGAAAAGCTATGACCAACCTAGACAGCATATTAAAAAGCAGAAACATTACTTTGCCAACAAAGGTTCATCTAGTCAAAGCTATGGTTTTATTTCAGTAATCATGCATCGATATAAGAGTTGGACTGTGAAGAAAGCTGTGTTCGAAAGAATTGATGCTTTTGAATTGTGGTGTTGGAGAAGACTCCTGAAAGTCCCTTGGACAGCAAGGAGATCCAACCAGTCCATCCTAAAGGAAATCAGTCCTGAATATTCATTGGAAGGACTGATGCTGAAGCTGAAACTCCAATATTTTGGCTACTTCATTCAAACAACTGACTCATTTGAAAAGACCCTGATGCTGGGAAAGATTGGGAGAAGGGGATGACAGAGGATGGTTGACATCACTGACTCGATGGACATGAGTCTGAGTAAGCTCCGGGAGTTGGTGATGGACAGGGAAGCCTGGTGTGCTGCAGTCCAGGGGATCACAAAGATTCGAACATGACTGAGTGACTGAACTGAACTGAATATAACTATTATTCATATCATATTGTTGAAAAATGTTGAGTTTTACTTGTATAAGGTAAGGTAAGGTAAGGTGAAGCTGCTCAGTCGTGTCCGACTCTGCAACCCCAAGGACAGGAGCCTACCAGGCTCTTCCATCCTTGGGATTTTCCAGGCAAGAGTACTGGAGTGGGTTGCCATAGAGATTTTAAATTGTGTTATATGCTGATAATCATTCACAATATTTTACTTGATACTCTTTAACCCAAAATTCAGAATTCTATTGAACTTGGAAGAAATAGTACTTTTATATTGCTATATGTAGCACCCCTCCTCCCCGAGCACCACCTAATTGGACACAGCATTTTTAAGGCAAAAAGTGTGAATATTCACACTATATTCTCATATCTGGACACATCAAGTCCTCCAAATGAGTTTTGGTGCCACCTAAACAAATAAACAAACAAAAACAATAAGCTCTAGATGTACATGCATTTTTGAATTTTGCAACTAAGGATAAGCAACTATGGACCTATGATGCCTCATGAATTTTCAAATCATATTTTGTGTAACATATTAGTAACATAATCCCATGTTTACTAATAAACCTAAAAGTGTTTAATATGGATATATATGTTTCATTCAATTGTTGCCATAATTATCTATTTGAGATAATTCTTATAGGAATAGGTGATATGTATATATATATATAATTAAAATTCTTAATTTCTATACTGTTATGAAATAATGTGGGTTAGTAGTTGAGGAAGACATACACTGTTCTCATCTTACTTTAATTTACAAACATTTCTGGATTGATAACATAGGAAACATTTGGTTAAGATCAATTTGTGCAAAAGCTAAGAAACAATTTTGTTGTCTCTACTCTTTATATCCTCTCTCTTTAGTTTGCCTCATCATTTGGATAAATCCTTATTATCCCCACCTTAAATAAATGTGAATTTTTACCTGACACACCATCTAGGAAAGGAAGCATCATTGTTTCTTTCACTTATTCAACAATGATTTATTGAATATTTTGTTTTCTATGCCAGTCATTTTTCTAGTTATTGATAATATAGAAATAAACACAATAGGGAAATTCCCTCTTTTATGAAACTTACATTTAGAAAGGAAGGGCAAATAAAGACATGAATATATAATATGTCATAGTATGTCAGTGATACTATGTGATATCCTAAAAAGAAGGATAAGGAAATAAAGAAGGATGGAGGTAAATGTTGTTCTAGACGCCTCAGAGAAGGCCTCTCAAAGCAGATGAATTTGATGCTTGGAGAAATCAAGAAATAAGGCAGTGTGTCTCAAATAAGTAAGAAAGAGTGGTAGAAAATGATTCCTGAGAACCAAAAAAAGACCAGATCATGTTAGTTATTATAACATTTATCTGTATTCCTTTATTTCATTCTTGTACATTTCTCAGTTGAATTCTTTGAAGTCTCAATCCAAATAAACAAGTAAACATGCCAATTGATACATAATTCATATATACACCAATGGCAAGACACTGGCTACTCAATAAACACTTGCTAAAAAAAAAAAATGAGTACACTTCAAATAACACCAAGTTGAATCAATCAGAAGCTGGAATCAAGATTATCAAAAGAAATATCAACAACCTCAGATATGCAGATGAAACCACAAATGGGAGAAAGTGACGAGTAATTAAAAAGCCTCTTGATGAAGATGAAAGAGGAGAGTGAAAAAGCCTGCTTAAAAGTCAACATTCAAAAAATTAAGACCATGGCATTCCGTCCCATCCCTTCATGGCAAATAAATGGGGGAAAAGTATAAACAGTGGAGATTTTATTTTCTTGGGCTCTAAAATCACTGAGGATGGTGACAAAAGCACACAATTAAAAGATGCTTGCTCCTTGAAAACCTAGACAGCATATTAAATAGCAGACATATCACTTTGCCAACCAAAGTTTGTATAGTCAAAGCTATGTTTGTTATAGTAGTCATATATGGATGTGAGAGCTGGACCATAAAGAAGACTGAGTGCCAAAGAACTGAAGCTTTCAAATTGTGGTACTGGAGAAGACTCTTGAGAGTCCTCTGGTTAGCAAGGAGATCAAATGAGTCAATCCTAAAGGAAATCAACCTTGAACATTCATTCAAAGGACTGATGCTGAAGTTCCAATCCTTTGGCCACTTGATGGAAGACCTGATTCTTTGGACAGGATCCTGATGCTGGGAAAGACAGAAAGCAGGAGGAGAAAAAGGCAACAGAGGATGAAATGGTTGGATGGCATCACTGCCTCAGTGGACATGAGTTTGAGCAAACTCAGGGAGATAATGAAAGACAGGGAAGGCTGGCGTGCTGCAGCCCATGGGGTTGCAAAGAGTCAGACACAACTTAGTGACTGAACAACAACAAATAACAGCAAGAGATCAAAATGAAAAAAAAAAAAATATTCTTAAAAGGAAAATACAAGCAGCATATACCTGAAAGGTAAGACACATACATTTGATGGGGATCATTTAGAGAGAAAATGTTTATGGATTACTTTTAAATGCCAGGTCTATAGACTCTCAAAATGGACAACAGAAACAAGGACATATCAAACTTATAATAGAAAAGGTAGAAGAAAACAAAATAGACTCTAATAAGAAATGAGTTTATTTATTCAAATCAAGATTTGGCCTTTTAAACAAAATATCACAAATTGAGTAAGCTTTAAATTTAATGTAATCAAGGGTTGAAATCTACTTCTTCAAGTTTTAATTTTCAGTGCACCTATTTAAAAAAATCAGAACTTAGGTTAAATGAACATAAATTAGGGATAATGAAGCTCTTTAACTCCAAGGGTAATTAATTAGCAGGTTCTTAATGATTTTTATTTTAAAATTAACTTGGGACTGAGTCCTATCTGCTAAAAGAATAACATAATATCAAGGTACATAAGTCAATAAATCAAATTTCCCCATGAATGGAATATGCATCAAAGTACTCTTGAGAATTGCAGGCAAGACTGAATTTCTTTTCTAGGTCCTATTCTCCAAAGCAAATTTTTCATATTTATGCTGTTTCTTGAATGGGATGTGTGACTTACTTTGAATTCAGTCTCTGACGCTCCCAGCAGAATTTCCTTAACAAACATCAGAGCTGTTAGGAAATCTATCATATGGAATTTGATCTGTGTGTTGTTTTATGAACTTCTAATACATTGCTTCTTCTGCCTCCAGCTAATCCTGAAAATGAAACTACATATTAGGTGGACACTAAAGAAACACTTCATGATCTGTCTAGGTTAGGTGACATAATCTCTTCAACTGGTCTCATATACTACACTTTTAAAATATAGAAGTCAGGGACATGATTTAAACTACTTTTCCGAACCTAAGATTCTAATGTTTCTTCAAATTCAAATGTGTTAAGTCCATCAACCATTGTTTTAACTGTTTTAGAAATGTATTACAATAAATATGCTTCCATTTTTAATGTGTCAATACTATTAATATTTTATTACATCTGAACACAAAGCAAATAGAAAATTATTTGTCCAAGCCATTTTTTAAAATGTGTTGTGTGACATTTTAATATGTAGTCACACACATCTTCTAATTCACTTTATCATGTGTCCATACTTTCAAACCAAGACATTCATTTTTTACATTCTCTATAACAAATAATTCTGATTTGTAGTCAATGTTTAAATTCTTTTATCTTCTGTATTATTGTAAATAAACCAAAGAAGAGGATATGCAAAACATTTGGCTCATATAACATAGCATACGTCCATGTCTATATTAAAAAAAAAAAAAAATCAATGAAAGTCAGAGTTCTTCTTTAATTATCAAATTCAAATCAGATCAGATCAGATCAGTCACTCAGTCGTGTCCGACTCTTCACGACCCCATGAATCAGTGATGCCATCCAGCCATCTCATCCTCTGTTGTCCCCTTCTCCTCCTGCCCCCAATCCCTCCCAGCATCAGAGTCTTCTCCAATGAGTCAACTCTTCGCATGAGGTGGCCAAAGTACTGGAGTTTCAGCTTTAGCATCATTACTTCCAAAGAAATCCCAGGGCTGATCTTCTTCAGAATGAACTGGTTGGATCTCCTTGCAGTCCAAGGGACTCTCAAGAGTCTTCTCCAACATCACAGTTCAAAAGCATCCATTCATCAGCGCTCAGCCTTCTTCACAGTCCAACTCTCACATCCATACACGACTACTGGAAAAACCATAGCCTTGACTAGGCGAACCTTTGTTGGCAAAGTAATGTCTCTGCTTTTGAATATACTTTCTAGGTTGGTCACAATTTTTCTTCCAAGGAGTAAGCGTCTTTTAATTTCATGGCTGCAGTCACCATCTGCAGTGATTTTGGAGCCCCCAAAATAAAATCTGACACTGTTCCACTGTTTCCCCATCTATTTCCCATGAAGTGATGGGACCAGATGCCATGATCTTCATTTTCTGAATGTTGAGCTTTAAGCCAACTTTTTCACTCTCAACTTTCACTTTCATCATGAGGCTTGATGAAATGGGAAATGGGAAGAGTGGTGATCAATTTTAAAGTATGCCATTGTTATTAATATTTTCTACTTTCTTTACAGTTAATAATCAATTTAAATGAAGTTCTGCTTTCTCTATAAAAACTTCTGATAAGAAACTATTTTAAATGTTTCTATTTTTATCACATCATTCATTAGCATTTAGGTATGGCATATAATTTGAAAAATCCAACTCACATCTTCCTTATAGTTTCCAACATTTCATGTTTTATCATATCATTTTTATGATCTCTATTAATTGCAATTTATACATAATAAATGTTTAAAAAAAAAGAATAAATTCCTTAGATTACTCATCACATAAAATGTCTGCTGAAAAATTAAGACTAGTGGGTAATTGTGCAAACTCCATCATTTCCAAAATTTTATGATAGTGAATCATTTTAAAATTTGGAAATAATCCACACAGTAGTAAAAGAAATGTTTTATATTATGGATATAACACTTCTTTAGTTTTGGCCTATAGCGTACAATACTTAATCTCAATTTATCACATTTGAATAGATGCTAGTTATCTATCACTACATAAAAACCTGTCCCAAATTTAGTGGCTTAAAACAGCAATGATGGGAGTTCCCTGGTAGTCCAATTGCTAAAACTCTGTGAAGGCCAATGCAGGGGACCCAGGTTCAATTCCTGGTCAGCGAACTAGATGTCACAACTTAAAAAAAAAAAAAAAAAGATGCAAAGGGCTGTAACTAAGACCCAGTGCAGCCAAATAAATAAACACCTTTTAAATCAAATAGCAATGATATTTCTCAAATTCTGTGGATTTATTGGTTGGTTCTGCTTGTCACATTGGGGCAAACAAATGCAGCTTTCCTCAGCTGGTACTTGGGCAATGGGAGAAGTTTAACAATGTTCCCACTAACAACTAGCCTTTGTGCTTGATCTCTGACAGGGTGCCTCAACTTCCCTCGGTGTAGGCTCTAATCTCCCTCTAGGCTTGAGAGGGTTTCTGCACAGCAGAATGATGTCAGAATCCCAGGAGGGTGAGAAAGGAAAACCAGGGACTCTCAAAGGCAGGGATGTGCTCTCAACACAAGATTATCTCCACAATATTCTATTGGTAAAAGCCAATAGAATTCTAATGCCAAGAAGATTATTGTTACAGGATCTCGCCAACCCAGACCAATATAGATATTTTGATTTATAGTTCAGCGCTAACAAACAAAAGCTTTTGGTGACAGAAAGGCAAGGTTAACAGAAACCAATGCACTGGAGAGACCTGTTAGCCAAATGATTGGAAAAACTATAGCCCATGATAATTTGGAAGGCAGAGCACATGTCTACCAGCTCAAGAGGGGAATGTTTAAGAAAAATCATAATTATAATGCATGCTGGTTGTGACTAGCTGACCTTAGTGATGTATCATCAAAAAGAAACGAACCCAGGAAAAGGACTAGTTGGTTTGCAAACAAAAAATGAAATAAAATAGAATTGGGACAGCTGAGGCTCTGAAGAATTTGAAAAGCTGACAGTTTCTATACACTAAAAGCATGAAATAAGAGTTTAAAAAGCCTTTGAGCAACAGAGTTTATTAAAAATAAGTGTTGCAGCAAAGATCAGATGGAGAGTGGCCTCTCCACCTAAGCCAGAAGATAGCACAGTAGGCTTCATTAAGTTAAAAGAGATTTCAAGAGGTAAGAAAGCAAAGACATAAATCAGGCTTGAGAATTATGTGTAGAAGACACTTTGGGTACAGTTACTGGCACAGAGAGTGAACTGGAAGTTTAAAAAGATTAGGACTGTACTACCTTTCAAAGGAATTTATTTCTAAAGATACTATATGTGCTTAAAACAAAGGGTTTTTTTTTGTCTATTGGGTATTCATACCTATTATAGGTTTAATTGTCCTCCTAACATTCTATATGTTCTAACCTCTGGTACCTCAAAATGTGGGCATATTAAAAAACAAGGTCTTTTAAGATCACTGCATAGGTTAAGTAATTAAGATGGAAGTTATATTCCAATATTTCAATAAGACTGGTGTCCTAAGGAAAATGTGGACAGACAGACACACAGGGAGCATGTCCCGACAGGAGGAAGGCAGATTATCTACAGCCAAGGACACCAAAGATTGCCAAAAAACTACCAACAGCTAGAGGAGAGGCATGGAACAGATTCTGCCTAATCACTCTCAGAAGGAATCAACTCTGCTTATACCTTTATCTCAGACCTCTGGCCTCCACAGAGGGGAGACAGTAAGTTACTGTTATTTAAGCCAACCAGTTTGTGTGGTATTTTGTTACAGCAGCCCTAGCCAACTAATATAATCCCTTAAAAATACATGGATGCACATATGCACAAAGACACACACACACCCAAGAAAGCATACAAAAATCAACACATTTTCGGTTCACCTTAAATCCAAATATCATCAAGGATTTGCACTTAGTTCCATGTGCAGGGGACATTCATGATCATGACCCCAAAAAATGACCAAATTGTTCTAAATGAATAACTGTTGTAGGCCCCATCCTTACTTTCACAGGAAGCAAACTTGTATTACTGTTGATTTCTATCACTGCTTAGTCTTCTTTTATTGTGGAGCAGATAACTTGACCTTTCAGTTCACAGGTTGCCAAGGGATTGTATTAGGACCTGATATCCATCATTAATGAATCTTGGACTTTTTTGCTGGATTAGTTGGGGCTTTGGCTTCTCTCTCCTGAGGAGGTATTCTATGTGTGGACAAATGTTAAATCCATTTTGTTGTACAGAAGAGTGAGTTTTGCAGTCACCGCTTCTGTTCTCCAATATTCTTATTTCCTTGTTCTCACAAGGCACCTATAGATTATCTTCAGCTTTACTTACAATAAGCTGTGTAATAAAATGTTATCAGAGGTGATGTGTGCCACTTTCAGACCTGGCTCATGCAAACCGCTCTTGCATGGATCAGCATGTCTTTCTCCACTTACACACTGAATGGAGAGGATTCTGAGGGCCAGTGTGAACAATCTCCTCCCGTGAGCCTGAGAGTGTTCAGTATTAGTACTGAAATTTTGTGCTTCAGTCCTGGGGAAACTGGGACATTTAATCGTCCTGCAGAGGATACTGATTAAAGATCTCTCAAAGCAAAAGAGGAAAGAAAGGCCACTTTAATTATGTGTCAGGACCAAAAAATATATCAGTAGCTTAGAACCAGTGAGTCAGTTAGGAACCTTCAGCCTCCTTTGTCCTCTCCTTCCTATTCCCTGGCCTTTCCCAGAAAAGATCAGAAACTTTGTTAAACAAGCTTAGGTAGGAAAAGGAAAAGCACCAAAATAAAAAGAAAAGGGATCCAAGCAAGCTTTTCCCTCATCAGCAGTTCCAGGCAAAGTCAGGCCTTATCAACTATTGAAGAGGAATACTTAGTACCTGAGAATGACTAGGAATTGACCTACATTTTCTCTAGGGAAGTACAAGCCCACTAAGCAGGCTTGAAGAGGCCAGGCAAAAATATTCAATTACTTAATAACATTCCACAAGCTTTTTTTTTCCCTAAGACATTATTTTGAAAAATAGATAAATATAATTTCATAGAAACTACAGAGTCCTATTCTCTGGCCATATTGTCAAATAAATTGTTAAATAATGGTGTGAATATTTGTAACAGAAACAAGCAGAAATTAACAAATTTTCCCAGTTTCATCTATATAAGGACTCAATATATAAGTGTACAAAACATTTTCTAAAATACCTCACTATTTTCTTTGGAAAAGATGAAATATGTGAATGAAATGAATTATAATGTAGATACAATAATTCATAATCAGTTTTATACCCATATATACCCTGTGGTGTTGGAGAAGACTCTTGAGAGTCCCTTGGACTGCAAGAAGATCCAACCAGTCCATTCTGAAGGAGATCAATCCTGGAATTTCTTTAGAAGGAATGATGCTGAAGCTGAAACTCCAGTATTTTGGCCACCTCATGCGAAGAGTTGACTCATTGGAGAAGACTCTGATGCTGGGAGGGATTGAGGGCAGGAGGAGAAGGGGACGACAGAGGATGAGATGGCTGGATGGCATCACTGACTCGATGGATGCGAGTCTGAGTGACCTCCGGGAGCTGGTGATGGACAGGGAGGCCTGGCGTGCTGCGGTTCATGGGGTCGCAAAGAGTCGGACACGACTGAGAGACTGATCTGATCTGTTAGAGAGTAATATATAAAGAGAAATGCAGGAGACCTGATTTCAATCCTTGGATCAGTAAGGTCCCCTGGAGAAGAGAATGGCTACCCACTCCAGCATCTTGCCTGGAGATTTCCATGGATGGAGGAACCTGGTGGGCTATAGTTTGTGGGATCACAAAGAGTCAGCCACGAATGAGCTATTAACATGTTCACACTTCACTGAAGTGTATTGAGCAATGAATAAATAGCAACCTGGAGAGAAAATATTAGCAGAATAACAAAACATCTTTGTAGATGTACTTTTGAATACTTCTGCTTAGTTGAGTGAACATGTACATGGCAGGACCATCAAATGGGGATGGTAGAATAATTCTCAATAATGTAACTAGCATGTTAGAGCTACATGTCTCCCATTAAGCAGGAACAATCTTCCAAAAAGTGTATAATTTATTTGGAAGAAAAGTAGAGTTATACATTTGGGCTTAAATATTTCAGTTCATGAGCATGACAAAATAGTTTGGTGAGCCATAGTAAAAGTAAAAATTATTTTGTGCTATGTGGGATGCTCTTTATTAAACATTTTACATAGTATCATTCTCAGTCCTCTTAACAATGCTATCCAAGAGATATTATTGTTTACCTTCCTTCTTTTAATGCTAATAAACTGTGGCTTAGATAAAAAAAAAATAACAGTAATAATAATAAAAAGGACTAGCTCCAAATTACAATATTTGGGAAGCAATATTTTGGTGATTTAGTGGCTTAAGAGTTCAATTCATCAGTTTTACCTGTTTCTCCAATATAGTATTAGCACAAATGGTAGGCTGCTCCTTGCAAGAGAAGCACTAGGCTCATACATAATTGCAAGCATTCTTCTTGCCAAGCTACAGCCTCTCCTCACTGATTACAAAGCCAGAGAAACAAGCTCTACTTGCTTCCATAAGTGTATTGAGCCTAACATTAGAAAAATCCTGTTTTTTACTCTTGGCTTCACTACCAAGAGAGCATCTATACACCTGCAGATAGTTTCTACCTAAAAGAATGGTGATCACATGGTTTTAGGTTAAATATGAAAAGAGAGCATGGAGAAACAAATGAGAAATGGAAATTGGAGAGTGGCATTTCAGTGGGGTGTATGTGTATGTTTGGTTATCCTAAGGCCCATTTTTTCTTTTTGAAAGTGTAAGCTCAGAGGGCATTCTAAGCTTTCTCTCTTAACTTATTCCTTCATTTTACATTGAGCATTACATAGTTCATAATTAGAGACTATGGGGGGATAAACATTTAGCTTGATTTCATTATATCATTTTAAGTTTCAGGAATGCATAATGTAGTTGATTATGAGCAAAGGAATAAAATATAAAAATAAGCTCTCATCTCCCTCTCTTTCATGAAACATGCCCTGTCATTTTCTAAGCGGATGGTTCTTTATCATCCTGAAGCTGCTACTAAAGATAGAATCACAGAGAGTATATTGCGGGAAGTGCTGAAGACTGTGGTATCAACTTTTCCACCTGATACTGTCTTCCAGCTCAGGAAAGTCAGGAAGGACCATGGCTTTGCCACCTGCAAAGTGAGCTAGTTTTTGTTTTGTTTTGTTTTGTTTTTCCTTTGACAGCGCTACTTGCTATTAATATATGTTTACATACAGGACCAAAATCAGCCTTATTCAATCCACTCTTTTCCTTAGCTAAACCAAATCTCTCCTGCACATGTTTACCCGTTAAGTGCTTGAAGGCAACTATGTAGCCCACACTTACCTTTTCCTCAACAAAACTATTCCTAATTTGATGTCATTTCTACCCTTAAACACAGTTCCTTTATCAATGTCTCCCCAAAAAATGTGAAACATAATTCAATCTAATGGAGACCTCCCTAAAAGTCTGACCAGATGAGTAGAGCATCTTAGATTTTAGTCTTTGAATATTCAGTTCGGTTCAGTTGCTCAGTTGTGTCCGACTCTGCAACCGTATGGACTGCAGCACACCAGGCCTCCCTGTCCATTACCAACTCCCAGAGTTCATTCAAACTCATGTCCATTGAGTCAGTGATGCCATCCAACCATCCCATCCTCCGTTGTCCCCTTCTCCTTCCACCTTCAATCTTTCCCAGCATCAGGGTCCTTCCAAATGAGTCAGTTTTTCACATGAGGTAGCCAAAGTATTGGAGTTTCAGCTTCAGCATCAGTCCTTTCAATGATTTCAGAACTGATTTCCCTTAGGATGGATTAGTTGGATCTACTTGCTGCCCAAAGGACTCTCAAGAGTCTTCTCCAACACCACAGTTCAAAGGCATCAATTCTTCAGTGCTCAGCTTTCTTTATAGTCTAACTCTCACATCCATACATGACTACTGGAAAAACCATAGCTTTAAATATTAGAGCTTCCTTTTGTGATCTGAAACATAACATTCCTAAAGCTTAGCATCCCTACAACCAGCTTTACTTGACTTGGAAATGTTCAGAGCAGATCAGTTGCTCAATCGTGTCCGACTCTTTGCGACCCCATGAACTGCAGCACGCCAGGCCTCCCTGTCCATCACCAACCCCCGGAGGTCACTCAGACTCACATCCATCGAGTCAGTGATGCCATCCAGCCATCTCATCCTCTGTCGTCCCCTTCTCCTCATGCCCCCAATCCCTCCCAGCATCAGAGTCTTCTCCAATGAGTCAACTCTTCGCATGAGGTGGCCAAAATACTGGAGTTTCAGCTTTACCATCATTCCTTCCAAAGAAATCCCAGGGCTGATCTCCTTCAGAATGGACTGGTTGGATCTCCTTGCAGTCCAAGGGACTCTCAAGAGTCTTCTCCAACACCACACTTCAAAAGCATCAATTCTTCGGCGCTCAGCCTTCTTCACAGTCCAGCTTTCACATCCATACATGACCACAGGAAAGACCATAGCCTTGACTAGGCGAACCTTTGTTGGCAAAGTGATGTCTCTGCTTTTGAATATGTTATCTAGGTTGGTCATAACTTTCCTTCCAAGGAGTAAGTGTCTTTTAATTTCATGGCTGAAGTCACCATCTGCAGTGATTTTGGAGCCCAGAAAAAGAAAGTCTGACACTGTTTCCACTGTTTCTCCATCTATTTCCCATGTAGTGATGGGACCAGATGCCATGATCTTCGTTTTCTGAATGTTGAGCTTTAAGCCAACCTTTTCACTCTCCACTTTCACTTTCATCAAGAGGCTTTTGAGTTCCTCTTCACTTTCTGTCATAAGGGTGGTGTCATCTGCATATCTGAGGTTATTGATATTTCTCCCAGCAATCTTGATTCCAACTTGTGTTTCTTCCAGTCCAGCATTTCTCATGATGTATATAAGTTAAATATAACATATTTAACTTATGCATTTAACTTATGCATATTTAACTCTGCATATAAGTTAAATAAACATGGTGACAATATACAGCCTTGACGTACTCCTTTTCCTATTTGGAACCAGTCTGTTGTTCCATGACCAGTTCTAACTGTTGATTCCTGACCTGCATACAGATTTCTCAAGAGGCAGATCAGGTGGTCTGGTATTCCCATCTTTTTCAGAATTTTCCATAGTTTATTGGAAAGGTTAACGCTAAATAAATTTTCTTAAAATGCATTAAGCCAGTTTTACTCTGTAACTTTAAATTCTACAGATTTACTAAGAGATTGATATTACTATTTCCAGATTTTTGTCTTTGCTACATCACTTGATGCAGAAACATACAAAAGAAAAACTCATCTGACATCAGATCAAAATCAGAGATTATTTTCTGGGAAATAATATAATATAAGCAATTTCTCACTGAGAAAATTACATACCATGGAAAAAATGTTAGAATCTTTTAAAAATATCATATAATCTAATGCAGAGTATGAAGCACACAAGTTACACAGTACTCTAGAAATCATTGTAAAAGTACAATATGTCAATTATCATAAAATCTAAGTGCTACAAAAAGCTGAAAAATTATACTTATAAGACACTATTAGTTCAATTCAGTTCAGTTGCTCAATCATATCCAACTCTTTGTGACCCCATGGACTACAGCATACCAGGCCTCCCTGTCCATCGCCAACTCCCAGAGTTCACTCAAACTCGTATCCCTTGAGTTGGTGATACCATCCTACCATCTCATTCTCTGCCATCCCCTTCTCCTTCTGCCTTCAATCTTTCCCAGCACCAGGGTCTTTCCAAATGAGTCAGTTCTTCACATGAGGTAGCCAAAGTATTGGAGTTTCAGCTTCAGCATCAGTCCTTTCAATGACTATTCAGGATTGATTTCCTTTAAGATGGACTGGTTGGATCTCCTTGCTGTCCAAGGGACACTCAAGAGTCTTCTTCAACACCACAGTTCAAAAGCATCAATTCCTCAGTGTTCAGCTTTCTTTATAGTCCAACTCTCACATCCATACATGACTACTGAAAAAACCATATCCTTGACTAGATGGACCTTTGTTGGCAAAGTAATGTCTCTGCTTTTTAATATCCTATCTAGGTTGGTCATAACTTTTCTTCTAAGGAGTAAGCAACTTTTAATTTCATGGCTGCAGTCACCAACTGCAGTAATTTTGGAGTCCCAAAAAATAAGACACTATATTTCAAGTCGTAACAGAAAAGTATTTAACAGGATTTCTCTTTTTAAACAGTCATTGTTTTCAACTACAGTTCTTATCAGAGTGAAAAATTTAAGCTAAACAGGAAAATATGGTGGAAAAGACACAACACCAGAGCAGAGAGTTTGGCTGTCATCTGTTCCACTGTTCTGAAATTAGGTGAGGAATTTAAGCTTCCTAAGAATACGTGGTCTCTTTCTTGAATACAAGAATCAACTGTGCTCATTTCTAATCTCTTCTAGACTAAACTTTCATTGATCTATTATACTATTTTAGATTAAGAATCTGTCTCAAACTCTGTTGGGTTTTCAAAGCTACTACTTCATATAGCTAATTTTTTTAATTAAAAAAATTTTTCATAAAATTTTCATTAAAAATGTCATAAAATTCACATTGAATAATTTTTAATTGAAGTATAATTGATTCATAATATTTTATTAGTTTCAGATGTATAATATAGTGTGATTAAATATATGTATAGCTTATAGTTTATTTAATGTTATTATAAACTATTAATTATATTCCATGTGCCATACAATATATTCTTATAGCTTCTTTATTTTATACATAGTAGTTTGTATATCTGAATCCTCTACCTCTTTGCCCCTCTCCTCTTCCCTCTCCTCACTTATAACCACTTGCTGCTGCTGAGTCGCTTCAGTTGTGTCCGACTCTGTGCGACACCAGAGACGGCATCCCACTAGGCTCCCCCATCCCTGGGATTCTCCAGACAAGAACACTGGAGTGGGTTGCCACTTGTTTGTTCTCTATATCTGTGAACCTGATTCTGTTTTGTTATATTTGTTTGTTGGTTTATTTTTTAGATTCCCCATATAAGTGATATCGTTCAGAATTTGCGTTTCTGTATTTGACCTAATTCACTAAGCATAGTACCCTCTGGGTCCATCCATATTGTTGCAAATGGCAAAACTCTTTTTTAATGCCTGAATAATATTTCATATAAATTTATATGCCACACATCCTTTATTCATTCATCAGTTGATGGACATTTGAATGGCTTACATAACTTGGCTATTCCAAATAACACTTCTTTGAACATTTGAATGCATGTATCTTTATGAATTAGTGCTTTTGTTATCTTCAGATGTATACCCAGGAATGGAAATACTGGATCATAGTAAGTGCTAAGTGCTAAGTTGCTTCAGTCATGTCTGACTCTATGCAAATTTTGGTTAACCCTGGGATATTTTAGGCTTCTGGGGTGTTTCTAACACTCTAAAAGAAGTATTAATTCTATAGAACTTACATTTTATAATAAACATCCTGTTTAATGATTTCATATTAGATAATATTTCTCTGCTTTGAGGCATATCACTATAGAGATATCAATTACTTACTCATGCATTGACAGATATTTTCAACATCATCCATCATGCTAATAACTGATAAATACAAAATATACTTCTGTTTAAATTTTTAAGTGAAATGACTTTAAATATCAGAAGTGAGGCTTCTTAAGATAAGCATAATAAATTCTTCACTAGTGAAATACTAAGTATACCATTCAGTACAAGAACAGTGCCATGACAGGACCGAATCATACATCTGAACAAGGCCCAGAGAGTGGACCAAGCTATCAGAGTGATCTTATTCCAAAATTTCACTCTTAAAAAGAAAGAAAAAACAGTATCTTTCCAAAACCTAATTGTAAAAGAGCACTGAGAAATGTTTAAACGTATTTCCCAGAAAAGAGATTAAAGTCCATCAAAATGGGAAGAAATGGTTCAGTGATCATTTTTAAAATAACAAATAGTTTTCCTTGTCATATGTAAAAACTTTAAGGCGATTTTTATCCTTCAATAACATTCAATATCTTCAAAATACTTTGTGATAAACCCAGATGATATTAACCTCACAATATCAACTAAACAGGGGGAGTAAGAACATCATTTTAAAATCTCAAAACCAAGTTACAAATATTTATATCAGTGATCTATAATGTACAAATAATGGTTTCTAAGCTCTTTATATAACTTGTTTAATAAGAAAATTTTACAAGATCCTTGGTTTGACAGAAACTATCATTGTCTACTTATGAGGGCCTTCAACCTTTCCATCCTGCTAAAAGAAGTTTTTTGTTTGTTTGTTTGTTTTAATTCAGGAAATTATTCATTTGCCACTTTACTTAGGTGGTGGTGACTTCAAATTCCAGTTCTAAAGAGAGGCTGTGAGCCTGGGTCATTCACAATGATCACATTCTTCTCTGCCAGTGATTGGCTTAGAGATGGACATGTGACCCAGTTCTGGCCAATAAGACTCAAATGCAAGTTGGTTTGCAGCTCGGAAAAAATTTTGTGAAGACTGCTGTGAGTTGATATTGGGAAGTGCTACAGTCATTTTTTAACCATGAAGAGATCCAGCCTAGGGGCAAAGCCAAAAAATATGTTTGATCCCAGAAATGAACCTGGATGCTATATATAATATCAGCAATCTTGCCACCTCTCATACCTCAAGACTTCCAGTTACATGACAAATACATATTAAATATCTAGCGTCTCAGACTTCTGGTAGAAGACATAATGGCTGATAAGCTGAGGATACAGCTGGTTGTAATTCAGCAACTGTTATTGCCATCTGCCTGATGCAATGAGGCCAAATCCACACCAAAATATTGGAGTCTGGAGCAGAGAAAAGTTTATTGCAAAGAGATGGGTTACTCATGCTTTAAAACTCCTGAGCACTCCAAAAGCTTTCAGCAAAGCCCTTTTAAAGGAAAGATTAAGGAGGGGTATAGTTAGTTGTTGCAAACTTCTTGGTGTTAGATCCTTTCTTCTTGAGATTGGTTATGATGTTCCTGTAAACCTCCATCAAAACAAATGTATTCTCTGTTCTGACAAGGAAGGAAAAGTTTCAAATTCTACCCTCTAAAGGTCCAGGGCCCAGATAAGAGGAGGGGGTCCCTAGGTAGGCTGAGCACCCTGTCTGGGAGCATTCATCCAGAGGATCCAATCTGGGTCCTCCTGCCAGTGCCCAGGCCCAGCTGGGCATCCTCAGGGCCATGTCCCCAGACCCTGCCCAATCATCATCACTGAGGGAGCAAGGCACACAAGACCCATCCAGCCGTCAAGCTTTTCATTTAAACAGGAGAGAATCATTTGCATAGCAAATACCAATCAAATTAAATAGCAAATATCAATAAGGTTAATTCCCAGCTCACAACAACTGCCCTCCTTTGAGAATAGCCCCAACCACAGAGGCAGATCTGAAATAATATGCAATTTCCTTGCAATTTAACCCAGACTTCTGGCCATGTCCTAGGGGCAGACAGCTGATCTAAGCTGCACCAATTTTTGACACGTGAATGGGAAGACAGAAGTTGGTTGAAGCTGTGACCTTAATGGCAGTGTCCATATACTCCAGCTGCTGAGGCCTCCCAGGATTGAGACCCATGGAGACAACCACCTCCCTTTGGTTGTGAAGGTGGGGATGGGAGAGAGGCTCGCTGCTGATTCAAAGCCTGGGCCCGAACAGTAGGAGCTCATGGTGAGGGCTATGCCCACTCCAGGACACCATTCTCAGCGTCCTCCTGGGCTCCCCAGCTCACTTGTCAGCCCCAAGGCTGAAGAGTGTGCAGGGCTCTGGGAGAAGGCTGCAACTTGCCTCTCACCACACTGTCGACCACGATGACCACAACCAGGCTGATTGTTGGCAGAACTGGACCTCTAATGACTGCGCTAAGGGTTCTGAGCTAAGGGCTGACACCTGTGCCACCCCTACACAAGGAAGTAGGTATGGATGCAGCAGTGCTGTGTAAATAGCAAATCATTTAAAAGTTAATAAACTAAGAAACAAGTAAAAGAAATTCTAAAAAAAATGATGTGTTTATCAAGTAATATTAAGTAATTTCACCTTGATATCTTCATTAGAATCAGTTCAGTTCAGTTCAGTCACTCAGTCATGTCCGACTCTTTGTGACCCCATGAACTGCAGCACACCAGGCCTCCCTGTCCATCACCAACTCCCAGAGTTCACCCAAACTCATGTCCATCGAGTCAGAATAGTTTTTTGTTTTTATTTTATTTAATTTTACAATATTGTATTTGTTTTGCCATACATCAAAATGAATCCGCCACAGATATACACATGTTCCCCATCCTGAACCCTCCTCCCTCCTCCCTCCCCATACCATCCCTCTGGATCGTCCCAATGCACCAGCCCCAGGCATCCAATGTCAGGCATCGAACCTGGACTGGCAACTCATTTCAAATATGATATTATACATATTTCAATACCATTCTTCCAAATCATCCCATCCTCTCCCTCTCCCAGATTCCAAGAGACTGTTCTATACATCAGTGTCTCTTTTGCTGTCTCGTAAACAGGGTTATTGTTACCCACTTTCTAAATTCCATATATATGCATTAGTATACTGTATTGGTGTTTTTCTTTCTGGCTTACTTCACTCTGTATAATAGGCTCCAGTTTCATCCACCTCATTAGAACTGATTCAAATGTATTCTTTTTAATGGCTGAGTAATACTCCATTGTGTATATGTACCACTGCTTTCTTTATCCATTCATCTGCTGATGGACGTCTAGGTTGCTTCCATGTCCTGGCTATTATAAACAGTGCTGCGATGAACATTGGGGTACATGTGTCTCTTTCAATTCTGGATTTCTCAGTGTATATGCCCAGCAGTGGGACTGCTGGATCATAAGGCAGTTCTATTTCCAGTTTTTTAAGGAATCTCCACATTGTTCTCCATAGTGGCTGTACTAGTTTGCATTCCCACCAACAGTGTAAGAGGGTTCCCTTTTCTCCACACCCTCTCCAGCATTTATTGCTTGTGGACTTTTGGATCGCAGCCATTCTGACTGGCGTGAAATGGTACCTCATAGTGGTTTTGATTTGCATTTCTCTGATAATGAGTGCTGTTGAGCATCTTTTCATGTGTTTGTTAGCCATCTGTATGTCTTCTTTGGAGAAATGTCTATTTAGTTCTTTGGCCCATTTTTTGATTGGGTCATTTATTTTTAAAGACAGTGGTCAGATCATCTCACCTTCAGATTCATAAAAATGTGCAAAGAGTTGTATCTTTAAACATAGCTTAGTGTAGGTGAGTAAAATTTGCCACTCTAACGTATCTCTTTAGCATGAGGATTAGTTTAGGATGATTATTTTTTTAAGGGTAAAAACTCAGGAAGTCTTTCTTTTTACCTCACCCTTAGCTGCCTAATTTAGATAGAAACCTATTTCTGGAACACAGCTATATCTGCAAAGAATATGAGTTAGGTGTGGTGTGGAAAACTGGGCAGAGCCTACAGATCAGAGTCCACTCTGTATCTATCCTCTCTGCAAGTTCAAGTAAACACTTATTTACTGAATATGTGTTTTTCCTACTCCCTTTGAATTGCCATCTTCTCTTCTGAATTCCCAAACTACTACTCCCAACACCCGCTTTTGTCTTTAACTAAAAATGTTGCCTAAGGTGTGGTGTGTTCAGCCATTTTGGTGAGTTACTCAGTTTTCCTGGGTTGCTCCCATGTACATGTTATTAAACTTTTTGATTTTCTTCTGTTAATCTGTCTCATGTCAGTTTAATTCTTAGATCAGTCAGAGAACTTGGAAGAGTAAAGAAAAATTTCTTCCCTGACATTAGTCAAGTTCATTTGACAGTGTCTAAGCTAAATAAAGATTTAGTTGAGAATGAATTATCTAATCCATTAGAGATGCCAAGATAAATGACAGTTATGATTCAGTTTTAAAATCTAGACACAATTCTTGAAAATGTTCAGGAATGTTTAATGAATGTTTTATTCATCCATTCATTTATTCATTCTTCAGCAATTTATCATTCATGCAGTCATTTCTTAAGTATTCATGGAAGATCTGCATATGTAAAATTCAGAATATGGAACTATGCTGGAAAACTTGAAAAAGGCTTTGTTTTCTTAAAGATCATCATCTAGAGAATGAAAGGTGTCACAAGATTAATCAATATGTAATTAATTATTTTAATTGTGGGAAGCACAAAGATAATTAGGGTTGTAAGGAAATGGATGATTAGAGTATCTGATCTAATCTGGGTGAGTGGGGAAGTTGTCCATGAGCAATGGCCTACCAAAAGAGATGGCTAACAGTGGGAACAGCCTGCCCACAGAGAAGTATTTATCACAACATTACTCAGAATTGTCAGTGCATGGTGATAAAAAGCAGACAACACTTTTAGTTGGCTTTATTATTGTTTTAAACTTCCACATTTTCCACAAATAACAGGCACCTCTTATTGCCTGCAGCATAGACAGGCTACTATCATTGTCTTGCCCTTGATAAAAAGTGTCCCTGAGGCAGTGACTTATACATAAAATAATGTTTTCACAGAAATTTTAACCATGTGAAGTTACTAAAAACCAGAATTCACGTTACTCATCTATTCACAGCAAAGGGGACTCAGTTGAAGAGCTACAAACAAATCTTAAACGTGGATATTGAGACTATTTAATTTTTTGTACTCTGTTTTCCCTTAACAGTCCAATCTCTACTTTTAGTCCCATCTCTCCATCTCACCCTTTTTCAGACTAAGTTCACTCAACAATACAATGATGATGGACATTAAGAGGACAGACGCATACGTATATGCATATACCTGTTCTAACTTGCGGGCAAAATACAGACACACACACATAAACAATCTTTTGAAGAACTATTCTCAGATATTAGAGAGATTTCAATTCATTCTGATTTAGAAACTTGTTATATAAATGTTGGTTTGTGTGATTGGTCTAGTTTGTGAAAAACATTAAAACTATAGAGATGAATGGATGACTAACAATATCATTTTTATTAAAATTTAGAATAAGGATGTATTCTGCAGAAGAGTTCTTATATTTTAGATATCTTGTTTTGTCATCTTTTACTTTGATTACATTTTATGTATAACATATATTGCTCTTAAGTTAGTGCTAATTTTCAAAAATTTGAATAGAAAAATTTAGTTCAAAATACCATTTATCTTTCTTTGTTAATACAAATTTTAGATCTGCATCACTTCTACATTTTAAGCTGTGCCTAATTATAGTTTTTAAACATTCCCAAGTTGACAATTAAAAACTATGTAATGGTCAATTGTGCTTTTAGTTAGAAACATGAATATTGATGCCCAAAATAGGACTAATATTTTACACATGTAAAATAAAAGACTGTATTCTTAAGGGTTTAATGCTAATACATATTAATACAAACACTTTTAAAAGTTTAAATATACATGTGCAATCAAAAGGAAAGGCAATCATTTTTATACTGAACAAGAAAATCTGTTTTGTTAAAAAATCATTATGCAAAATGAATTTTTAGTCCTATTTTTAGCCTTTTATAATTAGGAGACAATTTAATCAGTGCAAATAAGTCATACTATTAGTGTCAATCTCATTATATATTTGGAAAAAACTGGAGTTAATTATGGAGAAGTGCTAAATGGAAAAGAAATAGGTAAAAGTTTGGAGGATGTTAAAAATTTCCTTGAGTGCTAGGAACCTACTTTAAATTCCATGTTTTTAAATATAAACTATGTTTGATAGATCAAATATTATATATCAACTATGCTACAAGGATATCTTGTACAACACAGGGGATATAGTCAATTATTTTATTAAAAATTGTGAGTCACTACATTGTACATCTGTAACATATCAACTATTTGTTGTTCAGTCTCCAAGTGTCTGACTCTTCGCAACTCCATGCACTGCAGCACAAAACAGGCCTACCTGTCTCTCTCCATCTCTTGGAGTTTGCCTAAATTCATGTCCATTGAATCAGTGATGCCATCCAACCATCTCATCCTCTGTCATCACCCTCTTCTCCTTCTGCCTTCAATTTTTCCCAGCATCAGGGTCTTTTCCAATGAGTCAGCTGTTCGCATCAGGTGGAAAAGTATTGGAGCTTCAGCTTCAGCATCAGTCCTTCCAGTGAGTATTCAGGGTTGATTTCCTTTAAGATTGATTGGTTTGATCTCCCTGCTGTCCAAGGGACTCTCAGAAGTTTTCTCCAGCATCACAGTTTCAAAGCATCAATTCTTCAGCATGCTGCCTTCCTTATGGTCCAGCTCTCACATTCATACATGACTACTGGAAAAACTATAGCCTTGATAATATCAACTATACCTCAATTAATAAAAGAAAGTAGGGGACTTCCCTGGTGGTCCAGTGGCAAAGCCTCTGTGCTCACAATGCAGAGGCCTGGGTTTAATCACTGGTCAAGGAACTAGATCCCCATGCCTCAACTAAGAGTGTGCATGACAAAACAAAAATCCTGCATGCCACAAGAAAGATCAAAGATCATGCATGCCACAACTAAGACCCAACCAAATAGATAAACAATAAATATTTTTTAAAAAGAAGGTAGTCTATAAATATCAACAAATCACAACCTAGTTAAGTGTGAAGACACATATAAATCATTCAATAATATAATCTCTGATTTTGCATAAATGTCATATGTGTATCTTTTGTTTTCATCCTTAGTGATTTATTTGCTCCTTGGAGTTAAACTAAATTATAGGAATTTTATTTAGTGAAGAACTAAAAAAAATCCCCCCCCCCCCCCCCGCCCAAATACAGAGTATGCCAGGAGCTACGACTGGCTGGCCTTCCCTGAAAGGAAAGCACTACCCACTCCAGTATTTTTGCCTGGAGAACCCCATGGACAGAGGAGCCTGATGGGCTACAGTCTATAGGGTCTCAAAGACTCGGACACAACCGAGAGATTATCACCTAATCGTGGTCCGTGAACTGTAGTTGCCTGCCAGGCTCCTCTGTCCAGGGGATTCTCCAGGCAAGAATACTAGAGTGGCTGTCATGCTATCCTCCAGGGGATCTTACTGACCCAGGTGTCCTGACTTGCAGGTGGATTCTTTACCATCTGAGCCACCAGGGAACTCCTGGCTAACTTCAAATGTTCTTCTATTGGAACATGGCTGCCTACAGACTTGTCCGTTTATATCAGTTCATCAGGTAATTGAACATATTACATGACTGACGGTAAAAGTGTGGAGATACAAGGTGTAAAGCGAGGCTTTTGGATGGATCCTTTGCAGTGAAGCCCTAGGAAAAGAGGAGCAGAAGAGGCTCCTCCAGCCAGTTGCCAGTGACAGAGGACAGCTGATAGAGCAGATAAAATGCTGACACTGCCAGGTCGTGCCTGTCAAAGCTATTCAGAGTAGGCGGAGGCCTCACTGCTTTGACACAGATTACCTTTAGAAGGACTGATCTACCACGGGTTCAAGCTAAGCATCCACTTTCCATCCCAGAAGTCCATAAGCTCTGGGCTTGGCAGCTTTGGAGACTGGGTTCTATAGATACAGATTGTTTTAAGTGTGAAGTGTTCCCCCTATCACCTGAGAAACAGAGGTCTGTGCACACACTGTATGGACACTGAGACTTGCCAAGCCTTCCCTCTGAAATTCCCTTCACTCATGTTGGGAACTCACTAAAGAGCTCACTGGGGATGGCTTTTTGGATCAGTCCCTCTTTTCCAGCAGATGTCTAGCACTGTCTTGGTAGTTCAGCTCCTACTGGCCATCCATGTCAGCATTGGCAACTCTTATTTTCTGTAATTCATGGGGCTGGCTTCAAGGTTCTGAGTCCTCCATATGTGTGACCATGCATCGGCTGGGTAACTTTGGCATCTTTCTCTATTTCTGAGAGCTGAAGCCAAACCTCACTCCCTTCACCTTGGTGGCACTGTCATCAAAGTCTGGAATTCTTGAGGTGCACCAGCCCAACCACATACTGTCTTGATGAACTCCTCTAAGGCCGCACGGAATCAAGATTGCTGGGAGAAATATCAATAACTTCAGATATGCAGATGACACCACCCTTATGGCAGAAAGTGGAGAGGAACTAAAAAACCTCTTGATGAAAGTGAAAGTGGAGAGTGAAAAAGTTGGCTTAAAGCTCAGCATTCAGAAAACGAAGATCATGGCATCCGGTCCCATCACTACATGGGAAATAGATGGGGAAACAGTGGAAACAGTGTCAGACTTTCTTTTTCTGGGCTCCAAAATCACTGCAGATGGTGACTGCAGCCATGAAATTAAAAGACGCTTACTCCTTGGAAGGGCTGCTAAGTCACTTCAGTCGTGTCCGACTCTGTGCAACCCCATAGATGGCAGCCCACCAGGCTCCTCCGTCCCTGGGATTCTCCAGGCAAGAACACTGGAGTGGGGTGCCATTTCCTTCTCCAATGACCAACCTAGACAGCATATTCAAAGCAGAGACATTACTTTGCCAACAAAGGTTCGCTTAGTCAAGGCTATGGTCTTTCCTGTGGTCATGTATGGATGTGAGAGCTGGACTGTGAGGAAGGCTGAGCACCGAAGAATTGATGCTTTTGAACTGTGGTGTTGGAGAAGACTCTTGAGAGTCCCTTGGACTGCAAGGAGATCCAACCAGTCCTTTCTGAAGGAGATCAGCCCTGGGATTTCTTTGGAAGGAATGATGCTAAAGCTGAAACTCCAGTATTTTGGCCACCTCATGCGAAGAGTTGACTCATTGGAAAAGACTCTGATGCTGGGAGGGATTGGGGGCAGGAGGAGAAGGGGATGACAGAGGATGAGATGGCTGGATGGCATCACTGACTCGATGGATGTGAGTCTGAGTGACCTCTGGGAGTTGGTGATGGACAGGGAGGCCTGGCGTGCTGCGATTCATGGGGTCGCAAAGAGTCCGACATGACTGAGTAACTGATCTGATCTGATCTGATCTGAAGGCCACACGATCCTAGAATTGAAAAGCTGGGGAAACTCAGTTCAAGTGGCTCATGCCCATGTAGTCCCCAAACATTAAAAAAAAATTGAAATTTTGTAAATTAAAATCACTAATGGAAAACAAAAATTCACTGCACTGTCATTCCCAGTGATTCATACTAAAGATTCTGTTTCTAACATAAGGAAAAAAATAATCTATGGGGGAAAAGGAAGTTTGAACACTCAACCACTTTTAAACAAACATTATATGCTAAATAAAATTTTTAAATCTTTCCATTTAAAATATTTGCTAACAATTGTATTTCTTACACGTAATAGTAACTGAACTCCTTCCCCTAAGTTAAACAGTACTTTTGACATTTTGAAGTGGATAATTATTTGTTGAGGAAGAATGTCTGGTGTATGGTAGGGTGTTTAGCAGCATCCCTGGTCTCTATCCCCAGATGCCAGTATAACTGCTCCTTCTCAGATGTGACACAAATATGTCTTCCAACCTTGCCAAATGTCCCCAGGGAGGAGAGCCCCATTTGTCTGAGAATAAGCTCCCTACGCACTCTGCGGAAAGATAAGAGAGGGAGAACACATAGCACATGCTATAACAAGAGACTGACTCTGTGTCTTATCTATAAATAGGAGTAAGCAATGAATATATTAGATTTACTTTTGTTCTTTGTCTTTCAGGCAATGTACAGATGGTAAAGAATCTGCCTGTCAGTACAGGAGACTTAAGAGATGTGGGTTCAATCCCTGGGCTGGGAAGATCCCCTTGAGCAGGGTATGGCAACTCACTTCAATATTCTTGCCTGGAGAATCTCATGGACAGAGCAGCCTGGTGAGCTACAGTCCATAGGCTCCCAAAGAGTTGGACACGACTGAAGTGACTGAGCGCATGCATGTGCATGCACGCGTGCACGCACACACACACACACACGTCTCCATAATGAGTGTCATTGAAGGAAACTAAGTAGAACATTAAAAAATGTTGGGATAAAGACTCTTAAGGAATGTCCTAACTTCTGACCTGAAAGCAGAATATTGAATCGGGGTTTAATAGGAGGTTTAAATTCAGAGACAATTCCACCAATTTACAGAAGTATTAGATTGCAGGTGGAATTTTTTGTTTGGAAAATCTGGATTTTATCAAGAAGAGTGGTAAGGAATAGTTATTGACAAAATGTCAAGAGAAAATGTAGGTTGAAAAGAACAGTTGCGGAGGACAGACACATGAGGGGCCTTAATGGAAAGTTCTCAGCCCTTCAATCCACTGTCCTTCAGCATCTCCACAAGAAGTTAATACTGTGCAATACGTACTCTCCTGTTGGCTGCAGTGAATTTCACTGGTAGTCAGGGGCAGAAGCCAGGAGGACCCCATGCCCGAGGGGCAGCAGCCAAGAGGAGCTACCCCAAGCCTGAGGTCAGGGGCAGTGGCTGAGAGGAGCTACCCAGTGTCCGAGGTCAGGGGTGGCGGCCGGGAGGAGGAACCCCATGTTCAAGGATCAGTGGCTGCGTGGGCGCAGGAGGGCCAACAGGAGCTATTCCACGTTCAAGGTCAGGAGGGGCAGCGGTGAGGAGATACCCCTTATTCAAGGTAAGGAATAGTGGCTGCACTTTGCTGGAGCAGGCGTGAAGAGATACCCCACATCCAAGGTAAGAGAAACCCAAGTAAGACGGTAGGTATTGCAAGAGGGCATCAGAGGGCAGACACACTGAAACCATACTCACAGAAAACTAGTCAATCTAATCACATTAGGAACACAGCCTTTTCCAACTCAAGGAAACTAAGCCATGCCCTTGCGGGGCCACCCAAGATGAGCAGGTCATGGTGGAGAGATCTGACAGAATGTGGTCCATTGGAGAAGGGAATGGCAAACCACTTCAGTATTCTTGCCTTGAGAACCCCATGAACAATATGAAAAGGCAAAATTATAAGATACTGAAAAAGGAACTTCTCAGGTTGGTAGGTGCCCAATATGCTACTAGAGATCTGTGGAGAAATAACTCCAGAAAGAATTAAGGGATGGAGCCAAAGCAAAAACAATACCCAGCTGTGGATGTGACTGGTGATAGAAGCAAGATCCGATGCTGTAAAGAGCAATATTGCATAGGAACCTAGAATATTTGGTCCATGAATCAAAGCAAATTGGAAGTGGTCAAACAGGAGATGACTAGAGTGAACATCGACATTCTAGGAATCAGCAAACTCAAATGGACTGGAATGGGTGAATTTAACTCAGATGACCATTATATCTACTACTGTGGGCAGGAGTCCCTTAGAAGAAATGGGGTAGCCATCATGGTCAACAAAAGAGTCCAAAATACAGTACTTGGATGCAATATCAAAAATGATAGAATGAGCTCTGTTCGTTTCCGAGGCAAACCATTCAATATCACAGTAATCCAAGTCTATGCCCCAACCAGTAATGCTGAAGAAGGTGAAGCTGAATGGTTCTATGAAGACCTATAAGACCTTTTAGAACTAAAACCCAAAAAAGATGTCCTTTTCATTATAGGGGACTGGAATGCAAAAGTAGGAAGTCAGGAAACACCTGGAGTAACAGGCACATTTGGCCTGGGAATACCAAATGAAGCAGGGCAAAGGACTACCTCAAGGCTGTATATTTTCACCCTGCTTACTTAACTTACATGCAGAGTGCATCATAAGAAACACGGGGCTGGAAGAAGCACAAGCTGGAATCAAGATTGTTGGGAGAAATGTCCATAACCTCAGATATGCAGGTGACACCACCTGATGTCAGAAAGTGAAGAGGAACTAAAAAGCCTCTTGATGAAACTGAAAGAGGAGAGTGAAAAAATTGGCTTAAAGCTCAATATTCAGAAAACAAAGATCATGGCATCTGGTCCCATCACTACATGGGAAATAGATGGGGAAACAGTGGAAACAGTGTCAGAGTTTATTTTGGGGGCTCCAAAATCACTGCAGATGGTGAATGCAGCCATGAAATTAAAAGATGCTTACTCCTTGGAAGGAAAGTTATGACCAACCTAGATAGCATATTCAAAAGCAGAGACATTACTTTGCAAACAAACATCCATTTAGTCAAGGCTATGGTTTTTCCACTGGTCATGTATGGATGCGAGAGTTGGACTGTGAAGAAAGCTGAGCACCGAAGAATTGATGCTTTTGAACCGTGGTGTTGGAGAAGACTCTTGAGAGTTCCTTGGACTGCAAGGAGATCCAACCAGTCCATTCTGAAGGAGATAAGCCCTGGGATTTCTTTGGAAGGAATGATGGTAAAGCTGAAACTCCAGTACTTTGGCTACCTCATGCAAAGAACTGACTCATTGGAGAAGACTCTGATGCTGGGAGGGATTGGGGGCAGGAGGAGAAAGGGACGACAGAGGATGAGATGGCTGGATGGCATCACCGACTCGATGGATGTGAGTCTGAGTGAACTCCAGGAGATGGTGATGGACAGGGAGGCCTGGCACGCTGTGATGCATGGGGTCGCAAAGAGTCAGAAACGACTGAGCGACTGAACTGAACTGAACTGAACTGAAGGCACAGCTTTGGGTTCTCCTTTCAATAACATTGATAGCTTCTCTCTGAGCCCTAAATCTCTGTCCCCCTACTTGGATTAACAGATCTGCTAAATACAGATTAGGAGTTTGTTTTGGAGGTATTCTGCTTTCAATCTGTATGAAAATGGTATTGTGCTACTAAACTCTACTGAACACACAGGTGTAATTAATTTATATTAAATAAAAACTCTATAATGTCCATGATAAGAGGAACCATGTTTTGATGGTTCACAACTTTTTATCCCATTAGGCTGTTTCATAAATGAGTGATTGAACAAATGGAAATATCAGACAGCAAGCCTCAGATCAGATCAGATCAGATCAGTTGCTCAGTCGTGTCAGACTCCTTGCGACCCCATGAACCGCAGCACGCCAGGCCTCCCTGTCCATGACCAACTCCCGGAGGTCACTCAGACTCACATTCATCGAGTCAGTGATGCCATCCAGCCATCTCATCCTCTGTTGTCCCCTTCTCCTCTTGCCCTCAATCCCTCCCAGCATCAGAGTCTTCTCCAATGAGTCAATGCTTCTCACGAGGTGGCCAAAATACTGGAGTTTCAGCTTTAGCATCATTCCTTCCAAAGAAATCCCAGGGTTGATCTCCTTCAGAATGGACTGGTTGGATCTCCTTGCAGTCCAAGGGACTCTCAAGAGTCTTCTCCAACACCACAGTTCAAAAGCATCAATTCTTCGGCGCTCAGCCTTCTTCACAGTCCAACTCTCACATCCATACATGACCACAGGAAAGACCATAGCCTTGACTAGGCGAACCTTTGTTGGCAAAGTGATGTCTCTGCTTTTGAATATGCTATCTAAGTTGGTCATAACTTTCCTTCCAAGGAGTAAGCGTCTTTTAATTTCATGGCTGCAGTCACCATCTGCAGTGATTTTGGAGCCCAGAAAAAGAAAGTCTGACACTGTTTCCACTGTTTCCCCATCTATTTCCCATGTAGTGATGGGACCAGATGCCATGATCTTCGTTTTCTGAATGTTGAGCTTTAAGCCAACCTTTTCACTCTCCACTTTCACTTTCATCAAGAGGCTTTTGAGTTCCTCTTCACTTTCTGCCATAAGGGTGGTGTCATCTGCATATCTGAGGTTATTGATATTTCTCCCAGCAATCTTGATTCCAACTTGTGTTTCTTCCAGTCCAGCATTTCTCATGATGTACTCTGCACAGAAGTTAAATAAACATGGTGACAATATACAGCCTTGATGTACTCCTTTTCCTATTTGGAACCAGTCTGTTGTTCCATGACCAGTTCTAACTGTTGCTTCCTGACCTGCATACAGATTTCTCAAGAGGCAGATCAGGTGGTCTGGTATTCCCATCTCTTTCAGAATTTTCCACAGTTTATTGTGATCTACATTATCAGATTTTACCACTCTGGGCCATAAAAGTTCGGTTCATGTAGAGTAAAGCTAGCCAAGTTACAGGTATGAATATATATATATATATATATATATATATATATATATATATATAAAACAACATCTGAGAGCTTTTTTAACTTGGAATTTTATCAACATTGCAAAAAAAGCTTAAAAAAACAATGGCACCCTTACTTTCCAATCAGGTCTAGAAATGATTTACTATCCAAGTCAGATACAATAAATCAAGAGGCATTTGATTTGATTCTACTATACTTTTAGACAATATGATCTTTATACTTGAGGACAAGCTCAACCTCTTGTTGTTTATTTCTCTGAGTATGTGTTGCTTTTTCTTTCCACTGTAGATTCTGTATTCTATCATAGGACTGTTCTGAGAATCAAGTAATATAATGAGACATAATGCAGGTAAGATACTCAGTCCATTCCTTAACATACTGCCAATATTTATTCAGACATTAAAAAGTGTTCAGTAAGGGTTTCATCTGTTAATACTTTACTATTCATTCTGAAGAATGAAAACAACTGTAATCAGTGCTGCCAACACACGATCATTATCAAAACTGCAGTTTTATTGCTTGAAATTCCGTGATGCCTCTTCAGCAAGCCCACGGTGTTCTTGGTCTTTGCTATCTGGAATGTTTGGTTTTTACTGTCCCCATCTTGAGTTTCTTGAAGTGTTCTTAGTCTTTGGAACCATGAATGCTAGGAATATGATCACTTTATCAACTAAAACTTTGTTTTGATTTTCATGGAAAGCTCTGCATAATCCAACTTCTATTATAAAACCTTCCCTTCCTGGTTGACCATGTATGAAAAACCCACACGTGCTGCACTTTCATTTTCTGCTTTTGTCTGCACCTGCTCTCACAACCAGCTTGGGTGCCTCCTGCAGAAGCGCAATCCCTACCCTGGCAGCTGGTCAAGAGGCTGCTGCTCAAGCACTTAGTCCTCTCTCCAGGCAGCTGTCTTGGAATCTCCAGGGCTTTAATGTCAGTCTGATGATGAAGAAGGAATGTCCTCCTCCCTGCACACAGATCCATTTAAAAGCACAGGAGGATTCCCATGATCACCAAGCACAGCACTGACCAGGTTCATGAGGACTGATACCAGTTTTGGGGGGCCACAGAGAAGCTCGGTATGACATGATTTCTGGGGAGGGTAAAGGAACTGCATTGTCATATATTTTAACTGAAATTTAGTAGAATCACAGAAACTGTAATATAAACACCACACAAATAAGCATCAAACTGATTTTAAAATGCCTCTTTGTATGTTGTATTGATTTTTCATTATTATGACCTTATTCTTAAACTTACTTGTTGTGATCTTAATTTTCTACTCAATCTTTGTTTACTTCCCACTGGGATAGTGATATAGTGTGATTATTCAGAAAGGCGCAGGAAAGAAATTAAGACTCCCTGCTAATGAGAACAAGGGAAGGAAAAGAAATGTGTCAATCTAAGTGTTCTACCTGTAAATTGAGCTGCCAGACAAGAGGAAATAAATAATGCTTCATCACAAATCTCTTTTTCATGAAAAAAAAAAAAGGCCTAAAAATAAATATAAAGCAAAACAAACAAATCTATTGCAGGGAAGCAACAAATATTTATAATACTGTGTCTTTAACAATAATACTATAAATGTTAAATTATCTTCAGAGTATTACTCTATGCAACCATAAACAGCATCATTTTCTGAAAAATGTAATTAGTTTTGTAAGACACAAAACATGACATACTTCAGATATACATGTATTAGCTTCATTTTAATTACAATATTTTATTATATGGTGTATAACTATGAATGAAAAGTGAACTGGAACATTATTTATATTCATATGTCAAATTGTAAGCTATTCAAAGAGTAACTTATAGTACACACACACACACACATATATATACACGTGTTTGTGTGTGCTTAGTTGTTCAATCACGCCCTACTCTTTGCAACCCCATGAACTGTAGCCCTCCAGGCTCCTCGGTCCCATGGGGATTCTCCAGGCAAGAATACTGGAATGGGTTGCCATGCTCTCCTCCAGGGCACCTTCCCAATCCAGGGATGGAACCCAGGTTTCCTCATTGCAGACAGATTCTTTACCATCTAAGCTACCAGGAAAGCCCATATATATATTTCTAAATCATCTACCTGGTAAGTTTTATGTTTATTCTTATTTTACCTTTAATCTTCATTTATTTTCTTTGATCCTTCCTTAAAATATATCTAATATAATAATGTGATGTAAATAGCTGCATTTTAAAAACAGATTTTACCATAAGCAACATAGACATTTTAAAATTTTCCAATTATTCAGATATAAATAAAAAACATATTTTTAAATGTTAATTATATTGAAAAATTATATTCCATTTGGTTCCTCATTTTTAAATGAGTATTATGTGAATATTAATTAAATCCAACTGTTCAGATATATTAGTCAGTTTTCATTTCCTTTCAAAATTAAGTTTTCATTGGCATTTATCTGATATTTAACAAAAATTTAAATTCCTTTAGCCACTTTCTTTGAATGGGTGATGAAGTTATTAGCTATGAACATGATTTGAGTTTAACTGGACACAATGCTCCAAGAAATATACTTTTATGATATATTAATTGCACATATGTGAGTGGACCAAACAATTTCAGGAGACTTCTGCTTATGCAGAAGTATGGGATAATTGCTAAGAATGATGCTTCCTCAATCAAATAGATTTAGGCTTAAAAATTACTCTGGTGTTTCTGAGATATGTGAACTTGGTCAAGTTGCTTTCTAAACCTTCGGTTTTTTGGGGTTTTTTTGTTTGTTTGTTTGTTTAATCTGTATTGCTAACACAGTATCTACTTTATGTGGAAGTTACTATGCTGGCAGGAGAAAATATACCTCACTTAATTGCTTATTAGGATGATATTACAGTATTATGTATGGTTTGGCAACCTATTTATCTTATTTTTTTAGTGAGATTGCCTGGGAAAAGGATACAAACTTTCAGCTATAAGAAGATTAAGATCTGAGGATCTAGTGTGACTAAACTGATAACACTGAAACTTCCTAAGAGAACAACAGAACTAAATATCCTCACCAAGAAAAAAAAGTATATTTGTGAGGTAAGGGATGGCAGGAATTCTTTCACAGTGTGACATAAATGAAATCATCCCACTGTACACTTTATATTTTACAATTCTTTTGTTAGTTACACTTCAAGAAGAAGAGGAGGAGGAGGAGAGGAAGAGGAAGGAGGAGAGGGAAGAAGAAAGAGGAAGTCAAAGGCTGCCTGGCTGGGGTTGGTACTAATTAGACTCAAATAGTTTGGGGATAAAAGAGAAGTAAATAGGAGAAAATTCAGTTTTTTCAAAAATGGGATCTTGAAAATGAAAATGGCATTTGATTTTTAACAAGATTTTGATTCTAATCTGAAATGCGTGTATGTGAGGGTAATTACTGATTTTGGGGGGGCTAGGTAAATATCCTGAAGAGGGGCATGGCAACATACTTCAGTATTCTTGCCTGGTAAATCCTACAGACAGAGGAGCCTGACAGGCCATGGGGTCACAGAGTTGGACATGACTTAGTGACTAAACAACAACAAAATACCTTGAGCATAACTCCTGAATCATGGGCTATCTATAAATCTACATATAAAACAAAAAATATGCATAACTTTTGAAAAAGAAAAAAAACTTAAAATCAACACTAAATTTATCAAGTTCCCAAATTGATTTTATTCAGTTAATTTGGGAAGGGCGAAAGGATCTTCATTTGCGGTATGTTGCAAACAGTAACAGCATGTTTACAATATAATCTGCTTAACCCTTCCAGAGGTAACCACTGTCCTGAAGTTGAAGTCCATTCCTTCTATTGTTTTCTATACTTATTTTAAATAGCATATGCTATTTAAGGTATTTTAATGTTAAATGTAGGTCTTAATTTATATATCTTTCTATAAAAATCTTATTATATTCATCTTAATTTATGTATCTCTCTTTAATAATCTGATTTTACTCGACATTATACTTTCTAGACTTAGCCATGCTGACATATATAGATAAAAGCCCAACCATTATGACTACTGTATATTATTCCCCTGTATGTCTCAAGTACAATTTTATAATGATTCCCACATTGGTGGGAATTTACCTTGTTTCTAGTTTTTATATATTGTAAATAATACTAAACACATATCTTTCCTTCCTAGTCAAAATTTTATATAACATATTTATGTATATATATATATATATATATATATATATATATATATATGTGTGTGTGTGTGTGTGTTTATCATCAGATCAGATCAGATCAGTCGCTCAGTCGTGTCCGACTCTTTGCGACCCCATGAAGCGCAGCACGCCAGGCCTCCCTGTCCATCACCAGCTCCCAGAGGTCACTCAGACTCACATCCATCGAGTCAGTGATGCCATCCAGCCATCTCATCCTCTGTCGTCCCCTTCTCCTCCTCCCTCAATCCCTCCCAGCATCAGAGTCTTCTCCAATGAGTCAACTCTTCCCATGAGGTGGCCAAAATACTGGAGTTTCGGCTTTAGCATCATTCCTTCCAAAGAAATTCCAGGATTGATCTCCTTCAGAATGGACTGGTTGGATCTTCTTGCAGTCCAAGGGACTCTCAAGAGTTTTCTCCAACACCACAGTTCAAAAGCATCAATTCTTCAGCGCTCAGCCTTCTTCACAGTCCAGCTCTCACATCCATACATGACCACAGGAAAGACCATAGCCTTGACTAAGTGAACCTTTGTTGGCAAAGTAATGTCTCTGCTTTTGAATATGCTATCTAGGTTGGTCATAACTTTCCTTCCAAGGAGTAAGCGTCTTTTAATTATCATACACATGTGTATATATGTATATACACATATTTGCATATATGCAGAACTGCTTGTTAAGTATTAGTTCAGTTCAGTGCAGTCGTTCAGTCGTGTCCGATTCTTTGCGACCCCATGAATTACAGCATGCCAGGTTTCCCTGTCCATCTCCAACTCCCAGAGTTTACTCAAACTTATGTCCATCGAGTCAGTGATGCAATCCAGCTATCTCATCCTCTGTCATGCCCTTCACCTCCTACCACCAATACCTCCTAGCATCAGGGTCTTTTCCAATGAGACAGTTTTTTGCATGAGGTGGCCAAAGTATTGGAGTTTCAGCTTTAGCATCAGTCCTTCCAATGAACACCCAAGACTGATCTCCTTTAGGACGGACTGGATGGATGTCCTTGCAGTCCAAGGGATTCTCAAGAGTTCTCTACCACCACAGTTCAAAAGCATCAATTCTTTGGCACTAAGCTTTCTTCACAGTCCAACTCTCACATCCATACATGACTGATGGAAACACCATAGCCTTGACTAGATGGACATTTGTTGGCAAAGTAATGTCTCTGCTTTACAATATTCTATCTAGGGTGGTCATAACTTTCCTTCCAAGGAGTAAGCGTCTTTTAATCTCATGGCTGCAATCACCATCTGCAGTGATTTTGCAGCCCAAAACAATAAAGTCTGCCACTGTTTCCACTGTTTCCCATCTATTTCCCATGAAGTGATGGGACCAGATGCCATGATCTTAGTTTTCTGAATGTTCAGCTTTAAGCCTATTTTTTCACTCTCCTCTTTCATTTTCATCAAGAGGCCCTTTAGTTCTTCTTCACTTTACGCCATAAGGGTGGTGTCATCGGCATATCCAAGGTTATTGACAATATTCCCAGCAATCTTGAATCCAGCTTGGGCTTATTCCAGGCCCGCATTTCTCATGATGTTCTCTGCATATAAGTTAAAAAGACAGTGTGACAATATACAGCCTTGACGTATGCCTTTTCCTATTTGGAACCAGTCTGTTGTTCCATGTCCAGTTCTAACTGTTGCTTGTATATAGTTGCTTGTATATAGTATACAGTGCCTGACCTGTATATAGTTTTCTAAAGAGGCACGTCAGTTGTTCTGGTATTCCCATCTCTTTCAGAATTTTCCACAGTTTATTCTGATCCACATAGTCAAAGGCTTTGGCATAGTCAATAAAGCAGAAATAGGTGTTTTTCTAGAACTCTCTTGCCTTTTGGATGATCCAGCAGATGTTGGCAATATGAACTCTGGTTCCGCTGCCTTTTCTAAAACCAGCTTGGACATCTGGAAATTCACAGTTCACATATTGCTGAAGCCTGGCTTGGAGAATTTTGAACATTATTTTACTAGTGTGTGAGTTGAGTGCAATTGTGCGGTAGTTTGAGCATTCTTTGGTATTGCTTTTCTTTGGGATTAGAATGAAAACTGACCTTTTCCAGTCCTGTGGCCACTGCCGAATTTTCCAAATTTGCTGGCATATTGAGTTCAGCACTTTCACAGCATCATCTTTCAGGATTTGGAATAGCTCAACATTCGGAAAACAAAGATCATGGCATCTGGTCCCATCACTACATGGGAAATAGATGGAGAAACAGTGGAAACAGTGTCAGACTTTCTTTTTCTGGGCTCCAAAATCACTGCAGATGGTGACTGCAGCCATGAAATTAAAATACGCTTACTCCTTGGAAGGAAAGTTATGACCAACCTAGATAGCATATTCAAAAGCAGAGATATTACTTTGCCAACAAAGGTTCACCTAGTCAAGGCTATGGTCTTTCCTGTGGTCATGTATGGATGTGAGAGCTGGACTGTGAAGAAGGCTGAGCGCTGAAGAATTGATGCTTTTGAACTGTGGTGTTGGAGAAGACTCTTGAGAGTCCCTTGGACTGCAAGGAGATCCAACCAGTCCATTCTGAAGGAGATCAGCCCTGGGATTTCTTTGGAAGGAATGATGCTAAAGCTGAAACTCCAGTATTTTGGCCACCTCATGCGAAGAGTTGACTCATTGGAGAAGACTCTGATGCTGGGAGGGATTGAGGGCAGGAGGAAAAGGGGACGACAGAGGATGAGATGGCTGGATGGCATCACTGACTCGATGGATGTGAGTCTGAGTGACCTCCGGGAGCTGGTGAGGGATAGGGAGGCCTGGCGTGCTGCAGTTCATGGGGTCGCAAAGAATCGAACATGACTGAGCGACTGATCTGATCTGATCTGAACTGGAATTCCATCACCTCCCCTAGCTTTGTTCATAGTGATGCTTTTTTTTTTTTTTTTTTTACTGATCTATTATTTTTATTATTATTATTATTTTTTACTTTACACTATGTATTGGTTTTGCCATACATCAACATGCATCCACCATGGGTGTACACGTGTTCCTTATCCTGAACCCTCCTCCCACCTCCATCCCTCCATCCCATACCATCCCTCTGGGTCATACCAGTGCACCAGCCCCAAGTTTCCTGTATCCTGCATCAAACCTGGACTGGCGATGTGTTTCTTATATGATATTATACATGTTTTAATGCCTTTCTCCCAAATCACCACCACCACCACCCCCGCCCCCCCGCCACAGAGTCTAAAAGACTGTTCTATACACCTATGTCTCTTTTGCTGTCTTGCATACAAGGTTGTCATTATCATCTTTCTAAATTCCATATATATGCTTCTGACTCTTTGGATGTGAGTCTAAGTGAACTCCGGGGATTGGTGACGGACAGGGAGGCCTGGTGTGTTGGGATTCATGGGGTGGCAAAGAGTCAGACATGACTGAGCTACTGAACTGATACTACATTGGTGTTTTTCTTTCTGGCTTACTTCACTGTGTATAATAGGCTCCAGTTTCATCCACCTCATTAGAACTGGTTCAAATGAATTCTTTTTAATGGCTGAGTAATACTCCATTGTGTATATGTACCACAACTTTCTTATCCATTCATCTGCTGATGGACATCTAGGTTGCTTCCATGTCCTGGCTATTATAAACAGTGCTGAAATGAACATTGGAGTACATGTGTCTCTTTCAATTCTGGTTTCCTCGGTGTGTATGCCCAGCAGTGGGATTGCTGGGTCGTAGGGCAGTTCTGTTTCCAATTTTTAAAGGAATCTCCACACGTAGTGATGCTTTATAAGGCCCACTTGACTTACATTCCAGGATGACTGGCTCTAGGTCAGTGATCACACCATCATGATTATCTGGGTCGTGAAGCTCTTTTTTGTACAGTTCTTCTGTGTATTCTTGCCACTTCTGCTTAATATCTTCTGCTTCTGTTATGTCCATATCATTTCTGTCCTTTACCAAGCCCTTCTTTGCATGGAATGTTCCCTTGGTATCTCTAATTTTCTTGAAGAGATCTCTAGTCTTTCCCATTCTGTTGTTTTCTCTATTTCTTTGCATTGATCTCTGAAGAAGGCTTTCTTATCTCTCTTTGCTATTCTTTGGAACTCTGCATTCAGATGCTTATATCTTTCCTTTTCTCCTTTGCTTTTCACTTCTCTTCTTTGCACAGCTATTTGTAAGGCCTCCTCAGACAGCCATTTTGCCTTTTTGTATTTCTTTTCCATGGAGATGGTCTTGGTCCATGTCTCCTGTACAATGTCACAAAGCTCATTCCATAGTTCATCAGGCACTCTGTCTATCAGATCTAGTCCCTGAAATTTATTTCTCACTTCCACTGTACAATCATAAGGGATTTTAATTTAGGTCATACCTGAATGGTCTAGTGGTTTTCCCCACTTTATTCAATTTAAGTCTGAACTTGGCAATAAGAAGTTCATGATCTGAGCCACAGTCAGCTCCTGGTCTTGTTCTTCCTGACTGTATAGAACTTCTCCATCTTTGGCTGCAAAGAATATAATCAATCTGATTTTGGTGTTGACCATCTGGTGATGTCCATGTATAGAGTCTTCTCTTGTGTTGTTGGAAGAGGGTGTTTCCTATGACCAGTGCCTTCGCTTGGAAAAACTCTAATAGCCTTTGCCATGCTTCATTCCATATTCCAAGGCCAAATTTGCCTGTTACTCCAGGTGTTTCTTGACTTCCTACTTTTGCATTCCAGTCCCCTATAATGAAAAGGACATCTTTTGGGGGTGTTATTTCTAAAAGGTCTTATAAGTCTTCATAGAACCATTCAACTTCAGCTTCTTCAGTGTTACTGGTTGGGGCATAGGCTTGGTTTACTGTGATATTGAATGGTTTGCCTTGGAAATGAACAAAGATCATTCTGTCGTTTTTGAGATTGCATCCAAGTACTGCATTTCGGACTCTTTTTGTTGACCATGATGGCTACCTCATTTCTTCTAAGGGATTCCTGTGCACCTTAGTAGATATAAAGGTCATCTGAGTTAAATTCACCCATTCTAGTCCTTTTTAGTTCGCTGATTCCTAGAATGTCGACATTCACTCTTGCCATCCCCTGTTTGATCAGTTCCAATTTTTCTTGATTCATGGACCTGACATTCCCAGTTCCTATGCACTTTTGCTCTTTATAGCATCAGGCCTTGCTTCCATAACCAGTCACATCCACTGGGTATTGTTTTTGCTTTGGCTCCATCCCTTCATTCTTTCTGGAGTTATTTCTCCATCGATCTCCAGTAGCCTATTGGGCACCTACCAACCTGGGGAGTTTCTCTTTCAGTATCCTATCATTTTCACTTTTCATACTGTTCATGGGGTTCTCAAGGCAAGAATACTGAAGTGGTTTGCCATTCCCTTCTCCAGTGGACCACATTCTGTCAGACCTCTCCATCATGAGTCTACCATACTTGGGTGGCCCCACATGGCATGGCTTAGTTTCATTGAGTTAGACAAGGCTGTGGTCCATGTGATCAAATTGGCTAGCTTTCTATGATATGGTTTCAGTGTGTCTGCCCTCTGATGCCCTCTCACAACATTTACCATCTTACTTGGGTTTCTCTTACCTTGGACATCAGATCAGATTAGATCAGTCACTCAGTCATGTCCGACTCTTTGCGACCCCATGAACTGCAGCACGCCAGGCCTCCCTGTCCATCACCAGCTCCCGGAGGTCACTCAGCTCACATCCATCAAGTCAGTGATGCCATCCAGCCATCTCATCCTCTGTCATCCCCTTCTTCTGCCCTCAATCCCTCCCAGCATCAGAGTCTTCTCCAATGAGTCAGCTCTTCGCATGAGGTGGCCAAAATACTGGAGTTTCAGCTTTAGCATCATTCCTTCCAAAGAAATTCCAGGATTGATCTCCTTCAGAATGGACTGGTTGGATCTGTATAGTCACTTTCTCTGAAAGTGACTGTACAAATTCACATGCCCACTTGTATAAAAGTTTCATCATTTGCATATTTTCACCCACGATTTCTACATGCTACTTTTGACATTGTTGTGCCTTCAGAATTTCAGGCAGTTCCCTTAGATTGATTTGCAAGTTCATTTATAAAATTGGATATTCCTAGCTGTAGGAATTGTCTATAGCTAAAATGTAAGTAAATTCAACTATATTTAAGTTTTCATTTAATACTAAGGTAAAAAATTTAAAAACTAATATCAAACTTCCCTGGTGGCTCAGTGGTAAAGAATTTGCCTGTCAATTCAGGAGACATGGGTTCCATCCCTGATATGGGAGGATTCATCATGCCTCAGAACACCCAAGCTTATGAGCCACAACTACTGAGCCTGTGGTCTAGAGCCAGGGAACCTCAGCTACTGAGGCCACGTGGCACAACCACTGAAGTCCACGCACCTTAGAGCCTCTGTTTGGCAATGAGAGAAGTCACTGCAATGAGAAGCCCTTGCACCTCAACTAGAGAGTAGCAACTGCTCACCACAACTAGAGAAAGTCTGTACAGCAATGAAGACCCAGCAAAGACAAAAATAAGTAAAATTATTTTAGAAAAACTATTATCAAAATTGGTCCTCCAGGCCACCGCCCCTGGCCTCGGGCGTGAGATTGCTTCTCCCAGCTGCCACCCTTGGCCTCGGGCTTGGGGCGTGGGGTATCTCTTCTGAGGAGCTGCCCCTGACCTCAGACGTGGGATAACTCCTCTCATTGCCGCCCCTGACCTCAGACGCAGGGTAACTCCTCTCCTCACTGCCCCTGACCTCGGAGGAGGGGTAACACCTCTTGTCGCCGCCCCTGACCTCGGACGCGGTAATTCCTCTCGACGCAGGAGGGAGGAGCTATCCCACGTTGAAGGTCAGGAAGGGCGGCGGTGAGGAGAGACCCCTCATTCAAGGTAAGGTGCGATGGCTGTGCTTTGCTGGAGCAGCCGGGAAGAGATAACCCATGCCCAAGGTAAGAGAAACCCAAGTAAGACAGTAGGTGTTGCAAGAGGGCATCAGAGGGCAAACACACTGAAACCATACTCACAGAAAACTAGTCAATCTAATCACACCAGGACCACAGCCTTGTCTAACTCAATGAAACTAAGCCATGCCAGTGGGGCAACCCAGGATGGGCGGGTCATGGTGGAGAGATCTGACAGGATGTGGTCCGCTGGAGAAGGGAATGGCAAATCACTTCAGTATTCTTGCCTTGAGAACCCCATGAACAGTCTGAAAAGAGAAAATGATAGGATACTGAAAGACAAACTCCCCAGGTCAGTAGGGGCCCAATATGCTACTGGAGATCATTGGAGAAATAACTCCAGAAAGAATGAAGGGATGGACCCAGCGAAAAGAATACCCAGCTGTGGATGTGTCTGGTGATAGAAGCAAGGTCCAATGCTGTAAAGAGCAATATTGCATAGAAACCTGGAATGTCAGATCCATGAATCAAGGCAAATTGGAAGTGGTCAAACAAGAGATGGCCAGAGTGAATGTCGACATTCTAGGAATCAGCAAACTCAAATGGACTGGAATGGGTGAATTTAACTCAGATGAGCTTTATATCTACTACTGCGGGCAGGAATCCCTCAGAAGAAATGGAGTGGCCATCATGGTCAACAGAAGAGTCCAAAATGCAGTACTTGGATGCAATCTCAAAAACGACAGAATGATCTATGTTCGTTTCCAAGGCAAACCATTCACTATCACAGTAATCCAAGTCTATGCCCCAACCAATAATGCTGAAGAAGCTGAAGTTGAAAGGTTCTATGAAGACCTACAAGATCTTTTAGAACTAACACCCAAAAAAAGATGTCCTTTTCATTATAGGGGACTGGAATGCAAAAGTAGGAAGTCAGAAACACCTAGAGTAACAGGCAAATTTGGCCTTGGAATACGGAATGAAGCAGGGCAAAGACTAATAGAGTTTTGCCAAGAAAATGCACTGGTCATAGCAAATACTCTCTTCCAACAACACAAGAGAAGACTCTATACATGGACATCACCAGATGGTCAACACCAAAATCAGATCGATTATATTCTTTGTAGCCAAAAATGGAAAAGCTCTGTACAGTAAGCAAAAACAAGACCAGGAGTTGACTGTGGCTCAGACCATGAACTCCTTATTGCCAAATTCAGACTGAAATTGAAGACAGTAGGGGAAACCACTAGACCATTCAGGTATGACCTAAATCAAATCCCTTATGATTATACAGTGGAAGTGAGAAATAGATTTCAGGGCCTAGATCTGATAGAGTGCCTGATGAACTATGGAATGAGGTTTGTGACATTATACAGGAGACAGGGATCAAGACCATCCCCATGGAAAAGAAATGCAAAAAAGCAAAATGGCTGTCTGGGGAGGCCTTGCAAATAGCTGTGAAAAGAAGAGAAGCAAAAAGCAAAGGAGAAAAGGAAAGATATAAGCATCTGAATGCAGAGTTCCAAATAATAGCAAGAAGAGATAAGAAAGCCTTCTTCAGCGATCAGTGCAAAGAAATAGAGGAAAACAACAGAATGGGAAAGACTAGGTATCTCTTCAGGAAAATCAGAGATACCAAAGGAACATTTCATGCAAAGATGTGATCGATAAAGGACAGAAATGGTATGGACCTAACGGAAGCAGAAGATATTAGAAGAGGTGGCAAGAATACACAGAAGAACTGTACAAAAAAGAGCTTCACGACCCAGATAATCATGATGGTGTGATCACTGACCTAGAGGCAGACATCCTGGAATGTGAAGTCAAGTGGGCCCTAGAAAGCATCACTATGAACAAAGCTAGTGGGGGTGATGGAATTCCAGTTGAGTTATTCCAAATCTTGAAAGATGATGCTGTGAAAGTGCTGCACTCAATATGCCAGCAAATTTGGAAAACTCAGCAGTGGCCACAGGACTGGAAAAGGTCAGTTTTCATTCCAATCCCAAAGAAAGGTAATGCCAAAGAATGCTCAAACTACCGCACAATTGCACTCATCTCACAAGCTAGTAAAGTAATGCTCAAAATTCTCCAAGCCAGGCTTCAGCAATATGTGAACCGTGAACTTCCTGATGTTCAAGCTGGTTTTAGAAAAGGCAGAGGAACCAGAGATCAAATTGCCAACATCTGTGTGATCATGGAAAAAGCAAGAGAGTTCCAGAAAAACATCTATTTCTGCTTTATTGACTATGCCAAAGCCCTTACTGTGTGGATCACCATAAACTGGAAAATTCTGAAAGAGATGGGAATACCAGACCACCTGACCTGCCTCTTGAGAAGTCTGTGTGCAGGTCAGGAAGCAACAGTTAGAACTGGTCATGGAACAACAGACTGGTTCCAAATAGGCAAAGAAATACGTCAAGGCTGTATATTGTCACCATGTTTATTTAACTTATATGCAGAGTACATCATGAGAAACGCTGGACTGGAAGAAACACAAGTTGGAATCAAGATTGCTGGGAGAAATATCAATAACCTCAGATATGCGGATGACACCACCCTTATGGCAGAAAGTGAAGAGGAACTAAAAAGCCTCTTGATGAAAGTGAAAGTGGAGAGTGAAAAGGTTGGCTTAAAGCTCAACATTCAGAAAACAAAGATCATGGCATCTGGTCCCATCACTTCATGGGAAATAGATGGGGAAACAGTGGAAACAGTGTCAGACTTTCTTTATCTGGGCTCCAAAAGCACTGCAGATGGTGACTGCAGCCATGAAATTTAAAGACGCTTACTCCTTGGAAGGAAAGTTATGACCAACCTAGATAGCATATTCAAAAGCAGAGACATTACTTTGCCGACAAAGGTTCTCTTAGTCAAGGCTATGGTTTTTCCTGTGGTCATGTATGGATGTGAGAGCTGGACTGTGAAGAAGGTTGAGCACCAAAGAATTGATGCTTTTGAACTTTGGTGTTGGAGAAGACTCTTGAGAGTCCCTTGGACTGCAAGGAGATCCAACCAGTCCATTCTGAAGGAGATCAGCCCTGGGATTTCTTTGGAAGGAATGATGCTAAAGCTGAAACTCCATTACTTTGGCCACCTCATGCGAAGCGTTGACTCATTGGAGAAGACTCTGATGCTGGGAGGAGTTGAGGGCAGGAGGAGAAGGGGACGACAGAGGATGAGATGGCTGGATGGCATCACTGACTCGATGGATGTGAGTCTGAGTGACCTCCGGGAGTTTGTGATGGACAGGGAGGCCTGGCGTGCTGCGATTCATGGGGTCGCAAAGAGTCGGACACGACTGAGCAACTGATCTGATCTGGTTATCAAAATTATATTTTGAATTATTTGAATCTCTAACTATATATCTATCAGACACTGGAACCTATATTGGCTTTTGCATATTTAACCAGTCATTATTATTGAGCCCTTAATTTTGGCTTCCAAATTTCAGTGATATATATGGGAATAGAAAGTTTATTAGGTGTATCTAGTCTTGGATTTTAAATAGTGAACTGTAAACTAAGTAACTCTATATGGAAGAAATGGAAATCAATCTTTGATTTCTAATATTTTAGAATCTAACATACTTAGGATAAAAGCAAATTTTAAAAGTCATCATATAATTCAATCTGCAATAAAATGCTATAACGTTCAATTTTTAATTCTGCAACATCCTACCTGTGAAACCTTGGGCAAGTTCCATAGCCTCTCTTTCCCTTAAATTTTTTTGTCAGGAAAATTGTGATACTTCACATAACTATGTAAAAACTGGTGATGGGGGGGTGTGGGAGATGTAAAAGCTGAATGAGTTAATACACAGAAAGTATTGACAAGGGAATTTCATACTAATATGTGACATAAAATGTTTGCTGTTATTACAGAATTTTTGAGTAAAATATTAACTATCTTAGGATATCACTTTAACCATTTTGAAGTTTCAAAGTCCTCTCATCTTCAGTAACCTCACCACAACACATTGTTTAGCAGAGCTTTTGAAAGTATAACTACTGATCACTGTGTGCATCCTGCCCACTCACAGCAGAACTGGTTAGAACTTGTTATTTCTTCACATACACTTTGAATAAAAGTTCAAATTCCTAACTGTGATGTACAGAACCCTGTGTGATCTGGACTCTGACTACATTCCCAAACTCATCTCATCTCAGTCTTTAGCTCAGAGTTTCCAGTATTGGGTTCCTTAACTACTCAAAGGCCTTTCAAGCTTCTGAGCCCAGGCACTGGCTAGTCCCTCTGCTTTTCCCTGGATTTATACTCAGTTTGATCTCTCAGACGCTAAAGGATTCAGATCAAATGTTGTATCTTCAGAAAGCCTTCCTCTGCTCAGTATATTTAAAGTTTCCCTCAGTTCTCCAGCCCTGCCTTGACCAGTACCCACAATGCACAGTTTGTCAATATAAGTATGTTTTAGTATACACTGTACTTATGAAATCTCTCTTATAGATATATTTATATATTTACTTAAAAATATATATTTAGACCAGAAGACACTAGTTGAAAACTGCACACGACAGTTGGTTATCCAATTTGAAAAGATCAGTTAAAAAGTCTGAATGCTACTTCAACCCAATAGTGAATGAAGTCTGCATAAATTAAAAAAAAAAAAAACACAAAAACCTGAAGCACATAATTATCTCATTCACTGCATAATTGATTCAGCTGAATTTAATATTACCTTAAATATACTTAAAGAGACTTCACTAATGAAAAGGAAGAAAAATAATGAAACAAACTTTTCCATTTAAACAAATCCCTTCAGTTCAATTCAGTTCAGTTGCTCAGTTGTGTCTGACGCTCTGCAACCCCATGGACTGCAGCACACCAAGCCTTCCTGTGTGTCGCCAACTCCCGGGGTTTACTCAAACTCATGTCCATTGAGTTGGTGATGCCATACAACCATCTCATCATCTGTCATCCCATTCTCCTCCCACCTTCAATCTTTACCAGCATCAGGGTCTTTTCCATCGAGTCAGTTCTTCACATCAGGTGGCCAAACTACTGGAGTTTCAGCTTCAACATCAGTCCTTCCAATGAACACCGAGGACTGATGATTTCCTTTAGGATGAACTGGTTGGATCTCCGTGCAGTCCAAGGGACTCTCAAGAGTCTTCACCACAATTCAAAAGCATCAGTTCTTTGGCACTCATCTTTTTTTATAGTCCAAACCACACATTGATAGATGACTACCGGAAAAACCATAGCTTTGACTAGACAGACCTTTGTTGGCAATGTCTCTGCTTTTTAACATGCTGTCTAGGTCGGACATAAATTTTCTTCCAAGGAGCAAGTGTCTATTGATTTCACGGCTGCAGTCACTATCTACAGTGATTTTGGAGCCCAAAAAAATAAAGTCTGACACTGTTTCCACTGTTTCCCCATCTATTTCCCATGAAGTGATGGGACCAGGTGCCATGATCATTTTCTGAATGTTGAGCTTTAAGCCAACTTTTTCACTCTGCTCTTTCACTTTCATCAAGAGGCTCTTTAGTTCCTTTTCACTTTCTGCCATAAGGGTATCATCTCATTTATGAGGTTATTGATATTTCTCCCAGCAATCTTGATTTCAGCTTGTGCTTCAACCAGCCCAGCGTTTCTCATGATGTAGTCTGCATGTAAGTTAAATAAGCAGGGTGACAATATACAGCCTTGATGTACTCCTTTCCCTATTTGGAACCAGTCTGTTGTTCTGTTTCCAGTTCTAAATGTTGCTTTCTGACCTGCATACAGATGTCTCAAGAGGCAGGTCAAGTGGTCTGGTATTCCCATCTCTTTCAGAATTTTCCACAGTTTGTTGTGGTCCACATAGTCAAAGGCTTTGGCATAGTCAATAAAATAGAAGTAGATGTTTTTCTGGAACTCTCTTGTTTTTTTGATGATCCAACAAATGTTGGTAATTTGATCTCTAGTTCGTCTGCCTTTTCTAAATGCAGCTTGAACATCTGGAAGTTCACTGTTCATTTACTGCTGAAGCCAGACTTGGAGAATTTTGAGCATTACTTTGCTAGCTTGTGAGATGAGTGCAATTTTGTGGTAGTTTGAACATTCTTTGGCATTGCCTTTCTTTGAGATTGGAATGAAAACTGACCTTTTCCAGTCCTGTGGCCACTGCTGAGTTTTCCAAATTTGCTGGCATATTGAGTGCAACAGTTTCACAGCATCATCTTTAGGATTTGAAATAGCTATACTGTAATTCCATCACATCCTCTAACTTTGTTCATAGTGAGCTTGTTAAGTCCCACTTGACTTCACATTCCAGGATGTCTGGCTCTAGGTTGGTGATCACACCATTGTGATTATCTGGGTTGTGAAGATCTTTTTGATATAATTCTTCTATGTATTCTTGCCACCTCTTCTTAATATCTCTGCTGCTCTTAGGTCCGTACTATTTCTGTCCTTTATTGTGCCCATCTTTGCATGAAATGTTCCCTTGGTATCTCTAATTTTCTTGAAGAGATCTCTAGTCTTTCCCATTCTATTGTTTTCCTCTATTTCTTTGCACTGATCACTGAGGAAGGCTTTCTTTTCTCTCCTTGCTACTCTTTGGAACTTTGCATTCAGATGAGTATATCTTTCCTTTTCTCCTTTGTTTTTTATCTTCTCTTCTATTCATAGCTATTTGTAAGGCCTTCTCAGACAACCATTTTGCCTTTTTGCATTTCTTTTGCTTGGGTGATGTCTATATGTAGAGTCTTCTCTTGTGTTGTTGGAAGACGGGTGTTTGCTATGACCAGTGTGTTCTGTTGGTAAAACTCTATTAGCCTTTGGCCTGCTTCATTCTGTACTCCAAGGCCAAACTTGCCTGTTACTCCAGGTGTTTCTTGACTTCCTACTTTTGCATTCCATTCGCCTATAATGAAAAGGACATCTTTTGGGGGGTGTTAATTCTAGAAGGTCTTGTAGGTCTTCATAGAACCATTCAACTTCAGCTCTTTAGCATTACTGGTCAGGGCATGGACTTGGATTACTGGGATATTAAATAGTTCACCTTGGAAATGAACAGAGATCATTCTGTCATTTTTGAGATTGCATCCAAGTACTGTACTTAGGACTTTTTTGTTGACTATGATGGCTACTCCTTGTTTCTAAGGAATTCTTGCCCACAGTAGTAAATATAATGGTATTCTGAGTTAAATTCACCCATTCCAGTCCATTTGAGTTCACTGATTCCTAAAATGTCTATGTTTACTCTTGCCATCTCCTGTTTGACCACTTCCAATTTGCCTTGATTCATGGGCCTAACATTCCAGGTTTCTATGCACTATTGCTCTTTATAGCATCGGACTTTACCTTCATCAGCTGTCACATCCACAACTGGGTGTTTGTTTTGCTTTGGCTCCTCTCTTCATTCTTTCTGGAGTTATTTCTCCACTGATCTCCAGTAACATATTGCGTACCTCCCGACCTGGGGAGTTCATCTTTCAGTGTCCTATATTTTGCCTTTTCATACTGTTATGGGGTTCTTAAGGCAAGTATACTGAAGTAGTTTGCCATTCCTTTGTCCAGTGGACCACATTTTGACAAAACTCTCCACCATGACCTGTCTGTCTTGGGTGACCCTACAGGGCATGGCTCATAGTTTCATTGACTTAGACAAGGCTGTGATCCATGAGATCAGATTAAATTGTTTCCTGTGATTGTGGTTTTCAGTCTGTCTGCCTTCTGATGGAGAAGGGTAAGAGGTTTGTGGAAGCTTCCTGATGGGAGAGGCTGACTGATAGGTTGTTCTGGTGGGTGGTGACATGCTCAGTAAATCTTTAATCTAATTTTCTGTTAATGGGTGGGGTTGTGTTCCTTCCCTGTTTTTTACCTGGGGCCAAACTATGGAGATGGCAACCTACTCCTGTATTCTGGCCTGGAGAATCAATCCTATGGATGGAGGAGCCTGGTGGGCTACAGTCCATGAGGTTGCAAAGAGTTAGACACAACTAAGTGACTTCACTTTCACTTTCAAACTATGGTGAAGGCAATGAAGATAATGGTGACCTCCTTCAAAAGGTCCCATGCATGCACTGCAACACTCAGTGCCCCCAGCCCTGCAGCAGGCCACCAGGGACCCAGGCCTCCACAGGAGACTCCTGTACACTTACAGGCAAGTCTGGGTCAGTCTCTTGTGGAGTCACTGCTCCTTTCTCCTTAGATGCTTAATAAAATAAGTATGAAGTTATTGCCAATAGATTATTTAATAACTTTTATTTAAGGACTTAGATTTATCCTTGATTTAATTATAAGAGAAAAATTATTTTTTCTTGCAGATGAATATAAATGACTATTTCTACTTATAAAAATACAATAGCATGTCTAGAAAAAATACAGTCATATAACTCTGAGGGACTTGGTATGATTATCATCCCATTAAGAATCAATACTTTCTCCTCTTTAAATAGACTGCTGTTTTTTAATTATTATATTTTGTAAATTAGGTTGCAAGTTATGAAAAAATTGAAGCTCATTGACTATAACTTATTTTAAAAAATCTATATAAGATTTCAAAGAAGAAGCCAACATGCACTGGTGTCAGACTGGAGAACTGTTTCTGAGAAGGACATACTTGAAATGATAAAGGAAAGAATGTGTAGGCCTTTAAGGCTGATGAGAAGTAAGAACGTCACTTCCTGAGATTGCTTGAAGTAGATGTAATCAAGGCATGCTTATGGAATGCTAAAGAGAACTACATTTACTACAGAAAAATGTTGCAGAAAAATGTTGCATTAAAGTTGATAGGCAGTGTGTGGTTCTATTTCTCACTATATCTGCAGTTACGTTCTACAGTCAAGCTAATATTCACAATGATGACATGGATATTGTAAAATTTTCAGCCATTAAAGAAAGAATGAATTATATTTAATGAATCACAGTTACAAAGTATAATGGTATAGGTTGAATATATTTTCCATTATAAATTTTTATAGCCTTTTAAAATTTTAATTTAAACATATTTTTAATAATTTTTTAAATTTGTCTGAGAATATTTGATTAATTCATTGTGTTAACCAACAATTTTTGTTCAATATAATTTTTACTCAACAGTGACATCAACAGTTAAGATACTTGAAACCTAAAATTTTAAAATGCATATATCTCAGGGTTCATTGAAGCTACCAACAACTTGCACCTGTATAAATTTTCACCTAAATAAGCTTTTTTTTTGAATCCTGAGCAAAGCCATTTCCTTGGAGAGTATATATACCCTTAATAGAGATAAAGAACAAATGTGAACAGATCTAACAGTCACTGTTATTTGAATATTATTCTTTAAATGTGATCGTGTTACAGACAATCCATAATTTTAAAAATAAATATATTTTACCAGCAATATACTCAATAAAAAAGGCTGGAAAGTTTTAAAAAATAGAAAGAAGGACCTAAGCTAAAAATACAATGCTCAGAAATGGCCATTTTTAATTTTATAGTGTATTTCCTTCTCAGCTTTTGACTCTATGTATTTTCTCTAATAAGTAAAAGCATACTGAACTTCTGAGGTGATGCTCGTGGTACAGAATCTGCCTGCCAATGCAGGAGATGCAAGAAACCTGGATTCAATACCTGAGTTGGGAAGATCCCTTGGAGTACACACATAACATATGCAGATTATTTCTAAATAATTTTCAGTGTTTGTTTTTACTAAAGTAATATATAACATTGGAAAGTATTAAAAATAAAAAGGCTAAAACCATCACAAACATGTTCACTTTAAGTTAAGAACTACTATTATGTGGTGTGTATTATTGGTATTTTTATATTCCTATATTTTTCACAATTAAAAATACACAATTTATATTTCTTTTTACACTACTATTACAGGAAAACAAAAAATTCTTAGCTAGAATATTATAAAATATTTTTGACACAAGTAATTTTTCTAGTTAAAAAATGCATGAATGATCAAAACACATTTTTAGATGCAGAAACATCTTTTTAATCTCAAAGACAATGATTTTAACTAATTTTCTTTATCATTATCCTGACTTTGATGAGAATTTCATTAGTAAATTATTATATATATTCTTGAAAGGTAATTTATTTTTAAATAGATATACCTACACAAGTGGTTGAAATATTAAAATAAGTGAGAAAGATGCATGATCACTACTGTTCTTGGCATAGAAAGAGTCATAACATAATTTCATCAAGATTTAAGCTTTTTAAAATGTAGATAACTCTGCCTATTCAGCACTGGGAATATCTTTGGGTCTCTATACATTCATACTCCTTGAAAGGAGTATGATTTAGATTAGTGGGCATAATTGGAAAATGCATCTAAAGATTTGGCAAATTCTCTGTGAACCTTTACTACAGCAAGACAAGTTGTTTGTCCAATTGTTGTTGTCAAACATTAGGTCAAATTTGCAAAATTTTCAGACATTTTTATTCCACATTTCACAGATTCCAGTAGCACAATAAATCAGTAACATAATCATAAGCTCTTTTTCAGTCTGATTTGGATCATTTGATTTTTTCTATAATTTTTAAATTTAGAAAAATTATATTTATTTTCCTCAAAAAATATTTTTCATTACTATATACATAGGAAATTTAGTATATTTATATAAAATTATGACATGGTGTGGTAAGTCATGTTTCCTTTAAAATATAAATTAAATGTAGATGTTGACACTAAATTTTATATTTGCTTAAAATAAAGTTTTTATATAAGCATCTGAATAAATCATAGGCATTTTTATGAAGAAATAAGGCCCAGATTATATATTTTATGTACTTTGATGAATTTATAGTCCCTTAAGGGCACATCATTTTATTCATAATTGATAAAGGAATATAATATGAAATTACCCTGAATTTCAAATGCGATGCTTAGAAAATCTGTAACTACATAGCTCACAGTCCATAGTTTGTGAGCTATATTTTAAAGACTATTAATACTCCAGTTATTGAGTTTATGGTATATTAAGTTTTAATTTACTTAAAAGTAAAACAACAAGAAAGTGAATCATCTATTTTAATTACAAAAGGGCTAAATTGTATTTGTATTCATTTTCTATTATTTTAAGGCCAAAAGAATCTTTCATGGAGAAAACATTCAAATTACCATAAGCTTACATATTTTGTTTATAGCTATAAATTAAATATCAACTACAAGCAAACTGCATTTCAAACATTAATTAAAAATTGCAGACTTCCAGTGGATGGCAGGAAGGGCTTCAAGTTAATTTAGCTCTTTTAATTCAATCTGACTGACTTAATTATACTGCCATAGTTGGTTGAAACAGAAGTATTTTTCTTTCATTTCACGAAATTAAAATACATGAAACTTCACTATTCTTTCCTGAAATAATGGTATAATACACAGTAGATTTTAAACATTATTGACATCATATGTAAAGCTGCAGAATAATGATCTAATTTATTTGTTAAATTCCACCATGTGTTCTTTTCACTTATAAGTAATTTTCTGCAGGCTATTTATAATGGGTTATTTGTGGCTCAAAGAAGGTTTTTGCTGAGGCATAATGAATAAAAACTAATGGTTGTATTCATATATTTTTTTTCCGAATTTGCTCAAGATTTGCTCATGCTCATTTCTGTTCCATTTGTTGGTGAGGCAGAGATGCTCTATGTGAAAACGTATTTTATCGTAGGCTGGATCTTCTCCATAGTATGACCAAACATTTTAGATTGCTTATTCCCATCATTTAACTTTCATTCCCATAAACCAAGTTTCATTGCCTTTTTCATTGCCTCACCCACCAGTGATACTTACTAATAACTTGTCTCAGAAATAAAATATCCAAGATATCCTAGGCTGGCCCATGCTTGTGTGCCAATTATGTGTTTCAGGAAGGAATTCATGTATTATGTGTGTTATTATCAATCAATTTTCTAGTTCAGAGCAGAGGTCCTTGTGTGAACATCTGAAATTTGATAGTGTTAAGCTTTACTTCAAATTTCACCAAGATAGCTGTTTTAGCTTTCTAATTTAGAGAGCCACACTGAAAACAGATCAAATCTACCTTTTACTGAGCATCATATCTTCATGACACTAGAGAGGGCAGTCAACACTTATAATCAGGACTTGAATGTAGTGAACTTTGGTCACCTGGATCACCCGCTATTAGAACAACCAGAATCATAGTGTTTTTAAAATGGAAGAAAAATTAAAGATTTTCTTACAGGGTAAAATAGGAAGACTCAAAATTTCACCATGGTGAATGTCCCTAAATCATGCAGTTAGGTATTAGCAGACAGGAATAAAAACTTTGCTTAGTTGACACTGAGGTCAAGGAACTAAGGACAGTGTCAGCAATTTAAAAAATGATATTCATATATAAGGATTTAATAACAGTTAATCACAGAGGTTGATTCCATCTTTCTTACATCAGGGTCTCTAATCAGATGACTTTAACCACATTCTCCTTCCCGTACTTTGACATATCCATAAGTTATGTACTCATCAGATAAGCCCTGCCATGAATCCAATGAGAAGTGCCATGAAAGCACCATTAATTCATACTACACATCTTTCTCCCTTTCACACCCATTGTCATTATCCTCCTACAACTTTCAGACTAATTCTAATTGATGGATTCCATCAGCAAATTAAAAAAACAGTACTCTCTAGACTTCAGTGATGAAAAACATACAGAGTAAAACAGTATGCTCTTTGGAAATGCAGCACTTTGTTATCTTTATGGTGCAGAGTGAAAGACAAATTAAGGGAAGAATGCTGTGCAAGCCTTTTTTATTGCTTTTATGATAATAAGGAGATAGCCTTTATTTGTTTTGACTGGGTGGTGCAAATAAACTGTCCTGCTACAATTTATCGATTTGGTTAAAAATCAGTGGATGCCTGATTGAAAACTTATAGGTGTTTCTTTCTGATAGTTTATATTTGCAATTTAAATTATATTTATAGGTTTAAATGGCTCATGAACAACTACTGGGTTCACGTCTCTGAAGAATAACCTACATTTCATGAAGTAATTTTTTATTAGCATTCAGTTGTAATTCATAAATTAATCTTTTTTTGATAAGGAGATAGGTGACATTCATTGTGAAGGAAGTTAGAATGAGAAACTGATTGCAAAGCAATATTTACTGGAGGCAAAAATATGATTGCTTTATATATAATATTATAAGGAGAAATTACAACAATATTTTTATATATTCTTAAAGTTTGAAATTAAAATCAAACCTCTCCATTGTGACATTTACGGTGTAACTAAAAACACTCTTCATTTTTATGTAAGCTTCCTTTTGTGGTGTCTCTTTGTCTAAAATTCAGACTTGAGGTATAAATTTAGTTGAACTACTTGAGAAAACCATCCATAAAAATGATTCATTGCAAAATGTGAAAAGTATCTGAGTGCTCCCAAACAGTGTCACAAGCCTGAGGTACTATTGCAATATAAAGTAACTTGCACTGTTGTAAACCAAGCGGCCATAGTAATTTTTAAAGAAACGATCCTTAATCTGTCTCTATTATCCTTCACTACCAATGGAAATAATCCTGCTGAATGCTGGAATGTGCTTCTGATGCTCGTTTCAAATTCTGTGGTTGGCTGGAAAGCACCAGTGTTTGTCTATCAATTGGACCAGGCATCCTCACTCTAAGCCATTGAGTTTTCTGCTTGAAAAAAGAGGCTGAGGGTGCTGAACAGTAATCCGCATATTTTCCTCCATTTTATAACACGCATATGTACATTTTAACTTGAATGGCAGGACTCTGCACTTACAAATAAAATCCATAATTATAAATTGATGTGGCCAAGGACTGGAAAAACTAACACTTTACCATCTGAGCCACTGGGGAAGCTTCTACCTATATATTCAGAAGTTTGAATAATTACTATGATTATAGTTTGCTCATGATTGGGAAACAGAACTATTCTTGGTCTTCATCCTTTTTGTCAAATTTCTCAATTTTCACCTGTTAAATTTGGAAAACTCAGCAGTCGCCACAGGACTGGAAAAGGTCAGTTTTCATTCCAATCTCAAAGAAAGGCAATGCCAAAAAATGTTCAAACTACTGCACAATTACAATCGCCTCACAAGTTAGCAAAGTAATGCTCAAAATTTTCCACGCCTGGTTTCAACAGTACATGAAATGTGAACTTCCAGATGTTCAAGCTGGATTCAGAAAAGGCAGAGGAACCAGAGATCAAATTACCAACATCCGTTGGATCATGGAAAAAGCAAGAGAGTTCCAGAAAAACATCTACTTCTACTTTATTGACTATGCCAAAGCCTTTGACTGTGTGGATCACAACAAACTGTGGAAAATTCTGAAAGAGATGGGAATACCAGACCACCTGACCTGCCTCTTGAGACATCTGTATGCAGGTCAGAAAGCAACATTTAGAACTGGAAACAGAACAACAGACTGGTTCCAAATAGGGAAAGGAATACATCAAGGCTGTATATTGTCACCCTGTTTATTTAACTTATATGGAGAGTACATAATGAGAAATGCTGGGCTGGATGAAGCAGAAGATTGCCAGAAGAAATATCAATAACATCAGATATGCAGATGACACCATCCTTATGGCAGAAAGTGAAGAAGAACTAAAAAGCCACTTGTTGAAAGTAAAAGAGGAAAGTGAAAAAGTTGGCTTAAAATTCAACATTAAGAAAACTAAGATCATGGCATCTGGTAACCATAACTTCATGAGAAATAAACAGATGGGGAAACAGTGATAGAATTTATTTTGGGGGCTCCAAAATCACTGCAGATGGTGACTGCAGCCATGAAATTAAAAGACACTTGCTCCTTGGAAGAAAAGTTATGAACAACCTAGACAGCATATTAAAAATCAGAGACATTACTTTGCCAACAAAGGTCTGTCTAGTCAAAGCTATGGTTTTTCCAGTAGTCATGTATGTTGTGAGAGTTGGATTATAAAGATGAGCACCAAAAAACTGATGTTTTTGAGCTGTGGTATCAGAGAAGACTCTTGAGAGTCCCTTAGACTGCAAGGAGATCCAACCCGTCCATCCTAAAGGAAATCAGTCTTGAAAATTCATTGGAAGGACTGATGCTGAAACTCCAATACTTTGGCCACCTGATGGGAAGAGCTGACTCATTTGAAAAGACCCTGACGCTGGGAAAGATTGAAGGCAGGAGGAGAAGGGGATGACAGAGGATGAGATGGTTGGATGGCGTCACCGACTCAATGGACATGAGTTTGAATAATCTCCGGGAGTTGGCGATGGGCAGGGAGTCCTGGCATACTGCAGTCCATGGGGTGGCAAAGTGTTAGACATGACTGAGTGACTGAACTGAACTGAATTGATAGTTCAATATGGGGCTTTGAGAGGAGAAGCATTCCTCTCTTCCTTAAGATGTTACCATCACAAACAACCCAATCAAAAGTGGACAAAAGAGCTAAACATATATTTTTTCCAAAGAAGACATACAGATGACTATAAACAAATGAAAAGATGCTCAAAACTGCTCATTATTAGAGAAATGCATATCAAAACTACAATGAGATATCACCTCACACTGGTCAGAATGCCCATCATCAAAAATCTACAAACAATAAATGCTGGAGAAAGTGTGGAGAAAAGGGAACCTCTGGCACCATTGGTGAGAATGCAAATTGATACAGCCACAATGGAAGACAGTATGGAGATTCCTTAAAAAACTAGGAATAAAACCACCATGTGTGTGCATGTGTATGTGTTAGTTGCTCAGTCATGTCCAACTCTTTGTGATCCCCTGGATTATAGCTTGCCAGGCTCCTCTATCCATGGAATTCCACAGGAAAGAATACTGGAGTGAGTTGCCATTCCCTTCTCTGGGGATCTTCCCAACCCAGCATTCGAACCCAGGTGTCCCCCATTGTGGGTAGATTCTTTACCATCTGAGCCTCCAGGGAAGCCCACTACTAGGCATATACCATGAGGAAACCAAAATTGAAAAAAAAACACATACCCCAATGTTCATTACAGCACTATTTGCCATAGCTAGGACAAAGAAGCCACCTAGATGTCCATTGACAGATGAACGGGTAAAGAAGCCACGGTACTTATATACAATGGAATATTACTCAGTCATAAAAAGGAATGCATTTGTGTCAGTCCTAATGAGGTGGATGAAGCTAGACCCTATTATACAGAATCAAGCAGGTCAGAAAGAGAAAAACAAATATCATATCCTAACACATATAGATGGAATTTAGGAAGAAAGTACTGATGAACCAACCTGCCATTTGCATGGCCGCAATGGAGACACAGACAGAGAACAGATTTATGGACATGCGGGGGGAGGCTGGGATGTATGGAGAGAGAAACATGGCAACATACATTACAATATGTAGAACAGCCGGCCAATGGGAATTTGCTGTATGATTCAGGGAACCCAAACCAGGGCTTTATAACAACCTAGAGGGGTGGGGTGGGGAGTAAGGTAGGAGGGACATTCAAGACGGAGGAGACATAGGTACACCTATGGCTATTTCTGCTGATAGTTGGCAGAAACGAACACAATAATGTAAAGCAATTATCATTCAGTTAAAAATAAATGAATTTAATTTTTAAAAATGATGTCACCACCAAATTTTATTCATGCTATTTCTGGAAAACATTCTATAGCAAAAAAATCAAGCTGAACATTGCATTCCACTGGCATTTTTAAAGATCCAGATTAAGAAAGTTTACAGGAGATTTTTCAGATACATTTCCAGTTCACATTCAAAGGAATGGCACAATATGATAATGATATTTTTCTGCATTTTGGATCATCTGAAAACATTCATAGACACTATCTTTCTTGAGCATCTTCATTTAGACCACTTACATCTAAAGTGAAATTTCTCTTATTCTTCTTGAGGGCCTAGTATATTTAAAAATCTTGATTTACTGGCAGCAGTTTCACAGAAGGAAAAAGAAAGCCTGAGGGGATGAAAACTCCTGGCAAAGAAAATAAGAAGATGGGTAGTTTCAATTTCTATGCCTGCAACTAATTATTTATAAACTATACTCAAAGTATACAGATCCAGTGTTTATTTCTTTGAATACGTTCCCATAAAGTGTCATGTCATAGCAGAACAGAGTGACATAAAACTTCAAATTGTTTTGAATAAAATTGAAGCACAAATGCAAACCAGACAAAACAAAGAGCACATGTTTTCATTCTGGATTTAGCTCAGCTTTGTAAATAGTAGAGAAGTTCTTGTCTTTTCATTTCTAAATGAATTTTTTAGTAGTCACAAATAGCCTAGAACAAGAAGTTAGGTCAGTGACAAGCTAAATCCAAGAAATTGAGAAACTGAATTGGCATAGCTTTAACTACTAACTTCTATCAATCAGTGACATAAACCTACTCATAAGAAAATTAGAATACTTACAGTTTCAACAGTAGGCCTGGTGTGCTGTGATTCATGGGGTCGCAAAGAGTCGGAGATGACTGAGCGACTGAACTGAACTGAATTGATGGACCTGGGACCTTCAAGCTTTAGGTATTAATAGTATTTACTGAATGCCTTAGCAGTAGGCAGAATTTGTTCCAACTTGGTTGCTTTATAGGAAAGTAAATTGCTAAAAGAATCAAGGGCTATTAAAAAATAGTCAAAGGATAGCTATAATATTAACAACCTAAGTCTGCACCAGTTTACAATTGTGAGAATTACCTGGAGCCATACAGAGATTTGAGTGAATGCCAGTGGGTTGTTAATTTGGAGGCACAAGAGTCACTTTTTGATAAAAAAAAAAAATCACAAGATCATAGCAGGTTTTAAAGCTTCTAAATCACCCTGCGAGGAGCCACAGGCAATGGAACTACAGCAAGAGTATATCAAAGGGTGAGGCAGCGGAGTTTGAGCCCTGGAGGGAAAACAGTTAGTAGTTTCGGGTTACAAGTGAGATTAAGAACCACACATGTTCAACTTAACTTTAGTAGAATGTTAATATTTTATGAAAAAGTGAAAGTGTTGGTCATTCACTTGTGTCCAAGTCTTTGCAATCCCATGGGCTGTATGTATCTCACCAGGCTCCTCTGTCCATGGAATTCTCTAGGCAAGAATACTGGAATGGGTTGACATTCCCTTCTCCAGGGGATCTTCCCAACCCAGGGATTGAACCTGAGTCTCCTGCAAGGCAGGTAGCTTTTTTACCATCCGAGCCACCCCAGATCTAATGAATATTTTATGAAGGTTCTCGAATATTTTTTTTTTCCTTTAAAGAAGGATTCCAAAAAGTATTGGCCTTCCCCTACCTCCTTCATCTTGGAACTCCAATATCATGATACCAAACATCTTTTTCTTCTTGGAAACATGCAGCAGGTCAAATAAATGTACAGGTACAAATTTGTCTCTTCTCAGCTCTCTTTCTGCAGTGAGCAACCACAGAGCCCAAAAGAAAGATATGCAAGTACCCCTACACATCATCCTCACCAGCCAAACTAAGGAAAGGATCACTAAGAGACATAACAAAGGCCATGCCACCAAGCTTTGTCAATGCCCTTCCATTGGTGCCATTCTCAGCACAGACGCAGGGCGTTACTTACATTTCTACAAAAACACAAGAAATAAGAAAAGAAAGATTCCAGCGAAGGCATCATTCCCTTTGATACAAGTCATTAATATAATTGGAGGACTTTAAACATGGTTAAAAAACAAAGAGTTGGACATGACTGACTGAACTCAACTCAAAAAACAAAGATGGAAATAAAACCAAACTTCTAAGCTTTTGTACTTTTGTGCAGAAAAAGGAAACCATAACAAAACAAAAAGACAATCTATGGATTGGGAGAAAATATTTGGAAACGATATAACTCACAAGGCTTAATTTCCAAAATCAACAAATAGCAAATAAAGCTCACTATTAAAAAAAAAAAACAAGCCAATAAAAAAAAGATCTGAAGATCTAAATAGACATTTTTCAAAAAGACATACAGATGGCAACAGGCACATGAAAAGATGCTCAATACCGCTGATTATTAGAGAAATGCAAATCAAATCTACAAACAGGTATCACTTCATACCAGTCAGAACTGCTATCATCAAAAGTCTACAAATAATAAATGCTGGTAAGGATGTGGAGAAAGAGAATCCTCTCACACTACCGCTGGGAATGTAAATTGGTGCGGCCACTATGGAGTAGAGTATAGAAGTTCTTTAGAAAACTAAAAACAGAGTTACCATATGGCCCAACAATTCCACTCCTGGACATACACACAGAGAAAATGAAAACTCTGAAGAGATACATGCACTTCAATATTCATAGCAGCACTGTTTACAATAGCCAAGACACAGAAGACACTAATTGTCCATCTACAGATGAATGGATAAAGATGTGATATTTAGATATATAGTACAAAAGAATGAAATCATGTCATCTGCAGCAACATGGATGGACCCAGAGTTTATCATAGAAAGTGAGGTAAGACAGAGAAAGACAAAGATGATATGGTATCACTTTTATGTGGAATTTTTTTTAAGTGATGCAAATGAACTTATTTACAAGACCGAAGCAGACTCACAGATATAGAAAACAAACTTATGGGTACCAAAGGAGAAGAGGAGGGAGGGATAAATTAGGAGCTTGGAATTAAAAAGATACACACAATACTATATAAAACAGATAAAAAGCAAGGTCCTACTTTATAGCACAGGAAGCTACGTTCAATATCTTGTAAACTTAGATAAGAATCTGAAAAAGACTATATAAAGACTATATAAAGATTTATTGAGAAGTTATTTTACAAATATCCCAACACCATGAAGCTCATTCCGCAGGTCTTCTCTTTCTACAATCTTTTCCTCTCTGTCCTTATAATACATGTTTGGCTCTTGCTTATTGTGTTCTCTTCTATACCCTTGACATTTGCATGGTTGAAACATTCTGCCACCAGATCTCAGCTAACTCCTTCTTGCCATGCAGGTCTTGATTCAACCATCATCTAATAAGCATGAGTCACAGTGACTGGAGCTGGTGATAAAATAGTAGATGAAAGATAACCCCTGTGCTTGAGGATCAGATCAGATCAGATCAGATCAGATCAGTCGCTCAGTCGTGTCTGACTCTTTGCGACCCCATGAACCGCAGCACGCCAGGCCTCCCTGTCCATCACCAGCTCCCGGAGGTCACCCAGACACGCATCCATCGAGTCAGTGATGCCATCCAGCCATCTCATCCTCTGTCGTCCCCTTCTCCTCCTGCCCTCAATCCCTCCCAGCATCAGAGTCTTCTCCAATGAGTCAACTCTTCGCATGAGGTGGCCAAAATACTGGAGTTTCAGCTTTAGCATCATTCCTTCTAAAGAAATTCCAGGATTGATCTTCAGAATGGACTGGTTGGATCTTCTTGCAGTCCAAGGGACTCTCAAGAGTCTTCTCCAACACCACAGTTCAAAAGCATCAATTCTTCGGCGCTCAGCCTTCTTCACAGTCCAGCTCTCACATCCATACATGACCACAGGAAAGACCATAGCCTTGACTAGGCGAACCTTTGTTGGTAAAGTAATGTCTCTGCTTTTGAATATGCTATCTAGGTTGGTCATAACTTTCCTTCCAAGGAGCAAGCGTCTTTTAATTTCATGGCTGCAGTCACCATCAGCAGTGATTTTGGAGCCCAGAAAAACAAAGTCTGACACTGTTTCCACTGTTTCCCCATCTATTTCCCATGCAGTGATGGGACCAGATGCCATGATCTTTGTTTTTTGGATGTTGAGCTTTAAGCCAACCTTTTCACTCTCCACTTTCACTTTCATCAAGAGGATAGTATAACAGTGCTTGAGGATAGTATAATCTATATGGTTCAATTTTGAATTAGAGAAGTGTTCAGACTGTAAAATGTATTCCAAATTTGAACAAAATTAAATTAAACAAAATTTAATACACAATTAAATATTATACTTTACTAAGGAAAAATTATGTTTAACATGTTTTATGCTACAGCTCCATATCATTAGTGAATCTAAGAAAGGGTGATTGGTTTGGTCTTTTTATTTACACTAGAAATGGCATGCAGCCTCAAGTTGAATTTCTATTGTTTCTCTGAAAACTTGACACTTAGGAACAGACTCTGCTCCTAAAACCAGACAAAGGTAAGTAGGAGATTTCCAGAATCAGGGAAAACAAAAAAAATAATCCAGGAAGAATGAAGTTGACAGTTAGTTAGGTCTTTCTTCACCAGTGAAAATTGTCATTTTAACGTAACCACTTCCCAACCTTGGAAAACAGTAGACTCTATACTGGAACATTAATTTCTACTATTTGCCAAGGTCTTAGGACTTCTCAGCCTCTATAATTGTTAGAGCTAATTTCTTATATTTATACATAATATTGGTTCCATTTCTCCAAATATCTCTGACTAGACTAATATAGAAAATATTAGGGGACTATTTCAAGTATACAACTTAGGTGTGAAAAGGAAGTATACATATAACTTTTTATTGACATTTACATAGAAGAAAGAGAGTAATTAGAACATTCTCTTTATCAACACTGGGCATACATGTTTGTACCCGTGTGGGCACACATATGCAAAGTCTAAGTAAAAGATGTTGGTGGTGCAGAAGTAGAGGCAGATCACAAGAAGTAAATTTCAATTAATAAAACATACACACAAAGAAACTTAAAATAACAAAAGCCAGTTGATCCTTCTTAAATGAAGGCCTGTGTTCATTCTCTATTCAGATCAGCATGTGGTAATCTTTATTTGTCAGTAAAAATCAATCAGCCTTCACTTTTAAAAAAGGTAGACTATTTTTGGATCATCAGTATAATTCAAATGGTATTCTATTTTGAAAAAGTCATTTCTCTTTAAAGATGTTTTAAATATTCATGATTTAAACATTGAATTATGGTTGATATTAAATAAAAAGAATGAGAGCACATTCTGACTTACAAAGTTTGTAGTTCACTAAGAATTCATTAGGCCATACTAGCAGTTTAGGAGTCAATCTTCAGTTTTTTGAAATTCAGGAAAAGTCTGTTTAACTATAAGTAAACGTAGTAGTAATACTTCTTTGAACTTTATTTTCAGTAAGACAACACTATAGACCACAGCTCTACTAAAATATATCTAATTTGTACTTAAGCATGGTTCTTATTTCTTACAAAATTTAAATCAAACTTTCACAGATAATTTCCACATAAATTGTAAAATACCAAACACAGATTTCATTGAAAAAATATTGTAAAAGAGGTTTCAAAGTCAGAGATATTCTGATTTAAATCATGCATCCATAACTTTATAATATTGTATTGCTTTTGCCATACATCAAGATGGATCCACCACAAGTATACATGTGTTCCCCATCCTGAACCCTCCTCCCTCCTCCCTCCCCATACCATCCCCCTGGGTCCTTTGCTTTGTAAAGTTAAGCAAAATAAAATTTAATTAAAAAAAACACAAACACATGCATCCATACCTACTATGGTCACGATAATGACAGTAACACAAACTATATAATACTGTTCACTGTGAGTGTCTACTAAATGCCAGATAATTTATATATAGTTTCTTATTTTACTTTATGACAGTTCAGAGATGAAAATATAGCTGGCTGCATTTTGTAGATATAGGATCAGGCTAAAATTGTTATAAATCTTTGGACAATTACCTAAATTTTCTTAATTTTACTCTCCTCACTAATGAAATGGGGGAAACTATACTACCTCACTGTTACGAATTTGAAGCAAGATAACACACGTAATCAGATCAGATAAGATCAGATCAGTCGCTCAGTCGTGTCCGACTCTTTGCGACCCCATGAACCGCAGCACGCCAGGCCTCCCTGTCCATCACCAGCTCCCGGAGGTCACTCAGACTCGCATCCATGGAGTCAGTGATGCCATCCAGCCATCTCATCCTCTGTCGTCCCCTTCTCCTCCTGCCCTCAATCCCTCCCAGCATCAGAATCTTCTCCAATGAGTCAACTCTTTGCATGAGGTGGCCAAAATACTGGAGTTTCAGCTTCAGCATCATTCCTTCCAAAGAAATTCCAGGATTGATCTCCTTCAGAATGGACTGGTTGGATCTTCTTGCAGTCCAAGGGACTCTCAAGAGTCTTCTCCAACACCACAGTTCAAAAGCATCAATTCTTCGGCGTTCAGCCTTCCTCACAGTCCAGCTCTCAAATCCATACATGACCACAGGAAAGACCATAGCCTTGACTAGGCGAACCTTTGTTGGTAAAGTAATGTCTCTGCTTTTGAATATGCTATCTAGGTTGGTCATAACTTTCCTTCCAAGGAGTAAGCGTCTTTTAATTTCATGGCTGCAGTCACCATCAGCAGTGATTTTGGAGCCCAGAAAAACAAAGTCTGACACTGTTTCCACTGTTTCCCCATCTATTTCCCATGCAGTGATGGGACCAGATGCCATGATCTTCGTTTTCTGAATGTTGAGCTTTAAGCCAACCTTTTCACTCTCCACTTTCACTTTCATCAAGAGGCTTTTTAGCCCCTCTTCACTTTCTGCCATAAGAGTGGTGTCATCTGCATATCTGAGATTATTGATATTTCTCCCAGCAATCTTGATTCCAACTTGTGTTTCTTCCAGTCCAGCATTTCTCATGATGTACTCTGCATATAAGTTAAATAAACATGGTGACAATATGCAGCCTTGACGTACTCCTTTTCCTATTTGGAACCAGTCTGTTGTTCCATGACCAGTTCTAACTGTTGCTTCCTGACCTGCATACAGATTTCTTAAGAGGCAGATCAGGTGGTCTGGTATTCCCATCTCTTTCAGAGTTTTCCATAGTTTATTGTGATCCACACAGTCAAAGGCTTTGGCATAGTCAATAAAGCAGGAATAGATGTTTTTCTGGAACTCTCTTGCTTTTTCCATGATCCAGCGGATGTTGGCAATTTGATCTCTGGTTCCTCTGCCTTTTCTAAAACCAGCTTGAACATCAGGAAGTTCACGGTTCACATATTGCTGAAGCCTGGCTTGGAGAATTTTGAGCATTACTTTACTAGCGTGTGAGATGAGTGCAATTGTTCGGTAGTTTGAGCACTCCTTGGCATTGCCTTTCTTTGGGATTGGGATGAAAACTGACCTTTTCCAGTCCCGTGGCCACTGCTGAGTTTTCCAAATTTGCTGGCATATTGAGTATAGTACTTTCACAGCATCATCATTCAGGACTTGGAATAGCTCCACTGGAATTCCATCACCTCCACTAGCTTTGTTCGTAGTGATGCTTTCTAAGGCCCATTTGACTTCACATTCCAAGATGTCTGGCTCTAGGTCAGTGATCATATCATCATGATTGTCTAGGTCTTGAAGCTCTTTTTTGTACAGTTCTTCTGTGTATTCTTGCCACCTCTTCTTAATATCTTCTGCTTCTGTTAGGTCCACACCATCTCTGTCCTTTATCGTGCCCATCTTTGCATGAAATGTTCCTTTGGTATCTCTGATTTTCTTGAAGAGATCCCTAGTCTTTCCCATTCTGTTGTTTTCCTCTATTTCTTTGCATTGATCACTGAAGAAGGCTTTCTTATCTCTTCTTGCTATTCTTTGGAACTCTGCATTTAGATGTTTATATCTTTCCTTTTCTCCTTTGCTTTTCGCTTCTCTTCTTTTCACAGCTATTTGTAAGGCCTCCCCAGACAGCCATTTTGCTTTTCTGCATTTCTTTTCCATGGGGATGGTCTTGATTCCTGTCTCCTGTACAATGTCACGAACCTCATTCCATAGTTCATCAGGCACTCTATCTATCAGATCTAGGCCCTTAAATCTATTTCTCACTTCCACTGTATAATCATAAGGGATTTGATTTAGGTCATACCTGAATGGTCTAGTGGTTTTCCCTACTTTCTTCAATTTAAGTCTGAATTTGGCAATAAGGAGTTCATGGTCCGAGCCACAGTCAGCTCCTGGTCTTGTTTTTGCTGATTGTATAGATCTTCTCCATCTTTGGCTGCTAAGAATATAATGGATCTGATTTCGGTGTTGACCATCTGGTGATGTCCATGTATAGAGTCTTCTCTTGTGTTGTTGGAAGAGGGTATTTGCTATGACCAGTGCATTTTCTTGGCAAAACTCTATTAGTCTTTGCCCTGCTTCATTCCGTATTCCAAGGCCAAATTTGCCTGTTACTCCAGGTGTTTCTTGACTTCCTACTTTTGCATTCCAGTCCCCTATAATGAAAAGGACATCTTTTTTGGGTGTTAGTTCTAAAAGGTCTTGTAGGTCTTCATAGAACCTTTCAACTTCAGCTTCTTTGGCATTACTGGTTGGGGCATAGACTTGGATTACTGTGACATTGAATGGTTTGCCTTGGATACGAACAGAGATCATTCTATCATTTTTGAGATTGCATCCAAGTACTGCATTTCGGACTCTTTTGTTGACCATGATGGCCACTCCATTTCTTCTGAGGGATTCCTGCCCACAGTAGTAGATATAATGGTCATTCGAGTTAAATTCACCCATTCCAGTCCATTTTAGTTCGCTAATTCCTAGAATGTCGACATTCACTCTTGCCATCTCTTGTTTGACCACTTCCAATTTGCCTTGATTCATGGACCTGACATTCCAGGTTCCTATGCAATATTGCTCTTTACAGCATCGGACTTTGCTTCTATCACCAGACACATCCACAGCTGGGTATTCTTTTTGTTTTGGCTCCATCCTTTCATTCTTTCTGGAGTTATTTCTCCACTGATCTCCAGTAGCATATTGGAGATTATTACACATGTAATAATCAAACTCAAAGCTGTCAACTAACAATGTGATCACTGTTTACTTTTAATTAAAATAATTATCAGGTTCACTTCATACACAGAAATAAGTCAGGATTACTCAGATAAAAGTCAGAGTATCCAAGATATGGCTAATCAGGGTAGAGTGTTATATACAGTTTATCAGTTGAGAGTAGGATATAGATTACTTGATTAAGTCAACTTCATATGCACCAATATTTTGTCTTTAAAGAAAAGATAAGACATGTGAAGAAATAAGCTGTTCATTCAGGACTTTGTTTTTAAAGCAGAAGTTTGTTTCTTTTGGTATGCCATCTGTAAGAAATGGTCGACAAGAAATGGCATTGTGCCTTGCATATTTATCAAACTAAAAATAAAGGCTTGGATTCATATTAAGATAAAACAAAATTTTTAAGCTTCCCAAGATTCAAATCAAAAGGCTTCATGCTTTAACATTCAGAGCAGCACTGAATGACTCCCCTGGGCTCATTGCTAATTTTAAAGCTATTAGACAAAAGAGCTGGATTTCAAAGGAGGTATGGTACTGAATTCATTCTTTTTCCTTTCCAGGGGTAAGCCCATGAGGCTTCAAGATTTAAAGTCAGTCAGCCCAACAGACCATGACAAGACTTGAATCTTCTTGATAAATCAAAAAATACATTAAGAAGCTGTTTGATGGGGCTGTGAACTAAAATGGCTTTGAAAGATCTTTATCTAAGACATCTAATTCCTAAACAAAATACTAATCTCAATATTTTGAAATAATCAATTTAAAAAGATAGCTGAGGAACAGTGTGAAAGATATTTTCAGATTCATTAGCTGGATCCCTAATTACAGATATTTTACACAGCAATATACATTATTGTCTAATGTCAAGATAATATGCAATTTTTACATCCTATTTTTCCACAAGATTAGATAATCAGTAAATTTTTGATCTTAACAAATTTTAATGACTTTCTATCTGTAATATCAAATGATATTGCTTACATAATCACACATGATACATTATAGGTGAGGTGACACTCATTCCACACTTGGTCTTAAATTATTATTAATGTTAACATTATAGAAGTCATTATAATTTGAACTGTAAATACAAAGAGGATTCTCTACCTACAGAAAATTAATGAGGTTTTTTTTATTACTTATAATAATCAATTTTATATGTCTTTCAAAGTATAGTTATTTCAGCTCAACTAAAATGGCCCGCAAAATGTGGTTTTAAAAATATAATTAGGTAAAGAACTGAGTTTGTGATTTGAGACATGCAAAATGACATTGAGTCAATCTGAATAAGAATCAAAATTATTTTGTGACCCCCCTGCCCTAATTTGCCTCTCTCAAGATTGCAGACAACAGTACCTTTGCACTAAATTTGTACTCGAGATTCCTCCAGTGGGAAGACCTAAGGGATATTCCAGCTAATGTGAATTATCTGTCTTTGTCACTGCACATTCTATTTGCTCCTGAAACATGTAGGCACACTGAATAGACTGACCATGGCAAATCTGACTGAGGAGAAGCCAAAAAACAATAATATAAAAGATTCTTGCACACAGAAAAAAAAACTAAAAAAGAAAAGAATATTAGTTTATGGAAAATTACTGGGTATTGCATCCTAGGTGGTCATTGCCTTTATAAGGCCATCAGGTATCATTGGCTCCATTATCTTTAATTTCCCATAGCAGTGATTCATTCATATTCCCTGTTCCATCCTGAGACTAATGGGATAATTCAGGCGATGTCTTGAAGTATGATTAAGAAAGTCTTTGCTCAAGAACACAGTTATAGTTCCTTGAAGGACTGAACTCATGTCTCTGACTTCCTTAATATTAGGATCCAAAGAACCTTGGTAACTAACCAAATATTACCATTCGACAAAGTTAATTAAACAATTATTTTCTATAAGAGCTTACAGAGACTCTTTATAGCTTCATTTGCCCTCAAAGCTTTCTGAATTTAATAACAAATTTTAAGAATATTACATGCACTAACATTGCCCTTTAATTGTGACAAGTGATATACTTCATTTCAGGTTTTGACCAGGCAAAAGGCAGTCAGATAATCATCAGAAATTTTTTAAAGACAAAAATAATTCTTCTGCTAGGTGATCTTTCATTGGTGCACCTTTATTTTCTTTATTTCAAAATTTAAAAAAAAATAGATGATGTTTCCTAATAACTGTTGTAATATTCTTTCATTTTCTTTTCTTCTTTGTCTTTCAGCAGACATTTTTCATCTGTTGGGCTTAAACTGATATATGTGCTTATATACATATGTGTGTGTGCGTGTGTGCACACATATAAATGCTAAAAGCTATAAATGCATTTGTGATTTCCAAGTATTATCCCTTTACTGTATTATTTCTTTTTCTCTTCCTATTTTCTTCTTCTTCTTTTTTGTAAAGAGCAACATAATTTTGTAATGGAAAGTAACCTCGTACCTTTTTTTCTCATAAAGTCTCCACATGCTTATTTCATTACTTTCTCTTTCCTTTTATAGCAGAGGTAATATTCACATCCTATATGTATATGCTGTATCTTACCCTTTAGTTGAATTACTGTCTTAGTTTCTATTAAATCTTCAGTCAAATATTTTCTCCAATCCTGACAGTTTTTTCAACCTGCATTTCTAAGCTATATTCATATGAGGACCTTGGTCCAACTATGATTTTTTGGTTGGCAGTTTCTTCTGTCTCATATAGAAAGCCCCTATCTGCCTTATCAAATTCCTATCTAGTTCTACTGTAGAATTCTAACTGTAGGGAGAGTCTTCAATAAACTGCCCATGAAATAACAAGGTACAAGGTTATTTTTCATTGACATGGCCACCTATTTAGAAAATTTTAGGTCTTCTCTATATTATGATCAAGACCCTTGTCACCAGTCAAAAAATGAGATCTTAATAATTTTGGACCTTATTTTTTATTTTCATGAATAGGTGACTAAATTTTTTTGTAAAAAAAGATCTTGAATATTTTCTACTAATCTAGTCTAAATAAAATACAAGCCTTAGTACTGCTATAGGGTGATTACTATAGAAGGATTTCTATACTGGTATTTGTTCATATGTTTCTGATTCATGGACATTTCATAACAATATTATCATCATCTTTAAATTTTAAATTGTTCAAAATAAAAAGGTGAATAAAAAAAGCATTTTGGCACTTTTCAGGAAACTATTTTGATAAAATTAAAAGCCAACCAAAACTAGTCTGCAGATTTATTTTGTCAAACAGTAATCAGTGTCATCCGGTCCCATCCTTCATGGCAAATAGATGGGGAAACTGTGGAAACAGTGACAGATTTTATTTTGGGGGCTCCAAAATCACTGCAGATGGTGATTGCAGCCATGAAATTAAAAGATGCTTACTCCTTGGAAGGAAAGTTATGACCAACTTAGCATATTAAAAAGCAGAGACATTACTTTGTCAGCAAAGGTCCACGTAGTCAAGGCTATGGTTTTTCCAGTAGTCATGTATGGATGTGAGAGTTCAACTATAAAGAAAGCTGAGTGCTGAAGAATTTACGCTTTTGAACTGTGGTGTTGGAAAAGACTCTTGAGAGTCCCTTGGACTGCAAGAAAATCCAACCAGTCCATCCTAAAGAAAATTAGTCTTGAATATTCATTGGAAGGACTGATGCTGAAACTGAAACTCCAATATATTGGCCACCTGATACAAAGAACAGACTCATTTGAAAAGACCCTGATGCTGGGAAAGATTAAAGGTGGAAGAAGGGGACGACAGAGGATGATATGGTTGGATGGCATCATCGACTCAATAGACACGAGTTTGAGTAAACTCCTGGAGTTGGTGGTGGCTCAGAGGATAAAGCGTCTGCCTGCAATGCAGGAGACCCGGGTTCGATCCCTGGGTTGGGAAGATCCTGGAGAAGGAAATGACAACCCACTCCAGTAGTCTTGCTTGGAGAATCCCATGGACAGAGGAGCCTGGCAGGCTACAGTCCACGGGGTCGCAAAGAGTCGGACACGACTGAGCGACTTCACACTCACACTCACTGGAGTTGGTGATGGGCAGGTAGGCCTGGTGTGCTGCAGTCCATGGGGTTGCAAAGAGTCAGACATGACTGAGTGACTGAACTGAATTGAACTGAATTGAATCAATGTTAAGACTCAAAGGACAAACAGCATTATTAAGGGTCTTCAGCATTGCAATTTGGGAGACACAGATTTGGGTAAAACCAAAAAAGTATTTTGAGTAAGAAAAAGAGTTGGTGGGTTATAAAAGCAAATCCATAAGACTACTAAAGTTCACTGGCAAGAATTATGACTGCAAGAAAGGGAACACTTGTCCTTAAGGGATTGACTGTCACAAGCTATTTTAGGGTAAGGATCCAATAAGTATCCTGAATTTCTAGAACAATAAGCAGATGTTCTGGGTGCCTGAGGTAAGACAATAAGTGGTCAAAAGATGAAATTCTATCTGGGCTGTTGCTGCTGCTGCTGCTGCTAAGTCGCTTCAATCATGTCTGACTCTGTGCGACCCCATAGACGGCATGAAGCGTCTTTTAATTTCATGGCTCCCCCATCCCTGGGATTCTCCAGGCAAGAACACTGGAGTGGGTTACCCTTTCCTTCTCCAACGCATGAAAGTGAAAAGTGAAAGTGAAGACGCTCAGTCGTATCCGACTCTTAGCGACTCCATGGACTGCAGCCCACCAGGTTCCTCCATCCGTGGGATTTTCCATGCAAGAGTACTGGAGTGAGGTGCCATTTGACGTGCCTAAATTGTGCTTCCTCTTTGGCCTCTTCAATCCATTTCAGAGAACTTTCTGAGCAATATCAACTTCGTTTTAATTTTTCTTTCACAATTTTTAATAAATTACTTCAGACTCTGAATTACAGAATACATTTTGGATGGCATACCCAAGTTCAAACCTTATGATGAAGCAAGCCATAAGAAGGATTGATGAAAGACAGACTATTCATCTTTACATTTTCCTAAGAAAAACCTATTTCTTCTTTTTTTGGATCTTCAACAATTAATATAACTATAAATATATTTGGGGCTTCACAAATGGTTCAGTGGTAAAGAATCTGCTTGTCAATGCAGCAGACCCAGCAGACTTGGGTTTGATCCCTGGGTCAGGAAGATGCCCTAGAGGAGGAAATGGCACCCTACTCCGGTATTATTGCCTAGAGAATTGCATGGCCAGAGGAACCTGGTGGGCTACGATTCATAGGTTTGCAAAGAATGAGACATGATTGAATGACTGAGCACACACACATAAATATATTTAAAGGCATAACTGAAAGTTTTTCCATTGCTCATAACTACTTCAGAAGTCTTTCTCCTACTTTATTCTAGATACTATGCTAAGCTGAGACATTAATCAAAGACTCACTCTAAAATCAACTCAAAACCTTTAATATATTTGCTAATCACACTTTCTTTAGACCATCAAAGATAATGAAGTAATTGAGCTTGTAATAGAACTTACTTACTTCCAAGAGAATAGAGAGTTTCAGAATCACTAGACCAAATCCTTCATTTTCCAAACAGTGAAACTGAGACACAGAGGGCCCAGGTCATACTTTTAAATTCAGCAAAGTCAATATTAAAAGCCATTTTTTTTTTTTTCTTCTAAGCCTCTATACTTTTACCTAAATTACTACCCTTCTGCAACACACAGTATTTTACTGGGAAAACAAAAGATTTTGCAACATACTTTTTACTCAAATAACTAAAAGTCAATTACCTGATTATTTTCTGAAATAGAATGCTGTTTACCAGTTTTATAACTCCATTGAAGTTTATAATTAAAATTTCTCAAAACCAAAATTGAATATTTTCAAATTCAAGTTTAATTAGGTTAATTTAAATTGTGCATGCATTTTTTGGGGTCATGATACATTTTTAAAACCCTTCTGATAGTAAGAGTGTAAGGATTTGAAAAAAAAATAAGTATGTTTCAAACAGTAATGCATTTCACATTTTAATGCAACCCTTTAACTCAATCCATTTATGTTTAATTCTTTTATAATCTTTTACAAAGTAAGTCTATGACGTGTTTAATAATTAACACATTATTGCTGCTTACAAGCTTGGATGTTTCAAAATCGGATTTTCCCATATTTCAAAAGCATTTCTTTCAAACTTCCTATTTAGTTCGAAATATAAGTACATCTTGCACAAGTAATTAAGAGAATGGAAAACAGGTAAGTTTATTTACATTCTATGAATGCTAAATTGAATGAATTCTACATCTAGCTTATATGTGACCTCTGGAAAAATCCACAGTGAAGGAAAGCAGTCAAGAAGAAGGCTGTTTTTCAACCTGATGCAATTCCTCGAGGTTATATAATAATTTTAACATATGGATAATTTACCTCAATAAAAATTGGCAGCCTCTTATTCCCGATAATTTTGAGTCCTTTAGTTACAATTATGCTTAATCTTGGCATCTAAGCTGCCAGTAAAGAAAAATTCAATTTTTGCCTGATATATTTCTGAGACTTTATGTGGCAGAATGGAATAAGTTAGAGAGTTGGGAAGTTACCCAGCAAGCTCAATAGGAAACAAAGAGAAATAGGGTAGATATAGAAGAGGACAGGGGAAGGCAATGGCACCCCACTCCAGTACTCTTGCCTGGAAAATCCCACGGACGGAGGAGCCTGGTAGGCTGCAGTCCATGGGGTCGCTAAGAGTCTGACATGACTGAGCGACTTCACTTTCTCTTTTCACTTTCATGCATTGGAAAAGGAAATGGCAACCCACTCCAGTGTTCTTGCCCGGAGAATCCCAGGGACTGGGAAGCCTGGTGGGCTACCGTCTATGGGGTCATACAGAGTCGGACACGACTGAAGTGACTTAGCATAGCATAGCATAGAAAAGGACAAGAATTTATAGAAAAGGAAAAATGTTAGCTTCAAAATGGAAAAATTGGAATAAGGGGAGAGATAAAAGATCAACTTTCTATTGGACTGATCAGATCAGATCAGATCAGTCGCTCAGTCGTGTCCGACTCTTTGCGACCCCATGAACTGCAGCACGCCAGGCCTCCCTGTCCATCACCAGCTCCCGGAGGTCACCCAGACTCGCATCCATCGAGTCAGTGATGCCATCCAGCCATCTCATCCCCTGTCGTCCCCTTCTCCTCCTACCCTCAATCCCTCCCAGCATCAGAGTCTTCTCCAATGAGTCAACTCTTCGCATGAGGTGGCCAAAATACTGGAGTTTCAGCTTTAGCATCATTCCTTCCAAAGAAATCCCAGGGCCGATCTCCTTCAGAATGGACTGGTTGGATCTTCTTGCAGTCCAAGGGACTCTCAAGAGTCTTCTCCAACACCACAGTTCAAAAGCATCAATTCTTCGGCATTCAGCCTTCTTCACAGTCCAGCTCTCACATCCATACATGACCACAGGAAAGACCATAGCCTTGACTAGGCGAACCTTTGTTGGTAAAGTAATGTCTCTGCTTTTGAATATGCTATCTAGGTTGGTCATAACTTTCCTTCCAAGGAGCAAGCGTCTTTTAATTTCATGGCTGCAGTCACCATCTGCAGTGATTTTGGAGCCCAGAAAAACAAAGTCTGACACTGTTTCCACTGTTTCCCCATGTATTTCCCATGCAGTGATGGGACCAGATGCCATGATCTTCGTTTTCTGAATGTTGAGCTTTAAGCCAACCTTTTCACTCTCCACTTTCACTTTCATCAAGAGGCTTTTTAGCCCCTCTTCACTTTCTGCCATAAGAGTGGTGTCATCTGCATATCTGAGATTATTGATATTTCTCCCGGCAATCTTGATTCCAACTTGTGTTTCTTCCAGTCCAGCATTTCTCATGATGTACTCTGCATATAAGTTAAATAAACATGGTGACAATATGCAGCCTTGACGTACTCCTTTTCCTATTTGGAACCAGTCTGTTGTTCCATGACCAGTTCTAACTGTTGCTTCCTGACCTGCATACAGATTTCTTAAGAGGCAGATCAGGTGGTCTGGTATTCCCATCTCTTTCAGAATTTTCCATAGTTTATTGTGATCCACACAGTCAAAGGCTTTGGCATAGTCAATAAAGCAGAAATAGATGTTTAGCAGTATATAAAATAGTAACAGTGGCCAATATTTATGGAACATTAGTCAGCCTTGGCTCTATGTGTTGTCAAAGCTGGAACTCATTTATTTACAGACCAATTCTAAAATACAGGTATTCCAGTTTTTCACATAACAAATTGGAAGCACAAATAATTTACATAAAGGGCCGAAGGCCACAACTACTTACCTTGGTAGAAAAAAGAATCTTATGTAAAAATTAGGAATCAAATCTAAATTTTTTTATATTAAGTGACATATAGTATTATATTAGCTTCAGGCATATAGCATAATGATTTTATATATATATATATATATATCAGTTGAGTTCAGTTCAGTATAGTCGCTCAGTTGTGTACGACTCTTTGCGACCCCATGAATCACAGCACACCAGGCCTCCCTGTCCATCACCAACTCCTGGAGTTCACTGAGACTCACATCCATTGAGTCAGTGATGCCATCCAGCCATCTTATCCTCTGTCATCTCTTTCTCCTCCTGCCCCCAATCCCTCCCAGCATCAGAGTCTTTTCCAATGAGTCAACTCTTCACATGAGGTGGCCAAAATACTGGAGTTTCAGCTTTAGCATCATTCTTTCCAAAGAAATCCCAGGGCTGAGCTCCTTCAGAATGGACTGGTTGGATCTTCTCGCAGTCCAAGGGACTCTCAAGAGTCTTCTCCAACACCACAGTTCAAAAGCATCAATTCTTCAGCACTCAGCCTTCTTCACAGTCCAACTCTCACATCCATACATGACCACAGGAAAAACCATAGCCTTGACTAGACGGACCTTTGTTGGCAAAGTAATGTCTCTGCTTTTCAATATACTATCGAGGTTGGTCATAATTTTTCTTCCAAGGAGTAAGCGTCTTTTAATTTCATGGCTGCAGTCACCATCTGCAGTGATTTTGAAGCCCCCAAAATAAAGTCTGAAACTGTTTCCATTGTTTCCCTATCTACTTCCCATGAAGTCATGTGACCAGATGCCATGATCTTCGTTTTCTAAATGTTGAGTTTTAAGCCAACTTTTTCACTCTCCTCTTTCACCTTCATCAAGAGGCTTTTGAGTTCCTCTTCACTTTCTGCCATAAGGGTGGTGTCATGTGCATATCTGAGGTTATTGATATTTCTCCTGGCAATCTTCATTACAGCTAGTGCTTCTTCCAGTCCAGCATTTCTCATGATATACTCTTCATAGAAGTTAAATAAGCAGGGTGAAAATATACAGCTTTGACGTACTCCTTTTCCTATTTGGAACCAGTCTGTTGTTCCATGTCCCGTTCTAACTCTTGCTTCCTGACCTGCATACAAATTTCTCAAAAGGCAGTTCAAGTGGTCTGCCATCTCTTTCAGAATTTTCCAATTTATTGTGATCCACACAGTCAAAGGCTTTGGCATAGTCAATAAAGCAGAAATAGATGTTTTTCTGGAACTCTCTGGCTTTTTCCATGATCCAGCAGATGTTGGCAATTTGGTCTCTAGTTTCTCTGTCTTTTCTAAAACCAGCTTGAACATCAGGAAGCTCATGGTTCACATATTGCTGAAGCCTGGCTTGGAGAATTTTGAGCATTACTTTGCTAGTGTGTGAGATGAGTGCAATTGTGCGGTAGTTTGAGCATTCTTTGGCATTGCCTTTCTTTGGGATTGGAATGAAGACTGACCTTTTCCAGTGCTGTGGCCACTGCTGAGTTTTCCAACTTTGCTGGCATATTGAGTGTAGCACTTTCACAGCATCATCTTTCAGGATTTGAAATAGTTAAACTGGAATTTCATCACATCCACTAGCTTTGTTCATAGTGATGCTTTCTCAGGCCCACTTGACTGCACATTCCAGGATATCTGGCTCTAGGTCAGTGATCACACCATCGTGATTATCTGGGTCATGAAGATCTTTTTGTACAGTTCTTCTGTGTATACTTGCCACCTCTTCTTAATATCTTCTGCTTCTGTTAGGTCCATACCATTTCTGTCCTTTATTGAGCCCATCTTTGCATGAAATGTTCCGTTGGTATCTCTGATTTTCTTGAAGAGATCTCTAGTCTTTCCCATTCTGTTGTTTTCCTCTGTTTCTTTGCTTTGATCACTGAGGAAGGCTTTTTTAATCTCTCCTTGCTGTTATTTGGAACTCTGCATTCAAATGGGTATATCTTTCTTTTTCTCCTTTGCTTTTCACTTCTCTTCTTTTCACAGCTATTTGTAAAGCCTCCCCAGACAGCCATTTTGCTTTTTTGAATTTCTTTTCCGTAGAGATGGTCTTGATCCATTTCTTTTCCATGGGGATGGTCTTGAGGGCATCAGAGGGCAGACACACTGAAACCATACTCACAGAAAACTAGCCATCTAATTACACTAGGACCACAGCCTTGTCTAACTCAGTGAAACTTAGCCATGCCCATGGGGCCACCCAAGACAGGCGGGTCATGTTGGAGAGATCTGACAGAATGTGGTCCACTGAAGAAGGGAATGACAAACCACTTCAGTATTCTTGCCTTGAGAACCCCATGAACAGTATGAAAAGGCAAAATGATAGGATACTGAAAGAAGAATTCCCCAGGTAAGTAGGTGCCCAATATGCTACTGGAAATCAGTGAAGAAATAACTCCAGAAAGAATGAAGGGATGGAGCCAAAGCAAAAACAATACCCAGCTGTGGATGTGACTGGTGATAGAAGCAAGGTCCGATGTTGTAAAAAGCAATATTGCATAGTAACCTGAAATGTCAGGTCCATGAATCAGGGCAAATTGGAAGTGGTCAAACAGGAGATGGCAAGAGTGAAGGTCGACATTCTAGGAATCAGCGAACTAAAATGGACTGGAATGGGTGAATTTAACTCAGATGACCATTATATCTACTACTGTGGGCAGGAATCCCTCAGAAGAAATGGAGTAGCCATCATGGTCAACAAAAGAGTTCGAAATGCAATACTTGGATACAGTCTCAAAAATGACAGAATGATCTCTGTTCATTTCCAAGGCAAACCATTCAATATCACAGTATTCCAAGTCTATGCCCCAACCAGTAACGCTGAAGAAGCTGAACGGTTCTACGAAGACCTATAAGACCTTTTAGAACTAACACCCAAAAAAGATGTCCTTTTCATTATAGGGGACTGGAATGCAAAAGTAGGAAGTCAAGAAACATCTGGATTAACAGGCAATTTGGCCTTGGAATACAGAATGACCGAGAGCAAAGACTAATAGATTTTTGCCAAGAAAATGCACTGGTCATAACAAACACCCTCTTCCAACAACACAAGAGAAGACTCTGCACATGGACATCACCAGATGGTCAACACTGAAATCAGATTGATTATATTCTTTGCAGCCAAAGATGTAGAAGCTCTATACATTCAACAAAAACCAGACCAGGAGCTGACTGTGGCTCAGATCATGAACTCCTTATTGCCAAATTCAGACTGAAATCGAAGAAAGTAGGGAAAACCACTAGACCATTCAGGTATGACCTAAATCAAATCCCTTATGATTATACAGTGGAAGAGAGAAATAGATTTAAGGGCCTAGATCTGATAGATAGAGTGCCTGATGAACTATGGACTGAGGTTCGTGACATTGTACAGGAGACAGGGATCAAGAGCATCCCCATGGAAAAGAAATGCAAAAAAGCAAAATGGCTGTCTGAGGAGGCCTTAAAAATAGCTGTGAAAAGAAGAGAAGCAAAAAGCAAAGGAGAAAATTAAATATATATATATATATTTATATATATATATTGCAAAGTGATCACTACAATAAGCAAATCTAGACATTTACACATTTTACCAAGTCACAAAGAAGATGATTTTAGATTAAAAAAAAAAACTGTATGTTATTAGAAGTATAATTCCATTTTGCCACTTTGAGAAAGTAGTTAAAAATGTTAATTTTAAAAGACTTTCTGATGTGTTGGGCCTTATTTTAAGAGAAATCATGCTAATACTGTGTCACATGTTAGTTCATATTTACAAGAATTACATGTAAGTGTATTAGTTCTCTCAATTTATTTATTAAATAATAACAGACCTCCATCCACTAGGTGCACTTGGCATTTTAACAGGAAAATTTTTATAAAAAAAAATAGATATTTATTATTAGAATAGGAATTATTGATTACACCAAATAATCTCTCTCACAGAAAGACACACACAGATAATAAAAAATGACCCAACTGGGACTAATGAATGTTAAAAGACTGCTTGAGAATGGCTTTACATTTTCTTTGCTAATATGTAGATTTTACCTATCACATCTATATCTATTTTGTTGTATCATTTGTTAGGGACTAATTTATTATCTCTAGCTCTATTATTACAATAGTAAATTTTTATAAAAGTGCACTATTAATAAAAATAAAATGTCTTTGTTTTTAATAGTGAAAGAAATGTTATACCTTACTATTCATATTAATGTGTGTGTGTTGTCATATTCGACTCTTTGTGACTCCATGGACTGTAGCCCATCAGACCCCTCTGTTGTGGAATTTTCCTAGCAAGAATACTGAAGTGGATCGCCATTTCCTTCTCCAAGGGATCTTCCTGAGCCAAGGAGCAAACCTTAGGTCAGGTTTGATGTTTCCTGTGTCTCCTGCATTGCAGGCAGATTCTTTACTACTGAGCCACCAGGGAAATCCATTCATAGGAATGTTTATTAATTTTAGTATGTGGTTTGTTTTTCATCTTGAAATGGACTTACCCTTTATCAGTCAGGGCAGATAACATCACAATAAGCAAGCAATCTCCCTGTAGGGAAGGAGGCATTATATTTGTAGGGGAGCATCCAGACCAACCTTTCCTCTCTTTGCTTGTTTAATTTTATAGCAAGGAAACAAAGTATTGGGCTGCTTTCCCAGGCTGTACTGCAGTATAGGAAATGCCAACTTGGACAGACTTAGTTTCCAAAAGAGTGACCTGAGCTGCATTGCTATTTCAGAAAGTCTACTGACTAAGCATATAATGGAAAAACGTTGTGTCTGATGAGAAAGAAATAAAACTTATTTCCTATTATTAACACTAATTTCTCACAAATATAAAACCAAAATGAATGGCAAATTGACACATTCAATAATTAGTTCATACAAAAATTAAATATTTAAATAAAATATTTCATGTCACTTTGATGAAAAAGTGAGAGAAGTTACTGTACTATTTAATTATGGGAGCTTATTCTCCTAAATTAAAGAACTTCTAAACTTTAAAACTCAGCTGAAATACATACAAACCCTCACTCTCAAGCACACATCAAATAGATATCATTAATAATGAGTAATTTTACTTGCTTTTCCCACTGAAATTACAAGAAAACAAAAAGTTTTATATTAAGCTATCCTTGTGGCTTAGTAGGAACAGACTTTACCAGTCTATGTGCGAAAGCATCTAACCACCAAAACATTGCTTTATTTTATGAACACTGGCTTGGTTTATTTCTTAAAGATACAGACATTACAAAAAATTCAACAATAAATAGCATCTTGTTCTTGTTCCTGAATTATCTCTATTTTTCTGGAATGGCTAAATTCATACCTCACTTAGATTATAATACTATGAATATCACTTCAGTTCAGTTCATTTGCTCAGTCGTGTCCGACTCTTTGTGATCCCATGAATCGCAGCATGCCAGGCCTCCCTGCCAATCACCAACTCCCGGAGTTCACCTAAACTTAAGTCCATCAAGTCGGAGATGCCATCCAGTTATCACATCCTCTGTTGCCCCCCTTCTCCTCCTGCCCCCAATACCTCCCAGCATCAGGGTCTTTTCCAATGAGTCAACTCTTTGCATCAGGTGGCCAAAGTATTGGAGTTTCAGCTTTAGCATCAGTCCTTCCAATGAACACCCAGGACTGATTTCCTTTAGAATGGACTGGTTGGAGCTCCTTGCAGTCCAAGGGACTCTCAAGTCTTTTCCAACACCACAGTTCAAGGGCATCAATTCTTTGGTACTCATCTCTCTTCACAGTCCAACTCTCACATCCATACATGACCACTTGAAAAACCATAGCCTTGACTAGATGGACCTTTGTTGACAAAGTAATGTCTCTGCTTTTGAATATGCTATCTAGGTAGGTTATAACTTTCCTTCCAAGGAGTAAGCGTCTTTTAATTTCATGGCTGCAGTCACCATCTGCAGTGATTTTGGAGCCCCCAAAAATAAAGTCTGACACTGTTTCCATTCTTTCCCCATCTATTTGCCATGAAGTGATGGGACCAGATGCCATGATCTTCATTTTCTGAACGTTGAGCTTTAAGCCAACTTTTCCAGTCTCCTCTTTCACCTTCATAAGAGGCTTTTTAGTTCCTCTTCACTTTTGCCATAAGGGTGGTGTCATCTGCATATCTGAGATTATTGATATTTCTTCTGGAAATCTTGATTCCAGCTTGCGCTTCTTCCAGCCCAGCGCTTCTCATGATGTACTCTGCATAGAAGTTAAATAAACAGGGTGACAACATACAGCCTTGACATACTCCTTTTCCTATTTGGAACCAGTCTGTTGTTCCATGTCCAGTTCTAACTGTTGCTTCCTGACCTGCATACAGATTTCTCAAGAGGCAGGTCTAGTGGTCTGGTACTCTCATCTCTTTCAGAATTTTCCACGGTTTATTGTGATCCACACAGTCAAAGGCTTTGGCATAGTCAATAAAGCAGAAATAGATGTTTTTCTGGAACTCTCTTGTTTTTTGATGATCCAGCAGATGTTGGCATTTTGATCTGTAGTTCCTCTGCCTTTTCTAAAACTAGCTTGAACACCTGGAGTTTCATGGTTCACGTATTGCTGACGTCTGGCTTGGAGAATTTTGAGCATTACTTTCCTAGCGTGTGAAATGAGTGCAATTGTGCGGTAGTTTGAGCATTCTTTGGCGTTGCCTTTCTTTGGGATTGGAATGAAAACTGACCTTTTCCAGTCCTGTGGCCACTGCTGAGTTTTCCAAATTTGCTGGCATATTGAGTGCAGCACTTTCACAGCATCATCTTTCAGGATTTGGAATAGCTCAACTGAAATTCCATCACCTCTACTAGCTTTGTTTGTAGTGACGCTTTCTAATGCCCATTTGGCTTCACATTCCAGTATGTCTGGCTCTAGGTCAGTGATCACACCATCGCGATTATCTGGGTCATGAAGCTCTTTTTTATACAGTTCTCCTGTGTTTTCTTTTCACCTCTTCTTAATATCTTCTGCTTCTGTTAGGTCCATACTATTTCTGTCCTTTATCAAGCCTATCTTTGCATGAAACTTTCCTTTGATAGCTCTAATTTTCTTGAAGAGATCTGTAGTCTTTCCTATTCTGTTGTTTTTCTCTATTTCTTTGCATTGATTGCTAAGGAAGGCTTTCTTATGTCTCCTTACTATTCTTTGGAACTCTGCATTCAGATGCTTATATCTTTCCTTTTCTCCTTTGCTTTTCACTTCTCTTCTTTTCACAGCTATTTGTAAGGCCTCCTCAGACAGCCATTTTGCTTTTTTGCATTTCTTTTTCATGGGGATGGTCTTGATCCTTGTCTCCTGTACAATGTCACGAACCTCAGTCCATAGTTCATCAGGCACTCTATCTATCAGATCTAGTCCCTTAAAGCTATTTCTCACTTCCACTGTATAATCAATCATAAGGGATTTGATTTAGGTCGTATCTGAATGGTCTAGTGGTTTTCCCTACTTTCTTCAGTTTAAGTCTGAATTTGGCAATAAAGGAGTTCATGATTTGAGCCACAGTCATTATGAAAATGACCCCCCTAATTACCTGGTGGTCTTATTTTAATATTTTCTCATTTATTTAAGTGACAATTTTATTTTTGATTCTGCAGACATAATTTAAAGGTATTTTATTTGTTCTGTATGGTACATAATATCATTACATAGATACAATTATGTAAATCAAATGGAGTCTATGAATTACAAATCAATCCTCTTATTCTGCTTTGGAAAAAATTCTTTGATCATGCCAATAACAAAACAACAATCCAGAGATATCAATGGATTTCTGGAACCGCAAATAAGCAAGACAATACTCACAGATAAAGGAAACAGAAAAAGGGACACCTGGAGAAAATTGCCAAGAATATTGGTGCCAATTGTCCAGGTCAAGGCCCAGGAAGAGACAATCTAGAAGTATGAATGAGAATTGAAATAAGCCATGAGAACACAATCAAAATACTGGAGCATCAATAAAACAGCTGGAGAATACAAAATGTTGAGCAACTGCCTAAAACTTATTGTAATAGGAAATGGGAAGAAACAGGGATAAGAAAAAAATAAGACAGGAATCAATAAAGTAAAACATTTTCCTGGGCCAAATAAAGGACAAATTGTCAGACTGAAACAATTTCTACGAGTAGTATCCATAATAAATGAAAAAGAGTCAGCACCCTGATCCACTGCAGCAAGGGGTTCTGTAGTGGAAACATTTTAGTGAGATAACTGAGGACTCTCCAATTTGGAAGTTGTGGCACAATTTTATATATATATATGTAATCTGAAGAATGGCTTTGTCCTAATTAATGTATAAAACATAAATATACCTTTCTCATCCAAATACTTGAAACATACTTCAAGCAGCACAGATTATGTGACACATTATTACATTTCCTTTACGTATGAGTCCAATCATAAAAATATTGGCACAGTCATAGCCTAAATATGGTTTATAAATGTTTAGTACTTAGAGGGTCAATATTAGCATAACATTGCAAAGAATTATTATACAGAAACAAAATATAATAAAAACTGGTTAAATAAGTTGCCAGAAATCAGTAGATTTGTTGATACTATATTTAGAATGAAAGAGTTAAATGTATCACCTGAAGTTAATTTATGTTCAACTGAAATGCAAAAAATAATAATCATGCTGAGAGGTCATTGCTAGGCTACATAGCCTTCATCATACCAATCACAGCAATATGAGATGGAACCTCATGGTAACTGTCTCTCTTACTAAGACATGTTTTTCCATTTCTTCAGCTTTGCCCTTAGCTATAGGTTAAATGTTTGTGAATTCTCCAAATATAAATGCTGAAACCTAATCCCTAATGTGATAGCATGTGGAAGTGGGGCCCTTCAGAGGTGATTAGATCATGAGGGTGGACTAATCATGATGAGATTTGTGCCTTTATTAAACTGTTGCTGCTGCTAAGTCGCTTCAGGCATGTCCAACTCTGTGCGACCCCAGAGACGGCAGCTCACCAGGCTCTTCCTGGTCCCTGGGATTCTCCAGGCAAGAATACTGACACTGGAGTGGGTTGTCATTTCCTTCTCCAATGCATCAAAGTGAAAACTGCCCCCCCCCCCCCCCCCCCAAAGTGAATTCACCTCAGTCGTTCCCAAATCTTAGTGACCCCATGGACTGCAGCCTACCAGCCTCCTCTGTCCATGGATTTTCCAGGCAAGAGTACTGGGAGTGGGGTGCCATTGCTTTCTCCGTATTAAACTGTACCAGATAGCTTTTTTACCCTTTCTATGATAGGAGTTCACAGTGAGAAGATGGCAGTCTATGAACCAGATGTCAAATCGGATTTATTTGCCCTTCCCAGGCTCCAGATCTATAAGAAATGGTGTTTGCTGTTTAAGCTATTCAATCTGTGATAGCTCTTTAGCAGTCTGAGTGGACTAAGATAACTACTAAGCCTACCCTTCAGTTATTAGTACTAGATGCAGGGTGCTACAGTTATAAAACAGTTACAAGACTTTAATATTCTGTCTTTAAGACTCACAAATTTTTAAACATGCCATTTTAAGAAAATATTAGCACAGTTATTTTAGAGTCTTTGTTCTATTATGCCATTCTCTGGACCCTTTTTGAATATCTTTTTATTTTCTCTTATTTTTTCTATTATATTTGTAACCTGGTATGCATGATATGCCTAGTTATTTTACACTAAAGACAGAAATTAAATATAAAATGATTTAGAAGGAATTAGAAATATTTTATGAATCTATATTTTATGAATCTATATTTCCCCAGAGACAAATATTTGCATTTGCTGATGTTTCAGACCTGTTAGCAATTCAGGATCACCTTTAACCAAATCTAGATTCATATATATACATGTATATGAATCTAGGTATACTCTTATAGTTTAACTCTTAAGGATAAAACCTTGAAAGCTTTAAAAACAACTTCCCCTCCTAGGAATGACTCAAATTTCTACCTCTCTGCTTTACAAGACTGACACAATTTGCTAAGATTTCTGGCTTATTGGTTTTTATCTTCTCTAAATACTTTTAGAAAAAAAAATGAACTAAATATTGACTCTCTATTGTACTTTCTTTTATACTGTCTGGGGCCAAGGGAACAGTTGCCATAGCCACCAGCGGGCACTGTCCCCACACGGGAAGATGGAAACAGTGGAAACAGTGTCAGACTTTGTTTGGGGCCCAAATCACTGCAGAGGTGAGCAGCCAGAAAAAGACCGGAAGGAAAGAGACCACCAGAAGCAACAAAAGCAGAGAATACACCAACAAGGCCATCAAGGCAGGCCCGGGATGTAGGAGGGGGGGCGGAGGAGGGGAGACGAGGGAGGCCGGGAGCGGGGAGAGCCGGAACAGGGCCCGGAAGAGGAGGAGAAGACAGGGGAGGGAGAGGGAGGAGGAGAAGGGGAGAAGAGGGAGAGGGGAGGAGGGGTGAGAGGGACGGGAGGGGGGACAGGGAGGCGACGGGAGGCGGAGAGCGGACGACTGAGGTCTGATCTGATTGTACTTTCTTCTCCCCTTGAATTGTGGCCTCATAATTTTTCACAACTCTGTTTAGTTTACACATCTCTTCAAGTCTGTTTTAAAAGGAATATGTTGTCTAATTATTTTGTTTTTAGTGGAAGGGGTCCTTTATTTTGAGAAGCAGAAGATCTTTAAATTTTCTCTAAATATTTATCCTCTTCTAAGATTATTTCTGATTTGTCCATTTATTGTGTTTATTATTTAAAGTCTACATTTTCTATGAGAATGAAATATATTCCCAAAGTATTGATATATCTATTGTATCTTAAACAAGATCTGATATACAGTCAGTTCAGTTTAGTCATTCAGTCCTGTCCGACTCTTTATGACCCCGTGGACTGCAGCAGGCCAGGCCACCCTGTCCATCAGTAACTCCTGGAGTTTACTCAAACTCATGTCCATTGAGTCAGTGATGCCATCCAACCATCCCATCCTCTGTCGTCCCCTTTTCCTCCCACCTTCAATCTTTCCCAGATCAGGGTCTTTTCAAGTGAGTCAGCTCTTCACATCAGGTGGCCAAAGTATTGGAGTTTCAGCTTCAACATCAGTCCTTCCAATGAACACCCAGGACTGTTCTCCTTTAGGATGGACTGGTTGGATCTCCTTGCAGTCCAAAGGACTCTCAAGAGTATTCTCCAATACCAAAATTCAAAAGCATCAATTCTTCAGCACTCAGCTTTCTTTATAGTCGAACTCTCACATCCATACATGACTACTGGAAAAACCATAGCCTTGACTAGGCAGACCTTTGTTGGCAAAGTAATGTCTCTGCTTTTGAATATGCTATCTAGATTGGTCATAACTTTCCTTCCAAGGAGTAAACGTCTTTTAATTTCATGGCTGCAATCACCATCTGCATTGATTTTGGAGACCAAAAAAATAAAGTCAGCCACTGTTTCCACTGTTCCCCATCTATTTGCCATGAAGTGATGGGACTGGATGCCATGATCTTCGTTTTCTGAATGTTGAGCTTTAAGCTAAATTTTTCACTCTCTTCTTTCACTTTCATCAAGAAGCTCTCTAGTTCTTCTTCACTTTCTCTCATAAAGGTGTTGTCATCTGCTTATCTGAGGTTATTGATATTTCTCCCGGCAGTCTTGATTCCAGCCTGTGCTTCATCCTGCCAGCATCTCATGATGTACTCTATATATCTCTATTTGGAACCAGTCTGTTGTTCCATGATATACAGTAGTGATTGTTTATTAATTATTAGTCCAATAATCAAAACCCAATGAATAAAAAATGACAAAGTTGATTTAGACAGCAATCTCAAGTTTTGGTTGCTTGTTTATTGTGCTCGATGTGTTTCTGAGAAAAAAAGAACTCCAAGTAGGAAAAATTAAAATATCCTCCAACATAGTACCTGTTACATGGTAGACGATTAATAATGTTGTTGAATAAAGAAAGAGCATATTTATAAAGAGCAGAAAAAAAAATCCTTATTTACCTAGTACATAGCTCTACTTATCAAGATACTGAGTTTCCTGCTTCTTCTCCCCTGGGATTGTCAAGCTGACATCACAAATAACTAATAAGCTCTGTATTGAACACATTGCAGATGCTTATTAGGTACTTGCTGACACTGATATTGGCACTTGACCAATGTGCAAAAACATGTACATAAATGCCTCACAAAATGGAACATGCCTCATTATATTAACATATTCTTAAACAGAGGAAGACATATCAATGCATTCGTTATATGACTAGCCAATGTAAATACTTATATCATTGATTAAAACACTGTTAATTGGGTCTATAAATTAGCTTTCATTTATTTATGCATTCAATAACTGTTTAATGATTTCAAATATTTGTCAGGCAGCTAAGTTCTAAGTAAGGAAAGGCAAAAACTAAAACAAAAACCATGGTCTCAAAGTATTTACATTACATCTCAAGTTATAAGAAATATCAGTCATGTAGAAGGAAATAATATATTTGGTGGTGGTGGTTTAGTTGCTAAGTCATGTCCGATTCTTGCAACCCCATGGACTATAGCATGCCAGGCCCTTTGTTCATGGGATTCTTTAGACAAGAATACTGGAGTGGTTTGCCATTTCCTTCTCCAGGGGATCTTCCCAACCCAGGGATCGAACCCAGGCCTCCTGCACTACAGGCAAATTCTTTACCAACTGAGCTACCAGGGAATATATTTAAGAGATCCAAAGAGATATAAACAATGACATATTATTGTAGTTCAATGTACTAGTTTTCAATTTTAAGTTGAAATTAAGATCTAGAGAACATTTATAAAATAAGTAGCAGTTTACAGTGGATTACTGGATGACTAACATATTACTCTTCCTGTATTTCTTTATTTCACTGTTAACCATTACTAAAAATTTCCAAAGCACACTAATAAGACATTTCTTTTTGTGACATTTATATAATGTAAATCATGTCAAAATAAAAAAGAAAAGCCACTCTTTAAAAAATATTTCCCTCAATTACTTTTATAAGGGAAAGGTTAAATGCAAGCTTAGAAAAATCATGAGCACATGAAACCAAAATATCTTACAAAGTTGAATATTATAAAAGTTATATCCAAGCAGCCACTTCTGACAATAGTTCTGCCATCTAGAAAATGAGATGATTGGACAAAATAGAGTCCTTATGACATAATAGCTGAGATCAGTAAGTTCTGTTTCAAAGGAAGAATTACTGTGTATTCAACCATGGTTTCTTTATATCTCCGTGAATGAGATGCTGTCAGGCTGCTCCTCTGTAACTATCCATTTCATTCTACTCATTTTACCTTTAAATAGTTCATGCTTTTAAAACTAATTTCCAAAGGAATAAAAATATAATATTATTTCATGATTAAATATTTTATTATTAAAAATATATGACTCACCAATACTGATACAGTAAATCTGGAGAGAGTAAACATTTTGTAGCCATTTGACAAGGCTTCCCTGGTGGCTAAGGGGTAAAGAATCTGCCTGCCAATGCAGGAGATACTATTTGATCCCTGGCTGGGGAAGATCACTTGGAGAAGGAAACATCAATCTACTCCAGTATTCTTGCCTGGGAAAACCCAGGGACCAAGGAGCCTGGCAGGCTACAGTCCATGGAGTTGCAAAGAGTGGAACACAACTTAGTGACTAAATTACAACAACAAACCACTGATAATCACTCAACAAGCAATGTTCTTATTTTACATTGTCATAAATAGTCTAATGAAAAATTATTAGAAATAATGTTATGAATTCAAATTTTAAAACCATGACTACTTTACTGTCACACTTGGTTTTGCTTCTTAGTAGACATAAACAAATTTTTAATTTTAAAAACTTTGGGTGATTTTAAATATGTTCTAACAAGTCTCCCTTGACCAAAAGACTTTCACACTTCTTTTATTATAGTTTCCTTAAAGGCAGCTGCTTTTAGAAATTTACAAGCATATAATCAGCTTTATATCTTTCAATACACCATCTTCCACAAATTCAAGGATACTAAACAATGAAAAAAATGTCTACCAGATTTCCAAAATTGTACTTTGATACAGCCTACAGTTTGAAATTTTGTTATTTTTCAAGAAGATATGGCCAAAGTTTGAGAAAATCTATGCCATAAGAAAAATTATTTCAGATCTGTCAAAAAGTACTCCAAAATCATAAGAGGAGTCTGAACATGTGGAAATCAAAGTCAGGGATTAACTTTATGTAACAAAAAAAAGCAGTAAATTGAATGAGAGCATAAATCCAATCCAAAGTGATCTTCCACATGTAAGAGAAAGAAGAGAAACATATCTGTCACTTAACAGGCAATAAACATTTTTTCACATGACTACTATAGCCAGGTGCTATTTGTAGAGCTATAAGGAACCAAAACCAATCAGACACAGTAAATCCCTACCTTCCTAAATTTGCTTTCTAGTTTCAGGTGTGGAGAAGACAATGGCACCCGACTCCAGCACTCTTGTCTGGAAAATCCCATGGATGGAGGAGCCTGGTGGGCTGCTGTCTATGGGGTCGCACAGAGTCGGACACGACTGAAGCGACTTAGCAGCAGCAGCACCAGTTTCAGGTGTGTGTGTGGGGGGGGGGGCGGGGGGGGTTGGCAAGAGAGAAATAAAAGATAAAATGTATAAGTTAGTAAACTATATAGAACAATAAAGGGTGATGGATACTAAAAGGGGGGGTGGAAAAAACACTTGCATAGAGACAGGATATGTTGATGAAGGGTTGGCAACTGTAAAGAGAATCTATGTATGAAGTCTTTATGGAGAAGCCACCAAAAGAAATGAAACTATCAGTGGAGATGCATGAGCAAAAGCCTGTAGATTTCTAGGAGAAAATTACTGCAGACAATTTTGAGACCAGATTTGAAGCTACTAGAGGATTTGGGGCAGAGCAGTAATATAATTAAGTTATATCAGTACAGTCCAGCTCTCACATCCATACATGACCACTTGAAAAAACCATAACCTTGACTAGACGAACCTTTGTTGGCAAAGTAATGTCTCTGCTTTTGAATATGCTATCTAGGTTGATCATAACTTTCCTTCCAGGAGTAAGCGTCTTTTAATTTCATGGCTGCAGTCACCATCTGCAGTGATTTTGGAGCCCTGGAAAACAAAATCTGACACTGTTTCCACTGTTTCCCCATCTATTTCCCATGAAGTGATGGGACTGGATGCCATGATCTTCATTTTCTGAATGTTGAGCTTTAAGCCAACTTTTTCACTCTCCACTTTCACTTTCATCAAGAGGCTTTTGAGTTCCTCTTCACTTTCTGCCATAAGGGTGGTGTCATCTGCATATCTGAGGTTATTGATATTTCTCCCAGCAATCTTGATTCCAACTTGTGTTTCTTCCAGTCCAGCGTTTCTCATGATGTACTCTGTATATAAGTTAAATAAGCAGGGTGACAATATACAGCCTCGACATACTCCTTTTCCTATTTGGAACCAATCTGTTGTTCCATGTCCAGTTCTAACTGTTGCTTCCAAAGAATTGATGCTTTTGAATTGTGGTGTTGGAGAAGACTCTTGAGAGTCCCTTGGACTGCAAGGAGATCCAACCAGTCCATTCTGAAGGAGATCAGCCCTGGGATTTCTTTGGAAGGAATGATGCTAAAGCTGAAACTCCAGTACTTTGGCCACCTCATGCGAAGAGTTGACTCATTGGAGAAGACGCTGATGCTGGGAGGGATTGGGGACAGGAGGAGAAGGGGACGACAGAGGATGAGATGGCTGGACAGCATCACTGACTCGATGGATGTGAATCTCAGTGACCTCCGGGAGCTGGTGATGGACAGGGAGGCCTGGCGTGCTGCGATTCATGGGGTCGCAAAGAGTCGAACACAACTAAGCTACTGATCTGATCTGATCTGATCTGATATCAGTACAGAAGCAAGAATGACAAATTGTATGCACAAAAGGTGTACAAAGGAACAAATAGGAAGATACTGAAAAATTCAAATGGAATAGTGCCTTTAGGGTGGTAGAGGTGGAGATGGTAAGATGGCTTCTCAGTCTAGGTATTTTTTAAAGGTAAGGTGGAGAAAACTGGCTTTTGGGTATAAGAGAAAGAGTAGAGTCAAGTAAAATCCTCAGAACCAAAGGCTAGGTAAGTAGAAGAACTGAGTGACCAGTAACAGAAAATGATAAAACTTGTCAGAACAAGTTTTTTCTTTTTGTGTTTGTGAAAAACAAGAGCTCAGTTTGAGACAAGTTATGTTTAATATCTCTATTAATCATCCCAGTGAAGATTTTGAGTCAGCCCTTGGGTATATGAGACGAGAAACCAAAGAAGAGGTCTAGAGACAGGTACACATTTGGAAGTTATTAGCACAAAAGAAGGAGAAGGAAATGGCAGCCCACTCCAGTATTCTTGCCTGGAGAATCCCTGGGACAGAGGAGCCTGGTGGGCTGCCATCTATGGGGTCGCACAGAGTCAGACACGACTGAAGCGACTTAGCAGCAGCAGCAGCACAAAAAAAGAACTTATGGGGTGCAAAGCCATGAGATTTGAAGACCTCATAAAAGGATTTACTGTAAAATAAAATCACAGAGATACAATGACTAGACACTGAAGCAATATAAACTCAAGTGATCTCTGAGGAGGAAAGAGGACAACAGAATGAGAGGGAGTTGTCAGGGATCAGTGGAAAGTGAAGAGCCTGTGGTATCTTAGGAGTAAAGAGAGTACCTAAAAGAAAAGGGGGATGAGCAACTGTTTAACGCTGTTGCTCAGTCAAGTAAAATATACAGGGAGAAATAACCAAAGATGACCTTGACAAAGTAGTTTCCCTGGAGCTGTCTGTGGCTTTGACAGCTTGCCTGATACGGGTTCATGTGAATCTGGGAAGACAGAAAATGGGGACAGGTAGTATAGCAACCCTCGCAAAGGATTTTTCTACAAAGGCAAAGGGGGAAATGATACAATATCTAGAGAGAAAACCAGGACTCAGAATTTTTGTTCACTTCAGATGACAACACACTGGTATAGTTACGAAGAAGTTCTAATAAAATAAAACAAGCAAATATCAATGAAGCAGGAAAAGGGGAAACAAAGGGGAGATTTTGGTTTGACTTCAGCCATATCTTTCTAGAGGTGGAAGAAAAAGAGATATGACAAAATTTGAAATATGTATCATTCAAGAAAAGACAAGAAAAGGCATGTTATATAGAAATTGATGCAGCTAGGTGAAAAATTTGCTGTGGAACTTGTGGAAACTCTCTTCCGATTACTTGGAAGTTTTTAGCAAAACAAAACCAAGGTCGTCTGTGAGTAACAATAGAGGAAGATGTGTTGGAGATGTCAGGGGAGAGAAGAAGCTAGAAACAGTCACAGGGAGAGGGAAGTTACTGACTTGAGGAATATGATTTTCATGTAGCATAAGAAGCCAAAAGAGATCGTTGGTTGTACATTTAACTTAAATTTTTTTCAGCATTATTGTGTGTTTTTCTCAGTATTATTTGGTTGGAAAATTATATACATGGAGTAGACAGAGCTGGATTTGCCAAAGGCTCTAGTTTAGCTAAGAAACCCAGAACTTTAAAGGTCTCTTTTCTTTCCCAAAATCTCTTTTCTCACCTTAGTTGGGGAAAAAAAAAAAAACAACTGTTCCTAATTTAAACAGTAGGAAACCTGACATTAGACCAAACAAAGATCTTTCAAACTTACTGTTTAGGCCCCGAGTTACCTCTTGCCCTAGGCCTAATGGTAAAATAAATTAGACTTTTACTTGAAAAAACAAAAATTGGTGATGGACAGGGAGGCCTGGCATGCTACAGTCCATGGGGTCACCAAGAGTCGGACACGACTGAGCGACTGAAATGAACTGATATGTTTTACAGTGGAGACCAGGACCTTAGGTGGAATTTTCATCACATCATGTAAAGGGTATATACTATCAATAAGACTTATCACTGTGAATGCGAGTCTTGTTCACCTAGGTGAGTAGCACTTATTAGGCTTCTTCACTGTAATTTCTCTTTTCTCTTTCTCTCCATTTGTAGCATTTGGAATGAATTCACCTGTGTCCAGCCCTTATTTAAGGAATGGGGAATTATGTTCACCGTCCTTGAGGTCAGAGTAGCTATACAAATTTTCTACTGCATCAATTCAGTTCAGTTCAGTTGATCAGTCGTCCAGCTACTTGTGACCCCGTGACAGCAGCACTCCAGGCCTCCCTATCTATCACCAACTCCCGGAGTTTACCCACACTCATGTCCATTGAGTCTGTGATGCCATCCAACCATCCCATCCTCTGTCATCCCCTTCTCCTCCCGCCCTCAATCTTTCCCAGCATCAAGGTCTTTTCAAATGTGCTCTTCCCATCAGGTGGCCAAAGTATTGGAGTTTCAGCTTCAACATCAGTCCTTCCAATGAACACCCAGGACTGATCTTCTTTAGGATGGACTGGCTGGATCTCTTGCAGTCCAAGGGACTCTCAAGAGTCTTCTCCAATACCACAGTTCAAAAGCATTAATTCTTTGGTGCTCAGCTTTCTTTATAGTCCAATTCTCACATCCATACATGACTACTGGAAAAAACATAGCCTTGACTAGACAGACATTTGTTGACAAAGTAATGTCTCTGCTTTTTAATATTCTGTCTAGATTGGTCATAACTTTCCTTCCAAGGAGTAAGCGTCTTTGAATTTCATGGCTTCAGTCACCATCTGCAGTGATTTTGGAGCCTCCCTAAAATAAAGTCAGTCACTGTTTCCAATGATTCCCCATCTATTTGCCATGAAGTGATGGGACCGCATGCCATGATCTTAGTTTTCTGAATGTTGAGCTTTAAGTCAACTTTTGCAGTCTCCTCTTTGACTTTAATCAAGAGGCTCTTTAGTTATTCTTCACTTTCTGCCATAAGGGTTGTGTCTTCTGCATATCTCAAGTTATTGATATTTCTCAGGCAATCTTGATTTCAGCTTGTGCTTCTTTGAGCCAGCATTTCTCATGATATAATCTGCATATAAGTTAAATAAGCTGGGTGACAATATACAGCCTTGATGTACTCCTTTTCCTATCTGGAACCAGTCTGTTGTTCCATTACGGACTTCCCTGGTGGCTCAGATGGTAAAAGCATCTGCCTACAATGTGGGAGACCTGGGTTTGATCCCTGGGTTGGGAAGATCCCCTGGAGAAGGAAATGACACCCCACTTCAGTATTGTTGCCTGGAAAATCCCATGGACAGAGGATCCTGGTAGGCTGCAGTCCATTTTGCAGTCCAGACCTTTTGCAGTTGCAAAGGGTCTGACACGACTGATATTCCATGTCCAGTTCTAACTATTGATTCCTGACCTGCATATAGGTTTCTCAAGAGGCAGGTCAGGTGGTCTGGTATTCCCATCTCTTTCAGAATTTTCCACAGTTTATTTTGATCCACACAGTCAAAGGCTTTGGCATAGTCAATAAAGCAGAAATAGATGTTTTTCTGGAACTCTCTTGCTTTTATGATGATCCAGCAGATACTGGCAATTTGATCTTTGATTCCTCTGCCTTTTGTAAATCCATCTTGAACATCTGAGAGTTCATTGTTTACATACTGCTGAAGCCTGGTTTGGAGAATTTTGAGCATTAGTTTGCTAGTGTGTGAGATGACTGCAATTAAGAAGTAGTTTGAGCATTCTTGGGCATTGCCTTTCTTTGGGATTGGAATGGAAACTGACCCTTTCCAGTCCTGGGGCCACTGCTGAGTTTTCCCAATTTGCTGATATATTGAGTGCAGCACTTTCATAGCATCATCTTTCAGGATTTGAAATAGCGCAACTGGAATTCCATCACCTCCACTAGCTTTGTTTGTAGTGATGCTTTTTAAGGCCACTTGACTTCACATTCCAGAATGTCTGGCTCTAGGTGAGTGATCATACCATCATGATTATCTGGGTGGTGAAGATCATTTTTGTACAGTTCTTCTGTGTATTCTTGCCACCTCTTAATATCTTCTGCTTCTGTTAGGTCCATATCATTTCAGTCCTTTTTGAGCCCATCTTTGCATGAGATGTTCCCTTGGTATCTCTAATTTTTTTGAAGAGATCTTTAGTCTTTCCCATTCTGTTGTTTTCCTCTATTTCTTTGCAATGATCACTGGGGAAGGCTTTGTTTTCACTCCTTGCTATTCTTTGGAACTCTGCATTCAAATGGGTATATCTTTCCTTTTCTCCTTTGCTGTTTGCTTCTATTCTTTTCACAACTATTTGTAAGGCCTCCTCAGACAGCCATTTTGCTTTTTTTGCATTTCTATTCCATGGAGATGGCCTTGGTCCCTGTCTCCTGTACAATGTCACGAACCTACATCCATAGTTCATTAGGCACTCTGTCTATCAGATCTAGGCCCTTAAATCTATTTCTCGCTTCCATTGTACAATCATAAGGGATTTGATTTAGGTCATACCTGAATGGTCTAGTGGTTTTCCCCACTGACTTCAATTTAAGCCTGAACTTGCCAATAAGGAGTTCATGATCTGAGCCACAGTCAGCTCCTGGTCTTGTTTTTGCTGACTGTACAGAGCGTCTCTATCTTTGGATGCAAAGATTATAATCAATCTGATTTCAGTGTTGACCATCTGGTGATGTCCATGTGTAAAGTCTTCTCTTGTGTTGTTGGAAGAGGATGTTTCCTGTGACCAGTGTGTTCTCTTGGCAGAACTCTATTAGTCTTTGTCCTGCTTCATTCTGTACTACAAAGCCAAATTTGCCTGGTACTCCAGTTATTTCTTGACTTCCTACTTCTGCTTTCCAGTTCCCTATAATGAAAAGCACATCTTTTTGGGGTGTTAGTTCTAGAAGGTCTTCTAGGTCTTCATAGAATCATTCAACTTCAGCTGAAGAAGCATTACTGGTTGGGGTATAGTCTTGGATTACTGTGATATTGAATTGTTTGCCTTCTTTTTTTTTTTTTTTTTTTTTTTTTTTTCTTTCCCCCCCCCCCCCCCCCCCCCCCCCCCCCCCCCCTCCCCCCCCCGCTCCATTTCAGGCATCTACCTGGAAACGAATCATTGATCATTCTGTATTCTCCCAAATTCTCACCCTCTTTGAGCCAAAAGTCTGTCATACATCAGTGTTCTTTTGCTATTTCATAAACAGGGTTATTGTTATCTTTCTAAATTCCACATATATCGTTATATTTTTTTTTTTGTTGACTATGATGCGCTCCGTACTTCATTTAGACTCTTTTGTTGACTCTGATGGCTACTTCAAGGGATTCTTGCCCACAATAGTAGATATAGTGGTCATCTGAGTTAAATTCACCCATTCCAGTCCATTTTAGTTTGCTGATTCCTAGAATGTCAACGTTCTCTCTTACCATCTCCTGTTTGACCACTTTCAATTTGCCTTGATTCATGGACCTAACTTTACATGAAATTACAATGAAATCTGTTGTTGTTCAGTCACTCAGTTGTGTCCAAATTTTTGCAATCCTATGGACTGCATCCCACTAGGCTTCCCTGTCCTTCACCATCTCCCAGATATTGCTTAATCTCATGTCTATTGAGTTCATGATGCCATCAACCATCTCATCCTCTTTCACATCCTTCTTCTCCTTCCCTCAATCTTTCACAGTATCAGGGTCTTTCCCAGTGAGTTGGCTCTTTGCATCAGTTGGCCAAAGTATTAGAGCTTCAGTTTCATCATTAGTCCTTCCATTGAATATTCAAGATTGACTAGTTTGATCTCCTTGCTGTCCAAGGGACTCTCAAGAGTCCTCCCCACACCACATTTGGAAAGAATCATTTCTTCATCACTTAGCCTTCTTTATGGTGCAATTCTCACATCCATACATGACTGCTGGAAAAACCACGGCTTTGACTATCCTGACCTTTGTCAACAAAGTGATGTCTACTTTTTAATACTTATGTCTAGATTTTTCATAGCTTTTCTTCCAAGGAATAAGTGTCTTTTAACTTTGTGCCTGCAGTCACCAAATGCAGTGATTTTGGAGCCCAAGAAAATAGTCTATCACTGTTTCCATTGTTTCCCCACCTATTTGTCATGAAGCGATTGGATCTAATGCCATGATCCTAGTTTTTTAATGTTGAGTTTCAAGCCAGCTTTTTTACCCTCCTCTTTCCCCTTCCTCAAGAGGCTCTTTAGTTCCTCTTCACTTTCTTGCATTAGAGTGGTATCACTGGCATACCTGAAGGTGTTAATTTTGCTGATATTTCTCCTTACCAGGAGAACCCCATAAACAGTGTGATGTGCCCTCTGCTAAATATCTTACATAACACTTACAATATAAAGCTATATGGTAGTTAATTATTCTTGCCTTCAATTGGCAAATAAGAAATCTGAATTTAAAAGCTTACATGTATATTAACGACAAGATAGAAATCTAAGATTTGAATCCAGATTTGTCGGAATCTCAAATACAAATTCTTAATTACTATGAAGATTGTTCCCTTGGTTATTATATTAGTTCTAAAAAAAATCAAGGCCTCTTCATTATTTCTATTTAAAAATAAAATAATTTAATATTAAAACATAAAGGTTAAGTTGAAATGTGGGTCAACGATTTCCCCAATTTCTTGTTAGGTGCCTTTGAATCTATATTCCTTTTGCATCCTCTATATATGTCTAGCAGAGGATTTATCACATCGAACCAAATTATTTATTTACATGTCTCTACATATTTTATTTACTTATATAACCAAGTTCAATTTCTTCTATTTTAAAGAAGGTATAGATTTTATTTTAATGATTTAATAAGTAAATGAATAGTATATCACTGCTAATATTAGAAGTTTTCATAGATAAATCATTCACCAAGTTATTTCTAAAAATCATTCAAGACAATTAAATGTATTTACTTACATTCTCAGATTATGATAGAATCTATATTATCAGTCTTAAAACTAGACATTTTAACAAGCTGAAGCAGCATAAAAGATGTAGAAATTTCTAGAAAAGTAAGAGACAACAAATTTCTCTCTAATTTTTATTTTATTAAAATATTTATAAGCTATAATACAAAGGGGGAAGAAACATGTTATTTCCAAAGCAATAGAAATTTACATAGAGTAATTGATTTGAATTTCAATCCAATTTTACTAACATACATTTTCAGTATAATTTATGACTGCTTCATTTTTAAATGCTTATTGTATTTTTAAAGGTAGATTGGTAAAGATCAGCCCAATTCTCTGTTTAACTTATCTAATGCCTGAGCTTTAATTGAGTTTATCCATCAAAGTCACATTTCATTTGGAGAATGGATGTCAGGCTACAGCAGTTAGCAATGATGAAGGAAAGACTTTAAATTAACTAACAATAGTATCTTAAAACAAAAATGAAAGTCTATATTCACAGTTGACTTAGAATTTTAATTCAAAGTTTTTAAAAACAGTTGGATGATGAGAGAAGTTCAAATATTAGTTAAACGTATCACTATAAATGGAAGGCACATAATAGAAAGATTGTGTCAATAAGCAGAAAACTTTTTGTCAAGATCTTGATAAATGGCTTATTAAAATTCAATATGTTTTGGTTTGCATATTTAACACAATCACTGAACTGATCTCTCAATATAATCAGGATATAAAATTCTTTCCTTTGATAGTTTAGATAAAAGTAGCTTAGAGAATGGAGGAATAGATGGAAGAAAAACATACAAAAATATATTTGTATTTTCTGCATGATTATTATTGTCCATGGCTGGTATGTGTCATTTCCTCAGGTCTAGGATGCATAGTTGAAATATATTTAACGCAGCAGAACTCCTACATTATCTGGATGACCTGTGGAGTAAAGGCTGTTATGGTAGGGAAAGCCAAGTGATATTCTCTACTGATCGAAACAGTAAACTAAAAGCAGTGTGCGTCTCTAGAGTGTCACCAGAGATCCATGACATCATCTAGGACCTGACAAATGTAGGATGTTGATTACCCATTTATGCCCATCAACTTGCCTACCTGGCCTGTGCAGAGGACAGAAGTATTTGGAGAAGGGCAATGCATTATCATAATTTAACATATGATTGGAGCTGGTACTCTGGATGTGTGTTCTAGACTTTCTAGGTATGTGTAAGTACATACCTATTAAATGTATATGTCTTATCATGCCATTTATAAGCTTGTGTCAATAAGCACATAAAAATTTTAGGAGTCGATAAATAGCTTATATAAAATTCAATACATGTCCATAATCAGGTACCTAGCTCTTAGTCTGGTCAAGCCACTTTGGTCCATATTTATTAGTAAAGACCCTCTGAAATTGTTTCATTTCAGCCAACAATACACTTCTATAGTCCTCCTTCAAAGTTATTTCAACTCCCCCACCTCACACCATAACCTAGTCTGCAAGCAGTTGATCATCTTTCCCTCTAAAAGACATCACTGCTGCTGCTAAGTCGCTTCAGTTGTGTCCGACTCTGTGCGATCCCATAGACAGCAGCCCACCAGGCTCCTCCGTCCCAGGGATTCTCCAGGCAGGAATACTGGAGTGGGCTGCCATTTCCTTCTCCAATGCATGAAAGTGAAAAGTAAAAGTGAAGTCGCTCAGTCGTGTCCAACTCTTAGCGATCCCATGGACTGCAGCCCACCAGGCTCCTCCATCCATGGGATTTTCCAGGCAAGAGTACTGGGGTGGGGTGCCAATGCCTTCCCCGAAAAGACATCACACTACTCCATTATCTTGATGGTTTCATGCAACAGAATCTGGTGAGCAAGAAGCAGTAACTACTTTAGACACCTTGGTGAAACATATGGGAGCGCCAATTGTTAGAAAATAAATCCCATAAAAATTCAGGTGTCTACTGCATTAGCAAAATTTCTAAAGGCTCAGTAACCTGGAGCATCTTAGTATAATCTAAGGAATAAGGAAAGGTTGCTTCATCTGGCCATTCTTAGAAGAAAGAACCACAATAACTATTGCTCTCTTTTGGAATTTGGAGGCAACATATATCTGACTTGAGTGTGCTATTCTTATCTAGTTACTAAGTGACCAAAACAGTTGCAGGTTTGAGTGAGGCCTAAAACAATAGAAGGATTTCAACAAATCCAAAATACCATAAAGGTTGATCTGCCCTTGAATTTTACAATCATAACATCACATGATGCTCTAAATGTTGGTAGAAAGGAATGTGTATGGCAGGCCTTTGTGGGTGAATTAATCCCAAACCCACACAATCTGGATCAGAACTATGCCAGCCCCCTATAGGTAATAGTTCTCCTTTTGGAAAACTGCTTATGGGTTTTAGTTAGGCTCTAACAAGAAGGCCATGAACCATTGGACCCAGTAGCCATAAGTCAATTTATAGTCCAGCCATAAATCTGTCACAAACAATTGCACTTTATCTTCAAATGGAATATGAAAGCAGGCTCAAGCAGGTCTTGGGGGTACAAGTAAGTTTCAGGAGTAAGTGGCCCAGAAGCTCATAAGTCCTATTTTTGTTCCAATACTTTCCCTCACAGAACAACTCTTATGGTTTCCTGGGCAATTTGGTATGGCCCAGTTGTTCGAGGAAGAAAACACTCATGTCTGACTTACAGTAGTCCTGCTATTTATGCTTTTTCCACTTGAATAAAACGCTATTAAAATACAATCCTACTCAGTGATAACCATAATGGCCTGAAGGACAGAAGTGAAGAGAAATCTTGTCAATGAACAGAACCTCAACTAATATAATTGAGTGTTCATTTTCCCTTTAAAATGTAGAGAGCTGGAGATGTAGACTTGATTCATGAACTGTCACTAATGTTCTGGCAGGATGAACAGGGACTTGGAAGGCACACAAGCTGGATAATTGGATAATTGGAGATGAGTTAGTCTAGGGAATAGGTATGCAAATAGATCACTTTACATGGGCCCAGAATGTGAAAATATGTGTCTCCCATACAAACACTCACTAAAGAGTGACCTTAGCAAAAGAAGATCTTAAGAAGCAGGTAGACAAGATAGATTGTTAGGTGGATTTCAGACAGTCTCTCTCTCCAGCCACCTCTATCCTTAGTCAATGAATTCAAGGACAAAGTGACAGTGACAGAAGGAATAGAGGTTTTGCAAGGGCTAAACAAGATGGATTATTATCCACAGGATGAATTTGGCTACAATTGTGCTTAATGCCCCAACTGCCAATTGCAAAACTGCACTGAGAATGCGATATGGCACCATTCCCTTAGGAAATCTGCAACCACCTGGTGGCTTGTTGGTTTCCTTGGATCACTTCCATCATGGAAGGGTAATGCCAGTTCCTACTGGGACAGACAACTTCTGTGGTTATGAATTTGCCTTTCTGGCCTGCAATGCTTCTGCCAAAAAATACAATATATAAATGCCTTACCCATCCTCATATTATTTCACATGGCACTGCTGTTAGCCAAAGATTCATCTTATGAGAAATTAAGTATGACGATGAGTCAAGCTCATGGAATTCACCATGTTACCTGTCACTTTTAAGCATATGGGATGATAGAAAGATAGAATGGCCTTTTTAATAATACAGTTACAATCCTAGTTGGGTAGCAATAATCTGCAGTGTTCATTAATGTCTTTTAGGCTATGGTGATTGCCTTATGTGCACAATCTATATATGATACTGCTTCTCTTAAAGCCAAGTTTGTGGGTACAAGACTCAGGGATGGACACACAACTAGCTTCTCTCACTAGGACCCTCTGCAATCCACGAAGGAATTTGTGTTTCTGTTTTCTATAATTTGGGGTTCTGATTATCCTGTGTTCTTAATTCCCAAAGAATGCATGCTACTACTAGACAAAATAGAAGCGGTTTCAGTCAGCTGAGAGTTGAGACTATTACTTGGGAACATTGAATTCTCATGTCAGCAAATCAGCAGGTCAGGAATGGAGTTTGAATGTTAATATCAAGGCTGGAGGGAATTGATCCAATTTATCAAGGGGAAATTGGGTTGTCAACTCACAGTGAGTATAAAGAGAATGTCTGAATTCCAAAAGAACCATTGGAGAAATTCTTTATACTCTCATGCTCTACAATAAAGTCAACAAAAACTATAATAAACCTAGTACAGGCAGAACTACAAATGGCCTAGGTGACAGATGCTGTATTTAAAAAATAACATTTCCAGTTACAACTGAATTTCAGATAATCAACATTTTTTTTAAGTTTAAGGGTGTCTCATGTAATATTTAACAAATATCTATAACAAAAAATACTTAATTACTTAACAAAATTTCAAATTTAATTGAGTGTCCTCACTATTTCTGAGAATCTTAGCCTAGATCCTTTGGGTGACTCCACAGGCAAGGAAACACAGCCAGTCTGGTATTCGCTGAGTTCAAAGTGAAATAGGATGCTTAATAGATAAAGGTAGTTCTTTTATCATGAAGGGAAAGAAACTTTTCTTATGGGGTTCGTCATTTGACCACCTGAAGAAATGGCTTAAAAAGATCGCAGAAACTGAAATTGTAATATGAGGAGTCTGGTGGGCTCGCAGTCCATGGGGTCACAGAGTCGGACATGACTGAGTGACTAAACAACAAACACAGCAGTATACTAAGCACTTTGTATTAGTATATTGCTAGACACTGAAGATTATGTGTATCGAGCTATTTTTAAAAGATGTTTATTTTCCTTAAGGGGGAAAAAACATTCTTTGAATTTGAAAAAAAAAAAAAATGATTGTTTTGGAAAAACTAAAAAAATTAAAATTTTAATAACTTGGATTTCCCTGGTGGTCCAGTGGCTAAGAATACACATTCTCAATACAAGGGACCCAGGTTCTATTCCTGATCTGGGAATTAGATCTTGCATGCTACAACTAAAACCAAGCACAGTCAAATAAATAAATAAAAATAAATATGTTTTTAAACGGTAATAATTATGAACATTTCTTTCTTGTCTTGATGTGAATATATTTAAGTATTCATTTATTAATTAAAGTTTCCTTTTTCCTTCCTATTAGCAAGTTACCTGCATTAACATAAGATGAATTAATAGTTAACCCTTTCATATTAACGTTACAACACACTGAAGTTGAGTGAAGATGGATTATGTTCTTTCATTGGATGTTGGCATGTTGTCAGCTAGGCATGGGTTATTTGTGTCATGTAAGGCAAAACTGAGTTCTAAGGTGAGTTCTAAGGTGGCACAGTGCTATATAATTAGTCTGCCAATGCAGGAGATATAAAAGTTGCATGTTCGGTCTCTGGGTTAGGACGATCCCCTGGAGGAGGGCATGGTGACCCACTCCAGTATTCTTGCCTAGAGAATCCCATGGACAGAGGAGCCTGGTGGGCTATAGGTCATAGGGTCACAAAGAGTTAGATAGGACTGAGCATCTGAGCACAAAGCACACAGGATATTATTATCCATTTTCTTCATTTTGAAGTTAACCATGATTAAAATTTTTAAAAATAAATGTGTATATAATATATGAACTTTGATGGCTATGTATGGTACCAGTTGAGCGAAGTTGGGAGTATTTATTGAAAAACTATCTTCCCTATATTGTTTCCAGATACAGTTGTTCACAAGAGAAATCTGCATGAGATTGGAAAGGCAGAATTGGAGGATTAGTCATTTTGATGTTCTGAAGTTGAATATAGGGTGGGCAATGCTGCAGCTCACACACTTGTCTGTCCTTCTGGCTCACCTAGTTTACTTTGAATAGTGGCCCAACCCACAGCTCCTTCTGCACATAACATATACATAACAAAATAAGTATAGAACTTATGCCTTTCTCAAAAGATACAATCTGTGACATCTAAAGGGTAAATCCTACCTATGATTCTACAGACTCCCCGTTTCTTCCAAAAGCATTTCTCTCTGTCACCACCTTCTTCACCAACTACTTCTCATAGCAAATCAAGAGAAATTAGACGGACAAGTCTGTTTGAGATAGTCAGAACTGTACTCCCCAATTCCTTTGATGACTCCAAGATTCTTTTGAGTCAGTTCAGTTCAGTCACTCAGTTGTGTCCAACTCTTTGCAATCCCATGGACTGTAGCATGCCAGGCTTCCCTTGTGCATCATCAACTCCCAGAGCTTGAAAACTCATGTCCATCAAGTCAGTGATGGGATCCAACCATCTTACCCTGTGTCATCCCATTCTCCTCCTCCCTTCAATTTTCCCAGCATCAGGGTCTTTTCAAATGAGTCAGTTCTTCACATCAGGTGGCCAAAGTATTGGAGTTTCAGTTTCAGCCTCAGTCCTTTCAATGAATATTCAGGACTTATTTCCTTTAGGATGTACTGGTTTGATCTCCTTACAGTCCAACGGACTCTAAAGAGTCTTCTCCAACATTACAGTTCAAAAGGATCAAGTCTTTGGCACTTGATCCAGTTTCTTTATAGTCCAACTCTCACATCCATATATGACTACTGGAAACACCATAGCTTTGACTAGAAGGACCTTTGTCAGCAAAGTAATGTGTCTGCTTTTTAATATGTTGTCTAGGTTGATCATACCTTTTCTTCCAAGGAGAAAGCATATATCAATTTTGTGACTATAGTCACCATCTGCAGTGATTTTGGAGGCCAAGAAAATAAAGTCTGTCACTGCTTCCATTGTTTTCCCATCTATTCGCAATGAAGTGATGAGACCAGATGCCGTGATCTTAGTTTTTCTAATGCTGAGTTTTAAGCCACCTTTTTCACTCTCTTCTTTCACTTTATTCAAGAGGCTCTATAGTTCTTCTTTGCTTTCTGCCACAAAGGTGGTGTCATCTGTGTATCTGAGGTTATGATATTGCTCCTGGCGATCTTGATTCCAACTTGTGCTTCATCATTTCAGCTAGGCATTTAGCATGATGCACTCTGTATGTAAGTTAAATAAGCAGGGTGACAATGTACAGCCTTGACATAATCCTTTCCCAATTTGGAACCAGTCTGCTGTTGCATGTCTGGTTCTAGCTGTTGCTTTTTGACCTGCATACAGATTTCTCAAGAGGCAGGTAAGGTGGTCTGGTATTCCCATTTCTTGAAGAATTTTTCACAATTTGTTGTGATAAACACACTCAAAGATTTTGTCGTAGTTAATAAACCAGAAGTAGATGTTTTTCTGGAACTCTCTTGCTTTTTCAATGATCCAATCGATGTTGTCAATTTGAACTCAGGTTCCTCTACCTTTTCTAAATCCATCTTGAACATCTGGAAGTTCACAGTTCATGTACTGGCTTGAAGCCTGGCTTGGAGAATTTTCAACATTACTTTGCTAGCGTGTAAGATGAGTGCAATTGTGCAGTAGTTTGAACAGTCTTTGACGTTGCCTTTCTTTGAGATTGGGATGAAAACTGACCCTTTCCAGTCCTGCGGCCACTGCTGAGTTTTCCAAATTTGCTGGCATATTGAGTGCAGCACTTTCACAGTATCATCTTTTAGGATTTGAAATAACTCAACTGGAATTCCATTATCTCCACTAGCCTTGTTTGTAGTGATGCTTCCTAAGGCCCAATGTGATTTCTCAAACCAGGATGTCTGGCTCTAGGTTAATGATCACATCATCGTGTTTATCTACATCATGAAGATTTTTTTTTGTTTTTGGTATTGTTCTTCTGTGTTCTTGCCACCTCTTCTTAGTATCTTCTGCTTCTGTTAGATCCATACCATTTCTGTCCTTTATTGTGCCCATTTTTGCATGAAGTGTTTCTTGGGTATCTCTAATTTTCTTGAGGAGATTTCTAGTCTTTCCCATTCTATTGTTTTCCTCTATTTATTTGCAGAGAAATAAAGGCAAAAATAAGGAAGAAATCTTTATAATAAAAGCAAATATTAAGAGAAATAAAGGTAAAGATAAAGATGATAAAATAAAGAAGAGACGCTAAAGAGAAAGGAGAAAAGAGAAGATATACCCATTTGAATGCAGAGTTCCAGAGAATAGCAAGGAGAGATAAGAAAGCCTTCCTCAATGATCAGTGCTGAGAAATAGATGAAAGCCATAGAATGGCAAAGGTTCTATTAGGCTGGTGCAAAAGTAACTGTGGTTTCAGACCCTGATATTTAAATCTAGGCTCAAACACAACTTTATTAATCCAGATAGAAACCATTAGAACTAACACATTTTTGCTAACAAGACGTAAGTTTGCTAACTCCTTTGTCATACAAATCCATGCTTCCGAATTTGATGAACTCTTGGAAAGCATTTTCTTCATTCTGTTGATTGTGTAAGCATTCTCCCTGTAAAAAGCTGAGATGCTGAAATAGTAATCAGTTGGCAAGAGGTCAGGTGAATATGGCAGATCAGGCAAGACTTCATAGCCCAATTCATTTCATTTTTCAAAGTGTTGGTTGTGTGGCATGTGGTCAGGCATTGTCGTTGGGCAGAATTAGGCCCTTTCTTTTCACTATGCCAGTTGCAGATGTTGTACTTTTCGGTGCATCTCACTGATTTGCAGAGCATATTCCTCAGATGTAATGGTTTCACCAGAATTCAAAAAGCTTTAGTGGATCAGACTGGCAGCAGTTTACCAAACAGATCATGACCCCCACCCCCCACTTTTTCTTTTTTTTTGTGCAGGTCTGGTTTGGGAAGTGCTTTGGAGCTTCTCCATTCTAACAGAGCTAGGCATCATGCTGTCATCTAAAAGTAACTTTTCCTCTTATGTTCCAATTCCAGTCAAGAAATGGTTCAGTGTTGTTGCATAGACAACACTTGAAAATGATGATTTTTTTTTTATTTGTAGTCAGTTCATGAGGCACCTCTTATTGAGCTTTTTCACCTTTCCAATTTGCTTAAAATGCCAAACAACTGTAGAATCGTCAAAGTTGAGTCCTTGGGCAACTTCTTGTGTAATTGTAAGAGGATCAGTCTCGACGAACCTCTCAGTTGGTCGTTGTTAACTTCTGAGGGCCAGCCACTAAGCTCCTCATCTTCAAGTCTTTCATCTCCTTTGCAGAACTTCTTGAACCACCACTGCACAGTATGTTCATTAGCAGTTCCCGGGCCAAATGTGGTGTTGATGTTGCAAGTTGTCTGCACTGTTTTACAATCCATTTGGAACTTGAATAAGAAAATTACTCAAATTTGCTTTTTGTCTAATATCATTTTCACAGTCTAAAGTACGTATAAAATAAACAGCAAGTAATACTTCATAAACAACCTAAAGCAAGAAACGCACATTAAAATAAAAATACATTTAAAAATAACCACATTTATTTAACAAGGAATTCCTGTGTATTCATGCTAGGTCACTTCAGTCGTGTCTGATTCTTTGCGACCCTATGAGCTGTAGCCCGCCAGGCTCCTCTGTCCAAGGGTTTCTCCAGGCAAGAAGACTGCAGTAAGTTGCCACGCCCTGTTCCAGAGGATCTTCCCAACCCAGGGATCAAATTTGAGTTTCTTAAGTCTCCAGCATTGGCAGGCAGGTTCTTTGCCACTCAACCACCTGGGAAGCCCATGTATTTCAGTATCAAATGGCAATGTTCAACAATGCAAAACCAGTATCACTTTTGCACTGACCTAATATGTGTGAATCTACTTCACAGTTTCTGCAGATCCTGGTAGCAGTAACTCCAAAGTGTTATCATCCACTCTTTGATTTTTGAATGTGTGTCTTAATGTTTAGTGGCCAACTGAAAGCAAACATCATAAAACTATTTTTCAAAACCACTTTCTTTGATGGCATAATTTTTGTTTTTGAGTAACAGGAGCATGTTCCATGACACACACTTGACAAGACATGATGTCTGAAGTTAACTTCCCTTCCCACCTCCCACACTACCGTTGTCACCTTTATCTTCCCAGATCTACTTCTGATGAGCAGATTGATATGAAGAACTCACTGCTTAATTTATTATGATTGGTTATCAATTTTCCTTGATTGACATCCAAGGCTCTTTCATCATCTCTTTCTTTAACTACACGGTTATCCTGCTAACCTAGGAAAGACTAATTATAACTTTCAAATAAAAATATTTCTGTACACAAAAGATAATGAGTCCCATTGTTCACTGTCTCTCATGGTGTTTTATATTCACCATCTCTTAGTAGAAAGCTCATCACCGTATATCTTTGAATGTTACAGAATAATCCAAGGGTGTAGCTATATCTTTGCTTTTTTAAAACTGCAGGCGGTAAGAACTATACCGATAAGACTATTATTAAAGGGAATTAACAAACTGCTTGTACAAATTTGTACCTGGTTCATGAGGTGGTACCCCAGTTATTTTTTTTAGAGAACTGAAGTCAATCAATTGAATAAAATGTTTCTACCTTTGTTTGTGGTAATATAATAATGGTTTTAAATTTTTATTTTCATCATTTTTTTAATTTTCTCAATTAATTCCTGTGATATCCAGCAATAAATGCTGGAGAGGGTGTGGAGAGAAGGGAACCCTCTTGCACTGTTGGTGGGAATGCAAACTGGTACAGCCACTATGGAGAACAGTCTGGAGATTCCTCAAAAAACTGGGAATAGAACTGCTTTATGATCCAGCAATCCCACTGCTGGGCATATACACTGAGAAAACCAGAATTGAAAGAGACACGTGTACCCCAATGTTCATAGCAGCACTGTTTGCAATAGCCAGAACGTGGAAGCAACCTGTGATATATTTTTAAAAGGCATTACTGCAGGTAAAAAAAAAAAAAAAAAAAAAAGACATCTCAAAGTAGGGAGGGTGCACTGCTTTCTTCCTACAGATAATCCTATAGCAGTCTGAAATCCTTTCAGATTTCAATATAATTTTAATAGATGCCTCATTCCTGTCAACATGGCAGTATCATATTTTAAATAAAATATATAATTGTTTTCTTGGAATTTTCTTTATTATATTTGTCTCCCCCATTGCCTAATCATGAAATTCTCTGAACCAACTGATAATTCTTGGCTAATTACATTAAGGAAAGAATTTAGCAACTGTAAAAGCAAATTTGTGTTTTGAATGCTTTGCTCTCAGGGAAATGATTAATCTATTAACTAAGATATGTTCACCACAGGTAACTGAGACCCAGCTTAGCAAAGAGATCAACTAAAAAGAGAAGTCTATATTCCTTTTTCACTAGGAAATCCAAGCTCATATGATTCTGATCAGGATTCAAGATCCTTGTATCTATTGTATGTCATCCTTTGTTTATGATTTCTGAGGCAGATGACCAACACAATTGTCAATAAGAATATAGTAAGGAGGGCAGGTAAAAGAGGAGAAATCAGAGATTTACTTTGAGGCAAAACAAGGAGGTTGAACATATAACTTTTTCTCATATTTCATTGGCACAAAAAAAAAAATGAATGTGCCTGATCAAATTTTGGATGTATAGAATATTATCAGTAACAAAATATTTTAGGGGGAAAGCTATCATTTTCAGGAAAACATCTTGATAAGGAGCTTGAGGTAGAAGGTAATTGCTCTGTGAAGGTTGTGTAGCAGGAAAAAAAGACTCAAAGAAATAATTATATCAATGGGTATCACCAAAGAAAAGGGATTTAGGACTGGGAAGAATAGGAAGGCTGAATGGGAATCACTGAGCCACATGCAAGATAAAAAGAATTATTTTAACATAGGAATATCAAATGTTCAACATCAGATAGCTTGTTTCACTGTCACAATGCATTGCTTCTAACTCCACACCATATTTGGTTTGATAAGATAAGACAAGAGCTGCCCAATGCAGGAGTGGAGATGAGTGCATAAAAGAGCTAGAAATGATTGAAAAAACAGGACAGTGTGAGGAGTTTGTACAATTTTTAGGAAAGACTTTAGGCTTTTCCATAGAAAAGGGCATGATGTAGGAATTCAAGTCTATCTTCACCTAGACCTTACCAGGTGGATAAACCCAGCTGATATATGATTTATACAGTTTTAAGAGACTTCCAGAGTGGGGAGGAGGAACACAGTAAATGTGCTGGCAAGCAGTATAAGTGGGGAAGAGAAAGGAGTTATGTCATTCTAACTCATGAGAAATCAACTAGGAATATTACAATTTATACTGATTTCAGCAGCCCAGTGAAACTAGCAGATAATATAATAGAAAACAGAGTTTCAGAGTTGTTAAGTACATTAAGAAAGATTTCAAAATCATAGCTAAAAGCAGGGTTCCAGGCCTTGTGGCATGTAAGTATCCTTCCCACAGTATATCAGATCCTAAAGTCCTCCTGTAGGAAAAGTTATGACCAACCTAGACAGAATATTAAAAAGCAGAGACATTACTTTACCAACAAAGGTCCATCTAGTCAAGGCTATGGTTTTTCCAGTGGTCATGTGTGGATGTGCTGCTACTGCTAAGTCACTTCAGTCGTGTCAGACTCTGTGCGACCCCAAAGACGGCAGCCCACCAGGCTCCCCCATCCCTGGGACTCTTCAGGCAAGAACACTGGAGTGGGTTGCCATTTCCTTCTCCAATGCATGAAAGTGAAAAGTGAAAAATGAAAGTGAAGTAGTTCAGTCGTGTCCGACTCTTAGCGACCCCATGGATTGCAGCCTACCAGGCTCCTCTGTCCATGGGATTTTCCAGGCAAGAGCACTGGAGTTGGGTGCCATTGCCTTCTCCGGTATGGATGTGAGAGTTGGACTGAAAAGAAAGCTGAACGCTGAAGAATTGATGCTTTTGAACTGTGGTGTTGGAAAAGACTCTTGAGAGTCCTTTGGACTGCAAGGAGATCCAACTAGTCCATCCTAAAGGAAATCAGTCCTGAACATTCATTGAAAGGAATGATGCTGAAGCTGAAACTCCAATACTTTGGCCACCTGATTTGAAGAACTGACTCATTTGAAAAGACCCTGACACTGGGAAATATTTAAGGCCCGAGGAGGAGGGGATGACAGAGGATGAGACGATTGAATGGCATCACCAACTCAATGGTCATGAGTCTGAGTAAACTCCAGGAGTTGGTGATGGACAGGGAGGCCTGGCATGCTGTAGTCCATGGGGTCGCAAAGCGTCGGACACGACTGAGTGATTGAACTGAACTGACTGAAAGTCCTGCTAGGTGTATGGATTTCTTAACCAACATTTAGTTGTCTGTCTTTACATTTTCTATGCTCAAAATTGCCTGTTTTCAAAGTAGCTAATCAATATCTATCAGCTCAGTTAAGTCACTCAATTGTATCTAATTCTTTGCAGCCCCATGGACTGCAGCATGTCAGGCTTCCCTATCTATATAGTATAATTAATAACTATACTAATGACTTTGTCTTTCATAAAATATATAAATTATCCACATAATCTAAACACAATTTATATGTATATACACTCTCTCCTTCAGATAATAATTCATTCACTCATTCTTTAATTCAATCTATCACAAAATATTATGTTGAATACCAATTTTATGTCCAAGCACTGTTCTACCTGCCAGAAAAAAACAAGAGTGAAAAAAAACATATTCTTCATGAATAGTACAATTCTTTCAGTAACATCAAGCTATAAAGCCACTTTTCAGATACAACATTTATTTGTTGAAACCTTATCAATACCACAGGTATAGTATCTAACTTTTATTTAATACTTAATAGGTGTCAAGGACTATCTTCATTTGCTTTAATTCCTTAATTTGCTCTTAACGCTAACCTTTGTATATTGGTGGTTTCCTCAGTTTTCCAGATGAAAGCATTGAGAGATAGACTGAAGTAACTTGCTCAAGGTTACACAGCAAATTAAGTGACAGAGACAGGAATAAAATTCAGAGAAAGCACATGCTTATAATCACCATATGTGACCTCTATCTACCTCCCTTGCAGAGACAAGAAATATGAAAACATGAGAATACTTCCCAATAGAACCTTCCTTAAGGCATGTAAAATTATATCTGACTTTACTCTTACAAATATAATTTTTATTTCTGAATGTATACATATTTAATACACACTATCTATACATATATGTTTTTATAAAACAAAATCATTAATAAAACAGAATGTGAGGCAAAGTGATCATTTATTATTTGCAGAAATAAGCAGAAGTGATGACACAGAAAGAAAGGAAAACACTCCTCTCTATTGCCAGTGAGTGCATTACTGCCTGCTTTATTGCAAAGCAAGTAGCCAGAGAGCACTTGACTAGATAAGCCTAAATGCACACAGATTTCCATTCTTTTTACAATGAAATATTCAGAAGTAAGATGAAATAAGTGACCACAAAAGGGGATTGTGGGCATAAAACAAGAAGATGAATTCTGTCAGAGCATTACAAAGAACTGGGAAAGGATCTCACCTCCAGGCCTGCCAGTGGCAATGATACTGGAAGTCAGACTTCCAGTAATCAATTTCAGTATAGCTGCAAACTGAAGAGCAATCAGGATTATACATAAATATTTTTTTGTAGTTTGGATTGCCAGAGAAAAAGAAATTATATGAATGTGTCATTAATGTCCTCCACGTGTACCTGGTAATGCGTTGTCCAGGTGATAAATCTGGCAAGATCAAAAATAAAACTGTTGAACTAAATAAAGGTGATTTGTTTCACCTAGAATGGGGAGAGAGGTATACTATTTCAACAATACACGTAAATTTAGTTATGGTCTCCCTATTTAGAATGAATGAGTATTTTTTAAGAAATACCTTGCTGGGGAGAGTTTCCCAAAAAAGTTGTGAAACAATGGATGAATGAAATGAGGAAGATAGATCCTCTTCATCCGATACCAGAGAACTACAGGTATAATTTCCAGGACTCATTTCTAAAGACAAAAAAAAGTAATTTTAATGTGTTTAGAGCATATATTTACTGTCATTGTTAGCTGACAAAATTAGAGTATGATGTGAATGTCTTTCTGTGTTGATTTTCTATGAAAAAGAACAGCAGTTAAGCCCAACATGAACTCAGGCTTATGGGAATCCTGGGTATCAGAAGATAAGAAATGTCCTCAAAATCCTCAATATCTCTTTGGGGTTTCCCCATTCATGTGTTGGCCAAAATTAAGTTAAAAACAAAATCCTGAATCTAGATCCCATTTATTTCTCTTCATTGCCTATACTGGCTGTGTAAGAGTCATAGATTAGCGGATTATAATGTGTGTGCCACACTACAACCACTCAGTCCTCTTCCAAAACTTCAAAGAAGAGGTTTGTGTCTTCCTCGCCTACTTTTGTCAGCCTGCTCTTGCTTCTCAGGACTTGTGGCCCCTCAAATCTGAGGCAAACCTGGGGGCAGAGTACATGTAATCCATCCTCTCTGGCTGTTCTCTCTCAGAAACAGTATTTTCAATTTATTTCCTCTGTCACAGATACTTTAATATGTTTTAATTAAGGGATAGACAAAAGTATACTAATTGCAGAGAATACACTATTAATAGTATCTATAATTTTCTCCATTAAATGTAACTTCCATCTTTCCATGCATAATTCCTGAATAAGCTTTTCACTATTAATGACTTTATTCTGGGGGGCTCCAAAGCCACTGCAGATGGTGACTACAGCCATGAACTTAAAAGACACGTGCTCCTTGGAAGAAAAGTTATGATCAAACAAGACAGCATATTAAAAAACAAAGACATTACTTTGCCTACAAAAGTCCGTGTAGTCAAAGCTGTGGTTTATCCAGTAGTCATGTATGGATGTGAGAGTTGGAGTATAAAGAAAGCTGAGCGCTGAAAAATTGACGCATTTGAACTGTGGTGTTGGAGAAGCCTCTTAAGAGTCCCTTGGATTGCAAGGAGATCCAACCAGTCCACCCTAAAGGAGATCAGTCCTGAATATGCATTGGAAGGACTGATGCTGAAGCTGAAACTCCAATACTTTGGCCACCTGATGCAAAGAATTGACTCATTTGAGAAGACCCTGAAGCTGGGAAAGATTGATGGCAGGAGGAGAAGGGGACGAGAGAGGATGAGATGGTTGGATCGCATCACCAACTCGTTGGATATGAGTTTGAGTAAACTCTGGAAGCTGGTGAGGGACAGGGAGGCCTGGCATACTGGGGTCTCAAAGAATAGGACAAAACTGAACGACTAACTGCACTGAACAGAATCAATGACCGTCACCTCTCCCAGAGTCACAAAGGCATATGTGTCTGGGCTGAGTAAAGAAATAGAAAGCCATCTAATCTAAACATTTTAGACATTTCTTTTCTGCCTCTATCTTTCAAAAAGATAGAAGCCAATCAATGTTGGTGGTCATGGATCAGGTAACAATTGACTGACTATTTAGTTTCAATTGGCCATAATGAATAAAAGTTATAAGAAAACTATTTCTCCTTTCCATGCTCTTTGACAACACATTAAATTAAATCAAGCCCAGGTTTGAAAATCAAAATGAATCAGAAAGACAACACATTTAAGGAGCTGTGAGAAAGCTATGGAATGAAATATAAGACTTAGCCTTAGGTATTTGTACTCATTCAAAGAGTAATCAATTTATAAATTCTACTCTGATTTAGGCTGCTTTCAAGGGTTAAAATGAAAAGTTAAATCAATTATCCATATCAGTTCTAACTTTGAATGATTCTAACGTTTCTTTACAGATTTGCTTGTGTATTGATTAAATTAATTGGAAAATTGCTCAACTGTCAGATTTCTTCAACATGTTAAAATATAATCTAAATAAAAATAATTCACTACAGCTTAAGAGTTTCACCATAAAACTTTAACATTATTCACAGCATGCTTCTTCATATGCCCCCCAAAGTGATATGAGATTTAAATAAAGCATAATAATTCTGGTAACCATGTACATAATTTCTGATTATTTAAGTTCATAAAAGGCGACAAAATTTGAGTCCACCCACCCTACCCCTTCATTGTAGGGCAGAAAGTACAGAATATTGGTTCACAGCATGGGGATATATTTTAAATTAGGTTTGTCATTTAAAAACTTGCTGAGACTAAGACCTCAGTCTCTTCATAAGTGAAAAAACTTATCTTTAACTTTTTGGGGGGTTCTTAAATGAGAAAACATGTATAGAGTGGTACATATGGTATTCTCATTAAGTATTTATCAATTAAATGACAAATCAACTATGAAACATACAAAAAATAAATATAACAAGTGAACAAAAGACCAAGTGTAAATGAGAAGAATTCAAATTCCCTCAAGCACAAGATATATTTTATCTTCATCATCTGAGCCCAAGAGAATACATGTGCATGTGTTACGTGTGTCTGTGTGTGTATATGTGTATTCTCCACAATATAAATCTATCGATCCACCAACATGTTTCTATATTTGGATACAGGCATGTTTTGGTTTGCTTATAGCAAAGCATTTTGTATGTAAATGAATTGCTTCTTCTGAAGCTGAATTCTTGTCAAATGTATAATGCATACAAAACAGCTAGAATTCAGCCAATAATAGCATATGATCTCACAGGTCTGACCTTCATTAAGAACAATGCAGAACAACATTAAAATGTGTGAAGACTAATTTAAATCATGACTTTTTTGATGGAATAAGACTTTGTCATATTTATACAAATACAGGTTTAATAACAGCAACAACATAACAGTCATTTCTAAATCATTCCAAAGATAGCAGCAAGTACTTCTTTTTTCAGTAGTACTTGCAACTTAGGAAGTTGAAGGTAGAAGAGTAGGGAGAACGATTTGGAAAACTGATAAACTTTCATTTTAGAATGATAATTTTTATAAGAGGTAAAATTAAAGTCCTAGCTTTTCTGCTTATGTTATTCCTAGACCAAAAATAACTGCTTTCCAATTTGGAGCCCTATTTCTGTAGCCTGGTGTTAATATTAAAATGATCACCCATATTTTGATACAACAAGCAAAGCCACTTAAAACCGAATAACATATTTCAGGATTTAAATTGTAGCTGAGATTTATCATTAAGCACCTGCTACATGGGGCTTCCCAGGTGGTGCTAGTGGTAAAGAACCTGCCTGCCAATGTAGCAGACGTTAAGAGAGGTGGGTTCAATCCCTAGGTATGGAAGATCCCCTGGAGGAGGACATGGAAACATTTCAGTGTTCTTGCCTGGAGAATTCCATGGACATGCAGCCTGGCAGGCTACAATTCATAGGGTCACACAGAGTCAGATAGGACTGAAGTACCTTAGCACAGGGCACACCCACTACATGAATTGAAACACTACTTTTTAATACCATTTCACCAGAATTTCTAGAAACTTCAAAGAACATTTAGAAGCATTGTGGGAAGGAACTCTAATACTTTTTGAGCAGTTTGGGGATTCAAAGAGATGGTATGTAAAACAACATTCAAATGAATTGGAATTAATTTGCTTCTGGAAGATTGCAGCTCATGCATTTTCTCAGGAAAAAAAATTGCATATATGCTGTACTTCCAGCTGTGGCTTCTGTCTTTATTGTTGCTACTGAACAAATACATGAAGGACAGAGACACAGCTATCAATACATACACTTTACAAGAGTTTTCTGAGGTTTTTGGTCTGGTCTGTCTTCCTGGCAGAAGAATCTTCCCTGATTCAACTTTCTTTTTTTTTTTAATTGTATTTTATTATTTAACTTTACAATATTGTATTGGTTTTGCCATATATCAACATGAATCAGCCACAGGTATACACGTGTTCCCCATCCTGAACTGTCCTCCCTCCTCCCTCCTCGAACCATCCCTCTGGGTCGTCCAAGTGCACCAGCCCCAAGCATCCAGTATCGTGCATCAAACCTAGACTGGTGACTCGTTTCATATGTGACATGTTTCAATGCCATTCTCCCAAATCATCCCACCCTCTCCCCCTCCCACAGGGTCCAAAAGATTGTTCTATACATCAGTATCTCTTTTGCTGTCTCGTAGACAGGGTTATTAGGTGAAGGCAATGACATCCCACTCCAGTACTCTTGCCTGGAAAATCCCATGGACAGAGGAGCCTAGAAGGCTGCAGTCCATGGGATCTCTAAGGGTCGAACATGACTGAGCAACTTCACTTTCACTTTTCACTTTCATGCATTGGAGAAGGAAATGGCAACCCACTCCAGTGTTCTTGCCTGGAGAATCCCAGGGACGGGGGAGCCTGGTGGGCTGCCATCTATGGGGTCTCACAGAGTCGGACATGACTGAAGTGGCTTAGCAGCAGCAGCATACAGGGTTATTGTTACCATCATTCTAAATTCCATATATATGCATTAATATACTGTATTGTTGTTTTTCTTTCCAGCTTACTTCACTCTGTATAATAGGCTCCAGTTTCATCCACCTCATTAGAACTGATTCAAATGTATTCTTTTTAATGGCTGAGTAATACTCCATTGTGTATATGTACCACAATTTTCTTAAAGTCCCTGCTGATAATCAGGAGTAAGAATGTGAACTGTGCAAGATCAGTAACTGTCTTTCTGTATTAGCTTCCCTGGTGGCTCAGATGATAAAGAATCTGCCTGTAATGGAGGAGAGAGACCTGAGTTTGATCCCTGGGTTGGGAAGATCTCCTGGAGAAGGGAATGGCAATCTACTCCAATATTCTTGCCTGGAGAACTCCATGGATGGAGGAGGCTGGTGAGCTATAGTCCATGAGGTCACAAGAGTCAGACACAACTGAGCAACTAACTCTTCACTTTCACTTTCAGAACTATTCTACTGGAGCAAAGAGAATATACTATTCTGGCCCTGGGATACCAGATTCAACGGTTTCTGTCCGTGCAACAAATATTGTTTGAGTGCAATAAACCAGGCACACCATTCTAGATGCTGAGGACTGAGTAATTGACACTGCAGCTTTAAAAGAGCTTCTATCTCAGCCATGAGAGAAACATGATGAAATAAAACTGACCCTGAAGGAGAAACACTTTATTTTTGTGACCTGCCCTGTTAAGTCTTCTAAAATTTGTATTCCGTCTCCAAATCTCTGTCACACATTTGGTTTCAAGTAGTTGCATCGGAGAAGGCAATGGCACCCCACTCCAGTACTCTTGCCTGGAAAATCCCACGGACGGAGGAGCCTGGTAGGCTGCAGTCCATGGGATCTCTAAGAGTCGGACATGACTGAGCGACTTCACTTTCTCTTTTCACTTTCATGCATTGGAGAAGGAACTGGCAACCCACTCCAGTGTTCTTGCCCAGAGAATCCCAGGGACGGGGAAGCCTGGTGGGCTGCCATCTATGGGGTCACACAGAGTCGGACACGACTGAAGTGACTTAGCATAGCATAGTTTGCATTGTGGTATCTTGTACCTGTGGCAAAAAATTTCATAAGAACAAACTGAAAAGTTCTCTAATATTAAAAGTATCACAATACAAAGTTATACAAATATTCACATTTTTCCACTCTTTTATTCACTCTATCAATCTACGGACCACAAGAAAATACACTACTTATGTTTCTTACTAAAATAAAAATATTTTAATAGCCTGTGTTTAATTATTAGGAGAACTTGAGAATTAAGACAAATAAGAAATATTTGTTAGAAACGATAATTGATATAATCAGCTTTTGGATTTAGTAACTCTGTTATCCAGAGGAAAGTTTCTAAATTCACACATACATATTTATATAAAATTAAAGTGCAAGTTTGATTATATGTTCAAAACATTAAAGTGTAGAACAAAAAATTCTACATAGTAACTATGAGCAATTCTATGAGTAGAATTCTCATGGAAAATGACAAAGTCAAATTACATCATATAAAAAATACTAAATTCCTTACTCTATATCAGGTGCTCTATGAGTTACTTTTAACTGTTCATAGTAACATATGAAAAAGTCATCTTCCCCAAGGACCCGAACAAGCTAGTTGGGGAGACCAGATTTGCATGTGAAAAATGAACAGGAGAGGATTTAAATAACAGTTCAAGAACACAAATAATTTTTAAGAACACTGAAAGACGGTGCCGTGAAACATAATTAATTACTAAATTGGTGCACTAGGACGACCCAGAGCGATGGTATGGGGAGGGAAGAGGGAGGAGGGTTCAGGATGGGGAACACATGTATACCTGTGGTGGATTCATTTTGATATATGGCAAAACCAATACAATATTGTAAAGTTAAAAAAAAAGAACAAAAAATAAATAAATAAAAATAAAAAAGAAGAAAGATCTTAAATTTAAAAAAATTATAGTAGGAAAGAGGTGTTTTACAAACAATTTTCACAAGTTTTCCTGTTTAAAATTTCATACAGCTTTTTATTTGTGTATTATATAACTATTGAAGAAAACCTCCAACATTATTTAAAATATGGCCTCCACCTATCACTATTTTTGCCAGAGATCCATAGATTTGTATATATGTCTTCCATAAATGCTTACATGCACATAATCTTTTAATAGGTGTGTATGTAGCTTTTCCATATAGAAAGAGACAACTAACATTTATCTCATTATTTTAAGCTTAAATATTGATGAACATTAGTAAAATATTGATAAACATCAGAGGTGTTTAGTGTTGTCTGAGAGACAGATAGGGTATCTTCCATGCTTTGACTGCTGAAAGCAAAATGAAGAGAAATCCTAAGCATACTGAGCAGCCTGTGATTTGAGGATAAGGTAAGGAAGAGGATTCAGAAACTCTTGTCTATCTTCTGGTACAATATAGGAGCTATGCTGAAACAGTTGAGTTTTATGTCTAGAAGACAAAAAACCATGGAAGCTGAAGTGAAATAGGAGGCCTGAAACAGTAATATGTTATAAATAAGCACCTAAGGGGAATTTTCTAAAAGAAAAAAGTCAATGGGGAGGGAAACTACTTAAGGAGTCATTTGAATAGAATTAGGAGGTAATAATGAGAAAACTGGGCTTGCCAGGTGGCTCAGCGGGTAAAGAACCTGCCTGCTATGAAAGAGATGCAGTTCATTCCCTGGGTCAGGAAGATCCCCTGGAGAAGGGAATGGATATTGACTCTAGTATTCTTTCCTGGAGAATCCCATGGACAGAGGAACCTGGAGGGCTACCAACCATAGGGTCGCAAAGAGCTGGACATGACTGAGTGACTTATCATGCATGCACAAAAGACAAATCTAATACAGAGAGCAGAAGCATACAAGAAAAAAATAAGATGAATAAACTATGCTAACAACTATACTCATTATCAGATATCAACAAAAAAGATATAAGAAAATTTCAATATCAACATGTAATAATATGATAAATATACAAATTTATGATTTTTAAGTTGTATCACACTATGCATTTATACACTTGATATAAGACATTATTTTCATCACAAATTTTGAAATTGAATTTATAGAAATCTTTCTTTTATCTAACATAAAATATTCCCGGAAATAATAATTTTAAAAAATCTCTTTGAGAACAAGAAGACAGTTGTTCATATAAAATAATATGCCCATAATTCAATGACCTTTTACATTTTGTGTTTTATGTCAACATAAAGTGTTCATTCTTTGTCTCAAATACTTCCAATGTTATGCATGAGGTTAGTTCAATATGTTGATTTATTTGCTGTATCTATTCCCTGAATTGCAGAATTCCTTCTTTAAATGATATTTAACATTTCAGGGAAGATTAATATAGTCTGAATAATGATGGCACACATGTAACACTGCCCTTTACCCATCTTGTATAATTCACATTTATTTGTTTAAAATATGATAAGTGCCACGTGGCTTCAAGCATCTGGCATACAGATGGAGAATTCTGGGTACCAAAATATCAGATCTATTTTGGTGGAGTAATGAATACTCCTGCATATGTTGTCTTTGAAAAAAAAAAAGAGTTTGATAGTTTCTTCATGCAAAGCGCAAGGAAAAAAAAAAAACTGTTATTGTTAAACAGAAAAATCATGTGGATACATTAATGGATCCCACATAAAACAAAAATTCTTAAATAATATGCAGTCATTTAATATAAAAATTCAAGATTAAAACATCCCTTGATGGAAAATAAAGTGTTGTCTTTATTTGGAAGCAGTTGACGATGGGTTTAAGAGTAAAGATGACTGATGCTTGCCAATTCCAGTAAGCTGCATGTCCACACAGAGAAAAATATAGGATGCAAGATGATCTAATGAGATGCTTTAGAGAAAAATATGAGTAAATAAATCATCAAAATTTTTACAGCCAAACTCATTAGGATGGGTTTTCCTGGTGGTGCAGATGGTAATGCCTGTAATGCAGAGATACAGATTCGATCCCTGGATAAGGAAGATCCCCAGGATAAGGGGAAAACTAATCACTCCGGTATTCTTGCCTGGAGAATTCCATGGAAAGAAGAGCTGAGCACCAAAAAATAGATGCTTCCAAGCTGTGGTGCTGGAGAAGACTCTTCAGAGTCCTCTGGACAGCAAGGAGCGCAAATGAGTCAATCCTAAAGGAAATCAACCCTGAATATTCACTTAAAGGACTGATGCTGAAACTGAAGCTCCAACTTTGGCCACCTGACACAAACAGCCATCTCATTGGGAAAGATTCAGGGCAGGAGTAGAAGGGGGCAACAGAGAATGAGATGGTTGGATGGCATCATAGACTCAACAGACATGAGTTTGAGCAAACTCTGGGAATAGCAAAGGAGGGGAACCCTGGTGTGCTGCAGTTTAAGGGGTCACAAAGAGTCACACATGACTTAGGGACTGAACAACAACAATAAAACTCACTAGGAATTTGATAGAAACAGAAATGGGGATGTTGCAAAGAATCACTAGATACTTTGTCTTTTCTAGATAAAGCAACCCCCAAGTCTTCAAATCTATTTACAACTCAATTTCTTGTCTCTTCATTATGTTATATTGCTGTTACCTTTTAGGATTTGAGCTAGCAGCTGATCTCCACTGCCACAGATTTTGGTTTTGAATGTACTTGAGATTCTTCACATTTATTGAAAGTAGAGAGTAAAATACTACACTCAAGAAGTAGAACTCCAAAGTCAGGAGAACTGAAAAGGCAGTCTGAGTGTCATGCAGGGATTGTGTGAACTACATACTTTATGTAACCACATACTATAAAAATAAGCATTAAGACCAGAAAATTCACATGTAAAAACATACTGCTACTGTTGTTCAGTTGTTAAGTCATATCTGACTCTTTTTGTGACCCCATGGACTACAGCCTCCCAGCCTCCTCTGTCCATGGGATTTTCTAGTCTAGAATACTGGAGTGGTTGCCATTTTCTTCTCCAGGTGATCTTCCTGACCCAGGGAACAAACCTGTGTCTCCTGCATTAGCAGCTGGATTCTTTATCGCTGAGCCACTGGGAAAGCCCCCAAAACATATTACAATGCTAGAACATGTTTCAAGAGGAACAGAATGTTGTGTTATCATGTTTTTAACTGAGGAGACTTGTATATTACACTGCTGAATCAATAGGAAATTTATAAGAAAAAGTGACTGTCTTTGATGATAGCCATATGGTTTTCAAGTCTATTATTTGTTTTGAAAGACTTATTCACTAGCAGCTTTTCAGGTATGTGATAGAGCAGAGATATTTACTCAACCTATATCTACATCAAGACATTTTACCCATTAAAAAAGATAAATAGATCCTTCATGTGCATACTAAGTCACTTTAGTTGTGTCTGACTCTTTTTGACCCTATGTACAATATAGTCCACCATGCTGCTCTGTCCAGGGGATTCTCCAGGCAAGAATAAAGGAGGGGGTTGCCATGCCCTCCTCCAGGGATCTTCCCTACCCAGGGATCAAAATCCATGTCTCATATTTGCTGCATTGGTAGGCAGGTTCTTTACCATTAGTTCCACCTGGGAAGCCCAAATAGATCCTTTGCTACTGCTGCTAAGTCACGTCAGTCGTGTCCGACTCTGTGCGACCCCATAGACGGCAGCCCACCAGGCTCTGCCGTCCCTGGGATTCTCCAGGCAAGAACACTGGAGTGGGTTGCCATTGCCTTCTCCATTGTGTGAAAGTGAAAAATGAAAGTGAAGTCGCTCGGTCACGTCCAACTAGTAGCGACCCACCAGGCTCCTCCATCCATAGGATTTTCTAGGCAAGAGTACTGGAGTGGCTTGCCATTGCCTTCTCTGAATAGATCCTTTACTACCTAGAATTTTATTGGAAGTTACTGTGGCTCAGAGGTTAAAGCATCTGCCTGCAATGCGGAAGACCTGAGTTCAATCCCTGGGTCCGATTCCTGCATCAGGAAGATCCTCTGGAGAAGGAAATGGCAACCCCCTCCAGTATTCTTTCCTGGAGACTCCCATGGGCCACACAGTTGGACACGACCGAATGACTTCACTTTCACTTTCTTTCACTTTGAAAGTCAATCACATGTAGGTACCATGTGTTTATGGACCAACCTTCAAGTTTGCTTTCTAATTTTAGGATGTCGATGTTTACTTTTGTTCCTTTCATTGTTCAAGTTTTCCATCAATTAATTTACTCTATTTATTGGGTGAGGACAGTCAAATTTATCACCATCCATGGCTCATTCTGAATGTTTAAATCATGGCATATATCATTCTTTTATTGAGATACTTACCTCAAAACTCCTTATCCAGAATCATATCGATATATCAGTTCAGTTCAGTTCAGTCGCTCAGTTGTGTCTGACTATTTGCGACCCCATGAATCGCAGCACGCCAGGCCTCCCTGTCCAACACCAACACCCGGAGTTCACTGAGACTCACATTCATCGAGTCAGGGATGCCATCCAGCCATCTCATTCTCTGTTGTCCCCTTCTCTTTCTGCCCCCAATCCCTCCCAGCATCAGGGTCTTCTCCAATGAGTCAACTCTTCTCATGAGGTGGCCAAAGTATTGGAGTTTCAGCTTCAGCATCAGTCCTTCCAATGAGCACCCAGGACTGATCTTCTTTAGAATGGACTACTTGGATCTCCTTGCAGTCCAAGGGACTCTCAAGTCTTCTCCAACACCACAGTTCAAAAGCATCAGTTTTCAGCACTCAGCTTTTTTCACAGTCTAACTCTCATATCCATACATGGCCACTGGAAAAATCATAGCCTTGACTAGAGTCTGCACCTTTGTTGGGAAAGGAATGTCTCTGCTTTTTAATATGTTATCTAGGATGGTCATAACTTTCCTTCCAAGGAGTAAGCATCGTTTAATTTCACAGCTGCAATCAGCATCTGCAGTGATTTGGGAGCCTCAGAAAATAAAGTCTGACACTGTTTCCACATCTATTTCCCATGAAGTGATGGGACCAGATGCCATGATCTTTGTTTTCTGAATGTTCAGCATTAAGTCAACTTTTTCACTCTCCTCTTTCCTTTTCATCAAAAGGCTTTTTGGTTCCTCTTCACTTTCTGCCATAAGGGTGGTGTCACCTGCATATCTGAGGTGATTGATATTTCTCCCTGCAATCTTGACTCCTGCTTGTGCATCTTCCAGCCCAGCATTTCTCATGATGTACTCTGCATAGAAGTTAAATAAGCAGGGTGACAATGTACAGCCTTGACGTACTCCTTTTCCTATTTGGAACAAGTCTGTTGTTCCATGTCCAGTTCTAACTGTTGCTTCCTGACCTGCATATAGGTTTCTCAACAAGGAAGGTCAGGTGGTCTAGTATTCCCATCTCTTTCAGAGTTTTCCACAGTTTATTGTGATCCACACAGTCAAAGGCTTTGGCATAGTCAATAAAGCAGAAATAGATGTTTTTCTGGAACTCTCTTGCTTTTTCCATGATCCAGCAGATGTTGGCAATTTGAACTCTAGTTCCTCTCTGCCTTCTCTAAAACCAGCTCGAACATTTTAAAGTTCATGGTTTACATACTACTGAAGCCTGGCTTGGAAAATTTTGAGCATTACTTTGCTAGCTTCTGAGATGAGTGCAATTGTGTGGTAACTGAGCATTCTTTGGCATTGCCTTTCTTTGGGATTGGAATGAAAACTGACCTTTTCCAGTCCTGTGGTCACTGATAAGTTTTCCAAAGTTGCTGGCATATTGAGTGCAGCACTTTCACAGCATCATCTTTCAGGATTTGGAATAGCTCAACTGGAATTCCATCACCTCCACTAGCTTTGTTCGTAGTGATGCTTTCTAAGGCCCACTTGACTTCACTTTCCAGGATGTCTGGCTCTAGGTCAGTGATCACACCATGGTGATTATCTTGGTCGTGAAGCTCTTTTTTGTACAGTTCTTCTGTGTATTCTTGCCACCTCTTCTTAATATCTTCTGCTTCTCTTAGGTCCATACCGTTTCTGTCCTTTATCGAGCCCATCTTTGCATGAAATGTTCCCTTGATATCTCTAATTTTCTTGAAGAGATCTCTAGTCTTTCCCATTCTGTTGTTTTCCTCTGTTTCTTTGCACTGATCGCTGAGGAAGGCTTTCTTATCTCTTCTTGCTATTCTTTGGAACTCTGCATTCAGATGCTTATATCTTTCCTTTTCTCCTTTGCTTTTCACTTCTCTTCTTTTCACAGCTATTTGTAAGGCCTCCTCAGACAGCCGTTTTGCTTTTTTTTGCATATAGACATTAAATTTCTGCCTTTAGTTTACAATCTTAATTTTCCCTCACTAGATTTAACAGAACAACATTGGAATTAGAACATGTGTTTCTCACCTTTCTAAAAGAGAGAAGGAATTACATTTCCAGTCTATATTTTATTAAAGGAATAATGAATGATTTCCAGAATTTTTCAGAAATGAGTAGGAATACAATGGCCATTGTTTGCTTGATAAAGAGGAAAACAATTTGTTGCACGTGTTTACTCAAAATGAGAGGCCATATAAAAGATAACTGCTCAATATGCTAGAAAACTAGAAAACTCAAAGAAGCGTGCAATTTGATAATAATGTATGCTTCTAAACTATTTACATGGCATACAAAAATTCATTAATTATCAATTATTTGACCAATTATAACTACTGCCATTCTCAAAAATTAAACCAGTTTGTATTATGCGTCCTTTGTTGATGTGATCTGTTTTGTTTGGGAAGATGTGGCTTAGTTATTCTGAATTACTGCATTACTTTATTTTTAAAGCTAAAGATTTGAGAAGTCAATTATTCATTTAGGTCATTTTCAATACACAGTGTTTGATTTCCATTAATAAAATAACTATTAAAATATAGTAGAAAAAATAGAGAAATTCATGTGTAAGAACTTTAACCAGAATATATTAATATACATATTAAACAAATTTTACTGTTAATAGAGATTATAAACTGGTTACAAAGCAGGTACAGAAATTTCAAAATATACAGTCCTGGCTTTGAAAATTATCATTGCATTGGGCATATAACTTAGGGCTAATGCAATAGGTTGTGATGATTGTTTGGATAGCTAATGTTTATTTGATATTTATATCTTAGCCAGTCTAGTATATCTTCCCCTTCTGATAATGACATTCTTTATTTCCTTTTAGGAACTGTATCCATTGGGTTATAGTGGAGCTACCAATTGATGTGTCTTGACCTTGAGTGATGGTCATGTTAATAGATCAGCCAACCAAATTATCCTACATTTCTGTACACAGCCACAGTTCAGGAATAAATGCTAACCCAAAGCATGGGCACTTTATATTCTTTCTTGATATTGTTGCTTGGGAAGATGACATAAACACAGAACTGTCAGAGCTATTCTGCCATACATGAAGAAAGCCTGCCTAAGAATTAAGCAAACAGAGTAAAATGAAACCTTTAAAGAGATGAGACTATCTAGAGATATATGGATATGTTATACCTGACAATTTTGTTGAAGCACTTGGATCCAATAGCTTCAAGGCCAGTATGAACAATGGGTTTTCAGTTGTGTGCTGGCATTTTAAATCAAATTGAACTGGACTTCAATCACCTGCATGCAAGAAGTCCTGACCAATACATATTTCATAGGGTTCTTATAAGAAGAAGATGTGAAAAGTGTCTACCAGAGTACCTGGATGTAGTGAATACTCAATAAAGAATTTCACTATTAAAAATATGTGTGTCATTTTAGTCATATTACTTATGATAAGCATGATCAATAGTATCGTTATGGGAACCAGAATGCTAGGATTTAAATACAATCACTATAAAGTTGATGGTGACTTCGGGCAAGTTACTAAGCCAGAGTAAATTTCAGTTTCTTCATTACAAAGGGGGAAAGGAATAGATAATGACATTGTCTTATAAATTTAGAGAGATAACTAAATGTCAAACAATGAAGAAGAATTAGATAACTGTACTCAAGAAATAATGTTATTCTTACTTTTCTTATCCTATTCAAAAACTGCAAAATTTGTAAGAAAACATATATATCCTTTAATCCAATAATTCACTGAAATCTCTTGCAAAACCTAAGCTATTCTTCTACATTTAAATAGTAGTATCTCTTCTTTTGAAAAAGGCTTTTCCCAAATTTAAAGGATCCTGCTTATATTGATCCAAAAATGTGGGTTTTTAAAACCTCTACTCACTGAACTATTTCTATCCCTGATTCATGCAAATTCAGACTAATGCCTTCCTCATATGACATTCTTTCAAACAACTAAAGGCAGTTACTATGTACTTCATAATTAGGGTTGCCATAAAATCCTTGTCAAAACTAAGACACTTATGTAAATAAAAGGAGTAATATTAAAAGTATGTTAGGATAACAGATATGTACTATACTAGGGGAACTGGGATGTATGTTCACCCTTCATGATGCTTGCTCAATATTGGGTAAAATATTCTCAGTACCTTTAACTCTTCATGGTATAGGACCGACTCTTTTTTAATGTGGTATTCTTAATTTATCTAAATCTCTACTTTAGTTTAGACTCCCCGTGAGCTGAATTCAAGATTCCAAAGGAAAACATGTACTTTCAAAAGCTCTACAGAAGAGATCATCAAAGCAGTTCTTTGTAGGCAGAACGAATAATCACATAATCACAGCATTTTGCAGCAATTTTTTTTTTTCTGTTTCAGTATATTCTGAACACTCAGCTGAATGCTATCTGAATGCAACTGAAACTTTAATGAGAATCTAAAGCTTTCATTTTAGTCATCACACTGAGGGAAAAAACTAGGAGCTATGAGTAGAAGAACAAAACTTAAAGTACAAGGTTAAACAGGGAAAAATGAATAGATGGATGAAGTGGCTGAAGGAGCCAGGCTCCTAAAGAAAAAAAAATCTATTTTTAAACACTCTATTAAGAAGCTGGGGATTTTAGTTGAACATCAAGATAACTCTTCAAAAAAACAAAACAAATACACGCATATATGTTTGTACCATACTTTATGTTCTTAGCAGTAGTTCAAGTTTAGTTCAATGTGGTTGTATTAGTGCTATACATTATTGGTAAATTCAGTTTGTACATTTTTCCTAAAAAAATGTTGACGGTTATTATACTGCAGCTTTTAGTGTTTGGAAGCAGTAAGCGATGCTTTAACTGCTTCAGATTAAAAAAAAAAATCACAAAAATGCGTATTATTTAAAACAGTCTTAGAATCCTGAGCCACATTTTACAATAGGCAAAATTAGGAATTAAGATAAATCAAACTATATTCTCTCTCTCCTCTTTTTCTCCCCTCTCTCTCTCTCATGAAAGGTCAATTAACTTTATATCTTTCATTGATAAATACAATTTTGCACTAATTTATAAACATGCCATGCTCCTTCTTGAAATCAAGGAAATAATATTCCACCACTAACTTGGGACTATGCCTACAAGTTGATGTATGTGTGCACAGCCCATTGTTTTTTATGGTTGCGCAGTGTTCCGTGGCATATACACCCCACAGTTTGTTTAAACATCTACCTGTTAAAGAACATCTGGTTTGATTCTCATTTTTGGCTACTACAAATAAAACAAATAGTATATACAATGTTGTTAATATTCATGTGCAGGACTTTGAGCAAACCTAAGCTTTGTTTTTCCAGGATAAATGATCAAGAGTGAAATTGCTATGCCATATGCACACTGCTTGTTTAGTTTTATACAAAAATGTCAAATTATTTTCTGGAGAGACTGTCTTATTTTATATTCTCAGCAGCAATGTATGAGTGATTCAGCTTCTCCAAATCCTTGCCCATATTTGATACTATCACTATTTATTATTTTAACTATTCACTAGGTATATAGTGATATTTCATTGTAGGCTTCATTTGCATTTTTCTAATGGTTAATGATACTGAACATATTTTCATGTGCTTATTTGCCATCTGCAGATCCTCTTCAGTGAAATGTCTGTGATTCTTTTGTCCAGTTTCTAACTGCATTTTTTCTTTTGAGTTTTGACAGTTCTTTATATATCCTAGGTACTAGTTTTTTGTCAGATAAGACATTTGCAAATATTTTTCCCATTCTGTAGTTTGAATTTACATTCTCTTTACATGGGTTTTTGCCAAATTATATGTTTTTAAAATTGTGATGAGATCCAATATATCATCTTTTCTTTTCATATATTGTGCTTTTGGGGTCAATCTAGGAACTTTGCCTAACCCTGGTTCCAGGAGATTTTCTACTTCTTGTTGTTTGTTTTCTCCCAAGAACTTTAGAGTCTACATTTAAAATTTAAGTCTGTAATCCATTTTGAGTTAATTTCTGTAGATTTATTAGGAACTTTTAATGTAGACATTCACGCTATATGAAAATAGTTTTATTACTTTCTTTTCCAATCTGCATGTCCCTTATTTTCTTTTTGACTTACTGGAGTGACTAGAATTTCAAGAATTACATTGAACAGGAGTAGTGATATTGCCTTGATCATGATCTTTAATTGATGAATATTTAGTTTTAACCATTAAGCATAAAGTTAGCTCTACGTTTTTTGAAAACAATCTTTATCATGTTATTAACTACCCTTTATTTTTAACTTGCTAAAGGTTTTTGCTACTAACAAGCACTAGAAATTTTTCATTTTTTTTTCTGTGTCAACTGGTATGATCATATATTTCTTCTATAGCTTGTTAATATTATCAATTATATTGATTGATTTTAAATGTTTAGTCAGACTTGAATATCTAGAATAAATTTTGAATAGTTATGGTGTATAATTATTTTTACATTGCTAGATCTGGTTTGCTAATATTTTGTTAAGGATTCTTGTATCTAAGATAAGTCATATTGGTCTGGCTGATTTTGGGGAAAAGTAATACTGGTCTCATAAAATGAGATGGAAAGATCTCCTTCCTCTTATATTTCCTTAAATGTTTCACAGAATTCTTAAGTGCACTGACTCTGTCCTCAGTCCCTTATATTTCATTATTGAACCAATTTGGCAAGTTTTAACTGTTCTTTCTTGAGATATTTTTTAAAATTATGTACTTCCCATTTGATTTTTCTTTATCATTTCTACGTGCCTTGATTTTCTTTTCTTTTATTTGTTCCAAGTGAACTTATAATTCCTTGTTGATTATAGTTTTATAATGGCTAATTTAGAATTCCTTCAAGATACTACATCATAGTGTTATCATCAGTTGATTGCCTTTTCTTAATCAAGTCGTGATTTTCTTGGTTCTTGCTATGATATGTAATTTTCAATTGTAGAAACTTTGTCATTTTAGAAGTGTCTAGTTTCTATTAAAATCTTTTATTTTAGTAGGAATCTTAGTCTGTTAAGGTTGCTCTAACAGAATACCATAGACTTGGTAGTTTATAGATAGCAGAATTTATTTTTTCAGTTCTGGATGCAGAGAAGGCCAAAATTAAAGGACTGGAAGATTTTTTGCCTAGTGATGGCTCACTTCATGGTTTATAAGGAGCCATATTTTCACTGTGTCCTAACACAGTATAAGGGACAAGGAAAAATCCTGAGGTCTCTCTCACAAGGGCACTAATCACATTCACGAGGGCTCTAATATCATAACTTAATAATCTCCCAAAATCTCCAATGTCATATAACATTGCCATATAACATCAAGCCTTTCTCCTAACTTCAGGACAATAATCACAACCCCAATCAAATAGCAGGCTGGTGCTAAACAAGGCACCAGTATTTCACAGGATATTTTTAATACAGACACATGGGGTAGAAGGATAGAGATCATGATAATAGCAATCAGTCAGAAATTCAGGCCCACATGCTTTATTCTCATTTTTTTTTTTTTTTTGATGGCAGGAGATGGGGGAAGATACATGAAGAACTATATGTTGTTTTTAAAACTTTCACCAAGACATAGCCACTCACATTTCATCAGTCACAATAGGTTACCTATCAACACCTAACATCAAAATGAGTAGGAAGTGAAATCTTATGTTGTAGCCAGAAGAAGGAGAATAAGTATGTACACAACAGTTGGCAATATATCCATTGGCTGCATTGGCCCCATCTTAAAAACACTTCTTTCACTTACAGAACCATCAGCGTATAGCTGTGCAAATTTGCATGAATTTACTACAACTCTGAAACAGTTAACAAGATATTTGCCCCCTTGCCATATGTCCAAAGACAGAATAATTACACATATGCACTAGAGCAAATAATAATGTTACATGCCATTGCAGGTTTCAATGACATATTATCCTTACAAACTTTTGGATTCTCAATTTTTCATGTTACCATGTATTTCTCAAGTGAATATACCTTAGAATTTTATAAAGAAGTAAGACACAAGCTGTACCCTAAGATAGTTATAGTCTATTAAGGAAAAAAGACTAGGACAGAAATAACAATGACATAAGGTTGAATATTGGAACCAAAGGAGAAGTAAAGCCTTTGGGACACAGGGGAGAATGATCATGGTGGTGGTGTTGCAAAGTAGTGTTCATGAGAGGTTTGATGGATAAGTAGGACTTGCGAGACAATAACTGTTAAACCTGTAGTAGGCTTACTATGTGCCACGAACTGCTTTGTACGATTTACTTAACATTATCTTACTTATTCCTCACTGTAACTTTTGTACTATATGTTTTAGACAAAGATTTTGTTTAGTACAAACTTTTGTACTATATTTTTGTACTTATTTTCTAGACAAATTTTAACTTCTGTACTATAATTTTATACTAAAATTTAACTCAGGCTGAGACAGATCTTGACATCCCACAGTTGGTAGGTAACAGAGCTGGGATTCAAACTTGGCGAATTTCACTCTAGGACCACTATATTCCACTGCATCCCACCATTTTGAAATAGTATCTTAAGGAGAAATTAAAGCAAAAAGAAGTACAAATGGGAAATGTGTAGCTATGTTCTGGGAGCAATACTAAGGCCAGAGGAGCCTGGTAAGCTGCAGTCCATGGGGTCGCTAGGAGTCAGACACAACTGAGCGACTTCACTTTCACGTTTCACTTTCATGCATTGGAGAAGGAAATGGCAACCCACTCCAGTGTTCTTGCCTGGAGAATCCCAGGGACGGGGGAGCTTGGTGGGCTGCCTTCTCTGGGGTCACACAGAGTCAGACACAACTGAAGTGACTTAGCAGCAGCAGCAAGACATTTTTTAAGGAAGAGTAAATAGGTTTAAAGTCAAATCTTGCCAGAAAGATTTGTCTACAATCACAAAAATAAAGAAATATGTCTGTATGAGAAAGGAAGTTTTAGGTGACTGTTAATTTCTAAAATAGTATATTACAGGCATCATGGTAAACGTTCATAATGATATATATGTCAACATTTTACTTGAAATCAAATTACTTTGTACTTTTGCCTAAGTCATTATAATGACACTGTTTCAAAGATATTAGGCCTTTTGTTTAGCTTAATGTTTTTTTACTGCGAGAGGAAACATTTAACCTGGCTCTGTTTTCCATCTCAGTAATATCCAACAGAGGGTCTGGAGATCATGAATGTGGCCCTTTTCAAATGTATGAAAATGGCTTGGCTTTATCCGATTTCTTTTTGCGCCAACCAAACATGCCAGGACTCAAACTCCCAAGTAAACCATTAGGGCCATAGGCCTAATTAAACATGACCAGGCTGCTAGTATCCTCATTATCATTATTTTAAGAGAGTATAAACTTGGGTGTATGTATCAGAATGACTGACTTAAGCTATTAGTCATTGAACTATTGAACATTAACTTGAACTAGTACTTCAAAATACTTTAACTTTATGTCTATGGCACTAATGACATAAAATATACCTTAAAATGGAGGCTAATTATTAAATTTAAAAATTAATTTCTACCTTATAAAGCTATTTAATATTTCATTCTTATTCAAATAACTACTAATCCTGTCTGATTTGAATTTCAAATAAAATTGTTTTTCTTAATGGAATAGCCATGTTTAATTTATACATGTGCAAATTAATTATATATATATCCATTCAATAAAAGAAAAAACATTTCAACAAGATGTGAAATAACCAGTTGCACAATTAGCAATGAGAAATTTACATTAAATGAATTAAGTGCAATACAATATCCCTCTTCTAGCTTTTGTTCCCACCCCCACCCTCCATTCCCTCCCTCCTTTCTTTCTTTGCTACTGATTGCTGCTGCTGCTACTGCTGCTAAGTCACTTTAGTCCTGTCTGACTCTGTGTGACCCCAGAGATGGCAGCCCACCAGGCTCCCTGTCCCTGGGATCTAAGGGTACAGTTTTAGCACCAGCCTTGGGACATGGATTTAAAACATTTTGCCCTACTGTGTTTTACGATTGCAAAGAATTACAAAAAAAAGTTTATGCACACATTTTCAGATGATTTATATGATTCATATTAAATAAACAGGCTTATATTGAATTAACTCAAATAACTTAATGATTATAAAACAATTTATTTCTAAATAAACACTAAAAAGGAAGAAACATTTTCTATTTGTGCAATGATAAGCACTCAGTTTCTACAAAAATACTTGTGGCATACAAGATATTCTAGAAAGATGATTTGAATAAGTAAACAAAGTAAATTCTAAGAGAATGACTGACACCTTTTTTCTATTAAAATGTTCTAATTGCTACCATAGTATAGAGAAAGACGTTCGTGCTCTAAAATTTCTAACAGGAGATGCAGGTTCATTTCCTGGGTTGGGAAGATGCCCTGCAGGAGGAAATGGCAACCCATTCCAGAATTCTTACCTGGACAATTCCATGGACAGAAGAGCCAGGTAGGCTACAGTCCATGGGGTTGCAAAGAGTCGGACATGACTGAGCACACAGACCTACAACTGACTAAATATTTCACAGATTTATACACCTTAAAAATATTTTAAAATGATAAAATAATTTAGATGATATAAACAAATTTCTTCTAACACTTCATGAAATGGATAGTCTCCACTCAGAGAACTGCAAGATGGGGCAGAAGGCAGGAAGCTGTTATAAGCTAAAGAATAAGGAACAAGGAATAGAAAATATTTGACTGTCTGAGGCCACACAGTCAACTATGATTAGGAAGAAAAGGCGCAGAATTGAGGGTTGGCTGACTGCATATATGGAGTTTCTAGTCAAGAAAAGCATTTACAGGAATATGAAAGTTACCTTAGATTCAGATTACTGACATGGCACCAAGGCAGAAGCAGCCCTATTTTGGTCCAGAAACTTATTTCAACAAATGTTTATTAAATACCAGCTATTTAAAGTATTCATTAGTTCACCAATTTAACTTATTTGAGGGTATGTGACTCCGCATAGACTGTAGCCTGCCAGGCTCCTCTGTCCATGGAATTCTCCAGGCAAGAATACTGGAGTGGGTGGCTATTCCCTCCTCCAAGGGATCTTCCTGACTTAGGGATCAAACTCTGATCTCCTACATTGCAGGCAGATTCTTTACTATCTGAACCACAAGGGGAGTTCTAAGATGATCTAATATGACTATTATATAAGATCAGTTGAATTTACAGGAAAAGGCTCTAAACAGTTGATTAACAATATAAAACACATCACAAAGAGAAATAGAATGATTTTAAACTACTGTTTCTGTAGTTGGTATCACACACAAAACTCTCACAAAAAATAGGAAATCAGTCCTGAATATTCATTGGAAGGAGTGATGCTGAAGCTGAAACTCCAATACTTTGGCCATCTCATTCAAAGAACTGACTCATTTGAAAAGATCCTGATGCTGGGAATGATCGAAGGCGGGAGGAGAAGGGGATGCCAGAGAATGAGATGGTTGGATGGCATCACTGACTCAATGGACATAAGCTTGAATAAGCTCCAGGAGTTGGTGATGGGTAGGGAAGCCTGGTGTGCTGCATTCCATGGGGTCGCAAAGAGCCTGACGTGACTGAGCGACTGAAATGAACTGAACAACAACGAAAAAAAATCATATAACTTGAATAGTTTAATGTTGTTTTCTCTCTTTTTTGGAGCAAAGCTGAAATATTATCAATGAACTTAGTTGAGATGATCTATATTCCAAAAGAGATATGTAAATTCAAAGTTATTATTTTTTAAGTTCTTTTTCCAGAACTCGATGTAATCTCTGGTACATGATTACTTTCATTGCTCACTCCTGAAATCTTTAGAGTAGGATAAAACTTTACATTACAATGTCACTGAATTGGCTGTGCTCAGTGACAAAGCCAGCGCAGTATGGGCACAGGGAGCCCTGTTGAGAAAGAGAATGTGCCTGGTTTAGGAATTTGGGAAACAATATAGTAGCATTTTTCTTGTCTATCTATAGCTAGAACATTTTTTGAACTGGATAACAACAGGAATAAATTACAAATGTATGTCCCTGAATGTTTGTTTTTAATTGCCCTTACCCTCCTCTCAGGACAATTCTTTTTATATGCTGATGCTAATTAAATTTTCACATTTTAATTATAATGATGATGATAATAATGATGATGACCACAATATGAGTAATTAAAAAATGCTTTACATGTGTTAACCAAAATTTGAGAAACAGATACCTGAGCCACTGGGGAAGCCCCATGGAATATTAATAGAACAATTTAAAATTTCAATATTTCTTCTCTTACAAAGATAACAAATAGAAAACAAACAAAAAAAATCACAACAAGAAATATACACTATATAAGGGAAAAGCATTATGTTTAAGTAAACTTCATGACTTTTTCCCTACGTCTTGAACACAGGGCCTTTTTTTGTTGTTTGTTTTTAATGGCTTCTACAAATTATAGAGCTATCCTTGTAAGGATAGATTATTACTATCATTCCTATGTTACAGATGAGGAAACTAAGACCTACAAGGATTAATTAATTTTCTCAAACAGCTAATAAATGAAGGAAGAATCTTAAACACAACAGTAAAGAACTGGAACCTATGAACTAAACCACTACTTCAAAAAGCATGTGCATGGTTGCTAAGTCACTTCAGTTGCTACGCTATGGACTGTAGACCACCAGGTTCCTCTGTCCATGGGATTCTCCAGGCAAGAATATTGGAGTGGAATATTCCAAGACCCAGGGGATCTTCCTGACCCAGGGTATTGAATCCCTTTCTCTTATGTCTCCTGCATTAGCAGGTGGGTTCTTTAACACTGGTGCCACCTGGGAAGCCCAAATCAAGAAGTATACTACAGCAAAAATAAATACAGGATTTAAAAGACCTGTCTGCACCTAACAGATACTGCTGGTTGGCCTGAGGGCAAACAACTACCTGGGCAGGAACACAGCCCCACGGATCAGTAGATCAGCTGCCTAAAGACTTCCTGAGCCCACAGTCATCTGCAGACAGTCACTTACAGAGGGCTGAGGCATGGCTCTACCCACCAGTGGACAGGCATAAGCCTCAGAGTCTATTGAACTGTGACTCTGTCCACTGCTGAACCAGCATTAGTCCTGGGGAACCCCTGGGGTTTTTCAACCATGTTCTCCAAGAGACCATGCCCCACTAATCATCAGCCATCAGCATCTACACAAAGTAACATCTGGCAACCAACTGGGCTAGGAGACAGCCAAGCCTGTCAGACCCTCCCCCCTAGAGTCAACTTGCCACAACAGAAGGACCTACATAGCCTTCTTGGGGGGACCCCTAGAGCATGTTGCTTGGATAACAAGAGGAGAGTATGCTGCTTGGAGGCACAGGGCATCTCCAACAGAAGGCCACTTCTCCAAGATCAAGAAAAGTAACCTACCACATATACGAAAATACATGGAAGCAACCTAGATGTTCATCAGCAGACGAATGGATCAGAAAGATGTGGTACATATACACAATGGAGTATTACTCAGCTATTAAAAATAATGCATTTGAATCAGTTCTAATGAGGTGGATGAAACTGGAGCCTATTATACAGAGCGAAGTAAGTCAGAAAGAAAAACATTAATACAGTATATTAACGCATATATATGGAATTTAGAAAGATGGTAACAATGACCATATATGCAAGATAGCAAAAGAGACACAGATATAAAGAACAGACTTTTGGACTCTGTGGGAGAAGGCAAGGGTAGGATGATTTGAGAGAATAGCATTGAAACATGTACATTATCATATGTGAAATAGACCGCCAGTCCAGATTTGATGCATGAGGCAGAGTGCTCAGGGCTGGTACACTGGGATGACCGTGAGGGATGGGATGGGGAGGGGAGGTGGGAGGGGGGTTCAGGATGGGGGACACATGTACACCCATGGCTGATTCATGCCAATGTATGGCAAAAACCACTACAATTTTGTAAAGTAATTAGCCTCCAATTAAAATAAATAAGTTTTTAAAAATCCATCCATTAAAAAAAAAAGAAAATACAAATAGCAACTCAGACAAAAACGAGGCTACAGAGGAACATTTTCCAAAGGAACAAAAACCCCAGATTGGACATTAATACATGTATTATTAGTGAGAATAATTCCGGCAAATACTTCTCACTTGCAACCAACCTTTTATAATACGTCAAAAAAATATTCTGATTAAAAACTCTAGCTAATAACTCAATAGCAAGACAAAATGCTTCAATAAATCATTAACATTCTTCAATGAAATCAATTCTTAACTTGGCCCTATATGTTTATTCATCTATTTAAATGCAATGATTTGTGTGTCCAAAGACCTATCATTTTGCATTTATTTGACATTTAAATTGATACCATCAAAGCAAGTTCACTCATCATCTATCTATTCAGCACATGATATTATTTAAGAAATGTCTTGCTTTTAATTTATTCACTTATATAGTAGTTTCTCACCTGAAATTTGTAGATTATATTTGAACAATGATCAACTGAAAAAATATCAAATGTTTAAAAAAAGACAAAAATTACAAACTTTTAAAATGAAGGGAGGAAAGCATGTGAATGCTGAACTAAATTCAACTCCTTGCCTAGTTAGGTGAGATTTGTCAGACAAAACTTAAAGATGAGATTTCAATTTATAATTGTGCAAATGAAAAATGACTTTAAGATTCTTTGGTGGAAATGACTTTGAAGGCTTCTCTCTGAAAACATTATTTTAATTTTGGGGAACACATAAACCTCTATGTCTTAATTCTCAGAGCAGAGAATGTTAGTGTTTTTCCATTGACAAAAAGAAAAAGATCAAGCTTCTGAGTGTTTAACTTCCAGGTTACAGGTGCAAGAACAGAAATTTTTACTGGCAAGTTCCTGCATAGCTGACTTTTTCCTTTAGCTAAGGGAACCAATTTATCTTTCACTAAGGGGAATAAAAGGAAAATGATTTTGATCTTGGTCTTTCAGTGCTTTAGCAAACACTACAATTATGTATTCCTAAAATTCAGTCAGGATAATTTGTACTTTCTGAGATAACATCCATAAAGTGAAATGATGATGATCTTCAGACGTTTGAAGAATGTATCCCTTGAGTTAAAATTACTTTGTATCTCTTTCTCTTTATAAATATACTGATTTTTTCATGTCTTCATCTTTTATTTTTTCTTCTTTCTGATCTTCTAAATATGGCTTAAGTTATTATTTTCTCCATTTCTGTTAATCAATAATATAAAATAATTTTATAATGCATCTTTAAAATATTCTCTGTCCTAGGCACTTTCACATAATTATGCCACTTAATGCTCACAATAATCCATTAAAAGAGTTGATATAAAGCTTATTGTTATTATATGTGAAAAATGACGCTCAGATTAATAATCATGATATATCAGATATTTAGTAAGAGATGCATACATGCTTCCAATATTAACCTTTTACTCCTCCCTGTTTCTGCAGTTATCTATCTCTTATAGTACTGTATCTCTTTATTTCTATCTCAGTCTTAGTGTTCACCCTCTCTTGTTCTCATTTTCTCTATGTATCTGTTAGTTGTACTTCCTTCGATTTTCTGTTACTTTTTCATTTCTCTTTTTACTTCCCTGCTTAATCTTGTTGAATCTCTATATTAGCTATCTTTAAAACAAATTTGGTAGGGTTTTGATACCTATGGAATTAAGTTTTATGCACGCTGTTACCATTTTTAAAGCACATAAGGGACCTTTTTTCTCTTGCTTTTGTTGCTACAAAATATGTACACTATGTAGCTGCTGCTACTGCTGCTGCTGCTAAGTTGCTTCAGTCGTGTCCGACTCTGTGCAATCCCAGAGATGGCAGCCCACCAGGCTCCCCCGTCCCTGGGATTCTCCAGGCAAGAACACTGGACTCGTTTGCCATTTCCTTCTCCAATGCATGAAAGTGAAAAGTGAAAGTGAAGTTGCTCAGTCGTGCCCGACCCTCAGTGACCCAGGGACTGCAGCCTTCCAGGCTCCTCCATCCATGGGATTTTTAGGCAACAGTACTGGAGTGGGTTGCCATAGATATATACATATGAGGTGTGTTTTCCTTCTAAGACGCCACAGCATCTCTCCACTTGCTTGCCTTACTTTGTTTCTTTTCTCTTTCTTTTCACCCTTTTTCCTTAAGCTCTGCTTTAAGATTTTATTTGCATCTTCCCTGCATGTAAATCCATCAGAAAAGAGAATTAGCATCTGGGTCAGTATAATTACAGACACATACATTTAAGGGTGAAAAAAAATGACTCCTATCTCAGAAAACAAAACAAAAAAAGAATCAATATTTTCCCTTTTAAAGTTCTATTTTTGGAAATGGTTTCTACTCAGAAAAACAAGCCTAAATATTTAAAGAGCTCTTATTTTTAAAGTCTTTCCTAAAAATAAGTGGTGATTCAAGAAATGAAAACTACCAGTATGGTATGGTATCATTTATTCCTCATTATTTCTTTCTCTCATCCTAATATTTTATTTTATGGTCTTAGCATATTCATATTTACTTATAAATAAAAGTATAATTACTGAAAAGAAAATGACAAAAAGTGTGTTCACTTACAAAGAACAGAATGATTGCTCAATTAAGCTATAGCTGCAGGAAAGTAAAAAAATAATTTGTGAAATATGCATGTGAAATGCGCCTATACATTTTCCAGGCTCCTGCTTTCTTTCATTTGTATCTCTATGTACAGAATACTGCCCTGCAGAAACAAACAGCCATATTAGACATCTCTGCACAGCTGCTGGGCAAGGTAAGTTTATTAAAACTTTAGGGTAGATATTTAAAATACATGTCAACTTTTTCTAATGTCAGGGAAACTAATGAAAAGTGCATATATATATGTTCATTGTATCTTTTCTAATTCACACCTCACACAAACTTATATTCTCATCCAGTAGATGCAATGCTTTCTAGAGTTGTCAAACGTAGCGTTGATACATCTGTATATGCATAAATGTAGATAGTGATTAAAACTGCTAGTGAATTGTAGACCAAAATCTAATATAAATAATTTACAGCAAAAGTTTCTCTACATTTTGTTTCTCTGTAAAGATACATTTTTGGGGGTAAGGAGACAAATTCTCAAATTAGAAACATAGACTCCAGGAAATAAAAGAACGATTGTGAACTTATATCTTTACTAGTTACACTGGAAATGTTTTATTACGTAGTTTTTGCCAAGCTTTGAAAATTGAGGACTTAAAAAAAATAAGTTTCTCCATTCATTTAAGTTATGAGCAGTAGTTAAGAAAACATGAATCTGAGTTGGGTTTGTAACCTATCATAGGAGACTAAATGTGTAAAAAGCTACATAGTCTTGTGCAATGTAACACAATTACTATTATGTAATAGTCTATTTAGTATTATTATCTTTATTGTTATTACTGGCCTATTGTTAGAAATCATCTCTATACATATTGCTTAGTGAAAATATGTATCAGGGTTATAATTAGGTGGAACTGACCAAAACAGTAAGCACATTGTGTTCCCCTCTGATTTGCCTGTGTGTGTCTATCACTGAGTGTATTATTTTTGGGTCTTACCTGTCCGCTGTGGTCAAGAATATGGAATCTGGAGCCAAAGTGTTTGAGATGGAATCCCAGCCATGTCATTTTCAGCTGTGTGATCTTGGGCAAGTCTTGCTCTGTTACTCATTACTCTGTCTTGCTCATTCCCTCTGTAAAATGAAGATAAAAATAGAAGCTTACACATAGGATATTTTTAATGATTCCATGGGTTAATATATATTACTATACTAGTGCATGCTTGGTGTTAGGCACAAGACAGCCTATGTGCCTTTCTTTAACTTTTTTTTTAATCAAGGAAAGTGATAAAGGCAGAATGCATAAAATAAAAAATTAAGTTACATATAATGCCTTAGAATTGTATCTGTCATACACTGCTTTCCTGGTAACTGTGAGTAGACAAGCATATCATACATTGAATTATATTGACGTTTGTGCACTGCATTTTTAATTTTCCTATTGCACGAAGACATGTAAGTGGATTAATAGAGGGAAAATAATTATTTTATGCACAAAGTCACTGTGGAAAATATTTTTAGTTCTTTGAAGTGTTTTTTCCACCTCTTGGCTAATTATCAAGTAGCTGCCTGATTGCTGATGACTGATGACTGATGGAGAGGAGATTCAGCAGGTGCTAATAGTTTGCTCAGCTTAAGTGGTTCTGAGGAAGGAGCCACACATTTCTGAGGCAGACAGAGCTATGAAGATTCTTTCAAGGGCAGTGATTTGCAGGGACGTGGAAAATTTGTGTTACAAACTGAAAAGAGTGGGATCTAAAGATTGTCTTAAATATAATTACTAATGATAATAATAGTTCTACTTCTGATGATGATGCATAAAAATGTTCTTTGCATTTTAAACTTTGAGGAGACAAAAGAAAGTTGAAAAAAACTTAGAGACAAACCTAACTTCCTTAACCTAATTCTTAAAAAACAAACCTCCATAGTTACATATTAAAAAAAAAAAAACTGATGCTATAGCACAGAGAACTATATTCAATGTATTATAATAACTTATAATGGGAAAGAATCTGAAAAGAACCAATATATATGTATATGCATAACAATCACTTTGCTGTAAAATTGAAAATCAACTACAGCTCAATAAAAAATGCTTTTAAAAAACTGATGCATATTGAATGGTAAGTAAATCATAATGTTAAAATAGAAATAATGAATTATAACTACATAATTTTTATTACATAAGTTATTATTTGTTAAAACAATGACTGTTGGATAATTTTATTAAATAAATAATCATGTTAAGAGACTTAAAAGTTTCATTTTCCACTAGAAGTAGAAATTAATACATTTCATCATTTTTATTTTACTATATAAATACAAGTAAGAATATACTTGACAGTTTTTTATATATAATGTTAAGCTGCAGCAACGGTATCTTTATTTAAAACTAGTATATTATTTTATATTGCTTCTCTGGTGGCTTCGTCAGTAAAGAATCCGCCTGCAATGCAGAAGACCTGGATTCAATCCCTGTTTCAGGAAGATCCCTTGGAGAAGGGAATGGCTACTCACTCCCGTACTCTTGCCTGGAGAATTCCACATGGACAGAGGAGCCTGGTGGGCTATTGTCCACAGGGTCGCAAAGATTTGGCCACAACTGAGTAACACACACATACACACTCACACATTTATTATTTTAATGGAAGTCTTCAATTAAAATTTCAACACACGTAAACATTGTTTGAAAACTTCTCCCTGCAGTCCATGGGGTTGCTAAGAGTCAGACACGACTGAGTGACTTCACTTTCACTTTTCACTTTTATGCATTGGAGAAGGAAATGGCAACCCATTCCAGTGTTCTTGCCTTGAGAATCCCAGGGACAGCGGAGCCTGGTGGGCTGATGTCTATGGGGTTGCACAGAGTCGGACAGGACTGAAGTGACTTAGCAGCAGCAGCAGCAGCAACAATGGAGAAAGACTTCACATTTAGAAATGTGAGTAAGAGTCTGGATAGCAGGTGAGCTCTTACCCACAGCTCTACACCTCTGCAGTTTGTGAGTATCCTCAACACAAAGAAGAATGTTAGGAGACAGATTTTCACCACCAACTGCTGTATCAATGCTGAGCTGAAGTATGTGATCCCAGGCTAGCTACACAGCATTCATTCATCTCTTGAACTCAAATCTACATCATATGACTTCAACACACTGTCTTGGGCCTACAGGAAAAAAGTGAACAAAACAGAACTCAGCAAGAAGGAAGCAGGGAGGGAGTTGTAGACAAAAGGAACTGATCTCCATGGCCATGCCCCCAAGCTATATGCAAGCTATATACAAAGACTTGTAGAAAGAAAGAGATTAAGATAGCTATTCTACACTAAATGTCTAGGCCTTGCCTTCATCTTCCTACCATGCAGAGGGCAGAAATGCAATAGAATATCCCACAGGTATTCACCTTTTAATCCACAGCAAACCTGTTTACTAGTAATTGTCCAATTAGACTCTGACAAGACCATATCAAGCAACGCCCCTCCATGAACATGTACCTGAGGAAAATCTAGCCCAAGTCAGATGTAATAGCCCCTCTTTAGCGATTGAGCATGACTTCTCCCTCCCTGAGCCCACCCCTCACCGTGCTGTGGCATGAATTATTTTTCTCATGCAACTAAAAGACATAGGTAGGGAAAAGATAACAATTAGTTTAAAGATTATCAGCTAAATTTAATTAATCCCTTATGATTCCAGGCATTCTTTTCAGCAAGTAAAATAAACTACTACCAATTTTATCTTCACAAAAGCTTCCTGTAATAAAGGCTGCTGCTGCTGCTGCTAAGTCGCTTCAGTCGTGTCCGACTCTGTGTGACCCCATAGACAGAAGCTTATCAGGCTCCCCTGTCCCTGGGATTCTCCAGGCAAGAACACTGGAGTGGGTTGCCATTTCCTTCTCCAATGCATGAAAGTGAAAAGTGAAAGTGAAGTCGCTCAGTCGTGTCCAACTCTCAGAGACCCCATGGACTGGAGCCCACCAGGCTCCTACGTCCATGGGATTCTCCAGGCAAAAGTACTGGGGTGGGGTGCCATTGCCTTCCCCAGTAATAAAGGCTATTTTTGCCCTATTTTACAAATAATGAAATGCTGAGATTAAGAAACTTGATCAAATTTTTATTCCAAGTAAATGGAAGAGCCAGAATTTAGTTTGAATCTAAAGTCATCCCTTTAAAAAGTATACTCCACTATGTCCCACAATTACATAGAACGAGGTCAAATCCCAGACTCTGTTATCCTAGGAAAGTTCTATTGACTATATGATAGAATTACTGTGAGAATGGCATTAAGTCATCTATAGGTTCTATCTCTTTGGTCATTGATTTTTTTTTTTTTTTTTTTTAACCCCTCTTAACTCCCAAACACTCTCTGCTTGCTTGCCCTTTATCCAAAAGTCCTTAGTTCATCTTTCTCTAGAATATGTTTCATGATTACAGAAAATTTCTTCCTTCATAAATAAGTATTTCAAGTCTATTTACCTCTCCACAAACACACTAATTTTATCTCCTAACTTTAACTGAAAATTGACTGTTTTCCCTTTGACATTTGCAGTTGAATTTTCTCTTTTTCTTACACTACTTCACCATGGAGTTCCAAAGCCAGGACTGTAGATAGAACATATGTGTGTGCATGTTCAGTCGCTTTGGTCATGTCCCACTCTTTGTGATCCTATGGACTGTAGCCTACCAGGCTCCTCTGTCAGTGGAATTCTCCAGGCAAGAATTCTGGAGTTAGTTGCCAGGCCCTCCTCCAGGTAATCTTCCCAACCTAGGGGTTGAACACGAGACTCCTGAACCTCAGGTGGATTCTTTACCGCTGAGCCAATGGAGAAGCCCATCGACAGAACATATAGTATATAAAATTTACAATATATATACACACGTAATATTTTAAAATGTACACATATACAGTGTGTATATAATACATATAACCCCTATAGACTATATTCTATATTGTGTTATTTGTATTAATCTACATTTTTATTTTCAGTTCCTCAAATATCAAGAGACTCCATGAGTGTTCACCAGAATATCACTAGAGAATAGACTCATGCCTGGCACTTAATGGGCCTCAAATTCTATTTGCTAAATGAATGAATTAAAACTGAAGTCTCAGGAAATATTTATATCTATCTACATAGGTTTATATATAGATATATATATATATATAGGGGCTTCGGAGAAGGCAATGGCACCCCACTCCAGTACTCTTGCCTGGAAAATTCCACAGACGGAGGAGCCTGGTAGGCTGCAGTCCATGGGGTTGCTAGGAGTCGAACATGACTGAGCGACTTCACTTTCTCTTTTCACTTTCACGCATTGGAGAAGGAAATGGCAACCCACTCCAGTGTTCTTGCCTGGAGAATCCCAGGGACGGGGGAGCCTGGTGGGCTGCCGTCTATGGGGTCACACAGAGTCGGACACGACTGAAGTGACTTAGCATAGCATAGCATATAGGGGCTTCCCAGGTGGCACTAGTGGTAAATAACTCACCTGCCAATGCAAGACACTTAAGAGACTTGGATTCGATCCATCTCAGGGTCAGGATGATCCCCTGGAGAAGGAAATGGTAACCCACTCCAGTATTTTTGCCTGGAGAATCCCATGGACAGAGGAACTCGGTAGGCTACAGACCATGGGTTCACAAAGAGTTGGACATGACTGAGCAACTGAAAAACAACAATATATAGATATATAAACCCTGAGAGGAAAATCAAGAACACAAACTACTTCCTAGCCTTTATCTCCATAAATAGGTAGAAATCCCAATAGCATATAAAAACTCAACCTGTTTCATCTACGAAAACAGAAGAACACTGGTGTCTTTGATGTTGCTGTGCTTCAGATCTTTAACTTTATGAAAAGCACACCTAGGTCTAATTGCATCCAATTAAGATAAAATCAGAATACATTGTTGATGTTACTGACTTCATAAATCTAATGCTCAATTACAAAATGACTCAAAACCACTGCCAAGATCTAGACAACTGTTGCCTCTCCTAGAATTTCTTTTGCAAAAACAGCCTACATTATAAATCACTTTGTATGCAACGAAGGTCAGTTGTCTATAGTTAATGGAATGTTTTCTTCCAGGATAATTTATGCACATTACCTTTCTTTCATCAGAATATATTTCTGGCTATGTATGGCCTGATATTGGAGTGTCTCTACATTTTTAAAGACAAATATTTTAGTGGATGAAGACGTGACTGAAAAAAAGTGGAGTGAATTTATTCTATATAGTTAAAATTTAGATTTTAAAATTATTCAGAGTAATTATGTAAATAATAAGCAAGTTTTTTTTTTTTTTAATTTCAAAACCAGAAAATTCTTAAGATGTCTTTTTAGTCTGACATTAATCTAAACAAGGGGATATTCAAGTTATATATTGGAAGAGCTCTTGGTTTTTGAAACAGGAAAAATGATGAAGTTTAACAGATAACAATATATTTGTAAGAAAATGTACATTTTACAAGTCAAAACTACCCAAGGTTTATGAAAGACAGCCATCTCTGAAACCTCCTTTACCTGAAATACGTGGCCAACCTGATTAAAACAATTTAGAGACAGGTCCTGTGACTCTCCAGCCAAGGAGCGATTGAAAGCAATAATGTGAGATGTGTGTGTGCTAAGTCGCATCCAACTCTTTGCTACACCATGGACTATAGCCCACCAGGCTCCTCTGTCCATGGGATTCTGCAGGCAAGAACACTGGAAGCAAGTTGCCATTTCCTCCTCCTGGGAGGTTTCCCAACCCAGAGATGGAAGCCCACGTCTCCTGCATTGGCAGGTAGGTTCTTTACCACAAGCGCCCCTTGGGAAGCACCAATGTGAAATGACCTGGGTTTAAATCCCAAACTAACTATATACTGCTTGTCAGGTCTTGGTCAAGTTTTCTTACCTCATTTGTAAAATATAGTATTCCCCAGTTTGGTGTTTTCATGAGGATTAAAATACTTATGACATGTTTAAAATAATACCTTGTTCATAGTAATTACTTTTTAAAGGTATAAACGGGTTATCAATCTACCCACAAACATCAAAGTCCTTACAGACCTGTCTCAAGTTGTACTTTGACTTATGTCAAAAACAGTAAGAGCTTTTGGAGTAAAAGCTTTTATATTTTGGAGAAATATAGATACTCCAATACTTATTACATCATTTCCTAATTACATTTACTTCATCAACCTACTTATCATGCCTAAGACTTTTTTTTTTTTTTACCACCTATTTATCTACCATGTACTACTGTTTGAGATTATAATTTTTGTAATCTTATCTTTTTATATTAATGCTAAGCAATATTATAAAGGGAACAAACTAATGATAACTGCCTCAACTGAAGTTTCAGGGGAAATGTTTACTACTTTTCAGGACAACTTGGAATGTTTATACTCCAGCAATACATGCGAAAAAAAAAAAAAAAAGCCTTGATATGTAGTATTTGCCAATTTCTGTGGTATAAATTGTGAATACCTCCACTAAGGGGGATTTCAAGCGACCGTAATGATGTGGATGAATGCAGCATTAAGATAAGCATACATTTGGCTCTCTTGAGCCAGTATGATCTGGTTTCTGCACATCACTTTCTACCAAGTGTCGAATGCTCACCAGCTTGTGCCCCACGTACAAAATAACTTTCCCTAAGGGTAAGGAAAAAACATCCCCCATTATAGAAAAATTACAACATCCACAGAAAAACTCATGATGCTATGATGAGTGCAAATTCCAGAGCAACCAATTTCACAAATAGCTCAGATTTATTCCTAATATCTAAAAAGCATTTTGCCAAGTATAACAGAGTGGGGAGAGAGTATTCTGCAGGACTTAAATGCTGAAAATCTATGTTTTAAAAATATTCTACTTAGAACAAAATCAAGGAAAAGATGTGGGGTAAATAATGAGAAACTGAAAGCAACGATTGGGCATCAAAACACACACTGGAGAGTGAAGAACAAGATAAATATAAACTGGAAGGGGAAAAAACAACAGTCTGTATTGTATCAGCATTTTTCAGACTTTGCCATGCATACAAGTCACCTGAGTTTCTTGATAAATGAAAACTGTAATTCACTAGGCATGGGAAGGGGGTCTCAGATTCTAGTAGTTAATGCTGATTCTTTTGGTCTCATACCTACGTTTTGAATAGGAAGGTATTAGATTATTTTAGTTACTTTTAGTTCTTTGATGATAACAAAATAAAAACTAATTCCAGAAAAAAAAAATGCAGAGTTTAAGTAAACAGCTGAATTTTTTTTAAATTGAAAACTCAGTCATTTTCATGGGGAGTAAGATAGGGAAGAGTTTCTTAGAATGTTCATTTATCAGTTTGATGATTTACCTAGCCAGTTTGAAAAGCTGAAATGAATGTGTTGAGGCTTGAGAAGCAGGCAGACTTTTTCTAACAAGCCATTCTTAGCTTACATGGTGACTGATCACAAGGGCTACTAGTGCGAAGAAAATCCGGGGTGTCCAAGAGATAAAAGAGATGAATCTCCCCTGGGTGTTTATGAAAAATGTACAAGGGTCCCTTACTACCTCGCACCTTCTACCAGAGTTGGGAACTGTGGACCTCTTTCAAGGCTCCAATGGTACACTGAGTCCTGCTCTAAGTCTCTGTTCTCAGTCCACCTGGGGCAGCCTGGAGTAAGACATCTAATAACTGCCTCTTCCAAAGAATAAAAGGTCTCAAGCTTCCCACTAGCCTCTGTTAGTATCAGACGTTTTAGCATGTGATTCATCCTAACAAGCAATTTCAAGAAAATCAAGTTCTAAATATGTGAGTTCAGGCTGCTGTGCTTGACAGATTATTCTCCAAAGAGCATCTCCTCCGTATTTCACAGGATAACATTTTGAGAGTTAACATATGTGGTTCCGTCTTTGCTTTCTCCTCTGTGTAAATAAATAGCATGTTCAGCACTTAAGGACAGTATGTGGCCAACTGCACGCTATTCTGAGCCATGATGGAACCTATGGCAAAAGAAAAATACCAGCAATACTGATCCTGTCTTTGTGTAAAACTGTGATACTTTCATCATGCATTTCTACATTAATTTTGATTTTACATTACATTAAATATCATTCATCATGATTACAGACATTTTTGGGGTCCCCTTCAATTTTGTGCCCAAAGTGAATAGCTCACTCATCTCTAGTAGGCAGATGGAAAGACTCCAAAACTTCCTGGTCTGGGTTTTACAAAAACCTAAGCCCACTGTCTACTATGCCATTTGCAGGAAGGTACAGAGAAGGTATGGAAGAATTTCCTGCATGAGTGATCAGGAAGTACTTGAAATGGGGGAGACAAACAGCTCTGTGTGTTCAAGAATGGCCTGGATGGAAGTTTTAACCCCAGCAATATTCTGTATGAGAGATAAATTTTAAAAAATTAATTTTTCCACATCTAAGGGAGATAAGATTTTAGCCCTTAGGATTCTCAGGCTTAGAAAAATGTTCCTATGCCCTGAGGACAGCATAGAAACAGCAGAAAGCCTTGAGCTATAGAAAGACCATGAAATAAAAATAATAAATATCTCCTTGGTGAGATGTTAATGTAAATTGAGGATTGTTAGGGGGTTACTAGAAATAAAGGAGGCCAAACTTTTTTTTTTTTTTTAACTTATACTCTGGTTTCTCTTCAGACCATATAAATCTTTCGCCTTTTAACTTTACAATATTGTATTGGTTTTGCCATATATCACCATGAATCCGCCACAGGTATACACGTGTTCCCCATCCTGAACTCTCCTCCCTCCTCCCTCCTCCCTCCCCGTACCATCCCTCTGGGTCATCCCAGTGCACCAGACCCAAGCATCCAGTATCGTGCATCGAACCTGGACTGGCAACTCGTTTCATATATGATATTATACATGTTTTAATGCCATTCTCCCAATAGAACAGTCTTTTGGACTCTGTGGGAGAGGGAGAGGGTGGGATGATTTGGGAGAAGGCTAAACTTTTTTATGATTTCAGCAGACTGTATCTATGTGTTTGCTGAAGAGGGGCTTAAAGAATAATAAAGAAATGTGTTATTTCTTGTACATCTTGGACCAAAATTCATACCATATATCCATGTATGCTTCAATCTGATGATTCAGCTTTTTGAGTAGTATCTAGACCCTGGTTATGGAAAGCCTAAGTAGCATTCGAAATAGCCTACTTCATGGAAGCCTACTTCTTTATGGGTATATTGTGCTGTGCTGTGCTTAGTTGCTCAGTCGTGTCCAACTCTTTGCAGCCCCATGGACTGTAGCCCACCAGGCTCCTCTGTCCATGGCAAGTATCCAGGCAAGAATACCAGAGTGGGCTGCCATGTCCTCCTCCAGGATGGGTATATTAGATATTATTAATATTATTATAATTATTGCTCCTGGGTCCAAACAGCTTCTAGGAATATCACTTCCTCAATCTTCCTGAAAAAAAGAGGATCCGATTGCCATGATTATATTGCTGGATCACAACTCCTAGGCCCCTAGGTGACTGGATCTGAATGGACCTGCACCCATATGAATGGATTCCAAGGCTAAACTGATGGCACTGAACTATTTTGGAAATCTGTAATAAGGACACCCTCGCAGATCTAGTAAGCCAGTTAGAATGTGAAGGGCACTAGAATCTAAGAGTCATGTAGAATCAGTGATGATGAAGTCAGTATTAGGAATCTGCAGGATTTATACAGGATTCATTTATGAGGAGAAAGAGAAAGTGAAAGTCATTCAATCATGTCCAGCTCTTTGTGTCCCCATGGACTGTATAGTCCATGGAATTCTCCAGGTCAGAATACTGGAGTGGGTTGTTTTTTCCTCCTCCAGGGGATCTTCCCAAGCCAGGGATCAAACCCAGGTCTCCTGCTTTGCAGGCAAATTCTTTAATAACTGAGCTATCAGGGAAGCCATGGGGAGAAAGAGAAGTTCTGGAAAACTGAGAAACCCACTCAGTAGACAGAAGCAAAGTTGAGATATACTGAGCAAAGGTGAGGTTAAAAAAAATACCAAATAGAGACAACATTATATTTGAGGATATTTATCCATTAACTTGGGCTTCTCAGGTGAAACTAGTAGTAAAGAACCTATCTGCCAATTCAGGAGATGTAAGAGACGTGGGTTTGATCCTCGGGTCAGGAAGATGCCCTGAAGGAGGGCACGGCAACCTATTCCAGCATTTTTGCCTGAAGAATCACATGGACAGAGGAGCCTGGCTGGCTACAGTCCATAGGGTTGCAAACAATCCAAATGGCTGAGCATGCACACATGCACATCCACTAACTCCCACCAGCTTCTGGTTGAAAGTTCTCCTGGGGAGTATGTACTCCACTCCTCACCTCGGTCCTGCTGCATACAACTGTATGACTGCAGAGGACTCTGGAAGCCAAAGAAACCCAAACAATCACAGTTCACTTCATTTCAGTTGCTCAGTCAAGTCCAACTCTTTGCAACCCCATGGACTGCAGCATCAGTGATGTCATCCAATCATCTCACCCTGTCACCCCCTTCTCCTCCCACCTTCAATCTTTCCCAGCATCAGGGTCTTTTCAATGAATCAGTCCTTCACATCAGGTGGTCAAAGTATTGGAGTTTCAACTTCAGCAACAGTTCTTCCAGTGAATATTCAAGACTGATTATCCTTTAGGATGGATTGGCTGGATCTCCTTGCAGTCCAAGGAACTCTCAAGAGTCTTCTCCAATACCACAGATCAAATGCATTAATTTTTCTGCACTCAGCTTTCTTTATAGTCCACTCTCACATCCATACATGAATACTAGAAAAATCATAGCTTTGACTAGATGGACCTTTGTTGAAAAAGTAATGTCTCTGTTTTTTAGTATACTGTCTAGGTTTCTCATCTGAGAAAGCAATGGCATTCCAGTACTCTTGCCTGGAAAATCCCATGGATGGAGGAGCCTGGTAGGCTACAGTCCATGGGGTTGCAAAGAATCGAACACGACTGAGTGGCTTCACTTTCACTTTTCACTTTCATGTATTGGAGAAGGAAATGACAACCCACTCCAGTGTTCTTGCCTGGAGAATTCCAGGGATGGTGAAGCCTGGTGGGCTGCCGTCTATGGCGTTGCACAGAATCTGACACGACTGATGTGACTTGGCAGCAGCAAATTTCTCATAGCTTTTCTTCCAAGGAGCAAGTGTCTCTCAATTTCATGGCTGCAGTGACCATCTGCAATGATTCTGGAGCCCCCCAAAATAAAGTCTGACACTGTTTCCATTGTTTCCCCATCTATATGCAATGAAGTGATGAGACCGGATGCCGTGATCTTAGTTTTCTGATTGTTGAGTTTTATGCCACCTTTTTCACTCTCCTCTTTCACTTTCATAAAGAGGCTCTTTATTCTTCTTTGCTTTCTGCCATAAGGGTGGTGTCATCTGCATATCTGAGGTTATTGATATTTCTCATGGCAATCTTGATTCCAGCTTGTGCTTTATCCAGCCAGGCATTTCGCATGATGTACTTTGCATATAAGTTTAAGAAGCAGGGTGACAGTATACAACCTTGATGTACTCCTTTCCCGATTTGAAACTAGTTTGTTGTTCCATGTCCAGTTCTAACTGTTGCTTCTTGACCTGCATACATATTTCTCAGGAGGTAGGTAAGGTGGTCTGGTATTCCATCTCTTGAAGAATTTTCCACAGTTTATTCTGATCCACACAGCCAAAGGCTTTGATGTAGTCAATAAAGCAGAAGTAGACGTTTTTCTGGAACTCTCTTATTTTTCAATGATCCAACAGATGTTGGCAATTTGATCTCCAGTTTCTCAACCTTTTCTAAAACCAGCTTGAATATCTGGAAATTCATAATTCACGTACTATTGAAGTCTGGCTTGTAGAATTTTGAGCATTACTTTGCTAGCATGTGAGATGAGTGCAATTGTGTGGTAGTTTGAACACTCTTTGGCATTGCCTTTCCTTGAGATTGGAATGGAAACTGATCTTATCCAGACCTGTGGCCACTGCTGAGTTTTCCAAATTTTGTAGGATACTGAGTGAAGCACTTTAACAACATCATCTTTTAAGATTTGAAGAAGCTCAAGTGGAATTCGATCACCTCCACTAGCTTTGTTTGTAGTGACGTGGCCCACTTGTCTTTGCATCCCAGGATGTTTGGCTCTAGGTAAGTGATCACACCATCATGGTTATCTGGGTCATGAAGATCTTTATTGTATAGTTCTATGTATTCTTGCCACCTCTTCTTAATATATTCTGCTTCTTATAGTTCCACACCAGAAGCTATTTCTGTGCTTCATTGTGTCCATCTTTGCATTAAATGTTCCTTTGGTATCTCTAATTTTCTTGAAGAGATTGCTAGTCTTTCCCATTCTATTATTTTCCTCTCTTTCTTTGCATTGATCACTGAGAAAGACTTTATCACTCTTTGCTTTTCTTTGGAACTCTGCATTCAAATGGGTATATGTTCCCTTTTCTCCTTTTCCTTTAGCTTCCCTTCTTTTCTCAGCTATTTGTAAGGCCTCCTCAAACAGCCATTCTGCTTTTTTGCATGTCTTTTTCTTGGGGTGGTCTTGATTTCCGTGTCCTATATAATGTCACGAACCTCTGCCCATAGCTCTTCAGGCACTCTGGCTATCATAACCAATCCCTTGAATCTATTTGTCACTTCCACTGCATAATTGTAAGGTATTTAATTTAGGTGATACCTGAATGGTCTAGTGGTTTTCCCTCCTTTCTTCAATTTAATTCTGAATTTGGCACAGCTCTTGGTCTTATTTTTGTTAATTGTATAGAGCTTTTCCATCTCTGACTGTAAAGAATATAATCAATCTCATTTTGGTATTGACCATCTGGTGATATCCATGTGTAGAGTCTTTTCTTGTGTTGTTGGAAGAGGGTGTTTGCTATGACCAGTGAGTTCTCTTGGCAAAACTCTGTTAGCCTTTGACCTGCTTCATTTTGTACACCAAGGCCAAATTTGCCTATTACCAGGTATCTCTTGATGTCCTACGTTTGCATTCCAGTTCCCTATAATGAAAAGGACATCTTTTTGTGATGTTAGTTCTAGAAGGTCTTGTTGATTTTCATAGAATCATTCAACTTCAGCTTCTACAGCATTACTGGTCAGGGCATAGTCTTGGGTTACTGTGATACTGAATGCTTTGCCTTGAAATGATCTCTCTGTCACTTTTGAGATTACATCCAAGTACTGCATTTTGGACTCTTGTTGACTATGATGGCTACTCCATTTCTTTGAAGGGATTCTTACCCACAGTAGTAGATATAATGGTTAAATTCACCCATTTCAGTCTATTTTAGTTCATTGATTCCTAAAATGTTGATGTTCACTTTTGCCATCTTCTGTTTGACCACTTCCAATTTGCCTTGATTTATGGACCTAACATCCCAGGTTCCTATGCAATATTGCTTTTTAAAGCATCAGACTTTACTTCCATCCCCAGTCACATCCACAACTGTGTGTTGTTTTGCTTTCGCTTTGTCTTTTTTTTTTTCTTTCTGGAGTTATTTCTCCATTCTTCTGCAGTAGTAGCATATTGGTCACCTACCAACCTGGGGAGTTCATCTTTTGGGGTCATTATCTTTTTGCCTTTCCATATTGTTTATGGTGTTCTCAAGGCAAGAATACTGGCTTGCCATCCATTCCCTTCTCCAGTGAACCACGTTTTGTCAGAACTCTCCATCATGATCTGTCCATCTTGGGTGGCCCTACACGGCATGGCTCATAATTTCATTGAGTTAGACAAGGCTGTGGTCCATGTGATCAGTTTGGTTAGTTTTCTGTGATTGTTTTTATTATGCCTGCCCTCTGATGGATAAGGATAAGAGGCTTATTGAAACTTCCTGATGGTGAGAGTGACTGAGGGGGAAACTGGGTCTTGTTCTGATGGGTTGATGGGTGGGGCCATTCTCAGTAAATCTTTAATCCAATTTTCTGTTGATGGGTGGAGCTGTGTTCCCTCCCTGTTGTTTGACCTGAGGCCAAACTATGGTGGAGGTAATGAACATAATAGTGACCTCTGAAAGGTTCCATGCACTGTTGCACTCAGTGCCCCCAATGCTGTTATCAGGCCACCGCCAACCCATGCCTCCACCAGAGACTCCTGGACACTCAGGGGCAAGTCTGGTTCAGTTTCTCGTGGGACCATGGCTCCTTTCTCCTGGGTCCTGGTGGGCACAATATTTTCTTTGTGCCCTCCAAGAGTCTGTTTCCCAGTCCTGTGTAAGCTCTGGGGGCCCTATGATGGGGTTAATGGTGATCTCCTCCAAGAGGGCTTATGCCATATCCAGGTCTGCTGTACCCAGAGCCCCTGCCCCTGAGGTAGGCCACTGCTGACCCGTACCACCACAGGAGACACTCAAACACAGTTCTGGCTCAGTCTCTTTGGGGTCTCTGGGTCCTGGTGCACACAAGGTTTGTCTGAGCCCACCGAGTGTCGCTGGTGGGGTGGAGGTCTGATTCTAAACATGATTTTGCCCCTTTTATGGTCTTGCTGGGGCCTCACCTTGGATCCAACATTCTCCTGTCAATGGTTGTTCAGCAGCATGTTGTAATTTTGGAATTTTCCCAGGATAAGATGAGTGCACATCCTTCTACTCTGTCATCTTATATATACTTATAGCAAATGGAAATTAGACCAGCATGTGGAGAAATGTTAACTACCAGAGAAGGGAAGTGGGGGTTTAGACTTATTTACCATTTCTCCAAAGTCAAAAAAATTAAAAGAACTTAAAATGAGAAAAATGTAGTCATACTTGGTTTTAGGAGGAAATAACCAAGGAGAGAGTAGTGAGCTCAGGCATGGGGCCAGCAAAAGCTTCCCTGCTCTAATCACACACGCTGAAGTATATGTGGCAAAATTATGAAAGGGCTGAACATGGATCACATTAAAGGCTGAAGCACTTCATACTGCCTGCATCATATTTATGTGCTACCCTAAAACATAAGTCTGTGTTTGAAGTTCCTTCTGAGATATGACTGAAGTTTATACTCTGAACTAGGCCATGGTACTGTACTCACTGGAAGCCACATCTACCTCAAAGGAAAAACTGCTTTGACTACAAAAGTATATTTTCAGAGGTGAGAGGTTGGGGGCCTACAGGGAAAATGAAGTCAGCAGCCTGCAAATAATTGAAGCTAATCTGAAAGGCATTCTGTAGCAACATACTGGGCAACTGAATCATTCCACTGGGAATTTTAAAACCAGTTACTATGCCATCTACTTTTCAGGTCTAAGAGATGCTTTAAAGTGGCCTATGAATTCCATTTAATGGGTATGCACTCTGAGAAGATGTGGCCAAGGTACCGATGGCCTTATACTAGAAAGTAAAAATTTCTATTCAAAGTTAAAAATGTTAAGAGATTTTAAAGAGAGACTACTGCATTTAAAAATTATATCAATTGCAATTTTATTCATTTTTAAACTGAATATTTTTATGAAAATATCACTAGGTAAGTAAATTAATCTAATAGTGCCCAAGAAAAACATTGCAAGTGATTTTCTTAAAGATACGTTGTTTATTAGGTTATGCTTTGTAGAGCCATACCTTTTCATAACAAATTATAGTATTTGTGAGGTGACTGAGTTAAAGATAAAATATTTAAAAGTAGTAGGTACAAATGTATTACAAATATTTTCAATGTCATCATGATTAAATGAGAGAGATATGCTGATCAGCTAGACATAAGTTTAGCAAAATAGTTCTTATGGTTTTTGATTCTGTAACTATTATGTAATTTACCATGAAGGTCCAATGTGAGGATTTTTCCCCCTATTTTGATCTAGTGGTATCACCAATTTTTTTTCTTTAAAGAAACACTGCAAGAGCAATTCTTAAACCCTCTCCTCAATCAATAGTTCTTAAATATAGACATTTTAATTCATTCTCAGGAACTGAGCTTATTTCTGACTTTTCTGCAGTTTGATCACATTCCCTCTCCACATTCTAGGAAACATTCCTTTAGTGGAACATATTCTGCCCATCCCCTTACTGATCATCATTATCTATGAATAAAGCTTCCCACATAATCATTTCAGATAGATCACCGAGGCTGGAATCCAGCATATGAATTGAAACAAAGAAATTCTGTGATCAGGGAGACCAATTAGAAGTACTGTGAGAGTTCAGCAAATAATGATAATAATCAAGCCCTGAATTATATGACAGAGGCTAAGGAATTAGAGAGCAGAGCATTTGTTGCTGAGTATGTGAGTAAATCTACACAGGTGCCCAGAGTTTTGCCCTTGGCAACTGAAAGGTGCCACTCATTGAGATAGAGCCACAGGTAGCACAGAAGTGTTTTCTATGGCTCTGTGAATGTGTGCATGCCATGGAGGTAGAATGGGTGGCACTCTCACCATGCTCATTTCATCTGATTTATATATTTGTAGATTATCTACATTTTGTCCCTCTTTAGTATTATCCTTTCACAATATGGCAGAGCTGTCTGGTCCTTTACTCTAATTTCCTTCACATTGAAGGCCAACTGGAATCATTATCAGCCCTTGGAATTTTGTTCCCAATATATGTAAAATTTAACATGATATTTTCCTGAGGTTGTCCTCACGATAGTCTACACATTTAGAACTATATTGAAAATCTGAACCAAAAGCTGGCCAAATTCCAATATGGAGGACATCCCAACATAAATGGGAAATTTGATTCATTTGTGTTTAAAAGTCACATTGCTAGCCTCACTCCAGAAGAAAAGCAAATTATATTGTTATTTTAAAAATCAAACTCAGTTACCAATTTTTAAACTGATCTTGTCATTCTGTCAATGAGAGTGTTGGTCAATATTTCTGCCAAAATATGAAAGTTCAAAACAATAAAAATAATAGGAAAAGGAAATGTGATAATCCATTTCTGTGAAACATATAGATCCAGAGTAGTTAAAAACACACATAACAGTATCAGGGCCCAGTGGCTCCTTGGGTTCTAAAGTTTGACCTCTTCTAATGCAAATCCAAGGTTCAAGCTATATGGTTTTCGTTAATTTACCTATGTTTTTTAAAACCAAGTTTTTTCATCTATAAAAATGAGATAATAGTGACCTCTACTTCAGTTGAAACTCTTTGATACTAAAATGATATTGAAGTAACACAAACTGAAAAAGACCCTGACGCTGGGATGGATTGAAGCAGGAGGATAAGGGGATGACAAGAGAATGAGATGGTTGGATGGCATCACCAACTCAGTGGACATGAATTTGAACAAGCTGTAGGAGTTGGTGATGGACAGGGAAGCCTGGCGTGCTGCAGCCCATGGGGTTATAAAGAGCTGGACATGACTGAGAGACTGAACCGAACTTAACACAAACTATCTTGTACTAGTAAATGAGCAGTAAGTGTTATTATTTGTGATATTATTATAATTAGGCTACAAAGCAATATGTTATTATATATATCCAAGTTTCATATGTCCATTGATAGGAATTCTTCACTTCTACATGAGTTCTTTGTCATTTATACATGTGGCCAAAATTTCTCACACTGTGATTTATCTTTTCTCTCTATTAATTTCATTAACAGACATTTGTAATTTTAATGAAATGCAATTTTTTTTCAGTGTTTACCTTACCTTACCTTACCTTGCAGTCATGAAGTGGAAACGAAGGAAATGAAATAATTCAGGGGGACATACTGATAAGCTAGATGAAGAAAGAGAAATCAAGAAAAATGTCTACATTTTTGAAATCAGTAATTGTGTCATCAGTGATATCATCAACTATAATGGGGAAAATCCTAGAAATAGAAGATACAATCAAAGTTCTATTTTGAATATGTTAGGTTTAAAATAGTCCTTATCTATTTTGCAGATAATGTGGTTGGCTATATGTCTCATGTTCATGGGAATGCTAGTAATATGGATTTAAATTTGGCCACAAGATAGTTAAAGATGTGGTATTAAATGAGATTTCCTAAGAAATAAGTTGATATACAGAGAAGAAAGTGAAAGAATAATGCTAAGATATACCTGAGTTTTGGAGAAGGCGATGGCACCCCATTCCAGTACTCTTGCCTGGAAAATCCCATGGACAGAGGAGCCTGGTGGCCTGCAGTCCATGGGGTCGCGAAGAGTTGGACAGGACTGAGCAACTTTCCTTTCACTTTTCACTTTCATGCATTGGAGAAGGAAATGGTAACCCACTCCAGTGTCCTTGCCTAGAGAATCCCAGGGACAGGGGAGCCTGGTGGGCTGCCATCTATGGGGTCGCACAGAGTTGGACATGACTAAAGTGACTTAGCAGCAGCAGCAGCATACGTGAGTTTAAAGGTTTAGGGAAAGAAACTTGCAAAAGACACTAAGTAGTTTTTTGTGAAAAAAAAAAAAAAAATCAGGACTGGTTCATGACAAAGTCTAAGAAAGAAAAGTAAGACAAGAATAATGCTGTTGAGATGTCAAATAAGACAAAATCAGATAAGTGTTAATGGATGTGGCAACAACAACAAAAAAAGTTATTTTTTTTAATATTGACAAAAGCAATTTCAATAGGTTGTGTAGAGAGAACGAAATTGAGTGAAGAAGTGAATAAAATGAGGTCAGATGCGAATCGCAAAAGTATGTCCTGTAGTAAAGAAGACAATAAAAATAGTGAAGTATTTAGAGGAGAACATGGAATCAAATCTTTTAAATTTTATAAAAGGTAAAGATAAATGTTCTGAAGTGGCAAGATATCCAGAGCTCAATGGAAAAGGAGTTAAGACCAGACATGAAAGTAAACATTTGTTCCATTATGAGCAGGGAAGCCATGGTATGTAGCTGCAGTACTAGGTTTGTTGGTAGACAGAACAGTAAAAGTACTGAATTTACATTTTATAAAAACCATTCTAGTTGCAGTATGCAGAATGGATCGCAGTGATTATATTTTAATACTTACAGCGAGATATGGTGAGAACCTGAGCTAGGTGAAAATCAGAGGTGATAGAGGAAGGAAGTTGATAGACATTAAAAAGAAAATAGAGTTGAGTCTTCCCTGGCAGTACAGTGGTTAAGACTTGGAGCACAGGTTCAATTCCTGGTTGGGGATCTAAGTTTCCACAAGCCACACAGTGTAGCCCAAGGAAATAAAAATTAAAATAATAAACAAAATACGTTTTAAAGAGAACAGACTTAAGTTGCTTATTGGATTAGAGGCAGAGAAGTTATAGGTTAAAAAGAATCTGAAGATGATTTCTACTTACTTCCTATGAGACAAGTGATGGCTTCTAGCTAAAGAATACTAGAGTGAGGAGGGGGGAAGTTGAGAAGAAAAATCAATTCTTATTTAATCACAAAGATTTTGAGGTGCCTGGGAGATGTGCCAGAGAAGGCGACGGCACCCCACTCCAGTACTCTTGCCTGGAAAATCCCATGGACGGAGGAGCCTGGTGGGCTGCAGTCCATAGGGTCGAGAAGAGTCGGACATGATTGAGCGACTTCACTTTCACTTTCCTGCACTGGAGAAGGAAATGGCAACCCACTCCAGTGTTCTTGCCTGGAGAATTCCAGGGACGGGGGAGACTGGTGGGCTGCTGTCTATGGGGTCGCACAGAGTCGGATACGACTGAAGCAACTTAGCAGCAGCAGCAGGGAGATGTGCAGGTGACTCTCAAATATTTGCTTTCCTTTTAATTATGTTATAGACCCAGAATCAAGTCTACATGCTATATACATGCTACATGCTATATATATTTTTATTTCAATGAAAAATAATGACCAGCTTGCCTTTTTAATTATGACTTGTTTAGCTTCTAGACATATAAAAAAAAGTAAAAGCATTTAACAAATCAGTACAGAAATTGCTACTATTAAACAAACCTGAAAACACCTAATCTAATGTTCCATATCAAAACAAGATAGCAGTGCCTTGAGTAAAGGTAATAGAGTCAGACCCAGCCACACTAGGCTAGTTATTAAAATAATTGATTGTGAGAGTATAGGTTATTTATCTAGTATAGGTTACTTATATAAAACTTATAAAAAAGATATAAACTACATTTCATTCATCTAATTCATATTATGACCAATGCATAAGCAGGGATATAGTTAGAATTTCCATTTCCCATCTTGACAGTCAAACATTTATTTTCTATACATATTAGATATACATTGCAATTGTATGCAAAGGATAGCCTAGAGAACATTTTTGTAGAAATTGGAATTTCTGTTGTTGTTTCAACCGTGCTTAAGACTGGAATGAAAGTAACACATTATAATTTCTAATGTGATCCGTTTCATTTTCAGGAAGATTGTATCTTGCCTAAGGAAGATACGTTCCTTTATATGGATATTTCTCTTTCATAAAATTATTTAGTTTCACCAAAGTTTAGGTAAGGAGATAGCAATGCATCAGGAACATATTTTTAGCTCTGCTGTGGAATCATTCAGATAATTTAAACTTAATTATGACATCTTGTTTCAATGTTTCATTGATACTACCTTTCTATTAATAATACTATTAATTAGGTATCAAAATACTATGTGGAGATTTTCATACACAGCTTCCAAATTTTAAGTTATTCTCTACAATACGAACATTAAAAATGACCCCATTTCCTTTTCTTTTCCTTTACAAAGATGACAGTATGTGTGCAAAGTACTGTGTGACCAGTGATCTCATCTCAACACATGGTTTACCAGCTTAGCATGGGTAGCAGGTAAGAGGGGCAATGTAAACTAGCTTCTGTGTGCCACTCACTACCACAGATTCTGAACATACACGATCAGATCTAAGAGTCAATTCCCTGTTATTATTACTGACTGTTCTTCACCTCATTTTAGAGATGATAAAGTGACATTAGCAGACATTGAAACATTTTCTCAATTTCACACAACTTAGCAACTGAGCTAAAATATCAGCCCAGATCTATACATCTTGTAAGTTCAAGTTCTGTCTACTACGTCATACTGGGAGTAAAACAGGTGGCTACATAGATCCATGTAGGAATTGCTGGGCTGCGACTGTTTTCTGTGATTTCCCTGGGATTCTGGAGACATTTTACCTTTTGATGTGTGATTATCTCACTAAATCAAGTTTGTTTGAAAATAATTGACTTAAATTAATTCAAAGTATTTATGAGCCTTACTGGAAGAGAACAGATTTCTTGCCAACTTTGATGACTGAGCAAAGAAGACCTGGGTCCCATGTAGACTGGAACTAAAACTCAGAAATCCAAGACTATGTTCTCAGTCTCCACAGCACCACATAGATTTTCTCTTCTCTATATTTTTTTCCATATTAGTAGTATTCTCCTTTAGTTGATCTCCTTTACTCAGTGTATATCTAGGCTAACAGAGCTAATTCTCTGATCACTACCATGACCTTCCAGAACTTTGCTGTCATTGAAAGTAGTCACTAGCCACATATGACTATTTAAATTAGAATCAATTAAATAATGTAAAAAGTTCAGTTATTCTGTCTTTTTAGCCACATTTCTATCAAGCCAGAAAGTTCTACCGAATAGCACTATTCAAGTTATTCTTTGCCTATCATGTGTTGTTTATAATTACCATGCCTCTCACTTCAAATTTTCAATTCATTTGAGATATTTTATGCAAGTTTCTAATCCCCTGAGAGAATTAGGTGTCCATCCTTGGCCCAATCACCTTTGACTAAAAAGAGAAAGATCTCTTGCACATCTGCATCTCTATTCCTGCCCTTGAAATAGGTTAATCTGTACCATTTTTCTAGATTCCACATATATGTGTTAATATATGATATTTGTTTTTTTACTTTCTGACTTACTTTGCACTATATGACAGACTCTGGGTCCATCCACATCTCTATAAATGACTGTATTTCATTCCTTTTCGTGGCTGTATATATGTACCACCACCTAGATAGGTGGGATGGGGATGGGTGAAAGGGAGGTCCAAGAGGGAGGGGATATAGGTATGCATATAGTTAATTCATTTCATTGTACAGCAGAAACTAACAGAGCATTGTAAAGCAATTATACTCCAATAAAAACAAAAAAGATCTCTTGTACAATTTGCAGTGCATGTGAGGAGGGCAGCAAATTCTAGTATTCTCTCTTTTCTCCATTTCACAGATAGAAGGTACATTTCACAGGATTACAAACTATTTGCTAGTGTTGATTTTTCTTCCTACAAACAAGTACAAGCTTTGATTCTTTAGTTTGTCCCATTCCTTTTCTTGAAAAATTTTCATTAGGCTGGAAACTGATAACTAGCAGTGAAGTAAAGTTTGCTCAGTTGTGTCCAACTCTTTGTGACCCCATGGACTATACAGTCCATTGAATTCCCCGGGCCAGAATAATGGAGTGGGTAGCCTTTCCCTTCTTCAGGAGGTCTTCCCAACCCAGGGATCAAATCCAGGTCTCCGGCATTGCAGGAGGATTCTTTACCAGCTGAGCCCCATGGAAGCTAGTTCAACTAGCAGATATATAGTTAAACTGGAAAAATATCCAAAATATTTTCTCTGACATTGTTTTACTTTTAAACTTAAACAATTCAATACTAGAACATACAAAAGGTTAAAACTAATTTTTGTTGGAAAAGGAAAACACTTTCCAACTATACCGGCAACTTCATCCCTTCTGTGTTTTGTCTTCCTGTGTCACCCTTCCTGAAATTGCTCTCATGAGCAATTTGATTATTTTTGGCTAGAATGTAAGATTGCTAATGACACAGTGAGAAATGTACATTTTTTTCACCCTAGGGCCACAAATATCAACTCATTTACCCAGGAAGTAACATCAATGAAGTTTCATTCTCCACATACATCTATGGACTTGGCTATGACCTTGTTAACAACACATTTTTAGGACATCTACTAGGGCCATGGAAATGGATGTGCAAGGGAGGGGATCAAAGTTCACAATTCATTATCTACAGAGAAAATTTGCCTCTGATCCCTGTTATATGTTTTTCTGAAAATTTTACTGTGATTTAGAGAATGGTTTATGAAGATTGTGTGAACAATAAAAAAGCAAAATAACATAAAATAAAATTTCCTATTAGTATCCTCTTTTATCAAGATTTATGTCAATCCTGTGCCTCAAATGCTTTGATTATCAAGCATATTGTTATTCAACACCATTGTCTGCAGGTGATTCTATCAGAGAAGTTTACCCAAATGAGTCTAAATCAAATGAATCTAAACCTAAGAGACTTTTCAACGTAATTAATGTTTGTGATAATTTTGAGTTTTTTGGATGAAAGGACCTTTTGAAATAAACTGCTTATTGATGCTATTACACTGCCTATCACTGTGTTTTTAATGTGACTAAGATAACTAGTAGGTCTATTTAACAATTTTAAATGTGGTTGATATTGGGGTTAATAATCTTGTACATTTCTCATCAGACAGAAATTAAATTATCAAATATCTTTTATCACCAATATTTTCCAATATTCTTCAAAATAAATTTAACAGCAAATAAATTGTTCATCTCTAGTAATTACAGGTATAAAATTCCCTTATGCTCACTCCTTAGTTTGCATTAACACTCTCTTTGCCCCTAATGTAGGCTATTTCAATACTTTCCCAGGTAGGCTCCCTGTTCCTCTTTTAATCTCTCCCCTCTCCAAACCATTCTCCACACTGTTGTCTTGTTAAAGCAGAGACAGAAAACAGCTGAAACATGAGAAAGATTTTGGGGTCTATTTCAGTGTCACTTGTAGATATTATTTTATTGCTATAATATTAGATTTTCCTCATCTGTAAAATGAAAATAATAAGTCTCTCTCAGGTTTACTATGATGATTAAATGTGTATTCTGTGGGCAAACAGCAGACATATGATAGAAACACAATTATCCTAATGTTATAGAGATTTGTAGAGTCTCTTTACTATGGATTAAAGACCAAACTTCTTACCAAGACAACTAAGTCTTGCATCAAAAAATCATGTTCGTTTTCAAGGCTTTTTAATATCGAGGTTCTGGACAAGCCAGAAATATCAGTGTGTAATAAACGAAGTTCCATTTCTTCCACTCTTAGCCTGCACTCCTCTCTAAAGCCAAGCTTTCAACTACCCTGCTCTCTCAACCTGCAATGACCCAACCATCATTTACTTTAACCAAATCACAGATACACCTAACCTTCCTACCATTTTCCTAAAGAATTCTGAATTCCCACAGTAGAAATCTACCCTCTCTTCTCTATTTCTAGAGTTCACAGGACCCAACTCTGAGATGCTACAGTTATTGAGATAAATTCTTATATATGCACAAATATGATGTGAATTTTTGTCCTTGAAAATTAACCTCCAGAAAATATGGAGCACCTCATTGTGAGCTCTTAACAATTTTTATTTTATAGGGAGACCTTTTATATATGTAGTTAAAGAGAGATAATACAAGATACACATTGGGATGAACAGATAAGACTGCTTTGGGACACGGACATATGAAAAAGTCCACTGGGATGTTTCTTAAAAAAAAAAAAAAAAGAAGAAGAAGAAGAAATAAAGAAGTCTCCCATGTAAAAATAAAGAGGAACATGGTGAAAATGCTCCTCTCCTTTGTCCTGCCTATGGACACGATAGAGCACATAATCCCCAAAGTTGTGATAGCTGTTTTAACTGTGTGTGACTTCCTGTCTTATACCTTTAAGGGCTTAAAAATAAGTATCAGCATAAGTTCAGTTCAGTTGCTTAGTCATGTTCAATTATGTGACCTCATGGACGGCAGCACTGCCAGGCTTCCATGTCTATCATCAACTGCTGGAGCTTGCTCAAACCCATGTCCATCGAGTTGGTGATGCCATCCAACCATCTTTTCCTCTGTTGTCCCCTTCTCTTTCTGCTTCAATCTTTCCCAGCATCAGAGTCTTTTCCAGTGAGTCAGTACTTCACATCAGGTGGCAACAGTATTGGAATTTCAGCTTCAGCAAATAGTCCAATGAAAATTCAGACTGATTTGCTTTAGGATTGACTGGTTTGATCTCCCTGCAGTCCACGGGACTCTCAAGAGTCTTCAACTCCACAATTCAAAAGCATCAATTCTTCAGTGCTCAGCTTTCTTTATGGTCCAACTCTCACATCCATACATGAGTACTGGAAAAATCATAGCTTTAACTTGATAGACCTTTGTTGACAAAGTAATGTCTCTGCTTTTTAATATACTGTCTAGGTTGGTCATAGATTTTCTTCCAAGGAGCAAGTGTCTTTTAATTTCATGGCTGCAGTGACCATCTACAGTGATTTTGGAGCCCCCCAAAATATAGTCTGTCACTATTTCCATTGTTTTCCCATCTATTTGCCATGAAGTCATGGGACCAGATGCCATGACTTTAGTTTTCTTTTTTTTTTTTTTAATTTTATTTTGCTTAACTTTACAATATTGTATTGCTTTTGCCATACATCGAGATGGATCTGCCACCAGTATAGATGTGCTCCCCATCCTGAACCCTCCTCCCTCCTCCCTCCCCATACCATCCCTCTGGGTCATCCCAGTGCACCAGCCCCAGGCATCCGTTATCGGGCATCGTACCTGGACTGGCGACTCGTTTCAGATATGATATTATACATATTTCAATGCTATTCTCCCAAATCATCCCACCCTCTCCCGGTCCAGAATCCAAAAGTCTGTTCTATACATCAGTGTCTCTTTTGCTGATGTCCAGGGGCACTACCGAGGATCCAACGAGGCACGCTTGTTCCATATATATGCGTTAGTATACTGTATTTGTGTTTTTCTTTCTGGCTTACTTCACTCTGTATAATAGGCTCCAGTTCCATCCACCTCATTAGAACTGATTCAAATGTATTCTTTAATGGCTGAGTAATACTCCATTGTGTATATGTACCACAGCTTTCTTATCCATTCATCTGCAGATGGACATCTAGGTTGCTTCCAAGTCCTGGCTATTGTAAACAGTGCTTCTATGAACATTGGGGTACACGTGTCTCTTTCCATTCTGGTTTTCTCAGTGTGTAAGACAGCCTTCAGAATGGGAGAAAATAATAGCAAATGAAGCAACTGACAAACAACTAATCTCAAAAATATACAAGCAACTCCTACAGCTCAACTCCAGAAAAATAAATGACCCAATCAAAAAATGGGCCAAAGAACTAAATAGACATTTCTCCAAAGAAGACATACAGATGGCTAACAAACACATGAAAAGATGCTCAACATCACTCATTATCAGAGAAATGAAAATCAAAACCACTATGAGGTACCATTTCACGCCAGTCAGAATGGCTGCGATCCACAAGTCCACAAGCAATAAATGCTGGAGAGGGTGCGGAGAAAAGGGAACCCTCATACACTGTTGGTGGGACCTTAGTTTTCTGATTGTTGAGTTGTAAGCCAACTTTTTCACTCTCCTCTTACACTTTTATCAAGGGGCTCTTTAGTTCTTCTTCATTTTCTGCTATAAGGGTGGTGTCATCTGCATATCTGAGGTTATTGATATTTCTCCCCTCAGTCGTGATTCCAGCTTGTGATTCATCCAGCCTCATATTTCTCATAATGTACTCTGCATATAAGTTAAATAAGAAGGGTGACAATATAGAGCCTTGATGTACTCCTTTCCCGATCTGGAACCGGTCTGTTGTTCCATGTCCAGTTCTCACTGTTGCTTCCTAACCTGCATACAGATTTCTCAGGAGTCAAGTAAGGTGGTCTGGTATTCTCACCTCTTAAAGAATTTTCCACAGTTTGCTGTGATCCACACAGTCAAAGGCTTTGGCATAGTCAATAAAGCAGAAGTAGATGGTTTTCTGGAACTCTCTTGCTTTTTTGATGATCCAACAAATGTTCACATTTGATCTCTGGTTCCTCTGCCTTTTCTAAATCCAGCTTGACCATCTGGAATTTCATGGTTCATGTCCTATTGAAGCCATGGTTGGAGAATTTTGAGCATTACTTTGCTAGCGTGTGAGATGAGTGCAATTGTGTGGTAGTTTGAATGTTCTTTGGCATTGACATTCTTTGGGATTGGAATAAAAACTGCCCTTTTCTAGTTCTGTGGCCACTGCTGCATTACGATTAGCATACTTGTGATGAAAAAGCAAAAAATGATGAAGAACCTGGGTTCTCAGTAACAGTACTGAGTCACCAAATTAGCCCTAATACAACAAGCCCTGGACATTTTGTCAAGAAGGTTAATTAATACCCTTGTTGTTCAATCCACTTGTGGTCAGACAACCACAGCTCAGAATACTTTATACAAAAAAATTAGATAAGAGTTAATAAAACGGCAACCAGTTTGATTTTGACATTTTAACATGAGAAATCACTTGCTTTCAAATCAGGGACACCATAAGAAATAAAGATGGTAGGTGATGCTCACTAATGAGCTCACTAATTTCTGATTTCTAACTTGTTTGTTTTCTGAGTACCTTCCAAGACAGGCAAATCATAATCACTTGAAGATACTCATTAAAATTTATTTATTTATTGGCCTTACAGTTTTCAGACTACCAATTCAGAAGGGCTCGTGGATATGCATTAAAAAAATAATCCAAAGGGATTCTTCTGTTGATTAACATAAAGGCTGTGTGTGTGTACCCAGTTGTGTCTGACTCATTGCAGCCCCATGAACTGTAACCAACCAGGCTCCTCTATCCATGGGATTCCTCAGGCATGAACACTGGAGCAGGTTGCCATTTCCTTCTCCAGGGGATCTTCCCTCCTCAGGCACTGAACCTGCACCATTGAGTATCCTGTATTTGCAGGTAGATTCTTTACCACTAGTACCAGTGGCAAGAGGTATATTTAGTATGCTAATCCCAGTACCTTCCAACTAGGGGAATCAGAACAAGGGTCCGAGCCTCTTAGACAAGTAAAACACTTTAGGAAGCTGGAACTTAGTAGGTACATGACTCTAGGACTCATATAAAAAATAATATAAAATGAAAACCAGATGCACAGCAGCAATACTGGACCTCAAAGACTGGCGATCTGAAGCTGATGACAAACCATCTGAATGGCTGGCTCAGAGAAGGGGAGAAGTGGAGTCTTCAAAGAGGGCTACAGCACTTTTCACTTGAAAAGATACAAAAAGCCAGGGACTAATAGGAATGTAGCAGAGATTTCAAGCTGATGACATCTGAAAAGAAACATTTGTTTTTGGCAATTAAATAAATTGAAGAACTAAGTAAGATAAATTCAAAACAGTGGCTGAGGCAAAATCAAGAGTGTTAAGAATAAAGAATGGCACTTGTGAAAGTGCAAATAATGAGTACAGATGGCCTCTTCCAGAAAACGCTGGGCAATAAAATAAGACAGTTATAGAGCAGTGACAAGGGAAGCAGCCCCAAACATCAACACCTGGTCCGAACTCCACTTCCTCAAGACTGTTCATTTTCATTAAAAGGCACAAATGAAATCAATTATTTTGTTATTATATAACAGAAAAGAATTGTGTTTGATATGCATGGAAAAGAAAGGGCTTTGTGCTTGACTCTATTATCCATTTCAGAAAAAAAGTGGCTGAATGAATACATAAATATTATATTTAATATCAATTATTCAACAATATATTGTTAATTATGATAAAACTCATCTTAAAAACAATTAAAATTATAAGGTTGGTGGGAAGAGATTCGAAACATAGCAAAATATTCTGGAGCACACTGACCCGTCAATAAGTTTCTAATTGTAGCATGTAAACGTCATCCTGATCTTAACCGAACAGAGAGATATACCTCCCTGTTAATAGAGCCTAAATTGGAAGTTGGTCTGGCCAAGTAGTTTTTATATGATAAGTGAATTATAAAATGATGTGTCATTGAATAATATTGTTTATTCTCAATCATTAAGGATATCATAATTTGCAGCTATTTCAACTTTATCACCATGGAAATTGGTGACCACTAATTAATATATTTTTCCACTCTGTTTTTATAATCCTGTACCAAGAAATTTATCCAAGAGAGAAATTAAAATATCTCAAATTAAATAAACACAGAGCTCCTCGCACATTACTCTTCTAAGTAGTGCTTAGTTCATCACTATCAGTCAACTGCTCAGGACAAAAACGGTTACTGCTTGATAGATTCTCTAGGACTAGAGTCTACTTTTTGAAACATCAATGCATAAGTCGTTAAAATGGGTTAAAAACAGACTTGATTGTAGCGGCTCCACTGTAGAACAATGAGCCATCTGTTTCATTAAGTCTTGAACAGTGCTCAGTCCTTTACTTCCTCTTGGCTAAATCTGTGTTGTTGTTGTTGCTGTTTTTCTCTAGATTTATTGAGTTTCAGCCAGCCTAATTCATAACCCTCTTCAAGAGTTGTTCTCTCGATGAATAGTTGAGCATCAGCTGGCTCAGCCGCTAAATCACCACCAGAATATTACTGCCTGCCTCCTCCCCACATTCTCTCTATTTAGAAGTCTATTTTCTCTAGTAGTGGGAGACAGCTGACATACATCTGAAAGAATATTTTATGATATAATATATTATAAAATATAAGAACACCCAAAAGATATGTATTGCATATGCACTTATATATGTATATATATAATAAAAGTGGTGTCTCACATTTCCTATAATTTCAATGTCATAAATATTCAATATCACTTAGGAGTCTTCATGAAAATGATGCCATTGTGGCAGATACTATTAATTGTCTTTTCACTGTTCTCTTTATCACCTTTCCTTTTTCTTTCTTTCTTTTTTTTTAAACCTTTTCTTTTTCTAAAGAGAAACCTGATTTGACTTAGTTACATCAACTAAGCCATTTTCTTTTTTGCTTTCTCTCTAGAGGAAGTAGTCCTGATTAGATCTCAAAGATATCAGATCAGATCAGATCAGTCGCTCAGTCGTGTCCGACTCTTTGCGACCCCATGAACCGCAGCACGCCAGCCCTCCCTATCCATCACCAGCTCTCGGAGGTCACCCAGACTCACATTCATCGAGTCAGTGATGCCATCCAGCCATCTCATCCTCTGTCGTCCCCTTCTCCTCTTGCCCTCAATCGCTCCCAGCATCAGAGTCTTCTCCAATGAGTCAACTCTTCACATGAGGTGGCCAAAATACTGGAGTTTCAGCTTTAGCATCATTCCTTCCAAAGAAATCCCAGGTCTGATCTCCTTCAGAATGGACTGGTTGGATCTCCTTGCAGTCCAAGGGACTCTCAAGAGTCTTCTCCAACACCACAGTTCAAAAGCATCAATTTTTCGGCGCTCAGCCTTCTTCACAGTCCAGCTCTCACATCCATACATGACCACAGGAAAGACCATAGCCTTGACTAGGTGAACCTTTGTTGGCAAAGTGATGTCTCTGCTTTTGAATATGCTATCTAGGTTGGCCATAACTTTCCTTCCAAGGAGTAAGCGTCTTTTAATTTCATGGCTGCAGTCACCATCTGCAGTGATTTTGGAGCCCAGAAAAATAAAGTCTGACACTGTTTCCACTGTTTCTCCATCTATTTCCCATATAGTGATGGGACCAGATGCCATGATCTTCGTTTTCTGAATGTTGAGCTTTAAGCCAACCTTTTCACTCTCCACTTTCACTTTCATCAAGAGGCTTTTGAGTTCCTCTTCACTTTCTGCCATAAGGGTGGTATCATCTGCATATCTGAGGTTATTGATATTTCTCCCAGCAATCTTGATTCCAGCTTGTGTTTCCTCCAGTCCAGCATTTCTCATGATGTACTCTGCATATAAGTTAAATAAACATGGTGACAATGATATATTACTAACTTATTTTATTAAGAAAAATGAACCATTAAATTAATCATTCATATGCTTGCAAGCAAGTATGCATGCAAGTCACTTAAGTTGTTTCCAACTCTTTGCGACCCTGTGAACTGTAGCCCGCCAGGCTCTTCTGTCCATGGGATTCTCTAGGCAAGAATACTGGAGTGGGTTGCCATGCCCTACTCCAGGGGATCTTCCTGACCCAGGGATCAAACCTGCATTCCCTAAGTCGCGGACACTGGCAGGTAGGTTCCTTACCACTAGCGCCACCTGGAAAGCTTAAGAAACTATAAATAAGAATATACTGTACACCAGACACACACAGCACTAAGTTCTGTGGGAAGAAATGTTGGGGAAACCGCTGATGACAGAACAGTCATAATGAATAATATGCAGGTAGTCATAAGGGGAGCAAAAAAAGAAGTGAAATCTGACTGGAAAATTAAGGGAGATGTGTCCAGGGAACAGACTCTCCTATGACGAGTAGGAGTTTGCTAGAAAAAATAAAGAGAAAATGGACTGTGTCGGGCAAAAGGAAAAGCTCAGTAACATAACATAGTGCATCACCACACAGTGCATACAGGTAACTGCTTGTACTATTATTCAGTATAATTGTGACACAAGGTATAAGACATGAGGAAGCATAGATTATGACTGGAGCTAGATCCTAGAGGACTCTGTGCACCAAGCACCTCCCCACCCCCAAAAAATTATCCTGACGGTTTTAGACTGGGCATGGGTATGGATATGACATAAGGTTTATAAAGACATTATTTGCTTATCACAATGAAAGAAGGAGAATAACATCGACTAACAGAGTCATGCACCTTGTAACTATCCAGATACAGTGTCATTGGAGATAGGGAGGCGAAAACTGATGCAAAGCATATGTGACAGGTAATATTAACAATGACGGTGAGCAAGTGAATGTGGAAAATTAGGAGATGGTGCTTTTTTGACTAAATTCTGATTTCTAGTTTAGATCATTGACAATATTTTGAGGCCATTAACAAGGATTTAAAATTATGTGGGTAGAGTAGATGTATAAAGTATAGAAAGTAGGTTTCTTATGGCAACTTTGTTTTTAGTTTTTAAAGGAACCTCCACCCTGTATTCCATAGTGACTGCACCAATTTTCATTCCCACCAACAGTGCAGGAGGGTTCCCTTTTCTTCACACCCTCTCCATATGCCCTATGATACAGCAAGCCCACCCCTGGGCATATATCCAGAGAAAACTCAAACTGGAAAAGATACATGAACACAATGTTCACAGAGGCACTATCCACAATAGGTAAAGCAAGGATGCAACCTAAATGTCCACTGACAGATAAATGGATAAGGAAGAAGTGATATGTGTGTGTGCGTATATGTGTGTGTATTGGAAGAAACACAAGTTGGAATCAAGATTGCCGGGAAAAATATGAATAACCTCAGATATGCAGAAGACACGACCCTTATGGTAGAAAGTGAAGAGGAACTAAAAAGCCTCTTGGTGAAAGTGAAAGTGAAGAGTGAAAAAGTTGGCTTAAAGCTCAACATTCAGAAAATGAAGATCATGGCATCTGGTCCCATCACTTCATGGAAAATAGATGGGGAAAAAGTGGAAACATTGTCAGACTTTATTTTCTGGGCTCCAAAATCACTACAGATGGTGACTGCAGCCATGAAACTAAGACATTTACTCCTTGGAAGGAAAGTTATGATAAACCTAGAGAGCATATGGAAAAGCAGAGACATTACTTTGCCAACAAAGGTTCGTCTAGTCAAGGCTATGGTTTTTCCATCAGTAATGTATGGATGTGAGAGTTGGACTGTGAACAAGGCTGAGCGCCGAAGAATTGATGCTTTTGAACTGTGGTGTTGGAGAAGACTCTTGAGAGTCCCTTGGACTGCAAGGAGATCCAACCAGTCCATTCTGAAGGAGAGCAGCCCTGGGATTTCTTTGGCGGGACTGAGGCTAAAGCTGAAACTCCAGAAATTTGGCCACCTGATGCGAAGAGTTGACTCATTGGAGAAGACTCTGATGCAAGGAGGGATTGGGGGCAGGAGGAGAAGGGAACGACAGAGGATGAGATGGCTGGATGGCATCACTGACTCGATGGACATGAGTCTCAGTAAACTCTAGAATTTGGTGATGGACAGGGAGGCCTGGCATGCTGTGATTCATGGGGTCGCAAAGAGTCAGACATGACTGAGAGACTGATCTGATATATATATATATATATATATATATATCCTTATAATATAATATATATCTCCTTATAATATAATATATCTCTCCTTATAATATAATATATATCTCCTTATAATATAATATATATATCCTTATAATATGAACTCCTTATTGCCAAATTCAGACTGAAATTGAAGAAAGTAGGGAAAACTACTAGACCATTCAGGTATGACCTAAATCAAATCCCTTATGATTATACAGTGGAAGTGAGAAATAGATTTAAGGGCCTAGATCTGATAGATAGAGTGCCTGATGAACTATGGAATGAGGTTCGTGACATTGTACAGGAGACAGGGATCAAGACCATCCCCATGGAAAAGAAATGCAAAAAAGCAAAATGGCTGTCTGGGGAGGCCTTACAAATAGCTGTGAAAAGAAGAGAAGCGAAAAGCAAAGGAGAAAAGGAAAGATAGAAACATCTAAATGCAGAGTTCCAAAGAATAGCAAGAAGAGATAAGAAAGCCTTCTTCAGTGATCAATGCAAAGAAATAGAGGAAAACAACATAATGGGAAAGACTAGGGATCTCTTCAAGAAAATCAGAGATACCAAAGGAACATTTCATGCAAAGATGGGCACGATAAAGGACAGAGATGGTGTGGACCTAACAGAAGCAGAAGATATTAAGAAGAGGTGGCAAGAATACACAGAAGAAATGTAAAAAAAAGAGCTTCAAGACCCAGATGAACATGATGATGTGATCACTGACCTAGAGCCAGACATCTTGGAATGTGAAGTCAAATGGGCCTTAGAAAGCATCACTACGAACAAAGCTAGTGGAGGTGATGGAATTCCAGTGGAGCTATTCCAAGTCCTGAAAGATGATGCTGTGAAAGTGCTACACTCAATATGCCAGCAAATTTGGAAAACTCAGCAGTGGCCACAAGATTGGAAAAGGTCAGTTTTCATCCCAATCCCAAAGAAAGGCAATGCCAAGGAGTGCTCAAACTACCGAACAATTGCACTCATCTCACACGCTAGTAAAGTAATGCTCAAGATTCTCCAAGCCAGGCTTCAGCAATATGTGAACCGTGAACTTCCTGATGTTCAAGCTGGTTTTAGAAAAGGCAGAGGAACCAGAGACCAAATTGCCAACATCCGCTGGATCATGGAAAAAGCAAGAGAGTTCCAGAAAAACATCTATTTCTACTTTATTGACTATGCCAAAGCCTTTGACTGTGTGGATCACAATACACTATGGAAAATTCTGAAAGAGATGGGAATACCAGACCACCTGATCTGCCTCTTAAGAAATCTGTATGCAGGTCAGGAAGCAACACTTAGAACTGGTCATGGAACAACAGACTGGTTCCAAATAGGAAAAGGAGTATGTCAAGGCTGCATATTGTCACCATGTTTATTTAACTTATATGCAGAGTACATCATGAGAAATGCTGGACTGGAAGAAACACAAGTTGGAATCAAGATTGCTGGGAGAAATATCAATAACCTCAGATATGCAGATGACACCACTCTTATGGCAGAAAGTGAAGAGGGGCTAAAAAGCCTCTTGATGAAAGTGAAAGTGCAGAGTGAAAAGGTTGGCTTAAAGCTCAACATTCAGAAAACGAAGATCATGGCATCTGGTCCCATCACTACATGGGAAATAGATGGGGAAACAGTGGAAACAGTGTCAGACTTTGTTTTTCTGGGCTCCAAAATCACTGCAGATGGTGACTGCAGCCATGAAATTAAAAGACGCTTACTCCTTGGAAGGAAAGTTATGACCAACCTAGATAGCATATTCAAAAGCAGAGACATCACTTTGCCAACAAAGGTTTGCCTAGTCAAGGCTATGGTCTTTCCTGTGGTCATGTATGGATGTGAGAGCTGGACTGTGAAGAAGGCTGAGCGCCGAAGAATTGATGCTTTTGAACTGTGGTGGTGGAGAAGACTCTTGAGAGTCCCTTGGACTGCAAGAAGATCCAACCAGTTCATTCTGAAGGAGATCAATCCTGGAATTTCTTTAGAAGGAATGATGCTAAAGCTGAAACTCCAGTATTTTGGCCACCTCATGCGAAGAGTTGACTCATTGGAGAAGACTCTGATGCTGGGAGGGATTGAGGGCAGGAGGAGAAGGGGACAACAGAGGATGAGATGGCTGGATGGCATCACTGACTTGATGGGTGTGAGTCTGGGTGACCTCCGGGAGCTGGTGATAGACAGGGAGGCCTGGCGTGCTGCAGTTCATGGGGTCGGGAAGAGTCGGACATGACTGAGCGACTGATCTGATCTCATCTGATCTGATCCTTAGAATATATATCCTTATAATATAATATATATATCCTTATTGCCAAATTAAGACTTAAATTGAAGAAAGTAGGGAAAACCACTCGACCATTCAGGTATGACCTAAATCAAATCCCTTATGATTATACAGTGGAAGTGAGAAATACATTTAAGGGATTAGATCTGATAGATAGAGTGCCTGATGAACTATGGACTGATGTTTGTGAAATTGTACAGGAGACAGGGATCAAGACCATCCCCATGGAAAAGAAATGCAAAAAAGCAAAATGGCTGTCTGGGGAGGCCTTACAAATAGCTGTGAAAAGAAGAGAAGGGAAAAGCAAAGGAGAAAAGGAAAGATATAAGCATCTGAATGCAGAGTTCCAAAGAATAGCAAGAAGAGATAAGAAAGCCTTCCTCAGAGATCAATGTAAAGAAACAAGGAAAACAACAGAATGGGAAGGGCTAGACATCTCTTCAAGAATATTAGAGATATCAAGGGAACATTTCATGCAAATGTGGGCTCAATATAGGTCAGAAATGCTATGGACCTAACAGAGGCAGAAGATATTAAAAAGAGGTGGCAAGAATACACAGGAGAACTGTACACAAAAGAGGTTCATAACTCAGGTAATCATGATGTGTGATCACTCACCAAGAGCCAGATATCCTGGAATGTGAAGTCAAGTGCGCCTTAGAAAGCATCACTACGAACAAAGCTAGTGGAGGTGATGGAATTCCAATTGAGCTATTTCAACTCCTGGAAGATGATGCTGTGAAATTGCTGTACTAAATATGCCAAGAAATTTAGAAAACTCAGCAGTGGCCACAGGACTGGAAAAGGTCAGTTTTCATTCCAACCCCAAAGAAAGGCAATGCCAAAGAATGCTCAAACTACTGCACAATTGCACTCATCTCACACGCTAGTAAAGTAATGCTCAAAATTCTCAAAGCCAGGCTTCAGCAATACATAATCCGTGAACTTCCAGATGTTCAGCCGGTTTTAGAAAAGGCAGAGGAACCAGAGATCAAATTGCCAACATCCACTGGATCATGGAAAAAACGAGAGCTCCAGAAAACATCTATTTCTGCTTTATTGAGTGTGGATCACAATAAACTGTGGAAAAATCAGAAATAGATGGGAATACCAGACCACCTGACCTGCCTCTTGAGAAACGTATATGCAGGTCAACAGTTAGAACTGGACATGGAACAACAGACTGGTTCCAAATAGGAAAAGGAGTACGTCAAGGCTGTATATTGTCACCCTGCTTATTTAACTTATTTGCTGAGTACATCATAAGAAATGCTGGGCTGGAAGAAGCACAAGCTGGAATCAAGATTGCCAGAAGAAATATCAATAACTTCAGGTATGCTGATGACATCACCCTTATGGAAGAAAGTGAAGAGGAACTAAAAAGCCTCTTGATGAAAGTGAAAGAGGAGCGTGAAAAAGTTGGCTTAAAGCTCAACATTCAGAAAACGAATATCATGGCATCTGGTCCCATCATTTTCTGGGAAATAGATGGGGAAACAGTGGAAACAGTGTCAGACTTTATTTTTGGGCGCTCCAAAATCACTACAGATGGTGACTGCAGCCATGAAATTAAAAGATGCTTACTGCTTGGAAGGAAAGTTATGACCAACCTAGATAGCATATTCAAAAGCAGAGACATTACTTTTCCAACAAGGGTCCATCTAGTCAAGGCTATGGTTTTTCCATTGGTCATGTATGAATGTGAAAGTTGGACTGTGATGAAAGCCGAGCGCCAAAGAATTGATGGTTTTGAACTGTGGTGTTGGAGACGACTCTTGAGAGTCCCTTGGACTGCAAGGAGATCCAACCAGTCCATTCTAAATGAGATCAGTCCTGGGTGTTCATTGGAAGGAATGATGCTAAAGCTGAAACTCCAACACTTTGGCCACCTCATGGGAAGAGTTGACTCATTGGAAAAGACTCTGATGCTGGGAGGGATTGAGGGCAGGAGGAGAAGGGGACGACAGAGTACGAGATGGCTGGATGGCATCACAGACACAATGGACAAGAGTTTGGGTGAACTCCAGGAGTTGGTGATGGACAGGGAGGCCTGGGGTGCTGCAATTCATGGGGTTGCAAAAAGTCGGATACAACTGAGCGACTAAACTGAACTGATATGTGTATATAAACACACATATGCACACATACAGTGGAATACCACTCAGCCATAAAAAATAATTTAATAATACCATTTGCAACAACAGGCTTGGACCTAGAAGCCTACCAAGTGAAGTAAGTCAGAAAGAGTAAGACAGATATCATATGATATTATTTATACGTGAAATCTAAAATATGATACAAAGGAACTTATGTACTAAACAGGACCAGATTGACAGAGGAAAGAGGGTGGGGAAAGAATAAATTAGAAATTTTGGATTAATATACAAATTATTAAATCTAAAATACATAAACAGCAAGGTCCTACTGTATGGCACAGGGAACTACATTCAATATCCTGTAATGAACCACAATGGAAAAAAGCATGAAAAAGAATATATAGTACATATGTATGTGTGTGTGTATATATATATATATGCTATGCTATGCTATGCTAAGTCACTTTAGTTGTGTCCGACTCTGTGTGACCCCAATAGACGGCAGCCCACCAGGCTTACTCATCCCTGGGATTCTCCAGGCAAGAACACTGGAGTGGGTTGCCATTTCCTTCTCCAATGCATGAAAGTGAAAAGAGAAAATGAAGTCGTTCAGTCATGTCTGACTCCTAGCGACCCACGGACTGCAGCCTACCAGGCTCCTTCATCCGTGGGATTTTCCAAGCAAGAGTACTGAAGTGGGGTGCCATTGCCTTCTCCGAGATTTATATATATATATATATAAAATATCTGAATCTATCTTCTGTACACCAGAAACTAACACAACATTTAAAACCACTATATGTCAGTTCAAAATGTATTTTAAATATGATTTTCTTTTTAGACATATTGAGCTTGAGATCCGTGAGGTCCACTTGAAAAGACACTCAGGCATAAAAACTCAAGAGTGAAGTCTATGTTAGAACTGAGATTTAGGAGTTATCAACATCAATAGTGATCAAAAATATAAAAATCAATGCAAGTACCTGCAGAGTGTTGGGAGCAAGAAGAGAGTGCTGAGGCTAGGATACTCAGGGCTTTCTGTATATTTGGAATATAAGAAAATCCAGGAAAACAAACAAGAAGAAATGCTGGAGAGGTGGGAGAGAAGTAAACCTTTGTTAGAAGGTGGACATCAATGCCATTCGAAGAAGGCAATGGCACCCCACTCCAGTACGCTTGCCTGGAAAATCCCATGGATGGAGAAGCCTGGTAGGCTGCAGTCCATGGGGTTGCTACAGTCGGACACGACTGAGCGACTTCACTTTCACTTTTCGCTTTCATGCATTGGAGAAGGAAATGGCAACCCACTCCAGTGTTCTTGCCTGGAGAATCCCAGGGACAGGGGAGCCTGGTGGGCTGCCATCTATGGGGTCGCACAGAGTTGGACACGACTGAAGTGACTTAGCAGCAGTAGCAGCAGCAGCAGAAGGTAGACATTGACATAAAAAGATATTTGAAGAAAGTAACATTTAAAAATTAAAAAGATAAGTCACATAAAACTGAAGAGTAGTAGTACTACTCACTAGGTTTATTATTAGTGATAAATTGCTAATTTTGAATATTTTTAAATGCATTTCCAATATATATGGGCTTCCCAAGTGGTTCAGTGGTAAATAATTGACATGCCAATGTAGGAGACACAAGAGACACAGGTTGGATCACTGGGCTGGAAAGATCCCCTAGAGTAGAAAGTGGTAACCTGCTCTAGAATTCTTTCTGGGAAAACCCCATGGACAGAGGAGCCTGGTGGGCTACAGTCAGACATGACTAAGCACATATGAATTCACACACGCCAATACATATAAAAGTGACTTAAACCCATGAATCAATACAGCTCCCAAACAAATGATGTTATTTCTTTTCCTATATATAAACTTCCAAAAGGTATAATAATCAAGATTCCATATCAGGAAAACAAAATTGTTACATTCTACTCATTGATTTTTCTACTTCTGAGAAATCTTAAGATACTAACCCTCAAAATTTTTATGTCAAAAGTTTAAAGATAATAAAAGTGCAATTATCAATTTGTTCTGAAGCTCCCTTCCAGGCTACAGTCAAAATATAAAACATTTTTTTTTCTCAAACATTGTGTATTTCAAGAATTTTCTCTTTTATATCTGAACATCCATATCAATCTGTACTTTTCTTGTGGATTTTATGACTGTCTATCTGGAATTATATTATTGTATGTAAATATATTTCACTTCAGTTCAGTTTAGTTGCTCAGTCGTGTCCGACTCTTTGTGATCCCATGAATTGCAGCACGCCAGGCATCCCTGTGCATCACCAACTCCCAGAGTCCACTTAAACTCATGTCCATCCAGTCAGTGATGCCATCCAGCCATCTCATCCTCTGTCGTCCCCTTCTCCTCCTGGCCCCAATCCCTCCCAGCATCAGAGTTTTTTCCAATGAGTCAACTGTTCGCATGAGGTGGCCAAAGTACTGGAGTTTCAGCTTTAGCATCATTCCTTCCAATGAACACCCAGGACTGATCTCCTTTAGAATGGATTGTTTGGATCTCCTTGCAGTCCAAGGGACTCGCAAGCATTTTCTCCAACATCACAGTTCAAAACCATCAATTCTTTGGCTCTCAGCTTTCTTCACAGTCCAAATCTCACATCCATACATGACCACTGGAAAAACCATAGCCTTGACTAGATGGACCTTTGTTGGGAAAGTAATGTCTCTGCTTTTGAATATGCTATCTAGGTTGGTCATAACTTTCCTTCCAAGCAGTAAGCATCTTTTAATTTCATGGCTGCAGTCACCATCTGTAGTGATTTTGGAGCGCCCAAAAATAAAGTCTGACACTGTTTCCACTGTTTTACCATCTATTTCCCATGAAGCGATGGGATCAGGTGCCATGATCTTAATTTTCTGAAATTTGAGCTTTAAGCCAACTTTTGCATTCTCCTCTTTCACTTTTATCACTTCACATATACTTGAATCACCTTAATGATGGATGAGAACCATTATTTTCCCTTTGAATAGTGAAAAGCACTGAAATAAGATTCTGCATGAAATATATGTACAGCAAATCTATGGTCAAATGAATACTACAAATAAATGAATACACTAAAAGACAAAAATGGAAAAATTTCCAAAATCTTGAACCCAGTTATATCAGTGTTGACTGGAAAATAACATGAACAAGGTAAATAGTTGAAATCTGCCAACTACAGTAGCCAGGATAGAGACAGGAAACAGAATGGCATGGTATTATGAGTGTGAGTTACATGCAATTTGATTTAGGAAAGATCAAAGGTTGCTGATATATTTGTGTAGCCTTAGATAATGACACCTTTGGCTAGTCATTTCGGAATGACTAATGATAATGTCAATAACAGGCAACTCTATCCTTCCCTGGAGTTATTGAAATCTGTCAAAATCATGAATTAATGTGTTTCTGCATTGCCAGGGACTAATTTTCCCTAGCCATGGAAATTAGATCATTACTGAACAAACATGTAGGCTGAAAGATTATACACTAAGGAGAGTGAGGTTAGGGGACAAAAGTCAAAATACTCACCTTTTGACCATTATTGTCAAGCCTGAGTTCATCCTGTGTTTCAGAATAAATGACACTCCTCTTACAGGTCTTTTGAATTTGATTTCTGTTATACCATATATTTTGATTAAGTAAGCTTATTAGAGAGTTTACAGCTTCACAATAACACTTTTTACTTATCCTACAAGAAATGTCATTTTCTATACAGAAGTTAATTCAAATCGCTTCCAGTTATATAATCAGTCAAGGAACTCTGGACTCAACTAACTGTGCTCATTTTCAAGAACACACTTGGGCCCATTTAGGATGATTAAGCTTGCTGTTTGCACAATGATACTAATATTCTTAAACATAAAGACTAGGCTCAAAATAAGTAAAAACACAACAATTATAAATATTAAGAAACCAAATGAAAGTTACTTTAATTCTGTCAATCTCTGTAAACACTGTAGAGTTTTCACTTGCATTTAAATTTAAAACTGTCAAACAGTGAGAACTATAAAGTGCAATCTATTTATTTAGCAAGCACATTTTTTAGTGGAATTCATCAAGCACAAATCATGTGTGGAAACAAAGACTTTTATGTCTGAAGGCCATTACATTTTATGCATCATCAGATTATGATACAAATTTTTTGTCTTATATTCTAACTATTTATATGCAATACATTATTATTTCTCTACATTTACTGTGCTTCTTAATGATAGGCAATATGCTTGATTATATCATAACCCCCCCATAAGTCCTCCACCACTATCTACTTTCTTGCATAATATATTTGTTAAATAAATGCAAATGATGTTTGTATTTTAATAAAAATGTAATATTTGTAATTGTTAGTATATCACCAGTGATAAAGTTGGTACTAAATTTTAATTTAATAATTTGTAGGATTTGTCTTATATTTAGATTATAAAAATGGTACATAGCAATTTCAGAGGACAAAAACAAAAGGACAACTCTCATAAAATGATATAATAGCATATGAATTTGAAAAACTGTCTCTACATTCACTAATCCAACAAGTATGTAATGACTGTTCAAATGTGGCAGCATGCTTCTGTATACAAGAGAAACAAAAATCCTTGCCCTCGTGGGGGTTGATATAAAGAAAAGCAAGTGGATAGCAGTAAATATTTTAAAGAAAACAGAGCAAGAAATGTGATGTTGTGTTATAAATGATAAGGGGAAGAAGGATTTTAAACTGATTTATCAGGACTAAAGATTAAATAAAATAACATAATGTGTAATACTCTCTCTCACACACATATGGCAGGGCTTCCCAGGTGGTACTAGTGATGAAGAACCCTTTTGTCAATGGAAATGTAAGAGAAACTGGTTTGAGCCCTGGGTTGAAAGATTCCCTGGAGGAGAGCACAGCAACCCACTCTAGTATTCTTCCCTGGAGAATCTCATGGACAGAGGAGCTGGAAAGGCTACAGTCCATGGGATCACAAAGAGTTGGACATTACTAAAGCTACATAGTATGCATGTACATACATATATATATATATTCCTTACACACACAAATATATAGCAAATATATATATGTTTATGTATATATATATACATATATATGGCAAATATATATTTGCTAATATATATAGCACAAGGTGAAGGTTATCAAGAAAGCATACCATCAAGAAGATAGAGTAAGTCAATATATCTTGGATCAAGCTACTCTGTTAAAGACACTGTCAAAAGAATAAGAAGACAAGACACAAACTGAGAGAAAATATTTGCAAAAACATATATAATGGCAGAAAGCAAAGAGGAACTAAAAAGTCTTTTGATGAGGGAGAAAGAAAAGAGTGAACAAACTGGCTTAAAACTCAACATTCAACAAAAGGATCATGGCATCTGGTCCCATCACTTCAGGGCAAATAGAAGGGGGAAAAGTGGAAACAGTGACAGATTTTATCTTCTTCAGCTCCAAAATCACTGCAGACGGTAACGGCAGCCATGAAATTAAAACATGCTTACTCCTGGAAGGAAAGCTATGACAAAACTAGATACTGTATTCAAAAGCAGAGACATCCCTTGCCAACAAAGGTTCATAGAGTCAAAGCTATGATTTTTCTAGTAGTCAAGTACAGATCTGAGAGCTGGAGCATAAAATACAATGAGCATCAAAGAATTGATGCATTCAACTTGTGGTGCTGAAGAAGACTCTTGAAAGTTCTGTGGACTGCAAGGAGAACAAACCAGCAATCCTAAAGAAAATCATCCCTGAATATTCATTAGAAGGACTGATGCTGAAGCTGAAGGTCCAATACTTTAGCCACTTGATGCAAAGCCCTAAATCACTGGAAAAGACCCTGATGCTGGAGAAGATTGAGGGTAGTAGGAGAAGGGGGTGACAGAGGATGAAACAGTTGAACAGCATCACTGACTCAACAGACATGAATTTGAACAAACTCTGGGAGATAGTGAAGGGCACGGAAGCCTGTCGTGCTGCAGTCCACAGGGTCGCAAAGAATTGGATATGATTTAGAAACTGAACAACAATAACAACAACAAATATGATAAATAATTGTTATCCAAAATCTACTAAGAACTCTTAAAACTCAGTGACAAGAAAACAAGTAACCCAAATAAAAAATAGACAAAGATCTATATAGATGTGTTACCTAAAAAGCTAAGTAGTTGGCAGTGGCAGCTAAACATATGAAAAGATAGTTAGTATCAGTTATTAGAAAATTAAAATTTAAAAAATGAGATGCCACTCTAGAATGCTAATATCCTAAACACTACAATGTCAAATGCTGGTGAGGATATGGAGCAACAGGAACCCTCACTTATTACTGGTGGGAATGAAAAATGTTACAGGAATTTTGGAAGACAGTTCTACAGTTTCTTTGAAAACTAAATATATTGTTATGAAATAGTCCACCAATCCTGCTATTTGGTATTTACTAAAATGAGTTGAAATTATGTCCAACAAATAAACGGTGCATGAATGTTTTATAGCAGCTTTATTCATAATTACTGAAACTTAGAAGTAACGACAGAGAAGGCAATGGCACCACTCCAGTACTCTTTCTTGGCATATCCCATGGACGGCGGAGCCTGGTAGGCTGCAGTCCATGGAGTTGCTAAGAGTCAGACATGACTGAGTGACTTCACTTTCACTTATCACTTTCATGCATTGGAGAAGGAAATGGCAACCCACTCCAGTGTTCCTGCCTAGAGAATCCCAGGGACAGGGAAGCCTGGTGGACTGCAGTCTATGGGGTTGCACAGAGTCGGACACAACTGAAGCGACTTAGCAGCAGCAGAAGTAATGAAGATGCCCTTCAATAGGTGAATGAATAAAGTATGATTCATTCATACAATGTAATATTATTCAACACTAAAAATAAATGAGTTGTCAAACCACAGACACACACAAAAGGAAAAAATTTATAGGCTTGTTTTTGAACAAAACAAATAGAAATGAAAGAAGTCGATCTTAAAAGTCTACATAGTTACTGATTCCAACTATGTGATATCATGGAGACAGCAAAAGTATGAGACTGGAAATTATTTGGTGGTCATCAGGATTTTCAGGGTAGAGTAGGGATGAACAGGTGTAACACTGGAGACTTACAGAAATGAACAAAGTGCATACTAATTGTTACACATCTTTCAAATTTCACAGAACCTACAATGCCAACAATGAACTCTAATGTAAACTTTGGACTTTATTTGTTAATGATGTGTCAGTGTTGATCCACCAATTACAATAAATGTATAACCATATTAATATAAACTGATAATAATAAACTGAAGGGGGTGGAGGAAGACTATGTCCATTCTGTTATGCTCTGAACCTAAAACTGTTCTAAAACCTACTCTAGTGATCTTGTTAAAGTGGATGCTGAATAACCGAGCAGAATGTCTGAAGCAGAGGATGTTGATAAGAAGTGAAGTGCTTAGTTGCTCAGTTGTGTCCAATGCTTTGCAACCCTTTGGACTGTAGCCTGCCAGGGTCCTCTGTCCATGAGATTTTTTAATGCAGTAATAAGGAGTGGGTTGACATTTCTTTCTTCAGAGGGTATTCCTGACCCAGGGATCAAACCCACATCAACTGTGTCTCCTGCATTGCACATGGAATTTTTACCTGCTGAGTCATAAGAAGTTAACCTGTTCATTATCACAGAAGAGTAGATGTTTATATCCTCAGAAACAGAAAAGGATGTAATTAGAAAATGTGAAACTAGGGAAGAGATGCAGATACAAAATACATATTATGGTAAAACATTATAAAAACAAAAGCTAAATTTGAGAAAACCTCGAAGAACACAAAATGAAAATAAAAAGAGATGAATAGAAAGGAAATCTTAAGAGGATTAATTATGACGTTTAATACATAATTAGTAAGAATTCAGACAAAATAATAAATGGAAAGGAACTGATGAAATAAATAGTTCAAAAATATTTTCAGAAACTGTATAAAATAACTCACCAAAACCTAGGAAAAATTAAAACAGTTCTACAAAGTGTACATTTTAATGAAATTTTAGAACATCAGGGATAAGAAAAATTCTCAAGTTGTTAAAAAGGATAAAACAGCAAGTCACATAGAAAGAAATTTGTATATAAATAACATAAGAATTCCCCATCATTGGAAATTTGAAAACAACAAAACAAAGCCACCAAAATTCTGATAAAAATGATTCTAACCTAAAAATTCTGAAACTTGACAAACTATGAGGAGACAGCACAGAAGAAAGAACTTTTCAAAGTGATTCGAAAAAATTACTGACCGTATACCTCATTTCAAGAAGGAACTAGAACATATGTTTCCCAAGTGATACACTAAGTGACAAAGAAACAAAAAAGGAAAGAAAAGACACAGGATCTAGCAAATAGTGTGTTTACCAGAGGAGAATGACAAGGAAAAAACTAGTATGGAGTGAAGAAAACTCAGCGTGACAGCTCTGCAGCAATCTTAAGTTTAGGAAATTATGTAATAAATACATCTGAAAATGCAAGACTTTTAAAAATTATTTCCTATAGGAAAAGAAGAAAGGAAACACAATCATGGTGAATGCTTACAATATCTATATAGTTATATCATGATGCAGGATTTGATATAATAAAAACTGTAACATTAATTTATTGATAGAAAGCTAGAGAAAGGGAGCAAGAATAGTGGTGAGGAGCGAGAATTCTTTACCTTTCGCAAAATGAGACATGTCTGAAGTTGACACTTCAAAAAACAGCAGCAGAAAAAAAAAATCCAAATATGGAAATAAACAAAATTTCCTTTAAAAAGGTAAAAATATTTGTCTATTGGGAGTCAGACAGAATGAGTGAGGTAATAGAGTTATAATATTTCATTATAGCCTAGTAGTACTAGTTGACTTTTTAAATTATGTGCATTTATTACTCTCCTAAGAATAAAAATAGTTAAAACAAAAGATTAAACAGAATAATAGGATGAGGAGGAGTAAAAACTTTCAAAGGTTGATGGTTCTGACAGTTCCCCATGTATGGGGTGTGCACGAAGCTGTTACCAGTACTGTACAGCCATTGTTGGAATTGAGACAAGCACCCAAGTTCTCTCTAGGTAGAATATTTAAAGAACAAAGAGGTTTTCAACTTGCCATAATTATATTTAATGATGTATCTTTTTTAGCAAGAAACGATGGCCCTCAATTACTTGAACTGCTCCAAAGCATTTGAAATATTCATCTGAATACACACATATCCAAAAAGTCAATTTTTACAGTTTATATTCTTGTTTTAATGGCCTTTCTATTTCTTATAGTATGACATATCTAAACTAAAAGATCACACTGTTATTTCTACTACATTAGGTCTTATATTTCAGAAGTGGAAACTTACCTGTTTCATTTCAGCAGTTCATAATTCTTCAGAATATTCTCCTCCTTTATTTGGTGTAATAACTCCAAGCAAACATACACACACTAAAACATCCATATACATGTTGCTGTTGTTGTTCTGTCCCTAAGTTGTGTCTGACTCTTTGTAACCCCACGGAATGTAGCATGCCAGGCTTCTCTGTCCTTCACTATCTCCCACGGCTTGCTCAAACTCATGTCCATTGAGTCAATGATGCCAACCAATCATCCCATTCTCTGTTCCCTCCTTCTCCTCCTGACCTCAGCCCTCCTAGCCTTAGAGTTAGTATTCAACTAAAAGAGGTTTGGCTACTATCATTTCTTTAAAAATAAGAGAAATTTCATTTTTAAAAGACTCAAGAAACTTATATTAGTATTTTTAAAAAAGGTTATCATATTTCACACCAGTTAAACATAAACATAAGCATGGTGGAGGACTGTGGAGCTCAAACTCTCTCAGGGCAGATGGGTCAAGAGAGGGCATGGGTTTCCTTATCTAAAACACTAGATGTATGGTGGTGAGGAAGGAAAATGTGAAGCCTGAATCCTGTCAATGGCCAAACATGAAAACTCATGTCAAAATTGTTACTACATCTTCACTTACAAAAGTCAAATATAAGTTTGATGTTTTTTAACATCATCAAGGACTGCATCTTTCACTTAACGCTACTGCTATTAAACCCCAAGATGACAGATGCATCAGTGTGTCCCATTTGCCAAAAGGCAATGGCACCCCACTCCAGTACTCTTGCCTGGAAAATCCCATGGACAGAGGAACCTGGTAGGCTGCAGTCTATAGGGTCGCGAAGAGTCGGACATGACTGAGCGACTTCACTTTCACTTTTCACTTTCATGCATTGGAGAAGGAAATGGCAACCCACTCCAGTGTTCTTGCCTGGAGAATCCCAGGGATGGGGGAGCCTGGTGGGCTGCCGTCTATGGGGTCACACAGAGTCGGACATGACTGAAGCGACTTAGCAGCAGCAGCAGCTATATGTTTAAATAGTTCAAATAACTTAAAAACATATTAAGAATGTTAGAGCACCCTTCCTGTTAATATTCATTTTTATTTACCCTGTAATTAAAATTTTTACTCTTTTAAATATTTTATTTGTCTTAAACCTCTTATCTAGGATCATATTCCATTTGCCTGAGTAATACATTTTAACACTTGTTTAAGATAACTTGCTGGTACAAATTTTCTTAGTTTTTGTTGTAAAAGACATCCATATTTTACTTTCATTCTTAAAATAATACTTTTAATTAGATATAAAACTCTAGGTTTGTACTTAATTTTCTCAAAAGATGCTAATACATTGTCTTTCAGTTTCTATTTTTTTCTTTGAGAAGTCTGCTCAGTTTATCACTGCTTTCAAAATACTGTGTCCATTATTTGTCCTTCTGAATACTATTAATAATTCACTTTTCTTATTTTCAGCAATTTCACTGTGATTGTATGTGGTGTAATTAATTATGACTAAACTTATTTGAGTTAGTAGTCATTTTCAATCTGTATTGATATTGTATTCAATATTGTTTTCAATCTTTAAAAATTCTTAACCATTTCTCATAACTTGCTGCTTTGGTTTCGTTTTCCTCTACCTTCCTCTTGGGAATTTAATTACATTATGTTCAGATATTATTGTGTCCTCTATGTCTTGCACTTTCTCCTCTGTATTTTCCACCATTTTGTCTATGTTTTAACCTGGATATTTCCTTCAATTATGTCTTCTAGTTCATTTATTCTCTTTTCAGACATATCAGAACTGTTATCACCTCTATCTACTGACAAAGGCCTGCATAGTCAAAGCTGTGGTTTTTCCAATAGTCATGTATGCTTGTAAGAGTTAGACCATAAATAAGGCTGAGTGCCAAAGAATTGTGATTTCAAATTGTGGTATGGAAAAGATTCTTGAAAGTCGCTTGGACTTCAAGGAGATCAAATGAGTCAGCCCTAAAGGAAATCAATCCTTAATATTCATTGGACGGACTGATGCTGAAGCTCCAAGACTTTGGTCACCGGATGTGAAGAGCTAACTCATTGGAAAATACCCTGATTCTGGGAAAGATTGAAGGCAGGAGGAGAAGGGGATAACGGAGGATGAGATGGTTGGATGGCATCACCGATTCAATGGACATGAGTGTCAGCAAGCTCTGGGAGTTGGTGAAGGACAGGGAAGCCTGGCATGCTGCAAGTCCATGGGGTAACAAAGAGTTGAACACAACTGAGCGACTGAACAACAACAACTGAGGTTTAGAAAAACAACAACAACTGAGGCTTAGAAAAAATATTACAGACTTCAATTATTAGAATAATTTTACATTTATGGAGCTTCTCCTTTGTACATTTGTTCCAATTCCTAAACTAATAGTGGTATGTTACTATTGACTAAAGTCTATTGCTTATTCAGATTTTTCAAGTGTTCATCTATTGCCCTTTTCTGTTCCAGGATACCATGCAAGATACCACATTACATTTAATCATCTTATACGCTTCAGTTATTCTTGACTGTGACAGTTTCTCAGATTTTCTTTTTTTTTTTTTTTTTATGACCTTGACAATTCTTAAGACTGTTGGTCAGGTACACTGTAAAATGCCCTTATGAAATTTATCTGATATTTGGAAATTTTCATGATTATACTGGGGTTGACTGAGAGTGCAGGCTGCAACGGTGCAGGAGCAGCCAAAAGGAGCTACCCCACATCCAAGGTCAGGGGCAGTGGCTGAGACAACCTACCCCACATCCAATGTCACGGGTGGTGCCAAAAGGATCAACCCCACGTCCAAGGAGCAGAGGCTGTGCGGGTGCAAGAGGGCAGAGAGGAGCTACTCCACGTTCAAGGTCAGGAGGGGTGACTCATCCAAGGCAAGGAGCAGTGGCTTCACATTGCTGGAGAAGCTGTGAAGAGATGCCCCATGTCCAAGGTAAGAGAAACCCAAGTAAGACGGTAGGTGTTGCAAGAGGGCATCACAGGGCAGACACACTGAAACCATAATCACAGAAAACTAGCCCATCTGATCACACAGACCACAGCATTGTCTAACTCAGTGAAACTAAGCCATGACATGTGGGGCCACTCAAGACGGGCAGGTCATGTTGGAGAGGTCTGACAGAATGTGGTCCACTGGAGAAGGGAATGGCAAACCACTTCAGTATTCTTGCCTTGAAAACCCCATTGACGGTATGAAAAGGCAAAATGATAATATGCTGAAAGAGGAACTCCCCAGGGCGATAAGTGCCCAATATGCTATTGAGGTCAGTGGAGAAATAACTCCAGAAAGAATGAAGGGATGGAGCCAAAGCAAAAACAATACCCAGCTGTGGATATGACTGGTGATAGAAGCAAGGTCCAATGCTGTAAAGAGCAATATTGCATAGGAACCTGGAATGTCAGGTCCATGAATCGAGGCAAATTGGAAGTGGCCAAATAGGAGATGGCAAGAGTGAATGTCAACATTCTAGGAATCAGCGAACTAAAATGGACTGGAATGGGTGAATTTAACTCGGATGACCTTTGTATCTACTACTGCAGGCAGGAATCCCTTAGAAGAAATGTAGTAGCCATCATGGTCAACAGAAGAGTCCGAAATGCAGTACTTGGATGCAATCTCAAAAATGACAGAATGATCTCTGTTCGTTTCCAAGGCAAACCATCCAATATCACAGTAATCCAAGTCTATGCCCCAACCAGTACTGCTGAAGAAGCTGAAGTTGAACGGTTCTATGAAGACCTATAAGACCTTTTAGAACTAACACCCAAAAAAAGATGTCCTTTTCATTATAGGGGACTGGAAAACAAAAGTAGGAAGTCAAGAAACACCTGAGGTAACAGGCAAATTTGGCCTTGGAATACAGAATGAAACAGGGCAAAGACTAATAGAATTTTTCCAAGAAAATGCACTGGTCATAGCAAACACCCTCTTCCAACAACACAAGAGAAGAATACACATGGACATCACCAGATGGTCAACACTGAAATCAGATTGATTATATTCTTTGCAGCCAAAGATGGAGAAGCTCTATACAGTAAACAAAAACAAGACCAGGAGCTGACTGTGGCCCAGATCATGAACTCCTTATTACCAAATTCAGACTTAAATTGAAGAAAGTAGGGAAAACCACTAGACCATTCAGGTATGACCTAAATCAAATCCCTTATGATTATCCAGTGGAAATGAGAAATAGATTTAAGGGCCTAGATCTGATAGATAGAGTGTCTGATGAACTATGGAATGAGGTTCGTGACATTGTACAGGAGACAGGGATCAAGACCATCCCCATGGAAAAGATATGCAAAAAAGCAAAATGGCTGTCTGGGGAGGCCTTACAAATAGCTGTGAAAAGAATAGATGTGAAAAGCAAAGCAGAAGATATTAAGAAGAGATGGCAAGAATACACAGAAAAACTAAACAAAAAAGATCTGCATGACCCAGATAATCACGATGGTGTGATCATTGACCTACAGTCAGACATCCTGGAATATGAAGTCAAGTGGGCCTTAGAAAGCATCACTACGCACAAAGCTAGTGAAAGTGATGGAATTCCAGTTGAGCTATTTCAAATCCTGAAAGATGATGCTGTGAAAGTGTTGTACTCAATATGCCAGCAAATTTTGAAAACTCAGAAGTGGCCACAGCACTGGAAAAGGTGTTTTCATTCCAATCCCAAAGAAAGACAATGCCAAAGAATGCTCAAACTATCGCACAATTGACCGCATCTCACATGCTACTAAAGTAATGCTCAAAATTCTCCAAGCCAGGCTTCAGCATTACGTGAACCATTAAGTTCCTCCTGTTCAAGCTGGTTTTAGAAAAGGCAGAGGAGCCAGAGATCAAATTGCCAACATCCACTGGATCATGGAAAAAGCAAGAGAGTTCCAGAAAAACATCTATTGACTATGTCAAAGACTTTGACTGTGTGAATCACAATAAACTGTGGAAAATTCTTCAAGAGATGGGAATACCAGACCACCTGACCTGCCTCTTGAGAAACCTGTATTCAGGTCAGGAAGCAACAGTTAGAACTGGGACATGGAACAACAGACTGGTTCCAAATAGGAAAAGGAGTACATCAAGGCTGTATATTATCATCCTGCTTATTTAACTTATATGCAGAGTATATCATGAGAAATGCTGGACTGGAAGGAGCATAAGCCGGAATCAAGATTGCTGGGAGAAATATCAATAACCTCAGATATGTAGGTGACACCACCCTTATGGCAGAAAGTGAAGAGGAACTAAAAAGTCTCTTGATGAAAGTGAAAGTGGAGAGTGAAAAACTTGACTTAAAGCTCAACATTCAGAAAACAAAGATCATGGCATCTGGTCCCATCACTACATGGGCAATAGATGGGGAAACAGTGGAAACAGTGGCAGACTTTATTTTTTGGGCTCCAAAGTCCGTGAAGATGGTGACTGCAGCCATGAAATTAAAAGACGCTTACTCCTTGGAAGCACAGTTATGATCAACCTAGATAGCATATTCAAAAGCAGAGACATTACTTTGCCAAAAAGGTCCGTCTGGTCAAGGCTATGGTTTTTCCTATGGTCATGTATGGATGTGAGAGTTGGACTGTGAAGAAGGCTGAGCGTCAAAGGATTGATGCTTTTGAACTGTGGTGTTGGAGAAGACTCTTGAGAGTCCCTTGGACTGCAAGGAGATCCAACTGGTCCATTCTGAAGGAGATCAGCCCTGGGATTTCTTTGGAAGGAATGATGCTAAAGCTGAAACTCCAGTATTTTGGCCACATCATGTGAGAGTTGACTCATTGGAGAAGACTCTGATGCTGGGAGGGATTGAGGGCAGGAGAAGGGGACGACAGAGGATGAGATGACTGAATGGCATCACTGACTCGATGGACATGGATCTGGGTGAACTCCGGGAGTTGGTGATGGACAGGGAGGCCTGGTGTGCTGCAATCCATGGGGTTGCACAGAGTCGGAAACTACTGAGCAACTGAACTGAACTGAACTGAGACTATGCATGTATGAGGGCAGGTTGTATTCAGGAAATCTCTACACATGATGTTCAATTTTCCAGTGAACCTAAAATGGCTCTAATAATTAAAACATATTAACAAATAATAGACAAACATTAAGTTTCTTTATTTTTACACACATAGCTATTTATATAACAATTACAATATGAGGGTTTACAGATAGACACTCAGCTAGACAAGAATATGTTCTACAAATGAACTTGTCCTTGGAACCATTAGACAACTTAGTTGATCACTACATGGAAAAATTTGCAATTTTTTGGAAAGCAAATTACTCAACATGTAACTGAATAAGACTCATATTTTATGTTATTATTATTAAAAGTAAAATTATATCTTTGTTATTAGTTTTTCATCTGGTTACATTTGGCAACTGAGGAGATTTTAAATGGCCAGTTATAAAAATATTTTTGCAAAGCACACACAAACATCAAGTCTGGGAACTAAAATGAATCAGTCTTGAACCAGTTTTTCAAACCTGGCAGACATAGCCTTAGAAAATGATCAAAATTGTCACACTTAACCACTTAGGCTTGCTTGTTAGAAGAAAAGCTATGACCAACCTAGACAGTATATAACAAAGCAAAGACATTACTAGTCAACAAATGTCCATGTAATCAAAGCTATGGTTTTTTCCAGTAGCCATGTATGGGTGTGAGAGTTAGACCATAAAGAAGGCTGAACACCAAAGAATTGATGCTTTTGAGCTGTGGTTTTGGAGGAGACTCTTGAGAGCACCTTGAACTGCAGGGAGATCAAACCCGTCAATCCTAAAGGAAATAATCCTGAGTATTCATTGGAAGGACTGATGCTGAAGCCCACCTGATGCAAAGTGTTGACTCATTAGAAAAGACCCTGATGCTGGAAAAGATTGAAGGCAGGAGGAGAAGGGGACATTAAAGGACAAGATGGTTAGATGGGATCATTGACTCAATGGACATGAGTTTGATAGAACTCCTGGAGTTGGTGAAGGACAGGGAAGCCTGGCATGGGGCAGTCCACAGGGCTGCAAAGAGTTGGACATGACTGAGTGACTGAACAACAATAACAATCAAACTGAGCACAAGGACAAACCAATATCATATGCTTCTTGGTATGTTACACTGAGAACACATGACTTTTGTGCTATTGCTTTCCCAAACAAAATAACCTAAGAGTAATTGAGAAAAATTACAAATAGGGAAATTATGAGACATTCTGTTAATAACTGAACTGTTTCAAAATAAAGAATAATAAAATGAAATATAAATGTCTTCTATAGCATTGGACTAGAGTAATAATAATTGCTACTATTACTATTTGCTTTGGAAGTCTTTACTGAGATAACTGTCAAATCTGAATATGAGTTTTATCCTAGGTAACAATTTTATACCAGTGATTTTGATGATTTTGTTGTAGTTATATAAGAGAATATCCTTATTTTTAACTAAATATACACTAAAATTTTTGAAATGCATTTCACTCCTTCTTCCTAAAGCTATCTCTCTCTGTCTCTCTCCTCTCCTGATATCCCTAAATATCTAAGAGGGGGTTTTAGGTATATCAGAGGAAAGGGACAGACAAAGAGACAGAGATGGAGAGACAGGAATTGGGATAGAGTGAAAAGGAGATGGAGAGACAAAGTGATTGAGGGGGAAAGAGAGAGGGAATATGGTAAACTTAATAACTGGAGAATATGGTTGAAAGATATACAGGAGTTCTGTATACCAAAGCAATCTTTTCTATAATTTTGAACTTTTAAAAAACAAAGTGTATTCTCCAAAGAGCCTCTTTGTATTTAGACAAGGTAAAGCTACCTAAACAAATTTTAAACTGATTTCTATTTAAAATTATATGATAAAGATTAAATGCACACAGTTAAGTACAATTTTCAAAGAAAACCCCAAACACCAATATATCTTTAAGATTTAATCAATAATTATATTTTATATGACTACTAATGACCCATCAGATTTTAGTTCAGTTAAGTCACTCAGTCTTGTCCAACTCTTTGCAATCTGTTCATTATCAACTCCCAGAGTTTGCTCAAACTCATGTCCATCAAGTCGGTTATGCCATCCAACCATCTTTTCCTCTATCATCCCCTTCTCCTCCTGCCTTCAATCTTTCCCAGCATCAGAGTCTTTTCCAATGAATCAGTTCTTCCCATCAGATGGCCAACGTATTGCAGTTTGAGCTTCAGCATCAGTCCTTCCAATGAATATTCAGGACTGATTTCCTTTAGGATGGACTGGTTTGATCTCCTTGCAGTCCAAGGGACGCTCAAGCATTTTCTCCAACACCACAGTTCAAAAGCATCAGTTCTTCAGTGCTCAGCTTTCTTTATTATCCAACTCTCACACCTATACATGAGTACTGGAAAACCATAGCTTTGAGTACATGGACAAAGTAATGTCTGGCAAAGTAATGTCTCTGCTTTTTAATATGCTGTGTAAGTTGGTCATATCTTTTCTTCCAAGGAGCAAGTGTCTTTAATTTCATGGCTGCAGTCACCATCTGCAGTGATTTTGGAGCCCCCCCCGCACCCCCGCCAAAAAAAAAAATAAATAAATAACCTCTCACTGTTCCATTGTTTCCTCATCTATTTTCCATGAAGTGATGGACCAGATGCCATTCTGTTTTCTCAATGTTGAATTTTAAGCCAACTTTTCACTCTCCTCTTTCACTTTCATCAAGAGATTCTTCTGTTCTTAGCTTTCTGCTATAAGGGGGTGTCATCTGCATATCTAAGGTTACTAATTTCACATTTAACATTCCACATGAAAAGAAATATGACTATTTAGTCTTTCTGCCAAATTACATTGAGCTTCCTCATCATGTACACCTCTCATGTTTCAGGTATTATTTGTAATATTTTTTAAAGCCTTTGCATTATCATTCCAAAATAATGGGTTTCCCAGTTGGTGCTAGTGGTAAAGCATCTGCCTGCTAATGTAGGAGATGTAAGAGATGCGGGTTGGATTCTTGGGTCCGGAAGATCCCTTGGAACAGAAAATGGCAACTCACTCCAATATTCTTGCCTGGAAAATTCCATGGGCAGAGGAAGCTGGTGGGGCTGCAAAGAGTTGGATACGACTAAGCGACTGAGCACACACATCCTACATTTAAAATACTAGGGTATACCTGTGGCAGATTCATTTTGATATATGGCAAAACCAATACAATATTGTAAAGTTAAATAAAATTAAACTTAAAAAAAGCGAACAGGAAAAAATTAAAAAAAAATACTAGGGTAAATCATTTTCTGTTAACTTAAGTGCTTGCCTTACACCAGTATTTTAACACATTCCAGTAACTCTAACAGAGAAGGCAATAGCACCCCACTCCAGTGCTCTTGCCTGGAAAATCCCATGAATGGAGGAGCCTGGTAGGCTGCAGTCCATGAGGTTGCTAAGAGTCAGACACGACTGAGCGACTTCACTTTCACTTTTCACTTTCATGCATTGGAGAAGGAAATGGCAACGCACTCCAATGTTCTTGCCTGGAGAATCCCAGGGACAGAGGAGCCTGGTAGGAGGCTGTCTATGGGGTCGCATAGAATCAGACATGACTAAAGTGACTTAGCAGCAGCAGTAACTCTTAATATCATTTCCCGTACTAACTTCTCTTGTTTGGTCAATATCATTAAGAAATAAATCTCACAGTCAAATCTTTAATGAATATGTCTGTTCCCTCATTATTTCAAGAAAGTACACTAGTTGCTTTTGAATTTTAAGGATATCTTTGAAACATTAATATTTTATAGTAATTTCCTAAACTGGCAGCTGTCCCACACACTCAAAACAAAGAAATTAATTTAAAAATTGTTAATTAATAATTTTAAAATTACAAACAAACAAGGAAAAAATTGTTCACATCACCACCTTTTTCATTGTGCATTTAAAAAAAATATTAAGCAACTTCTGAGAGTTTTATTCACTGGATGCTTGGAGGAAGAGAATTTAGATTCTGTGAAATGACTAGATCCAGAAGCAGTTCTCATCCAAAGCTCTTGGAACTGACTTTGGCTCCTGGAGAAAGCTACGCAAAAAGGTTAAAAATCTCATTGTAAACACTGATAATCTTCCAGCTTGTTATGGTAAAATGACTAGTTGTTGCTTTTGTTTTAGTCAGGCAGTCCTGTCTAATTCTTTTTGTGACCCCATGGACTGCAGCCCACCAGGCTCCTCTGTCCATGGGATTTCCCAGGCAAGAGTACTGGAGTGGGGTGCCATGCCCTTCTCCAGGGGATCTTCCTGACCCAGGGAATGAACCCACATCTCCTTCACTGGCAGGCTGGTTCTTTACTGATGAGCCACTGTGGAAACCCCCAAAAGAACTTGACTGAAACTAAAAATAACTGAGTATGATAAGAAGAAAGAAGGCAAGAAAAACGCTCTGCTCTGGGAGCAGAGCTAACACCTGAGCAGAGGACTGCACATCTACTAAGGAGTGAGTGGCTAAGACAGGTAAGGTGAACCATAGCAATGCGGTAGCCAAAGGAAGTATAGGAGTGGGAGGTGGGAGGGGGGCTCAAGAGGGAGGGGACATATATATATACCTATGACTGAGTCCTGCTGATGTTTGGCAGAAACCAACAGAATATTGTAAAGCAAGTCTCCTCCAATTAAAAGTAAATAAACTTTAAAAAACTAAAGGAAATATACCTGATGGTCTTTTCGTGTACTGATGATAAGAGGACATATTTTTTATTTATAAGAATAACTATTTTAAAATATACTTCAGAAATCCTTGACCTCTTTTGAAGAAGTATGAGCTGAAAAGTTACAGTTCATGAGAATTTCATATTTCAGGCAACCAGATATGTAGGAAAATAGAGACTATCAACTTTCATAATATTTTGAATAAAGAAGCTCCTAGTTAGAAGGTGTCAGTATAAGTTGTCCCTTAATTCAATAGTCAGTTTGAATCACTGTTCTAAGTAAAATTTTACTTTACAGCAAATGAACTGATTCTAGTAGTGGATTACAGGATTAGCCTCAGAGCTAAACTCTACCTTTAAATAGGTTAGGTGCTAAAATTATCAAAAGCATTCATATGTACAGTGAATGAGAATTACTAATAAAATGTTACAGAAAATACTACTACAAAATAGTTGTATTTTGGTAACTATATATAGTTATCAAAATGTATAGTTAAGTAGATTAAAGATACTCCTTAGTGAATCCTTTATTTTCTAGAAAGTTCTGGTCTTCTGGCATTTTTCTGGCCGACGGAGCCTAACAGAAGCTTAGGTTGGATGAAAAGTATGTTCTCGTTTAACATTGAGATGTGCTGCTACTGCTGCTGCTAAGTCACTTCAGTTGTGTCCGACTCTGTGCGACCCCAGAGACGGCAGCCCACCGCTCCCCCATCCCTGGGATTCTCCAGGCAAGAACACTTGAGTGGGTTGCCATTTCCTTCTCCAGTGCCTGAAAGTGAAAAGTGAAAGTAAAGTTGCTCAGTTGTATCCGACTCTTCGCAACCCCATGTACTGCAGCCTACCAGGCTCTTCCGTCCATGGGATTTTCCAGGCAAGAGGACTGGAGTGGGATGCCATTGCCTTCTCCTACTGGAGTATTTTCTTTGTATTTTGAAGTACATACATATTAGACTGAGGTCTTATGTCCATTTTGCTGAAACTGTTTTGAAATGTATCAAATAAAATACAGGTAACTACCTATAATATTGAATTCAAACCAACAAATTGTTTAAACCAAGAAAGCAAAACAAAGACTTCAGATCATATATATTTGATACTGTAAACTTAATTTCAATATGAACACTGAAACTTTGTTTTATATGATATATACAAATAAATATATTCTACACATATTTAAAATACTATATATATTAATATATAATAATATACAATATAGTATAGCTTGTTATATTTATAATATACATATACATTCATATATATATGAGTTTACACATATTTTCAGAAGTAGCGTATGATATTTGAAAATTATAATAAAGGCATCTGGGGCCCTGAGAGCCTCAACAAAGTTTACCATGAAGATTCTCATTTCCTTTGTAGGAGTTAATTTAGGGGGTGGGGTGAAATCTAGACTCTCAAACCAATGCAAACATTCTAACATAGTGTGTGGGAATTTAAGGCAGTTTTCCTGCTGAAAAATGTCAAAGAGAAACATCCCATCAAAGGCCCAAGAGAAAAAGAATGCCAACAACAATTAAGCTGAAGCAGCTTCACTGGCACCTCTGCTCCCATTCAGACAGAGTCGTGAAGCAGTATTTAATCAAAAGGGATTGGGAAAGGATTATAAAGGATTGTGTTTACCTTAACCCGGGCACTGAACCTTCAGCAATGTGTAAAAAACCACAGAACTCTAAAGTGCAACTACATATAAGAATTTAAAAGGGGAGAGGGGAAGTGAAATGCAACCTTAAAGCAAGAATCCCCATGTCTTTCCTCTGAACTGTAGAACTGTGGTTAGTTCAGCTGAACACCAGGGACCCATCTTACTGTTAGCAGTGTAATAGATGGTGGGAAATTGCAACTAAGAGCTTTAAAGGTTAGTCTGTGCTCCAAAAAGACATATAAAGGTAGCATGGAGTCTGGCATTATCTATTATCTGTATATGCAGTCGCTACATAATGTCACTGACTTCCACATCAGTGGAGAATGCTATGAAACTCTGTTCAGCAGGCCATTCACTCGATAAAGTGTAGCTACCCTGAGACTGAACGAAAAAAGATGAATCAAACTGATGTCCCTCTGGTAAATCATCCACTCTCCTAAAGAGTCTATGTACCAAATGAAGTGCTTGGAAGTATGCAAGGATAGATACTCATCTTTTTAAAAGTATCTAAGTGGATAAAATTAGCTTGAATGTTCACTGAAACATTACAAACTAAAACACATATTTATATTTTCTTGCCAAGAAATGTTTTTAAATATCCATCAACTTTTTGGTTGAAAAAGATGCATTCAATTGAACAATTTTCCTGAAACAAAAACTGAGCATTTACTATGCAAGCACTTTACAATGTGCTTTGGAAGAGATAAGCAAATATAAGGTCAATTTTATAGATCTTGCAATCTAGTGAGAATGGCAAGTGTAGAGAAATCACCTTAGTACAATATCACAACATAAAGCAATTTGAAAATTTTTAAAAATGCAATCACAGCTCAAAGTAGAAAGAGAGGAGCTAATCAAGAATGATGAGTAAGATTGGGTGTTCATGGATGTGTTGTCACATTAGCCAGGCCTTGAAGGTTGAGTAAAAATTTCACACGTAGAGAAAGCTATGAAGGATATTCCAGGCCAAGAGACAGAATTGGTGAGAACATGTTCTGGAATAAAACCTACATAGATCCAGGTGGTGATAAGCATTCTGTCTTTTCTTGGCCACAGATTTTAAGAATTGAGAAGAAAGTAATTTGGCAGTAGACACTGTTTTAGCTTAGGGAACACCAGATCCAACCTTCTTTTCTCTCACCTTCCTCCAGCCCAGAAGATGACCAGTGACCAGTCCCCTCTGACAGTTTCACTGCCCAACATGTTTGGCCACAAAAAACTGTTCTACTAACATAGAAAAGAAAGTGGGCTGGTGCTGTCCTTTCTCTTGCCTTCATGCGTACTAAGTCTGTTTCTTTTTAAACAGCTGCTTTCATGTAAAATGTAAAATGCATACAAATGAGTGTGTGTATTATCTATATACAAGCTAAGGAAAAAGAACTGAACACTATGCAGCTACCAGCCAGCTTAAAAAATAACAAATTTTTTTTGCTTATATTAGTTTATATATTTCTCTTTTATATTGTAAGTCTTTCTCAAATATCCAGTGCATCTCATATTCAAGTGTGATGCATAAGAGAGTCCTTTGTGTACAAACTGAGTTTGTTATTTTTTTAATTATTGGGCAGATGTCTAGGAATTTCAGCAGTAGACCATAAAAGTTTATTATTTGTGGGTTTATTCTCCTGGAACATTAAGTTTTTCTTGAAAATATCTTTTTCATTTCCTATACAGGGTGTGAGGGGAAGGCAATGGCACCCCACTCCAGTACTCTTGCCTGGAAAATCCCTACCAGGCTCCTCCATGGGGTCGCTAAGAGTCAGACACGATTGAGCGACTTCACTTTCACTTTTCACTTTCATGCATTGGAGAAGGAAATGGCAACCCACTCCAGTATTCTTGCCTGGAGAATCCCAGGGACAGAGGAGCCTAGTGGGCTGCTGTCTATGGGGTCGCACAGAGTCGGACACGACTGAAGCGACTTAGGAGCAGCAGCAGCAGCAGCATACAGGGTGTGATGGCATTCTATACTCATGAGGGAAAGAAAGACCAAGAAAATAAAGAGATGTCAATCATGCTATCATTTAGAAGGTTATCTCTGCCTCAGAAATATTCATACTTACTAATAGATAATAATAGTAATAAAATCCAATTTCTTTATGCTATGTTCATTAAGATTCTGTTCTTTCCTGCTGAACATTCCTAACTGATTTCACACCCTTAATAAATTGGGAATGAATAAAATGAGTGAACTCTGGAGAAAAACTCCAATATTCTCAAACTGTCCTTTATTGTTATAGTAAAAAAGTCACATCCCAATGCTCGGATGAGAAGAACTACTAAAAATCAACAATTTCCTATTTTTTTGTGTGTAGAACATAAAATAAGGACAGAGAATAATCTCTAAAGTATTCTACTAATCAGAGTAGATAACAGCAGCAAACAAACGTCCCACAAGGGCTTCCCTTGGAGCTCAGCTGGAAAAGAATCTGCTGGGAATGCAGGGTTCAATCTCTGGGTTGGGAAGATCCACTGGAGAAGGGAAAGGCTACCCAATCCAGTATTCTGGCCTGGAGTATTCATGGACTGTATAGTCCATGGGTCACAAAGAGTCGGACACGACTGAGCAACTTTCACTTTCTTTCAGCAAACAAACACAACATAAATATTAGTAAATGGTTTAAAAGATTACCACTTAAAACACAAATATGTGCTCTAGGAATCCACACCAAAATGGCTCAGTTCGGTTCAGTCATTCAGTCGTGTTCTACTCTTTGCGACCTGATGGACTGCAGCACTGCCAGGTTTCCCTGTCCATCACCAACTGCCAGAGCTTTCTCAAATACATGTCTATCGAGTCGGTGATGCCATCCAACCATCTTATCCTCTGTCATCCCCTTATTCTTCACCTTCAATCTTTCCCAGCATCAGGTCTTTTCCAATGAGTCAGTTCTTTGCATCAAGTGACCAAAGTATTGCAGTTTCAGCCTCAGCATCAGTCCTTCCAATGAATATTCAGGACTGATTGCCTTTAGGATTGATTGGCTTGATCTCTTTGCAGTCCAAGGGACTCTCAAGGGTCTTCTCCAACATCTCAGTTCAAAAGCATTAAATCTTCGGGGCTCAGCTTTCTTTATAGTCCAACTCTCACATCCATACACGACTATTGGAAAAACCATTGCTTCAACTACATGGGCCTTTGTTGGCAAAGTAATGTCTCTTCTTTCTAATACACTGTGTAGGTTGGTCATAGCTTTTCTTCTAAGGAGTAAGCGTCTTTTAATTTCATGGCTGCAGTCACCATCTTCACTGATTTTGGAGCCAAAGGCTCTCACTGTTTCTACTGTTTCCATGTCTATTTGCCATGAAATGATGGGACCGGACACCATGATCTTAGTTTTGTGAATGCTGAGTTTTAAGCCAACTTTTTCCACTCTCCTCTTTCACTTTCATCAATAGGCTCTTTAGTTCCTCACTTTCTCCCATAAGGGTGGTGTCATCTGCCTATCTGAGGTATTATTGATATTTCTCCCAGCAATCTTAATTCCAGCTTGTGTTTCCTCTAGCCCAGCATTTCACATGATGTACTCTGCATATAAGTTAAATAAGCAGGGTGACAATATACAACCTTGATGTACTCCTTTCTGGATTTGGAACCAGCCTGTTGTTCCATGTCCAGTTCTAACTGCTGCTTCTTGATCTAAATACAGGTTTATCAGGAGGTGGGTAAGGTGGTCTGATATTACCATCTCTTTAAATTTTCCACATTCTGTTGTGATCCACACAGTCAAAGGCTTTGCCATAGTCAATAAAGCAGAAGTAGATATTTTTTCTGGAACTCTTGGGCTTTTTTGATTATTCAATGGATGTTGGCAATTTGATCTCTGGTTCTTCTGCCTTTTCTAAATCCAGCTTGAACATCTGGAAGTTCACAGTTCACATAGTGTTGAAGCCTGGCTTGGAGAATTTTGACCATTACTTTGCTAGCATGTGAGATGAGTGCAATTGTGCAGTAGTTTTAACAATCTTTGGCTTTGCCCTTCTTTGGGACTGGAATGAAAATTGACCTTTCCCAGTCCTGTGGCCACTGTTTAGTTTTCCAAATTTGCTGACATACTGACTGCAGCACTTTCACAGCATCATCTTTTAGGTATTGAAATAGCTCAATTGGATTTCCATCACCTCCAGTAGCTTTGTTCGTAGTGATGCTTCCTAAGGCCCATTTGACTTTGCATTCCAGGATCTGGCTCTAGGTGAGTGGTCACACCATTGTGGTTATCTGGGTCATGAAGATCTTTATTGTATATTTCTTCTGTGTATTCTTGCCAACTTTTCTTAATATCTTTTGCTTCTGTTAGGTCAATACCGTTTCTGTCCTTTTTTTGTGCCCATCTTGCCTGAAATGTTCCCTTGGTATCTCTAAATTTCTTGAAGAGATCTCTCATCTTTCCCATTCTTTTGTTTTCCTCTCTTTCTTTGCATTGATCACTGAAGAAGGCTTTCTTATATCTCCTTGCTTTTCTTTGGAACTCTGCACTTAATGGGTATATCTTTTCTCCTTTGCCTTTCACTTCTCTTCTTTTCTCAGCTATTTGTAAGGAATCCTCAAACAACCATTTTGCCTTTTTGCATTTATTTTTCTTGGGGATGGTCTTGATCACTGCCTCCTGTATAATGACCTATCTCCATAATTCTTCAAACACTCTATCAGATCTAATCCTTGAAATATTTGTCTCTTCCAAATCATAAGTGATTTGATTTAGGTAATACCTGATTGGTCTAGTGGTTTCCCTACTTTCTTCAATATAAGTCTGAATTTCACAATAAGGAAGGAGTTCATGATCTGAGCCACAGTCAGCTCCCAGTATTATTTTTGCTGACTGTATAGAGCTTCTCCATCTTTGGCTGCAAAGAATATAATCAATCTGATTTCAGCATTGACCATCTGGTGATGTCCATGTATAGAGTCTTCTCTTGTGTTGTTGGAAGAGGGTGTTTGCTATGACCAGTACATTCTCTTGGCAGAATTCTATTAGCCTTTGCCCTGCTTCATTTTGTACTCCAAAGCCAAATTTGGCATAATGGTTAGTTCATCCTAAAGTTATAGGAAAAGCTTAAGTTTGGATATTCATCACAGCAGGTATGGTACTGTCTCACGCAGAAAATAGAATAGAATGACAACTGTACATAGCCAGTTCTCAAGGCCCCCACCTCAAGACCAGAAAGATTAGAATGCAAAGCAACATCAAAGATCATTCATTCCTTTTATTTTATGAAGCCAACAGTAGACCCAGATTACCCTCAATGAAAGCTAAATATGCAAGAAGAGAAAAATAAGATCAATTTAATGTGGTAATACAAAATAAAAAGTAGTAAGTGAAGTAGTAAGTAGGAAAGTAAATAAATAAATGTATATGTAAGTCCAAGGGTTTATTTTGCAAAATGCAGATCAATAATCAATTCTGGAAACCGATTTGCTCCTCAAATACAAAAACAAAACATAGTCACTACTTAGCAATGTTAAAATTTTTAAATAACATAGATTTAATGAAATGAGATTTCAAAGTGAAATGCTAGGTCAATAGAAGGAAAAAGTTGTCAGAAATAAATGGAAAAACAAAACTGTCTATTCAACTAAGGAACAAGTTGACAGCACAGAAACCTAAACCAGTTATGTGCAGAATAGGGCTAACAAATATTATTTTAAATGTAAATAAAATGGCAAAACAAGAGTGATTAGAGTGAAAATAAAATAGAATGAAAAAAATATAATTAAATTTGTTGTCAAACCCATGAACTATAAGACTTAAATAATTACTGGGGAAAAAAACATATGTGGTAGGTACTATTATTTCCTCATTTTACAGAAGAGCAACTTGGTGAAACTCATTCAGCCTATGAACAACAGATTTTAATTTGGACTTGAGAACCACACCACCACAGAAGCTAAGTTCATAACAGTTATTCTACATTCTATAAGATAATAGAAAATAACCTTCTCATTTACTACTTATCTGGTATTCGAATCTACCAATATAGTTGGTCTCAGAATCTCTTAAAATGAGACCCACTTTCTCTTGAGGAGAAACTGCCTATGGCCTTCACAGTCACCCTGTGCTGCACTGTGCTTAGTTGCTTAACCGTGTCTGATTCTTTTGACCCAATGGATTGTAGCCAGCCAGGCTCCTCTGGCCATGGGGATTCTCCAACAAGAATACTGGAATGGCTTGCCATGCCCTCCTCCAGGGGATCTTCCCAATCCAGGGTTCAAACCCAGGTCTCCTGCATTGCAGGTAGATTCTTTACTATCTGAGCCACCAGGGAAGCCCTCACAGTGACACATCTCTCCCCCCAAATTCTAATTTTCTCTAGGAGCCACCCGTTCCCAAGAAATCCACATGATTCAGGAGAAATCGATCTCTTATCCAACTCCAGGGTGGACGTGTATTACAGATCATCATGGGCATCCCAGCTCTTTGCCAAAGATTGGTTAAGGAATCATGGCTTACACTAATCACTGCATTTTATTTTCTGATGGTTGTTGTTGAATGAACACTTCACCTAAGTTGGGCCAGGCAGAATGAATGGAAGAATGTTATATTCTATGGTCCTGGGACATATTCTTCTCTTACTTGTACAAGTGAACAAGGAAGCTCACTGCCTCGTTTTCTGCTAACAACCATTTTATGATCATGAGAAAAGGCAGTCTCAGAAAGCAACAATCAAAATAACAGCAAAACACCTGCATACCACTGAGGGAAGAGCTGAGGGGAGGGCAGATAAATGGAGTCTCAAATGAGTCTCAAACTATCTTACTTCCTGACGTTGGGTTGTGTGAAATTAAAAAAAAAAAAAGCCCTTGTCATTTTAGCCACTTGAGTCAAGTATCTGAAACTCCACTGCCATAACTATTAATATTTTCTCTGAAAGCACATAGGCACACTCATAGCAATGCACATGTTCACACACAAAATGTTCATTTATTGAATATTAAAGAAAGAACAACTACCTGAGCCTTTACCTTAGTAATGTACCTTTGCATGAGAAAAATAGTGTTTGTTGCCAGATTTCAAGTTATAATAGGATGCTTAAAGTATCTGCATCTATTGACTAAGGAGAACAGAAAAACTCTTGTCCATGACAAAACAAAACTTGATATTTGTCAATTGCTCTAGAAAAATAAAGAAATATTAGTAAATAAAAATTTGCTTTAAAATAGAGTGATAAATAAAGTATTATTTCAGTTGAAGTTAAGAAGCAGGACAATATTTTCTTTAGCTTCTTTACACTTATATGATACACAAGTTCTCTAATTCCTGCTATGATGCTAGTTCCTATTACAGAGGTGATATTGCCTACTGCACAAACAGTAACAGCCAATCTCAGATTTCTTGAAGCTCCCTAAAACCCACCCTAAATGGTTTCATTGCTTCTTTTTCACTTGTCAGTTATTAATGTCAGTAATACCCCAGTCTGCACACTAGGCAGGAAGAGAGAAGATCCATTTTGAGTATCAGCCACTAGTTTTACAGAAAGTATAAAATTAATGGATAAAAGAGAATGGTTGGAGCCACTGGGCTTAGGATTTGATGTACATGTCCCCTCACTAGCAGAGCAACAAGTTGGATTCCCAATAGTTCTGAAAGGCAGACTGTCAGAGCCAAATGTTGAAAGAGTGGCAATGTGAGATGACACATTATTAGTTCAGGGGATTTCAATCTTTATGAACTTTAGACCTTAGTTTGGCCTAATGAAGGGAGTATTTCTCTTACAGAAACTTTTTGGTTAAAAGTAATATATCTCCTCTTGCCGCAGCAACTGGAGACAGAAATATTTGTTTGGTCTCGGTAAATTTGAGCAGAAAAGGAAGTTGGAATTAGATGACTGCTAAGGACTTTGGTCTTTATTTTAAGAGTAATTATGCATAATTGATCGGGCTTCCCAGGTGGCACTAGTGTAAAGAGTCTGCCGGACAATGCAGGACACATAGATGCAGATTCCATCCATGATCAGCACGTTCCCCTGGAGGATGGAATGACAACCCACTCTAGTATTCTTGCCTAGAGAATCCCATGGACACAGGAGCCTGGTAGGTTACTGTCACAGGGCCACAGAGAGTCAGACACAACTGAAGTGACTTAGCACACATCCATAATTGATAACTCACTTGAGGTGGAAGGCCAGTTTGGGGTCAAATATGAGTCCTGAGAATTCACCCCATAGCAACCAGTCAGGCATTAGAACTGGATTTGAGGCCCACGATTTTAAATAAAGACTTTGTATCAACCCCAAAGATAATAAACTTTTTAACAACAAAAGAAAACAACAACAACAAAACAAAACCCAGGGTAAATGTGTAGAGAATCAAACTGAAAAAGAATATACTTTAATTTGATTCTACACCAGTAATGCCGTTTTTCACTTGTAAAGCTAATATAAAAATTCTCGTAAATGTGAAAACTCAGAAGCTCTACTCTGTTTATACTCTTTCCACAAACCCCTGTTAGGTAGTGCAAACCAGAACTAACACAGAGGTACCCCAAATGAAGAAGACATAATCATGAGCATGAATTATAAAGAACAAGCAGCAAGTTTTAATTGTCTATAAACAAAGAATTAATCTAAAATTCTTTAGAAATTATGTGTATTATGCAAAATGTACACTTCAAACTTCTGGAAAGAAATACTCTGGAATAAAAGCCACAAAATTAGACAAACATCACAAAACGGACTAACACCATACTAGAAAGATAACTGGAGGAGGAAGTACAGTATAAGTGTTTCAATTCTTTCATTTTTCCTATAAGGAATAAAAATAATGCTTCTGATATGAAGTTCATAATAAATATGGATTAAATTAGTTTAAAGTTATAAAAAAAAATAAAGCAAGCAGACTGTATATCTCCCAAATTATCATAACAAAAAGAAGAAAATATATATATAAAAAGGTAAAAACTGAAATTTTCATTCAGTGTTTCAGTGAATACTTACAGGGCTACTATTACATTCCACATCCTATTGAAAGATGCAGTGAGAAAAAAAAAAATCATGTTTCTGTCTTTATAGAAATGTGAAACTAATTTTGGAATAAAACATTCAACAAACATTCACTATTGAATATAATCACTATTAAGTATTATAGCAGCTAAATAATGCATATAAAGTATAAAAGCATGTAACTGAAGGATGTGACATGGTCTTGGTTTAGGGAAGGTCTAGAAGACGAGAGCAGTGACTGAATGGTGAAGAGGAGGAAAAGTAATTCTGACAGTGGAAGCAGCTTGAGTGACAGTCTTAAGGGAAGGAAAATGAAGTGGAAAAGCAACCAAAATAAGATTTGCTTAATAGCTGAAATGCAGAAACCACAGACAATAATGGCATTAGCTCTGTTGGAAAAACAGGAAGGGGACAAATATTTACATCAGACCATGACAGTTGTTCCTAACAATCAGCTCCCTTCTTCTTAGGGTCTTACACTCCAGTCTCTTGCCCTATAACTTGCAGCACTTTTCTGTAGGGGATAAGCCTTTCTGACTCCATTGTTAGTCACGATTTTGTGACTTGGTCTGTGGAATCGGATTGGATGTGGCATATACAACATCTAAGTGGAAGCTTCATGTGGGTTGTATGGTTCAGTTTGTGTTTCTGCTCTTGACAATGAGAATAGCACATTCTAGATGGGGACTGATGCTTTAGCCTGGGCCCTAATAGAATGAGGTTGACGGAGCTCAGACCAGTCACAGAGACCCAGGAACAAACACATATTCAAGATCAACACCGAAAGCTCATCATGGTATGCTGCAGCAATTTGGGTATTTCTTTAGTTAACACATAACTCAGACAAAGTTCACAAAAATATAGAATTTATGTTTTGGCCCACCCCAAAAAATTGATAAAAGCTTCTTCCCCCAAATATCATAGATCATGAACATACAAGTTTATACACACAGAGAGATGCATCCAGAACATCCTTTAACTAAATGCTATTTGTAGGCTTTCTCTGAGTGTCACTTTTTTCTTGCCCTTAAAAATATATATGTTTTTCTAGTGTCCTGTGACTATGTAGGAGCTGTGTGAATTTTAAAAATGCCACTAAAAGAAAAATAAGAACAGGTTTAAAATTATTATTATTTAAAATGCAACCTATATAAAGAAACAATATTTTATAATAATTACTAGGATATTGGGGAAAATAATTTTTTAGTGGAAAGATGTACGGTATACATCACATGCATATGTGCTAAGTCACTTCAGTCGTGTCTGACTCTGCGACTATAGCCCGCCAGGCTCCCCTGTCCATGGGATTCTCCAGGCAAGAATACTGCAGTAGGGTGTCATGCCCTCCTCCAGAGGATTTTCCAGCCCAGGCATCAAACTTGCATCTCTAATGTCTCCTGTATTAGCAGGCAGGCTCTTTACCCCTAGCACCACCTGGGAAGCCCGATATATACCTGTCACATGACAGATCAAAGAAGTGCTCTATAATCAGCAATATAGCATGCATCAGAACTACTGGGAGAGTCTCTTAAAACCCAGTTTACTAAGCCCTATCTCTCAACTTTCTTACGACTTACGTATTGGTGAAGGGCCTGATAATTTGCATTTCAGCACCCCAGATGATACTGATGATACTGGTCTAAAAATGCACTTTGAAGAGTAATATATTAAATGTTTCATACAATTACATTCCTAGATAAGAATTTCCATTTTGGAACCATAATTTCCAATTTGGACACAAAAAATAAGTTGATTTGATTATTCATTTGGCCAAACTGGTGCTTGAGAAACACTGAGTTGTTTGTCTCTATGCCTTATTTCTTAATACATTGTTTGTAAGTAAAGAATTGAAGCCAGATGAGTTAGTTCCAGATAAATAGCTCTGTTCTTATAACTGTAAATGAATTAAGACACACATACACACACACACACGCGTGTGCGCACACACACACATTTCCTTCCTGTCCACATAAGATTTACATGTTCAGAGGTAAAACATTGAGTTCATGATTTTAAATAACCATCTCTGCTACTGTAATTATTGTTTTTCCCTTTGTTTTTGACCTAAGATTTTTCTCCAGGCATTTAACATCCTTGACCTTGTTCATAATCAGTTCACAAGTATCCCACAGAACTAATTTTGAACTTCAGATTCTCACATAAAATGGAAAGGCATCATTCTCACAGTAGTAGCCAGAAGGGACAAAAAAGAGCAAATAACTAGTTTTCTTTGCAGAAACTAGAAATCAGTTGAATTTCACTCTCCGATTAGAAAAGAAAAAAAAAAAGAAAGAGGAGCAAAAGAAAGGATTTTGGAGGTTTAATTTTTTTTCCAGTGTATCTTCGTTAAAGCTTGAGACAACATTTAAGCTTTATTACACACTGTTTTTTACAAGGTCAAGATCCAGTACCTCATTAAGGCACTTTGCCAGAGGAAAAAGTTGTTACAAAGTACATAAAATGCTAGGTAATCTGCCTTTGGTGGAACTTGACTTTCTGAAACATCTGAAACACAACTGTCTTTCACAGAATTGAAATGGAGAGGTCTGGGCAGGAACCTTGAGGGGACAGAACACTCAGCCCTGGAGTCAAAGCCATAAAACATTTCTTGTTATCACTGAACAGTTGCCTTTCTAGCCAGCTAACAAGAGAAGCATTAATAGCCTTTGAAAGGTATCTGATACAGTTTGCCTTGAAGACAGTTATGTTGGTAAAACCATGGTCTTCTAAGAAACAGTAAAATTAAAACTGGGATACTGGTGGGGGATGGTATTTGGGAGTAACACAATTTTAGAGTTAGGAAAAAACCTCATTCTATCTCCACTTTCAAAGCAAGACAAGAAGTTTCTGTGCAATGAAAAGAGAGAAGAAAATTTAAATTGTACTCTCTTTCTGAAACCCCACAGAACCTGATTGCAGTGGAGAAAGTTTTCTGCATTACTTTTTTAAAATGAGTTTCCACTGGCCTGAGATGACTAGGGAACAATCTCCAATATGCCTATTCAAGGTTAGAATTTCAAAATCCTCATTAATATTTTGCTATTGCACCAGGATCATTCATGCTATGCTGCATTTGCTAATTAAATTAATAGCTACAAATGCTTACCAAAGAGATTAACTTCAGCACAGCCCTCCCTAGCAGAGCTGGTTGCTAGGCAGCCTGGGGTGAAGACTTGGCACCAAGCTTCTTCTCTCTCAGGACAGAGGCTGCTCTGCATCCTTGACTGGGAGAATGGATGCTACGCTGTTTTCAGTGAGGCATTCACCTTCATCTTTACATCTCAATTGCTCCACTTTAATTATTTTAATCACTTGGTGCATTCTACTGTTTCAAGTCTAATTCATCTGAAGTATATTATTTCTCATGTTTTGTGGACTTGCCTCAACGTCTTATCTTACTCTTGCCTCTTTGCAAGCATCAGTTTTTCATATACATGGCTTTCCTACCAACAACAGGCACACTTCATGACTCCTGGAGATTTTGTCATGATTTATAATAAAATAGATTTTTTGCATATTTCTTCAATCATATATAACTACAGGTTGCCAGGTATTTCTTTGATGTAACTCCTTGGTTTCCTTTGGTTTCTACCCTACTCTTTATTTTTTGAGATTGCATCTTTTTTTTTTCTTCTAGCTACTATATCTATAGACAGCACAGCCACTGAATGTTCATACTAAAGATAGATGTGACACTTCTCCTCTGTACTAGGATGTACTTTCTGCTGCTAAATTTGCTGCCAGCAAGTTTGTCATTTGTAAAACTTGGCCTTAACCCAAATTTGAATTGACATTATTTCTTCCTTGCAAACAGGTGACTCTTCTAAATTTTAAAACAAATACAAGTGAACAACGAGACTGTGTATAACCACTAATACAAAGTGATATGGGCATGTCTTACTAAAAGTACATTGTTTTAAAAAACTACTTTCATCACAATATTAGAGTTGCTCTGAAACAATCAAGGAAACTGTGCAGGATGAGCATTCTTGGAGCAATTTAACAGTTTATTTCATTAGGAAGCATAAGGCTAAATATCTATTCTATACCTACCTGGTTCTAACTTCTGCCTGGGTGTGCAATGCTGTCCTTTTTACAAGTGTTATTTGTATGGGCTATCTGTAAGTGTGTGTGAGTGTGTGTGTGTCTATGCATGTGCACACATGTGCCTATGCATTCACAGAATACAGATTGGGGGAGGAAATGAAACAGCAGCATATCTGACTGGCTGTGTGAAAAAGCCATAAATATCACTAGGATTTAGTGATATTGCCTGTAATAGTTCACAGCTTTGTCTCTTTAGCTGAGGGAATCTGCAATAAAGCTTAATAGAACAAATTTTTATTCATGCTCATATAACATATCATTTTGCCTTTACAACAACCTCAGATATGCAGATGATAACACCCTAATGGCAGAAAGCAAAGAGGAACTAAAGAGCCTCTTGATGAAGGTGAAATAGGAGAGTGAAAAAACTGGCTTAAAACGCAACATTCAAAAAACTAAAACATTGCATCTGGTCCCATCACTTCATAGCAAGTAGATGGGGAAAAAGTGGAAACAGTGACAGACTATTTTCTTGGGCTCCAAAACCACTGTGGATGGTGACTGCAGCCACGAAATTAAAAGACGCTTGCTCCTTAGAAGAAAAGCTATGAGAAACCTAGACAGGGTATTAAAAAAGCAGAGATACCCCTTTGCAAACAAAGGTCCAGAGAGTCAAAGCTATGTTTTTTCCAGTAGTCATGTACAGATGTGAGATTTGGACCATAAAAAAGCTAAGCACCAAAGAACTGACATTTTTGAGCGTGGTTTTGGAGAAGACTCTTGAGAGTCCTTTGGACTGCAAGGAGATCAAACCAGTCAACCCTAAAAGGAATTAACCCTGAATATTCATTGGAAGGACTGATGCTGAAGGTGAAGCTCCAATATTTGGGCCACCTGATGCAAAGACCCAACTCAACGGAAAGGACCCTGATGCTGGGAAAGACTGAAGGTAGGAGGAGAAGGGGATGATAGGAGATGAAATGGATGGATGGCATCATTGATTCAATGGACATGAGTTTGAGCAAACTCCAGGAGATAGTGAGGGACAGGGAAGCCTGGCATGTTGTAGTCTTTGGGGTCACACAGAGTTGGACAGTACTGAGCAAATTGCACAAAAATACACAACAAAGACATATAACATGACAAGGGTGAGAGACCCAGGCTGGCATCATTGCTTGGCTCCAAAGATAGGTCAGTGATCTGGTTCTATTCTCTCTTATTGCTCTAAGGATGGTCCTCATTTCCATGTTAAAGTTGAGTCACCTTATGTCATATTTTCCTCTCATTATATGCAAGGAAGAGAATATAGAGATCAAATCAATTTTCTTCAAAAGAAATAAAAGAGAAGTTGCACACATCTTTGCCCATAACAACATTCAGTGGCATGACCAAATTCCACTTGAGGCTGTGAAGAAATAGAGTCTCTAGTAGGCAACTACATGCGCAGCTAAAAGTTTAATAATGCATATAGAAGAAAAAATGGACTTGGTTGAAATGGACTTGGCTGAAATTCAGGGTAATGTAAGAGAAGCAGAGCCATGTTGACTGCCCTACAATAAGGATTTTAATAGAAATTAGACCTTACACAATCATGAGAGGAGATAAGTAAAAGTCTAGACTAGAGTTAGAAGACCAGAGATGAGCTAATGCTATGGAAAACTCAAAAGCATTCAAAAAAGATAAGATATATAATTGGAGCACAGTGATTCAGTCACAAATGTTATACAATGTACACACTAAGTGACTACTGATTTTTTTTTTTTAATTACAGTAGGAGTATTGCAGAATGAAGGACGGATGTAAGAGAATTCAACCTTTATTTTCCTTTTTATGGTTATATAAAAATTTATGTTGAAAAATATAAATTAATAGCATAAAGACATTATTTAGAAGTCCTGAGGTAAATATTGGGAGAAAAACAAAAGGACAGAAATGACTTACTCCAAGAAGCAGAACTTGGTGTAGGGCAAGAGAACATTATTTCTCATTAATGTCATTTTAAACTATGGACAGAGGATATATCATCTGATAAAAATAAACATTAAGTTAAGGAACTGATTTTATGGGACCATCCTTTAGTTGTCAATCTCATTTGCCCATAATGTTTTACCACATACCTAGCATATTTACTAAACATACTTTAAGAATAAATTCAGTCATTGTTCTTTCTTTGAGCTTGCTCTTAATCTTGTAGGCAGTTAGTTTATACTACACTGTTTGCAGGTTTCCCTAGTGGCTCAGATGGTAAAGAATATGCTGGTAATGCAGGAGACCCAGGTTCGATCCCTGGATTGTGAAGATCCCCTGGAGAAGGGAAGGCAACTCACTCCAGTATTCTTGCCTGGGGAATCCCCACGGGCAGAGGAGCCTGGCAGGCTATAGTCCATGGGGTTGCAAAGAGTCAGACACCACTGAGCGACTAACACTACTACCACTACAATGGTTGTAGTAGTTTATTTTGTTTCACTTTTTACAGCATATTGTAATTGTGTGTGTATGTATATATACACATACACACACATGGCATATATATATACACCATCCCCCATGCTGCCCCTGATATGCTGAGGTAGCATGTTAGTGTCTTGTTGCTCCTGTAACATATTACCAAGCACGTGGTGATCTAAGCAACACAGATGTATTCTCTTTCAGTTCTGGAGTTCAAAAGCAGTCTCAGTGAGCTAAAGTCAAAGGGTTAGCAGGAATGTTTCCTTCTGGAAGCTCTGAAAGAAGTATCTATTTCCCTGCCTTTTTCAGTTTCTAGAAACCATTTATATTTCATGGCTAGTGGGTTATTGCTCTCTTTCTTTATCTTCAATGCCGATCCATCCCTCCCTCTGTTTTTCTCTCTCTCTCACACACACACACACATACATACACACAACCTCTGCTTTCACTTCCACATCTCCTTCTGTCACCCTTACTCTTCTGCCTCCCTCTTGCTGGGTCCACCCAGAGTAACTTCTCAATCTCAGTATCTTTAACTTAGTCATAACTGCAAAGTCCCTTTGCCACGATGTCCCAGTCTGTGGATATGCAGTTCTGTTCTCTTTAATTCTGTTCAGTTTTGGAGATTTATTGTCACAAATCCTCTAGCTCGAATCCTCTTTTAATGGCCATGTCCAGTCTATTAATAGCCTATTGAAGACAGACTTCATTTCATAACAGCAATTCTGATCTCTAGCATATCTTTTAGGTTTGTTCATAGATTCCCATCTCTACTTACATTGATCACCTACTCCTTCTCTGTTAGAGCCTTCAGCATATTAGCCACAAGTGTGTCAAATTCCCAGTCCAATAATCCCAACATTTGCTGCCCCCTGATTCTGACACTAGCTTTGTCTCTTCAAATTGCAATTGTTGCCTTTTGATATACTGTGTAATTTTTTTCTTGGTAGCTGGACATGAGGTACTAGGTAAAAGAAACTACTATAATTAGGCTTTTATTATGTCATATTTAGTTGGGGGAAGGGAAGGGAAGCTTTCTATAGTCCTACCATTAGGTTTCAGCCTTTCAGTAACCCTCTGTCTGTAGTCTATGAAATTCACATGTATTTCTCTGTTTTTTGTTTTTTTTTTTTCTCTCCCCTTAAGTGGGAATTCATTTGGGTATATCCCTTCCCCTGTGACATATAGGCTTTTATAATACCCCAGTAAAGCTCTGGTTAACTGGCTTCTCCTGAGGTCAGTCCTTGCTAAGAACAATAGAGTGTTTTCATATGTTTCAAAATTTTTCCTTTCTTCTCCCCCTACAAGAAGCAGGAAGGGATTTTTGTCTGCTATTTATTATGAGAACCTGATCAAGCTCCTTAAAGTAAATCTTACAAGTCATGGCAGCCCTCCTTTAACTAGGTCCTCCTGGACTCTTTAACTCTCAGAGTTGTCCACATTGTGTGGAATTTTTTAACTCATGTCATCTTAAAAACACAGTTTGGGCTCAGATGATACTATGAAATATGAGCTAAAACATCAGGATTGGACATTGAACAATTCCAAATCCCACTTCAAAAATCACACCCACAATATGACTGTAAAAGAAGACTGCTCTAGATGAGATATTTGAAAACTGATTGAGAAGAGAGAAATAATCTGATGAGGGGGAATTCTAATCCATAAAGAAAAAAATATAATTAAAAAATTATTGATCTCATTTCTTTGGATGGGCTTTGGAAGCTTCTGTGATCTCTCTTACATTTTAAGCAAAACAGAGTTCATACTAACATCTTTCTAAGGGGAAGTATTCTTAATGTCCATCAGATACACAAGTGGGTATGAAATAAAAAACAAACAATGAAGAAACAAACTCCTATTACTATTAAAAAAATTAAGAAAAACGTTATAAAGCAAGACAAAACCTAAGATAAAGCTTCTTCTCCCTTATGACTATACATTCTGTTAACAATAATATGCACAAATCTGTGGATTTATGTAAAGTAGTAAGGTTAATGGTATCATTTTTTCAAATATTTAGTGCTTTGACTACAATGAGACTCACTGAATCTCAGAAGTATATCTCCTAAATGCAGCAAGCTCATTGTAGTAAGTATATTGCTAGATCTCAAATTCTGTTTTGTACTGACACTGATATGATTATTGCTATTCTGCCATAGCACACAATCTTGAGCTGTTATTCACAGAAATTTTAAGATCTAAGCTTATTGTGCTATTGCTCATACAAATATGCAAAAATAATATATAATTGCTACTGATTCAAAGTCTATTCCTATGCAAAAATCTGTGTTTATTGAAAATCATAATACAAATTTAAGTTATGCAGCTCTGCATTGTGCTTCTTTAGTAACTGAGTTCATTTTTTTGGTTTTTTTTGCTACTATAAATGTCTACATAAATTAGAATAATTTCTCTATATTTTATCCATAAATGCCTCCATAAAGTGTGACTAATGTTTTTAATGTGATATTATAATGTTAGCACAAAAAAGAATCCAAGGAAATCCTTGTGAAAGTAAAGAAAATAACAGCCCAAGCTTTAGTGGCAGCCTCTCTTTTTCATATTGTCTGAATAACACTTATGATTCCCCAGCAAAGCATTTCCAAGTTATCTGAAGTTACTCCTGTCTGTTCGAAGCACTTAACATTTTTTTTAAAGAACTAGACTTTGTCTTCTAATTCTTTTATTGTATCTTTTGTGTCCTTTCCTCATCCTCTCCTTGAATTTTCACAATGATTTCAAATTCTTGACAAGAGGAAGTCTTAAGCTGTTTATAGGCTTGTATCATCACTGAAATGACAAAGCAGTTCAAAGCACAAGATGCGACAGAAAAAGAAACTGTACAAAGAGCATACCTGGTATAGAACTGTTGAGCACCTAAATAAAGTAACTGGCCTGAATGGAAAAGTAAGTGCACAAATCAGGGATCAGTGCAAGGATTTAATTTATATCTAATTATTTCTAGAACATCTGGGTACAGGATGTTTAATCAGTTTTATTTTTGAAAGTTCAGAATCCACATTTTTTGACCTGGATAAGTATCAGCTAATTTCCAGAAAACCTAGCTTATCTCTACAGATAGGTGTCCAGTCCAATGTGCATGAAGCTGCTCAGTAAAATCATAAGTTATAATCAGGATGCAAAGTGGTCATGTTGCCACTTGCAAATTGGTACATTTATACACAAATAGGGATTTTCAGGAGCTAAGAGAATACATTTCAATCTCTGGTTTCCATTCAGATTTACAAAATAAATACCTGATTTTTGTGTTCCAATATAGCATGCGGTTGCTAAGTCACTTCAGTCGTGTCCAACTCTGTGTGACCCCACAGACGGCAGCCCACCAGGCTCCCCCTCCCTGGGATTCTCCAGGCAAGAACACTGGAGTGGGTTGCCATTTCCTTCTCCAATGCATGAAAGTGAAAAATGAAAGTGAAGTTGCTCAGTCGTGTCCGACTCCTAGGGACCCCATGATCTGCAGCCTACCAGGCTCCTCCGTCCATGGGATTTGCCAGGCAAGAGTACTGGAGTGGGCTGCCATTGCCTTCTCCCCCAATATAGCATAAGTACTACATTTCAACAAATGACATAAACTGAACTTTTCCTCCACCCCAAGCCATTGTAATCCCTACTGAAGATGGTGATAACCAAAATGATTTACTTTTTTAGTTCAGAAAATTTGAATTACCCTCTGCTTCCCTTTCTCTTCATGATTTCATTTCCAACAAAATTACCAAATATAATTTCTATATTTCTTCAAAATGTCACAAATCCATGCTCTTTTGACCACCTCACTGATATTACCTTAATTCACAATCTTATATCTCACAAGGTCTATTTTATTACCATTTTATCTGTTTTCCCTATTTCTGGGTTTAAAAATCCCCACTATATATCTTATAGTCATGTAGATTGATTTTAACATATACACCTAATAGCATCACTCCAATGCAAACACTTGATCTAGGCACCTAGCCACTTCTTCAATCACTAGTAACAAATAACAAAAATAAATAAATAAAAATCTGTAACTAATCTATGTTCCACACACTGTTTAAAACTCTAGGGATTTAAAAATTAAAAGACAGATGCCCTTCTCTCAAATGTCCACATTTTAATAGCTTTCCATTGTGAATTTCCCCAAGTCAAGTTCCTCATCAAAACACAGAAGATTCTCTATGATCTGCTCCTTTTTCTTCCTCTTGAGGATAATCTTCAGACTTATTGCAATGCTGATTTATCTGTACTTCAGAAACTCATACTGCTATTTTGCTCATTGTTTCTGAGTAGATTCCTCATTCCATCCATAATACCCTCATCCTACTCTTGATGGTATAATGACTGTTCTTTCTTCATAATTCTTTGTTGCTGTTGTTCAGTCACTCAGTTGTGTCTAACTCTTTGTGACCCAATGGGCTGCAGCAAGCCAGGCTTCTCTGTCCTCCACTATCTCCTGAAATTTACTCAAATTCATGTCTATTGAGTTGTGATGCTATCTAACCACCTCAGCATCTGCTGTCCCCTTCTCCTTTTGCCTTCAATCTTTCCCAGCATCAGGGTCTCTTCCCATGAGTTGGGTCCACACATCAAGTGACCAAAATATTTGAGCTTCAGCTTCAGCATCAGTCTTTCCAATGAATAATTCAGGGTTGATTTCCTTGCAGTCCAAGGGACTCTCAAGCGTCTTTACCAGCACGATATTTCAAAAGCATCAATTCTTTGGTGATCAGTCTTCCTTATAATCCAACTCTCATGTCTGTACATGACTACTGGACAAACCATACCTTTGACTATATTGACCTTTGTCAGCAAAGTGATGTCTCTGCTTTCTAGTTTTCTCATAGCTTTCCTTCTAAGGAGCAAGTGCTTATTTACTCTATAAAGATTTTTCTAGCCCTATTTTTGCCTAACACAGACTTTGCCTTGTATAGACTTCCTCTGTAAAACCTCTCTTTCTTAGACACAATTTTTTATTGCATTTGGCAAAGTATTTTTATTTCCTCTTTCTTAAATCTACCTTTCTTTATAGTTAAAAAAAAGCTTAACTAGAACAAATCTTGACTTACATTTGAGTCCATGTTACTTACAAAATTGTCTAGAATATTGCACACAATTTAAATGTATGGATAATCCTGTTAAACTGAGACACTGTTCCAACTTACTCCATATAATTATGTTGTTTATCTAATATGTGTAAAGAGCTTCTGATAGGCTCACAATTGTATTAATGATTCATTGTAGCAAAAGCAAATGACAGTACAAATGGTTCTTTCATTCTAGCACCTTTTATTATGGACAGAAAGAGCATGCTGAAAGTTGTAATTAGCATTTCATAGGATTTTGAACTTCTTGGAGACATTTACTCTATGGGAAACTTTTCATTAAGAAAGCAACCTATCAGTAATTTGCAGCATCTTATATGAAATGTGTACATGCTGAATCACTTTAGTTGTATCCAACTCTTTGTGATCCTATGGACTGTAACCTACCAGGTTCTTCTTTTCCATGGGATTCTCCAGGCAGGAATACTGGAGTGGGTTGCCATGCCCTCCTTCGGGGGATGTTCCCAACCCAGGGATCAAATTTGTGTCTCTTATGTCTCCTGTACTGGCAAGGGGGTTCTTCACCACTAGTACCACCTGGGAAGCCCTTATATGAAATGTAATCTACAAAAATATTGAATCACGATGCTCTACAACCTGAAACTACATACTAGTGTAAATAAACTACACTTTAATAAAAAATAAATGCAACTTTGACATCAAATAACTTTCAAATATACTTATTTTTTGTATCATTTTTTAATCTGGCATCATGGCACTAAATTACAAAAAACCATAATTAACAAGATCCATATCAAAATATCAATAGCATGTACATTAAAATCAAAGGAGATAATCACAGAATTAGGAAGTTTTATTAGTTTAAAAAGATATATTCTCTCATAACAATCATGGCAGCAATATCACCTTTTCCAGCCTTGGATATGAAACTTTGGGGGATACACTTTAATTTTCAGTCTCCTAAGTTTCCTAGGCCTGCATATTATATGCTGAGTCTTCAGGGCAGCTAGATATACTCTCAGCTTTTTCTAACCTGCATGCATGAGTGCTCAGTCGCTTCAGTTGTGTCTAACTCTTTGCAACCCACAGACCATAGCCTATCAGGCTCCTCCGTCCTTGGGATTCTCCAGGCAAGAACACTAGAGTGGGTTGCCATGCCCTCCTCCAGGGGATCTTCCTGACCCACAGATGGAACCCATATCTAACCCATGTCTCTTGCATTTCCTAACCTGAGCCACTGTCTTTTCTACCATTTCTGGGCCCACCCCTGGTTGTTCCTTTACTTTACAGTATCCAGGAGACACATGCCATGTAGATGATAATGCCAATCTAGTTTGTCTCCACCAGGGACATTCACGAGGCTTTTCAGCTTCCCTGATGTCCCTGGACAAATGGAGGCTTTATTTTTCCTAATGTTAATGCTCTTACTTTTACCCTCCATTGCCCCACCAAAGACAAATATATCCACTCTGGTATTCAACCTCACAGCACTCTATATTTCCTTCTGGTATTATTGGACTAGTAACATTTATTTCTTTCAAAGATTACATGGATTTCCTCTAGGGCCCTATTGCATATGCTTGAGAAAGGATGACTGCTATTTGGAGACAATATTATTGCCAACCAGAGAGTTAAAGATCTTTATTTTATTTTTAATCTCCAAATTTATTATACATTTTGTGACAGTCAAATTAGATTTTAGCCCCAATGGCAGAGCTCCTCTTGGGGATAGAATAGTGTCTAGTGGATTTTAAATGTCAATGGAAAGTTCATCAGAATACTCTTAGACATGTTTTTTCAAGCACTGAATTTGGACAAAAGGTAAAGTCAATGTCAAGTCTATTTTTTTCACAGACTTCATTCAAAACTAGGGCAGGAATGTAGACTGTGGACAGAGACAGAGAAGACTAGAGGGCAAGGGATGCTTAAAGCATTTTTAGTTAAGTGCTTGGAAGTCTGAGTTCATGGTTCTCTGCACCCCAAGGACCCCTCAGCTCTGCATTAATAACAGATTGAGTAGTGCCGAATTTCAGGATAAATCTTTACTCAACTCATTAAAGTAGGGCTGCAAGCCAACCGATATTAAAAAATAACTAAAACCCAAGAAAAGGAATGAAAATGACCTGAAAAGAGATACTACAAACCAATATTCTTACTGTCTTTGAAATAAACAAAAGTCTCTATAAATAACACCATTAAAATAACTTTCATCAACAGGCTTGTCTGAAGTAAAGATGGTGGGAATTGGAGTTGACTCCTGTCTTTCAAATCATCCAGATAGATGTTGAACTTACAAACAAAATAAAGTTACAATTAAAGAAATTACCCATTAAGTATATCTTTCATACTCAGACCGAAGAGGTAGAGTTAAGAAAAAAAAAAATCCTGTTTCAGGACATGCTGAAGCTATCAAAATAAGGACCATAGAAACACTGACCTCTCTGGGTCTTCACCACCTAGTCCTTTAATTGTAACTGAGATGACTTAGTATTCTAATTCAGCTGGAACAATGCCAATTTATACCAGTAACCCTGGCACAACAAGCTCTCTTTCTCTTTCAAAAGCACCACAGTTTGGGAAATAATGGAACAAAAATTTAATGATGATAGATAGTCAGACTTATTAACTACTCTCGAGCATAAGATATCACCCATGTCCCTTGATTTGCATCTGCAAGTCAATGTTAAATTTTAACTGACATATAAAGGACAACTCCAAGATTAGAGATAAGTATATCAGAGCTTTCTAACAGAGAGTAATCACAATATACCAGAACTTTCTGTACTTTTTTTCTTTTTAAACAAGAGTTTACCCACTCAGTTATTTAACAAACACTGCATTATATTTGTCATAAAGACATTTTACGGTGGGTCTTGAAGACACAAATATTCAGGTACTGAACCACTTCTGGAGAAAAATTTCTGTTGGAGGAGGCTGATTAGGGAGTAAGCAGTTACCTACAGCATTACTGCTATGATTAAAGTACATACTACTTGCTCACAATTGGAATAGAGGAAAGAAGTACCTGTTAGAAGTATTCTAATGTGAGGAGGAGGTAAGGACCATAGGGAAGGCTTTGCAAAGGAAACAATTCTAAGAGGAGAAGATAAGAATAAGCTAGGCACATAAAGGAGAATGGAGCCAGGAGAGACATTCCAGGCAAAACAATTACTCAATAATAAGGCATCAGGATGAGTAAGAACTACCAGAGGAGCTTTTCTGGAATGGTATGAAATTGAGCAAGAGAGGTAAGCAAAGTGCCCATCATGAACTCTGGATTGACAGGCATCCTTTGATCATGAACAACAGCAACTGACCCTTTTACTTATGCAAAAACAACAAGAGCAAAAGAAACCCAATTTGTAATATCTCTTATATCTCTCAGATAAAAGCTAAAGACCTAATCCACAGAAATAATTAAGATGAAAGGATTTACTGAGAGGCGAAAAGCAACCAGAACTAAAGAACACTCTAGGATGTTAGATTCAAATGCTGCAACTCTTTTCCATTTATTTCTCTTAAAATCTAAATTTCCAGAATGTAGAGAGCCATTTCACTAGTGAGAGACATGTAGCCAATCTAATTCCCAACCCCAAAGAGGCTTCATGTATTGTGAGAGGAATAAACACACACACACACACACAAACACATACAAACTGCCTTTGCTGAGCAAGTGGGGATTGATCATTGTCTGATGAAAACCACAGACTCCCTCCTTTGGGAGCACAACATATAATTTGACTTGATATCTCATAGGACATGTGTTCCAAGACAGCCTGCATTGCAGAACGGGTAAATCCTAGAGGAAAATCAAGGCTCTGTTACTTTGCATGGGAAGATTAATGCTGAAAACAAAAGATTCCCTCCTTTATGGACATATTACAAAGTTTAAAAGCCTATCCCATAGGATTTGTAACATAAAGATCAGATCAGATCAGATCAGATCAGTTGCTCAGTCATGTCCGACTCTTTGTGACCCCATGAATCACAGCATGCCAGGCCTCCCTGTCCATCACCAACTCCCAGAGTTCACTCAGACTCACATCCATCGAGACAGTGATGCCATCCAGCCATCTCATCCTCTGTCAACCCCTTCTCTTCTTGCCCCCAATCCCTCCCAGCATCGGAGTCTTCTCCAATGAGTCAACTCTTCACATGAGGTGGCCAAAGTACTGGAGTTTCAGCTTTAGCATCATTCCTTCCAAAGAAATCCCAGGGCTGATCTCCTTCAGAATGGACCGGTTGGATCTCCTTGCAGTCCAAGGCACTCTCAAGAGTCTTCTCCAACACCACAGTTCAAAAGCATCAATTCTTCGGTGCTCAGCCTTCTTCACAGTCCAACTCTCACATCCATACATGACCACAGGAAAAACCATAGCCTTGACTAGTCGAACCTTTGTTGGCAAAGTAATGTCTCTGCTTTTCAATATGCTATCTAGGTTGGTTATAACTTTCTTTCCAAGGAGTAATCATCTTTTAATATCATGGCTGCAGTCACCATCTGCAGTGATTTTGGAGCCCAGAAAAATTAACTCTGACACTGTTTCCACTGTTTTCCCATCTATTTCCGCTGAAGTGATGAGACCAGATACCATATTCTTCATTTTCAGCTTTAAGCCAACTTTTTCACTCTCCACTTTCACTTTCATCAGGAGGCTTTTTAGTTCCTCTTCACTTTCTGCCATAACAGTGGTGTCATCTGCATATCTGAGGTTATTGAGATTTCTCCCGGCAATCTTGATTCCAACTTGTGTTTTTTCCAGCCCAGCATTTCTCATGATGTACTCTGCATATAAGTTAAATAAACAGGGTGACAATATACAGCCTTGACGTACTCCTTTTCCTATTTGGAACCAGTCTGTTATTTCACTTCCAGTTCTAACTGTTGCTTCCTGACCTGCATACAAATTTCTCAGGAGGTAGACCAGGTGGTCTGGTATTCCCATCTCTTTCAGAATTTTCCACAGTTTATTGTGATCTACACAGTCAAAGGCTTTGGCATAGTCAATAAACAGAAGTAGATGTTTTTCTGGAACTCTCTTGCTTTTTCCATGATCCAACGGATGTTGGCAATTTGATCTCTGGTTCCCCTGCCTTTTCTAAAACCAGCTTTCACATCAGGAAGTTCACGGTTCATATATTGCTTAAGCCTGGCTTGGAGAATTTTGGGCATTACTTTACTAGCGTGTGAGATGAGTGCAATTGTGCGGTAGTTTGAGCACTTTTTGGCATTGCCTTTCTTTGGGATTGGAATGGAAACTGACTTATTCCAGTCCTGTGGCCACTGCTGAGTTTTCCAAATTTGCTGACATATTGAGTGCAGCACTTTCACAGCTTCATCTTTCAGGATTTGGAATAGCTCCACTGGAATTCCATCACCTCCACTAGCTTTGTTCATAGTGATACTTTCCAAGGCCCACTTGACTTCATTTTCCAGGATATCTGGCTCTAGGTCAGTGATCACACCATCATGATTATCTGGGTCATGAAGATCTTTTTTGTACAGTTCTTCTGTGTATTCTTGTAATCTCTTCTTAATATCTTCTGCTTCTGTTAAGTCCATACCATTTCTGTCCTTTATCGAGCCCATTTTTGTATGAAATGTTCCTTTGGTATCTCTGATTTTCTTGAAGATATCCCTAGTCTTTCCCATTCTATTGTTTTCCTCTATTTCTTTGCACTGATTGCTGAAGAAGGCTTTCTTATCTCTTCTTGCTATTCTTTGGAACTCTGCATTCAGATGTTTATATCTTTCCTTTTCTCCTTTGCTTTTTGCTTCTCTTCTTTTCACAGCTATTTGTAAGGCCTCCCCAGACAGCCATTTTGCTTTTTTGCTGTTCTTTTCTATGGGGATGGTCTTGATCTCTGTCTCCTGTACAATGTCACGAACCTCATTCCATAGTTCACCAGGCACTCTATCTATCAGGTCTAGGCCCTTAAGTCTATTTCTCACTTCAACTGTATAATCATAAGGGATTTGATTTAGGTCATACCTGAATGGTCTAGTGGTTTTCCCTACTTTCCTCAATTTAAGTCTGAATTTGGCAATAAGGAGTTCATGGTCCGAGCCACAGTCAGCTCCTGGTCTTGTTTTTGCTGACTGTATAGAGCTTCTCCATCTTTGGCTGCAAAGAATATAATCGATCTGATTTTGGTGTTGACCATCTGGTGATGTCCATGTATAGAGTCTTCTCTTGTGTTGACTTCCCTGGTGGCTCAGAGGTTAAAGCGTCTGCCTCCAATGCGGGAGACCTGGGTTCAATCCCTGGGTTGGGAAGATACCCTGGAGAAGGAAATGGCAACCCACTCCAGTATTCTTGCCTGGAGAATCCCATGGATGGAGGAGCCTGGTAGGCTACAGTCCACAGGGTCGCAAAGAGTCGGACACGACTGAGCGACTTCACTTCACTTCACTTCACTTCACTTGTGTTGTTAGCCCCTCGCAGGCTGCGCGGGGCACTGAGAGCCCCTCACCGGCTGCAGGGCGCACTGAGAGCTCCTCGCCAGCTGCGCTGCGCACTGAGAGGAGCTACCCAACTACCAAGGAAGGACGGCGGTGAGGACTGGCGCACTAAGCATGGCTGAGAGGAGCTACCCCACGACCGAGGTCAGGAAGGGCGGTGGTGAGGAGAGACCCCTCATCCAAGGTAAGGTGCGATGGCTGTGCTTTGCTGAAGCAGCCGGGAAGAGATACCCCACGCCCAAGGTAAGAGAAACCCAAGTAAGACGGTAGGTCTTGCAAGAGGGCATCAGAGGGCAAATACACTGAAACCATACTCACAGAAAACTAATCTAATCACACCAGGACCACAGCCTTGTCTAACTCAATGAAATCAAGCCATGCCCGTGGGGCAACCCAGGATGGGCGGGTCATGGTGGAGAGATCTGACAGGGTGTGGTCCACTGGAGAAGGGAATGGCAAACCACTTCAGTATTCTTGCCTTGAGAACCCCATGAACAGTATGAAAAGGCAAAATGATAGGATACTGAAAGAGAAACTCCCCAGGTCAGTAGGGGCCCAATATGCTACTGGAGATCAGTGGAGAAATAACTCCAGAAAGAATGAAGGGATGGAACCAAAGCAAAAAGAATACCCAGCTTTGGATGTGACTGGTGATAGAAGCAAGGTCCAATGCTATAAAAAGCAATATTGCATAGGAACCTGGAATGTCAGGTCCATGAATCAAGGCAAATTGGAAGTGGTCAAACAAGAGATGGCAAGAGTGAATGTCAACATTCTAGGAATCAGTGAACTGAAATGGACTGGAATGGGTGAATTTAACTCAGAGGACCATTATATTTACTACTGTGGGCAGGAATCCCTCAGAAGAAATGGAGTGGCCATCATGGTCAACAAAAGAGTCCGAAATGCAGTACTTGGATGCAATCTCAAAAATGACAGAATGATCTCTGTTCATTTCCAAGACAAACCATTCAATGTCACAGTAATCCAAGTCTATGCCCCAACCAGTAATGCTGAAGAAGCTGAAGTTGAAAGGTTCTATGAAGACCTACAAGACCTTTTAGAACTAACACCCAAAAAAGATGTCCTTTTCATTATAGGGGACTGGAATGCAAAAGTAGGAAGTCAAGAAACACCTGGAGTAACAGGCAAATTTGGCCTTGGAATAAGGAATGAAGCAGGGCAAAGACTAACAGAGTTTTGCGAAGAAAATGCACTGGTCATAGCAAATACCCTCTTCCAACAACACAAGAGAAGACTCTATACATGGACATCACCAGATGGTCAACACCGAAATAAGATCGATTATATTCTTTGCAGCCAAAGATGGAGAAGCTCTATACAGTCAGCAAAAACAAGACCAGGAGCTGACTGTGGCTTGGACCATGAACTCCTTATTGCCAAATTCAGACTTAAATTGAGGAAAGTAGGGAAAACCACTAGACCATTCAGGTATGACCTAAATCAAATCCCTTATGATTATACCGTGGAAGTGAGAAATAGATTTAAGGGCCTAGATCTGATAGATAGAGTGCCTGATGAACTATGGAATGAGGTTCATGACATTGTACAGGAGACAGGGATCAAGACCATCCCCATGGAAAAGAAATGCAAAAAAGCAAAATGGCTGTCTGGGGAGGCCTTACAAATAGCTGTGAAAAGAAGAGAAGCGAAAAGCAAAGGAGAAAAGGAAAGATATAAACATCTGAATGCAGAGTTCCAAAGAATAGCAAGAAGAGATAAGAAAGACTTCTTCAGCCATCAATGCAAAGAAATAGAGGAAAACAACAGAATGGGAAAGACTAAGGATCTATTCAAGAAAATCAGAGATACCAAAGGAACATTTCATGCAAAAATGGGCTCGATAAAGGACAGAAATGGTATGGACCTAACGGAAGGAGAAGATATTAAGAAGAGGTGGCAAGAATACACAGAAGAACTGTACAAAAAAGAGCTTGATGACCCAGATAATCATGATGGTGTGATCACTGACCTAGAGCCAGACATCCTGGAATGTGAAGTCAAGTGGGCCTTAGAAAGCATCACTATGAACAAAGCTAGTGGAGGTGATGGAATTCCAGTGGAGCTATTCCAAATCCTGAAAGATGATGCTGTGAAGGTGCTGCACTCAATATGCCAGCAAATTTGGAAAACTCAGCAGTGGCCATAAGATTGGAAAAGGTCAGTTTTCATCCCAATCCCAAAGAAAGGCAATGCCAAAGAGTGCTCAAACTACTGCACAATTGCACTCATCTCACATGCTAGTAAAGTAATGCTCAAAATTCTCCAAGCCAGGCTTCAGCAATATGTGAACGTGAACTACCTGATGTTCAAGCTGGATTTAGAAAAGGCAGAGGAACCAGAGATCAAATTGCCAACATCTGTTGGATCATGGAAAAAGCAAGAGAGTTCCAGAAAAACATCTATTTCTGCTTTATTGACTATGCCAAAGCCTTTGACTGTGTAGATCACAATAAACTGTGGGAAATTCTGAAAGACATGGGAATACCAGATCACCTGATCTGCCTCTTGAGAAATCTGTATGCAGGTCAGGAAGCAACAGTTAGAACTGGTCATGGAACAACAGACTGGTTCCAAATAGGAAAAGGAGTACGTCAAGGCTGTATATTGTCACCATGTTTATTTAACTTATATGCAGAGTACATCATGAGAAATGCTGGACTGGTGGAAACACAAGCTGGAATCAAGATTGTTGGGAGAAATATCAATAACCTCAGATAGGCAGATGATACCACCCTTATGGCAGAAAGTGAAGAGGAACTAAAGGGCCTCTTGATGAAAGTGAAAGTGGAGAGTGAAAAGGTTGGCTTAAAGCTCAACATTCAGAAAACGAAGATCATGGCATCTGGTCCCATCACTACATGGGAAATAGATGGAGAAACAGTGGAAACAGTGTCAGACTTTATTTTTCTGGTCTCCAAAATCACTGCAGATGGTGACTGCAGCCATGAAATTAAAAGACGCTTACTCCTTGGAAGGAAAGTTATGACCAACCTAGATTGCATATTCAAAAGCAGAGACATCACTTTGCCAACAAAGGTTAGCCTAGTCAAGGCTATGGTCTTTCCTGTGGTCATGTATGGATGTGAGTGCTGGACTGTGAAGAAGGCTGAGCACTGAAGAATTGATGCTTTTGAACTGTGGTGTTGGAGAAGACTCTTGAGAGTCCCTTGGACTGCAAAGAGATCCAACCAGTCCATTCTGAAGGAGATCAGCCCTGGGATTTCTTTGGAAGGAATGATGCTAAAGCTGAAACTCCAGTATTTTGGCCACCTCATGTGAAGAGTTGACTCATTGGAGAAGACTCTGATGCTGGGAGGGATTGAGGGCAGGAGGAGAAGAGGACAACAGAGGATGAGATGGCTGGATGGCATCACTGACTCGATGGATGTGAGTCTGAGTGACCTCCGAGAGCTGGTGATGGATAGGGAGGCCTGGCGTGCTGCAGTTCATAGGGTCGCAAAGAGTCGGACATGACTGAGTGACTGATCTGATCTGATCTTGTGTTGTTGGAAGAGGGTGTTTGTTATGACTAGTGCATTTTCTTGGCAAGACTCTATTAGTCTTTGCCCTGCTTAATTCTGTATTCCAAGGCCAAATTTGCCTGTTACTCCAGGTGTTTCTTGACTTCCTACTTTTGCATTCCAGTCCCCTATAATGAAAAGGACATCTTTTTTGGGTGTTAGTTCTAAAAGGTCTTGTAGGTCTTCATAGAACCGTTCAACTTCAGCTTCTTCAGCGTTACTGGTTGGGGCATAGACTTGGATTACTGTGACATTGAATGGTTTGCCTTGGAAATGAACAGAGATCATTCTGTCATTTTTGAGATTGCATCCAAGTACTGCATTTCGGACTCTTTTGTTGACCATGATGGCCACTCCATTTCTTCTCAGGGATTCCTGCCTGCAGTAGTAGATGTAATGGTCATCTGGGTTAAATTAACCCATTCCAGTCCATTTGAGTTGGCTGATTCCTAGAATGTCAACATTCACTCTGGCCATCTCTTGTTTGACCACTTCCATAAAGGGGTCACATGATATCTTTGTGTTTTATAAAAATTGTCACTACAGGGTAAAAATAATTTGTAAGCCATCAAGAGTCAAGTAACCACAAGCCAAGGTAGTTAGAATTGCAATTCCTTAAAATATAAGAAACTGGTATATAAAAATAAATTTTCATAGCTGAGATCCCATTTCCACATATGCCGAAGTTATCTGTAAGATAATGAATTTTTTGGGATAAAATACATGGATATAGCTATATAGATAATATGCATAAATATATATGGGCTTCTTCAAGTGGCTCAATGGTAAAGAATCTACCTGCAATGTAGTAACCAAGGAGACGCAGGTTAAATCCCTTGGTTGGGAAGATTCCCCCAGAGGTGAGCATTGCAAACCAGTCCAGTATTCATACCTGGAAAATTCCATGGACAGAGGTGCCTGGTGGACTGTAGTCCTATGGACTGTACATGTACATGTACGTGTCTCAAAGAGATGGACATGACTGAAGTGACTTAGCATGCACTTACACACACACACACACACACATATATATATATTCACACATATATATATTCACATGTGAATATATATATATTCACATATACACACTGATACTCTATTTCATTATGAAACTCAGTAATCTGATATCATGGACAACTTTTAAGTTTTACATATTGATTAATAAAAATGGAAGATAGAGATGACAATAAAGACAATGTGATAAAAAGCTCCCCAAAAGTGCATTTAAAAGAAAATCATTTGGGTATCTATTGATTAGACTAGAGCTGCTTTCATGCATTGGAGAAGGAAATGGCAACCCACTCCAGTGTTCTTGCCTGGAGAATCCCAGGGACGGGGAAGCCTGGTGGGCTGCCGTCTATGGGGTCGCACAGAATCGGACACGACTGAAGTGACTTAGCATAGCATAGCATAGCAGAGCTACATTCAAAAGAAATGTAAACTGAGAAGCAGAGTTGTGAAACACAATCAAAATATAAAATTTTAAAGTCATTGTGGTTAAAATCATGAATCACATATACTATACCGCCTTCTCATCTAGAATGAAAATAAAACTACAAACTGTCCATATTAAAAAAATAAGAAAATTATATTTTAATAGGTAATACTATAAAAAAAGAAACATTAATTTTTACTGCTTCCTAAAAAGGTAAATACATTCAAATTTTCACAAAGTACAAACTGATAATTTTACAGAGCTGGGTAAAACATTCCTTCTGGTGTTAAATCTAACTGTTTTCTCATTTTAAATGAACTGCAATACCTAAAGATACATCAAAGTCATGGTCACTGTTTCCTGTATTTCTCCTTTGTCCATGACCCCTTTGAACACATATTCCACGTCTTTCATCTCTTCATGTCATTTTAAGGTAAGAGTAACTAGGATTATGGTATGTCAAGAAAAATCAGATCTCTTAAATTTTAATATTAATGAATGTATAATATCTATTAAAGCAACCAAATGACATATAACTGAATAATTGCTCAACTTTCTGAAGTTACTAGTTATTAATATTAGATTGTGTTGTCTGTTTTATCATATCTTGCTATATATATGTGTTATTATTATGATATACATATATTATTATATATATAATATATATGTATAATATTATATGTATTATTATATGTATATTATATACATTATTATATGTATTATTATTATAATTATATGTATTATTATATATAATATAATATATATGCATAATATATACATGTATATTATGATATACATGTATATGTATACATATATTTCTAGTAGTATCTCCTTTCCTCTTAAAATCTTCTGCTTATAAATGTGATGTGCTCATAGACACCAGATACAAGTTATGCTGGAGTTATGCATAAAAAGCTGATAGAATGAAGGAGGAAAGGAAAAGTGGGGGAAAATGTGGCGCTAATAGTGAAAAACATTACTGTTGTTTGTGTAGCATGCAGTATATTCATATGTATAAAAAAGTGATGCTCAGGAATCATTCCATATAGTATTTTCTTTCTCACTTTAAACATCAAATCTTGACTAAAACAGTCATGTGGAATTCATTCGGTTTATATATTAATCTATAAACATGCCTATGTCTCTGTAAAACTATAAGATGAGAGACCACACACATCAAATAATAATGAGGTCTATGTTACTATGCAGTTACTGCAGATACAAATATATGTAAGGAGCTACAAAAATGTTTATCTGCATGTGGCTCTGAAGGTGGTTTCTGGTTTGAACTGCTGCTTTTTCTTCTGCTCATGTTATGTCTTTTTAGTTACAAGTGACAATTGATCCAGACTTCTCTAATTTTAGTCCTTCTTTAGTTCACATTTTTTTTTTTACTATATATCCATACTAAAGTTGCACTCATTTCACATGCTAGCAAGGTAATGCTCAAAATCCTCCAAGCTAGGCTTCAACAGTACATGAATTGAGAACTTCCAGATGTATAAGCTGGATTTAGAAAAGGCAGAGGAAGCAGAGATCAAATTGTCAACATCCGTTGAATTGTAGAAAAGGCAAGGAAAAAAAAACGTAATTCTGTTTCATTGACTACACTAAAGCCTTTGACTATGTGGATCACAATAAACTGTGGAAAATTCTTAAAGAAATGGGAATACCAGATCACCTTACCTGCCACCTGAGAAACCTGCAGGTTAGAAGCAACAGTTAGAAAGAGACATGGAACAATGGAATGGTTTAAAACTGGGAAAGAAGTGTGTCAAGGCCATATATTGTCACCCTGCTTATTTAACTTTTATTCAGAAGTACATCATGTGAAATGCCAGGCTGGATGAAGCACAAGCTGGAATCAAGATTGCGGGGAGAAATACCAATAACCTCAGATATGCAGATGACACTACTCTTATGGCAGAAAACAAAGAGGGACTAAAGAGCCTCTTGATGAAGGTGAAAGAGGAGAGTGAAAAAGCTGGCTTAAAACTCAACATTCAAAAAACTAAAATCATGGCATCCAGTCCCATCGCTTCATAGCAAAAAATGGGGAAACAATGGAAACAGTGAGAGGCTTTATTTTCTTGGGCTCCAAAATCACTGCAGATGCTGACTGCAGCCATGAGACTAAAAGACATTTGCTCCTTGGAAGAAAAGCTATGACAAACCTAGAAAGCGTATTAAAAAAGGAGACATCATTTTGCCGTCAAAGGTCCATCTAGTCAAAGCTATGGTTTTTCCAATAGTCATGTATGGATGTGAGAGTTGGACCATAAAGAAGGCTGAGTGCCCAGGAACTAGTGCTTTCAAACTGTGGTGCTAGAGAAGACTCTTGAGAGTCCCTTGAACTGCAAGGAGATCAAATCAGTCAATCCTAAAGAAAATCAACTCTGAATATCCATTGGAAAGACTAATGCTGAAGCTAAAGCTCCAGTACTTTGGCCATCTGATGTGCAGGGCTAATTCATTGAAAAAGACCCTGATGCGGAAAGACTGAGAGAAAGAAGTGGACAACAGAGGATGAAATGGTGGATGGCATCACTGACTCCGTGGACACGAGTTTGAACAAACCTCAGGAGACGGTGAATGACAGGGAAGCCTGGTGTGCTGCAGTCCTTGGGTCACAAAGAGACAAGATTGAGCAACTGAACAATGACAATGCTACCTTTTGTTCCTTACTTTTGATATAATATTATAAAGACAATTGTATATTGCCTTGTTACCACTAGAACAATCTATTCCATCCCACCTTCTGGAATTAGATCTACTCATGTTGAGTGAAGACTTTACAGTGAAGTGAAGTTACTCAGTCGTGTCTGATTCTTTGTAACCCTGTGGACTGGAGCCTATCAGGCTCCTCTGTCCATGGGATTTTCCAGGCAAGATCACTGCAGTGGGTTACCATTTCCTTTTTCAGGGGATCTTCCCAATCCAGGGATCTAACCCATGTCTCCTGCATTGTAGGCAGATGCTTTACCATCTGAGCCACCAGGGAAGATTTTATAGGCCTCCCTTAATAACAGTTGGATAAACACTAAGTATGTAACAGTACTTTAATAAATCTTACCAAATGCTAGGAAGCTGGAGTTCCAGAAAATGGTGGGTACAAAATAGAATTGAAAGTCTGAGATTGAGTTAAATTCCTCTACGTAAAAAGAGGAGGTTTTAATGGCTGAAAATATAATGGAAAGTGGAGAAAGATAAAGTCTCTGCCAATAGAAATTATCGGTATAATTTTTAGAAGGAAGCAAATTTCAAGTGTGTCAGTGTGAGTGTGTGTGTGTGTGTGTGTGTGTGTTTAGAAATGTAATTTTATGAGCTGCTCAATGCAAACTAAGTTCCCCCTATGATATTTTTCAGGGAAAACCATGTAGCTTACTAAATGATCAGTGTAATTCAAGCACAGAGCAGGTGTGATTCAGAGCTGGAACAGGGCAAAAATAGAGGATAGTCGTATCCCAGTTACTTATTAAAATCAGAACTAAAAGCCACAAGCTAAATTACCACATTTAGCAGCACTTGCTTTTGGGTCTCTATAACTAACCAGAATCCATCTCTTAGTATGACTGTTAAATTCTAAGATGGGAGTCTGATTTGAATGATGATCCTTTGTGTTTGATCCAATATCGTAAGAAAGTTACTGAAGGGGCTCTGAGTAGCACTTCCTTATAAGTCAGGGGAATGCACTGTTTAAGATATTCTTTTGCAGAGCATTTTGTGAGCTACCTTGGGAGTATCTAAAAACTCTCATAAAGTCATGGGCTGGCAAAGGGGATTGGGCTCTGCTTTTAAAAAACACAAAATTTCTGAAAACTTTTGAGTATTCTCCTCAAAAGGAAATTGTTCTTTGGCTGATTCTAGGACCTATGTTCTTTTCATTTGCTAAACTATAATTGTGTGGTTAGCTCTTAAAATTGTGGAACCAGAAAGTAAAACTACATACAATACCAAAAAAGCAAAAGAGAAATGTGTCAGAGATTAGTGAGAATGACTAAGTTATGCTGAGAACAAGCTGACACATGAGAGGTGTCATACCTCCTAGACAGAAGCTATGGCACTTGATACACGATTATCAGGGTCACCATTAGGATTATCTGTATTCTTCAACTCACGAATGTGTCCTTCCTTCACTGTGGCTAACAGCACTCAAATGGGTTTTCAGTAATGAGGACAGTTACAAGGACTTGTGGGGCTTCCCTGGTGGCTCAGAAGGTAAAGAATCTGCCTCCAATGCAGAAGACCCAGGTTTGATCACTGGGTTGGGAAGATCCCCTGGAGTAGGAAATGGCAACCCACACTAGTATTCTTGCTTGGAAAACACCATGAACAGAGAAGCCCAGTGGGCTAAGATCCATGGGGCCACAAAGAGTCAAACACGACTGAGCAACTAACACTTTCAACATAGGGATCTTGTACATCAAGTTTCTTACTAGACATTACCTTTGCATTCTCATACTGTTGACTCTGGCCATCAAGAGTAACTTATTCTTTACATTCCAAGAAAAACCATGATGCCTTCACTGACACAGAAAAGCTCCCATCTGGTTAGGATGGGGAGGTGAAGAGGCCACAAATGGGAAAGGAGAGAGTTTACTCAGTATTTAAGTAAGAGAAGTGATGGTCAGTAATGAGACCTCCAAAGGGGTAGCTCAATGATGACTTATGCTGTTTCACAGACTGAGGAGTAAGAGTAGAGGATCAGGAGATAGGGCATGATAATTGTTGTTTTCAGTCTTCTCATTAGTATCAACTTGGAGAAAATGTGTTAGATTTAGCAAGATGTAAAAATATGTGCTCACTGAAAGTTGGAACAATATGGTTAAACATTCCCATTTTGAAATCAATGTACAGGAGAATCTCCACTTCATGGAGCACAGCCCTGTTGTGGCAAAGGGGCATGTGTAACTCAATTAAGCTATGAGCCATAGCATCCAGGGCCACCCATGATGTGTGGGTCACAGTGAAGAGTTCTGACAAAACATGGTGCACTGGAGGAGAAAATGGCAACCCACTCCAGTATTTTTATGAGGAGAATCCTGTGCACAGTATGAAAAGGCAAAAAGATATGACACCGGAAGATGATACCCTCTTCCCGGGTCAGAAGGTATCCAACACATTACTGGGTAAGAGCAGAGGGCAGTTACTAATAGCTCTAGAAAGAAAGAAGCAGCTGAACCAAAGCAGAAATGATGCTCAATTGTGGATGTGTCTGGTGATGAAAGTAAAGTCTGATGCTTTAAAAAACAATATTGCATGGGAAGCTGGAATATTAGGTCCATAAATCAAGGTAATTTGGATGTGGTCAAGCAGAGATGGCAAGACTGAACATTGACATCTTAGGAACTATGAACTGAAATGGACAAGGGTGGATGAGTTAAATTCAGGTGACCATTATCCTGAATTGGTCTAGTACTGTGGACAAGAATCCCTTAGAAGTAGCCCTCCTAGTGAACAAAAGAGTTTGGAATGCAGTACTTTGGTGCAACCTCATAAATGACAGTATGATTTCAGTTCATTTCCAAGGCAAATCATTCAACATCACAGTAATACAAGTCTATGCCCCAAACACTAGTGCTGAAGAAGCTGAAGTTGACTGGTTCTATTTTAGCCCCCTAATGCGAAGAGTTGACTCATTGGAGAAGACTCTGATGCTGGGAGGGATTGGGGGCAGGAGGAGAAGGGGACGGCAGAGAATGAGATGGCTGGATGGCACCACTGACTCAATGAATGTGAGTCTGAGTGACCTCCGGGAGTTGGTGATGGACAGGGAGGCCTGGCGTGCTGCGATTCATGGGGTCGCAAAAAGTCAGACACGATTGAGCGACTGATCTGATCTGATCTGATCTGATCTGATCTGATGAACACCTACAAGACCTTACAACTAACACCAAAAAAGATGTCTTTCTCATCAAAGGACTGGCATGGTAAAATAAAGTAGGAAGCCAAGATAATCCAGAATAACAGGTAAATGTGGTATTTGAGTATAAAAAGAAGCAGGGTAAATGCTAACAGAACTTTATCAGGAGAACACACTGAGGTCAGAGCAAACATCCTTATACAACAAACCAAGAGATGACTCTATACATGAACCTCACCAGATGGTCAATACTGAAATGAGACTGATTATGTTCTTAGCAGCTGAAATTGGAGAAGCTCTATACAGTCCACAACAAACAAGACCTGAAGCTGACTGTACTTCAGATCATCAGCTCCTTATTGCAAAATCAGGCTTAAATGGAAGAAAGTAGGGAAAGCCACGAGACCATTCAGGTATGACCTAAATCAAATCCTTTATACAGTGGAGGTGACAAACAGATTCAAGGGATTAGGTCTGGTAGACAGGCTGCCTTAAGAACTATGGATGGAGGTTCGTAACATTGTACAGGATGCAGGACTAAAACCATTCCTAAGTAAAACAAATGAAAGAAGGCAAAGTGGTTATCAGAGGAGTCTTTACAAATAGCTGAGGAAAAAAAGAGAAAAGCAAGAGAGAAAGGGAACAATATACACAACTGAATGTAGAGTTCCACAGAATAGCAAGCAGAGGCAAGAAAGTCCTCTTAAATAAACAATGCAAAGAAAGAGAGGAAAATCAACAAAATGGGAAAGATTAGAGAGCTCTTCAAGAAAACTATAGATATCAAGGGAGCATTTCATGCAAGGATGCGCATGATAAAGCACAGAAACAGTAAGGACCTAATAGAAACAAAAGAGATTAAGAAGATGTGGCAAGAATACCGAGGAGAACTATACAAAAAAGATCTTAATGACTAGGAAACCACTATGATGTGGTCATTCACCTACAGCCAGATATTCTGGAGTGTGAAGTCAAGTGAGCCTTAGGAAGCACTACTACCAAAAAGTGAGTGGAGGTGATGAAACTACAAATGAGCTATTTCAAATCCTAAAAGATGATGCTGGTAAAAAAAAAAAAGTGCTACACTCAATATGTCAGAAAATTTGGAAAACTCACCAGTGGCCACAGGACTGGAAAAGGTCAGTTTTCATTCCAACCCCAAAGAAAGGCAATGCCAAGGAATGTTCCAACTACTATTCAATTGTACTTATTTCACATACTAGCAAAGTTATGCTCAAAATCCTTCAAGCTACCCTGTAGCTGTGCATGAACTGAGAACTTTCATATGTAAAAGCTGGGTTTCAAAGAGATAGGGGAACCAGAGATCAAACTGCCAATATTCACTGGATCACAGAAAAAACAGGGAATTTCAGAAAATTATCTACTTCTGCTTCACTGACTATGTGAAAGTGGGTGACTATGTGATTCACAACAAACTGTGGAAATCCTTAAAGAGATGGGAATATCAGACCATCTTACTGGCTCTTGAGAAACCTGTATTCAGGTCAAGAAGCAACAGAATCAGACATGGAACAACTGACTAGTTGGGAAAGGATTACAACAAGACTGTATATTGTCACCTTGCTAATTTAACTTCTGTGCAAAGAACATCATATGAAAGGCCAGACTAGATGAATCACAAGCCGGAATCAAGATTGCAAGGAAAAATATCAACAACCTCAGACATGTAGATGATAAAACTCTAATGGCAGAAAGTGAAGAGGAATTAAAGAGTCTCTTGATGGGAGTGAAGGAGAATGAAAAACCTAGCTTGACACTCAACATTAAAAACTTTCAAATCATTGTATCCAGTCTCATAACTTCATGGCAAATAGAAACGGAAAAAGTGGAAGCAGTGACAAATTTTATTTTGGGGGGCTCCAAAGTCACTATCGACAGGGACTGTAGCCATCAAAGTATAAGACACTTATTCCTTGGAAGGAAAGCTATGATAAACCTCAGTTCAGTTCAGTACCTCAGTCATGTCCAACTCCTTTTGACCCCATGGACTTTAGCACACCAGGCTTCCCTGTCCTCCCAGAAACTACTCAAACTCATATCCATCGCATGGGTGATACCATCCAACCACCTCATCCTCTGTTGTCCCCTTCTCCTCCTGCCTTCAATCTTTCCCAGCATCAGGGTATTTTCCAATGAGTCAGTTCTTCATATCAGGTGGCCAAAGATAAATGTAGACTGCATATTAAAAAGCAAAGACATCACTTTGCTGACAAAGGTCCATGTAGTTAAAGGTATGGTTTTTCCAGTAGTCATGTACAAATGTGAGAGCTAGACCATAAAAAAAGGTTGAATGCCGAAGAACTGATACTTTCAAATTGTGGTAGTGGAGAAGACTCTTGAGGCTGTAAGGACATCAAAGACTGATATACCCTGGACTGTAAGGATATCAAATCAGTTAATCTGAAAGGAAATCAACCCTGAATATTCATTAGAAGGACTGATGAAGCTGAAGCTCCAGTGCTTTGGCTACCTGATGCAAAGGGCCGACTTGCAGGGGTTAATAGTCAGCCGCTTGTTGTTCTGGTTGGCCATGAGAAATTCACCATGGGAAAAGAATAAAAGAAAAATATAGCAATTCAGCATAACCCAAATAAAAGTACATCGGGTTGATCAGTTGGGGTTGTTATAACAACCTTAGCCTTAGCCCTGCTAAGCTAAGGAAAACATAGTGTGGACCTTGGAATGCCAGGTCAGCGCAAATTCAGAACACTGCTTATGTACACACTAAGATGGTTTCAAAAGGCATATGTGGGTTTCTGACCTCCAGGTAGGTGATAGCCCTTGTACAAGAAAATAACAAAAATAGTTTCAGTAATCAGTAAAATGGGAGATGTGACCAGGGACGCTGGAGGCTGACTTCATCGTAGCACAACAGATACTTTCTGCTTGCCAAGACATTAAATAAAAGTGATGTGGCTCCAAGGAACAGGGTTCTTGACCCAAGAGGTCTTGAGTCCCCCAGTTCCATCTTTAAAACTTTAATTCTGTCTCTATTTTTTTTCCCCCAAACTGTGCACCAACCTCTTTTGATCCCTACCTGCTGTGCTGGCCACAGCACTGACTCACTGGAAAGACTCTGAGCTGTGAAAGAATGAGGACAGGAGGAGAAGGGGATGACAGAGGATGAGATGGGTGGATGTCATCACTGACTCAATGGACATGAATTTGAGCAAACTCTGGGAAGCAGTGAAGGACAGGGAAGCCTGGTGTGCTAAAGTCCATGGGGTTGCAACAAGTTGGACATGACTTAGGGATTGAACAAGAACAAGGAGTAAGGGTGCTTAAGTAAGGACTGGTTGGTATCTGAACAGCTGGATAGTTACAAAGACAGACCTTGAGAGCATGAGGTTGCAGCTTATTATGACCAAGTCACATTGTAGTGACTGAACAGCAACAACAGTCATATAGGAAAATCTACCCACCCCTTTAGTAGTGGACACAGTGATACATGCCCAGAAGTCTCCTACTGGACAAAAGCTCTCATCTCCTCAGATACTAATGGTGCTAATGGTTGATAACTCACAGCTGAATACCCATTCCTGGTGACTGCTCTTGGCTAAAATATGTTCATTCATCCTAAGTCACACCATCCTCAAAGGGCAACCACATCCAATGCTGGGTCTATGTGAGAGGAATGAAGGCTGAACTCCTTCACACCCATGTGGGAAGGATTGTGCTGGGCCCAAAGCTCCTTTGCAAACCGAAGCTTTTGTCAACACTGCATCTGAGGCCACCTTCTGCTTCTTCCTCTCCTGCTTCTTTTAGCCCCCTTCAAATGCTGATCCTAAGAGCATTCTCCAGCAAACTTGCTCCACAAAACCTACTTCTTAGATTCTTTTTCCTGTGGAACTTGAACTGCAGCATGCACTTCTGAAAGAACTGGAGCTGAAGGGCTTCTGCCTTTGTTATTGAGCATACTTTAAAGACATGAAGTAAGATATAAATTACCCTGAAGAGACTGGGAAGGGATAATAGTGGCTGTGTGACAAAGAGGAAGGCCTGTGGGCTATTACTTAAGAAAGGGTTAAAATTTAAATTTTTAAGGGGACCTCTCATTAAATTCTCAGGTTATTTTTGTAAAAACTCTATTGCTACCTTGATCCCTTTTTGGATATATACTATTCAGGAGAAATCTAAAGATCAGAGACTTGCTTCAAGGCTACTACACAGCCAAATATAAACTTTGCAGAAAAAACTTTCCAATTCTCTCTACTCTGAGCATCTGCCACAGTATGTAAGGGGTGGTTTCTGATGGCATTCACAGGTAGAAGGCTTATTATACATGCTTCATTTGGATACAAATATAATTTCTCTATTTGAATGAGATGAAAGCCAAATTCCTTTTCCTTTTCCTCACTTGACCACTAAGCAAATCATAAAAATGCTGATATACCTTTGGCAATACTGCAGAATAGAGAACACAGAACATGCTCTATTTTGTAGCACTCAAAATACTTGTGCTGTGCTGTGCTAAATCACTTCAGTCATGCCCAACTCTTTGCAACTCTATGAACTGTAGCCTCCCAGGCTCCTCAGTCCATGGGATTCTCCAGGAAAGAATCCTGGAGTGAGTTGCCATGCCCTCCTCCAGGGGACCTTCCCAACTCAGGGATCGAACCTGAATCTCTTACGTCTATCTACAGTAGCAGGTGGGTTCTTTACCACTAGTGCCACCTGGGAAGTCCCTAAAAAGTACTTATTTTCAACTATATCATCTCTGTCATCAGCTCTGCAGTCAACTTTTATGATTCCCTTTGTACTTCTTGGGCTGAATCCTGAAAACTACATTTTCCTGACTCTCTTGTCATCTGTTTTTTTCAAGTCTCCCCAATGGGCAACTGACAGGAGTTTGGAAGCACAGAAGGAAACGAAGAAGCCAGTTACTTTCTGTGTTTGGCAATATCTTTATTAGTGATCTTTTCAATACTTTTTATAATCAATTCCCTGAATTAAACTTCTCTGCTTGAAATATCTAGAGTGGTTTCTATTTTTTTACTGGACACTGACTATTTTGAGAGAGTAAGAAGAGTAATTATTGACAAAGTTAACTCATCTTTCAAGAAGACATTATGGTCTATTAATGGACTTGATTTTCTTATAACATTATTGAAACTTCTAATTTACTGACCTCAAAGAAATCACTTAACTTTCCTGAGCTCTTATTTCCTTAGGAAAATACTTCCCTTTTTGCATAGGAAAATGCAGGACTTGAGTATCATGAACTTTAAGGGAGTTTTTAACTTTAAATTTTAGGAATCCAAATAAAGTTAGAACCATTGGATTCTCACTAATGTTTAATTTTTTATTGATTAAAGATAAACCTCAGACTTCCCTGGTGGTCCAGTGGTTAAGCATCCACACTCCCACTGCAGAGGGCATGGGTTCAATACCCAGGCAGGGAATTAAGATCCCAAATACCACACAGTTTGGCCCAAAATAAATAAACTCTTAGAAATGAAAAAAAATGTGTATGTATATATATACAAAGATCAGTCTCAAGAACCAAAGGTGGAACAGTATAATTATGTGGAGGGTGCTTGATATTTTTAGGGGCTTCCCTGGTGGCTCAGATGGTAAAGAATCTGCCTGTAATGCAGGAGACCTGGGTTTGACCCCTGGGTTGGGAAGATGCCTTGGAGAAGGGAATGGCAACCCATTCCAATATTCTCGCTGGAGAATTCAATGGAGCCTGGTGGACTACAGTCCATGCAGTCACAAAGAGTTGGATGTGACTGAGCAGCTAACACTCACTTTTTTACACTTTTTTATATTTTTGACACCTGTGCCAGCAAACAATTTATCATACTATGAGCAGTAGGGAATCCAGAAATGTACTATATTTTAATAGTAACATAAAGTATTTACAAATTAAATAAGGTATTGCCACTTATTTGTCACACAAAATAAAATGTGGGCTGTGCATTTTTTCCTAAAAATCTCTAGCCAAAAGAGTACAATAATGACACTATATTCTGAGGCATTCTTAAGAGGTAGCTAATCTTGCAATAAATAGAAAATGATTCATTTGTCATATTCAGTAACTGAAGTCACTGATAATCAAGACATGCATGTATGTCTTTTCATAGAAAATAACTTTCTATGTGAATGTTAGCAACTTGGATATTAATAATTCAAAAATGCTACTGTTGTCATTTAAAGACATAAAAAAGCAACTTAAATCTCTGACTTGTTTGAATACGTATGTTATAGAAGGTACTGGGATCATGCTTGCATCATACATCTAGTGAGAAATATTTCTTAGCTTCATAACTACAAGGCTTCACCATCATCAACTATCTTTTGTCCAAAGCGTAATCATGCAAAATTATAGGGAGTGAGAGAACTTCTATTACTGGCAGTCACAGAGTAATTTATAATGTTGGAAAGGCCTTTGCCATTTTCCTAATTGATGCTCTAAGTCAGGACTGCATTTGGATCTATCATTGTCACTTGGTTGTCACATAGAGTCAAACGTAAGCTGTGCATTTTAAATACCAATGCTATCTATATATGCTGTTTCCTCTGTTTCAGCAAAACAGCAAACACATGTTTGGATTCACCACATTTCATGACAATGATTTCAAATCTTCAAATTTATGTTCAGGATATGTGTGAATCCTTGGAACTAAGCAAAACATTCTCAAATATAAGCAGCAATGTTACCTTAAAATAAATTGATCTTCAGTTTGTTCTGGAGGTTAGTCATTAATCTATGCCAATTCTTTCTTCAACCATATGGTATAAGTTTTGAAATTATGACTGTTTATAAAATATGAAATGTATAGTATCTGTTTCCTCAAATATTATGCACTATTAAGCAACTTTTACTAAAGATATATAAGATGGGATTATTCTAGAATAACATGCTACTTCAATATGCTAAAATGACACATTATAAACTAATGCAAATTACATAGGCATATGAGCACATGTATAAAAATATGCATGGAAGAATGGAACTGAATTATTTAAACATCACAAACCTCCATGTTTATATTTCCATTAATTACAGATTCCATCAAATGATTTTATATAAACCATTATGAAGTATTCTTGTTATCTCATATACCTGGCAGACAAAATAAAGAAAAAATTATACCTCAGTGCATTAATTGCCTATTATTACCTAACAAATTACCCCCAAACTTAACAGTTTAAAACAACAGTTTTGTGGACTTCAGGCAAAGCTTACTTGAATATTTTACTGCAGGGTATTTCACAGACTACAGTCAAAATATTTCACTGTAGTCATTTTAAGTTTTGACCATGAAAAGATTCTCTTCCAAGTTCACACAGTTGTTGGCACAACACAGTTCTTCATGAGCTGCTGGACAAGAGCATCAGCTCCTGGCAACCTGTTGACCAGAGACCGTTCTCAGATTCTTTCCACATGAGGTTCTCCAAAATGACAGTTTATTGCATCAAAGCATTCAAACCAAGGAGACAATAAAGAGATGCAGCTAGAAAGAGGGAAGTTAAAATCTTTGTAACCTAGGAACGGAAGTAACAATTGAGTGTTGCTGAATTCTGCCAGTTAGAAGTTCCTCAAGGGAAGGGGCTTACACAAGATCACAAATACCAGAAGGTGGAGATTCCTAGGGACATCCTAGAGGCTGCCATCCTCACATGTCAATCAGAATCAACATAACAATAAATAATCTATAATTGTTTAACAGTACTCTCTTCTCCCTTCTGAAAATCAAACTTACAAATATACTTTCCAAATGCTAAGTTTCCCTGGGTAACATTTTTCTATCCATTATCTCAGAACCAAACCCAGAAGAGCAATGCAAAAATTATTCCTCCTCCATTATAAATGGAAGCATATTTAAAAGAAAATGAATTTACCTGCTGAAGATAAAATAAGCCCCAAAGAAGTAACCAAACATGTTTATGAGCAATGCATAATATACATTTTCACTGTGCATATTTTGAATTATTATTCATTCAATATAGTAGACAAGGGGAAACTGAACTTTAATCCCTAGTATCCATGATTCAATTTCTTATAAAAAAATACATAAAGAGGTACAAATTTTTTCAAGTCAATAGAACATTATTAGTATATGTCACTGCAGAAGCAACTTCCATACTCCAATCTCTTTTTACTTTATATATAAAACAATTAAACAGAAATGGAACCAGTATCATGAGTTATCAAAAATGAATAAAACATGAAAGATGAGGTATGCAAAATACATGCAGTCACTATTGAAATATTGTTTGCCAATTTGTAAAATATCTGAGGAAACCTGTTTAATGTGAATAAAAAGAAAGATAAGGCCTAAAATTATTAGATGATACCATCCTTATGGCAGAAGGCAAAGAAGAACTAAAGAGACTCTTGATCAAAGTGAAAGAGGAGAGGGAAAAAGTTGGCTTAAAGCTGCTGCTACTGCTGCTAAGTCGCCTCAGTTGTGTCCGACTCTGCGCGACCCCACAGACGGAAGCTCACCAGGCTCCCCCGTCCCTGGGATTCTCCAGGCAAGAACACCGGAGCGGGTTGCCATTTCCTTCTCCAATGCATGAAAGTGAAAAGTCAAAGTGAAGTCGCTCAGTCGTGTCCGACTTCCAGCAACCCCATGGACTAAAGCCTACCAGGCTCCTCCGTCCATGGGACTTTCCAGGCAAAAGTACTGGGGTGGGGTGCCATTGCCTTCCCCGGGCTTAAAGCTAAACATTCAGAAAACTAAGATTATGGCATCTGGTCCCACCACTTCATGGCAAATAGATGGAGAAACAGTGGAAACAGTGGCAGACTTTATTTTTATGGGGGGCTCCAAAATCACTGCAGATAGTGACTGCAGCCATGAAATTAAAAGATGCTTACTCATTGGAAGAAAAGTTATGACCAACCTAGACAGCATATTAAAAAGCAGAGACATTACTTTGCCAACAAAGTTCCATCTAGTCAAGGCTATGGTTTCTCCAGTAGTCATGTATGGATGTGAGAGTTGGACTATAAAGAAAGCTGAGCACTGAAGAATTGATGCTTTTGAACTGTGGTGTTGGAGAAGACTCTTGGGAGTCCCTTGGACAGCAAGGAGATCCAACCAGTCAGTCCATCCTAAAGGAAATCAGTCTTGAGTATTTATTGGAAGGACTGATGTTGAAGCTGAAACTCCAATACTTTGGCCACTTGATCCGAAGAACTGACTCATTGGAAGACTCTGATGTTGGGAAAGATTGAAGGCAGGAGGAGAAAGAGATGACAGAGAATGAGATGGTTAGATGGCATCACTGACTCAATGGACATGAGTTTGAGTAAGCTTTGGGAGTTGGTGATGGACAGGGAGGCCTGGCATGCTGCAGCCCATGGGGTTGCAAATGGTAGGACACAACTGAGTGACTGAACTGAAAAATATTAGATTGTTCACATGTTTTAGCACACCTGGGTTAAAGCCACAATATATTTTTTTTAAATTTTGTTGAAATATATTTGATTTATAATGATGTACTTGTTTCAGATATACAGCAAAGTGATTCAAGATATATATATTTTTATATCTTTTTCCATTATAATTTTTATTTGGTGTTAAGTATAGTTTCCTGTGCTATTCAGTAGGTCCTTGTTGGTTATCTATTTTATATATAGTACTGTACATATTTTAATATTAAACTCTTAATTTATTCCTACTCCCCTCCCCTTTAGTAACTATAAGTTTGATTTTTATGTCTGAGGCTATTTTTGTTCTGCAAATAAGTTCAATTTTCATATGGTATTTATTATATGTATTATTTAAAGCCACAATAATTTGAAGAAAACCTACAATGTGGTATATAATGTGTATTTCCTCTAGGGCCACAATCTACATTCAGATGCTGCCATTTCAAGAACAAGAAGAGCAGAAAGAAGCACCAGGTCAAAGACCATGAGAGAAAAAGCTTTGCCTAAAGACTTTGCTATTTAACTTTCATTCTCTATTTAGTCCCTTTGAGGCTTTTCCCTTTGAAGATTTAACATCAACTTTCCCTTCAATACTTTATCTTTTAACTTGGAACTCTCCTGTATATTCATATGTTTTCAATTTTTATTGACAGTAACAGACTCCAATAACATGGGATTTCTCTGCCATCCTGTTCTACTGCCCACTCCATTTTACCTTCGAGGAGAGAAAGTGCTCCTTACCTGCTAGGTTCAGGGGCCCAGATTAAGGTTTGGAACTTATAGAATGATGGTTACAGTTTGACCTTCCTATCTCCTGGAGTCTGGAGATATAAACATGGCTGGAGACTACTGCTATTTCATGAAAGTAAAATCATCTCTTCGTGTCATGTCACTTGATTCCTCTCTAAGTTCACTGTCTCTCCCATGGGGCTGGGAGTTGGGTGGACAGCTGGACTGCACTCTGCTCAGGCAAGAAGGCCTGGGCAGGAGGCCCTGGACACAAAGGAGATATCCATCACCTTCTGGATCTCTTGTGCTTTTGCTTCACTCTTCAGGGTAGATTTTTTTTGTCTGTCTTTCCTACTAGAGCCTCATAATCCATGTTATTTTAGGTTGTAAGCTTAGAAAGATAGCTAACATCAATCAAGTTATTCAACTATTTTTGTCCAAGGCCCTATATTCTTTCTAACATAAACAGAATCCTCCATGAGGTCCAAGTGACCTCACCACAAACCTGTACAGTGCTTATTTGTCTGGCATGTGGATCATCATGAGAATAGCTCTCTGACTCTCCAGGAGGGGTATTTCTTAAAGGATAGATTTTAGTCTCCTGATTTCCCTATTTTCCCCTCTCTTCCTCCCTTTCTTAGTAATTATCTGTTTTCTAACGATATATGGTATAGTTATACAAATATATATTTTATAGGTGATCAATTTTCATAACTATCATATACTGAGATATATTTAAAAATTCATATATGTATAATATATACATATGTAATGTATATATTAATAAATATAATATATATGAGACCTAAGTTAGATCTACCTCTTTTAAGCAAAACTTACACAACTGCTCAAGAAATCTAAGGGTCTGAATAATAAAAGGAAGGTTTATATTAGCTGGCATCACAATATTTAAACATCCAATCACCTACAGGCAAAATGTTATATCTACTTTAATAAATGAATAAAAAGATTTTACAACCACTGTTGTATACTGACCACACAAAAGTAGACTTGGAGATAATTATTACCCTCAAGAAGAGAACCAATGACTCTTGGGATTACTAAACCTCATGGAGAAACTGGTGATAAAAAGGGAGCCCTGTGAAACAAATCTGACAATATTGCTTTTACCTCAGGGCTGGACTTGAGTGCCACACCATAAAACTTTTCGTGATGCTGTGTCAGAAGAAATGAGAAACTCTCCTGACTTTGAAGCTTTCTTTCTGATGCACACACACGTAATCTTAGTAAACTCTTGCAGAGTAAGGGTATATTTAACTGTCATTTCTTTCTCAAAATAGTGTACAGATATCCATGGATAAGCTGTTTAGCAAATGACTTTCTTGGAAAGAATACAATCATTATTAACATTTGCATGAAAGAACAGATTCATTTGCTCAAAGTGCTCATCAAGTGTCTTCCGTGTAGAAGACACTGTTCTAGTCATCGGGCTATATGACTGAATTAAATGTACACTAGAATGCCCACTTTCATAGACCTTACATTTCAATGGGAAATATTGACAATAAATTATAATCATAATAAGTAAATAAAATTTGGTTAACATGTAATGTGTAATGGAAGAAAAGACAAACCAGGGCAAGTTAAGGGCCATTGGGAACAGTGGGGAAAGGAGAGATCATTCAGGTAATGTCAGTTGGTGTGATAACAAACAAGAGGCAATGAGGAAGTTTTTCCATGCATCAACAACTAATCAAATTTGGTGTATATTAAAAATCACATGTGTGTGCATGCTATGTCACCTCAATCATGTCCAACTTCTTGCAACCCTATAGACTGTGACCTGCCAGGCTCCTTTGTCTATGGGATTCTTCAGGCAAGAACACTGGAGTGGACTGCCATGCCCTCCTCCTGGGTATCTTTCCAATGCAGGGATTGAACCTGAGGCTCTTAAGTCTCTTGCACTGGCAATTTTGGTTAACTCAGAACTCATGAAAATCACAGGTGAAATAATAGCTTCAAACTATTTAAAGTGATTATTCTAAACTGAAAAACTAAAGCAAGCCTTTCAGAATATAAAGATTTTTTTTTCTATAAGAAAACTGTAGCAACTAGTCTAAACTGGTCCCCAAAATAGGAACCCAAGAACAGACTGCTGTGCTTTTTCTCTAAGAAAGCTGACTACTATTATAGCTACCAAATTCACAGGCCAGCTGAGAAAATTTATGCTAACAGGAAAAAAAAATTTTTTTCATGAATTTGGTGCTTAGCAAGCAACCATAGCTAAACCTTCTTTAGTTTTCTTTAAAGATGTCTTAATTAAATGAGAAGGCACAATGCAATTATGCAGAGCAAACTTCAGAATTAAATTTCAGGTTGTTGCTCAAGACGTCTTTTGAAGGTGTCATTCAGTTCAGGTTTAACCAATTGCTTTTTGCTGAAAGTGCTTTGATACAACTGAATGACTTTCCCTCTTCAGTGCAACCATCAACTGCTTAAATCAATACTGACGAAGTTATTTTGTACAATACTACCTGGGTTACAGAGGATAATTTTCCAGTAGAAGCATAAGTATTAGAAACCATACAGAAAATGTACACCAAGTGCCAAACATATGTCAACAAAATCTATTCCTGATAGGAGGACTAAACAGATCAAAGAAATTAACTTCACCACACATTACATTCTGAAGGGGTGCATAAGAATAAGCAAATTACAAAAAATGAAAGAGAATTTGATGGGAGAAAAAGAAAAAAAAAAAAACTTTGTTGAGCTATTGATGGAGTTGTGATTATTGCATGATTTTGTATGCAAATATCCCAAAAGCCTGCTCAGCTTCCATAAAGCCATTAGTGCCATCATGAAAGTATGTATAAGATACAAACATACATATAGTGAAAATGCAATTTCAGAGTCAGAAAATATTTCTAGACAAAACTCAAAATATGTAGGATAACTATTCATAAACTTTTATCCACAAGTAGTACAGTCTTGGATTGTACCTATTTTTTATTAATTGGAGGATAATCGCTTTACAATGTTGTGTTGGTTACTGCTGTAAAAAACGTGAATCAGCTATAAATATACACATATCATCTTCTTCTAGAGCCTCCTTCCCACCACCCCTCCATTCCACCTCTCCAGATTGTCACAGAGCACTGAGCTGAGCTCCTTGTATTTTACAAGAGCCTCCTATTAGCTATCTATTTGAATTATACCTATTTTTATTTAGAGAATCCTTAATTCTTATTAGATGACCTTGAGGACCTCTTTGTTTTGTAAAATCTGAGTGTATAACTTTTATATATGCATCTACAGAAGAAAGTACATATGTCAGTCAATCTTCCAGGTGATAAGCATAAATCATTTATTAAGTTGTTGATAGACTCTATTTTTCAAGCTCAAAGTCAAGCAGAGAAATTCTTATCTATTCTATTCTTATAGTGTGATGCATTTTAAACATTGATTCTGAGATAAAATATAAATGGCATTCTATCTGAAGCATGCTCTGAGGAGCCATCGATAACCAGAAGATCCAGAGAAGGAAACACAGGCTTGCATATGCTAAAATTTTATATTGGTGGACCTGCTTAAGATTTTAAAGAAACAAATAAGTATTAATTTGATAAATACAATTAATGACATAAGATTTAATAAATGTGATCTATTTTTATAACTGAACAGATAATAATTATTTACTAGTATAAGGGGTGTCCAAAGAGTCAAACATTTTCTAATAATGATTATGCCTTGTCAAACATAACACTAATAACAATATATGCTATTGATTCTTAAAAATGGAAAAAATGAAGTATACATGTGGTGAATGAAAGAAAATAATTATTGTTCAAAATAAGATCTTGTTTTTCTTTATTTGTTAAAAATAAGTAAAGAAAAATAGCAGAATATATACAAAAATCTACATTTAGTTCATCACCCAAAAATATTGGGCAAGTCTCCTGTGTTCCAGAGGAACATAATTATTACAATACCTTGGCTTTAATTTCTTCATAACTTTGGAGAGGTCTGACAGAATGTGGTCCACTCGAGAAGGGAATGGCAAACCACTTCAGTATTCTTGCTTTGAGAACCCCATGAAGAGTATGAAAATGCAAAATGATAAGATGCTAAAAGAGGAACTCCTTAGGTCAACAAGTGCCCACTATGCTACTAGAGGTCAGTGAAGAAATAACTCCAGAAAGAATGAAGGGATGGAGCCAAAGAAAAAACAATACTCAGTTATGGATGTGACTGGTGATAGAAGCAAGGTCCGATGCTGTAAATAGCAATATTGCACAGGAACCTGGAATGTTAGGTCCCTGGATCAAGGCACATTGGAAGTGGTCAAACAGGAGATGGCAAGAGTGAACGTAGACATTCTAGGAATCAGCAAACTAAAATGGACTGGAATGGGTGAATTTAACTCAGATGACCATTATATCTACTACTGTGGGCAGGAATACCTTAGAAGAAATGGAGTAGCCATCATGGTCAACAAAAGAGTCCAAAATGCAGTACTTGGATGCAATCTCAAAAACAACAGAATGATATCTGTTCATTTCCAAGGCAAACCATTCAATACCATGGTAATCCAAGCCTATACCCCCAATAACACTGAAGAAGCTGAAGTTGAAAGGATCTATGAAGACCTACAAGACCTTTTAGGAATAACACCCCAAAAAGATGTCCTTTTCATTATAGGGGACTAGAAAGCAGAATTAGGAAGCCAAGAAACACCTGGAGCAACAGGCAAATTTGGCCTTGGAGTACAGAATGAGGCAGGACAAAGGCTAATAGAGTTTTGCCAAGAGAATGCACTGGTCATAGCAAACTCCCTTTTACAACAATACAAGAGAAGGCTCTACATATGGACATCACATGATGGTCAAAACCAAAATCAGATTGATTTTATTCTTTGCAGCCATAGATGGAGAAGCTCTATACAGTCAGCAAAAACAAGACCAGGAGATGACTGTGGCTCAGATCATGAACTCCTTATTGCCAAATTCACACTTAAATTGAAGAAAGTGGGGAAAACCACTAGACAAGGTACGAACTAAATCAAATCCCTTATGTCTATACAGTGAAAGTTAGAAATAGATTTAAGGGACAAGATCTGATAGATAGAGTGTCTGATGAAGTATGGATGGAGGTTCATGACACTGCACAGGAGACAGGGATCAAGACCATCCCCATGGAAAAGAAATGCAAAAAACCAAAATGGCTGTCTGGCGAGGCCTTACAAGTAGCTGTGAAAAGAAGAGAAGCAAAAAGCAAAGGAGAAAAGGAAAGTTAAAAGCATCTGAATGCAGAGTTCCAAAGAATAGCAAGGAGAGATAAGAAAGCCTTCTTCAGTGATCAATGCAAAGAAATAGAGGAAAACAACAGAATGGGAAAGACTAGCGATCTCTTCAAGAAAATCAGAGATAACAAGGGAAAATTTCATGCAAAGATGGGCTCGATAAAGGAAAGAAATGGTATGGACATAACAGAAGCAGAAGATATTAAGAACAGGTGGCAAGAATACACAAAGAACTGTACAAAAAAGATCTTCATGATCAAGATAATCATGATGGTGTAATCACTCACCTAGAGCCAAACATCCTGGAATGTGAAGTCAAGGGCCTTAGAAAGCATCACTATGAACAAAGCTAGTGGAGGTGATGGTTTTCCACTTGAGCTATTTCAGATCCTGGAAGATGATGCTGTGAAAGTGCTGCACTCAATATGCCAGCACATTTGGAAAACTCAGCAGTGGCCACAGGACTGGAAAAGGTCAGTTTTTGTTCCAATCCCAAAGAAAGGCAATGCCAAAGAATGCTCAAACTACCGCACAATTGCACTCATCTCACACTCTAGTAAAGTAATGCTCAAAATTCTCCAAGCCAGGCTTCAGCAATATATGAACTGTGAATTTCCAGATGTTCAAGCTGGTTTTAGAAAAGGCATAGGAACCAGAGATCAAATTGCCAACATCCGCTGGATCATTTAAAAAGCAAGAGAGTTCCAGAAAAACATCTATTTCTGCTTTATTGACTATGCCAAAGCCTTTGACTGTGTGGATCACAATAAACTGTGGAAAATTCTAAAAGAGATGGGAATACCAGACCACCTGATCTGCCTCTTGAAATATTGTATGCAGGCCAGGAAGCAACAGTTAGAACTGGACATGGAACAACAGACTGGTTCCAAATAGGAAAAGGAGTATGTCAAGGCTGTATATTGTCACCCTGTTTATTTAACTTCTATGCAGAGTACATCATGAGAAACGCTGGACTGGAAGAAATACAAGCTGGAATCAAGATTGCCGGGAGAAACATCAATAACCTCAGATATGCAGATAACACCACCCTTATGGCAGAAAGTGAAGAGGAACTAAAAAGCCTCTTGATGAAAGTAAAAGAGGAGAGTGAAAAATTTGGCTTAACTCAACATTCAGAAAACTAAGATCATGGCATCTGGTCCCATCACTTCATGGGAAACAGTGGGAACAGGGTCATACTTTATTTTGGGGGGCTCTAAAATCACTGCAGATGGTGACTGCAGTCATGAAATTAAAAGACGCTTAGTCCTTGGAAGGAAAGTTATGACAACCTAGATAGCATATTCAAAAGCAGAGACATTACTTGGCCAAGAAAGTTCTGTCTAGTCAAGGCTGTGGTTTTTCCTGTGGTCATATATGATGTGAGAGTTGGACTGTGAAGAAAGCTGAGCTCCAAAGAATTGATGCTTTTGAAGTGTGGTGTTGGAGAAGACTCTTGAGAGTCCCTTGGACTGTAAGGAGATCCAACCAGTCCATCCAAAAAGACATCAGTCCTGGGTGTTCATTGGAAGGCCTGGTGCTGAAGTTGAAACTCCAATACTTTGGCCACCTGATGCGAAGAGTTGACTCTTTGGAAAAGACACTGATGCTGGGAGGCATTGAGGGCAGGAGGAGAAGGGGGCAACAGAGGATGAGATGGCTGGATGGCATCACCGACTCAATGGACATGAGTTTGAGTGAACTCCGGGAGTTGGTGATAGGCAGGGAGGCCTGGCATGCTGTGATTCATGGGGTCCCAAAGAGTCGGACACGACTGAGTGACTGAACTGAACTTGCTTCTATTTTCATATATGCAAGGTAAGGTAGGTAAGAGTAATTTTCTGTTTACATATAGTTACACTTAATGGAAGTGTAAGTAACAATAAATATGAGAGAGCACAGGAAGTTTAATTTTCATTGAAATTGGTGTAAACCAACTTACCTTTGTAAAGTAACAATATAGCCTTAAATCCATTCATTAATACAGTAAAATGGAATGAGAACTAGAGACTAAGATAATACTACGTTACATTCAATTATTATTTCCTTTATTACTCAATTTCCTCCATGTTTATGAATATTTAAATAGTAATATTTACTTTTAACCTAACTAATATAAGAATTCCAAATACACGTAAAATTGATGGGAAAATTCAAAAGGATATACATAGATACATATATATGGATTCTCAAAATCTTACAGCCAACAAAGCCTACAAATGCACACACACACACACACACACACACATACACACACACACAATATTCAAGATATATGTTCCCTTTTTTTAAATAACAGTAAAAGAGATTAAAAGAAAATCATCTCACTAATACAATCACTCATAATTATGGACTTGAGAACAATATCATCACCGAACTTTCAGAGCCATTGCAAAGATCTATTTATCTTGTGCAAAATGCTACCATTTTGAAAGTTCAGTCTAAATGTTATTTACTGTATTGGAGTATTCAAATTCAAACAAGTAACAAAATTCCCTAATAACTGACATTTCATTTAACCATTTTAGCTAAAAAAACATATACAGTTTATTTTTGTGAATCGATCATGCCAGGTGAGGCTAATCTTTACTTGATTCAGCAATTCAGAGATTACAATGTGATATATCAGAGATTTTATTAATGAAAGTATTAGTTACTTGTAGGGCAATCTGAGTCTATGTAACTCTTTCAAACAGATTACCAAACATTCAATAAATATTCTTAGCAAAATAAAAGAGACTTTTTTTTTTTTTTTTTACAAAGTATTCTTCAGTTCAGTTCAGTTGCTCAGTCATGTCAGACTCTTTGTGACCCCATGAATTGCAGCACGCCAGGCCTCCCTCTCCATCACCATCTCCCGGAGTTCACTCAAACTCATGTCCATCGAGTTGGTGATGCCATCCAGCCATCTTATTCTCTGTTGTCCCTTTTTCCTCCTGCCCCCAATCCCTCCCAGCATCAGAGTCTTTTCCAGTGAGTCAACTCTTCGCATGAGGTGGCCAAAATACTGGAGTTTCAGCTTTAGCATCATTACTTCCAAAGAAATCCAAGGACTGATCTTCTTTAGAATGGACTGGTTGGATCGCCTCGCAGTCCAAGGGACTCTCAAGAGTCTTCTCCAATATATCAGTTCGAAAGCATCAATTCTTCGGCGCTCAGCCTTCTTCACAGTCCAGCTCTAACATCCATACATGACCACTTGAAAAACCATAGCCTTGACTATTCTTAGTTCTTAGCAAAAATAATGTTTTTAAAATATTCAACTTAATCATTAAGATCTCATTAGAATTATCTATCAGATCAGATCAGATCAGATAAGTCTGACTTCAGGCTCTACTACAAAGCCACAGTCATCAAGACAGTACGGTACTGGCACAAAGACAGAAATATAGATCAATGGAACAAAATAGAAAGCCCAGAGATAAATCCACGCACATAAGGTCACCTTATCTTTGACAAAGGAGGCAAGAATATACAATGGAGAAAAGACAATCTTTTTAACAAGTGGTGCTGGGAAAACTGATTGAACACTTGTAAAATATTGAAACTAGAACACTTTCTAACACCATACACAAAAATAAACTCAAAATGGATTAAAGATCTAAATGTAAGACCAGAAACCATAAAACTCCTAGAGGAAAACATAGGCAAAACACTCTGACTTACATCACAGCAGGATCCTCTATAACCCTCCTCCCAGAATATCGGAAATAAAATCAAAAATGAACAAATGGGACCTAATCAAACTTAAAAGCTTCTGCACAACAAAGGAAACTATAAGCAAGGTGAAAAGACAGCCTTCAGAATGGGAGAAAATAATAGCAAATGAAGCAACAGACAAACAACTAATCTCAAAAATATACAAGCAACTTCTACAGCTCAATTCCAGAAAAATAAACAACCCAATCAAAAAATGGGCCAAAGAACTAAATAGACATTTCTCCAAAGAAGACATACAGATGGCTAACAAACACATGAAAAGATGCTCAACATCACTCATTATCAGAGAAATGAAAATCAAAACCACTATGAGGTACCATTTCACGTCAGTCAAAATGGCTGCAATCCAAAAGTCCACAAGCAACAAATGCTGGAGAGGGTGTGGAGAGAAGGGAACCCTCTTACACTGTTGGTGGGAATGCAAACTAGTACAGCCACTATGGAGAATAGTATGGAGATTCCTCAAAAAACTGGGAATAGAACTGCCTTATGATCCAGCAATCCCACTGCTGGGCATACACACTGAGAAAACCAGAATTGAAAGAGACACGTGTACCCCAATGTTCATAGCAGCACTGTTTACAATAGCCAGGACGTGGAAGCAACCTAGATGTCCATCCGCAGATGAATGGATAAGAAAGCAGTGGTACACATACACAATGGAGTATTACTCAGCCATTAAAAAGAATACATTTGAATCAGTTCTAAGGAGGTGGATGGAACTGGAGCCTATTATACAGAGTGAAGTAAGCCAGAAACAAAAACACAAATGCAGATCAGATCAGTCACTCAGTCGTGTCTGACTCTTTGCGACCCCATGAACTTCAGCATGCCAGGCCTCCCTGTCCATCACCAACTCCCGGAGGTCACTCAGACTCACATTCGTCGAGTCAGTGATGCCATCCAGCCATCTCATCCTCTGTCATCCCCTTCTCCTCCTGCCCTCAATCCCTCCCAGCATCAGAGTCTTCTCCAGTGAGTCAACTCTTCGCATGAGGTGGCCAAAATACTGGAGTTTCAGCTTCAGCATCACTCCTTCCAAGGAAATCCCAGGGCTGATCTCCTTCAGAATGGACTGGTTGGATCTCCTTGCAGTCCAAGGGACTCTCAAGAGTCTTCTCCAACACCACAGTTCAAAAGCATCAATTCTTTGGCACTCAGCCTTCTTCACAGTCCAGCTCTCACATCCATACATGACCACAGGAAAGACCATAGCCTTGACTAGGCGAACCTTTGTTGGCAAAGTAATGTCTCTGCTTTTGAATATGCTATCTAGGCTGGTCATAATTCAATTACTATGATTATATGCAGAACACATAATTAAAATTAATACTCATGTATTGAACATGAAATTTGAGAGTGAATGAAAGACTTTTCAGATGATATTTACCTTACCAAAGGAATAAAAGATTCAAGATTTCTGGTCCAATTTTTTTTTTTTTTAATAACAAAGAGATTCTTCAATTTCCCAAGATCTAGTTTATATTATTATCAAGAAAAACATCTGAAACTTTCCTTTTTGGATCTGATATGCAAAAGGTCAAATTTCCCACCAAGATTAACTTAAATAAAGATGGAGTGTGTGTGCGTTTGAAGGCATCAGACAACAACCATGCTAGGATTTGAGTGGCCAAGATTGTGAAGAAAAGGGAAACTCAAAGAGGTTATCATGACATTTTACAGCATATATTTTTTCAATGTATTTGGTTCCTTTTAAAGCAGCATGGAAGAAGAATATGAAAGGCCCCAAGAAAAATTCCATCCTAAAGGAAATTAGTCCTGAATATTTACTGAAAGGACTGATGCTGAAGCTGAAACTTCAATACTTTGGCCACCTGATGTGAAGAACTGACTGATTGGAAAAGACTGTGATTCTGGGAAAGATTGAAGACAGGAGAAGGGGATGACAGAGGATGAGATGCTTGGATAGCATCACTGACTCAATGGACATGAGTTTGAGGAAGCTCTGAGAGTTGGGGATGGACAGGGAAGCCTGGTGTGCTGCAGTCTATGGAGTCACAAGAGTCAGAGCTGAGCACGACTGAGCAACTGAACTGAACTGAACTGAAGAATTCCCAAGAGAAAGTAACAGCCCAAGAGAGGTTTTAAAAAGATCATGCATCGTGGCCAAATGGGCTTCATACCAGGGATGCAAGGGTTCTTCAATATCTGCAAATCAATAAATGTAATACATCACATTACCAAATTGAAAAATAAAAACCATATGATTATCTCAATAGATGCAGAGAAAGCCCTTGACAAAATTCAACATCCATTTAATGACAAAAACCCTCCAGAAAGCAGGAATTAAGGAACATACCTCAACATAATAAAAGCTATATATGACAAACCCACAGTAAATATTATCCTCAATGGTGAAAAACTGAAAGCATTTCCTCTAAAGTCAGGAACAAGAAAGGATGCCCACTCTCACCACTACTATTCAACACAGTTTTGGAAGTTTTGGCCACAGAAATCAGAGCAGGAAAAGAAATAAAAGGAATCCAAATTGGAAAAGAAGAAGTAAAACTCTCACTGTTTGCAGATGACATGATCTTCTACATAGAAAACCCTAAAGACTCCACCAGTAAATTAATAGAGCTAATCAGTGAATATAGTAAAGTTTCAGGATATAAAATCAACACACAAAAATCCCTTGCATTCCTATACACAAATAAGAAAATAGAAAGTGAAATTAAGAAAACAATTCCACTCACCATTGCAACGAAAAGAATAAAATACTTAGGAATATATATACCTAAAGAAACTAAAGACCTATATGTAGAAAACTATAAAACACTGGTGAAAGAAATCAAAGAGGACACTAATAGATGGAGAAATATACTGTGTTCATGGATCGGAAGAATCAATATAGTGAAAATGAGTATACTACCCAAAGCAATCTATAGATTCAATGCAATCCCTATCAAGCTACCAACAGTATTCTTAGCAGAGCTAGAACAAATAATTTCACAATTTGTTTGGAAATACAAAAACCTCGAATAGCCAAAGATATCTTGAGAAAGAAAAATGGAACTGGAGGAATCAACCTGCCTGAATTCAGGCACTACTACAAAGCCACAGTTATCAAGACAGTATGGTACTGGCATAAAGACAGAAATATAGATCAATGGAACAAAATAGGAAGCCCAGAGATAAATCTATGCACCTATGGACACCTTATCTTTGACAAAGGAGGCAAGAATATACAATGGAGAAAAGACAATCTCTTTAACAAGTGGTGCTGGGAAAACTGATCAACCACTTGTAAAAGAATGAAACTAGAACACTTTCTAACACCATACACAAAAATAAACTCAAAAAGGATTAAAGATCTAAACGTAAGACCAGAAACTATAAAACTCCTAGAGGAGAACATAGGCAAAACACTCTCTGACATTCATCACAGCAGGATCCTCTATGACTCACCTCCCAGAATATTGAGAATAAAAGCAAAAATAAACAAATGGGACCTAATTAAACTTTAAAGCTTCTGCACAACAAAAGAAACTATAAGCAAGGTGAAAAGACAGCCTTCAGAATGGGAGAAAATAATAGCAAATGAAGCAACTGACAAAGAATTAATCTCAAAAATATATAAACAGCTCCTGCAGCTCAATTCCAGAAAAATAAATGACCCAATCAAAAAATGGGCCAAAGAACTAAACATACATTTCTCCAAAGAAGACATACAGATGGCTAACAAACACATGAAAAGATGCTCAACAGCACTTATTGTCAGAGAAATGCAAATCAAAACCACTATGAGGTACCATTTCACGCCAGTCAGAATGGCTGCTATCCAAAAGTCTACAAGCAATAAATGCTGGAGAGGGTGTGGAGAAAAGGGAACCCTCTTACACTGTTGATGGGAATGCAAACTAGTACAGCCACTATGGAGAACAGTGTGGAGATTCATTAAAAAACTGGAAATAGAATTGCCATATGACCCAGCAATCCCACTGCTGGGCATACACACAGAGGAAACCAGAATTGAAAGAGACATGTGTATCCCAGTGTTCATCGCAGCACTGTTTATAATAGCCAGGACATGGAAGCAACCTAGATGTCCATCAGCAGATGAATGGGTAAGAAAGCTGTGAAAGTGAAACTGAAGTCATTCAGTCGTGTCCAACTCTTTGTGATCCCATGGACCAAAGTCTACCGGGCTTTTCTGTCCATGGGATTTTCCAGGCAAGAGTACTGGAGTGGGTTGCCATTTCTTTTTCCAGGGGATCTTCCTTACCCAGGGATTGAGCCCAGGTCTCCTGCATTGCAGGCAGATGTTTTCTCCTCTAAACCACCAAGAAAGCTGTGGTACATATATACAATGGAGTATTACTCAGCCATTAAAAAGAATGCATTTGAATCAGTTCTAATAAGGTGGATGAAACTGGAGCCTATTATACAGAGTGAAGTAAGACAGAAAGAAAAACATCAATACAGTATAATAACACATATATATGGAATTTAGAAAGATGGTAATGATAACCCTGTAAGAGAGACAGCAAAAGAGACACAGATGTATAGAACAGTCTTTTGGACTCTGTGGGAAAGGGCGAGGGTGGGATGATTTGAGAGAATGACATTGAAACATGTATACTATCATATGTGAAATGAATTGCCAGTCCAAGCTTGATGGATGATACAGGATGATCCGGGCTGGTGCACTGGGATAACCCAGAGGGATGGGATGGGAAGGGAGGTGGGAGTGGGGTTCAGGATGTGGAATACATGTACACCCATGGCGAATTCATGTCAATGATTGGCAAAACCAATACAATATTGTAATGTAATTAGCCTCCAATAAAAATAAATAAATTTATATTTTTAAAAAATGCCTCATTGGGTTTGAAAAACAATAATTGGACTTTATGGCTACAAAAGCTGCCTGGACTTGAGAGGACAAGATCCTGAAGTAACAGGAGCGTAAAGAAGTGAATGTGACCTGTTATAGTTCTCCACTCAAAACACCTGCCAATTTCCAAGAAGTACTGCTGGGAAAGATTGAGGGCAGGAGGAGAAGGGGACGACAGAGGCTGAGATGGTTGGGATGCCATCACTGACTCAATGGAAATGGGTTTGGGTGGACTCTGGGAGTTGGTGATGGACAGGTAGGCCTGGCGTGCTGCAGTTCATGGGTTCACAAAGAGTCAGACACAACTGAGCAACTGAACAGAACAGAACAGAACCATCGAAGTAGAGGGCAACAACTAAGAAAGTAGCTGAGAAGCTAAGTGAACCATGGCAGTCTCATGTGGTAAGCAAACAAGTTCAGATTCCAACAATGAAGAGGGCCCCACATATGCTTCTGGTTCTCACTGGGACTCTACTTGTAAGTGAAGATCAAAATTAGACCAAGCCACATGAAGAACGAAATCTCATCTTGAATCTAACCAATCCCTAATTGGATTAAAATTATATTCTCCTAATCTGTCTTCCTGGAGAAGGCAATGGCACCCCACTCTGGTACTCTTGCCTGGAAAATCCCATGGACGGAGGAGCCTGGTAGGCTGCAGTCTATAGGGTCACTAAGAGTCAGACACAACTGAGTGACTTCACTTTCACTTCTTACTTTCATGCATTGGAGAAGGAAATGGCAACCCAATCCCGTATTCTTTCCTAGAGAATCCCAGGGATGGGGGAGCCTGGTGGGCTGCCATCTATGGGGTCACACAGAGTTGGACACAACTGAAGTGATTTAGCAGCAGCAGCAGCAATCTATCTTCCTGCTGGGTAAAAAATTAATGTGTTATTCTTAGTCAATCAAACTTGTCCAACTCTTTTCAACCCCGTGGACTGTAGCCTGCCCGGCTCCTCTGTCCATCAGGATTCTCTCGGCAAGAGTACTGGAGTGGGTTGCCATGCCCTCCTCCAGGGGATCTTCCCAACCCACGGACTGAATGCATGTCTCCCACAGCGCAGGCAGATCCTTTACTGTCTGAGCCACTTTATTAATATTAGTTAAAAATATCACTGTTGGAAGAAAATATCACTCAGGTACTCTCCATTTTTATTATACAATATCCAGGAATTGATCAAAAATTATTAAGCATTAAAAGAAATAGGACATAGGGAATGGGCTAGCATAAAAATATATTCCATTATTTAATTGGTTGTGTGGGCCTAGAAGCAATCAAAACCCACTAGTAATGAGCAGGCCCAATATCCAGATTTTGGTTTTTAATACCAATTAAATAAACCAGGACTCCTTAGAGACATAACCAATTCCAGGACTCAGGAAATATAGAAGAGAAGTTTGATGCTTCTCATAATTTCAGGGGGTATCAGATCAGATCAGATCAGATCAGTCGCTCAGTCATGTCCAACTCTTTGTGACCCCATGAATTGTAGCACGCCAGGCCTCCCTGTCCATCACCAACTCCCAGAGTTTACTTAGACTCACGTCCATTGAGTCAGTGATGCCATCCAGCCATCTCATCCTCTGTTGTCCCCTTCTCCTCTTGCTCCCAATCCCTCCCAGCATCAGAGTCTTTTCCAATGAGTCAACTCTTCCCATGAGGTGGCCAAAGTACTGGAGTTTCAGCTTTAGCATCATTCCTTCCAAAGAAATCCCAGGGCTGATCTCCTTCAGAATGGACTGGTTGGATCTCCTTGCAGTCCAAGGGACTCTCAAGAGTCTTCTCCAACACCACAGTTCAAAAGCATCAGTTCTTCAGCACTCAGTCTTCTTCACAGTCCAACTCTCACATCCATACATGACCACAGGAAAGACCATAGCCTTGACTAGACGAATCTTTGTTGGCAAAGTAATGTCTCTGCTTTTGAATGTGCTATCTAGGTTGGTCATAACTTTCCTTCCAAGGAGAAAGTGTCTTTTAATTTCATGGCTGCAGTCACCATCTGCAGTGATTTTGGAGCTCCCCCCAAAAATAATGTCTGATACTGTTTCCATTGTTTTCCCCATCTATTTCCCATGAAGTGATAGGACCAGATGCCATGATCTTCGTTTTCTGAATGTTGAGCTTTAAGCCAAGTTTTTCACTCTCCACTTTCACTTTCATCAAGAGGCTTTTTAGTTCCTCTTCACTTTCTGCCATAAGGGTGGTGTCATCTGCATATCTGAGGTTATTGATATTTCTCCCGGCAATCTTGATTCCAGCTTGTGTTTCTTCCAGTCCAGCGTTTCTCATGATGTACTCTGCATAGAAGTTAAATAAACAGGGTGACAATACACAGCCTTGACGAACACCTTTTCCTATTTGGAGCCAGTCTATTGTTCCATGTCCTGTTCTAACTGTTGCTTCCTCACCTGCATACAAATTTCTCAAGAGGCAGATCAGGTAGTCTGGTATTCCCATCTCTTTCAGAATTTTCCACAGTTTATTGTGATCCACACAGTCAAAGGCTTGCAGCAGCAAGAAGATATCTGTAATGGTCATAGTAAGAAATAAGGTTAAAAGATTTTAGATCAGGTGAAGTATGAGCAAATGAATTAATAAATGAGTGGTCAAGAGAAAGACCATTTTCTGGGAGAGGAAATTGGGGTTTTACCCCAGTTCTACCATCTCCTTGCTAACAGATACTAAATAGTTTCTTCAGTGCTCTGAACCTCAGTATCCTCATTTACAGCAAAAAACCTATTTTGAGAGTAAAATCTATTTTGTAGGACTCCTGTGGATATTAAAAGATATTATATGTAACACATGATTTATGTTATTGTTGTTGTCTGGTCACCCAGTCGTGTCCAACTCTTTGTGACCCCGTGGACTGCAGCACACCAGGCCTCTCTCTGTCACCATCTCCCGAAGCTTGCCCAAGTTCATGTCTATAAAAAAAAAAAAAAAAAAAAAAAGCAGAAACAGATGTTTTTCTGGAACTCTCTTGCTTTTTCCATGATCCAGCCAATGCTGGCAATCTGATCTCTGGTTCCACTGCCTTTTCTAAAGCCAGCTTGCACATCAGGAAGTTCACGGTTCATATATTGCTGAAGCCTGGCTTGGAGAATTTTGAGCATTACTTTACTAGCATGTGAGATGAGTGCAATTGTGCAGTAGTTTGAGCCTTCTTTGGCATTGCCTTTCTTTGGGATTGGAATGAAAACTGACCTTTTATAGTCCTGTGGCCACTGCTGAGTTTTCCAAATTTGCTGGCATATTGAGTACAACACTTTCACAGCCTCATCTTCCAGGATTTGGAATAGCTCAACTGGAATTCAATCCAGCTTTGTTCGTAGTGATGCTTTCTAAGGCCAACTTGACTTCACATTCCAGGATGTCTGGCTCTAAGTCAGTGATCACACCATCGTGATTATCTGGGTCGTGAAGATCTTTTTTGTACAGTTCTTCTGTGTATTCTTGCCATCTCTCCTTAATATTTTCTGCTTCTGTTAGGTCCATACCATTTCTGTCCTTTATCGAGCCCATCTTTGCATGAAATGTTCCTTTGGTATCTCTGATTTTCTTGAGGAGATCTCTATTCTTTCCCATTCTGTTGTTTTTCTCTATTTCTTTGCATTGATCACTGAAGAAGGCTTTCTTATCTCTTCTTTCTATTCTTTGGAACTCTGCATTCAGATGCTTATATCTTTCCTTTTCTCCTTTGCTTTTCGCTTCTCTTCTTTTCACAGCTATTTGTAAGGCCTCCACAGACAGCCATTTTGCTTTTTTGCATTTCTTTTCCATGGGGATGGTCTTGATCCCTGTCTCCTGTACAATGTCACGAACCTCATTCCATAGCTCATCAGGCACTCTATCTATCAGATCTAGGCCCTTAAATCTATTTCTCACTTCCACTGTATAATCATAAGGGATTTGATTTAGGTCATACCTGAATGGTCTAGTGGTTTTCCCTACTTTCTTCAATTTAAGTCTGAATTTAGCAATAAGAAGTTCATGGTCTGAGCCACAGTCAGCTCCTGGTCTTGTTTTTGCTGACTGTATAGAGCTTCTCCATCTTTGGCTGCAAAGAATATAATCAATCTGATTTTAGTGTTGACCATCTGGTGATGTCCATGTATAGAGTCTTCTCTTGTGTCAGGGGGTAAGGAAGTGCTAAAAAAGAAAGAAAAAGGGGGGTTAGGGCATCTCAAATGGAGATAGCACCAAACTGAGTTTCCAAAGGCCAAATCTGCAACAATTTAGGCAATAAATAAAGAGTAAAATAATTATTAACTTAATATGTAAGTAAACAGACAAATCTCCTACAAAGAAAATTCCAAATAATCTATGCAGATACTTTGTCATTAAAGAGATAGAAAATAACTTCCCCCTCTCAAGGATGGGCTGACCAAAAGTGACTTCACTTCAAAGAATACATAGATAGGAATATAGAAAACAACACTTTACATTGGTGAAATCTGTCAATCAGTTCTTTAGTAAGGTGATTGAGATTAACATCAATAATGACAAATCACTTTGGTGGTATACACCCTTGATATAATATGATGAGAATGGTACCTTACAGATGTGTTCTTTTTCAAAAAAAAAAAAAAATAATAATAATAACTCCAGTCTAACCATGCAAAAACAACAAATTCCAGTACAGTAAAATCTTCGATATACCTGACAATTATTCTTCAATGGGTCATCAACAACAGGAAATATTTGAGAAAATGAGGAGCCTAAGGTGACCTGACAACTAAATGTATCCTGGAACAGAAAAAAAAAAAAAAAAAAAAGGACATTAGTTAAAATTTAAGAAAACCTGAACAAAATATGTACTTTAATAATAATGCATGAATATAGATCATTCTGTGTGATGAATAAACCATAGTAATGTAAAATGTAAATAACAGGGGAATTGTGCGTGGGGATATATGAGAACTCTCTGTACTATCTTCAAAACTTTTCTATAAATAAAAAACTATTCTAAAACAAGAATAGTTTATTTTAAAAAGACATGGGAACAAAAATAAAAACTAAAGTTTTAAAAAAGATCCACAAATGTTTCAGAAGGTGGAGCAATCAGTCAGAGATTTCAAAATAACTGTCATTAATAGTAAGAAAAAAATAGGAATAGGATAACATGGTGAATTTCACAAAAGCACCAGAACCTATTTTACCCATCAGATAATGACTATAAAACTAAACAATGTAGTAACTGAAATCAGGGCTGAATAGCAAATAAGAATCTATTAAAGAGAGGTTTACCAAAGTAAAAAATAAGTGACTAGAAGACATTGAAACGGATGCACAAGGCAGTCAGAATTATTAATTTATAGCCAGTTTGTTGAAAAACCAATATATATATATAGCAGTTAATCACACACACACACGCAACATATTGTCTTATACCATCCTTTTAAACTTCATACATTGTGAGGAAGCTTTTCTTCACTGAATTAAAATCTCTAGCAAAAACAATCACTACTGTGGTTTTAAAGATAGCTTCACATTTTTATCATAAATTTACTTCTGCATATCTTCCAGTCCCATACAATAATGTTACTTCCATGTAAAAATATAAACTAGACTTCAAATTTTCTTCCTTGTTCCAGTTTTAAGCTGTTTCAGATTTTAAACCAGAAACTGGGAAGAAGCTAGAGGTCTTTCCCCCATCCTCTTTATCCACTCCTCCTTTACTCCCTAGCAGCTGTTTCTTTGCCCTAATAGGGCTAGAGAAAGAAGGAGAGCCAAAAAAAATAGAGACTTCTTTCTCGGCTTCTGCGTTTCCAGCTTGTTGGTTTTGGAAGATGATTAAAGCTGACTTTTTCTATTCAAGAGACACTCTGGAGCTTGCTAACTGGGCCCTGCAACAGGTTCCTTCCTGCAGGTCCCCACAAGGATTTACCACTATTCCTGGTAGTTGTTCCCTTGGTATCTCTAAATTTTCTTGAAAAAATCTCAAGCATTTCCCATTCTATTATTTTCCTCTATTCATTTGCACTGTTAAGAAGGCAACATTTCATGCAAAGATGGGCACAATAAAGGACAGAAGCGATATGGACCTAACAGAAGCAGAAAATATTAAGAAGAGGTGGCAAGAATACACAGAAGAACTGTACAAAAAAGATCTTCATGAGCCAGATAACCATGATGGTGTGATCACTCACCTAGAGCCAGACATCCTGGAATGCGAAGTCAAGTCGTCCTTAGGAAGCATCACTACAAACAAAGCTAGTGCAGGTGATGGAATTCCAGCTGAGCTATTTCAAATTCTAAAAGAAGATTCTGTTAAGTGCTACACTCATTATGCCAGCAAATTTGGTAAAGTCAGCAGTGGCCACAGGAAAGGAACAGGTCAGTTTTCATTTCAATCCCAAAGAAGGGCAATGCCGAATAGTGTTCAAACTACCATACAATTGTGCTTTTTCACATGCTAGCAAGGTTATGCTAAAAATCCTTTAAGCTAGGCTTCAACAGTATGGGAACTGAGAACTTCCAGATGTGCAAGCTGGGTTTCAAAGAGGCAGAAGAACCAGAGATCAAATTGCCAGCTTTTGTTGGATCATAGAGAAAGCAAGGGAATTTCAGGAAAAAAACAATCTGTTTCAATGATTTCATGAAAGGCATGCAAATCAAGACTACCATGAAATACTAGTGTGTATACACTTCAAAACAAAACCCCAATAATTTTGGTGGTGATAAGACTGTGGACCACCTGTAATTCTCAAATACTATCTATGTGAATGTAAATTAATTTTACTACTTTGAAAAAGCACTAAAGTTAAATGTATATGTGTTACATCCAGCAATTCCACTGATAGGGATATACACAACAGAAACAAGTGCATGTGTACATAGGCTTGCAAAGAGTCAGACATGACTGAAGCACCTTAGCATGCATGCAGGTGCAAAGAAGATATTTACTAAAATATATGTAATGGGTTTATTCATAGTATCCTGAAACTGTAAATCACTCAAATGCCTGTCAAAAGAAGAATGGGTAAGTAAATTATTATATATTTGTACAAGGGAATACTATATAGCAAAGAGGAAAGAATGGAGTAGAGCAACAGGAAACAGTAGGAATGAATCTCACAGGTGTCATGTTGAACAAAAGAAGCTAGTCCCATATGCATATTTCAATGAGTAATGAGCAATGTCACAATCTGGAAAGAATGCTAATATTAACATGTTATATTGAAAATAACAATAAAATCTAAATGTATGCAATTAATATGCAAATTATTAAAAATGAAAACAAATGCTTTCCACATTAAAAATTCTATAATCCTCTCTTTCATCAAATAAAAGAACACTGGAAATGTTACAAAGCCTGCTTTTCCTCTTTGGTGCTCCTGTTTATAGTAGGCTTCACGATTTAAAACACACATAAAAACAAAAATCGAAAAGATCATACTCAACGTATAATATCAGCAATGCTGCTTGCTGGCTGAAGTACACTTCTTTCTGGCATATTTGTTATCTTTTTTGAACACCTATTAGATAGCATATCCTTTGTACACCCCATGGTTTTGCTTTCTCACTAACACAGACTGATATTTACTTTTCTGTGCTGCAATTCTTTCTTCCTTTAAAGTCATGCTGAAGATATAAATTACTCAACAGGCCAACTAGATAAGTCTATTAGTTCTCCAGTGCTCCTGCCACTTTTGCATTAGACCCCATATCGATGTCATCACGGTATACTACATATTTAGATTAATAATATAAATCCCTTCCTACCTCCTGTCTTTTGTAAGTGTATGGGCCCATTTGAAGCATAGAAAGTTTTCACTGATTTAGATAACATTTCATTGATCCAAAGGAACAAATAACAACAACAAAAAATCAGTGATTCTGAGTCTTTCTCCTTTATTTTGCCAGAAAAGAGACAGCACTGATTACAGTAAAGGAAAAAAAAAAAGATTGCTATCTCTCACCATTCCCAGGGGCAGGAGCCCTGCCACTTCCCAAAGGGGATACTCTGCCTGTTGACCCAGCATCCAGGAATTCAACACACACTGAATGACGTCTCATGCTTGTTGAAGAAAAAGATTCCAGACAAGGTCTGTTTTCAGGGTGCTTGACAGTTAATAACACTGATCAAGGAAAGAATAAGCAACTTTTTTTGCAAATGTCTGAGCTTGAGCCTAGTATTTTCTAATTCTATGCATTAGTAACCCCAGTGAAGGAACTACCCCTTGGCATCTTATTTACGTATAAGAGTGAACAATAGTCTAGAAATTAAATGAACTCCAGGAGCAGGAAAATTGCTGTATGTCCTTTTTAAAAATAAATTGAAGGATGATACCAAGTACAGCACTGTATTTCTCTCTCATGTACTTAATTCTTGGCTATGTGGCCTCTTGCTGAACTCAAACAACAAAAACTGCAACAGTATCTTGACTGAAACCAAATATCACAGTAAAAAGTGCCAGCAGGATCAATATGAACACATCTAGCTGCAGCAGAAAACCTCCCTGCATTCAGTCCCCGGTGCCCGTGGCACAGGACTGGTGCCCACAGCAGACTCTGGACAGTGTTTGGCAAGCACTGGCGGTGGGAGATGTGATGAAGAGGCAGGCCTGTGACACCTTTCGCATTCAGGGAACAGCAGTGGAGTCACAGCAGGAATCATCAGAAGACTGGAGTCAGGAAGACAAGAAATGGCCACAGCTACACGGTAACCAAGTACAAGTCTAAGGTCAAAGCTAGAATCCATGGGAATTTAAGCCATCTAGAGTAATCTGAAGGGTGCCGAAATTCCAATGAAGCAACAATGGGTGAATTTAGGCAAATTTTTCTGTTACTGATTTTGAAAGGTAGTTCCATCATTCACTCGTATAATCTTGGAAAATGCAGCTCTCTGCACTTGAGTTTATTCATTTATAAAATATGAATGATAATAACAGTGACATATTATTAGATCCAATAGCAGGATTGTTAAGGAGATTACACAAGGCCTGGTAAAATATGGCATAGTAAATCACAAACACTACATATGTCAGTTGCTATTATTATTATATTAAATACTTTTATATCCAGAATGTTGTGTTCTGATGAATATGTTATATTCTCAATAAATACTTTATGACACTATGGCAGATAGGAGAACCCATAGTACAGAAAGCTGAAACAATAGAAAGTGAACAAAAAAGTTGACAAGGCCAGCATCATTTTTAAATTCCAAGCAAATAATAAAAATGGACAGGTAAGTGCACTGAGTGACTGTGTATTTAAGACATACTTTAAAGTTAGTTCAGGTAGGCAGGTTTTAGAATGTGATAAATGAATTAAGTTGTGTTGGTTTCAAACTGTCACTGCTAGAATCTAACTCAAATTTAAGCAGCAATTTAAACAGTATAAAAGATTACCCTCATCAGTCCTCCATAATCTTAACCTTTGGAGCTTTCTACAGAATAGATAGTAAATTGAATTAATTATTAGACTTTCACCTTGGGGACCTAGGTAGAATTTGGCTGCTCAGAAGACAGCTAATGAGATTGGTAGCATCATTTCAGTCCACAGTGTACTCTAATCCTCAACACATATCCACCTGTCGTCTTTTCCAATGTCTTCTTTTTAGTGAATAAATATCTAAGAAGTCAAGAGTTGGCTGACATTTAAAATCCTCCTTGTGAAATGACATAGTGTGTATACCAGTGAGGTCAGAACAATGTCATGTCTAGGAGGTCACAGGGAAATAAAAGAAAGAAAGAAGCTAAAAGTAATGTCCAACAATAGGATTGATTCTAATTTGTTCCCATTATTCCTGGAGCACATTTCTAACACCAAAGTAAGCAACCCATTATATATTCATTTATTGACTCATTTAAAATTTATTTATATATTCAATAAGCATTGATGAGTGAGTACCATATGCCAATTTGTGTGGGTCTTGGGTACTTATCATTGTGGAACTTACTGCCTAGCGGGACATAAAAACAAGTTAATAGGCAATTTAATTATTGTGTGATAAGAGATATTAAAGAAGTATGAAGTTACATAATCTGAATTGAGAAGAGTCAAACAGGCTTCTTGGAGGAAATGACATCTACAACGAACCGTGAGGAATGCACAGGCATTAATCAGCCTTGGAAAGGAAATGAGGGTCTAGACAAGGGTATCCCAGGAAGAAGGAATGGAATGTACACAGTCCTGGATCATTAAGTAATTGGGCAGAGCTGCAACCTCAGCATTAGAAGGTGTATTAAGAGAAGACAATGAAGAGAAAAATAGACTCCATATGTTGTAAGACATTTAAAGAAATGTGGGTTACATCATGAAAGCAAGGGCAACATATAAAATGTTTTCTGTAAGATGGTAAACTTATTAAGATTTGTATCTTAGATAATCGTGGCTGAACTGATAAAGAAAGCATTAGTGCTAGACAGGATTTGGGCCTGACACATATATAAGGTGGATCTTGCAAGAAATCAAGTAACCAATCACAGTGAACTAATTAGGGCAACAATGACAGGAAAATAAAAAGAGTGAACATCATTGAGAGATATCTGATGCATCAAGAGTGCTGATGAATAGATGAGTGTGAAGAAAAAGACATAGGATAAATTTAACAGCCCAGCTTTTTTTTTAATTCAACAAGTAGTGGGTGTTTTGGGTATTGAAAAAATTAAAATCGAAGATACATACATATATTTTAGCAACCTACTGGAGGCTGATTTTCCATGGGATTCTCATATTTCTGCATGTCTTGTTTCAGACCACTTTTGCCTGGATGTGTGTATAGCAAAAAGATTCAGAAAACTTACTGCCTGCCTCCTGGGCAGAGCACAGATTTTATAATAAAGGTAATGTCTTTCTCCAGGGAAAAGTTGGGCAAGTTGTTACTTATTGTTGTTCAGTTGCTAAGTCACGTCCAACTCTATGACCCCATGGACCACAACACACCAGGCTCCCCTATCCGTCACTAATTTATGAAGTTTGTTCAAATTCATGCCCATTGAGTTGGTAATATTAATACTGTCTAACCATCTCATCCTCCTTCTTTTGCTTATTCAGGTGCAGGGTCTCTACCAACGAGTTGGCGTTTCACATCAGATGGCCAAAGTACTGGAGCTTCAGCTTCAGCATCAGTCCTTCCAATGAGGATTGATTTTCTTTAGGATTGAATAATTTGATCTGCATGCTGTCCAAGGGACTCTCAAGAGTCTACTCCAGCACCACAACTCAACAGCATCAATTCTCTGGTGCTCAGCTTTCCTTATAATCCAACTCTCACATCTGTACATGACTACTGGAAAGAGCATAGCTTTTTCTACAGAACTTTATTGGCAAAGTGATGCATCTGATTTTTAATATGCTGCCTAAGATGTCATAGCTTTTCTTCCAAAAAGCAAGCATCTTTTAATTACATGGCTGTAGTCACCATTTGCAGTGATACGGGAGACCAAGAAAAGAAAAGCTGTCACTGCTTCCACTTTTTCCCTTTCTGTTTGACATAAAGTGATGGGACTGGGTGACACGATCTTAGTTTTTGAATGTTGAGTTTGAAGCCAGCTTTTTCACTCTCCTCTTTCAACATCAAGAGACTCTTTAGTTCCACTTTACTGTCTGCCATTAGAGAACTACCATGTGCATATCTAAGGTTGTTCATATTTCTCCCCGTAATCTTGACTCCAGCTTGTGCTTCATCAAGCCCAGCATTTCGCATGATGTACACTTCACACAAGTTAAGTTAGCAGGGTGATGATATACAGCCTTGTCATACTCCATTCCCAATTTTGAACCAGTCAGTTGTTCCATGTTCAGTTCTACTGTTCCTTCTTGACACATATGACATACAAGTTGCTAGCTGCTGCTGCTGCTAGCAGCCACATTTAAAACAAGATTTCCTTAGCTTAGGTTTCCTCAGCTTTGATATAGCCCTATTATGTATGAAGAATCTAATCAGGCTCTCTTCTGCATTGCCCGTTGGGAGGCAGAGATACTGAATAATAGCTTCTGAACTGAGAAAAAGCTTTGACACTGAAAAATGAAGTGGCAACTTCATAGACTGCCATTACAAAGTTTATTGTATGCAACTATATACAGATGAACTGCTCGGGTTGGTAGGTGCCCAATATGCTACTGGAGAAGGGCAGAGAAATAGCTTCAAAAGGAATGACGAGACTGAGTCAAAGTGGAAACAACACCCAATTGTGGATGTGTCTGGCAGTGAAAGTAACGTCCCATGCTGTAAAGAATAATATGGCATAGGAACCTGGAATGTTACGTCCATGAATCAAGGTAAATTAGAAGTAGTCAAACACGAGGTGGCAAGAGTGAACATCTACATTTTAGGAATCAGTGAAGTAAAACTGGAATGGGTGAATCAAATTCAGATGGCCATTATATCTACTACTGTGAGCAAGAATCCCTTAGAAGAAATGGAGTAGCCCTCATAGTCAACAAGAGAGTCTGAAATGCAGCACTCAGGTGCAATCTCAAAAATGATAGAATAATCTCAGTTCATTTTCAAGGCACTGTCATAGTAAATCCAAGTCTATGTCCCAACCACTAATGTCGAAGAAGCTGAACAGTTCTATGAAGATCTACAAGACCTCCTAGAACTAACAACAAAAAAGATGTCCTTTTCATTATAGGGGACTGGGATGTAAAGTAGGAAGTTAAAAGATATCTGAATAACGTAGAAGCTTGGCCTTGGAGTACGGAATGAAGCAGGGCAAGACTAACAAAGTTTTGCAAAGAGAATGCACTGGATATAGAAAATACCCTCTTCTGACAACACAAGAGATGACTCCACACATGGACATTACCAGGTGGTCAATACCGAAATCACACTGATTACATTATTTGCAGCTGAGGATGAAGACACTACATACAATCAGCAATAACAATACCAGGAGCTGACTGTGGCTCAGATCATGAACTCCTTATTTTTAAATTCAGACTTAAATTGAAGAATGTAGGGAAAACTACTAGGCCATTCAGCTATGACCTAAATCAAATCCCTTATGATTATATGATGGAAGTGACAAATAGATTCAAGGATTAGATCTGATAGAGTGCCTTAAGAACCATGGACAGGGGTTCATAATATTGTACAGAAAGCAGTGATTAGAACCATACCCAAGAAAAAGAACTGCAGAAAGGCAAAATGGTTATCTGAGAAGCCCTTACAAATAGCTAAGAAAAGAAGAGAAGCAAAGAGCAAAGGAGAAAAGGAATGATATACCCATCTGAATGCAGAGAGTTCTAAATTCCATTTGAATTCCAACAAATAGCAAGGAGAGATAAACCTTTCTAAGTGGACAATACAAAGGAAAAAAAGGAAAGCAATAGTATGGGAAAGACTAGAGATCTCTTCAAGAAAATTAGAGATACCAAGGGAACATTTCATGCAAAATGGGCACAATAAAGGACACAGAAATAGCATAGACCTAAGAGAAGGCAATGGCACCCTACTCCAGTACTCTTGCCTGGAAAATTACATGGATGGAGGAGCCTGGTAGACTGCAGTCCATGGGGTCGCTAGGAGTTGGACATGACTGAGCGACTTCGCTTTCACTTTTCACTTTCATGCATTGAAGAAGGAAATGGCAACCCACTCCAGTGTTCTTGCCTGGAGAATCCCAGGGACAGGGGAGCCTGGTGGGCTGCCATCTCTGGGGTCTCACAGAGTCAGACACAACTGAAGCAACTTAGCAGCAGCAGCAGCAACAGAAGCAGAAGATATTAAGGAAAGGTGGCAATGATACACAGAAGATTTATTTTTAAAAAACACCTTAATGGTCCATATAACCATGGTGTGATCACTCACCTACAGCCAGACATCCTGGAGTGAGAAGTATAATGGACCTTAGAAAGCATCGCCATGAATAAATCTGTGGAGGTGATAAAATTCCAGCTGAGGTATTTCAAATCCTAAAAGATGATATTATTAAACTGCTACTCATTAGGTCAGCAAATTTGGGAAACTCAGCAGTGGCCAAAGGACTGGAAAAGTTCAGTTTTCATTCCAATCCCAAAGAAGGGCAATGACAAAAAATGTTCAAACTACTGTACAATTGCACTCATTGCACATGCTAGCAAAGTAATGTTCAAAACTCCAAACTAGGCTTCAACAGTACACACATCAAGAACTTCCAGATGTACAAGCTGGATTTAGAACAGGTAAAAGAACCAGAGGTCAAATGACCAACATCCACTTGATCATAGGAAAAGCAGGAGAAATTCCAGGAAAAAATCTACTTCTGCTGTATTGACTATGCCAAAGCCTTTGACTGTGTAGGTCACAAGAAATTGTAGAAAATTATTAAAGAGATGGGAGTACTAGATCATCTTACCTGACTCCTGAGAAATCTGTATGCAGGTCAAGAAACAACAGCTAGAACTGAATATTGAGCAAAGGACTGGATCAAAATTGAAAAAGGAATAGCTCAAGGTTGTACATTGTCACCCTGCTTATTTAACTTCTATGCAGAGTACACAATGTGAAATGCTGGGCTGGATAAAGCACAAGCTGGAATCAAGATTGCCGGGAGAACTATCAATAACCTCAGATATGCAGATGACACCACCCTTACAGCAGAAAGCAAAGAACTAAAGAGCCTCTTGATAAAAGTGAAAGGGAGAGTGAAAAAGCTGGCTTAAAATTCAACATTCAAAAAATGAAGATCTTAGCATCCAGTCCCATCACTTCATGCAAGCATATGGGATAACAATGAAAACAGTGATAGAGTTTATTTTCTTGGGCTCCAAAATTACTGCAGACAGTGGCTGCAGCTATGAAATTAAAAGATGCTTTCTCCTTGGAAGAAAAGCTATGACAAACCTATATTATGTATTAAAAAGCAGAAATATTACTTTGTAGACAAAGGTCTGTATAATCAAAGCTATGTTTTTTCCAGTAGTCATGTATGGATGTGAGAGTTGAACCATAAAGAAGGCTGAGTGCTGAAGAACTGATGCTTTTGAACTATGGTATTGGAAAAGACTTTTGAGAGTCCCTTGGGCTGCAAGGAGATCAAACCATTCAATCCTAAAGAAAATTAACCCTGAATATTCTTTGGAAAGACTGGTGCTGAAGCTGAAGCTCCAATAATTTGGCTACCTGTTGTAAAGAGCTGACTCATTAGAAAAGACTGCTGCTCGGAAAGATTGAAGGCAAGAGGAGAAGGGGACAGCAGAGGATGAGATGTTGGATGGCATCACTGACTCAATGGACATGACCTTAAGCAAGCTCTGGGAGTTGGTGATGGACAGGGAAGCCTGCTGTGCTGCAGTCCATGGGGTCACAGAGTTGGATATGACTGATAGATTGAACAACAACAACAATATACAGGCAGGAAGGAGTCAGTCAATGAATGATCCAGAGCATTGGCGGCTGCACTCAATGCTGCCAAAAAGGAGTACAGGGGAACTTAAAGGGGCCAAAACTCAAACCAAAATCTCACAACCTGGATGGATAAATTGGGAATTGGGGATTAACAGTTACATACTTCTGCATGTAAAATAGATGAACAACAAGCACCTACTCTACATCTTAGGAAACTATATTAAATATCTTGTAATAACCTATAATGGAATAGAAAAACTTCATACCTGAAACACTGTATATCAATTATACTTCAATTTTAAAAATAAATTAAAAAAAAAAAAAGAATCTCATTACCAAGGGAGAATAAGGGAGAAACACTTCTGCCTCAACTAAAACCAGGGATTTTTCCTCCCCTCAGTGGTCTCATTAACTGTCTGCATCAGCAAAAGGCAATCTTTCAATTTGTGTATCAGGTGAAGGCAAATGTAAAAGATCATAGGAAAGCCATCTGTCTTGAGTGCATTCCTTGTGAGTTAGGCCAGGGCTCAGTTGTGGAGAAAAGGGAAGGTGTAGGACTGTAGCCCTAGAATGTAGCTGACAAAATGGAGTTGGTGTGGTTCAGCCACACAATTGTGCCCTGAGACTCCTCAGGCAAAAATAACTTGCAGTTCCTTCTCTCTGCTGTTCAGTGAGTAAAAATGCCCTTTGATTCTGACCTAGTAGTCTTTGTCTTCTACAGACTTCCATGAAACTGCAGCAGCCTAACTTGTTATCATGGAAGTAAATGTTCCAATATCTCAATTCCTGAAAACCAGTCCTTCCCACAGCCTGTTCATTATCTCCAACATAAAATTTATTTAAGATTGTGAGTTTGGACTTTGTAGGTATTTATGTTATCACATTGACAGTAGAAATTAAAAAGTGTATTAAAGGAGTTTTAAAATTTTATTTTCATAATTTTACATCCCTATAAATACCAAGTCCTATGTTCTTATTTCTGTGTTTGGATTTATCCATCTAATTTTTAATAGGTCAGTAACTAACATACAACATTTGTATCCCAATAAGAAACTTCTAAAATCAGATTTTGCAGAGCTTCATTTTTCATATTTTGAATCTGAATTTTTTAAAAAAAGTACATAAGAGAAATTCAGATTTTAATATTGGAGAATTGAACTTTGCAAATTTATAGGATTTTTTTTTGTTCTTCCAATTAAAATTTCCTGTTTTATTGCTGGATTGTAATCAATAATATAACCAATAAGGAAATTTTGATTTTTAGATGTCAAAAGCAATAGTACATTTACTAGTTGAAATAAAAAGTGCTTTTAACAAGCAATTTTCAGTACATTCTAGAGGCTAGAGTTATGACAATGAATAAGGGATCATAATGTAAACAGAAACAGCTATACGGAAATATTCTAAATGGAAAAATACTCTTCTTAAACACATATTTGAAAATATAACCCCACATTCCATCATACTATTTATCATTTAATTTAAAACAATCCTGTGGTTAAAATGTGGTCCTTCTGACTGTGTCAGCAACTCATTAGCTTTAGGATAAGCTACACAATCATCATCACTGTCTTTGGTATGTTCCTTACATAATGAAGGTAAATTTTAGTGGGGAAGGATTTTTGATTAACATTGAAATGAAAGCCTTTCTCTTTGTGATTGGACTTTGAGATACTAATTTTGTGGCCTTGGTTAATTAAATTTGAGGAATTTAAATAAGTCTTCTTTTTGTCCTGAGTATGAAAATTCAAAGGAACAATTTACTCATGGTCAATTAATTATAATTAACAACAACTCAACGAACATGCCTCCTAATTCTCACCTTTCTGATATTAATGCCTTGACTTTCCAAATATTTGTCATTAATGAAGCCTGGTTCTCTGCCATATGTCTACTTACTTCTATTAAATAATCAAATGAATGAAGAGAGCTGAAAACACAGCTTTACAGTCAGCTATAATGGCCAATAAAACCCACGCCTACTTACTAAATTCTGCAGCTGTTCTTTTGATAAGAGGGAATGCTTAGCATTCCACCACGTTCAGCACCCACCATAGTGTCAAGTATGTCTAAAACTCTAAGTGTGCAGCATCTTCCAAAAAAAAAAAAAACAAAAAACTGTTCTGGAAAATTTGGAAAATAGATGAATTGAACTGTGACATTCTTTAAGGTGTTAAAGGAAAATCTACAGTTTACTATTGTTCATTTACTAGTCCATTCCTCATGGTTTTGTGCAGTAACAAATTTTGCATAAGCCAGTACACTGGTATTAGTTTTCTCACATCTGAATACTATGTTTTTGTCTAGAAAAAGATTTATGTTAGTATCATGGCTCTTCAGAAAGGATTAATACAAGGCTACCAACGAGGGCAAGCTGGAATGTGGCATTCCCTAATGAGTCCAAAACATCTGCACAATCCATTATTTTTCTTAAAAATTAGCTTGATATTTTATGAATTAAAATAACTTTGGTAATTTGTGCCTGATCAAATGTTTTGTTGTTTTGCATCATTTCCTTACTTAGATTTTACCTATCCAATACTAATGTGTTCTGGAAAAGGCTTCATGAATTTTGTTTGGGAAGTACTGATGTCACCTGACTTAGTCTATTATGAAGATTTTTTTTAAAATCTGGATTACTGACCTTATTGCTTATTTTGCTGTCCCTATATCTCTTCATTTCATAGTTCTGTATATGAACCTCAAATCTGTGTTCCTTTTTTAGACTGTAGATTTGTATAGCTTTTCAGTGCAAATCAAAGTAAGTTGGCATTTTTTCCTACAGATTTATGATGGTATCTTGAAAATGTCAATGATTGTTAATATAACAAACCTAGTATTAAATTATCCTTCTTCCATTTACTAGTGCCTGTGAGATCATCTGAATATCATCTTCCTCAGCTTTTAAAAAAATCTTTTTATTCAAAGGGTCATGCTCAACATTAAAACAGAAGTAAGCAAATTTTTTTTTTCTGAGAAAAATTTCTTTATTAATATTATTTTGAATCTGCTGCTGCTACTGCTGCTAAGTCACTTCAGTCGTGTCCGACTCTGTGCGACCCCATAGACTGCAGCCCACCAGGCTCCCCCGTCCCTGGGATTCTCCAGGCAAGAATACTGGAGTGGGTTGCCATTTCCTTCTCCAATGCATGAAAGTGGAAAGTGAAAGTAAAGTCACTCAGTCGTTCCCGACTCTTAGCAACCCCATGGACTGCAGCCCACCAGGCTCCTCTGTCCATGGGATTTTCCAGGCAAGAGTACTGGAGTGGGTTGCCATTGCCTTCTCCGATTTTGATTCTGGAGTTTCACTATCTTTGTTATATGTGTTTCAAACACCTTCCAACTTGTCAATGACCTTAAGATGTTGAACCCAGAAATAAAAAGTATATTTCAATTATTTTCTATGATCTGTATAGTCATAGGTTACATCACATTTAACATCAATTAAAGAGAAAAGAGTATGAAGTATATATTTTAATTTTAATCCTTAAAAGAAACCTCTTCACTGAATTAAATTTCTTAGCCTGTAATAAAGTGAAAGTGAAGTTGCTCAGCCGTGTCCGACTCTTTGCGACCCCATGGACTGTATCCCATCCATGGGATTTTCCAGGCAAGACTACTGGAGTGAGCTGCCATTTCCTTCTCCAGGGGATCTTCCCAACCCAGGGATCAAACCCGGATCTACCACACTACAAACAAACGCTTTACTGTCTGAGTCACCAGAGAAGCCCTAGCCTATAATAAAGCAACCTTCTAATACTATCACATTTTAGAGTTCCTAGTTGTGTTGAAAGTAAGATTCCTAACTGCAGTTATAAAACTTTGTGTTTTAAAGCAGGCAAGCTGGTTTTAATAAATGTAGCAATACCTTCCTAAGTCTGTCTTCCTTAAGACAGACTGTAAAAAAAAAAAAAAAAAGGGAAGAAGCAATGCCAGAGGGAAGGAGAAAAAGTGAAGAACTGAACACTAGTCTTTGCATCTGCCACTTCAGAGCCTGTGCAATAATAAGAAGAAATTGAAACAAACGACCTCATACTTCCCATAATTCCCTGGAGGAGTTGATACTCAGCACACATTTGTTTGGACTGCAAGGCCTGAGTAAAATTTATATGAGTCTCATTAATGTTTGGGGGCATTAGTGACTTACAGGAAAGTGGAAGCACTTCCATGTGAATCTTTTTTTCAGAAAAAAATATCTAAGTAGAAGAATTTAATCTAAAGAATATGAAGGCATAAAAGTACAATGTGAAAAACTCAACAAACTGACTAGAAATTGGCTTCAAGCATGTCTGGAAACATCAGAATGACTAACTAATAAATAACTTAAGCCATCTTCTGAGAGAGAGAACTTATAAAGAGTTAAAGTTATGTTGATTGGGTAGATCACTGGGTAATTATTAAAAATAATGTGCACACTCTGTTCAGGACCCCTTTAGGTAAGATGCAACTTTAGGTTTTAAAGCCAGACAAGTCCTTAAAGATGAAGATTCAATGTTCTGCATCTGTATATACAAACCATTTCAATTAAAGAGAACTGATTTATCTACTGTTAAAGTAATCTTTCAAATCCCAAAAATGATCTAGATGTGTACCTAACTTCATGAGTGAAACTGCAGCCTTGGCACAAAAATGGAGGCATTAGATAAGGAATTAACTTCTGTGTGGTTTTGGAGTGCACAAATGAGGGCATGCTTCTGAAAAACAGGCTGCCAGTCTCAGTGTAGGGTGGCTATTTTGGCATGAAGAGGCCCATTAACTGAATAATTAAAAGAGCACTTGGCCCTGATTTCCTGAACAAATTCCAGCATGGTTAATTATAGGCACTTATTGCCATTTTAAATCTCCCTGCAATTTCAATTGGACTCAAAGTTTTCCTGAATTCTCTGTCCTAAAATAGTATTCTGCTGAATATGGGTGCTTTTCTTCTACTCCTGCTTGCAACTAAATTGTTTGGCATTAGTCCTACAAAGTTCAGTTTGTGGTTTCCAATGAGAACATAAACACAGAACCTAATCTGAGGAAAAATACGGCAGCAAAATGTGTTCAGTTTCAATGAGTCCCAGGGGGTCCTGAGAAAACAAAAAATTAATATTGCAAAAATACATTTGATGACATAGATTAACTGTGGATATGGGTGTGCATACAAAGACCTGAAAATATATTGCATGTCTATATCATTTAATCAGTTAAGATGCTGGACAAACAAAATGCAGAATTACTGTCAGGCAGTTTCATAGCTGACAGTATGAACTTATTATATTTTTCCTGATTATTTTTCTTTCCAAGTGGGAATGCTTATACCCTACAATTTTAGGTGGTGTTTTTCAATTCTCATGATATAGAATAGTGAATCAAATATACATGTGTGTCTGTATATAAAATTTGAAGTGGGTGCATGTTTCAAAAATAGCATTTTCATATCACCATTTTTGCATTTTTATAGTTTGTACAACTGGTCATATGTTAAAAGAATAAGCATCATTATTTTTTAGGTCTCTTATATAAAATGAAACACAAAAACTGCATGAACTCTATCAGTGAACTAGTTTGTAGACAAGATATTTTAAAATGAGGATTTATAGTAAAGAATCAGACAGACTTTATATTTTCATACTTTTATACTGAATCTTGAATAAAATTTAGAAGGAAATTCTACTCAGGAATATTATTTAAGATATAAATACATACATGTACACATATATTAAGTACATTTAACAATAATTAAATATTTGGAGAAGGTGATGGCACCCCACTCCAGTACTCTTGCCTGGAAAATCCCATGGATGGAGAAGCCTGGTAGGCTGCAGTCCATGGGGTTGCGAAGAGTCCAACACAACTTAGAGACTTCACTTTCACTTTTCACTTTCATGCATTTAAATATAATTTATTATACTCTATAACATCATATAATGTCAGAGTACAAAAAGAAACATCATATATGCACAGATATTCTAATAAAATGAGATATAATAGGAGAGATGTGAGAATAAATATATTAGTTCATAGTAACAATATATTTACAATGAACTTTTTTGAATATTTATTATTATTTTTATCATATATTAAAAACTATACTAAATTTGAGGAGTATATTTTAAATGATTTGTCATAAGTGAAGGCCAAATTATATAAAAATACATGAAATATATGAAATTCACTTGGGTAGGTAGGGATGAGGAAAACTCAAAACCCAGAAGAACTATACCTTAATTTGCATAAAACTTCTGCTAAACACCCATAAACACAACATTATAATGATATTCAGAATGAGTGCAAAGGGAGTTGTGTACTTAGTTATGGCTACTTACTCTTCCAAGAACATGCAAGAAGCCAGATAGTCATATTGATTTTCATCTCAAATATGAACTTATGATTTTGACAAGATACTAGAACATTTTGATAAACCTTGCTATTTGTTAGTGAGTATACTGTGGGTGCAGAGAAGGCAATGGCACCTCACTCCAGTACTCTTGCCTGGAGAGTCCCATGGATGGAGGAGCCTGGTGGGCTGCAGTTCACGGGATCACTGAGAGTCGGACACGACTGAATGACTTCACTTTTACTTTTCACTTTCATGCATTGGGGAATGAAATGGCAACCCAGTCCAGTGTTCTTGCCTGGTGAATCTCAGGGACAGGGGAGCCTGGTGGGCTGCAATCTACGGGGTCACACAGAGTCGGACACGACTGAAGCAACTTAGCAGCAGCAGCAGCAGCATACTGTGGGTGAGATTAATATTGGCAACAGTGTGCATTGTAGATATTCAGTACCTACTGACTAATTGAGCACAGTAATAAATAATACCCAAGGGTGCAGTAATAATGCTTAGAATTAACATTTAGGGGGATAAAAATGGAAATTTTAAAACATTCTTTTATCAGATATTAGTCATTTGATGGTACTTTCTAAAAGACCCAAAGAATCAGACTTTTTTCTTAAAATAATCTTTGTATATAATCATAAAAATGTATTAGTTTAGTTGAAGCAAAATGTTCATATAATATTTTTGGTATAATTTTTTAGATGGAATGCTACATTCTATTTGACATATATTTGTATAATCATAGCCAATTTACTTAATAATTTTTGCAATTATTACTTTTGTATCTCCAGTATTTCTTGAGAAAGTAAAATTCAGTAGCACAATTCCTACATTAACATTTTAAAATATCTTTTTACTTTTATGTGTCAAAAATTTGAGTATCTATAACTGTAAAATTAATTACTAGAAATCATCCAGAATGTATCATATCAAATTCATTAAGGCAATTTTTCAAACATAGCTTTGATCTGAGACACACTGATTCTGTTTTGAAAATTTCAAATTATAAGTATTATATAAGTAGAGATGTACTGAGATGAATATCTAAGACAAATTTTAAATTATGCATCTGCATGTGTGTGTAATTTTTTTTTTTACTTTGTGATATTGAAATAAGGAATTATGGTGGCATTTTTATGCTTTAATTTTCTTTATTGTAACTTTCTTATATCTATTATGGCCAAAGCTCAATAATTTTTTTTTTTTTAACATAGGGGGAATTCCTAGGAATAAGAGTTTAAAACTATAGAACACAACTGCAAATTAAGAGTTTATTACATGTTACATATTTGTTACCACTTAAACTGTTCATTAAGCTAAACAGACAAAGTGAAAAACATTGTTTACATAAACTGTTTTTAAATACTTTAATAATATCAGTAAAACTGGTAACAGAGGAGCCTACTGGGCTGCCGTCTATGGGATCTCACAAAGTCGGACACAACTGAAGCGACTTAGCAGCAGCAGTAACTTGGCTATATAAATAGTATTTACTATCAATATAGCCATGAGAATAATTAATAAAGATTACAATATTTTGTGCAATATTTTCATTGTTCCTGAGTTTGGTCAGTTTTACACATAAAATCAGTAAGTTTCTAGAGAACACTTGTTTTGTATTGTTCTAGACACTTACCCCTTGAGGTTATGACCAACCTAGACAGCATATTAAAAAGCAGAGGCATTACTTTGCCAACAAAGGTCCATCTAGTCAAGGCTATGGTTTTTCCTGTGGTCATGTATGGATGTGAGAATTGGACTATAAAGAAAGCTGAGTGCTGAAGAATTGATGCTTTTGAACTGTGGTGTTGGAGAAGACTCTTGAGAGTCCCTTGGATGGCAAGGAGGTCCAACCAGTCCATCCTAAAAGAGATCAGTCCTGAGTATTTATTGGAAGGACTGATGTTGAAGCTGAAACTCCAATACTTTGGCTACATGATGCAAAGATCTGACTCATTTGAAAACACATGTATACCTGTGGCGGATTCATTTTGATATATGGCAAAACCAATAAAATATTGTAAAGTTAAAAAATTAAATTAAATTAAAAAAAAAAAAAAAAAGACTCTGATGCTGGGAAAGATTGAGGGCAGGAGGAGAAGGGGACGACAGAGGATGAGATGGTTGGATGGCAACACCGAGTCAATGAACATGAGTTTGGGTGAACTCCAAGAGTTGGTGATGGACAGGGAGGCCTGGCATGCTGTGGTCCATGGGGTCACAAAGAGTCGGACATGACTTAGTGATTGAACTAAACTGATCATAGTTTTCAAACCTTCAGTAAATTAGTGTCAATTTAAAGCCTGGTCCCAGAAATTAAATAAGAAATTTTGTCCACACAAGGGATAAGACAGGAAAAGGAAAGGCCAAGTCAAGAACTTCAGGGCCAGTCCCATTAGAAAGAAAGTCACTGATGTCCAGAACTGCAGTCATAAAGAAAGCTAAGGAAGGTATCAACATGCAAGAAAGATTTGGGGCATGGGAATATCCCCCAGAGATTCCAGAATGATCTTTTTTTTTTGATAAAATTTTATTTTCAAATTTCAAAACTTGGTGTTTCAATTTATAGTCATTCTCACATAGCTACTGTTTTCCCTACAAGGTACTAAGAAGCTTGAATTTCCCATGTTAAATATATGACAGGTATTTTTACTGTTATCAATAAGCATAAAATATTTCTAGCCAATAATCACTGACTAGAGTATTTTATATTTATTTGACATAATTAAAAAAAGTTACTTCATAGCAAGGGGTGGTAATCTTTTAAACCACCTTTTTCATTGATTTCATTTAATAAGAATTATGAGTAAGTGGCCACAAAGTGATGTCTAGTTATAGGAAGCTTGTCTCTAGAACTACCTGGACGTATAAAGCCTAGAAAAAACATCTGTGAAAGGCAAGACTCATTTGGTTCTTAATAAAAGTTACCCTTGGGAAGGTGATTTAGTCTACCACAATCTTTCACTGCCACTGTACACTTCAGAGGGAAGAAAACAAGACCATCAAAGTCTTACTATTTTTATAAATAACTCTGTCAGGCACCAGTTTAAGACCTTTTTAAGAATGCACAGTCAGCAATATAGTTGCAAAGAGTAAAAAGAGCTGAAAGTCAGCACCCCCACTGTGCATTCTGCCTCCATGCTCACTGTGGACCTGGAGCTGTTTGAAGAGCAAAACTGTAATCTAAGAGCAGAGAAGCTGAAAGACACACACTTCATGGGCGGCTTTTATCTGCTCTTCCCAACTGCAACCACTGAAGCAAATGGGAGGTGCAGGGCTTCCAGAAGAGTTTAGTCTGTGTTCAGAAACTCAAAAGAGAAATAAACAAATGAATACACACCTGCTGCTGCTGCTGCTAAGTCGCTTCAGTCATGTCCGACTCTGTGGGACCCCATAGATGGAAACTCACCAGGCCTCCCTGTCCCTGGGATTCTCCAGGCAAGAATACTGGAGTGGGTTGCCATTTCCTTCTTCAATATATGAAAGTGAAAAGTGAAAGTGTAGTCGCTCAGTCGTGTCCAACTCTCAGCAGCCCCATGGACTGAGCCTAGCAGGCTCCTCCGTCCATGGGATTTTCCAGGCAAAAGTACTGGGGTGGGGTGCCATTGCCTTCCCCAGAATACACACCTAAATAGTGCATATAAAGTAACCTAGTTCAGAAATTATTTTAAAACTTGGCAAAAGATTAATTTTTATTTAATTTTTGTTTAAAGAAATCAGGATGTGTTTATACAAGGCCCTCAACAAACAGAACAAGCAAATTTCTATGAAAGAAACATGGTGTCCTAAGTACATCCCTCATTCAGAGAAAAAAAAAATTTCCCTTTACTGAAGCTTCTTTTCCAGTACTGCTTCATTTAGAGAGACATGTGCATTAGTGAGGAAAAAAATAAATACCTTCTACCCCACTTCAGTACTTTTACCTAGAAAATCCCATGGATGGAGCAGCCTGGAAGGCTGCAGTCCATGGGTTCGCTACAGTCAGACACGACTGAGCGACTTCACTTTCACTTTTCACTTTCATGCATTGGAGAAGGAAATGGCAACCCACTCCAGTGTTCTTGCCTGGAGAATCCCAGGGACGGGGAGCCCGGTGGGCTGCAGTCTGTGGGGTCACACAGAGTTGGACACGACTGAAGTGACTTAGGGGCGGCGGCAGCATGGTCACTTAGATAGACTGACTCCAACATGGTAATCAGTGTGATGATACATGTCATAGCCTGAACACACCTACATCCAGAACCCACATTTGCTGGCAGGCATGTGAAGATAACTTCTCTAAACACAGGAGACATTTTGTTAAATGATAATTTGATTTGTTTGCACTGTTATTTGTAAGGATGTATTAAACAATAACACAAAAGTCACACAATAAGTCCATAGTATCAAATGATCTATTTAATCTTATAGAAAAAGAAATAAATTTAAACTACATTGAAAAGCATGAACTAACTGCAGAATATCCCATTGAGGAATTATATTAGAATACCTAGAAATATTACCGCAAAATAGCGTAAGTTTCAAATTTGTGCTCACCACTTTCGAAGAACTGATATTCTGCTGCCACGTCAGCTTTTAGTCTACAAAAACTTTTGAACAAATAATTCGACTTGAAGAAGGGGGTCTAATCATTTATAGTTTCTCAATTCAGTTCAATAAATATTTACTAAATGTCTGCTATGTGGCAGGTACTATCTCAGACACTATAGGAATGGAATAAATAAAAATGACCCCAGCTCTCTACCTGACCACCTTACTTCTAGGGGAAGGCAAGGGGATAGAAATAGAAATAGGGGTAAACATGTTGAATACAGGGCTTTAGAAATAAAAATAAGGGTGTGAGGTGCCGTAGCAGCATAGAAAGGAGACTTCATGCAGCCTGGCAGCCTGGGAGATACTCACTTGTTCTTCTCTCTCTCTCTCTCTACACACACACACACACACACACACACACACACACACCTACAGCCTTAATGAAATACAAAAAATGATTTTGCCAAGATTCTTGGACAATTAAAAAAAATTAAACACCTGATTATTGGGGTGCTTTAGAGTCTGAATATTCAGCAGTTTCAGTAGGACTCCAGTAGGATTCTAGTTAGTATGGATAACTTGATCATGTTTTGAGCATCAGTGCTGGTCCAGTGCCTGCCACACATTCACTCCTGGTCAGATCCTGCTCTTCCCTGTCGTATGGGCAGAGTACCTGCTGGATCGCCCAGCTTCTGAGACTGTGGGGACTAGAGGGCAGAAGAAGGGAGAAGCCAGGGTGTCTATCCCTCTCCCACTGGATCTGTGTTCATCCATCCTGCTTGGAGTGCCACTCTCTGGGCAACTCGGGCTCCTCAAGTTCAACAGCTCTGCACCTTCTCCGTGAGGAGGGACGGGGCTTTCTGCTGGGGCTTACATCTGGGTTGCCTCAGTTGCCCTTTACTGTTTAGTTTCTCTACTTTATTCTATAACCATATAAATCACTCTATGAATACAATTCAGAGTGGTTTCTGATTATGGATTAGACCCTGGCTGACATGCGGTGAGGAGAGACACCTCGTCCAAGGTAAGGTGCAATGGCTGTGCTTTGCTGGAGCAGCCATGAAGAGATGCCCCACGCCCAAGGTAAGAGAAACCCAAGTAAGATGGTAGGTGTTGCAAGAGGGCATCAGACGGCAAACACACTGAAACCATACTCACAGAAAACTAGTCAATCTAATCACACTAGGATCACACACTTGTCTAACTCAATGAAACTAAGCCATGCCCGTGGAGCAATCCAGGATTGGCGGGTCATGGTGGAGAGATCTGACAGATGTGGTCCGCTGGAGAAGGGAATGGCAAACCACTTCAGTATTCTTGCCTTGAGAACCCCATGAACAGTATGAAAAGGCAAAATCATAGGATACTGAAAGAGAAACTCCCCAGGTCAGTAGGGGCCCAATATGCTACTGGAGATCAGTGGAGAAATAACTCCAGAAAGAATGAAGGGATGTAGTCAAAGCAAAAAGAATACCCAGCTGTGGATGTGTCTGTTAATAGAAGCAAGGTCTGATGCTGTAAAGAGCAATATTGCATAGGAACCTGGAATGTCGGGTCCATGAATCAAGGCAAATTGGAAGTGGTCAAACAAAGAGATGGCAAGAGTGAATGTCGACATTCTAGGAATCAGTGAACTGAAATGGACTGGAATGGGTGAATTTAACTCAGATGACCATTATATCTACTACTGTGGGCAGGAATCCCTCAGAAGAAATGGAGTGGCCATCATGGTCAACAAAAGAGTCCGAAATGCAGTACTTGGATGCAATCTCAAAAACGACAGAATGATCTCTGTTCATTTCCAAGACAAACCATTCAATGTCACAGTAATCCAAGTCTATGCCCCAACCAATAACGCTGAAGAAGCTGAAGTTGAACGGTTCTATGAAGACCTACAAGACCTTTTAGAACTAACACACAAAAAAGATGTTTTTTCATTATAGGGGACTGGAATGCAAAAGAAGGAAGTCAAGAAACACCTAGAATAACAGGCAAATTTGGCCTTGGAATATGGAATGAAGCAGGGCAAAGACTAATAGTTTTGCCAAGAAAATGCACTAGTCATAACAAACACCCTCTTCCAACAACACAAGAGAAGACTCTATACATGGACATCAGCAGATGGTCAACACCGAAATCAGATTGATTATATTCTTTGCAGCCAAATATGGAGAAGCACTATACAGTCAGCAGAAAAAAGACCAGGAGCTGACTGTGGCTCAGACCATGAACTCCTTATTACCGAATTCAGACTGAAATTGAAGAAAATAGGGAAAACTACTAGACCATTCAGGTATGACCTAAATCAAATCCCTTATGATTATACAGTGGAAGTGAGACATAGATTTAAGGGCCTAGATCTGATAGATAGAGTGCCTGATGAACTATGGAATGAGGTTCGTGACATTGTACAGGAGACAGGGATCAAGACCATCCCCATGGAAAAGAAATGCAAAAAAGCAAAATGGCTGTCTGGGGAGGCCTTACAAATAGCTGTGAAAAGAAGAGAAGCAAAAAGCAAAGGAGAAAAGGAAAGACATAAACATTTGAATGCAGAGTTCCAAAGAATAGCAAGAAGAGATAAGAAAGCCTTCTTCAGCTATCAATGCAAAGAAATAGAGAACAACAGAATGGGAAAGACTAGAGATCTCTTCAAGAAAATTAGAGATATAAAAGGAACATTTTATGCAAAGATGGGCTCGATAAAGGACAGAAATGGTATGGACCTAAAAGAGCAGAAGATATTAAGAAGAGGTGGCAAGAATACACAGAAGAATTGTACGAAAAAGATCTTCATGACCCAGATAATCACAATGGTGTGATCACTGACTTAGAGCCTAACATCCTGGAATGTGAAGTCAAGTGGGCCTTAGAAAGCATCACTATGAACAAAGCTAGTGGAAGTGATGGAATTCCAGTTGAGCTATTCCAAATCTTGAAAGATGATGCTGTGAAAGTGCTGCACTCAATATGCCAGCAAATTTGGAAAACTCAGCAGTGGGCACAAGACTGGAAAAGGTCAGTTTTCATTCCAATCCCAAAGAAAGGCAATGCCAAAGAATGCTCAAACTACCGCACAGTTGCAGTCATTTCACATGCTAGTAAAGTAATGCTTAAAATTCTCCAAGCCAGGCCTCAGCAATATGTGAACCGTGAACTTCCTGATGTTCAAGCTGGTTTTAGAAAGGCAGAGGAACCAGAGATCAAACTGCCAACATCTGCTGGATTATGGAAAAAGCAAGAGAGTTCCAGAAAAACACCTACTTCTGTTTATTTACTATGCCAAAGCCTTTGACTGTGTGGATCACAATAAACTGTGGGAAATTCTGAAAGAGATGGGAATACCAGAATACCTGATCTGCCTCTTGAGAAATTTGTATGCAGGCCAGGAAGCAACAGTTAGAACTGGACATGGAACAACTGACTGGTTCCAAATAGGAAAAGGAGTATGTCAAGGCTGTATATTGTTACCCTGTTTATTTAACTTCTATGCAGAGTACATCATGAGAAATGCTGGACTGGAATCAAGATTGCTGGGAGAAATATCAAAAACCTCAGATATGCAGATGACACCACCCTTATGGCAGAAAGTGAAGAGGAACTCAAAGTGAAGAGGAGCCTCTTGATGAAAGTGAAAGAGGAGAGTGAAGAAGTTGGCTTAAAGTGCAACATTCAGAAAACAAAGATCATGGCATCCGGTCCCATCACTTCATGGGAAATAGATGGGGAAACAGTGGAAACAGTGTCAGACTTTCTTTTTCAGGGCTCCAAAATCACTCCAGATGGTGACTGCAGCCATGAAATTAAAAGACGCTTACTCCTTGGAAGGAAAGTTATGACCAACTTAGATAGCATATTGAAAAGCAGAGACATTACTTTGCCAACAAAGGTCCGTCTAGTCAAGGCTATGGTTTTTCCTGTGGTCACGTATGGATGTGAAAGCTGTTCTGTGAAGAAGGCTGAGCACCGAAGAATAGATGCTTTTGAACTGTGGTGTTGGAGAAGACTCTTGAGAGTCCCTTGGACTGCAAGGAAATCCAACCAGTCCATTCTGAAGGAGATCAGCCCTAGGATTTCTTTGGAAGGAATGATGCCAAAGCTGAAACTCCAGTATTTTGGCCACCTCATGTGAAGAGTTGACTCATTGGAGAAGACTCTGATGCTGGGAGGGATTGAGGGCAGGAGGAGAAGGGGACAACAGAAGATGAGATGGCTGGATGGCATCACTGACTCGATGGATGTGAGTCTCAGTGACCTCTGGGAGTTGGTGATGGACAGGGAGGCCTGGCGTGCTGTGATTCATCGTGTCACAAAGAGTTGGACACGACTGAGCGACTGATCTGATCTGACATGCTTCCCAGAGGAACTGAAGGGTCTTAGAAATTGTATCAAGCCATTATCAGCTCCATTGAATCATCCCAGGAAGTTGTGCTCTCATTATAATAATAAATATTCACCACTCCTTGTGCTGTTATTAGTTTGCATGTATTTTATGCTTATTGTTTTATTTAATCCTTCTTAGAACTCTAGAAGATTAGCGCAATCTTTTTTCAAGTTCACAGATAAAGAAATTGAAGCCTGGAAGGTTAATGTGACTTGTCGAAGGCTACCATGCTAACAGGTAGTAAAATCAGGACTACACCTCGTATTTTAATGCCATCAGTACTGCTTGCTGTGGATACTCCCTCACAGTTCAGCATCTTTTCAACAAAAGGCTACTTTCCATCTCTCTTGTAGTCTGCATTTGTTATGTGCTCATTTAAATATTAAGCATTCTGGTACATTATACAATTGAACTTGTTAGAATTATATCTACAATATGGACAAATACAATTCATGTAAGAGTCTAGACAGAACTCATGAATACAGTGTTCAAGCTTTAATTTCTGAACAATCTGAGGATTATTTTAATTTACAAAAGCTTTTCACCACTTGCTTTCTAATTCTAAGCTGTGTTCTGAAGAGTGAGGTTTGTCTGATACCTGAGCTTCCAGTTTCAATGTATTTCTATACACAAAGGAACCCTACTAAATTGTGAACTCTCTGAAGGCAAAAAGTACACCTTATCAATCTCTGCACTCCCAGTCCATAGTTCCAGATCTCAGTCACTGCAGGTACTCAATGAATGTGATTTGTAACAGCAAGTGGATGACTATATGTGTTTGAGTTTATGTACAAGGAGATAAATGTATTTAAGGCTCTAAAATAAATTATATGTAAGTACCTGTAAAAGAAATACATGCAGATTATGCAGAATAAATCTGCTATAACTTTTAGAAATGTTCCATATTACATACAGAATCCTACAGCATGCCACTGAAATCTGATTTATTAGTTCATTCTTTATAATAATAAACTCAGATTTGGTAATGCTATGGTCAAATTATAAGTTTAGGTTGTGCACTACATTGGTCAGTAGTCGATTTTGGCTTCTGGTCTTGCATGGAAGGCTGAATACAGAAGAATTTCTATAGAACCTGCTGAAAGCAGATTGAAAATGCCACTGAAATGGCAGTGAAAAGATTGAAAAACTAGCTGAAACTCACAAGGGAATAGAGAACAAGACAGGATACGTCACCAGAAAAGAGCTGCCAACTACATTTTCTAAGCCAAAAAGTTGATAGATAATTAAACTACATACAGGAGAAAAAATGAAACCTAAGCTTGCACTGGGGGAGGGCAACAAAAGCAGGCTGATTCATCCTACATAGTCATTCAGTGTGGCTCAGGATTTAGAGAAACTGGGTATGTCACATGGTAAGAAGTTTGTCTGAAACTGATTATAGAAAGATCATTGAAAAGTTTATATAATAAGCAGTTACATTCTCAGATGTCATACTCCAGTATAAATGGCCCCTGACTTCAGATGATTCCACTTTACCACGGGGGCAGAAGCAAGTAGAAACATTAATTCAAGTTTGGAATTTTGATCTTTTCCCAGGCTATTGTCATGCAGCAGATACTGGGCAGTGGCAGCAAGCTGCAGCTCCAGTCAACCACAGGATCATGAGAGTAAACATCTTATACATACTCTTGGCAACAAATTGAACCCATACAGCCATTCTGTTTCTTGCTTTCAGTACAGTATTCAATAAATTATACAAGATATTCAATACTTTATTAGAAAATAGGGTGTGTATTAGATGATTTTGTCCAACTGTATGATGATGTATGTGTTCTTGGCTTAAGCTAGGTGAGATTAAGCTACACTGTTCAGTATGTTAGGTGTACGGAATACATTTTCAACTTTTGTTGAAACTTATAAAGGGTTTATTGGGATGAAACCCCAGTTTTGATCAAGGAAGATTTGTTCAAGCCAAGTAATTATTCCTTTCCACTTTAGTAAAAGGATTCCCTGGTGGTTCAGCTGGTAAAGGATCTGCCTGCAATGCAGGAGACCTTGGTTCAATTCCTGGGTTAGAAAGATCAGCTGGGGAAGGGATAGGCTACCCACTCCAGTATTCTTGGGCTTCCCAAGTGGCTCAGTTGATTAAAGAATCCACCTGCAATGTGGAAGACCTGGGTTCAATCCCTGGGTTGGGAAAATCCCCTGGAGAAAGGAAAGGTTACCCACTCCAGTATTCTGGCCTAGAGAATTCCATGAACTGTATAGCCTATGGGGTCACAAACAGACACGACTGAGTTTATTGGGATGAAACCCCAGTGTAGATCAAGGAAGATCTGTTCAAGCCAAGCAATCACTACTTTCCACTTTAGTAAAAGACTAGAAGTTTACTCCCTGGAAATAACAAATAATGAACCATACAGTTCATAAATTTTGGAGATGCTCAGAGTCATACAGAGTGGTGGTAATTATTTTCATCCAGAAAATACTAAAATTTATAGGCTGAAACACAGACCATTCTCCCTCAAATGCTAAGCTGTAATCTTAGTAAGACTTTGAAGGACTACATCTCTCTTTCGAATTTCTTTGAAATTTCTTCCCAAGAGAAAAACCCTGAAAAACTGGAGTTTGCCTCATAAAAAGCAGATTCCCCTGTGATTACCTTTGTAGGGAGATCTGCTAGTCAACAAGCACCACCTATTTATACAGAATTTCCAATAACATATTACTGCTTCAACAGTAAATATGAATAAAATGTAAAAAAAAAAAAATTCTGACTTTGAAGAAAGCTACTTAACAGAAACCATTAATGCCAAAACAAATAGAAAAAAAAAAAAAGATAATAGAAAGCACAAGAAAAGAACTCCAAAATTTTTACATTTAATATTTTTAACTGCAAACAGAAAAGAGTGTACTAGTAAAACAAAACTAAGATACTATAAAGAGAACATTCAGAAAACAAAACACTCTTAAATTAAAACTATAATAGTAGAAATTTAAAAACAAAACTTTTTATACAGGAAATGATTGAAAACTTTCCTCCCATAAGCCATAAAATACAGATATGAAAATGTAAAAGGTGAACACTATATGCTTGATTCAAGCAGTTTATTTCCTGAATAATAGGGGTTTCAAGAAAAGACTATGAATAGTATAATTATTAAGGAAATAACACAAGTGTTGCAGAACTTAAGAAGATGGAGTTCCTAGTTTGAAAGAGTCAACCAAATCTTCAGATAATAAATGAAAAAGATTTGTTTCAAGGATCATAATTTTGAAATTTAAGAAAACTAAGGATGCAGAGAAAATTCTAAAAACATCAGAGAGCAAAAGCAAATCATCTATAATTGACCAAGAGTCAGAAAGCTATGAGAGTTTTTAAAAGATTAAAAGCTCAAGCATTTTCTTCTGAGTAAAATATGTATATGAGCAGGAACTGGTTGGAAGGAAAGGGCAGAATTCTTTACAGGACAAATTAGCGATCACTATACATTGTTCCATTAACTTTTTGACTCCAGAGTACGGTCCTTAAAATGTAACTATAGAATAGTGCACAATAGAGAATTTGTCCTTGCTCAGAAGGCTAGGCCAGCCTTTTCACTTGGAATTTTATGCCAGGCAGAAATGCCTTTTTTTACCTGGTGGTCTTCAGATCAGATCAGATCAGATCAGTCGCTCAGTCGTGTCTGACTCTTTGCCACCCCATGTATTACAGCATGCCAGGCCTTCCTGTCCATCACCAATTCCCGGAGTTCACTCAGACTCATGTCCATCGACTCAGTGATGACATCCAGCCATCTCATCCTCTGTTGTTCCCTTCTCCTCTTGCCCCCACTCCCTCCCAGCATCAGAGTCTTCCAATGAGTCAACTCATCGCATGACGTGGTCAAAGTACTGGAGTTTCAGCTTTAGCATCATTCCTTCCAATGAACACCCAGGGCCATTCTCCTTCAGAATGGACTGGTTGGATCTCCTTGCAGTCCAAGGGACTCTTAAGAGTCTTCTCCAACACCACAGTTCAAAAGCATCAATTCTTCGGCACTCAGCATTCTTCACAGTCCAACTCTCACATCCATACAGGACCACAGGAAAAACCATAGCCTTGAATAGACGAAACTTTGTTGGCAAAGTAATGTCTCTGCTTTTGAATATGCTATCTAGGTTGGTCATAACTTTCCTTCCAAGGACTAGATCAGATCAGATCAGATCAGTCGCTCAGTCGTGTCCGACTCTTTGCGACCCCATGAACTGCAGCACGCCAGGCCTCCCTGTCCATCACCAGCTCCCGGAGGTCACCCAGACTCATACCCATCAAGTCAGTGATGCCATCCAGCCATCTCATCCTCTGTCATCCCCTTCTCCTCCTGCCCTCAATCCCTCCCAGCATCAGAGTCTTCTCCAATGAGTCAACTCTTCGCATGAGGTGGCCAAAATACTGGAGTTTTAGCTTTAGCATCATTCCTTCTAAAGAAATTCCAGGATTGATCTCCTTCAGAATGGACTGGTTGGATCTTCTTGCAGTCCAAGGGACTCTCAAGAGTCTTCTCCAACACCACAGTTCAAAAGCATCAATTCTTCGGTGCTCAGCCTTCTTCACAGTCCAGCTCTCACATCCATACATGACCACAGGAAAGACCATAGCCTTGACTAGGCGAACCTTTGTTGGTAAAGTAATGTCTCTGCTTTTGAATATGCTATCTAGGTTGGTCATAACTTTCCTTCCAAGGAGTAAGCGTCTTTTAATTTCATGGCTGCAGTCACCATCTGCAGTGATTTTGGAGCCCAGAAAAACAAACTCTGACACTGTTTCCACTGTTTCCCCATCTATTTCCCATGCAGTGATGGGACCACATGCCATGATCTTCGCTTTCTGAATGTTGAGCTTTAAGCCAACCTTTTCACTCTCCACTTTCACTTTCATCAAGAGGCTTTTTAGCCCCTCTTCACTTTCTGCCATAAGAGTGGTGTCATCTGCATATCTGAGGTTATTGATATTTCTCCCGGCAATCACGTCTTTTAAATTCATAGCTGCAGTAACCATGTGTAGTGATTTTGGAGCCCAGAAAAATAAAGTCTGACACTGTTTCCACTGTTTCCCCATCTATTTCCCATGAAGTGATGGGACTGGATGCCATGATCTTAGGCTTCTGAATGTTGAGTTTTAAGCCAACTTCTTCACTCTCCTCTTTCACTTTCATCAAGAGGCTTATGAGTTCATCTTCACTTTCTGCTATAAGGGTGGTATCATCTGCATATCTGAGGTTTTTGATATTTCTCCCAGCAATCTTGATTCCAGCTTGTGTTTCTTCCAGTCCAGCGTTTCTCACGATGTACTCTGCATAGAAATTAAATAAACAGGGTAACAATATACAGCCTTGACATACTCCTTTTCCTATTTGGAACCAGTCAGTTGTTCCATGTCCAGTTCTAACTGTTGCTTCCTGACCTGCATACAGATTTCTCAAGAGGCAGATCAGGTGGTCTGGTATTCCCATCTCTTGAAGAATTTCCCACAGTTTATTGTGATCCACACAGTCAAAGGCTTTGGCATAGTCAATAAACAGAAGTAGATGTTTTTCTGGAACTCTCTTGCTTTTTCCATGATCCAGCAGATGGTGGCAATTTGATCTCTGGTTCCTCTGCCTTTTCTAAAACCAGCTTGAACATCAGGAAGTTCACGGCTCACATATTGCTGAAGCCTGGCTTGGAGAATTTTGAGCATTACTTTACTAGCATGTGAAATGACTGCAATTGTGCTGTAGTTTGAGCATTCTTTGGCATTGCCTTTCTTTGGGATTGGAATGAAAATTGACCTTTTCCAGTCCTGTGGCAACTGCTGTGTTTTCCAAATTTGCTGGCATATTGAGTGCAGCACTTTCACAGCATCATCTTCCAGGTTTTGGAATAGCTCAACTAGAATTCCATCACCTCCACTAGCTTTGTTTTTAGTGATGGTTTCTAAGACCCACTTGACTTCACATTCCAAGATGTTAGGCTCTAGGTGAGTGATCACACCATTGTGATTATCTGGGTCGTGAAGATGTATTTTGTACAGTTCTTCTGTGTATTCTTGCCACCTCTTCTTAATATCTTCTGCTTCTTTTAGGTCCATACCATTTCTGTCCTTTATCGAGCCCATCTTTGCATGAAATATTCCTTTGGTATCGCTGATTTTCTTGAAGAGATCTCTAGTCTTTCCCATTCTGTTGTTCTCTATTTCTTTTCACTGATCGCTGAAGAAGGGTTTCTTATCTCTTCTTGCTATTCTTTGGAACTTTGCATTCAGATGTTTATATCTTTCCTTTTCTCCTTTGCTTTTTGCTTCTCTTCTTTTCACAGCTATTTGTAAGGCCTCCCCAGACAGCCAGTTTGCTTTTTTGCATTTCTTTTCCATGGGGATGGTCTTGATCCCTGTCTCATGTACAATGTCACAAACCTCATTCCATAGCTCATCAGGCGTTCTATCTATCAGATCTAGGCCCTTAAATCTATGTCTCACTTCCACTGTATAATCATAAGGGATTTGATTTAGGTCATACCTGAATGGTCTAGTAGTTTTCCCTATTTTCTTCAATTTCAATCTGAATTCGGCAGTAAGAAGTTCATGGTCTGAGCCACAGTCAGCTCCTGGTCTTGTTTCTGCTGACTGTATAGAGCTTCTCCATCTTTGCCTGCAAAGAATATAATCAATCTGATTTCGGTGTTGACCATCTGCTGATGTCCATGTATAGAGTCTTCTCTTGTGTTGTTGGAAGAGGGTGTTTGTTATGACTAGTGCATTTTCTTGGCAAAACTATTAGTCTTTGCCCTGCTTCATTCCATATTCCAAGGCCAAATTTGCCTGTTACTCCACGTGTTTCTTGACTTCCTACTTTTGCATTCCAGTCCCTATAATGAAAAGGACATCTTTTTTTGTGTGTTAGTTCTAAAAGGTATTGTAGGTCTTTATGCTATGCTATGCTATGCTTAGTCACTTCAGTTGTGTCCGACTCTGTGCGACCCCATAGACAGCAGGCAGCCCACCAGGCTCCCCCATCCCTGGGATTCTCCAGGCAAGAACACTGAAGTGGGTTGCCATTTCCTTCTCCAATGCATGAAAGTGAAAAGTGAAAGTGAAGTCGCTCAGCCGTGTCCGACTCTTAGCGACCCCATGGATTGCAGCCTAACGGGCTCCTCTGTCCATGGGATTTTCCAAGCAAGAGTACTGGAGTGGGGTGCCATTGCCTTCTCCATAGGTCTTTATAGAACGGTTCAACTTCAGCTTCTTCAGCGTTACTGGTTGGGGCAGACTTGGATTACTGTGATATTGAATGGTTTGCCTTGGAGATGAACAGAAATCATTCTGTCATTTTTGAGATTGCATCCAAGTACTGCATTCCGGACTCTTTTGTTGACCATGATGGCCACTCCATTTCTTCTGAGGGATTCCTGCCCGCAGTAGTAGATACAATGGTCCTCTGAGTTAAATTCACCCATTCCAGTCCATTTCAGTTCACTGATTCCTAGAATATGGACATTCACTCTTGCCATCTCTTGTTTGACCACTTCCAATTTGCCTTGATCCAGGGACCTAACATTCTAGACTCCTATGCAATATTTCTCTTTATAGCATCGGATCTTTCTTCTATCACCAGACACATCCACATCTGGGTATTTTTTTTTTGCTTTGGCTCCATCCCTTCATTCTTTTTGTAGTTATTTCTCCACTGATCTCCAGTAGCATATTGGGCCCCTACTGACCTGGGGAGTTTCTCTTTCAGTATCCTATCATTTGCCTTTTCATACTGTTCATGTGGTTCTCAAGGCAAGAATACTGAAATGGTTTGCCATTCTCTTCTCCAGTGTACCACATTCTGTCAGATCTCTCCACCATGACCTGCCCATCTTGGGTTGTCCCTGGGGCATGGCTTAGTTTCATTGAGTTAGACAAGGCTGTGGTCCTCGTGTGATTACATTGACTAGTTTTCTGTGAGTATGGTTTCAGTGTGTCTGCCCTCTGATGCCCTCTTGCAACACCTACTGTCTTACTTGGGTTTCTCTTACCTTGGGTGTGGGGTATCTCTTCACGGCTGTTCCAGCAAAGCACAGCCACTGCTCCTTACCTTGGACGAAGGGTATCTCCTCACCATCGCCCTTCCTGACCTTCAACATGGCATAGCTCCTCTAGGCCCTCCTGTGCCCATGCAGCCAAGGCGTGGGGTTGGTCCTCCCGGCCGCCGCCCCTGGCCTCAGGTGAGGGGGCGTGGGGGCGTGGGGTAGCTCCTCCCACCCACCGCCCCTGGCCTCGGGCTTAACAGCATGGGGTATCTCCTCCTGGCGGTCTTGGATCATACTAAACAGCTTAACAATGTGATCTGGGGGAGAACCTGACCATACTTTAGGGTGGGGGTTGGCAATACCAGAAAGACAAATAATTTAGGGTAAGGGTCTGAGGTCACATGCTATCAGTCACTTTGGGAATTGCAATCAACCACATGTGCAATCAATCCATCAATCATGCCTATATAATGCAACCCCAGTAAAAACTGAACACCAAGGCTCTGTTGAGCTTCCCTGGTTGGCAATACTTCATGCCTATGATTCCACATCATGCCTGTAAAGTCATCCTTCCTAGTCCCACAGGGAGAGGACAAGGAAGTTCTGCATTTGGTACTTCCCCAGTCTCCTCTATGTGCTTCCCCCCTTGGCTCATCTTTATCAGTTTTATTCCCTGTCATAAATTTATCCATGAGTAACAACAGTGTCTTTTGTAACCCTTTCTAGCAAATTATCAAAGTTGAGGGTGATCCTGTAAAACTTTCAAATTTGTAACTATTGTCAGAAGTGGTAGACTTGTGGACTGTGTTTCCTCTAAACTTCCTAGTTAGATCTCCAAATATGCTCTACCAAATAAAAAAATACACTTGTAAACAGCATGTACTGGGATCTTAGGAATAAGGCATATATCAGAGTGAGCAGCACTTTCAGGATGAAGAAGAGACAACCCACAATGCCAGCCCTGCAGTGGGCCTTGGCAGCAGCCAGCTTGGAACCAGAAGGCAGAGAGCTTTGGGAGTTCACTCAGGAAAGAAAGGTGGAGAAAAGAGACTGGAGTGATTTCTAAATGGGGGACTCTTGCAAAACTCTAGCAGCTTAGTGTTATGTAGAAATATGGGCCACTATTACTCAATTTCTTTCTTTTTTTTTTTTTTTTTCACTTCTCAGGTTGGAAATCTGAGAACAGATTTCTACTTGAGAACTTTGTTTTTTATATGAAATGCACAACTTTAAAATGTTGACAACAAATTCAAACATTTTGTTGTATAAATATAACAGATCTGTGGGCTGAATTTCACCAACATGCTATCAATTTGCAGCTTTCCTCAACAGCATTCATTTCCCTGCTCTGACAGTGTTTTATGCTAAAGAAAGGCTCCAATGGTTTCCCAGATATTTTTTAAGGTTTCTATTCAACCTCATCCCTCAAGCCCACTAAACTTTTAATTTTTTTTATTTATTTCACAAGTGACTGGGAATTTTGACTCTAAGTTCACTCAATGCTAAATGTTCATTTACTAGCCCAATCTATGAACAAGAGAGAGAGCATGTTTCTTAGTACATTCACAATAAGAATTCAAGTAAGGTTGAGTTCAAGAGCCTGTACATACATCATTAGATATAAGAGCTTGGGTTGTTGGCACCACTGGAAAATGACCAAAGACCCTCTCATCTTGCCACTCTTCACAGTGAGGACATTTCCTCAGAACCAAGGATCTCAGGAAATCTACAAAACGGTGCTTTAGATTTAAAGTATAGCCAGAGTACTTGAGGATTACAAACTTTCTTCAAATGATATTATAATGCAGCCTTTTTTTATTATTTCTATTACTTTCCAGCCTTCTCTAATCCAGCACACATCTGTCACTGAGATAATTGCAATAGAACTCCAAATAGGTCACTCACTCCCACTCTTGTCCTCCTTGAACTATTCTCACCACAGCACCAAAACTGTTCCTTTAAGAATACAAACAAAGTGATGTTAGTTGTCTGCTCCAAGTCATTCGGTGGCTTAATTTTACCAGAGTAAAAGTCAATATAATTATGCCATCTGGATTTCCAGGTGGCTCAGTGGTATTAATAAAAGAATCTACCTGCCAATGCAGGAGATGTGGGATCAATTCTGGGGTCAGGAAGATCTCCTGGAGGAGGAAATGGCAATCCACTCCAGTATTCTTGCCCGGGAAATCCCATGGGGAGGGTCTGTGGGGACAGTCTGTGGGGTCATAAAGAGGCAGACACAACGGAGCACACAGGCAGTTATGCCATCTATAGTCTCTTCCTCCTTTTCACTCTTCTCATGTTCTCTTCCCACTCACTCTACTTTTAGTCAAACTGGCCTCTATGGTTGGCTATAAAATGCCCATCCATGAAAAAATATCCACCTCAACTCAGTGAAATCTATAAATTTTACCTTAGAGGGCAAAATGGGTGATTAAGTTAGGGGTCATGAGAGGATCTGCTTACCCTGGATTATCTGGATGGCCATGGAACCAGACATGGAACAAAAAATTGGTTCAACATCAGGAAAGAAGTATGTCAAGGCTGTATAGTTTCACCCTGCTTATTTAACTTCTATGCAGAGTGCATCACGCAAAATGCCAGGCTGGATCAATCACAAGCAGGAATCAAGATTGCCTGGATAAATATCAATAACCTCAAATGCAGATGACATCACCCTTGTGGCAGAGAGAAAAGAGGAATTAAAGAGCCTCTTGATGAAAGTAAAAGTGAAGAGTGAAAATTCTGGCTTAAAACTCAACTTTCAAAAAGCAAAAATCATGGCCCCGGGTCCCATCATTTCATGGAAAATAGATGTGGAAACAATGGAAACAGCAACAGACTTTATTTTCCTGGGCTCCAAAATCACTGCAGATAGTGGCTGCAGCCATGAAATTAAAAGATGCTTGCTTCTTGGAAGAAAAGCTATAAAAGACCTAGACAGCATATTAAAAAGCAGAGGCATCAATTTGCCAACAAAGGTCCATCTAGACAAAACTATGGCTTTCCAGTAGTTAAGTACTGATATGAGAGTTGGACCATCAAGAAGGCTGAACATTGAAGAACTGATGCTTTCAAACTGTGGTGCTAGATAAGACTCTTGAGAGTCCCTTGGACTGCAAGGATATCAAACCAGTCAATCCTAAAGGAAATCAACCCTAAATATTCATTGGAAGGACTGATGCTGAATCTAGAGCTCAAATCTTTTGGCCACCTGGTGCAAAGAGCTGACTCACTGGAAAAGATTCCAATGCTGGGAAAGAAAGAGGGCAAGAGGAAAAAGGGACAACTGAGGGTGAGATGGTTCCAACACAATGGACATGAGTTTGAGCAAACTCCAGGAGGTAGTTAAGGATTGGGAAGCCTGGCATGCTGCAGTCCATGAGGTGGCAAAGAGTCAGACAAGCCTGAGAAACTGAACCACAACAATAAAGGCAATCATACATATCTCTACAAAGAGAGGCAGAGGAGCTTTAAAAAAGACACACTGAAGAAAAGGCAATTTGAAGACAGATGTAGATGTGAGTCATGTGGACACAAACCGAGCAACACCTGCAGCCATTACAACCAAGAAGAGGCGGGGAATGGAATTTCCTTTACAATCTCCAAAGAAAGTGTGGCCCAACACCTTTATATCAAAATTCTGGCTTCCAGAACGATAAGAGAACAGATCTCTGTTGTTTTAGGCCATCGTGTTTGTGATAATTTGCTATAGCAGTCACAGGGGACTAGTAAGGCCTCTTTGCATTCTCTGAAGAATTTTCATCACACTCCAAGTTCAGGAATTATGCCCCTAGTTCTCTCTGATGGAAATATTTTTATTCTAGATATCCTAAATGTTTCCCCAGCTCTTTCCTAAAGTACTGGGCCTACTAGGTAAGACCATCCCTGCAATCATCTAGCTTTCTCTGTCCTCTTCTGTCTTACTTCACACACAGCACTTATGAATACACTTCACTTTACTGATGAATGTGCTTATCATCTGTCTCCCTTAACAACAAGGTTAATGTAACATAAGCTCAGTGAGGGAAAAGGACTGGTCTGGCTGATACTACCTCTCAATTCCCAGTGCCTTCATCAGTACCTACAAGCACTGAAGACACCCAAGATAGATCAAGGAATGCACATGTTCCTGAATGAATGAGGGAACTAGGCACAGAACGGGAGTCCTGACCACAATGAAATCATTTTTGCTTTTGAATTATGTCAGTGTGTTAAGGGTTATACTTCATGTTGTTATTTTACTTCATGTTGCTACTTTTCTTTTTTTTTTTAACATACTTTTGTTCTCTTAACAGTCTGTTTCCTTCTTTGTGATCTTTTTCAAATAAAATGTTAATGCTTTTGGTGCAAGTTACCATAAATTTAATTAAATGTTATTACTGTCTCATTAATGAAAAGGACATCTTTTTTTGGGTGTTAGTTCTAAAAGGTCTTGTAGGTTTCATAGGGCTATTCAACTTCAGCTTCTTCAGCATTACTGATTGGGGCATAAACTTGGATTACTGTGATATTGAATGGTTTACCTTGGAAATGAACAGAGATCATTCTGTCGTTTTTAAGATTGCATCCAAGTACTGCATTTCGGACTCCTTTGTTGACCATGATGGCCACTCCATTTCTTCTGAGGGATTCCTGCCCGCAGTAGTAGATATAATGGTCATCTGAGTTAAATTCACCCATTCCAGTCCATTTTAGTTTGCTGATTCCTAGAATGTCAGCATTCACCCTTGCCATCTCCTGTTTATCCACTTTCAATTTGCCTTGATTCATGGACCTAACATTCTAGGTTCCTATACAATATTGCTCTTTAAAGCATCGGACCTTGCTTCTATCACCAGTCATATCCACAACTGGGTAGACCACCTGACCTGACTCTTGAGAAACCTATATGCAGGTCAGGAAGCAACAGTTAGAACTGGACATGGAACAACAGACTTGTTCCAAATAGGAAAAGAAGTATGACAAGCCTGTGTATTGTCATTCTGCTTACTTAACTTTATATGCAGAGTACATCATGAGGAACACTGGGCTGGAAGAAGCACAAGCTGGAATCAAGATTTCTGGGAGAAATATCAATAACCTCAGATATGCAGATGACACCACCCTTATGGCAGAAAGTGAAGAGGAACTCAAAAGCCTCTAGATGAAAGTGAAAGAGGAGAGTGAAGAAGCTGGCTTAAAGCTCAACATTCAGAAAACGAAGATCATGGCATCTGGTCTCATCACTTCATGGGAAATAGATGGGGAAACAGTGGAAACAGGGTCAGACTTTATTTTTCTGGGCTCCCAAATCACTGCAGATGTTGACTGCAGCCATGAATTTAAAAGACGCTTAGTCCTTGGAAGGAAAGTTATGACCAACCTAGATAGTATATTGAAAAGCAGAGACATTACTTTGCCAACAAAGTTTCGTCTAGTCAAGTCTATGGTTTTTCCAGTAGTCATGTACGGATGTGAGAACTGGACTGTGAAGAAGGCTGAGCGCTGAAGAATTGATGCTTTTGAACTGTGGTGTTGGAGAAGACTCTTGAGAGTCCCTTGGACTGCAAGGAGATCCAACCAGTCCATCCTGAAGGAGATCAGCCCTGGGATTTCTTTGGAGGGAATGATGCTAAAGCTGAAACTCCAGTACTTTGGCCACCTCATGCGAATAGTTGACTCATTGGAAAAGACTCTGATGCTGGGAGAGATTGGGGGCAGGAGGAGAAGGGGATGACAGAGGATGAGATGGCTGCATGGCATCACCGACTCGATGGATGTGAGTTTGAGTGAATTATGGGAGTTGGTGATGGACAGGGAGGCCTGGCGTGCTGTGATTCATGGGGTCGCCGAGTCTGACATGACTGAGCAACTGAACTAAACTGAACTGTATATCTCATTAAATGTTTTTATTAAATATAAGGATTTCATTATTTGTTTTGCATTTTTTTACTATTCTGTAAAGTTTATTTTTAGTTTAGTTTTATTGATCAGTGTTTCCTTCTTCTTTAGCCCTTTACTACAACTTTCTTTCTATTACTAATTGTATTTTATCCAATTTATTAGTAGTACAGTGGTTAAAAGCATGGACTCTGAACTGTACCCACGTCTGAATCCCTCTTTGGTACCCATAGATATGAGACTTTGAGCAAGCTACCAATATTCCTTGTCTGGAAAATGGTGACAATAATTATCCCACATATAGGATTCTAATACAAATTAAAGACTGAATATATTTTAAACTTATCTAACACTGTCTAGTTTATGAAAGTTCACTGTCTGGCTTAAAGTAATCCTAAAAAAAAAAAAAAAAAAAATTTTTACGTTTCAAAAATATTTTCATTCATGCTTTTTTTCTTTTTCTTTTATTTAATTACAGCAAGCAGACAGCATAGGCATAAATTAAACATAAGAATCATCCAGTTGTTAAAAGGCTGGTTTATTTGGGGCCTTTTAGTGTAAGTTACTCATTCATAATCATCTCCATAGCCACTTTCATTCATAAAGCATGATCTATTATCTCAGATTTGTGTACTAATACTAGCATATGGATTGGTGATATCATTAACATTACACTTTCAAAACAAGAACATCTGTATTTTGTATTCTGTAGTAAAGAATAAAGGGGGGAATAATTTCAAATCATGAAGTAAACTGCCCTAAAGGTTAAAGTTGGTGCCAACTTAATAAGCCCACTATGGTTTGTGAAATATTTGTGCTCTGTCTGACAGCCTACAGTAAAAAAAAAAAAAAAAAAAAAAAAAACAAAAACCTGTGGTTGGTTTTCAATTGGACAAAAGGAAAAGCAGAATATATTGGAATGAGGCCACATTTATCTAAATCAGCAGAGACACTTCCTACTGCAGTGACCTTCACTGTGTGTTGAGGACTACAGCAGCACTGAGAAACATTTTTTTCCCCTTAAATACATAAAATACCTTGAAAGAATCTATCTTTATTTCTTTCCCCTATGATCAAGTAAGTATTCAAAACCTCATTATAAGAATTTTATATGTTTGATGTTGTTATACATTTCCTCTCCCCAGCCATGAGCTAATCTTACATTTTATAGAAATGGTAGAATTCTCCTAGAAATGTCATATTCCTTTCCTAGATGATCATCACTCAAAACAACAACTTTTTAAAAACCCATTGTGCTGACATCTACAGAGAGGAATATTTTAAGACATTTGGAATCAATCAACGTAATGGAAAACCTAATGTTTACATCTGTATAAAAACTTAAATATGAGACCAAGTAAAAAGTCTAGGTAAACTATATTCTTTTCTTTCTTTTGAAAGAGACATTGGACTGAATGTTTAATCTCTTCATTTATTATAGATTATAACAGACAAGAGCCAATCTGATTATCCAAGTCTTTCTACACATCTTCTTCACATCATAATTTTTCAAGCTACCAACTTTTAAAATATACTAATTTAAACCACAGGTGATTAGAAATAATGAAAATTTCTTTTTAAATCGGAAGAGGAAATACATAGTTAATGTCTTCTTAGTTTCCTCCACCTTTCCATTTGGCCAAATTAACTTTTTGAACTTACTGTCAAATTGTTATCACATAATAATTAACATAAATAGAAAATATATCCTTTAGCAGTCACAGGGGCTGAACTGAGCTGGAGGGAGCAAGCCCAAGGTGTCAGAGCAGCCTCTTAAGACCAGAAACCACCATAGTGCTATTCTTTCCTCTTTTTTGTTTTCAGCTTTCTTTTGTGTAATTTAAAATGTTCATAACTTTTAATGGTGAAAAGGATGAAAAAAATAAACCAACAAACCAAATCCATTTGAAGGGTTAAAAAAAAAAAATAAACAGCAGGGATCAAAAATCACCCTGATGTGGAAGTGGGACGGCTACCCACTCCAGTGGGAAGCCGAACTTTCTCGAGGGTATCTTCCCAACCCAGGGGTTGAATCCAGGTCTCCTGCATTGCAAGCAGACTCTTTACCAGCTGAGCCACCAGGGAAGCCCAAGAATACTGGAGTGCAAAGCCCATTCCTTCTCCAGCAGATCTTCCCGACCCAGGAAACGAACCCTGGTCTCCTGCATTGCAGGAGGATTCTTTACCAACTGAGCTATCAAGGAAATAAAACAAGCAAATAAAAAAATCCCAGAGGATCTCACGTTTTATTTAACAAGTGAAGATTACTGTATACTACTATTCAACTTATAATTTATTTACTCCTGACCTCTATGTTTTGGTGCAACAAAGCATTATTTATTAAAGTTATGCATTCAGTTAAGGGGGAAAAAAAAGACAATAAACCAAAACAAAAGTAGCCATCAAGCCCTGAATCACAACAACAGCATAAGATGAGGCTGAAAAGCAGAAAATGCTTTCCCAACATTTCATTCCTCCCCATGGAATGGGCCTCTGAGAGGGTCAGGTGGATCACCAGAGACTTGGGGTCCCACTGCTGAGGCAGCACCAGACAAAAGGCTCCCGTTATTTTATGGACCCAAGGATTCAGGAAAGAAGTGAGGATAGGACTAAGAGTGAAAAGGCATTAACTACTGAGTCTGATTGGGGGGAAAACCTTTAAAGGTTGTTCTTCCCCTCAATGAAGAGGTCTTGGTAGAGGCCCTGGGGAACTCTGTGGCTGAGGGGCTTGTGCATCAAGGCACCTCCACTGCTGCTGCTGCTGCTAAGTCGCTTCAGTCGTGTCTGACTCTGTGCAACCCCATAGATGGCAGCCCACTAGGCTTCTCTGTCCCTGGGATTCTCCAGGCAAGAGTACTGGAGTGGGTTGCCATTGCCTTCTCTAATGCATGAAAGTGAAAAGTGAAAGTGAAGTCGCTCAGTCGTGCCCGACTCTTAGCAACCCCATGGACTGCAGCCTACCAGGCTCCTCCGTTCATGGGATTTTCCAGGCAAGAGTACTGGAGTGGGCTGCCATTGCCTTCAAGGCACCTCCACTAGGAATACAGTAAAGAGCTTGGGCCAGGAGGTGTAGTGGGATCCTTGAGTGCAATTCCCTTCTGAGACTGCAGTTAGCTGGCTGTGCTCCATGACTGATATAGGGAGGGCAGCTTGCCCCTTGAATCTTCCCTGCCAGGAAAAGCCTTTGTAATTGTTTATAGTGGGGTCTGAAAGATCACACATGAGTTTCTGGCCAGGAGATAGACTCTGTATACATATAAATGCATACAAGCCAGACTGTAAGTATAAAAAATCTTTCAGAGAACATGGAGGATTCAGTTTTGGATATAATTTCCTTCACTTCCTGAGTCAGTCAGCCTAAGCTAAAATATAACAAACGAGTCCCCAAATCTCAGTAATTTGTAAAGATTGTGTGTTTGTGTGTGACTCAGTCGTGTCTGACTCTTTGCGACCCCATGGGCTGTAGCCCATCAGGCTTCTCAGTCCATGGAGTTCTTAGGCAAAAATACTGCAGTGGTTTGCCATGCTCTCCTCCAGGGTATCTTCCCTGGAGGAGAACCCAGGGACCAAATCCATGTCTCCTGCACTGCAGGCAGATTCTTTACTGCCTGAGCCATCAGGGAAGCTTTTTTTTTTTTTGTAAAAATTAACATTTCTTTTTCTTTCTCATACTGTGTATCCACTGTAGGATGCCTGAATCTCTGAGTCTCTGCCTCATGGTTCTTAGTTTGTTGGTTTGTTTCTGTGTTTATTCTGCAAAGTCGTTGAACTTATGGAAGAAGGAGTAAGGACATGAGAACTGCTGGAGCTTAAACATCTGCCTGGATAAATCACTCTGGCCAGGAATATGGCTATAAGACCAGGCAGCTCCCTTTCCTAGAGGCAAGGAGAGGTAGCTTTTGGCCATGAAAAACACATGTATCAATGCTGCTGCTGCTGCTAAGTCACTTCAGTCGTGTCCGACTCTGTGCGACCCCATAGACGGCAGCCCACCAGGCTCCTCCGTCCCTGGGATTCTCCAGGCAAGAACACTGGAGTGGGTTGCCATTTCCTTCTCCAAGGCATGAAAGTGAAAAGTGAAAGTGAAGTTGCTTAGTCGTGTCTGACTCAGCAACACCATGGACTGCAGCCTATCAGGCTCCTCCGTCCTTGGGATTCTCCAGGCAAGAGTAGTGGAGTGGGGTGTCATTGCCTTCTCCACATGTATTGATATGAGGGGGCAAATTGCCAAAGGAACTGTAGATTTGGAAAAATGTGAGTTAGGACCTTGTGAGTCTAGAGGCAGGTTATTTGACAAAAATCAGCAAATAATCTTTATCCATAAAATTATAGCTCTATACTAGGTGATTTCAAACATCTCTTTTAGGTCAATGCTTTTTTTCAAATCCTGTCATTTTATTTGTGAGTCTCTTGATATTCTTTATGGATAAGACTCATGGGGTTCAAGGACCCTGGTGAAATTGGGTCCTTTTATAACAAATAGCTGCAAAAAGAAGAGAAGCAAAAAGCAAAGGAGAAAAGGAAAGATATAAACATCTGAATGCAGAGTTCCAAAGAATAGCAAGAAGTGATAAGAAAGCCTTCTTCAGCGATCAATGCAAAGAAATAGAGGAAAACAACAGAATGGGAAAGACTAAGGATTTATTCAAGAAAATCAGAGATACCAAGGGAACATTTCATGCAGAGATGGGCTCGATAAAGGAAAGAAATGGTGTGGACCTAACGGAAGCAGAAGATATTAAGAAGAGTTGGCAAGAATACACACAACAACTGTACAAAAAAGAGCTTCACGACCCAGATAATCATGATGGTGTGATCACTGACCTAGAGCCAGACATCCTGGAATGTGAAGTCAAGTGGGCCTTAGAAAGCATCACTACGAATAAAGCTAGTGGAGGTGATGGAATTCCAGTGGAGCTATTCCAAATCCTGAAAGATGATGCTGTGAAAGTGCTGCACTCAATATGCCAGCAAATTTGGAAAACTCAGCAGTGGCCACAAGATTGGAAAAGGTCAGTTTTCATTTCAATTCCAAAGAAAGGCAATGCCAAAGAGTGCTCAAACTACCGCACAATTGCACTCATCTCACATGCTAGTAAAGTAATGCTCAAAATTCTCCAAGCCAGGCTTCAGCAATATGTGAACCATGAACTTCCTGATGTTCAAGCTGGATTTAGAAAAGGCAGAGAAAACAGAGATCAAATTGCCAACATCCGCTGGATCATCGAAAAAGCAAGAGAGTTCCAGAAAAACATCTATTTCTGCTTTATTGACTATGCCAAAGCCTTTGACTGTGTAGATCACAATAAACTGTGGAAAATTCTGAGAGAGATGGGCATACCAGACCACTTGATCTGCCTCTTGAGAAATCTGTATGCAGGTCAGGAAGCAACAGTTAGAACTGGTCATGGAACAACAGACTGGTTCCAAATAGGAAAAGGAGTACGTCAAGGCTGTATATTGTCACCATGTTTATTTAACTTATATGCAGAGTACATCATGAGAAATTCTGGACTGGAGGAAACACAAGCTGGAATCAAGATTGCTGGGAGAAATATCAATAACCTCAGATATGCAGATGATACCACCCTTATGGCAGAAAGTGTAGAGGAACTAAAAAGCCTCTTGATGAAAGTGAAAGTGGAGAGTGAAAAGGTTGGCTTAAAGCTCAACATTCAGAAAACGAAGATCATGGCATCTGGTCCCATCACTACATGGGAAATAGATGGAGAAACAGTGGAAACACTGTCAGACTTTTATTTTTCTGGGCTCCAAAATCACTGCAGATGGTGACTGCAGCCATGAATTTAAAAGACACTTACTCCTTGGAAGGAAAGTTATGACCAACCTAGATAGCATATTCAAAAGCAGAGACATCACTTTGCCAACAAAGGTTCGCCTAGTCAAGGCTATGGTCTTTCCTGTGGTCATGTATGGATGTGAGAGCTGGACTGTGAAGAAGGCTGAGCGCCGAAGAATTGATGCTTTTGAAGTGTGGTGTTGGAGAAGACTCTTGAGAGTCCCTTGGACTGCAAGGAGATCCAACCGGTCCATTCTGAAGGAGATCAGCCCTGGGATTTCTTTGGAAGGAATGATGCTAAAGCTGAAACTCCAGGATTTTGGCCACCTCATGCGAAGAGTTGACTCATTGGAGAAGACTCTGATGCTGGGAGGGATTGAGGGCAGGAGGAGAAGGGGACGACAGAGGATGAGGTGGCTGGATGGCATCACTGACTCGATGAATGTGAGTCTGAGTGACCTCCGAGAGCTGGTGATGGATAGGGAAGCCTGGCGTGCTGCAGTTCATGGGGTCACAAAGAGTCAGACACGACTGAGCGACTGATCTGATCTGATAACATTTAGATAAAGTTAAGGGTAAAACATAATAATATAACTTCCCTAGTAGCACAGATGGTAAAGAATGTGCCTGCAATGCAGAAGACCTGGGTTCCATCTCTGGTTTAGGAAGATCCCTTGGAGGAAGGCAAGGCAACCCACTCCATTATCCTTGCCTGGTCAGAGGAGCCTGGAAGGCTACAGTCCACGTGGCAACAAAGAGCTGGACATGACTGAGTGTCTAGAGCACAGCACAGCATAGTTAAAACAGTCACTCTGATAAATACTTTTTCACACAGAAGCCAAAGCCACAATTCTGTCAATCATATTGTGGATAAACTAGCACTGATTTTTACAGATACACTATTAACCTATTCACCACACCTACTAGTTTTTTTTTTCATTCTTTTTCTATATGGAAGTTTTGCTCTATTTGTTTAATATGTGTATCAAAGATATTAAATTTGGGAAACAAATACATAAACCTTCTTCATAATAAATTTTCTTTTAATTCATGCTTTGTATTTTAATATTACTAGTTATAATTTATGGCTTGAAACAGTTAATATTTTCATTTCTTCAAGCACATTTTAGTATGTTATTACCATAATATTTTATTTAGATAGAGCATACTCTATAACTTTTCAAGTCATCATGCTTATTTTTCAAGGGCTAACACTAACTTTTATTTCATTCTGCTTTGATTAATAGATATAGGAAAAACAATTACTGCTTTCAAAATAAGGGTACCAGTTCTTGACTTACATATTATAACCATGACTAGAAGTGTTTGTGCTTAATGAATCTTAAAAGAATGGAATACTTAAATTTTCAAATGATGTGGTCCATTATCATGACACTTAAAACGAACTGGCAATTAAAATGGTTAATAGAACATATGCCCACACTACTAGCACACAACAAACACGTTGGTATAAAATAAAAAGATTGTGGGTTTATGGTCATTTTAAAACTTGTAGTTAAAAATTTAACCAATATAGGTCATATTGAACTGATAATAAATATGACCTGTAAAACTTAATTATATGATGAAGTATTTGCTATCAGCCTCTTGAGAAACCTATATGAAGGTCAGGAAGCAACAGTTAGAACTGGACATGGAACAACAGACTGGTTCCAAATAGGAAAAGGAGTACGTCAAGGCTGTATATTGTCACCCTGCTTATTTAACTTCTATGCAGAGTACATCATGAGAAACGCTGGGCTGGAAGAAACACAAGCTGCAATCAAGATTGCGGGGAGAAATATCAATAATCTCAGATATGCAGATGACACCACCTTTATGGCAGAAAGTGAAGAGGAACTAAAAAGCCTCTTGATGAAAGTGAAAGAGGAGAGTGAAGAAGTTGGCTTAAAGCTCAACATTCAGAAAACAAAGATCATGGCATCTAGTCCCATCACTTCATGGGAAATAGATGGGTAAACAGTGGAAACAGTGTCAGACTTTATTTTTCTGAGCTCCAAAATAACTGCAGATGGTGACTGCAGCCATGAAATTAAAAGACACTTACTCCTTGGAAGGAAAGCTATGACCAACCTAGATAGCATATTCAAAAGCAGAGACATTACTTTGCCAACAAAGGTCTGTCTAGTCAAGGTTATGGTTTTTCCAGTGGTCATGTATGGATGTGAGATTTGGACTGTGAAGAAAGCTGAGCACCAAAGAATTGATGCTTTTGAACTGTGGTGTTGGAGAAGACTCTTGAGAGTCCCTTGGACTGCAAGGAGATCCAACCAGTCCATCCTAAACGAGATCAGTCCTGGGTGTTCATTGGAAGGAATGATGCTAAAGCTGAAACTCCAGTACTTTGGCCACCTCATGGGAAGAGTTGACTCATTGGAAAAGACTGTAATGCTGGGAGGGACTGAGGGCAGGAGGAGAAGGGGACGACAGAGGATGAGATGGCTGAATGACATCACCAACTCAATGGACGTGAGTTTGAGTGAACTCTGGGACTTGGTGATGGACAGGGAGGCCTGGAAGGCTTCCCTTGTAGCTCAGTCGGTAAAGAATTTGCCTGCAGTGCAGGAGACCAGGGTTCGATCCCTGAGTTGGCAAGATTCCGTGGAGAAGGAAATGGCAACCCACTCCAGTATCCTTGCCTGGAAAATCTCATGGACAGAAGAGCCTGGTGGGCTGCAGTCCATGGGGTTGCAAAGAGTCGGGTATGATTGAGTGACTAACACTTACTTACTTAATTAGGGAGGCCTGGCATGCAGCAAAAAATGGGGTCGCAAAGAGTCAGACACGACTGAGTGACTGAACTGAACTGATCTTATTTCCTTTGCTTATATCAAGGATGACTATTTATTGTCTTTTTTTAAAGCCAAATCAGTTGATTAGTGCTTCTTGAGGTGATCTGAGTAAGTCATCCTCATGATTTGATATCTCCCTCCTGCCTTTATAGCCTGGCTAAGCAGGCAAACACTGTCCCCATGAAGAGAATATTTGACTATAGACATTTACTGTGTTCTTGTCCAGGTACTGCCCATCTCTTGCACATACCATTATCCATTCTTCTCACTGAAGGATAGTTAGCATTATTTCTGGCTTAGGCTGCTAGTTTAGAGAGGTCAGCTCATTATCTCATAATGAATGCTGGCAGACAAGTTAAGAAATTAATGTCATTCAGTAAGTTATGGTGATAGGAAATGGGCAAGTAAATGAAATTATTTTTTTAGTGTTCCCAAGAGCACAGATCCTACAGAGCTTCAATTCTTTTAAAATGGAAGAGATATATGTGGATTTATAAAATGTCAATCATAGGTATAGTCTCCAATGAAATGGTTTGACTCTATATCCATTTTCTACATTAAAGAAATATTGAGATATTCAATATGCACAGGGGAGAAAAACTGTATATAAGATTAGAGTATTAGGACAAACCACTAATATAAAAAACAAAATGATACCTGAATGTTTGTTTTCTGTTTCAACTATTGTAAACATATAAAGCATTTCCACTTGAAAATACTGATTTTGGTAAATCAATATCTAAGTTTTACAAAGAAATATGCCAACTATATGACTAAACTTCTCACTTGAATCACTACTTAATATAATAAATGCCTATAAATCTATAATTATACTACTGAAATCAGGTGAAGCTTAAAATATGACTAGTCTATATTGAGATGTACTGCAAGCATAAAATATACACCAAATTTACAAGCATAATAAAAATATGTAAATTATCTCAATAATTTTTATATTGATCACATGTTGAAAGGATAACGTTTTAGGTATTTTGGATTAAACAAAATATGTTATTAGAATTAATTTTGGCTCTCTTTTCTATGTGACTGCTATGAAAATTTTACATTGCCTATAGGGTTTATATTTTGATTGGACCACTGTTCTAAGCAATACACCATATTATTAGCATATTGAGAACTACTTCTTTCCAGTCAAATCTCACATATGGTTCATATAATTCATGGCCTTTGTATTCAAAATGCTCTCATACAGCTAGAGCCATTAGTATGTGTTATCATAAAGGAAGAGAGAAATTAATCTTCCTCTATCATACAATTTCATAGCTGACACTGAAGGCTTTTTTGTGTGTAACTATCCCATGCATTAGGAATGTCTAGTGCAAAGCATAAATCTGCACAGAAGTACATTTTGTTATGATTTGTTTTGACATTCTCAATTACATTTTGGAACCCTTACCTACAATGTCCCAAGCAATCTTTCATCCAGCTGAATACATTTTGTTAAACTCAACCAAGGTATTGAACATGATTTATTTATTTAACTGTTAACTCTGGTTTCTTTGGCATAATCAAAAACTGAACTTGCACTGAAGATCTTTTGCTATCTTATTATTAAATAGTACAAAGCCATCAAAGACTCACTTTCAGAAACACTGGGATGTTGCGGTTCCTTCCTGTAGTAAATAGAGTATATGAAACTACTAATTTTTGTTCAGTAGGTATTTGTGTAAAAACTTGTCTTTTTATAAGCACTGGTGAAATGAATAATATAAACTCATCATTTTCAGTATCAATACCAGCTTTTGTCTAATACTTAAGCTAGGTCAAACCTTTGAACAAAATCAACTTTTTTTCTAAGTTCACTTGCCAAAATGTTTTCAAAAGCTAAACTTTTTCCATGCATCACTTTTATCACAAGAAAGAACAAGAACAACCAAACGTCAAACAATCTGCTTCTATTCTAAGAAGATTTCTATCTAGGTGATGTTTGTGGTACTCAAATATAGAATAACATTTCTGGAATATCAAGTAAAGTAGCTATGTGTCCTAAAAATCCATTGCATACAATTTTCAATCATAAATTATTTTTTAATCTCAGCCACAATAAAAATAAAATAAAAATGAAAGACATTCATGAGTAAAGAATGTGCTGTGACAGAGTGTGAAGTACTATTGCCTAACTGCATACAATGAACTCTCGGGCACTTAACTTATCCAGTATAAACCCAGTTAAATATTTTACAAGCTCCAAAGGAGACAGAAAAACTGATAGATAATTTTATAAAAATATTCTAGGTAAGGCAATGTTAAAATCTATTCATTTGTAAAATCCCATTCTCAAAAATCACACTTTTATACAGTATCAATTCTGTACTTTGAAGTTTAAGAATCAAGATAGACTGTGTAATAAGAAAATCTTTTTGTCACATCAGGAATTAGCTTCCTTACAAAATAATCCTGTTCACAAAATTAATTCTATGGAGATTATATTTTGAGTGTACCAATGAATTCCCAAAATCAATATTATTTTTAAGTCATAAAGGTTAACATAATGCTCAATTCAAAATATTCAAAATTTACAGTTGATGATAAGATACATATTCACACATCCTTTATTGGAAAAGATGTTTGCTTTTACTCTTCTTAATACAAAATGGGACATTTCTCATTTGCATGTGTGCTCAGTCACTCAGTCATATTCCGACTCTATGTAACTGTAGCCAGCCAGGCTCTTCTATTCATAGGATTTTCCAGGCAAGAATACTGGAGTGGGTTGCCATTTACTTCTCCAGGATATCTTCCTGACCCAGGAAGCAAACACTGCATCTCCTGCATTTGCAAGCAGATTCTTTACCACTGAGCCACCAGGAAAGTCTAACATGCCTCACTCCCCTTCGCTAATTCAGATATTTATCCACTCTCACAGGGCATAGAAAATAAAAGGTCTCCAAGACTGGAGGAGAAGCCATGGGTCCTCCTGGCTTATTCCCTGTTTAACAATTTGTTGTGGAAGTTAGCACACCTCCAGGCAGTTAGGAAGTTAGCTTTTTACTGAGTATTTACTGAGCACTGAGTAATACACTCACACCCTCTTATAAAAAACTGAGAACCCTACTTAGTAGAGCAGAAAGCACCTGGGGGCTGGAGAGGAAGCAAACAGAAACCAATTAGCTTAATAGGGCAAGATTTTTCTGGAAGATGCTGCCACTTGAGCCCCACTGTTCCGCTCTTCCCTTTACTATTTTGCTCTTTATCTGTTTTCCATGAAAGAAGTATGTCTAATTTCATTTTCAAAACCCTCTCTAAAAACCTCTTTTATTTCCTATTCTTCTAGAATTTTGACCAAATTTCAAAGTACAGTATTCATGTATTATTACATGCTATTAAAGTGTCCTTTTAAAGAAAACCAGAGCTTGATGGTAAAGTGGAAAAAAGAGATTTTATTTAAAAACTACAGCAAAAGGGGAAAAGTGCCCTCATTACACAACTGGGCTCAAGTCCAAATACAGAAAGGACAATTGGAGATTTATAGCCTAGGAGCAGTAATTGGAAGGCCCAGTGAATAGGAAGCTACTAAAAGAAGACATCAAGGTTCAGGGGATTCCTGCTAAACCCATTTGACAGAATTTTTGTCAATGTTGGGCTATGCAGTCCCAAAAAGGATGGAGGCCAAAGTGGAGTCCACATCAAGAGGAGGCCAGAAGAGCATAACTAAAGTATAATCAACCAGAGTGTCAGTAATTACGAGGTTCTCTGTAAATAACTACACTTACTGAGAAAAATAATGATTGTTTTACTTTTATTATTTTATACAAAATATTTATATATAATCTTGTGAATATTTCATACCATCTTGTTGCTTCTTCTCTTCTACTTTTAAGCATATGATTAATTCTGTCATCCTATTTCTGTCACGGATGACTGATTGGGCGTGCTTACTGAATGATACTTGAGGTGTTTCAGAGAATCTAAAAAGAATATTTCTCCTAACAATATACAGGAAACTGAAATAGAGAAATAGTTAATATTTAACATAGGACACATTAAAAAAAATACTGCTACAGAGGAACAGAGAATGAACTAAAGATGTGGAATAAAGTACTCTTACTGAAAAAATTCTTTTAAAGAAACTAATATAAAAAGTTTTGTGTTCTTTATAAAAAAGTGATAGATGCATAACAATTTAAGTAATAGATAACAAATTAAGTCCAGGAAAAGCTCCATTAAAATGAAAACCAAAGTGAATACATAACAAGTCAATCAGACTTTTGTTAAAAAGTGGAAGATTAGAAACTATAAAAAATAAAAGTAATAAGAAGCTAAAAATAAAACAACAGAAAATATAAAACAAAATATTAATAAAATTATAATTATTTTTAGCAGTTATAGAAGTAGATAACCTATAATTAAACATTTTAAATAAACTATAAACAAGAAATAATACTGTAAAATAATACAATTTTCTAATCTAAAGTAAGTCTAAGTCTGAAAATCAAGAGTGTTAACATATATTTGGGAAAACAGGTAGGAGATCTATACTGGATTATTGTTCTTGTTCAGTCACTTAGTCATGTCCGACTATTTGAGACACAACGGACCACAAAATGCCAGGCTTCCCTGTCTTTCACTACTCCTGAAGATTGCTCAACTCATGTCCATTGACTTGATGATGCCATCCAACTGACTCATCCTCTGTCATCCCCTTCTCCTCCTTCCTTCAATCTTTCCCAGCAACTGGGTTTTTACCAGTGAGTCAGCTCTTTGCATCAGTACTGGAGCTTCAGCTTTGGCATCAGACCTTCTAATGAATAATTAGGATGGATTTTGTTTTAAGATTGACTGGTTTGATCTCCATACTGTCCAAGGAACTCTCAAGAGTCTTCTCCAGTACCACAGTTCAGTTCAGTAGCTCAGTCGTGTCTGACTCTTTGCAACCCAATGAACTGCAGCACAACAGGCCTCCCTGTCCATCACCAACTCCCGGAGTGAACCCAAACTCACATCCATTGAGTCTGTTATGCCATCTAGCCATCTCATCCTCTGTTGTCCCCTTCTTCTCCTGCCCCCAATCCCTCCAAGCATCACGGTCTTTTCCAATGAGTCAACTCTTCGCATGAGGTGGCCAAAGTACTGCAGTTTCAGCTTTAGCATCAGTCCTTACAATGAACACTTAGGACTGATATCTTTTCAGATGGACTGGTTGGATCTGCTTGCAGTCCAAGGGACTCTCAAGAGTCTTCTCCAACACCACAGTTCAAAAGCATCAATTCTTTGGCACTCAGCTTTCTTCACAGCCCAACTCTCACATCCACACATGACTACTGGAAAATCCATAGCCATTGACTAAATGGACCTTTTTTGGCAAAGTAATGTCTCTGCTTTTGAATATGCTATCTATGTTGGTCATAACTTTCCTTCCAAGGAGTAAGAGTCTTTTAATTTCACGGCTGCAGTCAACATATGCAGTGATTTTGGAGCCCAGAAAAATAAAGTCTGACACTGTTTCCCCATCTGTTTCCCATGAAGTGATGGAACCAGATGCCCTTCGTTTTCTGAATGTTGAGCTTTAAGCCCACTTTTTCACTCTCCACTTTCACTTTCATCAAGAGGCTTTTTAGTTCCTCTTCACTTTCTGCCATAAGGGTGGTGTTATCTGCATATCTGAGGTTATTGATATTTCTCCCAGCAATCTTGATTCCAGCTTGTGCTTCATTCAGCCCCACGTTTCTCATGATGTACTCTGCATAGAAGTTAAATAAACAGGGTAACAATATACAGCCTTGACATACTCCTTTTCCTATTTGGAACCAGTCTGTTGTTCCATGTTCAGTTCTAATTGTTGCTTCCTGACATGAATACAGGTTTCTTAAGAGGCAGGTCAGGTGGTCTGGTATTCCCATCTCTTTCAGAATTTCCTACAGTTTATTGTGATCTACACAATCAAAGGCTTTGGCATAGTCAATAAAGCAGAAATAGATGTTTTTCTGGAACTTTTGCTATTTCCATGATCCAGCAGATGTTGGCAATTTGATCTCTGGTTCCTCTGCCTTTTCTAAAACCAGCTTGAACATCAGGAAGTTCATCGTTCACGTATTGCTGAAGCCTGGCTTGGAGAATTTTGAGCATTACTTTACTAGCGTGTGAGATGAGTGCAATTGTGTGGTAGTTTGAGCATTCTTTGGCATTGCCTTTCTTTGGGATTGGAATGAAAACTGACCTTTTCCAGTACCAAAGATCAGTGAAGTTCAGTTGCTCAGTCGTGTCTGACTCTTTGCAACCCCATGAATCCCAGCATGCCAGGCCTCCCTGTCCATCACCACTCCCAGAGTTGACTCAGACTCACGTCCATCGAGTCAGTGATGTGATCCAGCCATCTCATCCTCTGTCATACACTTCTACTCATGCCTCCAATCCCTTCCAGAATCAGAGTCTTTTCCAATGAGTCAGCTCTTTACAAACGGTGGCCAATGTACTGGAATTCAACTATATCATCATTCCTTTCAAAGAAATCCCAGGCCTGATCTCTTTCAGAATGGACTGGTGGGATCTCCTTGCAGTCCAAGGGACTCTCAAGAGTCTTTTCCAATACCACTGTTCAAAAGCATCAATTCTTCGGTGCTCAGCCTTCTTCACAGTCCAACTCTCACATCAATACATGACCACAGGAAAAACCATACCTTTGACTAGACGAACCTTTGTTGGCAAAGTAATGTCTCTGTGTTTCATATGTTATCTAGGTTGGTCATAACTTTCCTTCCAAGGAGTAAGCGTCTTTTAATTTCATGGCTGCAGTCACCATCTGCAGTGATTTTGGAGCCCAAAAAATAAAGTCTGACACTGTTTCTACTGTTTCCCCATCTATTTCCCATGAAGTGATGGGACCGGATGCCATGATCTTCATTTTCTGAATGTTGAGCTTTAAGCCAACTTTTTCACTCTCCACTTTCACTTTCATCAAGATGCTTTTTAGTTCCTCTTCACTTTCTGCCATAACGTTGGTGTCATCTTCATATCTGAGGTTATTGATATTTCTCCCGGCAATCTTGATTCCAGCTTGTACTTCTTCCAGCCCAGCGTTTCTCATGATGTACTCTGCAAACAAGTTAAATAAGCAGGATGACAATATACAGCCTTGATGTACTCCCTTTCCTATTTGGAAACAGTCTGTTGTTCCATGACCATTTCTAACTGTTGCTTCCTGACCTGCATACAAATTTCTCAAGAGGCAGGTCAGGTGGTCTGGTATTCCCATCTCTTTCAGAATTTTCCACAGTTTATTGTGATTCACACAGTCAAATGCTTTGGCATAGTCAATAAAGCAGAAATAGATGTTTTTCTGGAACTCTCTTGCTTTTTTCCATGATCCATCGGATGTTGGCAATTTGATCTCTGGTTCCTCTGCCTTTTCTAAAACCAGCTTGAACATCAGGAAGTTCAAGGTTCACATATTGCTGAAGCCTGGCTTGGAGAATTTTGAGCATTACTTTACTAGCATGTGAGATGAGTGCAATTGTGCGGTAGTTTGAGCCTTCTTTGGCATTGCCTTCCTTTGGGATTGGAATGAAAACTGACCTTTTTCAGTCCTGTGGCCACTGCTGTTTTCCAAATTTGCTGACATATTGAGTGCAGCACTTTAACAGCATCATCTTTCAGGACTTGGAATAGCTCAACTGGAATTCCATCACCTTCACTATCTTTGTTGATAGCAATGTTTTCTAAGGCCCACTTGACTTCACATTCCAGGATGTCTGGCTCTAGGTCAGTGATCACATCATCATGATTATCTGGGTGTGAAGATCTTTTTTGTACAGTTCTGTGTATTCTTGCCACCTCTTCTTAATATCTTCTGCTTCTGTTAGGTCCATACCATTTCTGTCCTTTATCGAGCCCATCTTTGCATGAAATGTTCCCTTGGTATCTCTAATTTTCTTGAAGAGATCTCTAGTCTTTCCCATTCTGTTGTTTTCCTTTGTTTCTTTGCATTAATCGCTGAAGAAGGCATTTTTTTTTATTATTTCTTCTTGCTATTCTTTGGAACTCTGCATTCAGATGCTTATATGGTTCCTTTTCTCCTTTGCTTTTTGCTTCTCTTCTTTTCACAGCTATTTGTAAGCCCTCCCCAGACAGCCAGTTTGCTTTTTTGCATTTCTTTTCTACAGGGACGGTCTTGATCCCTGTCTCCTGTACAATGTCATGAACCTCATTCCATAGTTCATCAGGCACTCTATCTATCAGATCTAGGCCCTTAAATCTATTTCTCACTTCCACTGTATAATCATAAGGGATTTGATTTAGGTCATACCTGAATGGTCTAGTGGTTTTCCCTACTTTCTTCAATTTCAGTCTGAATTTGGCAATAAGGAGTTCATGGTCTGAGCCACAGTCAACTCCTGGTCTTGTTTCTGCTGATTGTATAGAGCTTCTCCATCTTTGCCTGCAAAGAATATAATCAATCTGATTTCGATGTTGACCATCTGGTGATGTCCAGGTATAGAGTCTTCTCTTGTGTTGTTGGAAGAGGATGTTTGCTATGATCAGTGCATTTTCTAGGCAAAACTCTATTAGTCTTTGCCCTGCTTCATTCCGTATTCCAAGGTCAAATTTGCCTGTTATTCCAGGTGTTTCTTGACTTCCTACTTTTGCATTCCAGTCCCCTATAATGCAAAGGACATCTTTTTTGAGTGTTAGTTCTAAAAGGTCTTGTAGGTCTTCATAGAACCATTCAACTTCAGCTTCTTCAGTGTTACTGGTTGGGGCATAAACCTGGATTACTGTGACATGGAATGGTTTGCCTTGGAAATGAACAGAGATCGTTCTGTCGTTTTTGAGATGCATCCAAGTACTGCATTTTGGACTCTTTTGGTGACCATGATGGCTACCCCATTTCTTCTGGGGGATTCCTGCCTGCAGTGGTAGATATAATGGTCATCTGAGTTAAATTCACCCATTCCAGTCCATTTCAGTTCGCTGATTCCTAGAATGTTGACATTCACTCTTGCCATCTCTTATTTGACCACTTCCAATTTGCCTTGATTCATGGATCTGACATTCCAGGTTCAGAGTCAGTTATCTGGTGGACTGTGATTCCTTTTATGCACACGGTAATAGAAATAAGTCTTGTAACATTGATCTGCAATAGAGGCCTCCTTATTAAAATGGAAATGTTATCTACAGGTTCTAGCTAATCCAGGATCTGCTGAATTTTCACTTCGTGAGGCAATAGCTACATATCCTGTCACTGAGGTTAACCTGTACAAATCCCCTGAAATGCCTCTAACTTTTGCCCAGTAGGGACTAGAGGGAGGATATGTAGCACTCTCAAACCAAGAAAAGCAATAGTCTTTCTTTAGCAAGAGGGTAAGTGTGCAGTACAAGGGAGCCAGACAGTGGACAACCTATCGCCCTTAATCAAACACTCCAATTTCCATTGTAGGGAATGGGCCAAAGTGCCCAATTAACTGAACTGTGTGCACAGTAGTCCTGGAAATAGAGTATGACCTTGACAAACATTTTCCTAAAACTCATATTTTTACTGACATCTGCTTGGTGGCTAATGAGCTAAGTGCTAGGTTGAGACTTTGGCAGCATCAGAATTTGAAAATACAAGTCAGAAATATTTTGGTAAACTAATGTGAGAAAAAAGTGCTATATGGCTCTCATTCCACCTAAACTTTGGCTCACACAAGACACACAGGAGGGACGATACAAAGCCAAAGCTAACAAACTAACCAAACCAAAAAGCAGGTAAGCCTCCTGAAGGAGGGAAGGTTTCTAAATTTTGAGATAGGCCACCACACCTTTCTATTGGTGGGGACATGAGAAGTCAAGGCTTTAAGGGACCATGAGGTTATGAAAATGGGTTATAAATAGAAGATTCAATCCTGCAGAGAGATATTTACTCAAAATCATTAGAACTGTACCACACAACAGAAATACAGACTGGGGTTACTTCATGGGAGGAGAAAGAGCAGAGAAGGACCACATCAGAACTGGGAAATGAATTTCATTAGGGGTCTTCCTGGTAGGAGCCATTAAATATACTTCAGCAATGGTAGATACCTATAAAGCTTTTCTATTGGCTTACAAGTGTGTCAACCCCTGTTAATATTATTCAAGGGTTACCAAAGCAGCTTTACAGACTTTGAGGGTGCCATAAGTTATACAGTCATATAGTCAGATCAATATTTTCACCTCACCATAAAGTAAATGCAGTAGAGGACAGTATGAAATAACACAAATTAAGAAAAAAAAAATTCTATCTTGGACTTCCTTGGTGGTACAGTGCACAAGAATCCACCTGCCCATACAGGGAACAAAGGTTTAATCCCTGTTCCAGGAAGATCCCACATACAGCAGAGCAATAAGCCCATTCGCCACACTGAGCCTGCCCTCCTAGAGCCTGTACTCTGCAACAAGAGAAGCCACTGCAATGAGAAGCCCAAGCACTGCCTCTAGACAGTAGACCCCACTCTCCACAAACAGAGAAAGCCCACATGCACCAACAAAGGCTGAGCACAACCAAAAATAAAATAAATAAATCTATCCTATTATACTACAGTAATATGTGTCAAAGAAAAATATCAGATCAGATCACTCAGTCGTGTCCGACTCTTTGTGACCCCATGAATTGCAGCATGCCAGGCCTCCCTAAACTTTTAAAACAAGAGCTATTAAGAGACATTGGAGGTCATTGGCTACCCCAAATAATAAAAAATATTACTTATATATCTGATTACATTAATCACACATATATACCCATGTCATAACTACATGACATTTACATGGACAATGAATAAGGAGACTATAACTTGGTGGTGTTTATACACACACCAATGTGTCCAACAACCATTTTCACAGACATGGGAACCCTGACATTGCTGCTTATAGCAAAGAAAAGACCATCTGTTACATTCACCTTTCCTTTTCATCTCACAGAAAATCCAAGCCACTTCCCCCTTGTTCCTGAAGAGAACCTGCTGTGGACCATCAACTGTGAGATCATCCTTAGCATCCTCTCCTCATCAAGTATAAGCTAAACAAAGCACCTTGACATAATTCAGAGAGAGAGTAATCCTTACCTGTTGCCCAGGTACTTGGCTCAACTAGGAACACTGTAATAAACCTGGACCCACTCCTAATACCCAGGAAATAAAAGTAATCAGCCCTGCACTGTGAACAGCATTTTCGCAATACCCAAGGGACAACTGGACCCTCTACTGAGGAGACAACTGGCCCCTCTACTGCTGGCCACAGATGATCCCTGATGCTAACTCCTGCTCTGCAACTGTGCCCCTTTCTTACCTGAAAAGCCCTCACCCTCACCAGTGCTGACTATACATCTGTTGGTGTATCACTTTAGTCCTGGTAATTTAATCCTGCTGCTGACAAGGTATGTCTGGAAACAACATACTACAGGCACACTACATAGATCAGACCAGAGACAATGGGAACCATGCTATTGGCTAATCTGATCAATCCTACTAATGACCACCTACATCAATGTTGAGGCTAGCATACTCCTCCCTGTGTTTACCAATACAATCAACCCTTCTTCCCACAAAGCCAGTCTCTCAGACATAGTCTGTGTCTCCTAAATGCCTTCTAAATTCAATCAGCCAACATTTATTTCATATCAGACATAACTCACCATTATTAGTAATCGGTACCATCAAATATGAGAGTTGGACTATAAAGAAAGCTGAGCCCCAGTTCAAAAGAATTGATGCTTTTGAACTGTGGTGTTAGACAAGACTCTTGAGCATCCCATGGACTGCAAGGAGATCCGGCCAGTCCATCCTAAAGGAGATCAGTCCTGGGTGTTCATTGGAAGGACTGATGTTGAAGCTGAAACTCCAATACTTTGGCCACCTGATGCAAAGAGCTGACTCATCTGAAAAGACCCTGATGCTGGGAAAGATTGAGGACAGGAGGAGAAGGGGACAAGAGAGGATGAAATGGTTGGATGGCATCACTGACTCAATGGACATGGGTTTGGGTGGACTCCAGGAGTTGGTGATGGACAGGGAGGCTTGGAGTGCTGCGGTTCATGGGGTTGCAAAGAGTTGGACATGACAGTGACTGAACTGAACTGAACCATCAAATAAATAGAAAAAAGGTCAGTACATATCAATATTCATTTAAGTAATGCCCAGAGATAGTATGTAACTAATATAAGAATCAGATGCTCACAACTGGTGCAATCAAATAAAAACTCCAATCCAAAGTTAATACCAACAAACATTAAGGATTATAAAGTTACAGTTCTTCCAAATCCCTGAGATGATGATAAATATAAATCCTGCTGACACCATTATAAATACTAGCATCTTTTCCTATTAATTATACTGAAAGCCTCAATTACTGAAGTGGGAAGACATTGCACTAACCAAGTGGCCATGGGCATTCTACCATGGACATCTTCCCTGGCCACTAATCAATATATACAAGGAAAGCAATGTCTAAAACATAATATTACCTGGGCCAGGGCATGTCTAAAAAATTCAGGAACTACCACCATCTAGGGAATTCTTCCTTAGCCTAACCTCACAATACTAACTACAAGCTTCACACAATACTCAAAGCAAGCAGGTTCTACAAGAAGTGTAACATTGTCTGCCTATAGTAAATCATTATAGCTCTTGGGTGTTACAGCAAAGACAATTCTCATGAGAAATATATTTTGACCACACTGGGAAATCTGACTGTTTGCTTCTTGGGAATTTCTTCACTCAAACTGACAGCTACTTGCTTACAGCTATTGCAAAATTTGCTAGGTTTACCAAAACCACCATTAAGAGCTCAGGAAATAAATGGACAAAACTGCCACCATCATCTTCTGGGGGATCCTTAAAAAATGTACAGGCTCTGATCTTACCGGAGATGGAGACAATAATGAAAAATCGAGAGGCAAAGCTAACCTCAGTGGAAATGTACTGGTGTAGTCACTGTGCCATCCCCCAAGAGGCTGCCCTCAGGCTACCACAGCTGTACAACTGCGGCCCAGAAAGGTTTCCCCTAGTATGAAAAGACGGGGCAAGTCCACCTCTACTGGAACAGAGAAATATTATGATAAACAGGTACAGAAATGGGCCAAATGTATAATACAATTAATATCTATTTTGTAATAACATGACCTACTTTGACAATCCTATACGTGAATGCCCCATAGATTAGGATCTACCATGGTGTGCATGTAAATTAACAAAATAAACACAGAAAGTAAATATTAATGACTTATTTTTCTGAGTATAATGACTTTCCTTGGTAATAATGTTTCACTGGTAGTAGAAAGAGGCTTTAGCCAAAAACAGGTTTTTCAATCATGGCACTGTTGATATTTTGGGCCAAATATTTCTTTTCTATTATCTAGGAGCTTCCCACTCCAGTACTCTTGCCTGGAAAATCCCATGGATGGAGGGGCCTGGTAGGCTGCAGTCCATGGGGTCGCTAGGAGTCAGATACGACTGAGCGACTTTACTTTCCGTTTTCACTTTCATGCATTAGAGAAGGAAATGGCAACCAACTCCAGTGTTCTTGCCTGGAGAATCCCAGGGAGGGGGAGCCTGGTGGGCTGCCATCTATGGGGTTGCACAGATTCGGATACGACTGAGGCGACTTAGCAGCAGCAGCAGGAGCTTCCCTGTGCCTTGCAGGATGTTAACAGCTTCACTGGTCTCCATGCAGTAGATGCAACTAGTGGCCCTCTCCTGGTTATGGCAATCAAAAACATCTCCAGAACTGCCACGTTTCTCCAGATTTGCTATGAAGCAAGTCCTACCCCTCCACTGGCCTAGAGAAAAATGCTGTAGCTTTTTACTCTGGTTTTCCTACCCCCACACTTAGCTCTTCTATTTCTATTCCCTGATATCTTATCCACATGCCAGATTATTTTCAGTTCAGTCCAGTTGCTGAGTTGTGTCCGACTCTTTGCAACCACACGAATCGCAGCATGCCAGGCCTCCCTGTCCATCACCAATTCCCGGAGTTCACTAAGACTCATGTCCATCGAGTTGGTGACGCCATCCAGCCATCTCATCCTCTGTCGTCCCCTTCTCCTCCTGCCCCCAATCCCTCCCAGCATCAGGGTCTTTTCCAATGAGTCAACTCTTCGCATGAGGTGGCCAAAGTACTGGAGTTTCAGCTTTAGCATCATTCCTTCCAATGAACACCCAGGACTGATCTCCTTTAGGATGGACTAGTTGGACCTCCTTGCAGTCCAAGGGACCCTCAAGAGTCTTCTCCAACACCACAGTTCAAAAGCATCAATTCTTCAGTGCTCAGCTTTCTTCACAGTCCAACTCTCACATCCATACATGACCACTGGAAAAACCATAGCCTTGACTAGACAGACCTTTGTTGGTAGAGTAATGTCTCTGCTGTTGAATATGCTATCCAGGTTGGTCATAACTTTCCTTCCAAGGAGTAAACATCTTTTAATTTCATGGCTGCAATCACCACCTGCAGTGATATTAGAGCCCAAAAAAATAAAGTTTCCACCATTTCCCCGTCTATGGGAGCAGTAAATATGATCCTTTTAACTGCCAAAATTTCTGCTCTAACACAATAAATTTAATATTAAAATATTAGTCTATTCTCCTTTATATGTTTGAAACTTAATTTTTCATGATTTTCACATATTTTTTATTGTGTTTATTTTAAAGCAGTAGGAAACATTTGCACTTCTGTGATTTCCATACCATATTTTCCCAGAAATCTATTTTCAAAGGAAAAAATGTAGGAACTATTTTATAAGATGCTTTTTAGCCAGTAAAATATCTGACTTAGTCCACATTGCAGATTAAAAAAATATTCTTTCAAAGTGCAAACATAACTGGGAGATTTAAAATACTGTCATTGATGCAATTCATTGGTGAGTAATGAAATGACTGCTTTAGAATATAACTTGAAGGATTAAAATACTGTCATTGAATTTTTATGGATGTCATTAATCATCAGCTTTCTTCCTCTGCTTTCACTTAAGATAACTGAGGTTTAAAATACATTTTACAGAGAATACTCTTTTCTTTAACAATCAGAAGAAAATAGTTACTTTGAAATAATGATTCCAGATTTAGGTTGGCTGATGCCTTCTTGGGCTGTGTTGCTATGAACATGTCTAGTACTGGGGGGTTGGAGAAGTGCCTCGTTTCCTGCTCCTGGCAAAAGTATATATTACAATGAGAAAGACCAAGAAAAATGTTATACGAGACCTCTGAAGAGAAGATTCATCTACTTAAAAATTTCCCCAAGGCAAAACACAGATGGAATTACATGCTATTTTATATATCTCTATTGACTCAAGTTTGCTCTTCTGCTTGCCTGTTCTAAAAAATATATTCTAGATTCTATAAATACAGAGCATATATTGACTGCACATTTAGATAACTTTTAATTCTTCCCTTTTTGTCTGAAATATCACACTATTTGTTACTGTGATAATGTAAACTTAAACCCTATTTTAAAGGTAAAGGCAGAGCAACCACAGAAAGCTCTCTATGCTTATGTGAATCTCTGATTAACAATAGTTAATCATGCTAAGACACATCAGGTGATTTCTTCTTGAAAAAGTGTGTCCAGTTGCTTCACATGTGAAAGGGGAGGCTAGAAGAAAAGTCAATTTACCTGGACAAGTTGAGCAAGAGATTATTAGGCACCTGGGTTTTCTGTACATGTGCGTGCATGCTCAGTTCTGTCCAACTCTCTGTGACTGCATGGACTGTGGTCTGCCAGGCTCTTCTGTCCATAGGATTTCCCAGGCAAGAATACTGAAGTGGGTTGCCATTCCCTTCTCCAGGAGATCTTCCCAACTCAGGGATCCAAACCCACATCTCCTGCATCTCCTGCAATGCAGGCAGATTCTTTACCACTGAGCCACCAGGGAAGCCCACAGTTTCTAGCAAAAGCAGTATCAGGAATTCATGTTGCTGTCTGGCAGAAACCAACACAATTCTGTAAATTAATTATCCTTCAACTAAAAAATAAATAAATTTAAATTTAAAAAATATTTTTAAAAGAATTGTTAAGAGCAGGCTCTAATGGAACATTGGAAAATTAAAGAAATATATATCCAAAACCAAATTATTTAATACTAGGGAAGAGCCAGTATAATGTCTCCAGAAAGTTACAATGAGAAATATTGTCTGTTGATTTATTTCTTCTAATAAGGACTTTCTTTCTTGATCTTTTATCCTCTGTCATAGACTGGGTTTCCTAGAAGGGAGCCTAAAACAGGGGTTCAGCAGCATGCGATTAACTGAGAGTGCTCATCTGGAGAACCTGTAAGATAGTGAAGCCAGATGGGAAAGGAGAAGGGAACAAGAAAGGATGTGTTCTCCACTATAGTCCTGCAGTGTAGTTTATGTTCCGTACTGATTCTCAGGGAGAGGGCTCTGGAGCATAAACCATATTGCAGAGTTACCTACTTTCAGACAACGGGAACAATGTCCACCCCAACTCAGAGCCATTGGTAAAGAGTCATCCAAGTGCAATTATTTGGAGGAAAGCAGCAACTCTGACACCGAGGAATCTAAATTGGGACAATGATACTAAGATTGCTTCCCTAGTGTCTCAGATAATTAAGAATCCACCTACAATTCAGGACACCTGGGTTCGAACCCTGGGTTGAGAAGAGCTTCCCTGTGTTGGGAAGATCTCCTGGAGGACGGCATGGCAACCCGTTCCAGTATTCTTGCCTGGAGATTCCCATGGACAGAGGAAACTGACAGGCTACATACAGTCCATGGGGTCGCAAAGAGTTGGACAAAACTGAGCAACTAAGACTTCAATGCTATTTGGATCTTCACAGTACAGGTACCAGGCTTAAGAGTAAGTAAACCCTCAGCTGATTCCAACTGACTTCTAAATTGACCTGGTCTTCTAGACACCCCATCTGACACCATGCCAAGCAAAGGCAAGCTATAACTGCAGAGCCATGCTTGAGCTGAAGACTTGTCAGAAAAAATAAATGTGATCATTGTTTTAAGCTACTAAAATTTGAGGCTGCTTTGTAATGAAATGACAGGAGCCAGAATACACAGGTTTTAAAGTTAGCTGAAATCTCATTTCACTCATGATAGCTATCTAATAACTTTCAACATGTAACTGAAATCCTCCATGCTCTAGAATTAGTATATCCCTCAAAGGGTTCGAGATACAGTACACAGTAAGTCTTTGACCAGTATTTGAATCTATATTGAATAATGAAGTTCCTCAGTCTACCTGAAGGTCCTCTGAACTAACAGATATGTTCTTACTCCTATATCCTTGGTTTTTCACATGATAACCTATATACAATTCCCTTCAATTAAATGCTAAGTTTCAGGAATTTCCCTGGTGGTGCAGTAGATAAGAATCCGCTTGCCAATGCAGGGGACATGGGTTTGCTCCCTGATCCAGGAAGATTCCACATGCCTCAGAGCATGCTCTGCAACTCCTAAGCCTCTTCTCTAGAGCCTGAAGGCTGCATCTACTGAAGCCTGAGTGCCTACAGATGTTCACAAAGAGAGAAGCCACCACAATGAAAAGCTCAAGTACAACAGGGAAGAGTAGTTCTAGCTTGCCACAACTAGAGAAAGCCTGAACACAGCAGTGAAGACCCAGCACAGACAAAAAAATAAAAAAAATTTAAGTGCTAACTTTTAAACAGTGACAGAAACATTGAAATGTAATTTATGTACAATCTCACTTGGCAGCTAACTTTTTTTAAGTAGCATTACCTAGTAGCGAGTTAGTATTTTTCATGGGATTTTATCTGTAACTGTATCCACAGGAATTTTACGCAATTAACTGTTATCAGGCTTATATTTTGTAAGACTCCCTGCTAAAATTTTATGCCTATTATTTCACATGACCTCACAAAATATCTATCATGAATAATGAGGAACCCATTTCAATAAGGGAATAGAGGCTACAGTTAAAATAGCCTCAGCAAGAGACAATGTTATACAACAAATTGGCAGTTCTAAATAAGATCTCTTTTGTAAACTAACGAAGTCATTCTAAAGTTTAGGCTTCCCTGGTGGTGGCGGTGGTTTAGTCAATAAGTCATATCTGACTCTTGTGACCCCATGGACTGTGTAGCCTACCAGACTCCTCTGTTCATGGGATTTCCCAGGCAAGAATATTGGAATGAACTGCCATTTCCTTCTCTGGGGGATCTTCCTAACCCAAAATCCAAGTCTCCTGCATTGCAGGCAGATTCTTTACCACTGAGCTACCTTGGAAGACCTTAGGACTTCCTACAGAGTTGTAAATTCAGAATCCAAGACCAGGTGTCCGCTGTGTCAGGCATTACCTCTTAATTAACTGCAAATGTTAAGTTTTTTCTTCCTATTAACCTTTATTGGAAGGATCATTAGATACCAAACTTAAAAAAGAATAATTACAGAATGCTGCAAGTGTGCTGAGTCTCTTCAGTCATGTCTTACTCTTTGCAACCCCATGGACTATAGCCTGACAAGCTCCTCTGTCTATGAGATGCTCCAGGCAAGTATACTAGAGTGGGTTGCCATGTCCTCCTCCAGGAGATCTTCCTGACCCAGGGATCAAACCCATGGATCTTATGTCTCCTGTACAGGCAGGCAGGCTCTTTACCACTAGTGCCATGGGAGAAGCCACCACAAAATGGTTCAGTTTAGTTGCTCAGTCATATCCAACTCTTTGCGAGCCCATCGACTGCAGGATGCCAGGCTTCCCCTATCCATCACTAACTCCCAGAGCTTGCTCAAACTGATGTCCATTGAGTCAGTGATGCCATCCAATCATCTCATCCTATATGGTCCCCTTCTTCCCCTGCCTTCAATCTTTCCCAGCATCACGGTCTTTTCCAATGAGTAAGTTCTTCACATCAGGTGACCAAAGCATTGGAGTTTCAGCTTCAGCATCAGTCCTTCCAATGAATATTCAGGACTGATTTCCTGTATGACTGACTGGTTGGATCTCTTTGCTGTCCAAGGGGACAAAGACATTCTGTACCACTCCTAGGGTAAGGTATAACTGGAGATACAATTTCCACTGAACATAAAGAATCTTCCAGCAATCACTGCTGTACAACACTGCAACAAACTGTTTCTAAAAGAAACAACTTCAGAAAATTTAAAGTTTTATGAGACATTCTTCTGAAATCCACTGACTATATTATCTTCTTTCTGTCTCAGGATATGTAATTCCCACCAATTTTTGATTAATGGGAGGTTTATACCAACAATTAGAGGAACAGTATATCCCTGATTCTTTGAATCATTTAATACTATTTTAGTTTACACCATTAACATTACACATAATACACATATGTATAAGCCCTCTGTATATCAATGCATGTCAAAAAATAATAAAAATATATCTGCCCTTCCTGTCCAATACTGTGATATGTGTATGCATTTGTTACTCTATAATGAACTAGGAAACTCTGCCATTTTTTTTTTTTTAAGTTAGCTTAAATCTCAGTATTTCATTAGAAAGTATATCCACACATTCTATTTAAATAAAAAACAAAACAAACCTCTAAGACCTGCCAACTCTGCGTTCGACCCTTTTACCATTGAAGAGACCTGGCCAATAGTTTCAGAGGCAGCCAATAAAGATCACTTCCAGGCTGACACCTGTAATAATTCTCTAGGTTTTAGTTCAAAGACAAGTTTATCAGCTTGCTTTGCCATCCTTGAAAATAGGCCATTAAAGTGAAAAATCTGAAGAACCTTTATAGCCCCACTCCCCTCAACCACCTTTATACTAATATTAATCTTGTCTTAATTCAATGCCATCTTAAACTTATCTTGTATATGATTCGTTCACAAAATTGCAGTGCTTTCTAGACTGCTAAGGGATCCACAAATCAGTGTCCAGACTCAAGAAATTGAGTCCATTTTGTGTCAAAATAAAATCTGGAGAAATCCAAGCTAGGGGATACCCCATGAGATGTACATATCTCAGAAGTATAGTAGTTATCTACTACTTCATGGACTTTTGTACAGTACTGCTAGACATAATAAATTCAGATAAAAGGCAGCCAGATACAACATTCCTAGAGAACTGCCCACAGAACTCCTGTATCTATAGTGCGTCAGCTGAGCATGAGTTCAGTTCAGTTCAGTTGCTCAGTCGTGTCCGACTCTTTGCGACCCGTGAATCGCAGCACACCAGGTCTCCCTGTCCATCACCAACTCCCAGAATTCACTCAAACTCACTGAGCATACAAGTAGGCTATTAGGCACGCTCTCTACACTGCTGGCTCAGATGGTAAAGCATCTGCCTATAATGCAGGAGACCCGGGTTCCATCCCTGGGCTGAGAAGATCCCCTGGAGAAGGAAATGGCAACCTACTCCAGTATTCTTGCCTGGAAAATTCCATGGACTGGTAGGCTACAGTCCATGAGGTCGCAAAGAGTCAAACACGACTGAGCGACTTCACTTCACTTCACTACAACTATGAGTTAAGTGCCTACAGAACTGTAGATGAATGGATGGTGGGTTTATGAGCACCTGGATGCATTGTACAAGGTGTTGCAATATTAGAAGAGTAATGATGAGCCTTAAAAAACTGTGACGTGTTTTTAATGCTACACAACATAAAAAAAGTATCAGAATAAGTCAATGGAGAGCCAGAGAGGCTAACCATTTTCTAATACTCAGGAGTGTTCTTTAAAACCTTTGGCATAATTCCATTCATTGTGATTGTGTGTGTGTGTCCATGCTAAGTCACTTCAGTCATCTCTAACTCTCTAACCCATAGACTATAGCCCACCAGGCTCACCTGTCCATGGGATTCTCCAGGCAAAAATACTGGAAGTGGGTTGCCATTTCCTTCTCCAGAGGGTCTTCCAGACCCAGGGATGGAACCTGCATCTCTTATATCTCCTGCATTGGCAGGCAGGTTCTTTACCACTAGCACTACCTGGGAAGTCCCTCATTGTGGGTGACTGACAACTACTTGAATCATGCACCTTTGGAATCTTTAGAAATTTTTACTAGGAAAGGGGACATTTGGAAAGTGGGATTCTAATTTCATATCTAAGAGTGCTTCCAAAATATTTACTATTTAGTTTATCTCTATGAGGTTCACTTTCTTTATATATCAGATTAGAAGGATAATCAAGATGATCTTTACTGTGCTTCCATTGCTATTAACCATGAGTGTGCACATGTGTGTGTACACAAATATACTACCCTATGGTTAGCCTATAAAATATTTCAAAAAAAGAAAACTAAGTAAATTTCATTTTATTAAAGGTATCAAATATATTTGAAGAAATGGCAAGAATTAAACTAGAATTAACTAGGATTATGGTTTTTCCAATAGTAATGTATGGATGTGAGAGCTGGACAATAAAAAAGGCTGAGAGCTGAAGAACTGATGCCTTTGAACTATGGTACTGGAGAGGACTCCTGAAAGTCCCTTGGACAGAAAGGAAATCAAATCAGTCAATCCTAAAGGTAACCAATGCTGAATATTCAATGGAAGGATTGATGCTGAAGCTAAAGCTCCAATACTTTGGCCACCTGATGCAAAGAGCCAACTCAAAGGAAAAGACCCTGATGCTGGGAAAGATTGAAGGCCAGGGTAGAAGGAGAAAACAGAGGATGAGACGGATGGATGGCATCACCAAGTCAATGGACATGAGTTTGGGCAAACTCTGGGAGATGAGAAGGACAGGGAAGCCTGGTGTGCTGTAGTCCATGGGGTCACAAAGAGTAGGATATGACTGAGCAACTGAACAACAGCAACTATAATCAAATCCTAGTTGAAAAATAATTGAAAAAATGACCTGAAAAGTTGAGCCAAGTTAACAAGGGAAGAAAGACAGCTTGCTATCTGTTACACTGATACCGTCTTTGATACAATGGGATAAGAGAAACTAAAACATTTAAAAAGTGTGTCTTGTAGATTGTCATTGTTCCTTGTTTAAGAATAAACGAGGTTATGAATGACTGTCTAGGACATACGATTTTCAGGGAAAAAAGAATGAATATCGAATTTGGTGACTCATTCTTATTTTAGATTAAATTTATACTAAAAATCAAATGAAGAAGTGAACATTAAATGCTTATTTTATTTTCAACTAGGTTTTCCCATTATGTTTGGTCATGGATCAGAAATGTTTTATCTTAGTGACTTTGTCTACTACCTGCATAATACAGATTAAAGTGTTATTTGCTTTGATCATGATTTTGCAAAGTTAAATGCATGTACATAAATTACTAACTCAGACTAATATTAACACTAAATAATTACTAACTTATAAATATATAGTAGAACAGACATGTAGGAAAGAAAAAGAGGAAACAAACTAGATGTTTTTCTTTTAAAATCTTATTCTCAAATATAATTTCTCCAAAAATAATGAAAAAATTGTATATGTACATGTAAATATGCTAGTGAATATAAGTACAATTTTATAGAATGTTCTATATAACCATGTAGAGCATGAGCAACAACAGAAGTTTCTATGCACTATTTCTATCAATCATCATGGATGCTGAAATGTCCACCACTAGACTTGAGTTACCAGATCCTTGACTGCCTGAGGATCTGCGGAGCTGCATGTCCACAGCTAACTCAGTGAATGAGTTGGAGTAACTGTAGTTTGGCCTAATTTGTGGCAATCCTAGATTTCCACATTTTGGACATAATAGTTGAATGATGACAATATTAGAAATATTATAAGTATTTTCTTTCCTCCAGATGCAGGGCTTTCTTAAGTAAAGCAAATAAATAGCCAAACAAACTTTAAATAGAGAATTAAGCTTAACATATGTTTGATAAAAAAATATTTCCTATTTATGAATGAGAATCTTAAACTCAGTCTTTAAAGGTCAGAGAAAGAACAGACTATCTCAGATTCCAGGCTCTGATCACCAAATAAAGTATGCCTCTAAGTGCCTAAATTAGTATTCTTGGAAACATCTGTATGGCAAGTGCTCTTACATACTACTCTATATGCATTGAAGAATTTGTATTATTTACACTCACCTATTTAATACTGTTTTCAAAGTAGCAAACAGCACATTTTTGAATAGAAAACTATAGATTCTCACTGTTAGGGAGACTGCTTGATATCTGTGTGAAAGGTGAACTTGAATATTCCAAGTGACTAACACATAGTTATACCAGGTTGGTAGGAAGAAAATTTCCTCTTTTAGGCAATCTTATTAGTCTAAAACTGCAGAAAAAATAAGACAAGATTTTTATTCTTGAACATTTATGCTACACCAAATAACAACTAAGTGTGTTTTAATTTATGAGAATATATTATACGCAAGGGTTCTGTTGGCTGTATAAGCTGTTTGTTTTATTATAACAACCTTTTGTGGAATTACAGTTCTATAATTTAAAATAATTTGTTAAGTATTCGGTATCATTCATCATTCAAGACTATTTCAATTGTGACCATTATCTAGATGGACAGATGGGAGAGGAGAGATGGAATTTAGAATCAAAACCCTATTAAATTCTTAGGATCATAAGTGTTTTCAGAGGAGCAAAAGAGAAGCCCAAACATTTAAAAATGGCACATATGAATTACCTATAATTCATTCCTTGTTTGTGGGCTGTGTCCTGTACAAATAGGAGTCATCTTAGAGTCATGTCTCTGTGAGACCTGTTTTTTCCCTATAAAATGAGTAGGTTGACTTTATGATACCCAAGATCTATTCTAGTCTTGACATCTTGTCTAGAATTCAGATATGCAATCCAAAAAGCAAACAGGATTTCTACACGGATAATAAAATCTGGCCTACGTGCATATGCATGTGAAAATACCTGATATGTCAAAAAACAAAAGCACAAAAAGACTCTTAGAGTCCTCTTTCCAGAGCTATCTCTTAAAGGAGGGGGATAAGTATGAATCATCAAACACACAATCTTTCCCAAAATCCTGAACCTAATTCCCCAAAGTAATTTCTTCACCTGCACAGCCCTTTCTGAGGAGAGTTATTTAACTGGATGGACACAGCCTGTTCCTTTTTTTCATGGAAGTTATAGATCTCTATCTTGTTAGCCAAAACTTTGGTGTGTGCATGAAGAACAGTGTGCTTTTTTCTTGACAAACACAGTACATGAAAAACTTTCCCACTATCAGCTAAAATGAAAAGACAAAACATCAAAAACCAAAAAGAACAAATACATATACTCCTCTCAATCTTAAAATTTCAATTTTTTTAGATACAAACTAAAGACTGTTCAAAATAAACAATCTCCAGGTAAAAATACAAATGCTATGAATAAATACAAAAGATATACTTAGAAAGTCTAACATTTCTTATATTTATATTTGACAGGTTTTATCACTAAAAGTTTTTTGGAGTATTTTAATTAAGATAAGCCTTGAGAAACCCATATGCAGGTCAGGAAGCAACAGTTAGAACTGGACATGGAACAACAGACTGGTTCCAAATAGGAAAAGGAGTACGTCAAGGCTGTATATTGTCACCCTGCTTATTTAACTTATATGCAGAGTACATCATGAGAAACGCTGAGCTGGAAGAAACACAAGCTGGAATCAAGATTGCCAGGAGAAGTAACTTTAGATATGCAGATGACACCACTCTTATGGCAGAAAGTGAGGAGGAACTAAAAAGCCTCTTGATGAAAGTGAAAGAGGAGGTGAAAAAGTGGGCTTAAAGCCCAACGTTCAGAAAACGAAGATCATGGCATCCGGTCCCATCACTTCATGGGAAATAGATGGGGAAACAGTGGGAACAGTGTCAGACTTTATTTGTTTGGGCTCCAAAATCACTGCAAATGGTGATCGCAGCCATGAAATTAAAAGACGCTTACTCCTTGGAAGGAAAGTTATGACCAACCTAGATAGCATATTCAAAAGCAGAGAAATTACTTTGCCAACAAAGGTCCATCTAGTCAAGGCTATGGTTTTTCCAGTAGTCATGTATGGATGTGAGAGTTGGACTGTGAAGAAAGCTGAGCACTGAAAAATTGATGCTTTTGAACTATGGTGTTGGAGAAGACTCTTGAGAGTCCCTTGGACTGCAAGGAGACCCAACCAGTCCATTCTGAAGGAGATCAGTCCTGGGTGTCCATTGGAAGGAATGATGCTAAAGCTGAAACTCCAATACTTTGGCCACTTCATGCAAAGAGCTGACTCATTGGAAAAGACCCTGACGCTGGGAGGGATTGGGGGCAGGAGGAGAAGGGGACGACAGAGAATGAGATGGCTGAATGGCATCACTGACTCAATGGACATGAGTTTGAGTGAACTCCAGGAGTTGGTGATGGACAGAGAGGCCTGGCGTGCTGCGATTCATGGGGTCGCAAAGAGTCGGACATGACTGAGCGACTGATCTGATCTGATCTGATATATTACAGACAGAAATTCTTTAAGTACTTCTTCAGTAAAGAAGTACTGAGCATCCCTTTAATTTTGGTAATATATTTCTTTTAGTTTTTCTTTTTGCAGGTAAAAAAAAAAAATAAGGAGCTTTTGCACTGTGTGTTATACGAATGAAGAATTTTCAGGTTCTTTAATAGACGACTTTTGTAAATATGAAGAACATTTTCACATTGGCTTAGGCATTTTCAATATGGGGAAAAAAGGTATATTTTTATTATCTCGTGTGTTTAGTCAGAATTGGTTCCCTCATTTCTAAAAGTATCACTTGAAGGTGTAAGCCTGACAGTTTAAGGTAGTAAAATATTAGAAGGATGTTTTAATAGAAGCTGAAGGGCTTCAGTTCAGGATGCTCTGCTCTGCAGCGTGGTCAGTTTCTCTTTAAAATCTAAGACTAGCTCCAACTGAGAGGAATTTTTTTCAATAAGTTACATATAATATTTTATTTGAACACTGTTCTATCAGATGGGCATTTCATTAAGTTACTTAAGTAGTTTATTGTTCTAGGTTGACTTCTTAGAAACAATATTTCTTTTACTAGAAATACATACCAAGTTTTTTATTTTAGCTTTCTTTTTTTTTTTTATTTATTTATTTATTTATTTTTTAAATTTTGCTTGCTGCTGCTGCTGCTAAGTCGCTTCAGTCGTGTCCGACTCTGTGCGACCCCATAGACGGAAGCTCATCAGGCTCCCGTGTCCCTGGGATTCTCCAGGCAAGAACACTGGAGTGGGTTGCCATTTCCTTCTCCAATGCATGAAAGTGAAAAGTAAAGGGAAGTCGCTCAGTCAGGTCCGACTCTTAGCGACCCCACGGACTGGAGCCTACGAGGCTCCTCCGTCCATGGGATTTTCCAGGCAAAAGTACTGGGGTGGGGTGCCATTGCCTTCCCCGTAATTTTGCTTAACTTTACAATATTGTATTGCTTTTACTATACATCGAGATGGATCCGCCACCAGAATACACGTGTTCCCCATCCTGAACCCTCCTCCCTCCCCACTTCCCACACCATCCCTCCAGGTCATCCCAGTGCTCCAGTCCCAGGCATCTGTTATAGGGCATCGTACCTGGACTGACTGGTTTTTAGAAATACATATCAAGTTTTTTCATGCTGCTGCTGCTGCTGCTAAGTCGCTTCAGTCGTGTCCGACTCTGCGACCCCATAGACAGCAACCCACCAGGCTCCACTGTCCCTGGGATTCTCCAGGCAAGAACATTGTAGTGGGTTGCCATTTTCTTCTCTAAGACATGAAAGTGAAAAGTGAAAGTGAAGTCACTCAGTCGTGTCCGACTCTTCACCACCCCATGGATTGCAGCCCACCAGGCTCCTCCGTCCATGGGATTTCCAGGCAAAAGTACTGAAATGGGTTGCCATTGCCTTCTCATGATTATTAGACAAATAAGATTCAATAAACATATATTCAAGAAATATATATCAAACTTTCAATACAATAGATAAATCTGTTATGTGAAATAAAATGCAGCTATCTCTCTATTCAAGAATTTCCTTTTTTTAATAGGCATATTGACTAATCCATTTCTATTTTGAGTCCCTACAGCACTTTATGCTTGTCCCAAAATTGTTAAGTGCATGTTGGCAGACTTCCAAAGCTCATTTTGGTCTCTCTGAAATGGCTTTAGAAGTGTACATATAGACTCTACTTAGAAATTAATTTTACCTTTTGAAGGAAAGGTGATGTTATAACTATAGAGCACTACTTTGGATATCTTGATAGGATAAGAATCATTTTCAATCAAAACAAATGTAACTATTTTCAATGTACTCTTCCCACCTGGGCAATTTCTAAATAGTTTCACCTTCTTCTCCCATCAAGGACATTTACAAATGATATCAGAAGATGACCACATCATTTTTTTCAGGAACATTATACTGTTGGTTATTTTTTAATTTATCCTGGAAGAAAGGAGCCCTTGGTAAAATTCATGATTTAAAGTGGTTTGTCTTTTTCCTGGTACCACTGAATTACTTCACCAATTCCTAGACACTGAAACTTCCCATAAAACTCTGGTCTCTGGCAATTTTTATCATTGAATTATCTGATGTATTAGTTTAGCTAATCATATCTTAAAGTGTTACTTCTCTAGGACAATTTGTACATCAGGGAACATGGATAGCACTAATCACATAACTTTGGTGCTGTGCTGAGTTGGCAAGAGATACTTTCTTGCAAAATATTACCAGTAACTACACATTTTGAGGTACACTGCCTAACTGGAAAGACAACAAAAATCTGTGAATTAAACTTGTTTTTATACTTAAAAACAATATCACCTTGTTCTTAATGAATCTTTTAATTACGTCTGAGGACACACACATTGCATCAGAAATAGATAATATATACAGAGTGCAATGTGTATAAATGTACACATATAGATAAATTCATGCAAATACCTAACACATATATAAAATATACACAATATACATATGCAAAAAACATAAAAAATATATTTATTATATTTTTGTCTTATTTCCTTTAAATGTACAAGGCTAGTATATGAAGACTGATCAACCTAGAGATCTGTTGGCATTAACACCTTGGTCTAAATCATATTTTTCTGCTAGTTTCCAAGTATCCTATCTGACCTTAGTGACAACTCATTTTAAAAAATGATGAGCATTATGCTGTGTTTCTTATTAGAAGTGTAGATGCAAGAAGAATATTACAAAGGGTGAAAAATGTAACTACATGTTGCAATCTATTTCTTATGTAGGTCATTCTCTTTGATCCTCACTTGAAAGCATTACCATTTCCAGGAGATGTACAAAAAATAAAAAGCAATTACTACCACATCTCAGTTAGAGGAGCTTATAGTATTAAGGGTTCATCACATTTTTTGCTCTTTCTTTTTTACCCATCTGAAAACCAGAGTTACGTGGTTTTAGGCCAAGAAGTTGAGATTTTACTTTTCCATTAGAATTTTTTCTCTACCCTAAAAAAATTCTACTTGTGAGTAGTGCTTTTTAAGAGTATTAAAAAAATAAAAGAAAGATGCTATTCCTTTTATGGAACAAAGAACTGTGGTTAGGAGATCCTAAGTCTTTTAATACCACCACTGAATATTAAAATGACATTACTGCTTCAATGAAATACTTTACATTATCCACAATAGTTTTTCAATAAAAAAGTTTCATAAAATTTGAAATTCAGCAGGTTTGGATTATATTAACTCCTGAAACTTTACTTTTTATCATCTTAATGATCATAAGAATTTTTACTATATTTTACTAATTTATTCTTTTGGTGAAGTAGGACATTACTATTAACATTTTGTCAACAGAGAAGCAAGGCTAGTGGTGATAAAACGTCTCAAGTCATCAAGTTGGAGTTAGTGGAAGCACTGAAACTAAAAGTTTGTATCTTGGAATACAAACCTCCAAAGTGACTATTTAATGCCAAGAAAAATTTAGTCACTCATTTAGAATATCCAAAATCAGGAGCATAATTTTATTAGACTATTAATTACAATGGATTTGCATTTAATAACATATTTTACAATTACTAAGACTTTGTCATTGCTTGATACATAAGATTTCATTTCAAATCTGGTAAGTATGTTAAAATCCTATTTCTTAATTCCTTAAAAATAAGTCACAAAAAAAGAGGAAAAGAGATTTGAGAGATTGCCCCCTTGCCCCCCAGAATATTTTCTAATTCAACCTTGCCCCCAAGAATATTTTCTACTTCCAATATATAACTATTTGATTCTATTTTCTAACAGTCATGAACTGGCTATAAATGTTTTATGTATAGAATGAATAATAACCAACTCTTTTTTAGTTTGCTTGTGTTAATTTTTTTAATGTCTGCAACTTGAAATATATTGGAAAGTATTTCAGCTACACTATTCATTTATGTGTCCAACAATTTTCTGTAATTTCATCTAGTAATGTATAAAATATAACAGTTTCTAATAATTAAGTTGAGCTATTATAAATGAAAATACATAGTTCATTATAAGTGCTCAATTATATTTTCTTCTCTCTCTCTCTGGAGGTCAGATTGTCAGTTTTCTTAGTAATTGTTTACAATGGTGGGCCAGTTCATACTAGCACATTAAAGACATTTAAATGGATGTTGACATCATTCATGAAACAATCAGAATGATATTAGTGCCTTCAACCTTTTCTGGTACAAGGACTCTGCTCATTATCTAAAGATTTCAGCCAATGATATATAAACCTAAAGATGTCAGTACATCTCTTAATTATCTTTTTCTTTTTTAACTGCTACAATCATCCCCAAGGTCTGTATTAAATAAAGTGGCATATCTGAATGCTATATTATATGCTATGAAAGTAGGATAGAAACAATCAAATGATCTAATTGTAATAGCCTTTGGTATGCTTTTGTCTGCAGATATGTGAGGCATTGGGCTCAGAAGATTAAGACATATCATAGTAAGAAATATAGAAGGCTTCCTCCAAGATCAATCTGTCAAGTCTACACTGCCACAAATCAGTAGCAATACATGATTTTATATAATAACACATATAATATACATTATGGAGAAGGGAATGGCAACCCACTCCTGGTATGCTACAGTCAATGGGGTCACAAAGAGTTGAACATGACTAAGTGACTAATACACATAACATATATATCATTATATAATAATTAGAGTAAATCTTATTTGTTAAATGTCTGCTATGACAAGTATTGTGTTAAAATTTTTATTTTCACTATGCTTCATGAACTTCTAAACTACTCATGGCCTAAGTATCACCATCCCTCTTTACAGATGATGAAACTGATGTTCACAAAATATGATTTTTACCCCAAATTTACATGAACAGTCACTGGCAAATCAAGGACTTGCAGAGAATCTATAATGCCAAATTAGAACAGCTATCATAACAACCAGCACCAATTATCCCCATCACAGGCAGAGACAGAACCATCACCATTCAGGGTGTCATCTCATCAGAAAGTGAGTCAGAAAAGGAAACCAAAAATTGTTTATAAAACTTTCCTGGAAGCCAAAGAGAGATGCTCTTCATTCACCACCACCCTATTGGATCCACTGATACTCTTAAATCAGTAAAGAGTATATATTTGATTAAGGAAGGAGACACTTACTGAAGTCATATAACCAGAGACTTGGACTTGATGGAAAAATCTGTGAAATCTCTAAGAGAATCAATATATATGAACCCAAGGCTGCTACTGCCAAAATCATTGGTGAGGAAAGGAAACAGTGTTAGAAAGGTTTGACTCTTCACAGCTCTGTAATTTAATATTGGAAACAAGGTCCAAGTCCATTATACATGGATATATAAAGCTGGATGTGATAAATATACTAAAAATGTGAAAAGAAATATCCTATTTTTATACCCTAGGGGAGATTAATTTAAATTGATTTAATATTTTATAGCAGTTCAAGTCATGGTGATTTGTGGTTGGTAAGAATGACTATCTTTAGTTCAAAAGCAGGCTCCAGTGAAATTAAACTTTATATGTGAATAAAACTTAGGGAAAACAGTCATTTCTGTAGCCTTTTGATCAAATAATTTCTTTATCTATGAAACATGAAGTAGGAAAATATGAATTTTAGAATGCCCTCTAGTTTTATACAAACTTTTATTCAAATAGAGATTAATAATCTCACTATTCAGGTGTAATGATCACACTGACACTGTGATCAAGCTAAAAAGGCACTCAGAGGTAGATAACATTTTCCCTTCTTAATGTCTTCATGATTACATCAGAAACTTCACATTTCATAGATCAACTGGTATCCTTGTTTCTACTATATATAAATGTGCCTCATCTCTTCTAACTTCATTTTCCAGAGATTCCTAGCCTCTAACCAGAAACCATAGTAGCATTTTATTGATAAGAAGCACACAGAAATGATCTCACTAATATGCATGAAGACTATGAACCCAAATGACTGAGAATCTGATTTTAAATCCTAAAGAGTTAATTCGGAGAAGGCAATAGCAACCCACTCCAGTACTCTTGCCTGGAAAATCCCATGGACAGAGGAGCCTGGTAGGCTGCAGTCCATGAGGTCGCTAAGAGCTGGACATGACTGAGCGACTTCACTTTCACTTTTCACTTTCATGCATTGAAGAAGGAAATGGCAACCCACTCCAGTGTTCTTGCCTAGAGAATCCCAGAGACGGGGGAGCCTGGTGGGCTGCTGTCTATGGGGTTGCACAGGGTCGGATACGACTGAAGCGACATAGCAGTAGCAGCAGCGAAGAGTTAATACAGCTATTTTTAAGCCTCATAATAATTGAGGGGCAGGTTTAAATGTACTTGCCATTATGTCATTATAAGAACATAAAATTTAGAATAACGCCCTAAAGGACAAAAGGACAGACTTACATATAAAACATTTTATAGATATCTGCAAGTTCAGATCCTTTGGGGAAGTATATTTCCACATATTTCCATTATATCCTAGGTCTTAATCCCATTAATTCAAATATTGGGGTAAAAACAGCTACAGATTTCTAATCTCATTCAGAAAGTCAACACTGCTTTGCAACTTTTGTTGTTGTTCAGTCACTCAGTCCTCTCTGCCTCTTTGCTACCCCATGGACTGCAGCAGACCAGGATTCCCTGTTTTTCACTATCTCCCAGAATTTGCTCAAAGTCATGTCTCATTGGGTTGGTGATGCCATCCAATTATCTCATCCTTTGTTGCCCCCTTCTCCTCCTGCCCTCAATCTTTTCCAGCATGAGGGTCTTTTCCAATGAGTTTGCTCTTTATCTCTCTTTCTGGTATGCAAGAGAGGACAGATCTCTATAAAATTCTTCTTTGGGATTCAACATAACCATTTCTTGGATGGTTTCTCCCCGAGGTTTCTTTAGTCTCTCTGATTGATTCTTCTTCCACAAGCAGAGTTTCCAGTGTTTATATTTCCTAGGATTCTGGAACTCTTTCCTATCCTTCCAAGTTCTTTAGAAGCCTTCTATTCCCAAAGATGTAAGGTGGCTTGTCTCCAAACTCTGTACTGGCACAGTGGCATCTTGACTGCATTTTCATTTTTAAATATCAATCTCCACACAGATGTCCAACAGGAATCTAAAGCTGCTGCTGCTGCTGCTGCTGCTGCTAAGTTGCTTCAGTGTCCAACTCTGTGCGACCTCATAGATGGCATCCCACCAGGCGCCCCCGTCCCTGGGATTCTCCAGGCAAGAACACTGGAGTGGGTTGCCATTTCCTTCTCCAACCTAAAGCTAAATATATTTAAATCTGTATACCTTCTCCTGTACACATATTTCCTAGTTCAGTTATCTCATGACTCAGTTAACCAAATTATCAATCCAGAGCTGCCTTTGGCTCCAACACCACAATAATCGAATCAGAGACTGTTGATTCTGGATCCAAAATATCTTTGGAGTATGTCTTAACCTACTGCTCTCACACAGGACAAACTTTCACGTATGTAATCTAGTCTCTTCCTCACTGGTCCTCTTACCACTTCTCATTCACAACTTATAGTTTTCTGATTTGATGCTGAAGTTATATTTTTGAAATTCGTATCTAAGCATGTGACTCATTAAAATCTTAAAAATAAGCAGTTGCATTATTATGTATGAATTCGGTATTAATAATTTTCAAAAGCAAGCACCTTAGGCCATGTTCTTTCCTGGAACATGGAGCTTAACAACAAATTAGACATCAGATTGTACTAAAAACAAGAGATGTGACCTTAACATATATAGATTATAAAATATATGAGGTGAGTATCTGAATGATAATGTCAATCAAGTTTATGATGCTGATGATTGAGACTAGGATAACCTCTGGGGTTAATGTCAGGTTTCTGATTCAAGTGAGGCTTTTCAGGGTAAGAGCTGAAACACTGCTACTCTAACAAATGACCATGAACTTATTGGTATTAAAACACATACACACACACACACACACACACACACACACAAATTCATTATCTTACAGTTCTGGAGGCCAGAAGTCTGAAATCATCAGATAGATACACAAGCTAACATCAAATTATCGGCAGGGCTGGTTCCTTCTGGAGTTTTGAAAGGAAAATCCAATTGCCTTTTCAGCATCAAGTGGCCTGGATTCCTAGGGCTTGTGCTCCTTCTCCATCTTCAAAATATACCTTCTAAACCTGCTTCCATCATTATATCACCTCCCTTTTCCTAGTCAAATCTGCCTCCCTTTTATCAGGACACTAGTGATCATGTGTAGACTTACAGAATCAGATCAGATCAGATCAGATCAGTCGCTCAGTCGTGTCCGACTCTTTGCGACCCCATGAACCTCAGCACGCCAGGCCTCCCTGTCCATCACCAGCTCCCGGAGGTCACTCAGACTCGCATCCATCGAGTCAGTAATGCCATCCAGCCATCTCATCCTCTGTCGTCCCCCTCTCCTCCTGCCCTCAATCCCTCCCAGCATCAGAGTCTTCTCCAATGAGTCAACTCCTTGCATGAGGTGGCCAAAATACTGGAGTTTCAGCTTCAGCATCATTCCTTCCAAAGAAATTCCAGGATTGATCTCCTTCAGAATGGACTGGTTGGATCTTCTTGCAGTCCAAGGGACTCTCAAGAGTCTTCTCCAACACCACAGTTCAAAAGCATCAATTCTTCGGTGCTCAGCCTTCTTCACAGTCCAGCTCTCACATCCATACATGACCACAGGAAAGACCATAGCCTTGACTAGGCGAACCTTTGTTGGTAAAGTGATGTCTCTGCTTTTGAATATGCTATCTAGGTTGGTCATAACTTTCTTTCCAAGGAGCAAGCATCTTTTAATTTCATGGCTGCAGTCACCATCTGCAGTGATTTTGGAGCCCAGAAAAACAAAGTCTGACACTGTTTCCACTGTTTCCCCATCTATTTCCCATGCAGTGATGGGACCAGATGCCATGATCTTCGTTTTCTGAATGTTGAGCTTTAAGCCAACCTTTTCACTCTCCACTTTCACTTTCATCAAGAGGCTTTTTAGCCTCTCTTCACTTTCTGCCATAAGAGTGGTGTCATCTGCATATCTGAGGTTATTGATATTTCTCCCGGCAATCTTGATTCCAACTTGTGTTTCTTCCAGTCCAGCATTTCTCATGATGTACTTTGCATATAAGTTAAATAAACATGGTGACAATATGCAGCCTTGATGTACTCCTTTTCCTATTTGGAACCAGTCTGTTGTTCCATGACCAGTTCTAACTGTTGCTTCCTGACCTGCATACAGATTTCTTAAGAGGCAGATCAGGTGGTCTGGTATTCCCATCTCTTTCAGAATTTTCCATAGTTTATTGTGATCCACACAGTCAAAGGCTTTGGCATAGTCAATAAAGCAGAAATAGATATTTTTCTGGAACTCTCTTGCTTTTTCCATGATCCAGCGGATGTTGGCAATTTGATCTCTGGTTCCTCTGCCTTTTCTAAAACCAGCTTGAACATCAGGAAGTTCAAGGTTCACATATTGCTGAAGCCTGGCTTGGAGAATTTTGAGCATTACTTTACTAGCGTGTGAGATGAGTGCAATTGTGCGGTAGTTTGAGCACTCCTTGGCATTGCCTTTCTTTGGGACTGGGATGAAAACTGACCTTTTCCAATCTTGTGGCCACTGCTGAGTTTTCCAAATTTGCTGGCATATTGAGTGTAGCACTTTCACAGCATCATCATTCAGGACTTGGAATAGCTCCACTGGAATTCCATCACCTCCACTAGCTTTGTTCGTAGTGATGCTTTCTAAGGCCCATTTGACTTCACATTCCAAGATGTCTGGCTCTAGGTCAGTGATCACATCATCATGATTATCTGGGTCTTGAAGCTCTTTTTTGTACAGTTCTTCTGTGTATTCTTGCCACCTCTTCTTAATATCTTCTGCTTCTGTTAGGTCCACACCATCTCTGTCCTTTATTGTGCCCATCTTTGCATGAAATGTTCCTTTGGTATCTCTGATTTTCTTGAAGAGATCCCTAGTCTTTCCCATTCTGTTGTTTTCCTCTATTTCTTTGCATTGATCACTGAAGAAGGCTTTCTTATCTCTTCTTGCTATTCTTTGGAACTCTGCATTTAAATGTTTATATCTTTCCTTTTCTTCTTTGCTTTTCGCTTCTCTTCTTTTCACAGCTATTTGTAAGGCCTCCCCAGACAGCCATTTTGCTTTTTTGCATTTCTTTTCCATGGGGATGGTCTTGATCCCTGTCTCCTGTACAATGTCACGAACCTCATTCCATAGTTCATCAGGCACTCTATCTATCAGATCTAGGCCCTTAAATCTATTTCTCACTTCCACTGTATAATCATAAGGGATTTGATTTAGGTCATACCTGAATGGTCTAGTAGTTTTCTCTACTTTCTTCAATTTCAGTCTGAATTTGGCAATAAGGAGTTCATGGTCGGAGCCACAGTCAGCTCCTGGTCTTGTTTTTTCTGATTGTATAGAGCTTCTCCATCTTTGGCTGCAAAGAATATAATCGATCTGATTTCGGTGTTGACCATCTGGTGATGTCCATGTATAGAGTCTTCTCTTGTGTTGTTGGAAGAGGGTATTTGCTATGACCAGTGCATTTTCTTGGCAAAACTCTATTAGTCTTTGCCCTGCTTCATTCCGTATTCCAAGGCCAAATTTGCCTGTTACTCCAGGTGTTTCTTGACTTCCTACTTTTGCATTCCAGTCCCCTATAATGAAAAGGACATCTTTTTTGGGTGTTAGTTCTAAAAGGTCTTGTAGGTCTTCATAGAACCTTTCAACTTCAGCTTCTTCAGCATTACTGGTTGGGGCATAGACTTGGATTACTGTGACATTGAATGGTTTGCCTTGGAAACGAACAGAGATCATTCTATCGTTTTTGAGATTGCATCCAAGTACTGCATTTCGGACTCTTTTGTTGACCATGATGGCCACTCCATTTCTTCTGAGGGATTCCTGCCCACAGTAGTAGATATAATGGTCATCCGAGTTAAATTCACCCATTCCAGTCCATTTTAGTTCACTAATTCCTAGAATGTCAACATTCACTCTTGCCATCTCTTGTTTGACCACTTCCAATTTGCCTTGATTCATGGACCTGACATTCCAGGTTCCTATGCAATATTGCTCTTTACAGCATCGGACTTTGCTTCTATCACCAGACACATCCACAGCTGGGTATTCTTTTTGTTTTGGCTCCATCCTTTCATTCTTTCTGGAGTTATTTCTCCACTGATCTCCAGTAGCATATTGGGCCCCTACTGACCTGGGGAGTTTCTCTTTCAGTATCCTATCATTTTGTCCTTTCGTACTGTTCATGGGGTTCTCAAGGCAAGAATACTGAAGTGGTTTGCCATTCCCTTCTCCAGTGGACCACACCCTGTCATATCTCTCCACCATGACCCGCCCATCCCAGGTTGCCCCTCGGGCATGGCTTAATCTCATTGAGTTAGACATGGGTGTGGTCCTTGTGTGATTAGATTGACTAGTTATCTGTGAGAATGGTTTTAGTGTATTTGCCCTCTGATGCCCTCTTTCAAGACCTACTGTCTTACTTGGGTTTCTCTTACCTTGACTTACAGAATAATATCCCCTATATCAAGATCTTTAATTTAATGTCATTTGCAGAATCTCTTTTGTTCTATAAGGTATCATTCACTGATTCCAAAATCTAGGATCTAGATATCTAAGAGGTCATTACTCCACTTATCACAATGTTTCAGTCCCCAACATAACTTTTCTACATACATACATAATCAAATATTATATATATATATATATATATATATATATATATATATAAAATATATGAAACATTCAATTGCATATAACCTTGCCAAATCCCCATTTTATCTCAAAACCAGCTCAGTTTTCAGGTCGAGTAGTAATTTGCTAAGGCAGAAACTCTTCTAGGAAGCTTTTCATGTCCTTCACCACATTAGAGATATAGGCAATGCCTTCAAGATCATCCCTGTGAACTCCATACATATTTTAGATATGATCTGCTGACTTGTATATCCTGCTATATTTTGAGATTCCTTTATCATTTTCATCTCTGTAGCTCTAATGGTTGTGCAGTGGTAAAGAATCTACCTGCCAATGCAGGAGATGCAGGTTTGATCTCTGGTTCATGGGAAGATCCTCTGGAAGAAAAAACAGCAACCTGCTCTAGGATTCTTGCCTGGGAAATCCCATGAACAGAAGACCCTGGTGGGCTACAGTCCATGAGGTCACAAAGAGTTGGACACAACTGAGCAACTAGATAGCATATTCAAAAGCAGAGACATTACTCCACCAACAAAAGTTCATTTAGTCAAGGCTATGGTTTTTCCTGTGCTCATGTATGGATGTGAGAGTTGGACTGTGAAGATGGCTGAGCACTGAAGAATTGATGCTTTTGAACTGTGGTGTTGGAGAAGTCTCTTGAGAGTCCCTTGGACTGCAAGGAGATCCAACCAGTCCATTCTGAAGGAGATCAGCCCTGGGATTTCTTTGGAAGGAATGATGCTACAGCTGAAACTCCAATACTTTGGCCACCTCATGTGAAGAGTTGACTCATTGGAAAAGACTGATGCTGGGAGGGATTGGGGGCAGGAGGAGAAGGGGACGACAGAGGATGAGATGGCTGGATGGCATCACTGACTCAATGGACGTGAGTCTGGGTGAACTCCGGGAATTGGTGATGGACAGGGAGGTCTGGTGTGCAGCAATTCATGGGGTTGCAAAGAGTTGGACATGACTGAGCAACTGAACTGAACTGAACTGAGCAACTGAGCTCACACACATACAATCATTAGCACAGTAATTAACTCAAGGTATAATGATTTTCTAATATATAAGGCTTTGTCTTTTGCACTAAATAAAAATAATAATTTCTAGAATCCCTTGGGTAATTTGACACAGAAGGTTTACTCTAATTTACCATGTATTACAATTTGATCAATTTGCAAGTTTTATTATGTACTTTCTATGTGTAGGTATCAAGAAATTTTTCACTTCATATCTTTTATTCTATCTGAAGACTAGCCTAATAAGTGGTGAAGTAAAATCAACTATTTTAGATAAATCAATACAAAATATTTCCAGCTTTAAAAAATATTTTGTTCTCTATATTATGAACACATTTTACTTCATTCAAAGGGAATAATGAGAAAATTATTCCAAACAATCAAATTAAAATTTTATTTTATTTATCTTTATGTGGATCACAGCTAACTTCTGCTTCATTCTTGTAAAAACTAAACATATGCTAGATAATTTTATTTAAAACATTCAAAGTCTCAGTACTTAATGCTCGTGTTAAAATAACTCTACAGACAAGTTTCTGAATAAAAGTAAGAAGATAACATTTTGGTGAATACACTTTATTTTTAAAAAGTAAATATATAAGCATAGCTTATAATATATGCCACAAAAAACTAGTTGTGTAACTTTGGGAAAATAAAAATCTTCTATAATATCCATTTTCTCATCTCAAAACTGGGTATTTAGTGCTATTTACCTTATACATTAGCTTATTGTGAGAAGGAAATGAGATGTTATCTGTAAAGCATTGAGATCAATGTCTAGTTTCAATAAACTTGTCTATAAAATTTCTCTAAATTGTGCCACAGGACTGTGTCTAAATCATAGCTTTTCCAATTGCCAAGAATTTAATTTCATCTTAGACTATAATTAGGATAGCACTGACATCAGTGATGTTCTCAAACTATTCTCAAACCATATACTGAAAACATGGGTCACAATAGGAAAAGATGGGCTAATCGTATGCCTCCCTGGACATTTGAAAAAAGGAAATCAGAGGAGTAAGGGTTGTCTTAAATAGAGAGAAATGTATTACAGTTAACTTAGAGAAACACAGGGGGTAGTCAGTTTTCTCTAAAGGTTGATTCCTCACAGAATTAAAACTAGTTTAAGTCTTAGCAACTTTTCTTTAGGAGTAGAGCATCTTCATGGTATCACTAGTTTGTCTCCAATTTATTTTGCTGTATTTTTTTTTTAATTGAAGGATACTTGCTTTATAGAATTTTATGGTTTTCTGTACATATCATTAAGAATCAGCCATAGGTACACCCAAGTCCCCTTCCTCTCAAACCTCTCTCCCTTAGCCCTCCCCATCCCACCCTTCTAGATTGTCACAGAGCCAGTTTGAGTTCCCTGAGTCATACGGCAAATTGTCACTGGCTATCTGTTTTACATATGGTATTGTAAATTTGCATGTTACTCTCTCCATACACTTCAACCTCTCCCTCCTCCCCCTCCCATGTCCATAGGTCTGTCCTCTGTGAGTCTTTCTCCTTTGCTGCCCTGAAAATAAATTCACCAGTACTATCTTTTTGGAGAAGGCGATGGCACCCCACTCCAGTACTCTTGCCTGAAAAATCCCATGGATGGAGGAGCCTGGTGGGCTGCAGTCCATGGGGTCACTAAGAGTCGAACATGACTGAGTAACTTCATTTTCACTTTTCACTTTAACGCATTGGAGAGGGAAATGGCAACCCACTCCAGTGATCTTGCCTGGAGAATCCCAGGGACAGGGGAGCCTGGTGGGCTGCTGTCTATGGGGTCGCACAGAGTCAGACACGACTGAAGCAACTTAGCATCAACAGTACCATCTTTTTAGATTACATATATGTGCATCAATATATGATATTTGTATTTCTCTTTCTGACTTCACTCTATACTAGGTTCTAGGTTCATCCACATCATTAGAACTTTTTATGGCTGAATAGTATTCCACTGAATATATGTATCATAGCTTCTTTATCCACTCATCTGTTGATGGGTCTGTCCCCAGTTTAACTAATTGTCTCAAGTTCTCACAAAGTAAGGCCATTTACACCTGTTTCAACTATATGGTCAGAACTTTTCCCCTTAGTTAGAGACTCCCATTGTAAGAAAGTTTATCTTCTGCTCTATAATCTCACTTTCAGCTCTTCTGACTTTCCTAAGTCTTTGTTCATTCCCCTTTCTCTTATTTTCCATTTACAAGAAACAACTCAAGAGTGGTTTAAGACAAAGTGATCTTGCACCCTAGTGGCCAGGAACAGATTCCCATTCTGCTAACTAACTGCTGTATGCCTGTGTACATGCTACTTAATTTCTTTATGACTTAGATTCATAGGTTGAAAAATTAATACTTTTCAAATGTCCACACTATCCAAAGAAATCTACAGATTCATTGTGAGTCCTATCAAAATTTCACTGATACTTCTTACAGAAATAGAAAAAAAATCCCAAAATTTGTATGGAATTACAAAAAACCCAAAATAGCCAATCTTGAAAAGAAGATCAAAGTTGGAGGTATCACACTTCCTTATTTCAAACTATATTACAAAGCTACAGTAAACAAAACAGTATGGTATGGGTATAAAACTGTCAAACAAATCAGGGGACAGAACAGAGAGCCTAGATATAAACCCACATAAATATGGGTAATTAATTTTCAACAGAGGAGCCAAGAATATGCAGTGGGAAAAGGATCAGTTTAGTTCAGTTACTCAGTCATGTCCAACTCCTCACGACCCCATGGACTGCAGCATGCCAGGCCTCCCTGTCCATCACAAACTAAATGAGCTTACCCAAACTCATGTCCATCAAGTCAGTGATGTCATCCAGCCATCTCATACTCTGTTGTCCCTGTCTCCTCCTGCCTTCAATCTTGCCCAGCATCAAGGTCTTTTCCAGTGAGTCAGTTCTTTGCATCAGGTGGCCAAAATATTGGAGTTTCAGCTTCAGCATCAGTCCTTCCAATGAATATTCAGGACTGATTTCCTTTAGAATGGACTGGTTGGATCTCCTTATAGTCCAAGGGACTCTAAAGAATCTTCTCTAGCGCTACAGTTCAAAACCATCAATTCTTCAGTGCTCAGCATCCATAACAACTACAGGAAAACCATAGCTTTGACTAGATAGACCTTTGTCAGCAAAGTAACGTCTCTGATTTTTTTTATATGCTGTCTAGATCGGTCATAGCTTTTATTCCAAGGAGCAAGTGTCTTTTAATCTCATGGCTGCAGCCACCATCTGCAGTGGTTTTGGAGCCCAAGAAAATAAAGGATAGCCTCTACAATAAATGATGTTGGTGATATCAAATAGCTAAATGCAAAATAAAAATGAACCCTTATCTAACACCATACAGAAAAATCAACTAAAAATGGATTAAATGACTTTAACAGAAAACTTGAAGCTGTGAAACTCCTAAAAGAAACATAGATGTGTAAGCTCGTTGACAATGGTCTTGACAATAACTTTTTAAACTTGACATCAACTTGACACTTGATAATAACATCAAAAATAAGCAAGTGAGACTATATCAAACTAAAAAGCTTCTATAAAGCAAAGTAAACCATCAACAACAAAGTAGGGAGAAAGTATTTCTAAATCACATGTCCAGTAAGAGATTATTATCCAAAATACAAGGAACCCATACAACACCAGAAAAATAATGTTTTTTTTTAAAAACTGAGCAATATATCTAAATATTTTTTCAAAGATCAACAAGTACATGAAAAAGTGGTCAAGATCACTAATCATCAGAGTAATGCAAATCAAACCACAATGAGTTATCTCATTATTTGTCAAGATGTCTATTATCAAAAAGACAAGAGATAACAGATGCTGTTGAGATTGTAAATGACCCAGCCATCATGGAAAACCGTATGGAGGTTGTTTAAGAAATTACAAATAGAATTACCATACGATTCAATAATCCTATACATATACACACACATCAATCTCTTTGAGATAATTTTATATATATATATATATATATGTGTGTATATATATATATATATATGGTTGTATTTAAGTTGTATATATATGTGCATACACATAAAAGGACTTATCTCAAAGAGATCTCTGTACTCTTGTGTTCATAGAGGCATTATTCACAATAACTGAGGCATGGAAACAACCTGAGTACATCAACTGTGGTGTATCAGAGAAGAGAAAGATCTAAGGAGTCAGAGAGAGACATGGAAATGACTAGTGGGTTACTGAATGAGAAGTCAGAACATGCACAAATGTATCCAAGTTGCCATCTTACATGGGCGGGGTTCCTGGTGCCCCTAAACAATTATAATTAGTAACATTTAAGATTACTGATCACAGATCACCATAAAATACAACAATAATGAAGAAGTTTGAAACACTGTAAGAATTACCAAAACATGACACAGAGATAAGTGAGTAAATGCTGCTGGAAAAATGACACCAAGAGTCTTGCTCAAAAAACCTTTAGCTTGCAAAAAATTGCAGTATCTGCAAACCACAATAAAGTGAAGAGAGGTACCTATATATACCACACAATATTTTTTGACCTTAAAAAAGGAAGTCTTGTAATTTATAACAACATAGATGAAACCAGAAGGCATTATGCTAAGCAATATAAGCCAACCACAGAAAGATAAATTCTGAATGTTATCACTTATTTGTGGAATCTTTAAAAAAAAAAAAAAAAGTCAAACTCCTCAAAACAGAAAAGAAAGCTGGTTGCCAGCAGCTAGCAGGTGGGGAAAATAAGAGATTGTTAAAAGGGTACAAACTTTCATCTGTAAGATAAATGAAGTCTGAGGGTCTAATATATAACAGAGTGAGTACAGTTGATAACACTGTATTATTTAATTAAAATTTGGAGAGTAGAACTTAAACATTTTAGTTCTACCTTATTTTTAGAAAAAGTAAGTATGTGAGGTGTGGTAGTGTTAGTATTAACTCTGTTGATGTGGAGGAATCCTTCCACAATATGTAATAAGTATATAAGATCATGTTACACATTTTAAACAATATTTTTTGTCAGTTGTAATTCAGTAAAGCAGGAAAAGAAGTAAATTCTCACTGAAACAGAAATTGATGACAAAATGTAGGTTATTTTCCTACAACATGTTCTATAATTCTCCACCACAGAAGAAAAGGGATATCAAAAGCAGCTGAAAAGTTTTAATTTCTAATAGTCTTAAATATGAGCTAAACCTCTTTTTCAGTTTCAGTTTTACTAGTGTATACTAAATAATTACAGAGACATTTACCTGGTGGCTCAGAGGGTAAAGCGTTTGCCCGCAATGCAGGAGACCTGGGTTGGATCCCTGGGTTGGGAAGACCCCCTTGGAGAAGGAAAAGGCAACCCACTCCAGTACTCTTGCCTGGAAAATCCCATAGACTGAAAAGCCTGGTAGGCTACACTCCACAGGATCGCAAAGAGTCGGACACGACTGAGTGACTTCACTTTCACTTGCACTTTACACATAAAACCTGTTATTTTATTCATTGTATTTTTCACTATTACTTAAAAGTCCTCACGGAGGCATTAGTGGACCAGAAGAGTTAGTATACCCTGCTAAGCACTAGATGTACTACCAAGGAGGGATGTTAATGAGGGAATGTTTCTAACTTATTATACAATCTTCTCCCTAATTTATGCTTTGTAGTATTACAGATTATATCATTCAGAGCATCATTTGTCAACAGGCTATTACTATGAAGAGACTTAGTAATATATCATAATTTCAAATTATATCAGAGTTTTAAAACAAAATAAAAATCTAAAAATCTTTGGTTATTTTTCACTAACATTCATCATCATTTTCTGTTCCTGAATATTTTCTTTCTGTTATAAAAAAAATAAAATAAAAATATTTTCTTTTGGATATAAATGAAGTTGTATAATCACACAAATTTGCATATAATAATTTATAAGAATTGATAAGAATAAGGTAATGTCTTAGACGAAGACACTGTATAAATAAAAAACTGAGCTTATTCATTCACTAGTCATACTAAACACTGCCATTGGCCCTATTTCCAACAAATCTGTGTAATTAATGAACTGCCTTCAGGCTAAATCAGCTAGTACAGAGTGTATTCACCACTGAAAAGTAGCAAACTCTCCTGTGTTAATGACTAAAAATGTTTTCTCACTTCTTCCTTTCAGGAATAAGAGAAGAATAATCTAAATCTCTTGAAAGTGGTTGGTCACTTCATCTGGAAAACAGATGAAATGAACACCTGGATACTACTTTTCTACTGTTGTTTAAATTGCTTTAAAAACTCTTAGGGCATAAAAATTGTTACAGAATAGTAATCCAAAACAACAGCAACAATAAAACCTACAATATAGTCCATGACATGTCTATTTTAAAATACAGCCTATCAATACTTCATACGGAACCAACACAGATAACAAAGTGAAAAAATAATGAAAGAAAATATTTTTTTCAAATACTAATTGCTTCAGGCTTTTAGCTCAGCTGGAAATAAAGGAGTATTAATGAGCTTTTGATCCGCATAAGGGTAAATTAAATTTACACAGAGTAATCTCTCATCCCTAGTCACAGATTACACCTTGTGATCTCAGCTGGTGATCCACTAACTGCATTCAATTGATCACCAGGTGTCTCAGTGTAGAAAGCTGGATGCTTATTGTAAGTTTATTACTAAAAATTTAAAAATATCTTGAAGTTTTTCTACTCACAGTGAATAAATCATATCATTTTGATATATTAAAGAATGGGTTAAAAAAGATGTTTGGCAAAATATAGCAATTAAGGTAACTAGAACTTTGCTCCTTGGTATGTACAATAAAAATCAGTTCTGACTTCAGATTAATAGGTATTTTACCTATAAAAGTAAATCTATTTTAAATTTGAAAAAATATCAAATTATATGTAGTATAAATACTGAGTGACTATTATGAAACTGACCTGGAGTTCATAGCTCCACATGTGGAAACAAAATAGTTACTTTTAAGATGTCATTTATACAATAGATACATAATGATCCATACTGATAATACAAACTTTCTTCATTGAACATAACTAAAATTTCAAATGTATGTAAAAAGAAAGAAGTGAAGAGTAAACAGATGAAACAAATTAATGAACACCTTATTAATTTCAGTATACTTATAAAATCTTTAAGTAGATACTTCATATTTTCTTTTTTTTTTTTTACCATGCAACAAAACTTTTATTAACATTTTGAACAGGTTCAGCTATTACTGAAACTGGTAATTTCTAAACTTAAATTGGGGTAAATGGCTAGAGTACAGAACGATGCCATCATTGGGCATTATGAATAGAAGACTGAAGAATTAACAGCCACACCTCAGATCAAGGACCAGGTGCAGGGTCGACTCTTTCTGGATGTTGTAATCAGAGTGTGGCCATCTTCCAGCTGCTTGCCAGCAAAGATGAGCCTCTGCTGGTCAGGAGGAATGCCTTTTCATTTTAAATTATGAGTAGTATTTTTAATATAATAATCTATGTTCTTGTTAGGCATATAAAGGCGTTCTTCCCTGAAGATCTTCTTTTATTTACTCTGTAAGAATATACTTACAAATTAAATTAGGAAGTTTGATGGCTTCTAACTTTTGCCCATACTGAGTAAAGTCAAGGTCCCAATAAGCAGATATAGAGTTGTAATTTGTTTCCTCAAGTTTTCACAGCTGGAATCATATGGAAAGTTATGTAGCTTGCTCCAAAATATTCAGCTCTTATATGGCAGCAAAATTCAGTCCAACATCTGATAACAGTGGAAGCTTGCTCTCTTCCCAGGATACCCCTATGACTTTCGTGTTTTTAACAGGAATTCCTGGCCCAGTTGCTCTAGCAGCGTATCAAACAATTATCAATGCAAGTTCTTTCTGAGATGTAATCATCTAGATAGGAGCCTAGCTGTACCATTTACCTATCTGTGAGTTTGAAGTAGTTACTTATTTCCCTAAATTTCCTCATTAGTAAAACAGTGATAATGACTGCCTCTCAAAATTTGGGGCTTCACTGATAGCTCAGTTAGTAAACAATCCATGTGCAATGCAGGAGACCCTGGTTCGATTCCTGCGTCAGGAAGATCCACTGGAGAAGGGATAGGTTAACCACTCCAATATTCTGGCCTGGAGAATTACATGAACTGTATAGTCCATGGGGTCACAAAGAGTCAGACACAACTGAGTTGACTTTCACTTTCACTTTCTCAAAATTGTTAGGAAAGTTATAATCACATAGTGCCTGTAAAATATTTAGCACAGTGGCTATCACATATTATGGACATGATGTTAGCTGTAACTATCATTACTTAGGTGAGTCCTGGGAAAATCATTTTACCTCTCTTAGTCTTTGATGCCCCATTAACAAACTAAATTAGTGAGTAGTTCTCTTCCATAGCCTTTTTTTTTTTCCTATAAAAAAAAATAGCAGGCAATATGGCTCAGATGGTCAGGAATCCACCTGCAACGTGGGAGACTCAGGTTTGATCCATAAGTCAGGAAGATCCCCTGGAGGAGGGCATGGAAACCCACTCCAGTATTACTGGCTGGAGAATTCCATGGACAGAGGAGCTTGGCAGGCTACATACAGTCCATGGGGTTGCAAAGAGTCAGACATGACTGAGCAACTAACACGTTCAATGGTATTATAATCAAATAAATTAAAACTGTGGGTTTTTTTCTGAAACTATATTCAGTGCAAAACAATCTGTCCTATATATTGATAGCACAGAATCTTAATTACAAAATGAACTTGGCCTTTGAAAAGAATATTGGAGCAGAAATAGCTTAGCTATTTTTTGTAAGTATTACATAATATGCTCCATAAGAGAAATAATCAGACTCTAACATGCAATTATTTTATTTGAAGTTTATGTGTAGTTAATAGAGATGATAGGTACTACAGAGATCAAAGCCCTATTTACCAAACCTAGAGATTTAAAATGCTTGATGGAAAAATAAGTACATACAACATAGAATACTGTTACTATCAGTAGGTTGGTGTATTAATTACTTGACATGAAAAAATCTCTGCATTGTGATCTCAGCTCCAACCATATTATAAAGACTCTTTCATGGAAGGTGCTGGACAAGCTCTTACCTTAAGATCTTTCCATGTTCAGTCCTCTGCCTAAACAAGTCTTCCTCTCTTATTTCAAGTCTTTGATGAAAATAAAACTCTGAGAGCCCTTCTGTGTTCATCTTATTTAAAATGTAAACTCCTTCCCCACCTGAGACAATCCTTATTCCCTTACTTCCTGCAACATTTTTGTCTCTTTTAAAATTATTTTTAAAAATCTGTAGTACTTATCACTATTAACATAGCATGTGTTTTTCTTTCTTTGAGGAATTTATAACTTTTTTTTTTCTTTCCACTTTAATAAGCATAGGAACCTGGGATGTTAGGTGCATGAATCAAGGCAAATTGAAAGTGGATAAACAAGACAGGGCAAGAGTGAAAAACCAACATTTTAGGAATCAACCAACTAAAACGGACTGGAATGAGTGAATTTAACTCAGATGACCATTATATCTACTACTGAGGGCAAGAATCCCTTAGAAGAAATGGAGTAGCCATCATAGTCTACAAAAAAAAGTCCAAAATGCATTACTTAGAGGCAATCTCAAAAACAACAGATGATCTCTGTTCATTTCCAAGGCAAACCATTCAATATCACAGTAATCCAAATCTATGCTCTGACAAGTAATGCTGAAGAAACTGAAGTTGAACGGTTCTATGAAGACCTACAAGACCTTCTAGAGTTAACACACACACACACACACACACACACAAAAAGATGTCTTTTTCATTATAGCAGACTGGAATGCAAAAGTAGGAAGTCAAGAAATATGCAAATTTGGCCTTGGAGTACAGAATGAAGCAGGGCAAAGGCTAATAGAGTTTTCCCAAGAGAGCACACTAGTCGTAGCAAACACCCTCTTCAAACAACACAAGAGAAGACTCTACACATAGGCATCACCAAATGGCCAACACTGAAATCAGACGGATTATACTCTTTGCAGCAAAAGATGGCAAAGCTCTATACAGTCAGCAAAAACAAGACCAGGAGCTGACTGTGGCTCAGATCATGAACTCCTTACTGCCAAATTCAGACTTAAATTGAAGAAAGTAGGGAAAACCACTAGACCATTCAGAGATCACCTAAATCAAATCCCTTACAATTATACAGTGGAAGTGACAAATAGATTCAAAGGATTAGATCTGATAGACAAGAGTTCCTGAAGGACTATGGACGGAGGTTCATGACACTGTACAGGAGGCAGTGATCAAGACCATCCCCAAGAAAATCAAATGGAAAAAGGCAAAATGGTTGTCTGAGGAGGCCTCAGAATAGCTGAGGAAAAAAAAAAAAAAAAAAGTGAAAGGCAAAGGAGAAAAGGAAAGATATAAGCATTTGAATGTAGAGTTCCAAAGAATGGCAAGGAGAGATAAGAAAGCCTTCCTCAGTGATCAATGCAAAGAAATAGAGGGAAACAATAGAATGGGAAAGACGAGAGATCTCTTCAAGAAAATTAGAGATACCAAGGGAACATTTCATGCAAAGATGGGCACAATAAAGGACAGAAATGGTATGGACCTAACCAAAGCAGAAAATATTAAGAAGAGGTGGCAAGAAAACACAGAAGAACCGTACAAAAAAGATCTTCACGACCCAAATAATCATGAAGGTAAGATCACTCACCTTGAGCCAAACATCCTGGAATGTGAAGTCAAGTGGGCCTTAGAAAGCATCACTACAAACAAAGCTAGTGGAAGTGATGGAATTCCAGTTGAGCTATTTCAAATCCTAAAAGATGATGCTGTGAAAGTGCTGCACTCAATATGCCAGCAAATTCGGAAAACTCAGCATTGGCCACAGGACTAGAAAAGGTCAGTTTTCATTCCAATCCCAAAGAAAGGCAATACCAAAGAATGTTCAAATTACCGCACAATTGCATTCACCTCACACAGCAGCAAAATAATGCTCAAATTTCTCCAAGCCAGGCTTCAACAGTATGTGAACTTTCAGATATTCAAGCTTGATTTAAAGGCATAGGAACCAGAGATCAAATTTCCAACATCTGTTGCATCATCAAAGAAGCAAGAAAGATCCAGAAAAATATTTACTTCTGCTTTGGCATTGACTATGCCAAAGCCTTTGACTGTGTGGATCACAATAAACTGTGGAAAATTCTTAAAGAGATGGTAATACCATAACACCTTATCTTCCTTCTGAGAAATCTGTATGCAGGTCAAGAAGCAACAATTAGAACTGGACATGAACAACAGACTGATTCTAAATATAAAAAGGAATACGTCAAGGCTGTATATTGTCATTCTGCTTATTTAACTTATATGCAGAGTACATCATGAGAAACGCTGGGCTGGAAGAAGCACAAGCTGGAATCAAGATTGCCAGGAGAAATCTCAATAACCTCAGATATGCAGATGACACCACACTTATGCCAGAAAGCGAAGAACTAAACAGCCTCTTGATGAAAATGAAAGAGGAGAGTGAAAAAGTCGGCTTAAAACTCAACATTCAGAAAACTAAGATCATGGCATTCAGTTCGATGGCTTCATGACAAATAGATGGGGAAACAATGGAAACAGTGACAGATTTTACTTTTGGCGGCTCCAAAATCACTGCAGATGGTGACTGCAGCCATGAGATTAAAAGACACTTACTCTGTGGAAGAAAAGTTATGACCAACCTAGACAGCATATTAAAAAGCAGGGACATTACTTTGCCAACAACGGTCCATCTAGTCAAGGCTATGGTTTTTCCAGATATTTTTAAACTGTGGTATTGAAGAATACTCTGGAGAGTCTCTTGGACTGCAATCCAAGTGACTGAGTGATGGACTGAGATCCAACCAGTCCATCCTAAAAGAAATCAGTCCTGAATATTTATTGGAAGGACTGATGCTGAAGCTGAAATTCCATTACTTTGGCCACCTGAAGCGAAGAACTGACTCAACTGAAAAGACCCTGATGCTGGCAAAGGTTGAAGGCAGGAGGAGAAGGGGATAACAGAGGATGAGATGGTTGGATGGCATCAGCAACTCAATGGACATAAGTTTGAGTAAATTCCAGGAGTTGGTGATGGACAGGGAGGTTGGTGATGGACAGGGAGGTTGGTGTGTACAGTCCTTGGGGTCACAAAGACTTGGACACAACTGAGAGACTGAACTGAAGCCAGCACTTACAACAATACCTAGCATATAACACACACTCAGTAAATATGATTTAGGAGTATATTGGATATCTAAAATTTTGAAGAAAAAAAAATTGATAGGGTTGATCAGTGGGTAAAGAATCCTCTCCTCAAGATCCCTGGGTTGGGAAGATCCTTGGAGAAGGAAATGGTAACCCACTCCAGTAAGCTTGCCTGAAAAATTCCATGGACAGAGGAGCCTGGCAGGCTACAGTCCATGGGTTTAAAACAGTCAGACACGACTGAGCACACACACAAGCAAAGTCTCTAAGCAGTAGTACCAGAAAGCTATCAAACAAAAAGGGAAGATAAATATATTTTTCACTATCTACACTCTTTTTCTAGCTTTTGAATAAACATATTTAATGGTGGGCATTCATATTCAAATACAAATATTTTAGACAGAAAGGATGTCTCTTAGAAACTATTAATATTGGACATAATGGAGAGAAATGAGTTGACTGACCGCAGATCAATCCCTTACTCTGCTTCCTGTATATGATTACTAGATTTTTTAATGTTTTTTTATACAATTAGTTTTATTTTGTTTAATTTTATAGTTTCTGTCTCTTCCTACGTGGCTGTCACTCAAATGGTAAACATAAATAAAATTGTTTGACTCTTTTGGATCACTGAAGGAAATCACCTGTGCAGTTCTATCTACATGTTTTGGCAGATTTTTTTGATATAAACAAGTTCAGTTGTTATTCCCCAAGTGAGTTGGGAAAATGAGCTTCTGTTCACACCTACACTGTTACCTTAAGATAAGTTCTCCCTCATACAAAGAAAACATCTCTTTCAATTATATCCAGGCCACCAGATACAAGAAATATCAAGTTCATGTCAAATGTATCAAAAGTATTGCAGTGGGAGCTCAAAGTCTTTTATTGAATCCCTCTGAAGTGTTACTTCAGTACAGTTGCTACTAGCTGCACGTAGCTTTTTAAATTATAATTTATTAAAGTTAAATAAATTAAGATTTAATTCTCAGTTGCACTAGCTACATTCCAAGTGCTCAATAGCCACATGTAGCTAATGACTGGCACTGGGACAGAACAGATAAGGAACATTTTCATCACTATAGCTCTGCAAGAATGGCTCTGTCCTGCTCTACCTAAGGCTAAGGCAAATAAAAGCATAAATCTAGAGATTATAAGTACATCAAACATATATGGTAATGGATTTTTTATGGCAAGAATTCCTTTACAACATGCCCTGACCATTCCTTGGTCAAAGGGAGGATAAGATGCTCACAATAGCATTCAGTGTGGTGTTTATACATATTATACTTACTGGGCTGAAATTTCAATAAATATAGATTGAAAGAATTAATTAATCATTATTTCATAACTGCTTATCATGTGCAAGACACTATTTGAGACTTTTGCAAGAATATTACTGTATACCATTACACATAGTCTACTATTTTATACACACATATATATATTCTACCAGAAATTAGTATTTTACAACAGCCATTTTTCTCTATTTTTAAGTCATTACTTGAAAAAAATATTGAATCAGTATTATATTATTCAATATCACGTTCTTTCTTTGGGCTTCCCAGGTGGTGCTAGTGGTAAAAGAAACTGCCTGCCAATGCAGGAGATGCAGAAGACTCGAGTTCGACCCCTGGCTTGGGAAGATCCCCTGGAGGAGGGCATAGCAACCAACTCCAGTATTCTTGCCTGGAGAATCCTATGGACAGAGGAGCCTGGCAGGCTACAGTCCACAGGGTTGCAAAGAGTATGACATGACTGAAGTGTCTTAGCAAGTACACACACATCATTACATAACTATTTAGAATAAAGAGAGAATTCTATATGGTGGTTATAATTCAGGCCAAACAAACATTAGCAAGATACAATTTTTCTGGTCATACCAGAACCTTTCACTTCTTTCTATGTAAAAGCCTTCCTAAAAGGTTTCAGTACCCCTCTCCCTCAGATTTTTCAATCCTATTTCTTCTTTAAAGTTTAGATCAATTGTTATCCTCTCATTAAGCAAACATCTCTCCCTGTGGGCTCAATGAGGCCCAATGTAACAATCTTTCATAGCAATCTCAACACCATTTCATATTTGACTTTCTACTCAAATATTTAATTATGTTTCTTGATCAAAAGTTGATTCTTTCCAGTAGCAAATAAACTTCATTAAGACTGGGACTCTGACAATTTCTATTCACCATTATATCTCCAACACTTGGTACATGGTGTATGTCCAATAATGTGAAAAATAAATGAATGCTACACACACTTCTTCATGAATCATCTCTTTCCACACTCCTGGCTTACTGAAACTCACTTAAATGTCCTAATAGTTAGGGCGGGTGGGGAAAGTGACGACTTCTTTTGGATCACTGCCTTAAATACTTCCCTTCCTCAGAGCAGATTTTCATCTCCTGTTTAAAAATTAGCATCACACTGTCAGCATGCTGTGGTGTAAAGTATAAAACTGTAGGTGTAAGGACACTTCTGCTCTCCCTTATGTTCCTTACCCACTGCATGACCCTAGGAACTGAACTTCTGTTTCCTAATCTGGGAAATGGGGATAGAACCACCTGTGTCCATTTACTCAGATGTACACAGTTTTTGTGAGGGTCATATGATGTAAATAATGTAAAAACATTTTTTAAATACAAATTATTATGTAAAACTTGGGACGACACTTAAGGTTCCTAGTGTACGGTTCTTATGTTTTCCTCACTCTCTGCCAAATTGAATTTTTTTCCACAGTAGTGATTTCTTTTCTTCTGCCTTCAAACACAGAGAACATTCCCTCTCGTTTCCTGCTGTATTTGATTCTCCATCTGTCTACCATCCCATTTCTGTTTTCCCTTTTACTGCCAACTCACTGCCTTTTTTCTTATCAGGTAATTTATCTGTAAAGTCCTGCAGTCTGGCCTCTTTCCTGATAACTTCACAAAACTGTTCTCAAGTGGTCTTCTTCATGCCATATCCTATGGCCATTTTTATTATGTTTCTTCTACCTAAAACCTAATTCATGCATTTTGCAGTTTCTCCCAATTTCTGAATACACAAAAATGGTGCTTATCTACAGTTAGTCTACATTCTTATTTTGGTATATTTTGGAAGACAAGTTCCTCTTTAAAATCCACATAAAAATAACTGGATAGTTCTTTCCTGTGTAAAAGAAAGGCCTCTGCTGCTTGACAACAAATCATCAAGTAAATGATTAGTGTACTCTGAGATGACTCGAGTCATAAGAATGATGTAAGTGAACTGCTTGTTTCATTTTTGCAAGGAAAAAGATCACCATCACCACTACCGTTAACAACACAAGCTGACCAAGTTTAAATTCTTAAAACTCAAGATAAAATCAGCATTAACTCAGAGCAAACAACCTCTCCTACAGATGTGGATAAAATTTAAAGTGATGCATACTTAACTGATGAACATGTATATACTCCTCAATTAAATATGTAAGACTACATTTTTTTCCCCTTAGAAACCAATCATGTGCATGTAGGGGGGCTTTTGGTGTTTAGTCAGTAAGTCATGCCCAACTCTTCACAACCCCATGGACTGTGGACCACCAGGCTCCTCTGTCCATGGAATTTCCCCGGCAAGAATACTGTAGGGGGTCGCCATTCCCTTCTCCAGGGGATGTTCCCAACCTAGGACTTGAATCTGAGTTTCCTGCATTAGCAGGTGAATTTTTTTACCAGTGAGCCTCCAAGGAATCCCATGTAGGGGGTGGAGGGTGGATTACTGTACTTCTATCCACATGGTCTTTAAGCAAGTTGGTCGCTGGTTAAAAAAATACTTATTGAACTTTGACTCCATACCAATCACTGTTCAAAGTGTTTATATCCACTATTGAATAAAAAGGCATGAATTCACCTTCTTAGAACTTATTTGGATAAATAAGAAATAAGTAAATAAATATGTAGAATTTAAACGCAAATATTCACTTAAAATTATGGTAATCAATATTATTTTTTAAAAAAGCAGACTATACATAATGGCACCCCACCCCAGTACTTTTGCCTGGAAAATCCCATGGACGGAGGAGCCTGGTAGGCTCCAGTCCATGGGGTCGCCAAGAGTCGGACACGACTGAGCGACTTCACTTTTGCTTTTCACTTTCATATGTTGGAGAAGGAAATGGCAATCCACTCCAGTATTCTTGCCTGGAGAATCCCAGGGACAGGGGAGCCTGGTGGGCTTCTGTCTGTGGGGTCGCACAGAGTCGGACACGACTGAAGTGACTTAGCAGCATACATAATGAGAGAAAATATAATGGTTTAGGGAGTTAGAGTGACATAAGTGGGAAACCAATAAGAAGGTTGCTTGCATAGACCAGTCACAAGGTGGTGAGAAAATGATAGAGAATGATGGCAGAAAAACCTGTCTGTGATATAATCAGGAAGTAGAAACAGATTTTCAGAAGGATTAGAAATACAAGCTAGAGGAGAGGTAAGGATGATGTCTGGTCTCTGGCTTCAGTAACTGTGTGGACAGTGGCTCAATATATTAAGACCCATATACAGACTCCACAGGCATTGGTATGGATTGGAGGTGATAACAATTTCATTTTTAAATATTTAAAGATGACTAAAATATTCAACTGAAAAATTCTTACATTTTAGGTAAATGCATGATTTTAGAGCAGGGGTTGGCAAACTATTTCTATAAAGGGACATGTGTGCGTGCTCAGTCGCACAGCTGGTAAATAATTTTGGCTTTCTCTACTGCAACTGCTCAACACTGTTCTAATAACAAGAAAGTAGACACAGAAAACAACTAACAAATGAACATGTCTGGATTTCAATAAACGTTTATCTCTGGAACGTTTGTAAGTTTCTGACTTACAGAAAAATGTACAACCTGAGAGTTGTAAGTTTAATTCAGGGATCTTCTTAAGAAAGGATTATAGGGACCTGGCAGTCCAGTGGTTAAGACTCTGCACTTCCAATGCAGGAGGCCTGGTTCGATCCCTGGTTGAGGAACTAAGATTTCACATGCCACACAGTGTGGCAAAAAAAAAAAAAAAAAAAAATTAAATTTATTAAAAAAAACAACAACCTATATTTGATCAAAAGAAAGGAATGTAGCTCAGGAGACAGCTGCTCAGTAGCTGTGAGGAAACTGCTCTGAAGAGACTGGGAAGAAACCAGTTTATACATGATGGCTAGGAAATACATGCAGTCGTGCATACAGTACCCTTGGTAAAAGATTACTGCTATTCACAAGGAACAGATATCTCAAGTTAATGACTTTAGTGCTTTTTCATGTATGGCAAGATGCAAGAATCTGGGTTCATTAAAGTTCTTCTTGAAATATACATCTGTCTAAGAACCTGCTTACCCAGAGTACAGAGAGCCTTATCCTGTTTTTCATCCTGAGCTCCTCTCAAGTTGCACTGTGGGTGGACTGCTGCAGTGACTGATGACTTAATCCTGGTAGAACTGGGCAGTCAGCAATGTTCTTTATTGTTTTTATTTACACACTGTAATTTGAATTTTATATAATTTTCATGCATCATGAAATACTATTCATTTTTGAATCTGTTCTAACTACTTAAATCAATAAAAAAATCATATCTGGGCAAAAACAGACTTTGGTTACATTGGACCTGTAGACTGTAGTTTTCCAATCCATCTTTTAGGTGCTAACTGGTTCAGTCTGAAGAAATCAGATAATAATTAAAGTCATAAAAAAGAGTGAAACTGCATAGAAAATAACGGATAATATAAAAGATGTTTTGGATATAACGCCTTGGAAACTAGGAATGAAACATTATATAGTAGAAGATACTGTGAGGAAGACTGAAAGGGAACAGGTAAAGTGGTAGAAGGAAACCAGAAAATATGATATCATGATCTTTGGAAAGAAAAAGGCAATCCTAACAAACATCAGCTAGGAGAAACCTAGGCCATGATGTTTTTCTGTTGAATATGGACAGTTTCATAGAACGAGGTCACTATATAACCATGACGGAGTGAGACAAAATCAAGAAAATTCTTTGACTGTGTCTGAACGCAGACAAAGGTTAAGAACTCTCTTAAAACTACAACTTTTTCTAAAATTCCTAGTTCCCAACTAATGGCAAGTGCTACTTCATGAATTACAGCTTTAGACTCACTCTATCCTACCTACAAAATAAAAGGTATTAATGTTCACAGCCATAAAACCCCATTGCTTCCTGAAAGCAATCAGTATAGAACAAATTTCATTTCTTTGAACCTTCCTCCAAATCACCTAACACAAACCCACAATATATAATAAGAACTTCTCATCACACTCTTATTAAGATGCCCCACAGTTTCTCATTGGAGAAAGAAATGGCAACCCACTCCAGAATTCTTGTCTGGAAAATTCCATAGATAGAGGAGTCTGATTGGCTACAGTCCATGGGGTTACAAAGAGCCTGACACAACTGAGCACTCACACACACAGTTTCTCATGGTATACTGCCTCTCTCCTACACCAATATGCAAATGCCCAATTTGTTCAACTACAGGTGTTCTTTTATGGTGGACATCAACAAAGAGGACATCTTAAAAAAGGACTGTTAACTGTATCAAATGCTGATGGGAGTCAAATAAGATGTGGGCTGAAAAGTGATCATTGAATTTATTTACATGAAATAGTTGGTTTACATGAAACACCAGCAAGAACAGTCACTTGAGAAGCTGAAGCAAGTGTCAGACAGTAATGAGACCTTGTATAAATGCTGAGTACAAAAATAAAAACAGCATTCATAGGCAAGTTTGCAAGTATGTGAATTTTATGTGATGAAGAGCAAAAATGGATACATTTCATGAGTGATTATTTTTATATGTTCAAAGTATAGTTTGGCCTTTAATTTTCATTCCTAAAATACCTTACAGGTATTGCTTAGTATGCACTGAATTAAAGATCTTTAATAAAATCTCTTTAAATAATGAAGAGATTTCAAGTACTTCTATCCTAAGAATGGTACAAAGTAACTAGAATGATTTTAAGTGGGAAATATTTCAGCAATTATATGTTTCACAGGGAAATATTTCTGTAATATCAATGGGGAGAAAATAAGTGCAGTTAATTATTTTCCAATTAGCCTGAAGCATTTTCATTGGAAAAACAATATATGGGTAAAAGAGTTTATTTATCTGGAGGTTCCAGATAGTAGTCACGAAACTATAATATAATGTATTATGTTTACAGAATCAAAATATCATCACAGTTGTTCTTCATGTAAAAGAGATAATATGTAGAGCTTAGGGATCTGAATCTATTAAAACAATTTTGCTTCTTTTTGGTTTTTCTTTGATGTTCAGTATTAGAGAACATAATTCTGCCATGCAATCTCTTTTGTGGTAACCAGGCTAGAATAGCAGAGCTTATTGTGATAGGCAGGGGAAGAAAGGAGTAAATTGTTTTAAGATTCAACCTGAGCTTGCACTTTCTCTAGTAAGTATTAACAATTCTTTCTTCTTGTAATTCAGCCTATTTCTATTTTTCCTAACATAGTTAAAAATGTCATTGCCAGTCATCAAACATATGGTTAAAAGCTTAGGCAAGAATGTTTTTGCTGTATTTCACATCTTCAAAGGAGGGCCTCAGTCTCTTTTGGGGATGTCTGCTAATTAGATAGACTAGATGAAAGTACTTAAGTGAATTCTAAGAAACTTCACTCAATGTTAGATATCTTCATCATCTCTTCCACATTTCTATACCATTACAAGGAATAAAAATTATCACCTATTTTACCACAATATAAAGCAGAGAATTGATGCACAGAAGAAATGTCTGAAAAGCAGAAACTTTGCCTCTGCTGGTTAGCTTCCTGAAAGTCATCTACTCTAGAACAGATGAAATTTGAAAATACTTCTCAAATACACTTAGCAGCAGAAGCTTTTCTGTTCTACCGTGTGAAGGAAACTCACTCATCAGTGCTGCTGCTGCTGCTAAGTCGCTTCAGTCGTGTCTGACTCTGTGCAACCCCATAGACAGCAGCCCACCAGGCTCCCCCGTCCCTGGGATTCTCCAGGTAAGAATACTGGAGTGGGTTGCCATTTCCTTCTCCAATGCATGAAATTGAAGAATGAAAGTGAAGTCTCTCAGTCGTGTCCGACTCTAGCGACCCCATGGACTGCAGCCCACCAGGCTCCTCTGTCCATGGGATTTTCCAGGCAAGAGTACTGGAGTGGGATGCCATTGCCTTCATCAGTGCATGGGGAGACTAATAAAGCCTCCTCTGCAGAAGACTACACCTGCCCAATTATTTCCTCTTTTGTTACTGATACTTACTCTTTCTCAGACTTCTTTGTATTCTCCTTTAAGTTTCATATCCAGACTATACCACACCCAGTTAAGTCAGAATCTTTAAGGATAAGATACAAACATCAGCATTTTTAAAATGCTTTCTGGAAGTTTCAAAAAGTATTCCAATATACAGTCAAGATTAGGAACCTTTGGTTAAGGTCATTGTTGACAATTATAATCTCTTAAATTCTATTTATTCATTCCCTATTCTATATATGGGCTTCCCTGGTGGCTCAGTAATAAAGAATCTGCCTGCCAATGTAGATGTGGGTTCCAGCCCTGGGGTGGGACGATCCCCTGGAGAAGAAATTGGAAGCCCACTCCAGTATTCTTGCCTGGGAAATCTCTTGGAGCGAGGAACCATGGGTCACAAAGAATCAGACACAACTTAGCAACTGAACAACAAATTCTGTATGTACCATGAAAAAAAAAAAAATCTCACACTATCCCTAGTAGTCAATGTATTATTACATTTTATTGATAAAGAAATTAAACTTAGAAGTTAAGTGCTTGCAAAGAACACAAAACAGTGGTTGGGCAGAGCAAGGATACAATCTAAGGCTCTCTCTACGTACCCAGCTGCTTTGTGGAAAGAATATGCAACTATTTGTAGGTTCCATTATCTTTTGTTTTAAGTCAGGTATAACTGTCATGTAACGTTTATCAGTTTCAGATGTACAGAATCAGTTCCAAAATATCATCACCATAACCAATGTCAATGAGATTATCCCTATGTTTTCTTCTAGGAGTTTTATGGTTTCCTACATTCAAGTCTTTATATTGAGTGAAGTTTTGCTCATGGTGTAAGATTCTAATTCCATGGTGTAAGGTCTAATTCCATTCTTTTGCATGTGTCTGTCCTGTTTTCCCAAAATTATGTATTAAAGATATTGTCCTTTTCCACTGTATATTCTTGATTCCTTTGCATCCTTTAATTAACACATATGCATGGCTTTACTTGTGTTCCCTATTTCATTCCATTGATCACTGTGCCTGTTTTTATGTCACTGCCATACTCTTTAGATTATTACAGCTTTGTTATATAGTGTGAAATTAAGGAGTGTGCTGCCTTCAGTTTTGTTCTTTCTTCAGGTAACTTTGACTTTGCAGACTCTTTACTGGCTCAAAAAATTTTCAGGATTGCTTTATCTATTTCTGTAAAAACAGATGCCATTGGAATTTTTATAGAGATTGCATAGAATCTCTAGATTGCTTTGGGTAACATGGACATTTTTAACAATGTTAATTACTCAGATCCATGAGCACAATAGTTTTCCATTTATTTGTGTCATCTTTATTTTTTTCAGTGCACAAGACTTTCATCTGCTTGGCTAACTTTATTCCCAGGTATTTTATTCTTTTTGATGTAACTGTAAAATAGGATTGTTTTCTTAATTCTTTTTGTGATAATTTGTCATTACATAAAAACACCACAGATTTTTGTATACTGATTTTATAAACTGAAACTTGTGTTTATTAGTCTTTTTTTTGGGGGGGGTGGATTTTTTTAGGGTTTTCTATATAAAATTAAGTTGTCTGCAAATGGTAACATTTTATTTCTTTCTTTCCAATTTGCATGCTTTATATTTCTTTGTCTCACCTGACTGTTCTGGCTAGCACTTCCAATATCATATTGACTAAAACTGGCAATGGTAGGAATCCTGGTCTGGCTCCTGACCTTGAAAAGCTTTCGGTTTTCACTGTTGAGTGTGACGTTTCCTATTGGGTTTGTCATGTATGGTCTGTATTACGTTGAGGTTATGTTACCTCTGTGTGCTGCGCTTAGTTGCTCAGTCATGTCTGAGTCTTTGCGACCGCATGGACTGTGTAGCCCACCAAGCTCCTCTGTCCATGGGGACTTTTCAGGGAAGAATACTGGAGTAAGTTGCCATGCCCTACTGCAGGGGATCTTCTTAAGCAGGGATTAATTAATTAATGTAGGTCTCCCACATTGCAGGTGGATTCTTTACCATCTGAGCCACCAGGGAAGCCCAGGTTACCTTTATGTCCACTTAACTGAGTTTTTATCATAAATAGATGTTTAATTTTGTCAAATGCTTTATCTGTTGAGAGGATATAATTTTCAACCTTCATTTGTTAATGCGGCATATCATACTAACTTGTGGATGCTGAACCACTCTTATATCCCCAGATAAATCCCACTTAATTATGGTGTATGATCCTCTTGGGGCTTCCCTCATAACTCAGCAGTAAAGAATTTGCCTGCAATGCAGGAGCTGTAGGAGACACGGGTTCAATCCCTGGATCAGGAAGATCCTCTGGAAAAGGACATGGCAATCCACTACAGTATTCTTGCCTGGAGAAGCCACTGGGAAGAAGAGCCTTGCAGGCTACATATAGTCCATGGGTCACAGAGAGTCAGACATGATTGAAGCAACCTAGCAGCAACATGATCCTTTTGATATATTGTTGAATTTGATTTGCTAATATTTTATTGAGGACTTTTGCACCTATGTTTAGTAGGGATTCACGTCTGAATTTTATTTTCTGTGTGGTATAATTGTCTGGCTTTGGTATCACGGTAATACTAGTCTCATAAAAGGAGTTTGGAAGAATTTCCTCTTTGGCTTTTAGGAAGAGTTTGAGAAGGATAGTATTAAATCTTTAAATATTTTATAGAATCTACCAGTAGAGCTTTTTGGTCTTGGACTTTTGTTTGCTGGGAATTTTTTGACTATTGATTTGATTTCCTAATTATCAGTCTTTTCTGATTTCCTATTTCTTCATGGTTCAGTCTTAGCACACCATATTTAACAAGAAATTTATCTATTTCTAGTCTAATTTGATTGTGTATAATGATTCATGAGAAAGTGAAAGTCACTCAGTTGACCCCATGGATGTCCATGGAATTCTCTAGGCCAGAATACTGGAATGGGTAGCCTTTCCCTTCTCCAGGAGATCTTCCCAACTCAGGATTCATAGTAGTATCTTATTATCTCTTGTATTTCTTTGATAGTGATTGTGAATTCTCTTTCAATTCTGATTTTTACTTACCTGAATGCTCTTTTACCCTTACTGGATATAGTTAAAGGTTTGTTAATTTATCTTTCTAAAGAATCAACTCTAACTTTCATTGGTCTTTTCTACTGTCATTTTATTCTCTATTTTATTTCCACTCTCATCTTTTTTTTCTTTGTTCTACTAACTTTGGACTTTGTTCCTTTTTCTCCAAGTTCCTCTACATGTGGAGTTACATTTCTTTGAGACTTTTCTTGTTTTTAGATGTATGCCTCCAATCACTGTGAACTGCCCTCTTTAACTGCTCTTGCTGAATCCAGTAGATTTCGGTAAACTGTCTTTCTACTTTCATTTTTCTCAAGGTATTTTTTATTTCTTCTTTGATTTCTTTGTTCACTCATTGGTTGTTCAATACTACATCTGTGATTTTTCCTGTTTTCTTCACGTAATTAAGAAGAGCCTCACACTAGTTTCACATTTTTGTGGTCAGAAAGGATGTTTGATATGGTCTGAATCTTAAATTTATTGAGGCTTGCTTTGTGGCTTAACGTATGATCAGTTCCATATCCTCTTATCTGAAAGGTTCATGTTTCATGGTTTTTTCATATCCACTCCCCCATCTTGTTCACCTTACATTCCCACACCCCATCACAGCCTTCCACTCATTTACTCTTCAGAATTCAATTCCACATCACCAAGTTCAAAACCTTCCTCTTACTTCTTAGATTAAGCAAAGCACACTTGCATAACAACTTCTACTTAACTTACAGTTATCATTTTAGGCTATGAAAATCTGATACATTTTTCTGTCTACCTCAGCTAATTGCATGCTTCTTAAAGGTGTAAATGAGTCACAGTTGTTTCTGAGTCTCTGGGAACTAAAAATCAATAAATACTTGTCAAAAGCACATCAGTTTGGCAAAACCACTATCTCATATTTAGAGGAACAGACATTCCAATATCTTTAATTTCTCAAAATCATTCTTCTATGAATCCACATACTTTCAGTTATGTAACTGTAGGTGAGAATTCAAAAATACAAGTGAAATTATTTATATACATATAAATAACTATATATACATCAGATCAGATCAGTCGCTCAGTCGTGTCCGACTCTTTGTGACCCTATGAACCGCAGCACGCCAGGCCTCCCTGTCCATCACCAGCTCCCGGAGGTCACTCAGACTCGCATCCATCGAGTCAGTGATGCCATCCAGCCATCTCATCCTCTGTCGTCCCCTTCTCCTCCTGCCCTCAATCCCTCCCAGCATCAGAGTCTTCTCCAATGAGTCAACTCTTCGCATGAGGTGGCCAAAATACTGGAGTTTCAGCTTTAGCATCATTCCTTCTAAAGAAATTCCAGGATTGATCTCCTTCAGAATGGACTGGTTGGATCTTCTTGCAGTCCAAGGGACTCTCAAGAGTCTTCTCCAACACCACAGTTCAAAAGCATCAATTCTTCGGCGCTCAGCCTTCTTCATAGTCCAGCTCTCACATCCATACATGACCACAGGAAAGACCATAGCCTTGACTAGGCGAACCTTTGTTGGTAAAGTAATGTCTCTGCTTTTGAATATGCTATCTAGGTTGGTCATAACTTTCCTTCCAAGGAGTAAGCGTCTTTTAATTTCATGGCTGCAGTCACCATCTACAGTGATTTTGGAGCCCAGAAAAACAAAGTCTGACACTGTTTCCACTGTTTCCCCATCTATTTCCCATGCAGTGATGGGACCAGATGCCATGATCTTCGTTTTCTGAATGTTGAGCTTTAAGCCAACCTTTTCACTCTCCACTTTCACTTTCATCAAGAGGCTTTTTAGCCCCTCTTCACTTTCTGCCATAAGAATGGTGTCATCTGCATATCTGAGGTTATTGATATTTCTCCCAGCAATCTTGATTCCAACTTGTGCTTCTTCCAGTCCAGCATTTCTCATGATGTACTCTGCATATAAGTTAAATAAACATGGTGACAATATGCAGCCTTGATGTACTCCTTTTCCTATTTGGAACCAGTCTGTTGTTCCATGACCAGTTCTAACTGTTGCTTCCTGACCTGCATACAGATTTCTTAAGAGACAGATCAGGTGGTCTGGTATTCCCATCTCTTTCAGAATTTTCCATAGTTTATTATAGACATAAATTACATCAATAAGAATCAGCCACAGGTACACCCATGGCCCCTCCCTCCCAAACCTCCCTTCCATCTCCTTCCTATCCCATCCTTCTGGATTGTCACAGAGGCCCTGTCTGAGTTCCCTGAGTCATACAGCAAATTCCCATTGGCTATCTATTTTACATATGGTATTATAAATTTCCAAGTTACTCTCTCCATACTAAAAATTTGTGTGTAGTCATTTATTTGTTCAGCATTTTCTGAATTTCCAAAAACATGTTTTAATCACTTGATTTTGCCAGATTGTAAGATGTGAAAATGTAGGCCTGAGTCTACGAGCTAGATTCCTGTTGTCACAGAGTGCAAAATTGGGTCACTGAGACAGATTGGCAAACTATCTTGATGTATGATGTAGGCAGCAATTCAGAGTCCCTCCTTCCTAATTGCAGGCATTCTGCCAGTGCAGGTATCTATTTACCATAATTGGTAATTTCACAGGGCTTTGTTTATGGTTATGTTGCTAAAGACATTTGCCTAAAGATTTGTTCTTAATGCATCAGGCAATTGCATGCAATCAGGCTCTGTGAATGTTTTGCTGATGTAAATCAACTTATCAACAGTCATTCTTCTGCGCACTTTTATCCAAGTCCTTTGTGAGGCTGATACTGGAAACCTTCTTCAAAGAAATCAGACTACATGGTGACTCTATGATACACAGATATGTTTGCACACTAACACCAATACATTTATTTTCCCATCTAATTTCATGTTCTACCATTGGAACTCAATGACAATATTCTATTTCCCCTTCTTTTTTGATTAGGGTGATCAGCAGTATGTAAGATTCACCTCCCTACTTGCCAGTACAACTTCTAAAATAGCTTCCACATAAAATTAGCAAGGAAAACCAATAGCCTTCCATCCTCAAGAAGTAAATATTTGAGATTTAATATGCAGCTTTCAGACCACTCAAAGTCATTATATAGTGGATTTCACTCAAACAAAATTGCTTCCAAACTCAAGCTGCTAGTTAGCAGATATAATACTCAGCATCCCTCAAGAATATGCTTCAAACAATATTAAAAATGAGCAAAGTAAATGAAGATACATTTTATCACAGAATAGTTTCAAAACTAATGGAGTCACTGTTCACCGTGCAAGTCATGATACTGATGCCTTATATATTGATTTCCTAATCATTGTCATTGTATGAAGGCATTCCTTTTTTTTTTCCTGTCATAAATTTGACTTTAAACAGAGTAAGAAGCTTTTAGCAAGAAAATTTTACATCTGTTTATGTCTGAAATTAAAACCACAAGAATTGAAAGGATGAAAAAATAACCAAGGGGGGTTTTCAAAAATTTAAAACTCCATCATGCATAAATGGAGCTCATCAAAGAAAGTAATTTCCCTGCAGAAAACACTCCATCTTTTGTCTTATGTAAGTTATCAACATGAATATTTTATTCTCAATGAAACTGTCTTTCCCTCTCTGTGTTTCATAGTTATCACTTGGGGTGTCTCAAATAAATAAACTTCCTTCCTTCTAGCCTTCAGGTCAGTTGCAATACAGATTGAGTTTTACTAACCAAAGATTTTTATTCTTAGTTACAATGTGTTTTGAAGTCAAGAAACACTAACCATTTGAATTAACCCATAATAAATACAAAATCATTTTTTTTTCAATGTGCAGTAAAGTATCTCAGATATATATAAAAGTTTATCTTGGCTTAATTTCATTCTTAATCCAAATGATGAAATAAAATCCCTGTGGAATGACAAAGCTAGTAAGTATCCCATTAGCCTACCTGGATAAAGTAGTTTAGACAGTTTCATCCACATTAATCTCTAAGATTACCATTAATGAATGTTTGCACTAGTCTTTAATGGAGGGTTCTTCTGCCTCCTCATGATTGAAATAAGCAAGTCACTTACTATATCTTCCTGTTCTGCCTACATTGTGATATATGGAATATTCAAAGTAGTATAATTTATTTGTAGACCCATCAAAATAATGTATTATTCTTATAAAAAAAGACTGATAAATAACTTCTTTAAAAACTAAAGAAAATATAGCTATTATTCTTTCTATAAGTCAAAGAAACTGCATTAAGTAATTAATTTTAATGCAAACTATAAACATATTCATACTCTGAAGCTTTTGAACAGTAACCTATAAGTTCGCTTCCTATGTTTCCAGGTATCTGGCCAAATAAGCTGTCAGTTAGACTGCTTCCTACAGTTCAACTGAGAAGTAATCTTATAAAAGTTTCAAGGTCTCAAGTTCTTATAATTTATAAGCAGAAATGTTTTTCACATTGGTGATAATTACCATTATACTAGACCATAGCATTCAAATCCTCATACAGCCATTTAACATCTTGCTGGCACAGGTGAAGAGGATATTCATAATTCATCTGGTATTTTAAAAAATTACTCTGATTATAGCAGATGCTGATAGGACCCAAGTTGAATATTCAAAAAATAGTTCTCTTCAAACAAGCATAATAAAAATGGAAAGCACTATGCATTCTTTAACTTCCACATAACTTCATGTATCTTGTGTCTTATAACCATCTTAAAGACAAAAATTGAAATATTGGAAAATAATAAATAGAAAACATCAATCATATTTGATCTCGCTAGATTAGCTTACTTTTAAATACAGCCCTATAAACAGGGCCAAGAGTCAGTGATCATAAACCATGTCAAGGCTGAGTTTTTAACAAATATGATTTTTATCTTCCTTCAGTCTCTGGTTTCATCACAGCATTGCCCTTTAAAAATGCAACAATAAATCAGTAGCATTTCCTGAACTGTAATGTAAAAAATGACAAAAACTACAGCATAACTCACATAAATAGAATGTTATGCTAATACTCAAATCTTTCACTCAAGGCAATAGAATTTAATTTTGAAGAAAGGCAGTTATTCATTCTTTCCATTAAGTACATTTCAAAAAAATAAATAAAGTGATTAAAGTTCACAGTCCCTATTTTATCCTGATCACCAAGATATTTTTCACCACCTCTCAACTGCATCACTCAAAATATAAATACAGGAACAGCTAATATGAATAAATAATTTTTATATGTAACTGAATTTTTCCTAATGTTATTTATAAACTTATTCAACAAATTATGACTATAAAATCCATCTTTATTCAATCTTTAAATGTAAATTGTATGCTGGAGACACAGATTTTTCTTAGCAACATCTCACATCCTGTAGATAAGAACACTGCTTTATTAAAATGTTTAAAGTAGGTAATAATTGCCATTAAAGAACTTTACACAGTTTTTTGAATCACCAAAGTTGCTTAAATTAACTATAAAGTTCATTATTTATAACAAATTTTACATAAGATAAAATGCTGTTGACCAAAAAGGTGTTCTCACCAAAAATGGTGCTCACATCAAAAAAATTAAAACATCTTAAACCTATGAGAATATGATATTTCCTATGAATGCACATTTCATTCAGATAATTTAAATATCACCAAATGCATTTACAGTGATACCATTTGATCAGGCATAAAAGATTATAAAATATTCCAATAATATAAGCTAGATTCTTAGTTGGACTACTAATAAGATATTTATGACAGTTTATGTACTTTGAGTGAAGTTGCTCAGTCGTATCCGACTCTTTGCGACCCCATGGACTGTAGCCTACTAGGCTCCTCCATCCATGGGATTCTCCAGGCAAGAGTACTGGAGCGGGTTGCATTTCCTTCTCCAGGGAGTCTTCCCAACCCAGGAATCGAACCCGGGTCTCCCGCATTCCAGGCAGACACTTTAACCTCCGAGGCACCAGGGAAGCCCTCTTATGTAGTTTAATAAAGTACAAATATAATGTGTCAATCAAACTAAATGTAGGTAAACATTTTTATGTAAAAAAAATTCACAGCTGGGTTTATACATATATGCTCATTGGGTTTCAAACCTGTTCTATGCATACCCCACAAAAAATAACATAAAAATTTTTTATTCCATGATCGAGAGTTTCTAGATAGATTTCACTTTGGGAAGTTTAAAATTAAATTCAGATGCCATAATTAACTTATTCTTGCTATCTGCAGTAATTAACATACTCTTGTTATCTATTCACTTGGATATTTATTTAAATTTATCATCCTTTAAATGTGAACTATGCTATATTAATGTGTTCATGTATTATTAATGAATTGTTTCAAATGTATTCAGTTAAGTTCAGTCGCTCAGTCATGTCCAACTCTTTGCAACCCCATGAACTGCAGCATGCCAGGCCTCCCTGTCCATCACCAATGCCTGCAGTTCACTCAAACTCAAATCCATCGAGTTGGTGATGCCATCCAGCCATCTCATCCTCTGTCGTCCCCTTCTCCTCCTGCCCCCAATCCCTCCCAGCATCAGAGTCTTTTCCAATGAGTCAACTCTTCGCATGAGGTGGCCAAAGTACTGGAGTTTTAGCTTTAGCATCAGTCCTTCCAAAGAACACCCAGGACTGATCTCCTTTAGAATGGACTGGTTGGATCTCCTTGCAGTCCAAGGGACTCTCAAGAGTCTTGTCCAACACCACAGTTCAAAAGCAGCAATTCTTCAGGGCTCAGCCTTCTTCACAGTCTAACTGTCACATCCATATGTATGGACCATAGCCTTGACTAGACGGACCTTTGTTGGCAAAGTAATGTCTCTGCTTTTCAATATGCTATCTAGGTTGGTCATAACTTTCCTTCCAAGGAGTGTCTTCTAATTTCATGGCTGCAATCACCATCTGTGGTGATTTTAAAACCCCCCAAAATAAAGTCTGACACTGTTTCCACTGTTTCCCCATCTATTTCCCATGAAGTGTTGGGACCAGATGCCATGATCTTTGTTTTCTGAATGTTGAGCTTTAAGCCAACTTCTTCACTACCTTCTTTCACTTTCATCAAGAGGCTTTTTAGTTCCTCTTCACTCTCTGCCATAAGGGTCCCGTCATCTGCGTATCTGAGGTTATTGATATTTCTCCTGGCAATCTTGATTCCAGCTTGTGCTTCTTCCAGCCCAGTGTTTCTTATAATGTACTCTGCATATAAGTTAAATAAGCAGGTGACAATATACAGCCTTGACATACTCCTTTTCCTATTTGGAACTACTAGTCTGTTGTTCCATGTCCAATTCTAACTGTTGCTTCCTGACCTGCACATAGGTTTCTTAAGAGGAAGTTCAGGTGGTCTGGTATTCCCATCTCTTTCAGAATTTTCCACAGTTTATTGTGATCCACACAGTCAAAGGCTTTGGCATAGTCAATAATGCAACAATACATGTTTTTCTGGAACTCTCTTGCTTTTTCCATGGTCAAGCAGATGTTGGCAATTTGATCTCTGGTTACTCTGATTTCCTAAAACCAGCTTGAACATCTGGAAGTTTACAGTTCACATATTGCTGAAGCCTGGCTTGGAGAATTTTGAGCATTACTTTACTAGCGTGTGAGATGAGTGCAATCGTGCAGTAGTTTGAGCATTCTTTGGCATTGCCTTTCTTTGGGATTGGAATGAAAACTGACCTTTTCCAGTCCTGTGGCCACTGCTGAATTTTCCCAATTTGCTGACATATTAGTGCAACACTTTCACAACATCATCTTTTAGGATTTGAAATAGCTCAACTGGAATTCCATCACCTTCCCTAGATTTGAATAGTGATGCTTTCTAAGGCCGACTTGACTTCACATTCCAGGATGTCTGGCTCTATGTGAGTGATCACATCATTGTGATTATCTGGGTCTTGAAGATCTTCTGTACAATTCTGTGTATTCTTGCCACCTCTTAACATCTTCTGCTTCTTTTAGGTCCATACTATTTCTGTCCTTTATTGAACCCATCTCTGCATAAAATATTCCCTTGGTATCTGTAATTTTCTTGAAGAGATCTCTAGTCTTTCCCATTCCATTGTTTTTCTCTATTTCTTTGCACTGATCACTGGGGAAGGCTTTCTTATCACTCCTTGCTATTCTTTGGAACTCTGCATTGCAATGGATATAGCTTTCCTTTTCTCCTTTGCTTTTCACTTCTCTTGTTTTCACAGCTATTTGCAAGCCCACCTCAAAAGCCATTTTACTTTCATGCACTTCTTTTTCTTGGGGATGATCTGAATCTCTGTCTCCTGTATAATGTCACCAACCTCTGTCCATAGTTCATCAGGTACTCTGTCTATCCAATCTAGTCCCTTAAATCTATTTCTCAATTCCACTGTATAAACGTAAGGGTTTGAGGTCTAGTGGTTTTCCCTACTTTCTTCAATTTCAGTCTGATTTTAGCAATAAGGAGTTCATGAACTGAGCCACTGTCAGATCCCAGTCTTGTTTTAGCTGACTGTCTAGAGCTTCGCCATCTTTAGTGGAATCTGATTTCAGTATTGACCATCTGGTGATGTCCATGTGTAGAGTCTTCTCTTGTGTTGTTGGAAGAGGATGTTTGCTATGACCAGTGCATTCTCTTGGCAAAACTCCATTAGCCTTTGCCCTGCTCCATTCGGTACTCCAAGGCTAAATTTGACAGTTATTCCAAGTATCTCTTGACTTCCTACTTTTGCAATCCATTTCCATATGATGTAAAGGACATCTTTTTGGGGTGTTAATTCTAGAAGGTCTTGTAGGTCTTCATAGAACTGTTCAATTTCAGCTTCCTCAGCATTACTGGTTGGGGCATAGACTTGGATTACTGTGATACCAAAAGGTTTGCCTTGGAAACAAACAGCGATCATTCTGTCATTTTTGAGATTGCACCCAAGTACTGCATTTTTGACTCTTTTGTTGACTATGATGGCTACTCCAATTCTTCTAAGGGATTCTTGCCCACAATAGTAGATATAATGGTCATCTCCATCAAAGTCACTCATTCCAGTCCATTTTAGTTCACGGATTCCTGAAATGTTGCTCTTGCCTTCTCCTGTTTGACCACTTCTAATTTGCCTTGATTTATGGACCTAACATTCCAGGTTCCTATGCAATATTGCTCTTTACAGCATCTGGCCTTGCTTCCATCACCAGTCACATCCACAACTGGGTGTTGCTTTTGCTTTGGCTCCATCTCTTCACCCTTACTGGAGTTATTTCTCCACTGATCACCAGTAGCATATTGAGCACCTACCGATCTGGGGAATTCATCTTTCAGTGTCTTATCTTATTGCCTTTTCATACTGTTCATAGGGTTGTCAAGGAAAGAATATTGAAGTGGTTTGCCATTCCCTTCTCCAGTGGATCACCATTTTGTTAGAACTCTCCATCGTGACCTGTCTGTCTTGGGTGGTCCTTCACAGCATGGCTCATAGCTTCACTGAGTTAGACAAAGTGTGGTCCATGTGATTAAATTGGTTAGTTGTCTGTGATTTTTGTTTTCCATCAGTCTGCTGATGGAGAATGATAAGAGGCTTATGGAAGCTTCCTGATGGGAGAGACTGATTGAGGGATAAACTGGATCTTGTTCTGATGGGCGGAGCCATGCTCAGAAAATCTTTAATACAATTTTCTGTCAATGGCTGGACCTTTGCTCCCTCCCTGCTATTTACCTAGGGCCAAACTATGGTGGAGGTAATGAAGATATATGCTACCATAAACAGGATTGGAGGGGTTGGGGAGGCTGGGCACGGGCCTGGCGGTGGTGAACCTGAACCTGCTGTTGTCACCGCGGCAGGGTGGCGAGCGCGGCCGCGCCAGCTCTCCGGCCTCATGGACGCGAGACGCGCCTCCGTGCTCCCCGCCAGAGAGGTAAGGCTGGCCTCTCTGCCACCGGAGGTCTGAGCTCTGCCATGGGGGTAGAGGTGTCTTTACTGCTGCAGTTTTCGCTGACACCTGGGGGCTACCCGAGTGTGGGCCGAAGCAGGCGCTCCAGCCGCAGAAGTATCCCTGGAAACAACCCCAGGAGGAGCTGGGCCAAGCCTCGTCTCCAGCTCCACAACCTCCAGGACAGGGAGTTCGTATCTCTTGACCAGCCTCACTGAGTTGCTGTGAAGCTCAGATGTGACAAGAGCAAATAGAAACAAGGAGAGGGAAGCACTTGGGAAAGCATAAAAAGCGCTGAAGTGGGAGGTGACAGCATGTTTTCGTGAGTCCCAAGGCAGCAATCGGACTTCCCTGGTGGCTCAGACGGTAAAGCGTCTGTCTACAATATGAGAGACTTGGGTTCGATCCCTGGGTTGGGAAGATTCCCTGGAGAAGGAAATGGCAACCCACTCCAGTACTTCTTGTCTTGAAAATCCCATGGATGGAGGAGCTTGGTGCAGGCTACTATCCATGGGGTCGCAACGAGTCCGGCACGATAGAGCGACTTCACTTCACTTCACTGCACTTAAAATATGATTAAGATGGCAATCTCTTGCTGGACTTTAAAATGTTTATTGATTGAATAAATGCTTAAAAGAATACTAAAAAAAAAAAAAAAAAAAAAACTAGGTTTTTGCTTTCTCATTAAAAATTTACGTTCTATGAGAAAGTAGTGTTACAAAAAGGGAGTTAAGGAAAAGTTATGTTAATGATACAATGAATAAGTAGCAGGAGCCAGAAAAAAAAAAAATCTGATGTCTATATTGATCTGTCAAATGCAGTATGCTTACTTATTAAATACATTTTTACATTTAATAAACCTTTACACAAATAAATTTCTATAAATGCCACACATCATGATATCCTACATGATTAATGATATTGTCTTGATATTCATAACACTGTACAGGAGACAGGAATTAAGACAATCCCCAAGAAAAGAAATGCAAAAAGGCAAAATGGCTGTCTGAAGAGGCCTTTCAAATAGCTGTGAAAAGAAGAGACATGAAAAGCAAAGGAGAAAAGGAAAGATATAAGCATCTGAATGCAGCGTTCCAAAGAATAGGAAGGAGAGATAAGAAAGCTTTCTTCAGCAATCAATGCAAAGAAATAGAGGAAAACAACAGAATGGAAAGACTAGAGATCACTTCAAGAATATTAGAGATACCAAGGGAACATTTCATGCAGAGATGGGCTCGATAAAGGATAGAAATGGTATGGACCTAACCGAAGCAGAAGATATTAAGAAGAGATGGCAAAAATACACAGAAGAACTGTATGAAAAAGATCTTCACGACCCAGATAATCACGATGGTGTGATCACTCACCTAGAGCCAGACATCCTGAAATGTGAAGTCAAGTGGGCCTTACAAAGCATCACTAGGAACAAAGCTAGTGGAGGTGATGGAATTCCAGTGGAGCTATTCCAAATCCTGAAAGATGATGCTGTGAAAGTGCTGCACTCAATATGCCAGTAAATTGGGAAAATTCAGCTGTGGCCACAGGACTGGAAAAGGTCAGTTTTCATTCCAATCCCAAAGAAAGGCAATGCCAAAGAATGCTCAAACTACTGCACATTTGCACTCATCTCACACGCTAGTAAAGTAATTCTCAAAATTCTCCAATCCGGGCTTCGGCAATACATGAACAGTGAACTTCCAGATGTTCAAGCTGGTTTTAGAAAAGACAGAGGTATCAGAGATCAAATTGCCAACATCCACTGGAGAGAGTTCCAGAAAAACATCTATTTTTGCTTTGTTGACTATACCAAAGCCTTTGACTATGTAGATCGCAATAAACTAAAAAATTCTGAAAGAGATGGGAATACCAGACCACCTGACCTGCCTCTTGAGAAACCTATGTGCAGCTCAGGAAGCAACAGTTAGAACTGGACATGGAACAACAGACTGGTTCCAAAAAGGAAAAGGAGTACAACAAGGCTGTATATTGTCACCCTGCTTATTTAACTTATATGCAGAGTACATCATGAGAAACTCTGGGCTGGAAGAAGCTGGAATCAAGATTGCCAGGAGAAATATCAATAACCTCAGATATGCAGATGACACCATCCTTATGGCAGAGAGTAAAGAGGAACTAAAAAGCCTCTTGATGAAAGTGAAAGTGGAGAGTGAAAAGATTGGCTTAAAGCTCAACATTCAGAAAACGAAGATCACAGCATCTGGTCCCGTAACTTCATGGCAGACTTTATTTTTGGAGCTCCAAAATCACTGCAGATGGTGATTACAGCTATGAAATTAAAAGATGCTTACTCCTTGGAAGGAAAGTTATGGCCAACCTAGACAGCATATTGAAAAGCAGAGACATTACTTTACCAACAAAGGTCCATCTTGTCAAGGCTATTTTTCCAGTGGTCATGTATGGATGTGAGAGTTGGGCTGTGAAGAAAGCTGAGCACCGAAGAATTGATGCTTTTGAACTGTGGTGTTGGAGAAGACTCTTGGGAGTCCCAGGAGATCCAACCAGTCCATTCTAAAGGAGATCAGTCCTGGGTGTTCTTTGGAAGGACAGATGCTAAAGCTGAAACTCCAGTACTTTGGCCACCGTTTGCAAAGAGTTGACTCATTGGAAAAGACTCTGATGCTGGGAGGGATTGGGGGTAGGAGGAGAAGGGCACGACAGAGGATGAGATGGCTGGATGGCATCACTGACTCAATGGATGTGAATCTGAGTGAACTCCGGGAGTTGGTGATGGACAGGGAGGCCTGGCCTGCTGCGATTCATGGGGTCACAAAGAGTCAGACACAACTGAGCGACTGAACTGAACTGAAGTCACAAAGCTAAGTCATAGTGAAGTATTTCACAACAGAATTCTTATACTACTTCAACCATCAAATAAGAATGCCAAAAATGTTCTGCGTGATTTGAGATATATATATATATATATATATATATTAATTCCCAAATATTTGCTCTTTTTTGACTTTCTGTCTCAGAAAACAGAAAGAGGGCATGTAAGATTCTCAAGTCTCTGGGACTAAGCGCCACCTGGGAAGCCCTACACAGAGAGGAAATTTGAAATCAGAAGATGGAAAAGAAATACATAGTCAGGTTAGGGAATATAAAAGAGGAGAGTAGTTTTAGGGCATAACAACCAAGAAAACAGGTCATGGTCAGTTTCATGAATCCAGAACATGTATGGTACATACCACCCCATGTTTAGAAGGGCTCTGCCCTTGGCTTAATTTTCTGTTGCTGCCTTTGTGAAATTATTAATAACTTCTGGATAAGCGACCTACATTTGGCTTTGTACTGGACCCTGTTCCTGGAGCAGGCTAACACAAAATGTATTTCCTTTGTAAATGCAAGTTGGAGAAGTGGTATCTGAAGCCCGGTCTAGTAAAGAGCTGGAAACAGCAGGAAGCTTTCTGGAAAAGGGAGGATGCTGCTTAGATATCAGGAAATGAAAAAAAAAAAAAAAATGGGGGGGGGAGGAGTATTGATTTCTAGGACTTTCTGAAAATCAGTGTTATAAAAATTTTAATTTCAGATAAGCACTAGGACTCGTGAGAAATATATGGGTGAGGAGATAGTTACTGATTTCCCTCAAAAAATGTAAGACAGATTCATAAAAAACCAAAATGTGTCATATCACAAAATGACATGTATAACACTTTGCAGTAGCTATAAAGTAATATTGATTATCAAAAAACACCATTAGTATCAGCAAGTAATATATTTTATCAAGTTATATATATATATAGTTTGGCATTTAAAGTCCTGAGTAAAGCTCCTAAACAGGTAAATTCTAAGTCAAAATTTTAATGGAATCACAAGGCATTGCCTTTAGTTCTGCCTTGACTTAATGTAAAGAAAACATGACTGTAAAATTTTACTCAATTATCTGCAAACAGTATTCCTATATACACTCTGCCCTCATATACACTTTTAGTCCCGATAAGCTCTCATAAAATCCTATAAAAAAACCATCCCATAAAATGATAGCAGTTTCTGCATCTATTATTCCACAAAAATATTTCCACATAAAACTTAAAATCATCCATCTACTTTGAGTATTACTCCTTTAACTTCAATTTATAGATAACAAAAGTAGATTAACATAGAGCAAAATTATATATATGAACCATCGTTTCTCTTAAAATGACTCACTGCTTTAGTTTAAAAAAACTCTTTGCCATGTAATAGCACATGTTGGAAATGAAGGTGATTACACTTATATTTTAAACAAGGAACCAACTGATCCTACATTAAGGTCCAGTGCAGATAAAATAGAGTTTACATATTTAAATATTTTTATTAGAAAACAATTCCATTTATAAATGTATCATGTCCAGGCTAGCCCTCCTATTCAAGACAACAAAAACTTTAGGAAAAACATGAGGTAGATTAAGAAATTATATTGTATGTTAGCCCTAAAAACCCATCTGTATTTAGATAATGCATATATGCATTAACTGTTAAATATAAAAATTCTACAGAAGACATAACTAGTCCTATTATTCTTAATGCCAGCCTAATATATATGGCATAGTTTTGTTGTTATTCAGTTGTGTCTGACTCTTCACAGTCCCACGGAATGTAGCACACCAGGTTTCTCTGTCCTCCAGTGTCTCCCAGTTTGCCCAAATTCATGTCAATTTAGTCAGTGATGCTATCTAACCATCTCATCTTCTTCCACTCCCTTCTCTTTTTGCCTTCAATCTTTCCCAGCAGGGTGTTTTCCAATGAGTCAGCTCTTCACATCAGGTGGCAAAACTACTGGAGCTTCATTTTCACCAAGAGTCCTTCCAGTGAATATTCAGTTGATTTCCTCTAGAATTGACTCTTTTGATCTCCTTGCAGTCCAAGGGACTTTCAAGAGTCTTCTCCAGCACCAGAATTGGAAAGTATCAGTTCTTTGGTGCTCAGTCTTCTTTACGGACCAACTTTCACATCTGTACATGAGTACTGGAAAAACCACTGCTTTGACTATATGGACATTTGTTGGCAAAGTGATGTCTCTGCTTTTTAATATGCTGCCTAGGAAACTCAAGTACTTTGGTCACCTCATGTGAAGAGTTGATTCATTGGAAAGTACTCTGATGCTGGGAGGGGTTGGGGGCAGGAGGAGAAGGGGATGACAGAGGATGAGATGGCTGGATGGCATCACTGACTCGATGGACGTGAGTCTGAGTGAACTCTGGGAGTTGGTGATGGACAGGGAGGCCTGGCCTGCTGCGATTCATGGGGTCGCAAAGAGTAGGGCACAATTGAGTGACGGAACTGAACTGAACTAGGTTTGTTATAGCTTTCCTTTCAAGGAGGAGCAAGTGTCATAATTTCATGGCGGCACTCACCTTCTGCCGTGATTTGGGAGCCGAAGAAAAGATCTGTCACCGCTTCCTTCTATTTGCCATGAAGTGATGGGACTAGATGCCATGATCTTAGTTTTTCTTTAATGCTGAGTTGCAAGCCAGCTTTTTCACTCTCCTCTTTCAGCCTTATCAAGAGGACCCTTAGTTCCTCTTCATTTTCTGCCATCTTTAAAGTGATATCATAGAGCATATCTGAAATTGTTGATACTTACGCCAGCAATCCTGATTCCACCTTGTGATTCATCCAGCCTAGCATTTTGCATGATGTGCTCTGCATATAACTTAAGTAAGCAGGGTGACAATATACAGCTTTAGCATATTCTTCTCCCAATTTTGAACCAGTCAGTTGTTCCATGTCCAGCTCTCACTGTTGCTTCTTGATCTGCATACAGGTTTCTCAGAAGACAGGTAAGATGGTCTGGTATTCCCATGTCTACGAACTTTCCAGGTTTTTATGATCCACACAGTCAAAGGCTTTAGCATACTCAGTGAAGCAGAAGTAAATGGTTTTTTCTGGAACTCTCCTGTTTTCTCCATGATACAATGATATTTGGTAATTTGATCTCTGGTTCCTCTGCCTCTTCAAAACCCATGTCATACATCTGGAAGTTCTTGGTTCATGTACTGCTGAAGCCTAGCTTGATGGATTTTGAGCATAACCTTGCTAGCATGTGAGATGAGTGCAACTGTGTGGTAGTTTGAACATTCTTTGGCATTTCCTTTCTTTAGGATTGGAATGAAAACTGATTTTTCAAGTCCTATGTCCAAGGCTGAGTTTTCCAAATTTGCTGGCATATTGACTGCAGTACTTTAACAGCATCATCCTTTAGGATTTTAAATATCTCAATTGGTATGGTTTACTGAGTGGTAGAATGGCACCCACTCCAGTACTCTTGCCTGGAAAATCCCATGGACAGAGGAGCCTTGTAGGCTGTAGTCCATGGGGTCGCTAAGTCAGACACGGCTGAGCAACCCACTCCAGTATTCTTACCTAGAGAACTCCAGGGATGGGGGAGCCTGGTGGGCTGCTGTATACGGGGTCCCATAGAGTCGGACATGACTGAAGCAACTTAGCAGTAGCAGAAAGAAGACAGGAAGTTCAGCAATTGTTCATACTCTGAACTGAGCACAATTAATAAGGGCAGGTTGACTAAATATTTTCCTCACTAAAAATTGTGTTTACTGGATGGATGGTTGGATAAACAGATGAAGTAAGGAGTCTCTTTGAAGGGCACAGGTTAGGACCCAAACACAAATGACTCACACCATGAACATTCTCAATTATACCCACTTAACTTTGGTAATCTACTCTTATCTCCAAGTCTTAAATTTCATATCTACAAAATAAGGTTTATAAGCTTTTTTTAAAGAATATTATTGTGATAAATAAATTTACCTGGAACATAGCAAGTGCTGAATGAAAATAAATTTACACAGGTTTATAGCAAGGCAATTACCTGAGTGTGTGTGTGTGTGTGTGTGTGTGTGTTGTCAATTCAGTTCAGTTGCTCAGTCATGTCCAACTCTTTGTGATGCCATGGACTGCAGCATGCCAGGCCTCCCTGTCCATCACCAACTCTCGGAGTTTACTCAAACACACATTCATTGAGTTGGTGATGCCATCCAACCATCTTATCCTCTGTCATCCCCTTCTCCTCCCACCTTCAATATTTCCTAGCATCAGGGTCTTTTCAAATGAGTCAGCTCTTCTCATCAGGTGGCCAAAGTATTGGAGTTTCAGCTTCAACATCAGTCCTTCCAATGAACACCCAGGACTGATCCCCTTTAGGATGGACTGGTTGGATCTCCCTGCAGTCCAAGGGACTCTCAAGAGTCTTCTCCAACACCACAGTTCAAAAGCATCAATTCTTCAGCACTCAGCTTTCTTTATAGCCCAACTCTCACATCCATACATGACTACTGGAAAAACCATAGCCTTGACTAGATGGACCTTTGTTGACAAAATAATGTCTCTGCTTTTTAATACGCTGTCTAGGTTGATCATAACTTTTCTTCCAAGCTTTTTTTTAATTTTATGGCTGCCGTTACCATCTGCAATGATTTTGGAGCCCCAAAACATAGAGTCTGCCACTGTTTCTACCATTTCCCCATCTATTTCCCATGAAATGATGGGACTGGATGCCATTCATCAACAGGCTCTTTAGTTCTACTTCACTTTCTGACATAAGGATGGTGTCATCTGCATTATCTGAGGTTATGATATTTCTCCTGGCAATCTTGATTCCAGCTTGTGCTTCATCTAGCCCAGCATTTCTCATGATGTACTCTGCATAGAAGTTAAATAAGCAGAATGACAGTATACAGCCCTGACATACTCCTTTTCCTATTTGGAAAGTATATGTATATATATATGCTTATATATACACATATATATTTATAAGTATATAAGTACATATATAGTGCCTTGCTGTAAACCTGTATCAGATCAGATCAGTTGCTCAGTCGTGTCCGACTCTTTGTGACCCCATGAATCGCAGCACGCCAGGCCTCCCTGTCCATCACCAACTTATTTATATATATATATAATATATATATACACTGATATATATTATACATACTATATACACATATATTTTAAATAATGGACGTTCCTTTTTAAAAGAGTTTTAGGTGCAGAGCAAAACTGAACAGAAGGTATAGAGATGTCCTATTTGCCTCTTGCCTTCAATTATGCATAACCTCCCATTGTTAACATTCCTGTGGTACTTTTGCTACAACTGATGTACTTACACTGACACATGGCTATCACTGCTGGATCACGTAGTAAGAGTATGTTTAGTCTTAGAAGAAACTATGAAAATGTCCTTCAAAATAGCCATACCATTTTTTATTCTCACCAGCAATGAACAAGAGTTCATATTATTCCACATCCTTGCTAGCATTATGTATTGTCAGTGTTTTGGATTTTTGCAATTTTGATAGGTGTGTAGTGCTATCTCACTGCTATTTTAATTTCCATTTCCCTGCTGACATGTGATTTGAAATACTTCTTAATGTGCATATTTGTTATCTGTATATCTTTAATGATCTCTTGCCCATTTTTTAATCAGGTTGTTTACTATTGTTGAGTTTTAAGAGCTCTTTATGTACTTGGAATAATAGATGTGTCTTTTGCAAATATTTTCTCCCAGTCTGTAACTTTCCTTTTTATTCTCTTGATATCATTATTTACAGAACAAAAGTTTTTGTTTGTTTTAATGAAGTCCAAATTAACAATTTTTTTTCATGGATTGTGTCTTTTAGTTATATATAAAAAGTCACTGGCATACACAAGGTCATCTAGGCTTTTATCTTATGCTATCTTTCAAGGGTTTGTAGTTGTGCATTTGACATTTATGTCTATGACTCATTTTGAGTTAATTTTTTGAAGAGTTTAAAATCTGTGTGTGTGTTTATTTTTTGCAGGTGAATGGCCAGTTGTTCCTGCACCATTTTTTTAAAAAGATTATCACTGCATTGCCTTTGGTCCTTTATCAAAGATCAACTGGCGATATTTATACGAGTTTCTTTCTGGACTTTCTATTGTGTTCCATGGATCTATTTGTCCATTCTTTCACCAGTATTGCACTCTTGATTACTGTAACTTTATAGTAAGTCATAATGTTAGTAGGAATACACTTAAAACTGAATTTTATGAAAAAGAAACTAAACTGGGACATTTAAAAACTAGAATTAATCCCAAGTTGCTGTCTGTAGAAATTCAGTATTAAGAAAGAATATTCAAGAAAAACAGTTTCATTGTAGGTGCACATTCAAACTACCCTGAAATAAATGAACATTTACTCATTCAAATTTTACATGATGCTACTTAATTCATTATAAGAAAGAACTACAATGACCATGGCTTATGTCCAGTTCCTTATGCAAAAACAGAACAATCCTTGTGCTTATCTCTATCACAAGATTATGATAAAAGAAGATAAAACATCCTTGAAAGTACACTAAGCACATGTGTTTGTATGTATATAAGCTCCTTTTCCTCCTGTGGGGCTATGACATTATTTTGATTGTTTCTTCAAGTGGTGTTTCAGAACAGGCTCTCTCAGCTACTTCATCATCACTGTAATAACAGCATGGCTGTTGGAAATCACTCCTTATGTCTGGTGCTCCAGCAGTAATGACTGAATAGCTCACCTAATTCAACATGATGAATTTCAATATTTTATTTTGGTTTCTATCCATGTTCAGTTACCTAAATAAATTAAACCAAAAATATCTATTTATAATTAATTACTTTTACCAAGTAAGGTCAAATCACTCTCCTTGTAACAACTTGAATACATTTAAGGAATTAAACAAATCATGGATGACACACCCCCTCCCATTTTCCTCCATTTATCTGATTAAGGTCATGCTTCATATTTAAAATCATATTTTGAAAGTTTTAGGAACACATTTGACCACGTCAAACTCAGATTTTACAAAAGTTAAGAATATTAATGATTGTTTCATTAATATTCAGACTCAGACAAGTCACAGAGTAAAAGAATGTAACCTTCTTGACATTAAAATCAGGACAGTCTCTTTCCTCTCGATTTGAACTGTGTTATGAAACCAGAAATTTTGCTTTCAAGACATAAGAAGATCTTAAGTTCTTTGCAATGGGGCATATAAAAATATCAATTCCCCAAATATAGAAAAAATAATTTGGATGAACACAAACACTAGCAATCTTTCTTTTATTATTGCCTCAATAATCAGATCATTGTCTCAGTAGAACTATACTGACATTCTTTTTTGCACTGTTTTTGCTCCAGAAAATAGTATCCCCAGAAATCCCCTGGTATTATTTGCCATCATCTTGACATATTGCTACTTCTACAGGTTAGAAATATTTGCATCATTGACATACATCTCCATAGACTCGCCAGCTTATTTCATTTGACATTGCAACATGATGTCTGTGGATTTATATTATAAAAATCTCATGAGAATGTCAATGACACAAAATCCTATTACAGTGAAGGGGAATTAGTGACATTACAAAAACACTGTGGCAAGTGACTAGAATACCTCATCTCTGGAAATTTTGTTTCATTAAAATGGAAAACCTCTTGATTTAAATATTCAAATAAATTTATTTTTATTTAAATGTTTCCTTTAGGTATTATTACCACAAAAGATAAGCTGAAAGAAGCTAAGAAAATAGCTTGAACCAAAAAAGTGGCTACTTTCTATTTTACTACTGTAATTTGCTTTACTTAGTTAATGCCAACACTATTCAGGCCAGAAAAAAGGAGAGGGGACAGGCCCCATTCACCTGTCACTTTCTGTTTTGAGCAGACACAGTTCTATAGCATGAATACAGAAAAATCTGCCAGGAATTAAGTCAGGGTATTGAAAACTTAAGCCAAATAATATTTCTGGTACTAATAATTTAGAATTCAGCAGGTTGACTTAAAAGCCATTTGGGGATAAAACTCAACTACTTCACATTTCACAATAGATAAAAGGGTCCTTTTCTTTTATTTATATTTTATTCCATTTTATTTTAATTTCATTCTGAGGTATGACATGCTGTCCCATCCCTTGGTTTCACCAGGAGACAAGTTATATAGTGACAGCTACAGGAATAGCCTCCACTACAGTTACTCTCATTCACAGCATGAAGGAAAATGAGTTGGACGCTTTTCAGTGGATAGGACAGAAATATGAATCTTTGAGATGTCCCCAATTTTGTATGCTGCTAGCCAAATCACTTTTATTCCCTTTACAGATATGGGTATTAATGTGTAAGGTTCCCTAGAGTCTCCTGCTTTTATGCAAAAGAAGGCTGAGTGTTTTGTGAAGAGGGGACTGTCAATGAGTTTCCTTTCTGAATTTATGGAGTTTAGGAGTAGTGCATAATCATTTACAGCTGGGCTGACAGAGAGCACAGTGCACATTACCACTTGTCTACCCTGTGATTTAAAATCTCCCTTTGGAGACTTTTACTGATATTAGCCCAGCAACTTTATCAGATATTTTAATTACAAAGTATAAGTATTATGAAGACAGCAAACTTCTATAAATTTCTAATATTCCTAAATTTTAAAAAAACTGGAAGTTTGCATTCAATGACAAATTCACTTTTCTGTAGTTAAAAGACAAATTTGGTATTCTGAAAACTAACCATTGTTATTTGGGCCCTCCTAGTGGAAAGAGGATAGCTTTTGTAGTCACACAGAAATGACACGAAATTGTGGGCCTCTATTTATTAGTTGAGGAATGTCAAACAATGTAAGGAATAGTATCAATTTTGAGGATAACTTTGAGACTTACATGAAATAGTACATATACAACACCCAGCAGGGTCCTGACAGACATGAAAACAAGTCTCTTCATTCATGAATATTTTCATTACTTTTTTTTTTTCCACAGTAGTTGCAAAAAGAACGCATTCTCATTTTTGCAATTAGTAGTTTCCTCAGTAATGAAAAGAAGCCTCCAACTTTAAAACGTCTAGATGGGTCTAGATATTATATTCCAGGTCTACTGTGACTTAGAAGCTGAACAAAATTCAAGCACCAGTATAAACCCTGGTGGAGCAGAGGGCAAAGAATCTGCCTGCAACATAGGAGACCTGGGTTTGATCTCTGGGTCGGGAAGATCCCCTGGAGAGGGGAATGGAAACCCACTCCAGTATTCTTGCCTGGAGAATTCCATGGACAGGGGAGCCTGGTGGGCTAGAGTCCATGGGGACACAAAGAGTTGGATACAATTGAGTAACTAACACTCACTCATAGATATTTTAGATGTATTTCAAAGATTAATCTATTCACCCTTGCCTTCTAATTAAATAATCCAACCTCCTTGCTTTGGTCTTCTTATAATATCTCAAACTTTGACCCACTGAACAGAAAGTCTGAGTTTTCAGCAACTGTTTATTTCTATTATCTACAAGTTTTTAAGAAAGACTGAGAGTGAGATGCAGAAAAATGCTTTCTCTGTAGACTTAGGGACATAGAGGACAGATTTGTGTTTGACAAAGGGGTCAGGAGATGAGAAGGATGCATTGGGAGTTTGGTATTAGCAGATGCAAACTAGTATGTACAGAATGGATAAACAACAAGGTCCTATTCTATAGCACAGGGAACTATATTCAATATTCTGTGATATACCATATGGAAAAGAATATTAAAAAGAATGTGTATACATGTAAAATGCAATCACTTTGCTATAAAGAAGAAATTAGCACAATATTGTAAATCAACTATACTTCAATAGAACAAATTTTAAGAAAAGAAAAATAGTTTTCTCTGCCTTCTTAATAGAAATAGAAGGTGAGTTTATGTTGTCTATCTCATTACATGCTAATCATTTTATCCCAAATATTTTCCCATAGCCTATCCTTTTTCTGGGGCTACCCTCACAATTTTACATTTTGGATAACTTTAGAAAATCAATGATATTTGTTTATTTATAAAAGTTTATTTTATGAATTATTTGGAAAATGGTGCTAGTTTTGGAAGACTGGGAGCAAATTATAATATTCCTTGCCTAAATCAATAATCTTGGAATTAATCTTGGAATAGTTTTAAGTGATAAAGATAAGAGCACAAAGTATACACAGTTGGATAGACAGATATAGTTGCTATAAATATTGCTATCTATGTTTTAGAGAGAGAGAGACAGTCGTCTAGTCATCATAATGAACCTTTGGAATAAAGTTTACAATTTCAGTTGAAAGTTTTCTTTCTATGTCATCAAGATAAGTGAAGTAATACAACTGTAACCAATAATCCTCCATACCTCAGTAACTTAAAAAACAAAATATCATCTCTTTTCACACCAAATTCCCATCATGTATAAACTGTGGTCTCTTTTCCACACTGTCCTCACTCTAAGACCCAGGCTAATGGAATAGCCCTACCCTACTTAGATCATTGCTACGTTCAGTAGCATGGAGAAAAAAGATACTGCCTAGTATCACAATGTGGAGAAGGCAATGGCACCCCACTCCAGTACTCTTGCCTGGAAAATCCCATGGATGGAGGAGCCTGGTAGGCTGCAGTCCCATGGGGTCGCTAAGAGTCGGGAACGACTGAGCAACTTCACTTTCACTTCTCACTTTCATGCATTGGAGAAGGAAATGGCAACTCACTTCAGTATTCTTGCCTGGAGAATCCCAGGGACAGAGGAGCCTAGTGGGCTGCCATCTATGGGGTCGCACAGAGTCGGACACAACTGAAGCGACTTAGCAGCAGCAGCAGTAGTATCACAATGACAAAACCTCAACCTGAGGTGACGTTTATCTTTACAATCTATTGGACAGAACTGGTCTCGCAAACCAGGCAAAGACAAGGGAGATAGCAAGTGAAATTATGACACACTCCTGGAAGAACTGGGCTATTTGGAAAATGGCACTAACTAATATCAAGCTATAAACTAAGTTGTTACTGTCCACAAGGGCATCTACAACACCAGCATTTACTCAGCAAGCCAGCATAGAGCTAGGCACTTAGAAGGTGCCCAGAAGAGAGTTACTGAATGAAGAGAAGTATTGTTAGAAATGAAGCAGAAAGACAATAATTATAAACGGTTATCTTCTTAGTCAACCCAGACTACTTGTTGAGGAAAGGCTGAAATGCACAGTGTGTACAATCAAAAGAAATTAGACTGCACTGCATAGCAATTTATAATCAATAACCTCTAATTCCTTATTTTTAAAATGTAAATGAAACCACCTGTCCTAGGGTAGATGCAAAAATACTTAAGCTGCAATATGGTTATAATATTAAATCGATCCCACTTCTGCCATCAAGAATGAAGCCACACAAGAAAACCCAGCTGGGACAGGTTTATAATCCAAATGAAAAATCAAAACTGCAATTATAGGCAGAGATGGAAATATACGGCTCTGGATAGTATCACTGTGTATAAATCCAGGAGCCATTTTAAAGCAAAGAATATTGATTGGGGAACACAGATCTCCTCAGCTGAACCATCTAACGCCTGCCCACATTCCTTTGATTTTCTCCATGCCCTGCCTGGTGGTACTACATGTGTCATCTTGCAGTCAGTTCACTGACACCCTGTAGCTCAGTTGAATAAATGAACCAGTAAACAATGAAAAATATGTTGAGGCATGCTGTCACTTAAAGAATAAATGTTAAGTTGGCTAGAATTACAGAGTGGAGGAAGCAGGATACAGGAGTATAAGAAGAAGGAATGTGTGAGTGATTAACTATGAGGCCATGTACAGGGGCTCACAGGACGAGTCAAGGAAAGGCTGTCACAATAAACACATTTGGAGTAGGGTGAATGAGATCTATGTTCAAAGTACAAATACATATACAATTTTAAAAAACCCAAGAGTTATTTCAAGCAGTTCATTAGGTTCTTTAAAGCTGATGACCAAACTCCAAAGTATAAGCAATCAGAAATAGATGTATGGAGACCTTGAGATTCAGCCATTCAGTTGCTGTGCTAAGGACTGGCACTATTCCTTGGGTAATTGGATTGCACTGCCTGCTGCTTTTATATCTCATCTCACTTGGGCATGTATTTGATATTCAGAGAAAATTCAGGGTAACTAATGAATGCTGCAAGCACAAATGAATATTATTTCTATGCAGATTTTTTGGCAACTACGTAAAACATTTGGAGAGAGTAACCCAGCATCAGAAACGGGAGGCAAATGGAGGCTTTGCATTCTAATCATATGCCTGCCTCTAGCTCCACACTTAATCAGTCCTTGGGTCTTCCCTCTGTCTCCTGGCTGTACCATCTGGCTAAGTGGACTGAGAGTTCTCATGGTATATGTTATCTGACAAGAGAATAAGAATCATTGAAAATTCCAATAAAGAATCAGCAAAGAACTGAGTCATAAATCAAAGGCCCTGTTTTTGTCTAATAAACATTCTCAGCTTCCAAGAGGCTCTTGGGCATCCCATTTACATTCTAGATCTTTTTAGGAGGCGTAAGAAATAGATAAAATATGTGAGAATAAAGTCACAGTATTAGGCTTCATTCTTGCATTTACTAGCAAAACCAGACAGGATCACTTTATGTCTTTTAATGAATGCTAGTTACACCAAATTTTAAAAATATAAGATTTTACTCTGTGCTGTTGGTGGAATTGTATGGGTAATGCGTGTAAACATTTTTATATACTTCACAGTGATATACACAGGTAAGAAGTTATAAGGGCTTCCCAGGTGGTTCAGTGGTAAAGAATCTGCCTACCAATGTAGGAGATGCAGGCTCTGCAGGTTCAGTCCTTGGGTTGGGAAGATCCCCTGGAGAAAGAAGTGGCAACCCACTCCCGCATTTTCCCCTGGATAATTCTATGGAAAGAGAAGCCTGGCAGGTTACAGTTGCAACACAGGGTTGCAAAGAGTCAGACACGACTGAGTGTGCACTTCAGTACAAGGTTTCTAATAAATAGTTCTAAGAAATCACAGAAATGCTTGAATATAGTAAGATTTTTTGATATTTCCATATCAGTGGAAATCTTATATCTATCCAGGATATGCATACACATTGCATAGCAAACACTATACTGAGGGTCAGGTCCACTAAGAAAGGCAGATCTTGATGCTGAAATAGTTGGTAATCAGAGGTGCAGGGGAATTTTGTTGTGTTTATGTTAATAGTAACTTCTTATTGAAAAATATGAATGAATTGTGAAATAGTTACTCTAAAAGTGCCACTCTGATTTCTAGTATGCTTGCTATCTAGAGTCTGTTTTAATCTACACACTTTTTTATCTACACACTCTTTTTTAATGTATTTAATTTCCCAAAGATGATTTTCAGCTTTATATTTCATTTGAAAATAGCTTGCTTTGTGTTAATTGCAAAATATCTCAAGTTATAACACTGTTTATTATTTATCAACAATATATAATAAGGCTGAACACCAAAGAATTGATGCTTTTCAACTGTGGTGTTGGAGAAGACTCTTGAGAGTATCCTGGACTTCAAGGAGATCCAACCGGTCCATCCTAAAGGAAATCAGTCCTGAGCATTGACTGGAAGGACTGACACTGAAGCTGAAGCTCCTATACTTTGGCCACCTGATGCAAAGAGTCAACATTTGAAAAGACCCTGATGCTGGGAAAGATTGAAGGCAGGAGGAAAAGGAGACAACAGAGGATGATATGGTTGGATGGCATCACCAACTCAATGCACAGAAGTTTTAGCAAGCTCTGGGAGATGGTGAAGGACAGGGAAGCCCGGCGTGTTGCAGTCCATGGCATTGCAAAGAGTTGGACACGACTGAGTGACTGAACAACAACAAAATATTTGTCTCAGTTATGAAAGCATCCACAGAGATAATCTAGTACTTACACAAGATTATTCAAAACACTATAGTTCACATTCACCGAGCATTTACTAGGTACTGTGAACAGGGTTGAAACCTCTGTGTGTGTGTGTGAACACATGTGTATGGGTGCACATACATGTTGTGTTCACATAAACCTCACAATCAGATAAACAAAGTTCAAGGTCACTCAATCCAGACTTGTCTCCAGAACCTTAGTCAACTAAGAAACTCTGTGCATCATACATACTCTTTGGTTTCTAGCCAGCAGAATATTGGCACATGACAGTGATTTAAAGAACATAAAAGGAGAGAATGATCTTCCATATGTGGGTGTGCTACAGATAAACCACAACAAATGGCCAAATGAAAGGTGAATGTTCTTTAGTGGAGCAGTTTTATATAGAGGACAAAGGAACTCAATTCATATGCAAAGTAAGCTCATATTTTAGGAACAGTTAAATGCTGATTATTATCTGTTTTAATTAAATATTACCATTAAGGGCTACACTAAATAATCTGCTAACATTTCAGTGTGTGGATAATATATTAATCTGAGGTTCTCTATTATGAAGTGTTAAAGCCTTAGACTTAGAATCCCAGTGGATTTCATAGCACTGTTCCTTCTCGTATCAGGAATCAGTGTTCATGGAGACAATGTTGTTATTTAGCCAGTAAGTCGTGTCCAACTCTTTGTGACCCTGTGGACTGTAGCCTACCAGGCTCCTCTGTCCATGGGATTTCCCAGGCAAGAATACTGGAGTAGGTTGCTATTTCCTCCTCCAGGCGATCTTTCCAATCCAGCAAATGAACCCACATCTCCTGCACTGCAGGCAAATTCTTTACCGCTGAGCCACCAGTGAAGCCCAAACATGGAGATATCTGCACATAATTTTTGTGTTCACCTAGAATTGGGATGAGCCAGCCTATCTCAGTGATGCAAATTCAAGGGAAGAACATGAGTCATAAGAACAAGAGGAATCAAGCCATGAGATCTGCTCTTGCTTCTGCTCTGCCATGGTAGACCTGGAAACAAGCATACGGCATTATGCCCTAGGACTGTGCAAGAGAACAGAAAGTCCGAAACTAACCTCTGCATGTATTATAAACCCGAAACTTGGAGAACTGAAGTGACTTGCAAAAGATCATAAAGATAGTTGGTGGCACAGTAAGGTAAAAAGATCTAAACTTTGAGCACACCACATTATTTTTATGGTTATGAGTTAGTCCCTCTGTAAAATTAAAAAAGTGAGCAAGGTTATTTCTCAGATACAACAAGCACAAAAGGCCGTGGTGGTTGTTTAAGGCTTCAAATAAAAATGTATGTGTACAGGAAACAGTGAGTCAAGAGACCTAGACTTTGGAACTGAATGACCTGATGTCCTAGAGCCCTGGTTTCCTTATATTATACCAAGATTTCATGCATGTGTGTTCCCCTACTCTGTGTGATTACTAGGAAGTTCATGGGATACAAAGTATGTGGAAGTGCTATTTGATCCCCTCATCAGTATTTCAAGAGATCCTTGGTTGTGTGAATTTAATATACTTAAGATACACCAATTCTTTAGAAGACACAGCTATTTTCAGTCAGAATATAAAACTTTACAGAGGTAAGAAGTCAGTGTTAATGCAAACTGACCATGGAAGTCAATCCATTTTATTTTCTTGGCATGGGATAAGTAGTTACCAGACTTTTAGGATATTGCAAACTTTAAGGAGAGTGAAAGTCTTCAAATGCTTATGAGTCAGGACTTCCCTGGTCATCCAGGGGTTAAGAATCCACCTACCAATGCAGGAGAAATGGGTTCAATACCTGGTTTGGGAAGCCCCCACATGCTGCAGAACTACTAAGCACATGTGCCACAATTACTGAGCCTGCGCTCTAGAGCCCATGAGTCTCAACTACTGAGCCCTTGACTAAAACTGTTGAAGCCCACACACCTAGATCCTGTGCTTCACAAGGAGAGAGTAGAGACCCCCATTTATCACTAGAGAAAACCTGCATGGGCAACAAAGACCCAGCACAGCCCAAAGAAACAAATAAATAGTTTTTTAAAAATCTTTAAAAATGCTTTTGAGTTACATGGGTGCCCTGTGGGTATATACATGATTATAAATTCTATTGTTCAATCATGTCCAACTCTTTGCAACCACATGGACTGCAACATGACAACCTTCCCTGTCCTTAACTATCTGCTGGAGTTTCCTCAAATGTCTTCTGTATGGTAAAACAGCAATATATGCATGGTAAGTCACTTCAGTCATGTCAGACTCTTTGCGACCCCATGGAAGGTAGCCCTCCAGGCTCATCTGTCCATGGGATTCTCCAGACAAGAATACTAGAGTGGCTTGCCATTGCCTACTCCAAAACACCAATAAATTTAAATATTACTACTTTTTTTTTTTTTTTTTAGTGGGCTTCCCAGGTGGCGCTAGTGGTAAAGAATCTGCCTGCCAATGCAGGAAACTCAAGAGATGCAGGTTCATCCTTGGGTCATGAAAATCCCCTGGAAGAGGAAATGGCAACCCACTCCAGTATTCTTGCCTGGAAAAATTCCATAGACACAGGAGCCTCGTGGGCCTACAGCCTATGGGGACGCACAAAGTTGGACACGATGGAGAACACATGCTGAGACTTTTATTAGTATCTATATATTGAAACATTATATGATCAGTTTGTCTTATTATAACTTTAGTAAAACATAAGACTTGGATAAATGAGTTGCTCTCCTAATCTATTTCACAATTACTTCAATCAAAATGCATAATAAGAATACAGATATAAAAAACCCTTGCAATACTGGACAAAAATTATATTTCAGAAAAGCCAGTAAGAATCAAACTGTACATATACTTTTATTAGGTAGATGATATAGCTTTGAAAGAACAGTAAAAAACCAAAAACAGAAAAAAACTAAAGATGTTATTTTATTAGCTGTCTTCTACTTTCTTCAAAGGCAAATAAGAATTGTTTTGCCCTAGGAATGTTAAGTTGTTCTCCAAAATTCCCCTCATTTATCTTCTAAATTCAAAACCATCATTGAGCAGTGACAGATGTACTCCCAAAAGTTTGCATTATTATTGTTATTGACAATAACTTGTTCTCAATTTCTGGAGAAAGGAAAACAAAATAAGCTACAGCTCTACAAGGACAGAGGTTACATATCTATATTTAAATTCAAGGCAATAAAAATGAGAGCCTTATTAAAACAAAATAACTAAGGATAAAAGAATAAAGGCAATCATGCCCCCAAACTGAATTATATAGAGTTTTTTTAAGATTCAAAATTTAGTATTGTAAAGAGGCTATTAACTATTAGATTCTTCATTAAAAAGCCTGTTTCAATATTGTCTTTTCAATTCTATTTGGATGAATATAAATAAATGAAAACTCCTGTTTGTTAAATGTGTCCATTTCTTTAATATTGTGTAAATTGGATGTTGGAAAAAGAATCTGCAAAGGAATGTCAAGAATTGAGTAATTTGCATTCTTATATTTCAGGGAAAGTTGATTTAAGCAAAACATTAATGCGACAAGTAACTATGAGCTTCGAAGCAGAGGAGCATATTAATGCACTGATCTTATTTCCCTGAAGGAATGCGACACTTCTGGACAGCTCAAGAGACTGGCTGCAATATATGGAAAGAAAGAAAGGCGATCACGGGAGCCACTCTGCAGTTCTGTGATGCTCAAGTCATAGCCAACATTAATAAGTCACTAGTGATTTTCACATGCCTGTCATAACCTTTGTGTCACAATTTCAGGTAAAAGATAATATAAGACAAAGAACTTCAGGCAGAGAAAGTTAAAGCAAGCCTGTCAAAGATTGGCAGGCTCAAATTTGATCTGCCTTCTGCTTTTCTCACTGTTCCCTGAGAAGCTTATGTCAATCTCACTTGGCCAAGTTTTCAAACACAGCACCTAATTTGGAAAATATCTGAATACAATCAAGTAGTCACCAGCCCATCTTGTGGGCCTTCAGGATTTCTGGTAATGATATTTATCTGAACAGCCTCATTTAGACCACCATGCGTACATTGGCTTCTATGAAAACAAAATTTATATTTTACCTTTTAAAGTTGTAAACATAAGGCATCTTAAGAAGAATCCCGAGTTAGTAAGACTCTTAATGTAGCATCTATTCTTGTGTATGACATTTTGCTACTCTGGGAATGACTAATGAGTGGTTCTCCCACAGACTCTTAAATTATATCTTAATAATTGACAGAAATAAAAGGGGAGGAATTCAAAGATACTATATATCATTTTATATAGCATTTGGGACAAAAAGAGTTTAACTAAATAACTATTTCTATGAATGCCATGAAAACATAACTAATATGCAGATGACATATATCAACCACAGAAAGTTTCAAAAATATTTTAAAAAGAAACAAGTCATTTTATTACTTAAATTACTTCAGATCACATCAGTCGCTCAGTGGTGTCCGACTCTTTGGGACCCCAGGAATCGCAGCACGCCAGGCCTCCCCATATATCACCAACTCCCAGAGTTCACTCAGACTCAGGTCCATCGAGTCAGTGATGCTATCCAGCCATCTCATCCTCTGTCGTCCCCTTCTCCTCTTTTGCCCAATTTCTCCCAGCATCAGAGTCTTTTCCAGTGAGTCAACGCTTCGCATGAGGTGGCCAAAGTACTGGAGTTTCAGCTTTAGCATCATTCCTTCCAAAGAAATCCCAGGGCTGATCTCCTTCAGAATGAACTGGTTCGATCTCCTTGCAGTCCAAGGGACTCTCAAGAGTCTTGTCCAACACCACAGCAAAAGCATCAATTCTTCGGCGCTCAGCCTTCTTCACAGTCCAGCTCTCACATCCATACATGACCACTGGAAAAACCATAGCCTTGACTAGACGGACCTTTGTTGGCAAAGTAATGGCTCTGCTTTTCAATATGCTATCTAGGTTGGTCATAACTTTCCTTTCAAGGAGTAAGTGTCTTTTAATTTCATGGCTGCAATCACCATCTGGAGTGATTTTGGAGCCCAGAAAAATAAAGTCTGACACTGTTTCCACTGTTTCCCCATCTATTTCCCATGAAGTAATGGGACCACATGCCATGATCTTCGTTGTCGGAATGTTGAGCTTTAACCCAACTTTTGCACTCTCCACTTTCACTTTCATCAAGAGGCTTTTGAGTTCCTCTTCACTTTCTGCCATAAGGGTGGTGTCATCTGCATATCTGAGGTTATTGATATTTCTCCCAGCAATCTTGATTCCAGACTGTGTTTCTTCCAGTCCAGCATTTCTCATGATGTACACTGCATGTAAGTTAAATAAGCAGGGTGACAATATACAGCCTTGACATACTTCTTTTTGTATTTGGAACCAGTATGTTGTTCCATGTCCAGTTCTAACTGTTGCTTCATGACCTGCATACAAATTTCTCAAGAGGCACATCAGGTGGTCTGGTATTCTCATCTCTTTCAGAATTGTGCACAGTTTGTTGTGATCCACACTCAAAGGCTTTGGCATAGTCAATAAAGCAGAAATAGATGTTTTTCTGGAACTCTCTTGCTTTTTCCATGATCCAGCGGATGTTGGCAATTTGATCTCTGGTTCCTCTGCCTTTTATAAAAGCAGCTTGAATATCAGGAAGTTCACGGTTCACATATTGCTGAAGCCTGGCTTGGAGAATTTTGAGCATCACTTTACTAGCGTGTGAGATGAGTGCAATTGTGTGGTAGTTTGAGCATTCTTTGGCATTGCCTTTCTTTGGGATTGGAATGAAAACTGACCTTCTCCAGTCCTGTGGCCACTGCTGAATTTTCCAAATTTGCTGGCATATTGAGTGTAGCACTTTCACAGCATCATCTTTCAGGATTTGGAATAGCTCCACTGGAATTCCATCATCTCCACTAGCTTTGTTCCTAGTGATGCTTTCTAAGGCCCACTTGACTTCACATTCCAGGATGTCTGGCTCTAGGTCAGTGATCACACCATCGTGATTATCTGGGTCGTGAAGCTCTTTTTTGTACAGTTCTTCTGTGTATTCTTGCCATCTCTTCTTAATATCTTCTGCTTCTGTTAGGTCCATACCATTTCTGTCTTTTATTGAGTCCATCCTTGCATGTAATGTTTCTTTGGTATCTCTAATTTTCTTGAAGAGATCCCTAGTCTTTCCCATTCTGTTGTTTTTCTCTATTTCTTTGCATTGATTGCTGAAGAAGGCTTTCTTATCTCTTCTTGCTATACTCTGGAACTCTGAATTCAGATGTTTATATCTTTCCTTTTCTCCTTTGCTTTTCACTTCTCTTCTTTTCACAGCTATTTGTAAGCACCACCCCCCCCCCCCCCCATATAGCCATTTTGCTTTTTTGCATTTCTTTTCCATGGGGAAGGTCTTGGTCCCTGTCTCCTGTACAATGTCACGAACCTCATTCCATAGTTCATCAGGCACTCTATCTATCAGATCTAGGCCCTTAAATCTATTTCTCACTTCCACTGTATAATCATAAGGGATTTGATTTAGGTCATACCTGAATGGTCTAGCGGTTTTCCCTACTTTCTTCAATTTCAATCTGAATTTGGCAATAAGGAGTTCATGGTCTAAACCACAGTCAGCTCCTGGTCTTGTTTTTGCTATTGTATAGAGCTTCTCCATCTTTGGCTGCAAAGAATATAATCAATCTGATTTTGGTGTTCACCACCTGGTGATGTCCATGTATAGAGTCTTCTCCTATGTTGTTGGAAGAGGGTGTTTGTCATGACCAGTGCATTTTCTTGGCAAAACTCCTATTAGTCTTTGCCGTGCTTCATTCCATATTCCAAGGCCAAATTTGCCTGTTACTCCAGGTGTTTCTTGACTTCCTACTTTTGCATTCCAGTCCCCTATAATGAAAAGCACATCTTTTCTGGGTGTTAGTTCTAAAAGGTCTTGTAGGTCTTCATAGAGCCGTTCAACTTCAGCTTCTTCATCGTTACTGGTTGGGGAATAGACTTGAATTACTGGGATATTGAATGGTTTGCCTTGGAAATGAACAGAGATCATTCTGTCGTTTTTGAGATGCATCCAAGTACTGCATTTCAGACACTTTTGTTGACCATGATGGCTACCCCATTTCTTCTGAGGGATTCCTGCCTGCAGTGGTAGATATAATGGTCATCTGAGTTAAATTCACCCATTCCAGTCCATTTCAGTTTGCTGATTCCTAGAATGTTGACATTCACTCTTGCCATCTCTTGTTTGACCACTTCCAATTTGCCTTGACTCATGGACCTGACATTCCAGGTTCCTATGCAATATTGCTCTTTACAGCATTGGACCTTGCTTCTATCACCAGTCAAGTCCACAGCTGGGTGTTGTTTTTGCTTTGGCTCCATCCCTTCATTCTTTCTGGAGTTATTTCTCCACTGATCTCCAGTAGTATATTGGGCCCCTACTGACCTGGGGAGTTTCTCTTTCAGTATCCTATCATTTTGCCTTTTCATACTGTTCATGAGGTTCTCAAGGTAAGAATACTGAAGTGGTTTGCCATTCCCTTCTCCAGTGGACCACATTCTATCAGATCTCTCCACCATGACCTGCCCATCTTAGTTATCCTATTTAAAGATTAGGAGTTAGAGCTAAAGTTCAGGTTAATGTTATCAAGTCATTCTTAGGTATTATATCCTCCTCAAGCTTTTAAATAAAACTGTATCATAATCTAGAAGATTAATGATAACTTCATGAAGCCTAGGCATTTAGAGAAAAGCATCATCTATTTGAGAGCTGCACAACACTATGCAAAAAGAGAAGAGTCAACAAACACTTAGAGTTAGAATTTTTTAATCAATTTCTGTTTCCTACAACAGAGGAGTCTATATTCAACCATTTTTCATTTAAAAAAGGAAATAAAAACTAATTAGTTTGAAAAAGAGTCAAGTTACTTCCCGTGAAAATCCCTTGCCTGTTACATTTTTACAACTGCAAGGATTTCTTCTACATTTAATTTACCACAGAACACATTATCTAACCTATGCTATGCTATGCTAAGTCATTTCAGTCGTGTCCGACTCTGTGTGACCCCATAGAAGGCAGCTCACCAGGCTTCCCCATCCCTGGGATTCTCCAGGCAAGAACACTGGAGTGGGTTGCCATCTCCTTCTCCAATGCATGAAAGTGAAAAGAGAAAATGATGTCCCTCAGTCATGTCCAACTCTCAGCGACCCCATGGACTGCAGTCTACCAGGCTCCTCTGTCCGTGGGATTTCCCAGGCAAGAATACTGGAGTGGGGTGCCATTGTCTTCTCCAATCTAACCTATGGGCCAGCATATTTTAAAATGGATATATGCATATATATACAGGTATGGATACATATGTATCCATATACATTTTTTGTTTTATTTTTTTAATTGTATTTAAGCATGGTTGATTTACAATGTTGTATTAATTTCTGCTGTACAGCAAGTGACTCAGTTACACGAATATTCTCTTTCATATTCCTTTCCATTATGATTTATCACAGGATATTGAATATAGTTTCCTGTGTTATAGAGTAGGGCCTTGTTGCTTATTCATCCTATATATACTAGCTTGCATCTGCTAATCCCAAACTCCCAATCCTTCCCTCCCCACATATCTATATAGATTATATTTTAAATGTGTTATTTAGTCAATCAAAAACTGGTTATGAGAAATGATATAAAATAAGATTTCTCTTCAAATTGTACTCTCTCTGTATTTCAGTCCAAGTTTAGGTAAGTCATCTTCTTCATAGATGTTCTATGGACCCAAGTTTCTTCTGACTTTTCACTTTTCTATCCTAGTGTCCAATCTACAAGTTTGAAACTGGCTAACTCTATCAATCCTAAGAAAAGAGAAAGAGAAGAAATAGAGAAGAAGCACTATTCTCTTAAGAAATTGGTATGGAAAACCAATAGAACATTGTAATGCAATTTCCTCCCAATTAAAAATAAAATTTAAAAAATAAATTGGCATTGGATTTGTCTATATGACTGCTGCTTATTCTACATCAGTGAGAACTTAGTCACATGAAAACAGACAAGACAGCTGAGAAGGGTACCCTCCAGCTGAACTATCAAGGGCCCTACATAAATAAGTGTGAAAGAGGAGAGTATGATAATGGATCCTGGGGAAAGGTAGTAAGCTTTGTCATACTGATGAATTTCTAATTTAAAATTTTAATAATTTTAAAATGCTCATCATCTAAGGAAATCTATCATACTTTGAGAGTTTCCTAGTCACTAACACTTTTTAAAATTAGCACTGCATAAAACTTAAGTCGCTAAACAATTTTCTCCCTCCCAGGGCCATTACCTTTACCAAAGTCAAGGTAGTTATAAATTAAAGTCTATTGTATGTGCTCCACAGTTTATGATGGTAGCATGTAGACATAAAGTCACACTCATTTTTAAAAGAAATGTTTAATGATGCTCTTTTCTATACATTATGTGGCAACTAAATACCTCACAATGATTTACAATGAGTAGTGGACTGTAGCTTTGTGACATAATTAAGATTAGAATTCAGGGTATATTTGACAAAACCACAGAAAATAACAAATCATAGTTCTGTAATATGAAAAAGTATATTTTTATTTAATGTATAATGCCAAAATCCCCTAGGAATGTAATTAAATCTTTCAAATGTAATCAGTTCTGACTTGTTCTAAAAAATAAAGAGTCTTACAAATATATCTGCTATCATTAAAAAATAAGGGGAATCAGTGTGGGCTATTTAGGTGGGACTTCAATTTATGACATTTAAACTTTGTGATTTGGTTTCTGAAATCCTTAGGTTTTAGACTGAAATACTCTGCCAATTCATTATTATAATAATATTCAACAAATAATTTGTAAAGGATAAGTTTACTATAAAGGAAATAAAATATGCTTTTTAGAAGACTGCCAGTTCTTGAAAGCCAAATTTATCACTGACTGAATGGCAGAATTGAAAGAAATCTAATAATTGACCCAAGATAAAGGAATTGTTTTGTCTTGACTGAATTCTATTTTGCACAGTAGGATTTGGATATAAATGTGTAACTACATATTTGCCCACAAAGTTGATGGCAGGATGGTTTTAGAAATGAGTATGGGCAATTAATCAAAATCAAATGATACTGACTTACTCAATAAATACTCATATCATCACTGCATTCATTCTTTGTCTGTTAGTGTCCTATGATAGATACAAGGAATTCATCAGAGGAAATAAAATGGTCTATGCCCTAAGTAAATTTAAAATGGTCTATGCCCTAAATCAGGTGGTCTGGTATTCCCATCTCTTTCAGAATTTTCCATAGTTTATTGTGATCCACACAGTCAAAGGCTTTGGCGTAGTCAATAAAGCAGAAGTAGATGTTTTTCTGGAACTCTCTTGCTTTTTCCATGATCCAGCAGATGTTGGCAATTTGATCTCTGGTTCCTCTGCCTTTTCTAAAACCAGATTGAACATCAGGAAGTTCACGGTTCACATATTGCTGAAGCCTGGCTTGGAGAATTTTGAGCATTACTTTACTAGCGTGTGAGATGAGTGCAATTGTTCGGTGGTTTGAGCACTCCTTGGCATTGCCTTTCTTTGGGATTGGGATGAAAACTGACCTTTTCCAGTCCTGTGGCCACTGCTGAGTTTTCCAAATTTGCTGGCATATTGAGTGTAGCACTTTCACAGCATCATCTTTCAGGACTTGGAATAGTTCCACTGGAATTCCATCACCTCCACTAGCTTTGTTCGTAGTGATGCTTTCTAAGGCCCATTTGACTTCACATTCCAAGATGTCTGGCTCTAGGTCAGTGATCACATCATCATGAGTATCTAGGTCTTGAAGCTTGAAGCTCTTTTTTTGTACAGTTCTTCTGTGTATTCTTGCCACCTCTTCTTAATATCTTCTGCTTCTGTTAGGTCCACACCATCTCTGTCCTTTATCGTGCCCATCTTTGCATGAAATGTTCCTTTGGTATCTCTGATTTTCTTGAAGAGATCCCTAGTCTTTCCCATTCTGTTGTTTTCCTCTATTTCTTTGCATTGATCACTGAAGAAGGCTTTCTTATCTCTTCTTGCTATTCTTTGGAACTCTGCATTTAGATGTTTGTATCTTTCCTTTTCTCCTTTGCTTTTCACTTCTCTTCTTTTCACAGGTATTTGTAAGGCCTCCCCAGACAGCCATTTTGCTTTTTTGCATTTCTTTTCCATGGGGATGGTCTTGATCCCTGTCTCCTGTACAATGTCACGAACCTCATTCCATAGTTCATCAGGCACTCTATCTATCAGATCTAGGCCCTTAAATCTATTTCTCAATTCCACTGTATAATCATAAGGGATTTGATTTAGGTCATACCTGAATGGTCTAGTGGTTTTCCCCACTTTCTTCAATTTCAGTCTGAATTTGGCAATAAGGAGTTCATGGTCTTAAGAAATCTGTATGCAGGGCAGGAAGCAACAGTTAGAAATGGTCATGGAACAACAGACTGGTTCCAAATAGGAAAAGGAGTACGTCAAGGCTGCATATTGTCACCATGTTTATTTAACTTATATGCAGAGTACATCATGAGAAATGCTGGACTGGAAGAAACACAAGTTGGAATCAAGATTGCCGGGAGAAATATCAATAACCTCAGATATGCAGATGACACCACTCTTATGGCAGAAAGTGAAGAGGGGCTAAAAAGCCTCTTGATGAAAGTGAAAGTGGAGAGTGAAAAGGTTGGCTTAAAGCTCAACATACAGAAAACGAAGATCATGGCATCTGGTCCCATCACTGCATGGGAAATAGATGGGGAAACAGTGGAAACAGTGTCAGACTTTGTTTTTCTGGGCTCCAAAATCACTGTAGATGGTGACTGCAGCCATGAAATTAAAAGACGCTTACTCCTTGGAAGGAAAGTTATGACCAACCTAGATAGCATATTCAAAAGCAGAGACATTACTTTACCAACAAAGGTTCGCCTAGTCAAGGCTATGGTCTTTCCTGTGGTCATGTATGGATGTGAGAGCTGGACTGTGAAGAAGGCTGAGCACCGAAGAATTGATGCTTTTGAACTGTGGTGTTGGAGAAGACTCTTGAGAGTCCCTTGGACTGCAAGAAGATCCAACCAGTCCATTCTGAAGGAGATCAATCCTGGAATTTCTTTGGAAGGAATGATGCTAAAGCTGAAACTCCAGTATTTTGGCCACCTCATGCGAAGAGTTGACTCATTGGAGAAGAGTCTGATGCTGGGAGAGATTGAGGGCAGGAGGAGAAGGGGACGACAGAGAATGAGATGGCTGGATGGCATCACTGACTCGATGGATGCGAGTCTGAGTGACCTCCGGGAGCTGGTGATGGACAGGGAGGCCTGGCGTGCTGCGGTTCATGGGGTCGCAAAGAGTCGGACACGACTGAGCGACTGATCTGATCTGATCTGATGCCCTAAATAAATTTAAATTCTAGGAGGAACCATAGGTAATAAACACATGATTATAATTTTGATGAGCGCCATAAAAGAAGGTACAAAGAGATCATATACTGAGGTACCTAATCTTCTCTGGGGAGATGAACAAAGGAAGTGCCATCTCAGATAATATAGAAAGGATGGTGTAAACGTATGTATGTGAAGATGTAGTAGTGAAGATGAGGAGCTTCTGGAAGAAGCAATTTCCTTTTGTGGTGAGTAGGTGTGAAAAGAGAAGGCACATATAGAAACAACTGAAGTAAGTCTGATTGATCTGAAGTACACAAAGATGTGGAAGTACACAGGAATGAGAGATGAATTCTAAGAGATGGACAGAGACAATATTTTAATAATACCCTGGGATTTCTTTGGAAGGAATGATGCTAAAGCTGAAACTCCAGTATTTTGGCCACCTCTTGCGAAGAGTTGACTCATTGGAGAAGACTCTGATGCTGGGAGGGATTGGGGGCAGGAGGAGAAGGGGACGACAGAGGATGAGATGTCTGGATAGCATCACTGACTTGATGGATGTGAGTCTGAGTGACCTCCGGGAGTTGGTGATGGACACGGAGGCCTGGCGTGCTGCAGTTCATGGGGTCGCAAAGAGTTGGACACGACTGAGCGACTGATCTGATCTGATCTGATCTGATCATCTATCTTAAGTATTTGGAACATTTTGTAAATGTCATCAGGAATTAGGAAGGATGGCCAAGACTATCTCTAGTCTAATAATAAAACAAAGTTGTTCTCTGGTCTACAGTGACAGCGGTGGTAATCAGGAGAAGGTGACAAGATGGAGAAGGGTATGATCAATACAATCTGGTGATAAACTGAAGGAGGAGGGAGGAGTCAAGAATAATCCCCAAATTACTGTGTTCAACTGGAGAGAATGTGTTATCTTTGAATGAGACTGAAAATAGAGGGAGGGGCCAGTTCAAGAGTGTAGAAAGGGGTCTTGAGTCTTATTATTTTAAGTAGTCTTTATAATCTAGTGGGGCAGGGGTTATATAATTTGTAGCTAAGGACAGTTTCTAGATTGAAAATGGGAGTTCAACAGTTCTCAGCCTCCCTCTGGTAGCTGAATCCTTCAGAAGTAGATGAGATTACATAGGAAGAAGATTCAGATCAGATAAGTCGCTCAGTTGTGTCCGACTCTTTGCGACCCCATGAATCACAGCACGCCAGGCCTCCCTGTCCATCACCAACTCCCGGAGATCATTCAGACTCACATCCATCAAGTCAGTGATGCCATCCAGCCATCTCATCCTCTGTCATCTCCTCCTCCTGTCCCCAATCCCTCCCAGCATCAGAGTCTTCAATGAGTCAACCCTTCGCATGAAATCAGATCAGTCGCTCAGTCGTGTCCGACTCTTTGCGACCCCATGAATCACAGCACGCCAGGCCTCCCTATCCATCACCAGCTTCCGGAGGTCACCCAGACTCACACCCATCAAGTCAGTGATGCCATCCAGCCATCTCATCCTCTGTCGTCCCCTTCTCCTCCTGCCCTCAATCCCTCCCAGCATCAGAGTCTTCTCCAATGAGTCAACTCTTCGCATGAGGTGGCCAAAATACTGGAGTTTCAGCTTTAGCATCATTCCTTCCAAAGAAATTCCAGGATTGATCTCCTTCAGAATGGACTGGTTGGATCTTCTTGCAGTCCAAGGGACTCTCAAGAGTCTTCTCCAACACCACAGTTCAAAAGCATCAATTCTTCGGCGCTCAGCCTTCTTCACAGTCCAACTCTCACATCCATACATGACCACAGGAAAGACCAAAGCCTTGACTAGGCGAACCTTTGTTGGCAAAGTAATGTCTCTGCTTTTGAATATGCTATCTAGGTTGGTCATAACTTTCCTTCCAAGGAGTAAGTGTCTTTTAATTTCATGGCTAGAAGATTAACAGTCAACAAATACATGTTAAAATAGTTTAAATTAAGACACAAAAATTTCAGTGAATGATATTCTTTCATTTTACTAAATGATCTTAATGGAGTGATTTACACAATTCTCCATTTTTACCATATGGATCAAAAGAGCAACTTTCTTTTCTAAAAAATTAATGTATTTTAATAATAGGTACTGATATCAAGCACAAAAACTGTCAATTTAAAACAGTTTGAAAAATTAAAGAATAGAACAATTAAATAATTTTAAATTGCAAGGTAATATAAGCAATTAAATCCAACAGAAATGACCTAACTCAGACATTAAATATAATAATCTATGACTATTAAAGTGATATTATGTATCCCAGTAACAGACTGTTACTGAATGAAATTGTTTCTAAAGAAGGTTCTTTATCTAAAACATTTTTTTTTCTTTTGCATATAATCACTAGTTGTGTTCAAGAAAAACTAAGGGAAAAGCAAAGGTCAAGTTTCAGGTTCTATTGAAATGTTTTATTGGGAAAACATTTCTTAAAAAAAGAAAGTAACAAGGCATACTTGTGCATTTTTTTAGGAATTAACTTTAAGACTTACCTTTATTACTCTTATTAATACTTAGAGCTACTTTAGTTACTAAGCTCATAATCCTAAGAAAATTTGGTAGTATTGTCTTTAAAATAATTTGGACTAACTTTGTGAGGGGGAAAAGCCCACTACAGTTATAAGACCTATATTAATATCCTGATTTTACCATTTACTTTTTTTTTTTTTTTTAATTCAGGGTTTTCACCTGGTGAATAGATTACAAACCAATCTGTGAAGAAGAAAGTGAGATGATTTTATTACAATATGCAAAGCAGCTTAATTTCTATTTGAAATTTGGTCATGTAAATAAAGAATACTGTCATCACACAATTCAAGGAGAAAATAAAAGAGAAAGACATCTGTGACATAATAAATTTATGCTAGAGCACAGAAGAGCAAAGGAAAAAGATCACATGTACTAATCTACTGATGATACTTCTTAAAGAAAGCCACACTGACATCAAAGAATACTATTCACCTCCATCTGTGCCAACCTCATGAAGGAGGACCACATGAAGACAGGAATAACAATGTGAACACAGTGGATTTGCATAATTCAAAACTAAATATTAAAGAGAAGCTATATGAATGTCCTTGAAATGTTGAAACTCTGCAAACCTGTAAAGTTCAGAGGCAAATAAGGGCTTTGGGCATGTCATATACTACGTAAAAACTGAAGAACAGAATAAAGTGAGTTTCCTTAAGGTACAATTGTAAATGGATTTAGCCTTTCCTTTTCATTAAATTTGTAAGTTTAATAAATAAAATTGCTTGCTATTCTAGGAGGATAACTTGTTAATGTAATTGCTGGGAGCAAGTTTCACCCATGACAAAGGTCATGAGGAAGGAGGCTCCGCATACACAAAGGCGAGATCTAGCCTCAGGAGCCCCCTGGAAATTCTCGAGCATCTACACCCAAAACCAGAGTCTGCCTACTTTCTGCTTTGTGCTCTCACCTACACCTCTAACTTTATGGGGGGCTATCCCCCACTACCTCTCTCTGAAAAAAAAGAGTTAACTTACAGCTCCAGTTAATAATTCCTGGGTGTGAGAGTGTTTCAACCTACAAACTCCTTTGGAAGTCCTCTAGCCTGCCTGATAGGTTTTTCCGGCCACATGTGATTGTTCAGAGCCTCCCAACTGTGAGAGGCATGAGATGTTCTAAACTGTCTAAATACAGATTCCTTTGAGCAGTTAAAAGATTGATTAGAAATTGTATTGGTGAAGGGTTTTTCACTTGTTGGGCCAATGTTTGCTGCTAAGTCTCCATATCCCTTACCTACTGTGTCCTTGGCAATGTATTGATTGATATAATTGGTTTATAGAAATGTAAGTAGTAGCTTTAATGTTTGTAACCTTGGACCCTTGAGTTAATTCTTTTTTTTGTTATAACCCACCACACCTTTGCCCTATAGAAATGCAACTCCAATGCCTTTGGAGGGTGGCGCCTGACTAATCACCTTTAGAGAAAAGTAAGTTTTCTGAAGAAAGGGTCTTAAAATGTTAACAGGCCTCCGGGCCAGAAGATGATGCAAATCACCTAAACTTTTGCATAGATAAGTTTGCAGGAAGAAAGCCTGGTTTACTGCATGACTCTACTCCTTCCTCCATTATCCTCTATGCATAACTTAAGGTATAAAAACTACTTTGAAAAATAAAGTGCGGGGCCTTGTTCACCAAAGCTTGGTCTCCCCATGTCGTTCTTTCTCTTACCGTCTGGCTGAATTATTCAGCCTCTTTTCTCCACTAAATGTTCTCACTGAGCTATCGGGGAAGGCAATGGCACCCCACCCCAGTACTTTTGCCTGGAAAATCCCATGGACGGAGGAGCCTGGTAGGCTCCAGTCCATGGGGTCGTTAGGAGTCGGACACGACTGAGCGGCTTCACTTTCACTTTTCGCTTTCATGCATTGGAGAAGGAAATGGCAACCCACTCCAGTGTTCTTGCCTGGAGAATCCCAGGGACAGGGAAGCCTGGTGAGCTTCCGTCTATGGGGTCTCACAGAGTCGGACACGACTGAAGTGACTTAGCAGCAGTAGCAGCAGCAGATTCAAAATAATATTAATAAAGGAATTTTTTATGTAATCAGTATTTTTAAAAATGAACTTCCCCCATTGGACTTAATTGCTCACACTGGTGTTTATTTTACACATCTTTGGTTTTCTCACACTGGCAGTAACAGAAGTTAAAAGCGTAAGTAACCAGCTTTCCTGAAACTTTTGCTATAATTTCACATCATTATCTAACTCTGCATTACAGACAAGTGACCTTACAAGAGCTACAAGCCATGTGTGACAAGTGTCTGTAGTACATGCAAACACAAGTGAAATTAGCTTTCATTTCTCTCCCAGGAGTCATTAAATAGTAGATGTGAACAATATAAATTACTTCTTGTCATCTTCTGCCATTTGATCAGTTGAAGGATCCCTTTATAAAACGTGAGGAAGAGGAAAAGTACTGGCAATATGACACCCCTTTATGTTCAATTTGAAAGTTTGTTCAATTCTATATTCACACTACTCTACTCTCTGATGGGTCTCTTTTCAAAATGGGATTCCTTTGATAGTCAGGCATCTTATATCTTATTCCTCCAGGCTAAGATCTCTATTTTCACTGCTTCCTTCAGAAAATTAGAATTTCTGTCTTCCACAATATTAAGAGGCTTTTTAAAAGTGCTTATGACTTGACAAAAAATGCATTAGCTGTGAAAACTGACAAGAATTTGTGCTTGTGGAGACTGCAAGAAGCAGCAAAGCCTCTATTACTAACATATTGCTTTTTATTATAAAATATGACTCCCATTAGTTTGGGGCTACAGCCAAGTTTCTTCTCATGGTTTAAAAAGGAGTTACCTTGACAAGATTCGACTTAAATCACATCTTGATCTACATTATGAACACAAAAGAACACTTTCTGCATTAAAGTGACAATAAGAGTGTGATTTATATAATCCTAAAGCAAAGAAATTCAGAGTTAAATAAATCAAATGACTTAGCACTTGTCCCTAGGTTTTTGCAAGAGTGTGAAATCTATGAAAAAAAGAATATATGCTGTACCAAGTATTCCATCTGTAAACTCAAAGTATTATGTGGTTCTATTAAGTACTCATTTTCACTTTGGTGTATTTCAAAATGTTTTTTAGTATTAGACCTTGTCTTCTTTGGAGGGCTTTATTTTTGTTTTTTGCCCATTATTTTTTTTTTTTTTTTTTTTTTTTTCCCCCTAGGAGCAAGAAGTCAATTTTTTTTTCTACCCTAAATTGGAATTAGAACCCCTAACCATTAAAAGGCCTCCTGTCCATCACCAGCTCCAGGAGGTCACTCAGACTCGCATCCATCGAGTCAGTGATGCCATCCAGCCATCTCATCCTCTGTCGTCCCCTTCTCCTCCTGCCCTCAATCCCTCCCAGCATCAGAGTCTTCTCCAATGAGTCAACTCTTCGCATGAGGTGGCCAAAATACTGGAGTTTCAGCTTTAGCATCATTCCTTCTAAAGAAATTCCAGGATTGATCTCCTTCAGAATGGACTGGTTGGATCTTCTCGCAGTACAAGGGACTCTCAAGAGTCTTCTCCAACACCACAGTTCAAAAGCATCAATTCTTCGGCGCTCAGCCTTCTTCACAGTCCAGCTCTCACATCCATACATGACCACAGGAAAGACCATAGCCTTGACTAGGCGAACCTTTGTTGGCAAAGTGATGTCTGCTTTGGAATATGCTATCTAGGTTGGTCATAACTTTCCTTCAAGGAGCAAGCGTCTTTTAATTTCATGGCTGCAGTCACCACTGCAGTGATTTTGGAGCCCAGAAAAACAAAGTCTGACACTGTTTCCACTGTTTCCCCATCTATTTCCCATGCAGTGATGGGACCACATGCCATGATCTTCGCTTTCTGAATGTTGAGCTTTAAGCCAACCTTTTCACTCTCCACTTTCACTTTCATCAAGAGGCTTTTTAGCCCCTCTTCACTTTCTGCCATAAGAGTGGTGTCATCTGCATATCTGAGGTTATTGATATTTCTCCCGGCAATCTTGATTCCAACTTGTGTTTTCTTCCAGTCCAGCATTTCTCATGATGTACTCTGCATATAAGTTAAATAAACATGGTGACAATATGCAGCCTTGACGTACTCCTTTTCCTATTTGGAACCAGTCTGTTGTTCCATGACCAGTTCTAACTGTTGCTTCCTGACCTGCATACAGATTTCTTAAGAGGCAGATCAGGTGGTCTGGTATTCCCATCTCTTTCAGAATTTTCCATAGTTTATTGTGATCCACACAGTCAAAGGCTTTGGCATAGTCAATAAAGCAGAAATAGATGTTTTTCTGGAACTCTCTTGCTTTTTCCATGATCCAGCGGATGTTGGCAATTTGATCTCTGGTTCCTCTGCCTTTTCTAAAACCAGCTTGAACATCAGGAAGTTCACGGTTCACATACTGCTGAAGCCTGGCTTGGAGAATTTTGAGCATTACTTTACTAGCGTGTGAGATAAGTGCAATTGTGCGGTAGTTTGAGCACTCCTTGGCATTGCCTTTCTTTGGGATTGGGATGAAAACTGACCTTTTCCAATCTTGTGGCCACTGCTGAGTTTTCCAAATTTGCTGGCATATTGAGTGTAGTACTTTCACAGCATCATCATTCAGGACTTGGAATAGCTCCACTGGAATTCCATCACCTCCACTAGCTTTGTTCGTAGTGATGCTTTCTAAGGCCCATTTGACTTCACATTCCAAGATGTCTGGCTCTAGGTCAGTGATCACATCATCATGATTATCTGGGTCTTGAAGCTCTTTTTTGTACAGTTCTTCTGTGTATTCTTGCCACCTCTTCTTAATATCTTCTGCTTCTGTTAGGTCCACACCATCTCTGTCCTTTATTGTGCCCATCTTTGCATGAAATGTTCCTTTGGTATCTCTGATTTTCTTGAAGAGATCCCTAGTCTTTCCCATTCTGTTGTTTTCCTCTATTTCTTTGCATTGATCACTGAAGAAGGCTTTCTTATCTCTTCTTGCTATTCTTTGGAACTCTGCATTCAGATGTTTATATCTTTCCTTTTCTCCTTTGCTTTTCGCTTCTCTTCTTTTCACAGCTATTTGTAAGGCCTCCCCAGACAGCCATTTTGCTTTTTTGCATTTCTTTTCCATGGGGATGGTCTTGATCCCTGTCTCCTGTACAATGTCACGAACCTCATTCCATAGTTCATCAGGCACTCTATCTATCAGATCTAGGCCCTTAAATCTATTTCTCACCTCCACTGTATAAACATAAGGGATTTGATTTAGGTCATACCTGAATGGTCCAGTAGTTTTCCCTACTTTCTTCAATTTCAGTCTGAATTTGGCAATAAGGAGTTCATGGTCCGAGCCACAGTCAGCTCCTGGTCTTGTTTTTGCTGATTGTATAGAGCTTCTCCATCTTTGGCTGCAAAGAATATAATCGATCTGATTTCGGTGTTGACCATCTGGTGATGTCCATGTATAGAGTCTTCTCTTGTGTTGTTGGAAGAGGATATTTGCTATGATCAGTGCATTTTCTAGGCAAAACTCTATTAGTCTTTGCCCTGCTTCATTCCGTATTCCAAGGTCAAATTTGCCTGTTATTCCAGGTGTTTCTTGACTTCCTACTTTTGCATTCCAGTCCCCTATAATGAAAAGGACATCTTTTTTGGGTGTTAGTTCTAAAAGGTCTTGTAGGTCTTCATAGAACCTTTCAACTTCAGCTTCTTCGGCGTTACTGGTTGGGGCATAGACTTGGATTACTGTGACATTGAATGGTTTGCCTTGGAAACGAACAGAGATCATTCTATCGTTTTTCAGATTGCATCCAAGTACTGCATTTCGGACTCTTTTGTTGACCATGATGGCCACTCCATTTCTTCTGAGGGATTCCTGCCCACAGTAGTAGATATAATGGTCATCCGAGTTAAATTCACCCATTCCAGTCCATTTTAGTTCGCTAATTCCTAGAATGTCAACATTCACTCTTGCCATCTCTTGTTTGACCACTTCCAATTTGCCTTGATTCATGGACCTGACATTCCAGGTTCCTATGCAATACTGCTCTTTACAGCATCGTACTTTGCTTCTATCACCAGACACATCCACAGCTGGGTATTCTTTTTGTTTTGGTTCCATCCTTTCATTCTTTCTGGAGTTATTTCTCCACTGATTTCCAGTAGCATATTGGGCCCCTACTGACCTGGGGAGTTTCTCTTTCAGTATCCTATCATTTTGTCTTTTCATACTGTTCATGGGGTTCTCAAGGCAAGAATACTGAAGTGGTTTGCCATTCCCTTCTCCAGCGGACCACACCCTGTCATATCTCTCCACCATGACCCGCCCATCCCAGGTTGCCCCTCGGGTATGGCTTAATCTCATTGAGTTAGACAAGGGTGTGGTCCTTGTGTGATTAGATTGACTAGTTATCTGTGAGAATGGTTTTAGTGTATTTGCCCTCTGATGCCCTCTTTCAAGACCTACTGTCTTACTTGGGTTTCTCTTACCTACTGTCCTTGGGTATCTCATCCCGGCTGCTCCTGGCTGCTCCCAGCCAGCGAAGCACAGCCATCGCACCTTACCTTGGACGAGGGGTCTCTCCTCACCGCCGCCCTTCCTGACCTCGGTCATGGGGTAGCTCCTCTCGGCCGCGCTCTTAGTGCGGGCGCGCGCGGCGGGCCTCCTCGGGCGGGGGGTGCTCCCGCGGCGGGGGCGCTCTTGGTGCGCGCGCGGCCGGGGCGCTCTTGGTGCGCGACGCAGCCGGCGGGGCGCTCTTGGTGCGCGGCGCAGCCGGCGGGGCGCTCTTGGTGCGCGACGCGGGGGGCGGGGGGGGGGGGGTAATGGAGCTTAGCCTCAAGGAAAAGAGACACTTATTCATTTAAAAAATGTAATCAGTATCAAGTAACAATCTAAATGACAGCAAACTTAACAAAATCCATGCCCTCCTGAAACTTATCTTTAAGGATGACTGACTCCAACACAAAGATGACAATCATTTAATAATTATCACCTGGATTGAAGAGTGGTCTAGAAAACGGAAGGTACAGTTGGGGCCAGAATGTTGCAGGAAAACTTTGGAAAGAAAGTCATAGCAAACTGTTTAAAGGGTGAGTAGAGGGGAGGAACGTGCTCTACCCAGAAGGAATGCCATGGGACAAAGCCTGATTTTAAGACATGTGTGCTACAGGGGCCATGAAAAGAGCAGCTGAATGCAGATTCAGAAGAGACTGGGTCTTCTGTCATACATTTGGGACACCTGGGCAGGAGTTTACTACACATGTCTTAGAAAACATAATTTGAGATTTAAGATGAGATTTTTCTCTAAAGAAAACCAACCAAATGAAAAATGATGAGTATAGACATTTAGGACAGCACTATACCTTCCCACAGAGGATGTCCCATAGGCTGAAGGTGTAATAAAACTCCACTACCTTTTCTTTTTGACTTGAAATACTTACCAACCTCCATAATATCCACCTGTATAATAACTAGCTAAAGAGTGACCCAGCTAGAAATAATTACAAACAACCCTGCAAGCTAAATTCAGTACTTTTTGATATTTACATTCAACCAACTTTTACATATTAACAAAATCATTAAATATTTTTGCAAAATGTGTTAACACTAAGATGTGTTAGATACTAAGAAGTGTTTAGAGGACAATTTTTTAGTCAGTCTTCCACTAGAGTTATTCAATTTAAAAGTGCTTAGTTTCATAAGAAATATATTCTTAAATTATTAATGTTGTTTTCATCCCTTACTAAAACTAACATAATAAAAGCATGTGAATTAACCTTTCAACATTACTTTGCTTTTTGATTAACCTGAAACCTAATATAGAATATTTATCCTCAGTGAACAAGATATATGGAGTTGCATATATTTACTTACACCAAATTGAAATATTATGCCTTTATTGTGCCACTATATAGTTTCTCTTTTATGTAAATATGCTAATTAAAAAGAAGAAAGAAACTAAATTAGTAGCTCTTTCTACTACTGCTACCAATGAAAGTGTACATTTAATTAACATAAAACAAGGGAATAATTACTATTGGACATAAATTCTCATTACAGGGATTAGAACCAACATTTGGTTTACTTGTTTTTAAACACTACTAAGGAAGCACTTCCCATGTTTATATGAATCCAATACTTTGTATTCAAGAAAACAATTCTAAAATAAAAGAAAACTTGAGGTGGAAGATACTTTTTAGATGATGAAAAACCACTCTAGAATTTTTTAAAAAGTATACTTTATAGATTGAGAAGCTAACTCTCTCTCATAACTTTTAGTAACAGATTGAGACTGGAACCAGCTCTTACAGTAATCAAGTTCTCTGTCCACCACGTCACAGAGTCATCATACTATGAGACTGCATAATCAGAACATTTATGGTGTAATGATGAGTATCACATCAGATCAGATCAGATCAGTCGCCAGTCTGTCCGACCACCCCATGAACCGCAGCACGCCAGGCCCCCGCCTCACCAGCTCCCGAGGTCACCAGACTCGCATCCACGAGTCAGTGATGCCATCCGCCATCTCATCCTCTGTCGTCCCCCTCCTCCGCCCCAATCCCCCAGCCAGAGTCTCCATGAGTCCTGGGAGGTGGCCAAATACGGTCGCAGCTCCCCAAATCCAGAGCCCATCGAATGGACTGTTGAATCTCAGTCCAGGACTCTCAGAGTCCCCACACCACGTTCAGCCCTCGCGCTCATCCCACGTCAGCCCCCCAACATGACACGAGACCAGCCTGACTAGCGACCTGGAGTAATGTCTCCCTGAATATGCTCTGTTGCCACTCCCGAGTAGCTCCCGTCCCACCAGTGTTTGAGAGAAAAAGTCGACACTGTTCCCCTGGATGGACAGATGCATATCCGTTGAAGGACCTCCGAGGCGCCCCCACCTGAAGAGTGTGCCGCTGAGATCTCCGCATATCACTGCCAGTCGCCCTATGACTCTGAAGTAAATAAACATGTGAAATGCGCCATCTCCCCTGACCAGTCGACAGTCACTGTGCCCGACCGAGATGAGGAAATCAGTGTCGATCCCCGAGTACCCGCAGGCGGGAGCTGCCCGCATAGCGGAGTGTGATCCTGTTCCCGCCCGAACCGCTGACTGAGTCACGACTGTGAAGCCTGGAAGAGACACAGGAAATCTCACTAGCGAAGGAGAGTGCACGCGTGAGATGATCTCAGCGGTGAGATGAGTGCAACTAACCAATGAGATTAAGCCATGATGAGTATAAAATGTAGCTATAACCAAGGACAGCCCAAAATGGTAAATTATCTCCCTGCCATTAATTTTTTAAAGCAATCCAGGAAAGGATTCTGTCTTACTTCATACTAGATCATTTTGGTATCATTAACACAAAGCCTGAACAAATATACAATTAAATAATTCCCCTCCCAAAAAATGTAACAATAGTTATAATGACTCTGTTAGACTGTATTTCAGAAATACATTCTCTAGTATTATACAAGATGAAGGGGCCTATTTTGAATTCAAGACTGTTTTTGTCTTTTAGTTTAACATTATTAAAACTGAGTGTAAGCCATTAGCTTAACTGATTAATAGTCACTTATGTTCCAGTAGTTGGTAACCAAAACAGTTACTTGACTTCATGTACCAAATACTCAGTTAACTGGGGGTGGATGCTTAAGGATGCAAAAAAATAACAATAATAATAAAAAGACTTACTTTTTTAATGGTGAGAAAATACTCTTAAATATTTTTAATAATTTGAAGTTAATGGATATAATATTAGATTTAAAAGTAGAAGGTGAGTTTGAATCCAAGTTCTAATGCCTCCAGATACACAACTTCTGCTAGGCTATTTAATCATTTATAAAATGAAATCAGTATTACCTGGCTTCTATTTCTATAGCACAGGAATTTTAAGGGAGTAACAGAATAATATATTTTGAGTTGTCTTATAAATCAAGACATATTATATTTGCCTTGGGGGCTACAAGAGTTGGTTTAAAAGAAACAAACAATTTTTATCATTCCATCATGAATTACTGTGTACAGCTTATGTTTCCCTGTGCCTCTCTGCTGTCCTAACCTTTCAAACCCTGCTTGTTTAACATATCTTCTTCTCTGGCTACCAGTTAGATCCAGCCAAGAACACTTCAGGAGTTTAGAGAGAGGAAGAAGATTGTAGCACTCATTCCCACAGCTTTTTCCCTGCCCAACTTTGTACTTCAACAGATGATGATCACAGATCTTGTCAAGGTGCTATCTCTCCTTAACAAGATCATCCCATAATTTCACCTTTGCCTTACTTTTCATGTTACAACATAATCCCCTTAAATTCTGCTATAACTTGCTACATCTTTCTCAATCATTTTATTAAACTTTCTTCAAATTCCCAACTTGACAATGCAATCCACTCCCTACTGGGAACTTGACTGATAATAAAATTTTAGCATTTGTAATAATCCAGAATTTTAGGGCACGCCATCTTGGTGTTTTTTGTTTGTTTTCCCTAGCAATACCTACCAACTTGCTTGATTCTATCTCCACTTTCTCATACAACCGACTTTTAAAATTAATAATATATGTTTCAATTAATAGCTCTACTACCACTCTCACATTCAAATAAAGCAAAAATGGCATATATCTTAAAGTCAATCCCGATGACTTGCAAGTAAACAAAAGATGAATGATAGAGTTCAGTAAAGCAATCCACAACACTTCTTGACAAACTGTTACCACCAATTTTTCATCAATCTTCGATGCCAATTTTGTGAGAGACCAAGAAACCAATACATAGTATAATGGAACAATTATCATGAAAGCTTTACTTCTACTATACAGAATACAGTGAAACCAAATGACAGCCAAAAGCTATATCCCGGGGAAATAAAGTTACATGAATTTTTGTTTCTCTACTGAACTAGGAGTCCAGCTGCAGAGGTCAGTATTTAAAGAAAATAAACAGCAACATGCATTCCACAGTGCTGATACCAAAGTCACTTGTATTCCTATGAGAAACGATTTTTTTGTTAGGCTTAATTTTTATTTTACATTATTTTACCTGTTTGAATGTGATATGCTACTGCTGCTGCTAAGTCGCTTCAGTCCTGTCCGACTCTGCGACCCCATAGACAGCAGCCTACCAGGCTCCCCCATCCCTGGGATTCTCCAGGCAAGAACACTAGAGTGGGTTACCATTTCCTTCTCCAATGCATGAAAGTGAAAAGTGAAAATGAAGTCGGTCAGTTGTGTCCGACTCTTAGCGACCCCATGGACTGCAGCCCACCAGGCTCCTCAGTCCATGGGATTTTCCAGGGAAGAGTACTGGAGTGGGTTGCCATTGCCTTCTCCGGAATCTGATATAGAAAGCATAAAAGTTGGATCATCAAAAAGGCAAAAGAGTTCCAGAAAAACACCTACTTCTGCTTTATTGATTACACCAAAGGTTTGACTGTATGGATCACAACAAACTGTGGAGAATTCTTAAAGAAATGGGAATAGCAGACTACTTGACCTTCCTCCTGAGAAATCTGTATGCAGGTTAAGAAGCAACAGTTAGAACTGGACATGGAACAACAGACAGGATCTAAATTGGCAAAAGAGTATGTCAAGGTTGTATATTATCACCTTCCTTATTTAACTTATAGGCAGAGTACGTCATGTGAAATGCCGGGATAGATGAAGCACAAGCTGGAATCAAAATTGCTGGGAGAAATATCAATAACCTCAGATATGCAGATGATACCACCCTTATGGTAGAAAGTGAAGAAGAACTAAAGAGCCCCTTGATGAAAGTGAGGGAGGAGAGTGAAAATGTTGGCTTAAAGTTCAACATTCAGAAAACTAAGATCATGGCATCCAGTCTCATCACTTCATGGCAAATAGATGGGGAAAAAATGGAAACAGTGAGAGACTTTATTTTGGGGGGCTCCAAAATCACTGCAGATGGTGACTGTAGCCATGAAATTAAGAGATGCTTGTACCTTGGAAGAAAAGCTATGACCAACCTAGATAGCATATTAAAAAGCAAAGACATTACTTTGCCAACAAAGGTCTGTCTAGTCAAAGCTGTGGTTTTTCTAGTAGTATGGATGTGAGAGTTGGACTATAAAAAAAAAGTTGAGCGCCAAAGAATTGATTCTTTTGAACTGTGGTGTTGGTGAAGACTCTTGAAAGTCCCTTGGAGGGCAAGGAGATCAAACCAGTCCATCCAAAATGGAAATAAGTTCTGAACATTCAATGGAAGTACTGATGCTGAAGCTGAAGCTCCAATATTTTGGCCACCTGATGCAAAGAAGTGACTTACTGGAAAAGACCCTGATGCTGGGAAGGACTGAAGGCAGGAGGAGAAGGGGATGACAAAGGATGAGATGGTTGGATGGCATCACTGACTTGATGGACATTAGTCTGAGTAAACTCCAGGAGCTGTTGATGGACAGGGAAGCCTGCTGCTGCTGCCAAGTCGCTTCAGTCGTGTCCGACTCTATGCGATCCCATAGACGGCAGCCCACCAGGCTCCCCTGTCCCTGGGATTCTCCAGGCAAGAACACTGGAATGGGTTGCCATTTCCTTCTCCAATGCATGAAAGTGAAAAGTGAAAGTCAAGTCGTTCAGTCGTGTCCGACTCTCAGCGACCCCATGGACTGCAGCCCACCAGGCTCCTCTGTCCGTGGGATTTTCCAGGCAAGAGTACTGGAGTGGGGTGTCATTGCCTTCTCTGACAGGGAAGCCTAGCATGCTGCAATCCATGGGGTTGCAAAGAGTCGGACATGACTGAGTGACTGACTGAACTGAACTAGAAAACAGATGATCATAACAGGTAATGATTCTGAGAAAATAATGATATCAGCATCTAAACTATTCCCTGCTTTTGGATATTGTGTGGCGTTTCCATATCACTAGAATATAGCAACTCAAATAAATTAGAAAGAGAAGATAGACTTTACAGTGTTTCATACATAAGAGCTGATACTGATGTGGACAGTTTCAAGTCACAGTTCAACGTTTGATATTATTTTGTTTAAAATTATCCTAAATCTCAAACTAAAATTCAACATACATTTTCTTAAGACAGGAACCAAAATCTGGTCCTGATACCAATTTATTAAAAATTCACTCCCTTGGTGGGGGAAGGTAATGTTGTATTTCAATATAACCCTGTAAACACAGAGTTAAAATAACTTCTCAAGTCATGTAATTGAACTCTAAGGAATAACCTCCAAATTAAGCCAACCTAAATCATTAATAATAATAGATTTGGGGACTTCCCTGGTGGTCTAGTAGCTAAGACTCTATGCTTCCAATGAAGAGTGCCACATGCCACAACTAAGAATGAGACAGCCAAATAAAGTTAAAAACATAATAAATAATAATAGATTTATTATCATCTGCTTTTCTATTTAAAAAGGTAGTATGGCATTGTATGGAATAGAAATTTACAATCAAGTCTGTAAAAGGCAACTCCAGGAACAGAAGAGTTCCATCTACAAAAAATCTTGTAAGTTTGAACTCTATTAGGGATTCTGAAAGCTTTTCAAAAGAATGTAAGTTAATGGCTCATAATTACGACCTTAATATAATGATTCATACCACTGACTTATCATCTTTCTTTTCATGTAAATATATTACCTTACAATTCATGAAGTGACAAGTATTGAAATAGCCACTAGGCAAATTTTAAACTTAAATTACATACATAAATTAGAAAAGTGACTCAAGATTGGATTACTGGGCCACAAATATAACTGATGAAATAAATGAAGGAGGCCAAGTGTTGAAATTTGGATATATTTAAGTCTATATTTTTATATGAGAGCAAAGAAAATTCATTAAAATTTTCATATTATAACTAATTTTTATTTGCATATATCTTTATTTTTCCCACTTTATATTAAATTTTAAACAAGAAAATATCCTAAAGTTTAATTGAGTTTTAAATCACAAGGATTAACTAATTTATATCTATGAACAGTGACAAACATTTGATAGAAAATATAATATAAAATCTTTTAGTTCCATGTGCAAGAGATGTAACTTTGATTCTGGTGATGTTTAATTTTTTATGTAGTTCTTATGATATTTGTTTACATAAGTATAAGTTGGTTCATCCAATTTAAATTCCTTGGCCATGAAATTGTGCTTTTAAAATTTATATAATAATAAAAAATAATTTGTCATATCCAAATAGTTTCTGCATGATTGACGTTAAAGCTTTTACTGCTGGTATTTAATGAACGCTTTGGATTAGATGTGTCAGAAGCACCTTGCAATTAAACAGCAAAAAATAAGGGTTGGTAGTAGCAGATGAACTCTGTTAAAATACTTAAGATTTTACTTCCAGAAGAGGTATCATATAATAAGTCTAGTTTCAGCACCAAGTAGAAAGGAACATGAGACACAAGTGGAGTTTCTTACCCATCCTAGGTGAACGTCATCCTCCCTGACTAGGGCCACCTGAGCTTTTGGCTGGTTTGAGACACTCAGGGCTTCTCCACACTCCTCTGACGTGCTGTTTCTTCACTGAAAGAAAGTACTTTTTTTTTTTTTTTTTCCCCCATACATAATGAAATTTCATTAAATTCCTCTTGGTGTCACAGTACTCTGCCAAGTGAGCCATTTTTAAAAAGGAAGGGGTCACTGTCCATCCGCTAGGATTCTCGTCAGGGTTGACGCAGGTTCTCCTCAAACTCCTTCCCAAGCCCTTAGCTCCACAAGCCGCGGACGAAGTTCCGGCCAGCCGTGACTGCGCATGCTGAACACCTGGCGGCGGGATTCCCAGCGCACGCTGCGGCCGCTGCCAGGCGGCTTGTGGCGTGGAAATTCATTTTATATAAAAAGGGAAAGGGACTAGAATGTAGACATTGTATCCATCGGTTTGCATATGTTATCTAAGTACTTACAGTGAAGAAGAAAATGTTCACTTTGGGATCTATTTATTCTCAAATTTGGGGGGCTTCCCAGTTGGCTCAGTGGGCAAAGAATCTGCCTGCAGCGCAGGAAGTGCAGGAAGTGCCCGCTGGATCCCTGGGTCGAGAAGATCACCAGGAGGAGGGCATGACAACCCACTCCAGTATTCTTGCATGGAGAATCCCAGGGACAGAGAAGCCTGGCAGGCTACAGTCCATGGGGTTGCAAAGAGTCCTAAACGACTGAAGTGACTGACCACATCCTCAAATTCTTAGGGCAATTAAAACAAACAAACAAACAAACTCTACTTCTTCGGTCTTTAGTTTCAGTAATAAACTTGGGCGACCTATTTATTTATTCATTTAGTAATCATTTAGTGAGGGCCTGTTCCAAAGTATACTTTTTTTTTTTTTATAAAATACGATTTGAGAAGTAGAAATTCATTCCGTGTGATAGTGGGTCTGCAATCGGCAAAACCAACTGTACTAACCTTTGGGAAAATCCGTTGAGAGCTGTGTTTCCTGTCAGGCTCCTTGCAATCCCAAGGACTGTAGCGCGCCTCATTCCTCTGCCCCTGAGATTTTCCAGGCAAGAATACTAGAGTGGGTTCCCATTTTCTATTCCAAGGGATCTTCCCAACCCAGGGATCCAGCCGTCCTCTTTTGAGTCTCTTACATTGGCTGGCGGAGTCTTTACCCCTGAGCTACCTGGGAACCTCCACTGAAGGTTGGCGTGGGCTGCGTTTAGGAGCAAGGGGTGCAGGCCAGGGACAGTCCAGCCATAGTCCAGGAAGTTAGTTTATTGGCCTGAGGATGGGGAGAGATTCTTGGCAGATGTTCATGGTTCAGGAGCTAAGTTTCTGTCTTCTGTAAATCAGAAATTTACGTAAAATTAACCTCAGTTCTTAAGGTTCCTTTTTCTGACAGCACATGCCTCAGATTCTCCATTTCCTATCAGTTTAGATTGAAATCCTTTCACTCTGTTCGAGTGGAGTATTTGCAGGCACAGAAAGGTATGCAGGTTTCCATTTGCTGACATGGACCCTGGGCAGAAACACCTCTCTCTTGGACCTAGAAAGTTACTTTAACACTGGAATTGTAAGTAAAAGACATACTTGGGGCTTGAATGACTGGATTTGCCAGTAGCATTAAACATTCTCCCAGTGTCTTCTGCATGTGAAACTGCAAAAATACTTTCCTTTCTCCCAGTTGGTGAAACAGTTCAACAACTAAAGGGGGCTTACTGCCGACCCTCTCACCCCTCCAAGTATAATAATAATAATGATATGGATCAAGAGCATTATGAGGTCATAGTCATGGGGGATAGATGCTTCAGGTGGAAGTGAAAGAGTAATTTCTTCTAAATTCATATAATGAGCTCAATTTGGATTCCCTCTGTTTTTTGCTTTTTCCTTTTGACTGCCACTGCTACAAGCAAGGATAGTAAGCCTTGCTCCCATACTGCCCAGGAAGTGGAAGTGACACCTGTCTGGATTCCCTCTTGTGAACTTTGTTTCAAGACTGCCCTTTATGGCTGTGTGTAGGTACTAAATCACTTCAGTAGTGTCTGACTCTTTGCAACCCTATGGCCCCACTAGGCCTAGTAGCCTGCTAGGCTCCTCTGTCTATGGGATTCTCCAGGCAAGAATACTGGGTGGGTTGCCATACCTTCCTCCAGGGGATCTTCCCCACCTGGGGATCAAACCCATATCTCTTATGTCTCTTGCATTGGCAGGCAAATCCTTTACCACTAGAGCCACCTGGGAAGCCCCCTTTATAACTGGTAAAGTAATAATAACAATAATTAGTATTGATCATTATTTATTAATTTCTGAGTTCTTTATATTCATTATTTTATTTAACCCTCATTAGAAAATGATAGTATTATTATTTTTGCATTTGAGAATGATTGCCACCCTAAATTGAATATTTACTATAGGCTAAGAACTGAGAACTTTACACGTGTTGAGTGTATCTTTGAAATAAGTCGAGGAGAAAGTACTATTGTTATTTTCAATACCAGTTATCGTAAACCAGTGTTTCATAGTAGTCATAAAAAATGTGGACTCTGAACCCAGACTAGGTTTCAAAATGGTCTCTATGTCACAAGTTATGGACCTTGACAAGGTACTAATAGTTAAGCTGACTTTTCTTTGGGTTTTTCATTTGTAAAATGAAGTAAAAAATAACCACCCTTTCCCCCTATTGTTTTGTGCATTAAATGAGTGTCTATAGAACACTTTAAACAATGGTTGCCATAAATGCAACAATGGTTTCCAAAGAAGAAACTGAAGATCAGGAGGGTAAACAGCATTCTCAGGTCAAGCAGGTAGCAGAATTAGCCTTAGAATCCAAATATCTCCATCTTCAAAGTGTTTCTAGCAACTATTTAGCTGTGATGTTTTGTGATATGAAGGCTTTTCCAGTTCTGAGAAGGCCTGGGGTTAAATGAGTGTGCGCCAATCTTGTCCTAGACTTCAATGGAAAAAAAAAAAAAAATTAGTTTTTCCATGAGATCATAATTAGAGTATGGGCTTGGAGGAAAGAGACCAAAGACTCAAGTCAGACTGTTAAAAAGAATCATCATAGCCTACTACTGTCCATGTCACATTGATATGGTAGGGATAAGAGCTTTGCATTGGAGTTAAGGGTGAAAAAAATAATGTAACTTGAATTATTATCTCCAAATACCTTTTGCATATTGCTCTTTGAAACCCAATGTGGCAGTTTGTGGTAGGTTGATTACTTAGGAATTTAGAATCCTATTAAACTTCTTTCTAGTGATACAAATGATAGATGATTATAATATTAATATAATGAGTCCATCAGAGTGTATAATTCATGTGATTTGGGTTTATTCAATGTAGGTTTATTGGAAAAAAGAAACAAGTAAAAGGAAGAAATCAGATCAGATCAGATCAGTCACTCAGTCGTGTCTGACTCTTTGTGACCCCATGAATCACAGCATGCCAGGCCTCCCTGTCCATCACCAACTCCTAGAGTTCACCCAAACCCAGGCCCATCAAGTTGGTGATGCCATCCAGCCATCTCACCCAGCCATCTCATCCTATGTCGTCCCCTTCTCCTCCTGTCCCCAATCCCTCCCAGCATCAGAGTCTTCTCCAATGAGTCAACTCTTCACATGAGGTGGCCAAAGTACTGGAGTTTCAGCATTAGCATCATTCCTTCCAAAGAAATCCCAGGGCTGATCTCCTTCAGAATGGACTGGTTGGATCTCCTTGCAGTCCAAGGGACTCTCAAGAGTCTTCTCCAACACCACAGTTCAAAAGCATCAATTCTTCGGCGCTCAGCCTTCTTCACAGTCCAGCTCTCACATCCATACATGACCACAGGAAAGACCATAGCCTTGACTAGGCGAACCTTTGTTGGCAAAGTGATGTCTCTGCTTTTGAATATGCTATCTAGGTTGGTCATAACTTTCCTTCCAAGGAGTAAGCGTCTTTTAATTTCATGGCTGCAGTCACCATCTGCAGTGATTTTGGAGCCCAGAAAAACAAAGTCTGACACTGTTTCCACTGTTTCCCCATCTATTTTCCATGTAGTGATGGGACCAGATGCCATGATCTTCGTTGTCGGAGTGTTGAGCTTTAAGCCAACCTTTTCACTCTCCACTTTCACTTTCATCAAGAGGCTTTTGAGTTCCTCTTCACTTTCTGCCATAAGGGTGGTATCATCTGCATATCTGAGGTTATTGATATTTCTCCCAGCAGTCTTGATTCCAACTTTTGTCTCTTCCAGTCCAGCATTTCTCATGATGTACTCTGCATATAAGTTAAATAAACAGGGTGACAATATACAGCCTTGACGTACTCCTTTTCCTATTTGGAACCAGTCTGTTGTTCCATGTCCAGTTCTAACTGTTGCTTCCTGACCTGCATACAGATTTCTCAAGAGGCAGATCAGGTGGTCTGGTATTCCCATCTCTTTCAGAATTTTCCACAGCTTATTGTGATCTACACAGTCAAAGGCTTTGGCATAGTCAATAAAGCAGAAATAGATGTTTTTCTGGAACTCTCTTGCTTTTTCCATGATCCAGCGGATGTTGGCAATTTGATCTCTAGTTCCTCTGCCTTTTCTAAAACCAGCTTGAACATCAGGAAGTTCACGGAAAGGAAGGAAGGAAAAGGAAAAAAGACAAAGACAAAGAAAGACAGTGAATTTATTTCTACACAAGGTAGAGAAACTTGGATTTGGGATTATCATATTATTCAATGCAATTTTACTCCATAAAACGGAACTATTTTTCATTTCTTATATAGTAAGAAATTAAAAATATAAATAATTCATACCCTCTCATGCTTCCCTATTATAGCCCATTTGTCTAGCCTGAAATAATCTTCCCTTTTATACACAGGCAATCTATTCACCATCTATGACCGCCAGTCTAAGCTCCTTGAGGGTGTCAACTGTGTTATCTTCTAGGTGTTCTTAATACCTAATAAATGACTGGTGAATAGAAGTATAATGATCATTTATCTAATGAATGCTTAGTTAAAGTACCAGTTCCTCTTTGAATTACATTCTAGAACTTCAAATTGAAATAAACTTAGTTTCCACTGCATTTTTTTCCACCTATTTATTTAGGTACATTATAAACATAGTATTTTATGTTATTCATTTAAAGTTGCAGCTCCAGGAGAGGTTTGAACATATACATACCCACTTAATCACAAATCAAAATATAAAACATTTTCATTACCTCCTAAGTTTCCCTTGGGTGCCTTCCCAATCTATACGTTCTCCAGGGCTTTTGGGGCCACTATGAGAAAAGCAGGAGAGACTCCGTCTTGAAGCCTGTCATCCACCTTAAAGACAGGATGTGAACTGGGCCTGAACTCTCCCAAGAATGAGGAAACTGATGCTAAGGAAAATCAGGCCTCCTGGAGACTTGATAGATGGCAAATTGGATTATAGTTGAGGTCAGGCTGCCCCTGTTAGATTAACCATGGAGACATCCCTCCCATTATGTAGAATCATTGTTCCCCCTTTAAACTTAAAGGTTTGTTCTCCTAGCACCTGCTTGTTGTAAAACTCAATCATATACATCAAAGATGTTGCTAACATACAACTGGTCATTTAGTGAGGGGTATAAAACTAAGTCTCTCAGAAACATCAAGGTACTTGTTGGGGACCAATCCACCTTGGACCTGCTGGCATAATAAACTGTACTCCACACTGTGAGGTGTGTTTTGTGACTCTGGATTCCACAACCGGGCAACCACTATTCTAACTGATTATTCTCACCGAGTCTTGAACTTCATATAACTCAAATCATTCAGTAGGTCCCCTTTAGGCCTGTTTGTGTGTTTGTTTTTTTTTTTTCCACTCACTATAAAATCTGCGAAATTTACCCATGTACAGCTAGAGTTAGCAAATATTTCCAGTATTCCAAAGTGATTGTACCTATTTACACTGCCAGAGTGAGTCCTGAATGAGGCAATGTTCCAGTTTCTCCACAAGCTTGACAAAACTTGATATTATTTGTCTTTTTAAATTTCCCAATATGAGTGTATGTAGTACTATCTCATTTTGGTTTAATTTACAGGTTTCTGGTGATTAATATTTGGAGGTCTTTTTCATTTGCTTTCTTTTTTTGGGGGTATAACTTTTCTTGTGAAGTGAATTCAACTGTGTGTGTTTTAATATGATGGTTTATCTCTCTTATTGATTGGTAGTAGTTCCTCATATATTCCTGATGTATTTGTCAGACCTTTTTTTTTTTTTAACCTATCTGCGTTTTGTGATTCCCTCTCTCTATTGTGTCACTTTATAAAAAGAAATTTGGTAGGTTTTTTAAAGTCCAGATTATCCTTTGTCTTCCTTATATGGTTAGTGCTTTTTTTTTTTAATTCTACTTAAGAAATCTGTGTCTATAATAAAGTTAGAAAGACAGTCTCCTATGTTTTCTTCTTATGGCTTTATTGATTTTTTTTCACTCAGGGCCACGATTCATCTTGAATTGATTTTTGTTTTTAATGTGAGGCAGAGGTCAAAAACCATTTTTTTCCATATGGATATCCAACTGCTCCAGCACCATTTCCCCAATTAAATGGCAGGATCTCACCACAATTTTTGCCTGCTGCTACTAAGAGAGTCAATTCCTAGGCAGGTTGATAAAAAGTCCGGGGGTCCTCAAGGAGAGAAGAGTCTGGATTCTCAAGGAGGAGGAAAGGACAAACATTTTTCCCCCTCTACATTCCTTAGGATTATATAACAATAATGTATCCTGCTTGAGGACAGTTTTTAGAAAAAACCATGTGGCTAATCCTATTATCTTAAAATGTAAATTATGGGGGTGGATCTAATAAAGTCTTTACAACCTTCAGAGATTCTTTTGATTCACTGTAATAAGTAATAAAAAAGTATATAACACCATTGCTAACACTAGCGAGGGGGCACTCTTTCTGCCTCCTTCTGATGTCTATGTCAGAAGCTTTCTCTATCTCTTTTATACTTTATTAAAACTTTATTATACAAAAGCTCTGAGCAGTCAAGCCTTATCTCTGGCCCTGGATTGAATTCTTCTCTGGAGGCCAAGAATCCTGGCATCTTTCATGGTTCAGCAACAACCTTTCACTACCATACCAAGTTTCCGCCTTTAGTTTTCATCCTTTGTTTACAGGAGATACTAGTAGCATGGACAGCTGCATTCAGTCCTTTCATTGATGGCTTACTGGCTGCATGATTTTGAACAAAATAATTTATTGATACTTCCAAGGCCAGCAGTTCCTTTGCTGAGAATGAGAACGTGATTTCTAACTACTTCCAGCTTTAACATCTTATTTCACCATATGACCTTCAATAACAATTTGATAGTTTACAAATTCATTAAGATATGCAACTTCATATTTGAAGGGTTCAAAGTCTCACCTTGGTTTAAATAACACAAGTTCCAAATATTTATCTAAAACTCTTGGGGCTAGATGTGCTTCATAATTTAAAATTCACCCCGTTTTGTAAGGTTAATTTGATGCATATATTGTGTAGTTCTCACAGAGGGGTTGGCACTCCACACAGTAATCACACCTTAATATATATGCAGTGAAATGAATGAAGAGAGATAAACACTATAAACAGTGATATCCATTTGGGAAATAATCTGTTAAAAATTAGTTCCAAAATATTTTTGATTTTCATACTTCTGGACTGCAGCATGATGGATAATGGATTGTGGATCTATAGTATTGTACAGCCACAATACATTTAGCAAAACAATATCATTAATGATGTTACTTCTGAGCAAAACTTTAGCTAATTTTCTTCAAATTTTACAGTGAAAATTTGTTAGAGTTGGTAGAAATGGTTTTTCTTTGCCCATATAATGCATTAACAGATCAGAATGGAAGCTATATAAAATATTCAAATATACGTATAATGATCTTTAAGATGAGTAATGTAAAATGAAACAGTAATAACGAAATCATAATGTAAACATTACATATGAAATACATATCTGATTCAGATATCAATGTCAATAATGTTATTGTGTTGCTACTTTTGCATATATTTTGCAAAAGTATTTTGCAAATACTTTTTAAATCTATGCCCATTTCAGAGATAAAACAGTATATAGTTTCCATGACCATGATGTATTCCTCTCTTACTTAAAATGTTCCCTTCCAGTACTTGCTTGTCTGCCAGGCAGCTGCTACTTCTTGGTGTGCACTGTTAATCAGTTACTTTCTCCCAAGGCAAATACCTGTACCCGAGGACCTTTCATAGCCAATCTTAGAAAAGTATACAATCATGTTTTATTACTCCTAAGCTTTGGATATTACAGGTATCTAGTCATTCACGATGGTGTCATCACTGACCTAGAGCCAGACATCCTGGAATGTGAAGTCAAGTGGGCCTTAGAAAGCATCACTACGAACAAAGCTAGTGGAGGTGATGGAATTCCAGTGGAGCTATTTCAAATCCTGAAAGATGATGCTGTGAAAGTGCTGCACTCAATATGCCAGCAAAATTGGAAAACTCAGCAGTGGCCACAGGACTGGAAAAGGTCAGTTTTCATCCCAATCCCAAAGAAAGGCAATGCCAAAGAATGCTCAAACTACTGCACAATTGCACTCATCTCACATGCTAGTGAAGTAATGCTCAAAATTCTCCAAGCCAGGCTTCAGCAATACATGAACCATGAAATTCTTGATGTTCAAGCTGGTTTTAGAAAAGGCAGAGGAACCAGAGATCAAATTGCCAACATCCGCTGGATCATGGAAATAGCAAAAATTCCAGAAAAACATCTATTTCTGCTTTATCGACTATGCCAGAGCCTTTGACTGTGTGGATCACAATAAACTGTGGACAATTCTGAAAGAGATGGGAATACCAAACCACCTGACCTGCCTCTTGAGAAATTTGTATGCAGGTCAGGAAGCAACAGTTAGAACTGGATATGGAACAACAGACTCTTTCCAAATAGGAAAAGGAGTACGTCAAGGCTGTATTGTCACCCTGTTTATTTAATTTATATGCAGAGTACATCATTAGAAACACTGGGCTGGAAGAAACACAAGCTGAAATCAAGATTGCTGGGAGAAATATCAATAACCTCAGATATGCAGATGATACCACCCTTATGGCAGAAAGTGAAGAGGAACTCAAAAGCCTCTTGATGAAAGTGAAAGAGGAGAGTGAAAAAGTTGGCTTAAAGCTCAACATTCCAATAATAAAGATCATGGCATCCGGTCCCATAACTTCATGGGAAATAGATGGGGAAAGAGTGGAAACAGTGGCAGACTTTATTTTTCTGGGCTTCAAAATCACTGCAGATGGTGACTGCAGCCATGAAATTAAAAGACGCTTACTCCTTGGAAGGAAAGTTATGATCAATCTAGATAGCATATTCAAAAGCAAAGGCATTACTTTGCCAACAAAGGTCTGTCTAGTCAAGGCTATGGTTTTTCCTGTGGTCATGTATGGATGTGAGAGTTGGACTGTGAAGAAGGCTGAGCACCAAAGAATTGATGCTTTTGAACTGTGGTGTTGGACAAGACTCTTGAGAGTCCCTTGGACTGCAAGGAAATCCAACCAGTCCTTTCTGAAGGAGATCAGGCCTTGGATTTCTTTGGAGGGAATGATGCTAAAGCTGAAACTCCAGTACTTTGGCCACCTCATGTGAAGAGTTGACTCATTAGAGAAGACTCTGATGCTGGGAGGGATTGGGGGTAGGAGGAGAAGGGAGCGACAGAGGATGAGATGGCTGGATGGCATCACTGACTCAACGGACGTGAGTCTGAGTGAACTCCAGGAGTTGGTGATGAACAGGGAGGCCTGGCATGCTGCGATTCATGGGGTCCTGACTGAGGGGTTGGATACGACTGAGCAACTGAACTGAACTGAGTCATTCCTACTAACCACCAATTATCTTTAGAAAAAGAGAATAAATAAAACAGTTTTTTAAAACTGCTTAAAATCCTTCCCAATGGAGCCCTGGGGAAATTATAACAAACTCAGGACCCAACACCATGGGGTATAAAGATTTTCCATTATGGAGTTCATGACACATAAAAATACTAATCATGTTTCAGTTTGATCACTCCAGTTTGTCTTTTTATTTTGTTATGTCTGGTATGAAAGTAAATTAGGTAACCCTAAGTAAATAATTATTTCACTATTTATAGCATGTTGGAGAAGGAAATGGCAACCCACTCCAGTGTTCTTGCCTGGAGAATCCCAGGGACAGGGGAGCCTGGTGAGCTTCCGTCTATGGGGTCGCACAGAGTCGGACACGACTGAAGTGACTTAGCAGTAGCAGCATAGCATGTTGATGACATACAAAACCAAGTTGGTCTCCATAAGATCAGAACATAAACTTTAGTTGAAACTATTACCAAAAAAAAAAAAAAAATTGTTAGGAGTCTGGAGTGAGAGTAAATATTGTATATCTGCAATTATAACGATTATGAATTTAAAAGTACTACTTATAAATATGTAGCTCCAGTTCTTAGTAAATAAAAAGTATTTTGTTCCCCAAAATGTCTTAGAGACCTTCAAAATAAACATGTAAACAGTAGAGTATACTTAGTTTACTAAAAACAAAATCAAAAACCAAAGTTAAAAATATTAGGGTGGCATGCATTACATTTATCCTTTTTTATTAATATAAAAGTATTTTAAGTTAAAAAAGAAAATTTTTAAAATTTTTATGACTTCCCTAGAAATGCAATTATACCTATCTGAATATGATTAGAAGTCAAGATCTTATTTCAAAACTAATATATGTCTTGAAAAATAAGTGTATTTATCTTCCATGACTAAAATCATAGAAAAATAAAAGAATTTACTTACTCACATAGGAAAGTCACAAGTTGAGAGCTGTAATTTTTTAGCTATCTCTAACTTTATCAAAGAAGCTTTCAGTAACTTCCACTCCAAGTAAGAGAGAATTAATGAATAAAAATTTCTTGTGTAACAGATTTGGCTATATGAACAGTTTCCTTAGACTCAGGGGTGCTACACACTAATCATACTTCTCACTGATGGAAAAAAATCAACGAAGTTTCTTAGGGCCCTCCCAACTCTATAGGACTGTGATTCCATTTATTCTTCAAATTTTTATACCTCAGTATGATATTAAAGCTACATCTAAAACTTTGAATATGTATAAGTCAGAGTAAGCATATTAAGAAAGGAAGAAGCTTTTATTTTCAATAGTAGAAACTTGGCACAGTATAATTTTAAGAGTCAAACAGAGCTAGTACAATATATAGAACACTAATGTTATCAATGAAGCTTGATTACATATGAAAAGTTTACTGGGTATAAACTAGTGTTTACATATAGTTTTCCTAAAAGTAATGTTTCACAGTCAATTCATCATGGAATTTTCCAGGTGAAATGAGAATAGAAAATTTGCTGTGTACTTCTCTGCGAACAAGGGAGGTAAAAGATCTTTAATGCAAGTTGAATGTCTTCCTTTAACCTTAGAGATTTTTATAAAATGACATCTTTTCTGAAGACAGAGTGATAATAACTTATGACTTTGAGGTCTTAGGCCAGTCTATGGTATTATTGCCAGTCCAAGGAAAATTGTATTTCAAATAACGTCCAATCTAACCTTCAACACCTAATCATCTAGAAGGCCTGGAAAGCATAGAGTTCAGATATTAAGAATACTCAGATTACATATGCTATTCTCTCAACTACTTCTTCTTAAAAAATCAAGTCTGTGCTTTAAGATTGATTTCCAAACTCCATTAAAGCTCTGAAGGTGAGTCAATGGGTTTTACTTTATGTCTCTATAGGCAATTTTGTTACAAAAACAGCAAGAATTATAAAACTTAGAGCACTATGGATGTTTTATGGCTATTATTCTATTTACTACAATAGAAAAATCATCTGTTTTTAAAAGGTAGAAACATTGCCATTTATAGAAGGAAAGTATAATTTTGTATTCTAATTGGTTTCTAAGAAAACCTTGTAAAACTGAAGATAAATGATCTTCTATCCAGGTACTGGATTTAAAAATAATTATTATAGTTTCACTTCACAAAATAGGTTTTCTCACTCACATATGTCTCTGTTGATGTAGCCACGTGTTCTGGGAAACAAACTCATTCAGAAGGACAATGCAGATAGTGGAGTGCAGTTTATTACACCGGCAGGCTCAAGGCAGAGTCTCCTCTCAGCCAAGGACCCCAACCAGTTTTTGTGAAAACTTTATATACCCTAAGTGTACGTGCCCAAACCCACCTCCCCAAATTCCCTGAAATAAGTCTGAACAAAGGAAGAGACAGATACAATCAAAGTTAACCCATGAGTCATATGCCGTAAGCCTAGGTAATTAAGAGTGGACAATTATCAATTGGCCTCTGGTCATACCCCAATAAGCATAATAGAATTTATGATTCTGTTTGGTTACACAGATAATTAGGGTATTCTTTTAGGCAATTGGAGAGTCTAGGTATGAGCCCTGGGGTTCTTCAATCCAGGGAGCCTGGTTTTCCAGTTGATATGTTGCTTCCATAGATCCTGGGCATATAGCTCAAAGTCCACAGTCCGGCCCACGATGGAGTCCTGCTTTGAAGATGGAGCCTGTTCTGTCTGTTTCCTCCTCGATGATAGCAGGTGAAGAAACATCTAATGAAAGCATTGACTGAAGAGCAGCTCCAAGGTTATTTGAAGGAAAAATACTTTAAAATACATAGGTTTCGCCATGATTTATTAGTTTAACGTGACAACTTCCACAGGAAGATCCACTGCCTGGCTTCTCATTTTTTCCTTGAAAAAAGACGCTATTTTAATGGGAAATATGCATAAATAATTTTTAATGAAAAATATTTCATTCACAAGTCAAATGATAGAGTTCTCACTAGTATTTTATTCATTATACACTTACTTTTAACCCTGGTTTAGCCACAAATATCGCCAAACAAAGCTATTTTTATTGCCTAAAACAATTCAAATACTACTTCATGGATTTTTCAAAAACTGGAAACTCATCTAAAGGATTTGCTTTCTTACTTTAAAAAGTAAAAGAATTCCTCTGATAGTTTTCCTCTTTATGTTTTGCTTGACTGCTTTATTCGAAACAAGTGGCATGCTATAAGGCACACAATTATCTTCAATGAATAATGATAGATCATGAAGATAAATTGCAGCTATATCAATAGGAATTGGTAACTAATATAGGAATCTGATTCTTGCCCAGAGCAATAGTTAAGGTTGAGTTGCAATGGCAGGAAAAAAAATGTGAAGCAAGAAAATCAAATTTGAATTCTGGTTAAATACCATGGGGGAAGTATAATTAAAAACAAAATCTTCGCACAACCTAGAAATCCTCTCCACAAAGTTTGTAGAGAGAGAAAACTTTTCTATTACTGAATAAGCATTACAGCAGAATGTAATGACCATCTCAGGCAATCAGCTAAGCGATTGCAAAGGCAAAAAGAAATCTCACTGTTTCATACAGCCAAGTGGATGTGGCAAGATATAATCAAAGTATTTCAGATAAACAATAACTAGTCCTCAAGTAAGAGGAATTAACAGCATAACTTGTCACATATTATTCATACTAACTTTTCCTGATAATTGTATCTACCATCTGTGTTAGCTAGTTTTTTCTGAGAAAAAGTGAAAGTGTCCAACTCTTTGAGACTCCTTCAGGCTCCTCTGTCCATGGAACTTCCCATGGCAAGAATACTGGAGTGTATTGCCATTCCCTTTCCAGGTGATCTTCCAGATCCAGGGATCCCCAGTGTCCTGCATTATAGGCAAGTTCTTTACTATCTGAGCCACCAGGAAGGCCAGTTTTACCTGATTGAATAACAAACTTCACAATTTTATTACAAAAGGTGGTTTTGCATTTTGGAGTCAGGAGACAACCTTGAATTTAGGTTCCTATTCTCTCATAGAAAGTGAGAGATAGGGGCACTCTCTCCCTGAATGCTAGCATTTCAAACAGATGACTTGCAGGTTCTTGACAAAAACTTTCCTGGTCCAAAGAGCTGACAAAAGGCCAACAGACAGAACACCTATTTAGTTTTCAAAAGGGCTTACATACACTCAAAGAGACAAGAAAGTACTACAATTGCAAGTTTTCTAAGGTAAATGCTCCAAGAAAAAGAAGGGGATGAAAAATCTCTTCCTCCATTTTTGACAGGGATAATTAAGCCTCATACTTTTGATTTTTTGTCCTTACAGTACAAACTACTAAGGTTCATTCAACATTAATCATAAGAGAGAATGACTGATTTTATTCAAATTATAAACAATTATAAAGTATTAGAATTATAAAACTTATAATTTTAATTTGTCAAAGCCAGTGTACTATCTCCTTTAATTTGGAGATTATTTACCATTGAGCCACCAAGGAAGCCCTTTAATTATTTAATATATGTAAATAATTGCATATTTCTACAAGGGATGCTATTGAGAGTGAACAGAATTTCACACTCTCCCCCACCTAAAGTATGCCTCTTTGGCATAAGAACATTTTTAGGCTGACTATTTTTAAGAAAGAGCAGACATAGGAAAAGCTTGAAGCACACGCTGGAATGCTGGACTGGATGAAGCATTCTAGCTTGTGCTTCATCCAGTCCAGCATTTCTCATGATGTACTCTGCATATAAGTTAAATAAGTAGGGTGACAATATACAGCCTTGACATACTCCTTTTTCCTATTTGGAACCAGTCTGTTGTTCCATGTCCAGTTCTATGTTCCATGTCCAGTTCTAACTGTTGCTTCCTAATCCTCATACAGATTTCTCAAGAGGCAGGTCAGGTGGTCTGGTATTCCCATCTCTTGAAGAATTTTCCACAATTTATTGTAATCCACACAGTCAAAGGCTTTGGCATAGTCAATAAAGCAGAAATAAATGTTTTTCTGAAAAAAAAAAAAAAAAAGGAAAAGCTTGGAAAACTGAGTAGAGGTTACCCTTTTGTAAGAGATATTTATGTTTATATGGGAAGTATACAAGTTGTTAAAATTCTGTTTGTCTTTCTCCTGTTCAGTTCAGTCACTGTTATGTCTGACTCTTTGCGACCCCGTGAATCACAGCACGCCAGGCCTCTCTGTCCATCACCAACTCCTGGAGTTCACTCAGACTCACATCCACTGAGTCAGTGATGCCATCCAGCCATCTCATCCTCTCGTCCCCTTCTTCTCCTGTTAATCTGTCTTTTATTATAGGTGAATTGGTGATGGTGAGGGGGGTCTCTACCAAGAACCTAGAAGGGAATGTGAATAAAGAACAAAAGGGCATCACTCACCACTCTTCAAAGGTTAAGTCATACCCCTTTTCAGTGGCCCATCAACAGTGTAACCTGAGAGGAATTCTGGATGAAAACAGGATGAGGTGCTCTGTGCTTTGGATACATAGGCCCTTACATAGACATATATCTCAAGGTGAAATTAATGACTCCAGATTCTTGCATCTTCCCATACTTACGCAAACACTAAAATCATTAACTTGAGATATCTGTTCTTCATGATTAGCAAGGAGATCCAACCAGTCCATTCTGAAGGAGATCAGCCCTGGGATTTCTTTGGAGGGAATGACTCTGAAGTTGAAACTTCAGTACTTTGGCCACCTCATGCAAAGAGCTGACTCATAGGAAAAGACTCTGATTCTGGGAGGGATTGGGGGCAGGATTGGGGGAAAGCAATGGCACCCCACCCCAGTACTCTTGCCTGGAAAATCCCATGGACGAAGGAGCCTGGTAGGCTCCAGTCCATGGGGTCACTAAGAGTTGGACATGACTAAGCGACTTCACTTTCATTTTTCACTTTCATGCATTGGAGAAGGAAATGGCAACCCACTCCAGTGTTCTTGCCTGGAGAATCCTGGGGACGGAGGAGCCTGGTGGGCTGCCGTCTATGGGATCGCACAGAGTTGGACACGACTGAAACAACTTAGCAGTAGCAGCTGGTGGCTCAGATGGTAAAGAATCTGTTTGCAATGCAGGACACCTGGGTTTGATCCCTGGGTCAGGAAGATTCCCTGGAGAAGTGAATGGCTACCCACTCCAGTATTTTTGCCTGGAGAATTCCATGGACAGAGGAATCTAGTGGGCTGCAGTCTGTACGCATGCATGCTAAGTCATTTCAGTTGTGTCTGACTCTTTGCGACCCCATGGACTATAGCTGCCAGGCTCCTCTGCCCATGGGATTCTCCAGGCAAGAATACTGGCATGGGTTTCCATACCCTCATCCAGGTGACCTTTCCTGCAGGATCAAACCCACGTCTCCAGTGTCTCCTGCATTGGTGGATTCTTTATCACTAGGAAACTGGGAAGCCCGGCCTACAGTCTATGGAGTCACAAAGAGATGGACACTAATGAGCAACTAACACTTTAACTTTCATGCATGTATTTCCCAACTGTCAAAATTCATGTATGAATAGGCCTGTCCCCTAGCTCTTCAGAGCACTTCCTCTGAGCTAACTCAATAGCTAAGTAAATAACACCCAGATTATAGTCCTCCGTAATACCTTGGATTAAATGTAAACTCACAATTCTCATATTATTGGTTTTTCTTTATATTAACTGATATAATAAAAATATGTTTTATTCTCTGTATTACCCCTGCTTTTGCCCACTGGCAAAATCACTCTTAAATTATATACCTAATTACAAATTCAAGAATCATTTGTGGTTTATGGATTTTCCATTGTCATATCCAAGAAAACCTATTTTAAGGAGTTATGTAAAAAAAAGGAGCCAGCCTTTGAAAATTCTAACTTCTGAGATGTGAACTGGTTTGTTCTTGTTCCTTTGGGTCAATGCTACTTAAGGCTCAGGGATCCTGTACTGAATAGAATTCCCAGGATTGGAATTTTCCGATTTTAGTGGGCCTTGCTGATCAAACTGGGATCAAAGTCAGAGTAAACCTTCAATCACTAGTGAGATCTAAAGAAATATTTGATATTGAAAAGTTACTTCTACTCACTTTATTGATAAAATAGTAACTCAGGTTACACCATGACTACTAATCATGTTTTTTAACTGACCAGTGAGTCCTCACTACAGCACACCGCACATTATAAAATCCCACTCGTGATAATATTTCTTTTTCTTTATCCCTCATAATCCTAATATGGAATCACAAGTTTAAGGCACAATATGATTAAAATAATTCTGTAGCGCTGAATATTGTCTTTGTATCTTCTAATACAATTGTCCAAGAATTTCAAAATATTTTTTTTTTTTTTAGAATTTCCACAGTTGCCAAAACTCAATTCTGAGAATTTCTCTCCAGAATATACTATTCTTTTTTTGGTTTTTATAAGTTAATGAACTCAGATGCCATGGCCTCTTTTATGCAGACTGCCTCGCATGCTTTGACTTTTCAGGTATATTTAATATTGTATGTTATTACATAGGCATATATGTAATATATAGGCATGTGAGTATTTCTATAAAATATCACTAAACATAAAAGAAAAACAAACATGATTTATTTGGATGACAAGAGAGCTGAAAGGATTTTAAAAAAAAAAGATGGAAAAAAAATGAAATAAAAATATTCAATGTAATCTTTTTCTTCAGAGTCTTGTAATAAATAGTACCAGCAGGCCATTGCCAGTCACTCACAGTGCCTAAGCGAGGGCACAATATGGATTTGCTAAAAGTGCTTTATTTTGAAATGGAGGTTCTGCAATTCCTGGTTATTGATGATGTAGTTTGTAACATTATTTTTATTCAGCCATGACCAATAGAAAATTAAAGCAACTTTGATCACTTTGGAAATTCTAGGCTTGGTTTTTCATTTGTAACTATCAATTATTTAAAGAATAGTTTGAAATGGCTGTTGGAACCCTTTTGGGGGGAAAAATTACAGTAATTTAGGTAGAAAACGTGAATGATCTCAAGTTTTTAGCTCCATATGGAATAAAAATGCCTTATAAAATAGTCACATTGCCATCTACTGACAACTTTTTGTAAAAGAACCAGCATTTTCTCATTAGCCTAACTGTCTGACTGTAGACTTTAATGATCTATTACTTGACATGTGCAGTATAAAAAAGGGGTAACACAGTATATCCATTGCTCAGTACATCTACTTGAAATAATCTCACCATTCACAGAAGCCATTTTAAGCTCTTCAAAGTTTAACTTTTATATATTGCAATTACATTTATTAATGGCATTATTGCATAGTATTTCATAGCTGGTAAAACTGTTTTCAGGAAAGTGACTATAGAGTGTATATTAATAAATCTGCCCTGCATGTATAGTACATAGGGACTTGCTAATAGGATTTTCATAATAACAGCATTTATCTCACAGCACATTTTATAATACCAATCACTGTATAACAGCAGTGTTGTTATCACACTATATGAAAAATGAGATTTGTGTTAAGGACATGTATTATAACCTGAAATACAGAAGTATCAATACAATGGTAGTTGAAGCACTTGTGCATTAAACCATTTTCATCCCCATCCCTTTTTGCCTTTGCCAGAGTTCATATAAGAAAACACCCAGTACTACTATAAATAGATCAAGCATTCAGGTACCAATGAACTAGTAGCTCTAGAGTGTAGCATCCTGATATACAGTGACTTTGATTCTATAGATAGCAAATCAATTATTTCCAGTCTGTAGTATTTAGCATCAAATGGAATTTATTCCCCAATTTATTTCTATAGAATCATGTTACTGATTTCCTTTTCTGTCACATTCTAAGATGTGGAATTTCTCTTCAAATTAAAATTTTTCTTTGCCTCCAATCCTGGCACAAGGCATCTTTAAAAGAAGTTAGCTCAGTAAATGTTTAAAATTAAATTTTATATTCATTAAAAGTAAATTGATATCAAGTGAATATTAAAGCCATGTAAAAAATACTGAAAGTTATATCCTTTATCATTCAAATTCAAAACTAAACTAAAATAAAATTTAACTTTAAAGTATTATTTTTCAAGGGAAAAAGTCATGAGTACTTTTATCAGTTTGTCAGATAAGCATGTACTGTATTTTAAAACTTAAACATGAAAAAAAAATTCAAACTTTTAGGCTAGCCTCATATATACCTTGTAAAATAATTAATACATAGAACCTGAGCGCTAAGTCCCATGTAACAATAGCCAAGTAACTCAGTTGTTCATAACCATCACAAACAGAAAAAATTTTCAGCCTAAAGTTGCTTGTGATAGCTTAACTATAGGTAAAATCAATCAGGGGACATATCATTAGCCTATTGTTTTACGTATTTTTTTGCCTAAAACAGATCAATGGATGGAGAGTATACAGCATTGCAGAACTCAAAGCCACGCACTATGCACTATTCAGGTAGGCCACACTGTCGGAGGTTTTGCCACAAATGGTTCTCCCAAGATTTATTATGAAACACAGTGAACCAAAGATTCCCTTGAATGGAGGCCCAAGAAAGCATGGTATTCTGCTCTCAGAACTCCAGCTCATTTTGAATAAGGAATCACTCAAGAAGAGATGAAAGGCTTAGATTTTTATGCCACTTTTCAACTACGTCTATATAAATGTTAGATTCTTGCTGCATTTCCTTACCTTGCAAAATAGAGCATTTCCAGGTAATAATTCAGTTATAGCCACTATAAAGAGAAGTATTGTTGAAAGATATTTAGGTTTTCTTTTTCCTCCAGGAAGCACATTTAAAAGATTGCAGAGACATGTATACAGAATATGAAACATTTCCATTAATAGAACTATTATTTCAGTTTATGGAAATTTGGCACTGAAATATTTATATTTGAATTGCAGCGTTTTTCACCTTATATTGCTTGCTTCCTATTAAATTTGTGTTCAGTTCAGTTCAGTCACTCAGTCATGTCCGACTCTTTGAGACCCCATGAATTGAAGCGTGCCAGGCCTCCATGTCCATCACCAACTCCCGGAGTTCACCCAAACCCAGGTCCAATTGAAGCATGCCAGGCCTCCATGTCCATCACCAACTCCCAGAGTTCACCCAAACCCAGGTCCATCAAGTCAGTGATGCCATCCAGCCATCTCATCCTCTGTCGTCCCCTTCTCCTCTTGCCCCCTATCCCTCCCAGCATCAGAGTCTTTTCCGATGAGTCAATTCTTTGCATGAGGTGACCAAAGTACAGGAGTTTTAGCTTTAGTATCAGTCCTTCCAAAGAACACCCAGGACTGATCTCCTTCAGAATGGACTGGTTGGATCTCCTTGCAGTCCAAGGGGCTCTCAAGAGTCTTCTCCAACACCACAGTTCAAAAGCATTAATTCTTCGGCACTCAGCTTTCTTCACAGTCCAGCTCTCACATCCATACATGACCACTGGAAAGACCATAGCCTTGACTAGATGGTCCTTTGTTGGCAAAGTAATGTCTCTGCTTTTGAATATGGTATCTAGGTTGGTCATAACTTTCCTTCCAAGGAGTAAGCGTCTTTTAATTTCATGGCTGCAGTCACCATCTGCAGTGATTTTGGAGCCCCCAAAATAAAGTCTGCCACTGTTTTCGCTGTTTCCCCATCTATTTCCCATGAAGTGATGGGACCAGATGCTATGATCTTCGTTTTCTGAATGTTGAGCTGTAAGCCAACTTTTTCACTCTCCTCTTTTCTTCGCTTTCTGCCATAATCATGGATTAAAAAAGCATTATCTGAAATTATATGACTTTAAAATCAAATCAAACTAGAAATGTTATATAAGAAAATCTCGTGGTGACAGAAGTTTGCACTGCTCTGTGTGAGGGGTGCTTTTGACATGGCAAGAGGCAAATGTAAGAGCAGGCAGTAGGAGGATCCATGGCAGTTCTGCTTCACATTCTCCCATAAAATCATCTTGGGACAAAGAGCACTGGCTCATGTGACTTCTCAGAACTCCAGTACAGGTGTCTTCAAGAATAAAATCAGGACAGCACAGAACCCTGACAAAAGAGAGCTGACAAAAACAGATGAAGAAAAAATGTGGACGGCTACTTTTCCACACTGTTTTCAAATGTCCTGTGTTGTTAAATATAATCTATTGTGGGGATTGTCTGTCCTAATGCTGATTCTTCCGGGAAGGTAAAATGTGAAGCCATTTATCTAAGGCTTTGTGTAATAGGGTAGGTCATTACTAATGGTTTATTTAGTCACTGAGATTTTCCACTGAGACTCATCTGTCCTCTTGCCTCCAAATTCCTTAAGCACACTGATGTGAAAGTCTAATTTTCCTTCATAAACATGGAAAGACAGAGGGGCTTCTATCCCTAAAGGAAAATGAACTCACAGATACAAACAAGACACTTGAGAAACAAACCTCTGAATAAATATGATTGTGTTAGAAACAGACATATTAGAACTTATTTATTAAGATTAGAGAGTAAAGAATCTGCCTGCAACGTGGGAGATTAGGGTTCAATCCCTGGGTTGGCAAGATCTTGTAGATTAGGAAATAGCAACCCACTCCAGTATTCTTGCCTGGAGAATCCCATGCACAGAGGAGCCGGGCAGGCTACAGTATATGGGGTCACAAAGAGTTAGACATGACTGAGCAACTAAAACATATCAAGATTTATAATTAGTCAAATAATAAACTAAAAGATAAAAGAGAAGACATTGTTAAGATGAAACAGGAATAATAAAACATAAACAAAAACATAAATATATTATTATTAATTAGAATATATATTATCATTTATGTTTAAATATATATATAATATTAGAATTAGATAGAATTTGGGAACATATGCATACAGGTGAGGAGATATATTAGCAAACTGGAAGATCAAATCAAGAAAATTTCTCAGAAGGGTACTTCCCTGGTGGTCCAATTGTTAAGACTCCAAGCTCACACTTCTGGGAGGCCAGGCTCAATCTCTGGACTGGGAACTAGATCCCACATGCTGCAACTAAAAAAACAAACAAAAAAAAAACACAAAAAAACAGTGTTCCATAACTAAGACCCAACACAGCCAAATAAATGAATGAATAATAATAAAAAAAAATTATCAGAAAAAAAAATCACAAGAAAGAAGCACAAAAGACTAAAACATAAACTTAGACATAGGAATGTTAAGAAAAAAGTCCTGATATCTGGAAAATAAGATTTTTTTTTTTCAAAAACAGAAGAAATAAAGATAAAAATAATAGTTTTTTGAGGTAAAAATGCATATCAGTTTCACAGGTTTTTTTTTTTTTTTTTTTTTAAAGAAATCTCAGATTAAAAGGGCCCTCAGAAAAGAAAATCCCCATTCATCCTGTATAGACAAATTGTACACTATCAAGGAGGAAGAAGGGCTTAAATGAAAAGATTGAGTGATAAGGGAGCTTCAGAGTGTGAATTATATCAGAGCCACAAGCACGATGTCTGGAATTAGGGTTGATAATTGTGTAAAGAAAAATTATTGAAAATTTATACGAATAAGGCTGAGAGAATCCAGGAACATCATTTATCAAACTCATTCAAGGATCTTTCCACCATCTAGAAGAATGCACTTTTGTCTGTCTTTAGATTCTGGAAGATATGCATTAACTTGTTATTGTCCAGTAAAAATGAAAGTAATGTCTATTAGAAATAGTCCGCATTTTTTTTTTTATTGCTCCGATGGTGATTAACTGGTTCTAATCTTCTAAATGTCTGTATATATCTGTTTCCTCAAATTCTCTTTGAAACAGCTTTACCCTTTTACTAGTTCAATCATTAATGAGCTAATAAATTTTTGACAAGCATTCATTCAATATTTATAGGTCACTAAATATTTTAACTTCAGAAAATTATGATTTGATACCTAGAACCTGTGATCCATATTTTGTAAGAAAATGTATTTACAGATGCTTTTGTACATCTATACCCTTTATATCCCTCAATACTTCTTTATTATTTTTTTTTTTATTTTGTTTAACTTTACAATATTGTATTGTTTTTACAATACATCAAGATGGATCCGCCGCCAGTGTACACGTGTTCCCCATCCTGAACCCTCCTCCCTCTCCCCTCCCCACACCATCCCTCCAGGTCGTCCCAGTGCTCCAGCACCAGGCATTTGTTATCGGGGATCGTACCTGGACTGACGACTCGTTTCAGATATAATATTATACATATTTCAATGCTATTCTCCCCAATCATCCCACCCTCTCCCGGTCCCAGAGTCCAAAAGTCTGTTCTATACATCAGTGTCTCTTTTGCTGTCTCGTAAATAGGGTTATTTTTACCATCTTTTTAAATGCCATATATATGCGTTAGTATACTGTATTTGTGTTTTTGTTTCTGGCTTACTTCACTCTGTATAATAGGCTCCAGTTCCATCCACCTCCTTAGAATTGATTCAAATGTATTCTTTTTAATGGCTGAGTAATACTCCATTGTGTATATGTACAACAGCTTGCTTATCCATTCATCTGTGGATGGACATAGCAGCACTGTTTACTTCTTTATTTTTTAAATAACCATCTTTAAGATCTCTGGGGCTTCCCAGGTGGCTCAGGGGTAAAGAATCAACCTGCCAAGCAGGAGACATGGGTTGAATCCCTGGGTGGGGAAGATCCCTTAGAGAAGGAAATAGCAACCCACTCAAGTATTCTTGCCTGGGAAATCCCATGGACAGAGGAGTCTGGTGAGCTACAGTCCATGGAGTCACAAAGAGTCAAACACAGCTTAGCGACTGAACAGCAGCAGCAGCAAGATGTCTGACTCTGGAATAGGAAAGATAAGTGCTTAGGTCCAGCTGCATGATGCACATAGGGTAAATCAAGTAATGGCACTAAACTTTAGTGTTCTGAACTGAAAACTGGAATGATACTTGTAAATCTTCTTGAAGTTATGAAAAGTAAATGAAAATAATCCCTATAGAACACTTACCACAATATACTGCTGAATAACTACAAAATAAATGTTAGCTATTTTAACTTTTACTCTTGAAAAATAACAAAAAAAATATAGGTACATTAATCTAAAAATCATTTATGCAACATGTTCCTGAAAGAAGGCACATCCTTGAGAGGCAAAGAGAAAGCAGTTATGGAAATCCCTGTGGCATATTTATATGACTTTTACTGCATTATGCATCCTTTAATATCTAAAGCAAATAAAATTAACTGTGAATTATTTATTTATATTTGAATGTTTTGAAATCATTCAGCTAATTATCTGCCAGACATCCAAAGGAACGTGATGTCCATTACTTTGTTATTTTCTAATGGAGTTTAAATGAATTAGTCAATAACTTCCAGCTGTCCCAGAACAGAGTTTTCATTTCTTTAGTTTTCAAATTAGAAAGTTAGGAAGTGTTAAAGTTTGTTCTTTATAATAAAGAAGAAGTCAAATTTTCAGAAAATACAAATGAGAATTTTAGCTCAAAAAAAGCGAGTTAGAAGATAGCATTCATTTTAGGAAATGTGTCATATACATATTAATGTGAAAAAATTAAACTATTAGATAGGCCTAAAGGTTCATTCTGCATGTTTTTATTTTCTGAGGAATATGTGAACCCTTCACTTCTCAGGTATCACAATGGTTTTGTGTCTATTCAAATGGATTTATGACATTCAGCTTAAAATGTGTAAGTCATTTATGCAATTAAAGAATTATTAACTAATTTTACTATTGATAATTCTAACAACTATGTCAATACTGAGGATAAGATGCAAATAGTTCAGTATATAGTTGCGACTAGGGTATAAAGTTTCCTAAGCATAAGTCATATTTGCTTTTTATTTCAGGATGGACAAGTATAAAATCTTACTGGTTAAAAACTGAACTATTAATAAAATCAGAAATGACCTCAGAGAAGAGAAATGGGATGTCATCACCTTTATAGATTAATAGATACATATGTGAATATGTGCTTCTGTTTGGTCATGAATAGATACAAGTTGCTGCTGCTGCTGCTAAGTCGCTTCAGTCGTGTCCGACTCTGTGCGACCCCATAGATGGAAGCTCACCAGGCTCCCCTGTCCCTGGGATTCTCCAGGCAAGAACATTGGAGTGGGTTGCCATTTCCTTCTCCAATGCATGAAAGTGAAAAGTGAAAGTGAAGTCGCTCAGTCGTGTCCGACTCCTAGCAACCCCAGGGACTGGAGCCCACCAGGCTCCCCCATCCATGGGATTCTCCAGGCAAAAGTACTGGGGTGGGGTGCCATTGCCGGCACCCTAAAACCCTCAACAGAGGTTGCTAGTCTTTCCAAGCATGAGCTGTGCACTTACCCTCATACTGCAAAAGGATCCTTTGATTCTGATGAAATATTAAATAAAAGTCACAGGAAAAGTAATTTTCCATTTGCTGTAATGAATTTTTGGGGCATAGTAGTAAAAAACATTGGTAAGAAAAATGGGCCATATTTCAGAATCAGCAACAAGACAAAGCTAAAATATCTCTTCAGCAAAGTATCTGCATCAGTTTTGTCATTACCTGTAAACGGTGACCAGATTTGGCTCATTAACTAAAGGTCCACATGGCAACTGTTAAAATGACAGACAGGGTAAACCATTTCCAACTTCAGTCAATTCTAGAAGACCAGTTTTTGGAAGGTAATAAATTTGCTCTGTGCCACCAAATTTGCTCTACATTCTATTTCAATAACTTATATTATTGTATTTGAATTATAATTCATTTGCATGTCCTCTTTTGTCAAAATGAATTTCAGATTCTAGATAGGAAAAATGAAATTGGTTGCAGTGAAAAAAAACAACAAATCTTTAGTATTTAATTGGATATATAATGATAATATCTGTAAAACTAATAGCAAAATCCAAATATGCTTTATTGAAAAGTTCTTTAGCACTCTCTCTTATCATCTCTCATTTTCTCTGATGTACTAGACCTAAATTGCCACTTATAATGTGTGATGAACATACAGAAACTTACATGTTGCCTTTTGTTTTATCTAGGAGCAAGTAGATTGTACAAATAAGCTTGATTACTCTGTGATAGAAAATGTGACCATCTGTAACAATTCATATTGTGAACTTATTACATAGATAATTATTATGATTAGTGTTACAATTCAGCAATCAGAAATCTGTACAGGATCCAAAGGAACACAGCAGGATAATACTCCATCTAAATGGGCTCAGGAAAAATGCAATTTATTTGACACACTCCACAAGAGAGGCAGAATCAATTGCACATATAGCGTAATAATTTTTCTCTCTCAGTAGCTCGTCACAGGAACCAGCATCAGGCATGGAAGGCAGTTTCTTATACACAGCCATGGTTACTGCATCTGTAAGCATAGATCCAGCCTTGGGTACTCTCAAGATATTACTGAAGTTCCTTTTATCTAGACACGACAGGTTTCTCTAAAGACATACTCCTTACATTACATTACATACAGCTATCTTTATGTCATTCAACAAACTTCCCCATCCCTCTAACTCTATTTCACTTCAAACGCAGCCATTACATTTGGCTTGGACTATGCATTTTACAAAAATCCGTTCCCCTCTCCTCAAAGTTCTTTGTAAACTATAAAAAAGTTCATATAAAACTATTCTTTGAAAAAAATCAGTAAATCTTAAAGTGAGAAATATAAACTTATTTAAATGTTTTCTAACACCCAGTGGTTTTTGAGAGTTTAAAAGATAACTTTTTATTGCTATGCTGATAAAAATCTGTAATTGTTCAATTTTTTAAAAGCTGTTGTGTGTCTCTAGTTAACCCACATCTGCTACATTAAATAAGATATGACAGAAGGGAACTTGGTGGGAGGTGGAGAGGGAGAAGGCAAAGGAGTCCTAAATACATGCAGGTGGAAAGCTGTTATCCTAAACATCTGGACCTATTTACTAGGTGGTTGCTATTCTGGGATAGACACATGTTCTATCTACTAACTCCCTCAGTGGAATACAAATAATAAAAAAACGAAATGCCTTTCCTGTACAAAATATCAAAATTTGAAAATGTTAATTTTCCAGAACAATCAATTACACAATTACTAAGATGGCAAACCCTTTGTTTTTTTGAATAGAAAATGGAAAAGATAGGCAAGTGTCCAGTATTTTCAACATCTATTCTCAACTGTAAAAATGTATATTTCATAATTAAAAGCCATTAGGGTGGAAGATGAGAATTTTATCATATGACATTCTCTTCAGGGTATCCTATACTTACTTATTGTCTATTTTGTGCCTATATTTCAAATATCATTTCATTAAAACGATGTATATATTTTGGAGGAGGGTGGTATATATTACGGCAGTCCTTGGTATTTTTTTCCTCTCTGTATCATATTAATAATTTTTGAAGAGGCTATTTACATATACATGGCACAATTTTCCATAAGTATAAAATAATTGAAGAATGAAAAACAAAATTGTTTCCATGACCATTCATTCACTTTCTTCACTTGGAGACTACTAACTATAAGTTTGCCTTTTGTTTGCAGGTGTGATCTATCGTTTCTTTAGTTTTCATTTTTAACAAATTTATACTATTTATTGTTGAATAAATAGTTTTACAAATTTTGCACTAAGACAACACTCTTCTTCTACTCTTCTTAGACTGTAAATTTCAGATTTCATATCGCATTCAACATTGTGCCTGGTCCTTCTGTTTTTTACCTTTGTTTTCTGAATCGCATAAGTGTTCTGTTCTTGATTGATTGTTCAATAATCAGTATCTTTAGACCTCTGAACATGGAAAATGGAAGAGAAGGATTGAACTTTCTTCTGACCTCTTTCTAAAGCACATAAACAGAAACACATGCACAATCATATGCCTATGTGAACACATATACACACAAACTTTCTTCCAACAGAATTACATAAATCTGACTTTTACTGTTTAATGGTTAAGTCAATAGTCAATATTTGTATTGTGACTATGTAAATTAATACTCATAGCTAAGCCATGTAGAATATTCCAGGTAATCTATTAACATTATGTTTCATATTTTCCTTGAGTCTTTATTGCCCTGGAGCTAATTTTTTCATTTGGTTACCTCTCAGTGTGACCATCAAAAGGTCATCCTCAGATAATCTCTAAATATCTTCTCAAATATCCCAAATATGTTCCATTCATTTTCACTTTTGCCTGAAGTCGTTTGTCCTCCAGCCTAATCTGAACCATTGGACTTCTAGATTTATGGCTTGGTGGTTACCTTGGGACTTCTCTTGCCCATCAACTTGGAAATTGCTTTCTATATTCTAGGAAAACTCTCTTTCCAGGGAACCTGTTTTTCCACTTTCTTGATTCTCTCATGATCCCTGATAGGGGACCTGTTTTCTTTTTTTCCCCCTAAGAATTCATAATCTTCACTTTATTTCCACTACTATGAAATTTTAGGTGACTGGTTTTGGTATAGGTGTTGATGCACATATACATCCTCAGTCCTGCCAATGAATATTCAGGACTGATTTCCTTTAGGATTCACTGGTTGGATCTACTTGCAGTCCAAGGGACTCTCAAGAGTCTTCTCCAACACCACAGTTCAAAAGCATCTATTCTTTTTTCAATTATTCTTATGAGGAATCTTTAGACAATTCTGGAAACTATTATTAAGCTATAGGACAACTGCATAATAGTTAAATATGATTTTCACTTCCATATTTTCTGTTACATTTTTCTGGAACTCCTATTAGTAGATATTTCTACTTCCAGATTTGTCTTCTAACTTTGACATATTTTTCCTTATTAAGGCACATTCCCATGTCTTTTGTTTTATAAACTGAAATTTTCATCAACTGTGTTTTAATATATAGTTATATATGCAGACATTATATAGTTTTATTTATTCTTTTAATGGTTTTCATTACAGGATTCTATTTTTATGCATGTAAAGTGAAAGTGAAATTGCTCAGTCCTGTCCAACTCTTTGCGACCTTGTGGACTGTAGCCCACCAAGCTCTTCCATCCATGGGATTCTCCAGGCAAGAATACTGGAGTGGACTGCCATTTCCTTCTCCAGGGGATCTTCCCAACCCAGGGATCAAACCAAGGTCTCTCGCACTGCAGGCAGATGCTTTAACCTCTGAGCTACCAGGGAATGTTGCATACATTCCTTTAAATTTTTATGCATACAATCCTTTAAAATGTTGTCCCTGAGATTTCTGTAAGAAAAAAAAAATAGTTCTTTTTCATCTATTTATATTTGATGGTGAAGTACTAAAATTCTGATTACATAAGCTGTTGTTTTCAATGACTCTTACTTGTAAATTCTGAAATTAAATGAAATGAACATATTTTGACCACCTGATCAACATCTTGGTTTTTGTGAAAAGTAGGTAACTCAATGTCTTTTCTGCTATGAAGAGAGTACTCTTACAGAGAAAACAGAAGCATGCTTAATGAACAACTATATGAGGTGGGATGAAATAAATAAAATTTTTATTTTGTTTCTGTTTTTCTAATTGAAAGCTGCTGCTGCTGCTGCTAAGTAGCTTCAGTCGTGTCCAACTCTGTGTGACCCCATAGACGGCAGCCCACCAGGTTTCACCATCCCTGGGATTCTCCAGGCAAGAAAAGCTGGAGTGGGTTGCCATTTCCTTTTCCAATGCATGAAAGTGAAAAGTGAAAGTGAAGTCACTCAATCGTGTCCGACCCTCAGCGACCCCATGGACTGCAGCCTACCAGGCTTAATTGAAAGCTGAAAGTGAAATCGCTCAGTTGTGTCCAACTCTTTGCAACCCTATGGACTGTAGCTTACCAGGCTTCTCAGTCCATAGGATTTTCCAGGCAAGAGTACTGGAGTGGGCTGCCATTGTCTCCTCCAGTGGATCTTCCCAACCCAGGGATCGAACCCAGGTCTACAGCATTGTAGACAGACGCTTTATCCTCTGAGCCACCAAAGACGTCCTGCTGCTGCTGCTGCTAAGTCGCTTCAGTCGTGTCCGACTCTGTGCGACCCCATAGACGGAAGCTCACCAGGCTCCCCTGTCCCTGGGATTCTCCAGGCAAGAACACTGGAGTGGGTTGCCATTTCCTTCTCCAATGCATGAAAGTGAAAAGTCAAAGTGAAGTCGCTCAGTCGTGTCCAACTCTTAGCGACCCCACGAACTGGAGCCTACCAGGCTCCTCCGTCCATGGGATTTACAGGCAAAAGTACTGGGGTGGGGTGCCATTGCCTTCCCCGAAAGACGTCCTACTTGGATGCTAATCTGGAGTAGAAGATTTCCTCCTGCTTCTGAATATACAAATGGGCATCTCAGAAGCCTCTATTTTTATGTTAAGCCTTATGAATATGGAGATTTTATATGAGAATAATGAAGTGATGGGGCCAAATGCTGTGATCTTAGTTTTTTCCATAGTGAGTTATAAGCCAATTTTTCACTCTCCTCTTTCACTTTCATCAAGATGCTCTTTAGTTCTTCTTCACTTTCGGCCATATGGGGGATGCCATCTGCATATCTGAGGTTATTGAGATTTTTCCCTGCAATCTTGATTCCAGCTTGTGCTTCATCCAGCCTGGCATTGCACTTGATGTACTCAGCATATAATTTAAATTAGTAGGGTGACAATATAGAGACTTAATGTACTCCTTTCCCGATTTGGAACCAATCTATTATTCCATGTCCAATTCTACCTGTTGGTTCTTGACCTGCATACAGATTTCTTAGAAGGCAGGTAAAGTGGTCTGGTATTCCCATCTCTTTAAGAATTTTCCACAATTTATTGTGATCTACAAGGTCAAAGACTTTGTTATAATCAATAAAGCAGAAGTAGATGTTTTTATGGAACTCTCTTGCTTTTTCGATGATCCAAAAGATTTTGGCAATTTGATCTCTGGTTCCTCTGGCTTTTCTAAATCCAGCATGAACATCTGTAAGTTCACAGTTCACATACTGTTGAAGCCTGGCTTGGAGTATTTTGAGCATTACTTTGCTACTATGTGAGATAAGTGCAATTGTGTGGTAGCTGGAGCATTCTTTGCCATTGCCTTTCTGTACAACTGGAATAAAAACCGGTCTTTTCCAGTCCTGCAGACACTGCTGTGTTTTCCAAATCTGTTGACATGTTGAGTGCAGCACTTTCACAGTGTCATCTTTTAGGATTTGAAATAGCTCAACTGGAATTCTATCACTTCCACTAGCTTTGTTCATAATGATGCTTCCTAAGGCCCACTTGACTTCACACTTTAGGATGTCTGGCTTTAGGTGAGTGATCATACCATCATGGTTAACTAAGTCATGAAGATCTTTTTTGTACAGTTGTTCTGTGTATTCTTTCCTCCTCTTCTTAATATCTTCTGCTTCTGTTAGATCCACACCATTTCTGTCCTTTATTGTGCCCATTTTTGCATGAAATGCTTCCTTGGTATCTCTAATTTTCTTGGAGATCTCTAGTCTTTCCCATTCTATTGTTTTCATCAATTTCTTTGCACTGATTACTGAGGAAGGCTTTCTTATACAATATATACAATACAATATATACAACACAATATATACAATATATGTATTATAACTGATATAATATATGACTTTACATTTGATACACTGATTATAGTTTTTGAAGGATAATGTATGGCATAAGCATACTTACTTTCAATATAAATGGGACAATAAAATTAGTTAATTAAAAAGAGATATTTCAGTCTATGGTAGTGTTTCAGATTATACATAAATTTGAAAATGGACAATTCAATGAGCTGTCTTTCTGGAAGACTGGAAAATGCAAACCTATATGTAAAATCTGGAAGGGAGGATTTCTTGATGGCAGGATTATTATATGGGGTTAGCCAAAATATTCATTTGAGTTTTTCCATAAGATGCTACAGAAAACTCTGAACAAACTTTTTGGCCAATACAATAAATCTACTATGTTATACCAATATTTTAAAAATAGAATCATTTTCTTTTCCTTTGTTAAGCCAAAATACCCTTTACATTACTATAGAGATGTGGATTATTTCTTGTTAAATTTTTAAGTCATTGCAATTTAAAATTAATGCAATTTTTAAATTTGGGATTGAAACATGTATATTATCATATGTGAAATAGATCACCAGTCCAGGCTCAATGCATGAGGCAGGCTGCTCAGGGCTGGTGCACTGGGATGACCCTGAGGAATGGGATGGGGAGGGAGGTAGGAGGGAGGGTTAGGAAGGGGAACACATGTACACCCATGGCTGATTCATGTCAATGTATGGCAAAAACCACCACAATATTATAATGTAATAGGCCTCCAATTAAAACAAAAATAAAATGTAATAAATAAATAAATTTGGGGTGGACATGCACACACTGCTATGTTTAAAACGGATAACCAACAAAGACCTACATTATAGCATATGGGACTCTTCTCAATGTTATGTAGCAGCCTGGGTGGGAGAGGAGTTTGAGGGAGAATTGTTTTTGTTGTTTAGTCAGTAAGTTGTGTCCAACTCTTTGCAACCCCATGAACTGTAGCATGCCAGGCTTCCTTGTCCTTCACTATGTCCCAGAGTTTGTTCAAACTCACATCCATTGAGTCAGTGATGCCATCCAACCATCTCATGCTCTGTTGTCCCCTTCTCCTGCCCTCAATCTTTCTGAGCATCAGGGTCTTTTCCAATGAGTCAGGCTCTTCCCATTAGGTGGCCAAGGTATTGGAGCTTCAGCTTCAGAAGTGGATATTCAGAGTTGATTTCTTTAGGATTGACTGGTTTGATTTCCTTGTAGTCCAAGAATGGATACATGTATACGTGTGGCTGAATCCTTTCACTGTTCACCTGAAACTATAACAGCATTGTTTTTTAGCTATACCCCAATACAAAATCAAAAGTTTAAGAAATAAAATTAAATAAAATTAATACAATTTTACATTAATTTTGAATAGTTCTTAAAATGCATTAAATTTTTAAATTTTACAAATAGTGCTTTAATATTACATATTTAATCTGAAAAGCTCTACAGTGAAGCTAAAGCCATGACATTATGTATGATCTTATATAAATAAAAAACTGAGGAAAGAAATTTAAATAATTGTACTTATAGGTGGATATCCCATGTCTCAAGCCAGCTTATATGGTAATGGTCTATTCCAAAACTTTATAAACTTCAATGACACACTCAGCAGTTTTTAATGATTCTCATTAAAATATTCTTTTCAAGATAAATCTTTATATTAAACACAATAATCTGTCTTCTTTTCCCTGTCCGCTTTTCATGTTTAGATTAATTTTGCGATAGAGTCTGAGGGTAGATTAGATAGTAATCTAGTATAAGCTATTTAGAATGGCACAGGCTTTGATTATTATAAACATTCTTTAAAAAAATATATTATTGTTAGCGACAAAATCACAATGCTGCTTCTGCATTTAGAAACCAGTCATCTTTAGGGATTAAACCATGATGAATTTTAATGCTAACCAATTTGGGGTTTTACTTAATATCATCTTATTATAAAAGATAGGATACAGTTTTGTGAGGAAATGATACAAACCATGTCCTTGTGTAACTCAAAATAGAGTGTATCAGTACTTTCATTTGTTTATTATTATTATTTATCTTCAAGAATATTAATTTTATTTATTATTTTAATTAATTTATTTTTTTACTTTACAATATTGTATTGGTTTTGCCATACATCAACATGAATCCACCATGGGTGTACACGTGTTCCCCATCCTGAACCGCCCTCACTCCTCCCACCCCATACCATCCCTCTGAGTCATCCCAGTGCACCAGCCCCAAGCATTCTGTATCCTGCATCAAACCTGGACTGGCGATTCATTTCATATATGATATTATACATGTTTCAATGCCATTTTCCCAAATCATCCCACCCTCTCCCTCTCCCACAGAGTCCAAAAGTGTGTTCTATACATCTGTGTCTCTTTTGCTGTTTCGCATACAGGGTTATCATTACCATCTTTCTAAATTCCATATATATGCATTAGTATACTGTATTGGCAGAGAAGGCAATGGCATCCCACTCCAGTGCTCTTACCTGGAGAATTTCAGGGATAGGGGAGCCTGGTGGGCTTCCGTCTATGGGTCACACAGAATCGGACACAACTGAGGTGACTTAGCAGCAGCAACAGCACACTGTATTGGTGATTTTCTTTCTGGCTTACTTCACTCTGTATAATAGTAAATCACATAAAATTTTAGTATCTGACTAGTTGTGGCCTACAAAATGACAGTTTTTATCTGGTGTAACCTAGCACATTTGGACCTTTATTTTTGCTAGAAAGAAAAAAAAATTTTGAGAAAAATAAAGAGAGTAAATTAGTTTATTATTTACTAATAAACTAAAATTAAATAGGTTAATTTACACTCACAACATTTTAATAATAATAATTCTTGTATATGTAAAGCCTTTTTTGATTTGGCATATTTAGTTTAGACACTTTTGTTAATAGAAGACTCCTAACACGGAATCATAACTTTAAGGAACAAAGCTTTCTCAAGCACTTTCTTTCATGTAGTTGACAAGGTTCTTTTGAGAATGTCACATTAACATTTTTTTTTTTTAATCCATGATGTAATATTAGCCTTACATTTTAAGAATGCAGATACTTATTTTATGCTGTAATGTCAAAAAATCCCTAAATATCATCTTTTCTATTTAAATGACTCACTGTGAAAAAGAACACAGGAAAATAACAAAATTGAATTCTGGAAACATTTTAATTAAAATTGAGGTATTAAAATTCTTTGATTTTTAATTAAAATTGAGGTATTAAAATTCTTTGATTTTGAAGGTGGAAACCTTGTCCTATTCATCAGTATGTTCCTACTCTTCTCTCAGCACCTGAACTTTATATTAATATGTACTTTATAGAGTTCATGTATTTTGTTTTATTTAAAAATGTGATTATGCTCATAAAGATTCATGGCAAATGGAACTCAGGGAGGGAAAAAGCCCAGATGATAGACAAATTTTTAACAGTATATTTGATACTTTACAAATCATAAACTTATACCTGTTTTGCTTCTCATAACAATGAAATCTTTTTTTTTAAATGCTCCTGTTTTTGGACACTTTGATTTACAATATTCATTCAGCTTTATTTTAAAGTTTAATTAGCACTTATTGTAATTCAGAACTATACCAAAATCATTTTTAAGAAAACCTTCCAAAATTTTGTATGGAAAAAACAGCTACTAAAAATTTTTCCTTTACTGTTCATAAATTTAAGCACAAAAGTTGAAAATATTATATATATCTTATTTATACATGCACTATTGAAGATTCTTTGGATCTTAAGTATTTTAAATAGCAACTTTATTAAGATTAGTTCACCTACTTTAAAACTGATCCTTTAAATGTACAGAATTCAATGGTTGTTAGTATATTCACAGAGTCACGTAGCCATTACCATTATCTGACTTCAAAACATTTTATCATCCCCCAAAAAAACCAGATTAACAAGCTGGGACTATAATTATTTTTAAAAGAAATAACAAGCTACACATACTTTTTCCCGAAAAGAGGACTAGAACAAAAACACAGATAATTTTCATTTCCTAATAGTAAGGAATTAGTGAAAGTGGAAGTTTTCCCTTTGGTATGCTTCTATACCAATTGTACTAAACATTTTTTACTTCATGCTTGGGAGAAGATTTCCAAGGGAAAATATTACAATCATAACTTTTTTCTGAATATTTTTCTACAATTTGAACTTGCAATGTCTATTCCCTTAAATGTTTTCCTCCCATGTGTACAGTGACTGGTAGCTGGCTGCGTTAATGGCCCTAATTCCTCACCCTCCCTCTACCCAGGGGTTTTGCCTTATAACTGTTCAGTGCCCTCTCATTCAGCTCTTGAAGGGCCATGTTATTTCCTCTGCCCAAGATTATTTTAGCAGCTGCAATACGAACAGATGAAGTGAGCTTAAACTTTTGATGTGGTTTCCTTTGCCATCTGCCTTTGCCATTAAAAAAAAAAAAAAAAAAGTAAGTCTAGGCTAACCCATTGTTCCTAGCAGATGAGAGTCAATCTCATAAACACCGAAATGAGCCAGCTGACCTGCAAATGTATGAGACATAAAAGCAAATCAAGCCAAGGGCAGCCTAGTTCTTCTTCTACCTGCGAATGAGGTCAGCCAAAATCAGTAGTCTTTTAACCTGACCACATCCGAGATGTGGGCAGTGGATGCTTATTGCTATATATGCCACTGAACTTCTACAATTGCTTGTTGTGGAGTATTATGGCAATGGTAGGTAACTGAAGCAGTCTGTAACTAATAAGAGACACAATGACTATGACATAATTTAAAATTTCAATTATTTCTCAAGCTTATGGACACCTGTATTTAGATACATTTTCCTTAAATCACCATAATCAAATCCTTTCTTTATATATATATACAGCAGTAGTGAACTGTGCTCCTAGCACACATGGAGTGAGCTGGGTAGAGAAGAGATTTAAGGAATTCCATTATCTACTTTTGCTTTATTGACTATGCCAAAGTCTTTGACTATGTAGATCATAGCAAATACTGGAAAATTCTTAAAGAAATGGGAATACCAGACCACATGACCTGCCTCCAGAGAAATCAGTATGCAGGTCAATAAACACGAGTTAGAACTGGACATGGAACAATAGACTGGTTCCAAATCAGGAAAGGAGTGTATCAAGGCTGTATAATGTCACCTTGCTTATTTAACTTATATGCAGAGTTCAGTTCAGTTCAGTCGCTCAGTCGTGTCTAACTCTTTGTGACCCCATGAATCGCAGCACACCAGGCCTCCCTGTCCATCACCAACTCCCAGAGTTCACTCAGACTCATGTCCATCGAGTCAGTGATACTATCCAGCCATCTCATTCTCTGTCGTCCCCTTCTCCTCCTGCCCCCAATCCCTCCCAGCATCAGAGTCTTCTCCAATGAGTCAACTCTTCGCATGAGGTGGCCAAAGTACTGGAGTTTCAGCTTTAGCATCATTCCTTCCAAAGAAATCCCAGGGCTGATCTCCTTCAGAATGCACTGGTTGGATCTCCTTGCAGTCCAAGGGACTCTCAAGAGTCTTCTTGTTTGCTGCTGCTGCTGCTGCTAAGTCACTTCAATCGTGTCCGACTCTGTGCGACTCCATAGACAGCAGCCCACCAGGCTCCTCCGTCCCTGGGATTCTCCAGGCAAGAACACTGGAGTGGGTCGCCATGGCCTTCTCCATTGTGTGAAAGTGAAGTCGCTCAGTCGGGTCCGACTCGTAGCGACCCTAAGGACTGCAGCCTACCAGGCTCCTCCATCCATGAGATTTTCTAAGCAAGAGTACTGGAGTGGCTTGCCATTGCCTTCTCCGGTCTTTTTGTTTAGGCTCTGTCAAATCAGGCAACCAGAAGCAGAAAAACTAAGGGGCCATTTGACTCTAAGTTCTTTTCAGCATAGAGCCTCCATGTGAAGACATAAGATCAGTCAAGAAGTCCAAAAAACTGCAAGAATCAAAATAGGAGCCTAAATCAAGCATTATGGTCTCAGGAGACTTGGAGCCAAGTAACAGCAATGTCAGGAGTGAAACAGTATATACCAGGCTATTGGCACAAAGAGGACTGAAAATTACATGCCTTTCTTTCACACAAGTCTAAGTTCTTGATGTATGTTGGTTTTAAATTGCAGTCATGACAAACTATTTCTTCAAGTGGCATATTCTAGTCTCAGTAATGTTTACCTATGCATCAAATATAAGTATAGAGAAAGCCATAATTCCTACACTTTTAGATTGGTCTAATACACAGGTTAAAACAATCCTGGCCTGAAGAAATGTATGAAGCTAAGACGTATTGCCCTGAATATGGACATACTTCTGAAAATTGTTTGTCATTGGAATCTAAAGAATATTAGATGGAACTACCAATTTCAATGTTAACAGGCCATGGAATTTCTAGCACTTGTAGGCACAACATATTAACAATAGGCTAGAGTGGAAAGCGGGGAAGGCAATGGCATCCCACCCCAGTACTCTTGCCTGGAAAATCCCGTGGACAGAGGACCCTGGTGGGCCGCAGTCCATGGGGTTGCTAAGAGTCGGACACGACTGAGTGACTTCCCTTTCACTTTTCACTTTCATACATTGGAGAAGGAAATGGCAACCCACTCCAGTGTTCTTGCCTGGAGAATCCCAGGGACAAGGGAGCCTGGTGGGCTGCCGTCTACGGGGTCGCACAGAGTCGGACACGACTGAAGTGACTTAGCAGCAGTAGCAGCAGCAGAGTGGAAAGAATGCTGATTGAAAAAGGAGACAGATTACAGGAGACCAGAAACAGCTGAAGTTGTGATGACATAGTCAGGTGTAGACCTCAATGACTTTGTGGACCAAAGGAATGGAGAAAAACTTGAGAACAACCTAAACACTCATCTTTGAACCACAAAATAAAGGATTAAAACAAATCAGATGTAGATTATGTGTACAGAAGATGAACAAACTAGAAATAAACTAGACATGATCTAATCAATTAGAACAGAAGCAATACTCAAACTTCTACTGGAAGAAAACTTTCTTCCTCCAAAGAAATGAAAGTGAGGTTTTTAGGTCAAAATGGTGATACTGGATCAGTCACATTAATTCCAGTTTTGGTTAAATACTAAGCATGTTTCTGCTTCTGCTCACAGGCAAGTGAAGTGAAATCACTCAGTCGTGTCCGACTCTTAGCGACCCCATGGACTGCAGCCTACCAGGCTCCTCCATCCATGGGATTTTCCAGGCAAGAGTACTGGAGTGGGGTGCCATTGCCTTCTCTGGCTCACATGCAAAGGGCCACTGAAATGATGATAATGTGAGAAAGAGAAATAGCAAAAGAGAAAAAACCTCCCAAAATGCTGAAAGTCGGGGAAGGGCAATCATCAGACATACTAAAGATGCCTGGAACACTAAGCAGAATGGATTAAATAATAGGAGAATGAGCTGAAGAAACCAAAACAGTAGTTGGAAGAGTCATCCTAGGCAAACCTCAGAAAAGTCAAACATGTAAAACAGCAGCATGTCAGAGATCCTTTATTTTCTCAGTTTACTGAGGTATCATGTATTACCCAGATTATTTGTTTTAAAGTGAAAATGCCTTACCATGAATGGAGACAAAATGTCCTGCACTTCGTATCTTGAAACTTTTCTCTGGGAGCTCTAGCCTGGATTCCAGGTCCATGCGTGGATTTAAATCCCTCAGGCCATTCTGAATGCAGTCTTGATTATGCACTGCTGCTTTCAGGAGCAAATGCACATGCTTACCACCAGGCTTCTATCTTGTAGTATGCTAATTAGTGATTTCTTTAGGTAAAGTCACAGGTTAAATTTTTTTATTTGACAAGTGCTTGATGTTCATACTTTATTAAAAAAGTATGATTTAATTATGTAGTTTAAAATAGTTTGCATTTAAAGATTTTTCATCTGAAAAAAAATCTTCAGGTTTTGGAGAGTTGGCTACAAACAATCTACTTTAATTCAGTTCAGTTAAGTTCAGTCACTCAGTCGTGTACAACTCTTTGTGACCCTGCACCATGCCAGGTTTCCCTGTCCATCACCAACTCCCGGATCATACTCAAACTCATGTCCATTGAGTCAGTTATGCCACCAACAATCTTATCCTCTGTCATCCCCTTCTCCTCCTGCCTTCAATCTTTCCCAGCATCAGGGTCTTTTTCAATGAGTCAGTTCTTTGCATCATGTGGCCAAAGTATTGGACTTTCAGCTTCAGCATCATTCCTTCCAATGAACACCCAGGACTGATCTCCTTTAGAATGGACTGGTTGTATCTCCTTGCAGTCCAAGGGACGCTCAAGAGTCTTCTCCAACACCACAGTTCAAAAGCATCAATTCTTCAGCACTCAGCTTTGTTTATAGTCCAGCTCTCACATCCATACACAACTACTGGAAAAACCAAAGCTTTGACTAGATGGACCTTTGTTGGCAAAGTAATGTCTCCAATTCTAAATATACTGTCTAGGTTGGTCATAACTTTTCTTCCAAAGAGCAAGCATCTTTTAATTTATGGCAGCAGTCACCACCTGCAGTGCTTTTGGAGCACAAAAATATAGTCTGCCACTGTTTCTACTGTTTCTCCATCTATTTGCCATGAAGTGATGGGACCTGATGCCATGATCTTTGTTTTCTGAACATTGAGCTTTAAGCCAACTTTTTTACTTTCCTCTTTCACTTTCATCAAGAGGCTCTTTAGTTCTTCTTCACTCTCTGCCATAAGGATGGTGTCATCTGCATATCTGAGGTTATTGATATTCCTCCCAGCAATCTTGATTCCAGCTTGTGCTTCTTCCAGCCCAGTGCTTCTCATAATGTACCCTGCATATAAGTTAAATAAGCAGGGTGACAATATACAGCCTTGATGTACTCCTTTTCCTGTTTGGAACCAGTCTGTTGTTCCATAACCAGTTCTAACTGTTGCTTCCTGACCTGCATACAGATATCTCAGGAAGCAGTCAGGTGGTCTGGTACCCCATCTCTTTCAGAATTTCCCACAGTTTATTGTGATCCACACAGTCAAGGGCTTTGGCATAATCAATAAAGCAGGAATAGATGACTACTGGAAAAACCATAGCTTTGACAAGATGGACCTTTGTAGGCCAAGTTATGTCTCTGTTTTTTAATATGTTGTTTAGGTTTGTCATAGCTTTTCTTCCAAGGAGCAAGTGTGTTTTAATTTCATGGCTGCAGTCACCATGATTTTTGGTGATTTTAAAGCCCTCTAACATAAAGTCTGCCATTGTTTCCCCATCTATTTGCCATGAAGTGATAGAACTGGATGCCATGATCTTAGTTTTTGGAATGACACTGAAAGATGAACTCCCCAGGTCGGTAGGTGCCCAATATGCCACTAGAGAAGAGTGGAGAAATAACAACAGAAAAAGTGAAGAGACAGAACCAAAGGGAAAACAATACCCAGTTGTGGATGTGACTGGCAATAGAAGTAAAGTCTGATGCTGTAAAGAACTATATTGCTTAGGAACCTGGAATGTTAGGTTCATGAATCTAGATAAACTGAAAGTGGTCAAACAGGAGATGGCAAGAGTGGACATTGCCATTTTAGGACTCAGTGAACTAAAATGGACTGGAATGGGTGAATTTAACTCAGATGACCATTATATCTGCTACTGTGGGCAAGAATCCTTTAGAGAAAATGGAGTAACCCTCATAGTCAACAAAAGAGTCTCAAAAACAACAAAATGATCTGTTTGTTCCAAGGCAAACCATTCAATATCACAGTAATCCAAATTTATGCCCCAACCAGTGATGCTGAAGAAGCTGAAGTTAAATGGTTCTATGAAGACCTACAAGACCTTCTACAACTAACACCCAAACAGGATTTCCCTTTCATTATAGGGGACTGTAATGCAAAAGTAAGAAGACAAGAGATACATGAAGTAACAGGCAAATTTGGCCTTGGAGTACGAAATGAAGCAGGGCCAAGGCTAACATACTTTTGCCAAAAGAATGCACCGGTCATAGCTAACACCCTCTTCCAACAACAGAGGAGAAGACTGTACACATGGACATCACCAGATGGTCAATATCAAGATCAGACTGATTATATTCTTTGCAGCCAAATTTCATTTAGACAGTAGGAATTCCTTAGCCTGTAACTGTTGTTCACAAGATTCAGTGAAAGAAATTTCCTTGCACTAGTGTTATTGATATGTATTTCATAGATGTGTGAGAAATTCTAAAATAGCTAATGCTCCGTTTTGCTTTAGAATTGGAAGCTATTATAATATATCTACATATGAACAATTCAAAGAACTAATCACCAGAGTTTATTGAGACAAAATTATATCCTTCATGGTTTTTCCAGTTCTCTAAAGAGTCCCCCTATAGCCTGCTTCTTGTGACTGATATGAAATTCAAGATTTGGGTTTAATTCACTCAGGCTTAAAAGCTGTTTCAGTCTTTGCTTTGGAAGTCTTATAGAATTTAAGTTTTATTGATAGATTCCTCAGTATTTAAGATTGGAGAAGTATGAGAACTCCACATTTAACAGTGGATCTCTCACAGCAGTATTGGCTTATTAGAACCCCATTTCTTTACCTTAAACACAGATCTGAATAACTTGGAGAGCTGGTTAAAGTCCAAATTACTGCCCCAGATCCAGGGAGTTTTAGTCTAATCAGTAGGTCTGGGGTGGGGCTTTGTAAATTTGCTTTTGTAACAAGTTATACAGTTAATACTGGAGAAGGCAATGGCACTCCACTCCAGTACTCTTGCCTGGAAAGTCCCATGGATGGAGGAGCCTAGTAGGCTGCAGTCCATGGGGTCACTAAGAGTCAGATATGACTGAGCGACTTCACTTTCACTTTCATGCAGTGGAGAAGGAACTGGCAACCCACTCCAGTATTCTTGCCTGGAGAATCCCAAGGAGGCGGGGAGGCTGGTGGGCTGCCGTCTGTGGGGTCGCACAGAGTCAGACACAACTGAAGTGACTTAGCAGCAGCAGCATACAGTTAATACAAGGACAAAACTTTGAGAACCACAGGTTTCAGATATGTGTCTAATAACTTCTCACCTGAAATAACATATATTTGAAACATGAAAAATAACTTGTGATGATTTTACCTATATTTATGTCTCCAAATAATCTCCAAAGAGACACATGCCCCCATATACTGATAGAAGCATACATTTTATTTCTAGTAGTAAGTTTAACTTGTTAATGTCTCTTACACAAAATGAATATTACCAGTGCAATTGTACCCAAACTAGGGCCCTATTTTAGATATGTAAAATGCTACTCTTTAGCTTTCTATACATTTTAAACTTTAAACAAAAATCTTACCTAAAATGGTCTCTTGGGGATTTTCATTGACATCTTTTAAAGTGATTCATTGGCTGAAGGAATGCAGAAGTTAATCATTTTGATTAATTTCTAATTAGCTCTACCTGTATTCCAGAGGAAATAATCAATATTACAATTTTAAAAAGCCAGGCTAAGTTTCAGCAACACATTTAGAACATACACAGTTAATTTCTGACAAATCAGTTTATGGGCCTTGCTGGAAAAAAGGTATATCTCTCTTATTTAGTCACAACTTATTAGAAATGGATGTATTCCATTTTTCTTAAGAAATGGAAAATATAAAAAAATGAAAATAGAAATGTAAATCTTTCATCATTTACCTCTATCTTCTTTTAATTTTTGGCAGAGAATATTTAAAATCACCAAAGTTAGTAATTATTATTAAAAATTATTACTGAACACAACAAAAGACATACTCTACAATGTGCTAACTTTTAAGAAAGCCAAGAATTTCACATGCAGATTAGTTTTTTTTTTTTTTTTTGTCAAATTTGGAATGCTTAAAGTAGAGCTGAAATAATTTTGAAATCGGAGATTATTTACTTGTCAACAACTTTTTATTCTCCTGGAATTTCAGAATATTTATTTTGAGATGTTGTTATACCAACTATTATCTCGAAGACTAAGGGAAATGCCAGAAGACAATAGAATCCCTTTTTGGGGGGAAAGGGGATGTATTTTTTAGTAAGAAAAATAAAACAATTTAGACAACATTTTTTCACCAGTTCTTTAGCATGGAGAATGAAATCTTGAGAATAAAATCTTGTCAATAATTCCAGTCAAATATTTTAGTGTTAGGACAATTTTTATTTTTTAGAAATACAATGTTTAACTGTATGTAACACACTACAGTTCATAGTGTTTTCCAGGTTTATATAGAATTTCAAATAAAAATCAGAGAATAACAATGTTTCTGTTTACTTTTAAAACATGTTGCAGTAAATGCTAACAAACTCAAAATTAATTATTACTTTTATAATTAGGTGATGAACTAACCATGAGGCTATTTTTGCACATTTCTATAAGAAAGAACACTAAATATATAAATAAAATACCTTCTAAAACATCCAAATAGTCAATCTGCATTGAACCTGCATTTGTATCTGCAGGTCCTATACAATGACAACTCTGCCCTTCTCCTGTCATTTCCTTTAATCCAGCTACTGATATTTTAATTTTACCAAAGAGTTGAAACTTCACTTCTTACTAACAATGCATATAAATCCTATCTCAGAAAATACTCAAATACAAAATCCTTCAAAAACTTAGAATGTAGAACATAATTGGCCACTTTCATACAATGACCCTTCTGCCATGTTGCCTACAATAGTTTGTCCAACACTCTTGACAAATCTGGAACTGAATATCCTCAATATTTTGTAGTTCCTCAATAGAAAATTGCAGTGGTACAATTTGGTTGGTTATAAATAAGTTCTATGTAAAATCCACCCTCACCCCCACCCGCCGCCAATGTTTCAGAGCAACTGATGGACATTGTTAAATGTAAAAGCTGAAGGAGACTTTGCTTTACTGGTCAGATATGCCTCAGGTCAAAATTATAATTCTCATCATACAGCAACTCATTAGATACAAGGTAAAAATTTTCCTCATATCATCAGCCTCCTGGGATTTGGACTTTTTTCTGTTTTGATGAATCTGTGCCTTTCTCAGGGGGTGGTTGATACCGAGTTAATTGATATGAACCGTGAACTTCCAGATGTTCAAGCTGGTTTTACAAAAGGCAGAGGAACCAGAGATCAAATTGCCAACATTCGCTGGATCATGCAAAAAGCAAGAGAGTTCCAGAAAAACATCTATTTCTGCTTTATTGACTATGCCAAAGCCTTTGACTGTATGGATCACAATAAACTGTGGAAAATTCAGAAAGTGATGGGAATACCAGACCACTTGACCTGGCTCTTAAGAAACCTATATACAGGTCAGGAAGTAACAGTAAGAACTGGACGTGAAACAACAGACTGGTTCCAAATAGGAAAAGGAGGACATCAAGGCTGTATATTGTCACCCTGCTTATTTAACTTATATGCAGAGTACACCATGAGAAATGCTGGGACACATGAAGCACAAACTGGAATCAACATGGCCCTGTCAGGAGGTGGAGATCATTGAGAGGCATCTTGGAAGGTGGCTATCATACCATTTAAATGTAAGTTTGTGCTATATTAATATTTCAGTGTTGTTACTATAGTAGATTTCTCCAGATATTCTAGAAGGAGAGAAATTTCAAATACATTATAAAGAAAGAGAGGGAATCACTAATACATTGAATTTGATGAGGAAAAATAAATATAAATCTAGAAGATATGGAGATTTTGCATCCATGGATAGAGTTATGATGACATGAAAACATCAAGAAAATTAATATGGAGGGGAATCAATTTTGTTCTGAGAATGTTAAGTGTCAGATGACAATAAGGTACTTAAATAATATATTTAGAGTTGATATTTAGAGATTTGACACTACCCCGCCCCCCAGCCCCAGGGAGAATTCAGAGATAAGAATGAAAATATGGGCATTATAGGCTTTATAGTGGAGGGGATATAATCTAGAAATCGAACTAGTAACCAAATAATTAAGAAGGAGGAAAAAAATTATGAGCGAGAAAGAAAAGAAACAAACTTTCATGGTGAAAGGGAAAAGGAGAAATTATTACATTTTAGTTCATGAAATCATGAGAAGAAAGAAAATTCCAAGAATAGATTTGCAAACATCAAGGACACACTCACATTCCCAAATAAGAAAACTGTTTCTTCTTGGGCTAAGATGTCAGGATCTAAGCACTACCCACCTCTGGCATCCTGGGTCCCTATATTATTATTAAATAAGATTAATTTTTATGAGATTTTTACTCCCAGTTTTAAAAGAAATTTCTACAAACTGTAGAACAGCAACTAGCAAATTAAATTGGAAACCAGATTGTGTAGCATTCACCGTCTGTCAGTACGACACTGCCTTCATCTGTAAAACTGATTGACGGGATTCCAAATGGAAAAGGTATGGGAGGCTGAATATAAAGGGAAACATTTGACTGTGGATTTAAAATATATGAGAGGAGAAAATATCTGAATAAATATACTCCTGCTTAATATTTATTGAAACAAGGTAAGATACTAACAACATGTTGATATAAATGTCTTGTGTCTTTTTATGCTACAAGACAAACGGCTGCTATATATTATTATACATATATTTTTTTTTAAAAAAAACAAAGTCATCTTGTATAAACGGCTGCTATATATTATTATACATATATATATATATATATTTTATTTTTTAAAAAACAATGTCATCTTGTATAGGCAGGGAGTGAAATTATCTCTCCTTTTGACCATGATTCTCAGTGAGTAGTAGTAGTGGGAGTCTTTAAGCATCTCGTTTTCCCAATTCCCAAACCCTCAGGAGACTTGGGGCTTCCCAAGTGTCTCAGTGGTAAAGAAACAGCCTGCCAATGCAGAATCTTCTGCAGGAGATGTGGGTTTGATCCCCATATCGGGAAGATCCCCAGGAGGAGTAAATGGCAACCCACTCCAGTATTCTTGCCTGGAGAATTCCATGGACAGAGAAGCCTGGTGGGCTATAGTCCATGGGGTTACAAAAGAGTCAGAGATGACTGAGCGACTAACACTTTCAGGAGACTTTAAACCTACTCAGAAAAGTGAGGGGTTCCACTGAAAATATGGAACCAGGGGTCTGAGTAGTCCTCTCCCCCGGACAGTTGAGCACTTAAGTCATTCAGTATCAAGCTGAGCAGAAACCTCAGAAGTCTTACATCATCTTACCCAAATGCAGCCTTATGAATATAAATGCAAAGAAGTAAGGAGAGTGAATAACAGACAGGATGATGAGGGTGATGGGTTACTGCAGCAGCTATATTGGTGGCAGAGCTAGGCCCATATGTGACTCTACACCCTGGGACCCAGACCCTACAGAGAAAGAAGAAAAGATGGCAGTTGTGAAAATCCAGGGCATGTTTGCTCCCCATAGCCTAAGACGCAAGAGCATTATGAGTTCAACTCTCCATTTTTTATTATTTTTTTCTTCTGTAAGGGAGGGAAAATATTTTCACCTACATTTCTGTATTCTTCTACCTGGTCTAGGAATTAAGCTGACCTGAGAAAAATTAAGAAGAGAAAATCAAACAAAAGTTCAGTGACATGTACATGTGGGAGAGACCCAGGAAAACTGAGTTACTTGCCAAGAAAGCCAAAATCCTCACCTTGAACACCATTTTCAGCTAAAGACAACAGAGAATGCTGGCCAGAGTGGTTTGAGACTTCAGAGGGAAAGAAGGCAACTTACATGGAGATGGAAAAGCAAATGTTTGGTAACGTATATTTGTTAAGCCATTCAGGAATGGTGGGACACACAGTGGATTCTGACCTCTGGGCTCCTGAGTCTTCCCCATCACACCCAGCCCACGCTCTTTGCAGATGTCTCTGGTGATAGCTCTCTATTCTGAGAACTGGTCCTGTATCTAAATTCTTTAGGCAGTTATGGGAACGTAACAAGTAAATCTTCTCAAGTCTTCTGTTTGTTAAAAATAATCCTCCTAAATTAATCCTCATGCTAAAGAGACTCATTTTGTGTAGGCAAATTGTGCTCCCCTACAGCAGCAGCAGCAGCACACTTCAAATGGATGTGACTCTAGCAGTGGACAGTCATAAAATCACCCACAGTATCCTATATCAATCATGAATAGAGCCTTTGAGATCAGACAAATAGAAGTTAAATCCTGACTCAACTCCTTATTTGCAGTGTGGCTGGGGTAGCTTCTTGACTCTCTAAATCTCAGTTTCCTACATATGGAATTGTTGTAAGGTGTTGGCTGTTATAAGGTGTAAGACAGTTGCCATTTACTGAATAATTCCCAAGTCCTTAACAAATACCATCTTTTGTAAATCTGTGAAACAAAGCCCTGAGTGGGTTGTTTACAGATGAGGTGACTGACAGAGAGGATGGGTAACATTCCCAATACTGCAAAATTAATGAGCTAGTAGAGTTTGTCTCAAACTTCAGATCAGATCAGATCAGGCGCTGAGTCGTGTCCGACTCTTTGCGACCCCATGAACTGCAGCACGCCAGGCCTCCCTGTCCATCACCAACTCCTGGAGGTCACCCAGACTCACATCCATCGAGTCAGTGATGCCATCCAGCCATCTCATCCTCTGTCGTCCCCTTCTCCTCCTGCCCCCGATCCCTCCCAGCATCAGAGTCATCTCCAATGAGTCAACTCTTCGCATGAGGTGGCCAAAATACTGGACTTTCAGCTTTAGCATCATTCCTTCCAAAGAAATTCCAGGGCTGATCTCCTTCAGAATGGACTGGTTCGATCTCCTTGCAGTCCAAGGGACTCTCAACAGTCTTCTCCAACACCACAGTTCAAAAGCATCAATTCTTCAGTGCTCAGCCTTCTTCACAGTCCAGCTCTCACATCCATACATGACCACAGGAAAGACCATAGCCTTGACTAGACGGACCTTTGTTGGCAAAGTAATGTCTGCTTTTGAATATGCTATCTAGGTTGGTCATAACTTTCCTTCCAAGGAGTAAGCGTCTTTTAATTTCATGGCTGCAGTCACCATCTGCAGTGATTTTGGAGCCCAGAAAAACAAAGTCTGACACTGTTTCCACTGTTTCCCCATCTATTTCCCATGAAGTGACGGGACCAGATGCCATGATCTTTGTTTTCTGAATGTTGAGCTTTAAGCCAACCTTTTCACTCTCCACTTTCACCTTCATCAAGAGTCTCCTTAGTTCCTCTTCACTTTCTGCCTTAAGGGTGGTGTCATCTGCATATCTGAGGTTATTGATATTTCTCCCGGCAATCTTGATTCCAACTTGTGTTTCTTCCAGTCCAGCATTTCTCATGATGCACTCTGCATATAAGTTAAATAAGCAGGGTGACAATATACAGCCTTGACGTACTCCTTTTTCTATTTGGAACCAGTCTGTTGTTCTATGACCAGTTCTAACTGTTGCTTCCTGACCTGCATACAGATTTCTCAAGAGGCAGATCAGGTGGTCTGGTATTCCCATCTCTTTCAGAATTTTCCACAGTTTATTGTGATCTACCCAGTCAAAGGCTTTGGCATAGTCAATAAAGCAGAAATAGATGTTTTTCTGGAACTCTCTTGCTTTTTCCATGATTCAGCGGATGTTGGCAATTTGATCTCTGGTTCCTGTGCCTTTTCTAAAATCAGCTTGAACATCAGGAAGTTCACGGTTCACATATTGCTGAAGCCTGGCTTGGAGAATTGTGAGCATTACTTTCCTAGCATGTGAGATGAGTGCAATTGTGCAGTAGTTTGAGCATTCTTTGGCATTGCCTTCCTTTGGGATTCGGATGAAAACTGACCTTTTCCAATCTTGTGGCCACTGCTGAGTTTTCCAAATTTGCTGGCATATTGAGTGCAGCACTTTCACAGCATCATCTTTCAGGATTTGGGATATGCTTAATTCTGCAGTGTACACTTTTGACCCCTGACTGACGAAGGATAAGCATTTAAATATCTATTGCTGTCATTATTAAAGTTAAAGACTGAAAACTGAAAAAGCATAAAATCACTAAGGGTAATATTAATTATGTACTATCATTATTGCTCTAATAGCAGCAACTATATATACTGAGTACCAGCATATGATCAAGGCCTTTGCGTAACTAACCTCATTCAACAAGTCAAACATCTTTATGTGGCTAGAATTACCACATACAGTAACAATAATCTTTACTAAAAGAATATTTAGAATTAACAAACTTTATTATCTCAGAATTGAGGAAGAACAGACTAAGGTACATGTGGATACAGAAAAATTAAGGTCCTTAAAACAAGCCAATTCTATAGGATTTGAATCATGATCCACTCTAGTTGCCCACAGGACACTCTGAAAGGAATTCAGGATAAAAAACGGAATGAAGCACTCTTTGCTTTGGCCAATCTGACTCTTAGATAGTTAGATCCATGCCTCAGGAAGAATTTCAGTGACCATAGATTCCCACATTTTCCCAGACATAGAAAAACACTAAAATCATTAAATTGGGGTACTTATTCTTTGTGATTAGCAGTAATCTTTTACCAAGATGTACGCTGGATGGAGGAGCCTGGTGGGCTATAGTCCATAGAGTCACTGAGTCAGACATGACTGAAGTGCCTTAGCATGCATGCTGCTTGACTGCATGTATCTCCTAGACAAAAAAAAAAGAAAAAGAAATCATCTATAAACTGGCTCTCCTCTACCCCATCAGATAAGTTTACTCACAGCTCCTGAGTGGCTGGCTCCCAGGCTATATTCCTCAGTAAGACCCAGAATAAAACATAAAACATAAGACCCTGAATTTTTCTTTAAGTTGGCATACAGAATATTGAAGTAATTTAGACACGGTCACGTATCTAGTAAATGAAGGAGCCAAAATTCAAAACCATACCTGTGTGACTGCAGAACCTACATGTGTCCTTAGTCACTCAGTTATGTCTGACTCTTTGAGACCCACTGGACTGTAGCCCACCAGACTTCTCTGTCCACGGGATTCTCCAGGCAAGAGTATTGGAGTGGGCTGCCATTTCCTTCTCTAGGGCATCTTCCTGACCCGGGGATCAAACCCAAGCCTCCTGATTACAAGTGGAATCTTAAGCACTGAGCCAAGGGGAAAGCCCATAGAATCTACATATTTTAACACTAATCCATGGAATATACTGCCTGCCACCACTTGAACACAACTGTTCTCCTTCTCAACCAAGGTCTTGCTATTTATTAAATTTGTTTTTATGTGTGTGTATATGTATTCAATTAGTTTTATTCATATTTCAGTATTCAAAAGCTGTGTTCATAATGTGCTTACCATTTCATGCTGTTTTTTTCTTCTAGCATTCCCTCGTAACTTTTCCCTATATTCTCCTTCAATTGCCATAATTATATTTTATTTCATTCATGCATAACAGTCTATACAGTTATGTTTTAAAAGTGAGAAAGTCATTCTTCTATGATTTAACATTTCATTTAGCTTGTATTCAATTTTTCCTGACACAAACAGCTCTACAATGAATTCCTTTGTATATGTATATAACTTTTTTAGCTACCAAATTATTTTCCAACCTAAATTTTCAGATGAGATTCTTCAAGTATATGAACACTTGTATGACTTCTGACGGATAATACCAAGAATGTTTTCTTGAAATCGCACCACAACATTCTCCAATGCTAACATCAAAGGAAAATAGAAATAAAACAATTATTAATAAAAGTAATTTTGTTTGTTCGGGACTATATATGTTCGGATGTTGCTATGATAGCCAGTAGAATGCACGTGGCTTGAGAGGAGGTATTCAGCGGAAGGGATGGGCATACAAAATTCCCATGATTGCTCTGTACCCTCAGCCCCAGCAGCAAATGTAAATGTCTTGCCAGGCCTTGTAATTAGAGGCCACTGAAAAGCACACCTAACTGACCCTGAAGTCGACAGGGAACACTCATCCTTGGGCTCATTAGCATTACGCCACAACCAATAGAGCTAATTTTCCAACTAATGCATCACAGCAGGTACTTAATAAGTTCTTGTTTACCATCTAAGGTCTTTTGCTCAACCCCATATGCCCACATTCTCTCCCCTGCTCCTCGGAGTCCCCAATAACCTCAGACTACAAATTGTACAAACACAGTTTCATTTTTATCTAAGAGCTTCACAAGACCCAACTCTGTGAAAGATCTTTTCATTTTAGAGAGGATAGAAAGGGATTTTATTTTACCAACAAGAGCCATTATTTCAATGGTTCTATGATCAGTTTTGTATCGTTGTGTTTCATCTCTTTTGAATTTCTGAATTTAGAACTTATCTTGAATACTACAGGCTTGAATATCATGTTAATTAGTGATCATATGTAATAAAATGGAAGTATTTTTATACTCTGAAAACTTAGCTTAGTATTGCATGTAATTATGGTTATTTTCTTAGGTAGTAGTATTTTTTTCCCCTTAATTGATGCTTTGCAGCTCAACTGGGAGCACAGGGAACTTGCTCTCAACTAGAAGTTGGAGGAATGCTGCCTTCAACCTGCGAGTCAGAGAACAACCAGTGAGGGAGGAGTCCAAGCAGGAGAACATAAGAGACTGTACTAGCCTCTGAGACAACATGTAAAATCCCAGAAATAACAGGTATTTTTGCAGAAGGCCGCTCCTTATTGCCAAATTCAGACTTAAATGAAGAAAGTAGGGAAAACCACTAGACCATTCAGGTATGAACTAAATCAAACCCCTTATGATTATACAGTGGAAGTGAGAAATAGATTTAAGAGCCTAGATCTGATGGAGTGCCTGATGAACTATGGAATGAGGTTCGTGACATAGTACAGGAGACAGGGATCAAGACCATCCCCATGGAAAAGAAATGCAAAAAAGCAAAATGGCTGTCTGGTGAGGCCTTACAAATAGCTATGAAAAGAAGAGAAGTGAAAAGCAAAGGAGAAAAGGAAAGATATAAACATCTGAATGCAGAGTTCCAAGGAATAGCAAGAAGAGATAAGAAAGCCTTCCTCAGCCATCAATGCAAAGAAATAGAGGAAAACAACAGAATGGGAAAGACTAGAGATCTCTTCAAGAAAATCAGAGATACCAAAGGAACATTTCATGCAAAGATGGGCTCGATAAAGGACAGAAATGGTATGGACCTAACAGAAGCAGAAGATATTAAGAAGAGGTGGCAAGAATACACAGAAGAACTGTACAAAAAAAGAGCTTCACAACCCAGATAATCACGATGGTGTGATCACTGACCTAGAGCCAGACATCCTGGAATGTGAAGTCAAGTGGGCCTTGGAAAGCATCATTATGAACAAAGCTAGTGGAGGTGATAGAATTCCAGTTGAGCTATTCCAAATCCTGAAAGACGATGCTGTGAAAGTGCTGCACTCAATATGCCAGCACATTTGGAAAACTCAGCAGTGGCCACAGGAATGGAAAAGGTCAGTTTTCATTCCAATCCCAAAGGAAGGCAATGCCAAAGAATGCTCAAACTACTGCACAATTGCACTCATCTCACACGCTAGTAAAGTGATGCTCAAAATTCTCCAAGCCAGGCTTCAGCAATATGTGAACCATGAACTTCCTGATGTTCAAGCTGGTTTTAGAAAAGGCAGAGGAACCAGAGATCAAATTAGCGCCATCCGCTGGATCACGGAAAAGCAATAGAGTTCCAGAAAAACATCTATTTCTGCTTTATTGACTATGCCAAAGCCTTTGACTGTGTAGATCACAATAAACTATGGAAAATTCTGAAAGAGATGGAAATACCAGACCACCTGATCTGCCTCTTGAGAAATGTGTATGCAGGTCAGGAAGCAACAGTTAGAACTGGACATGGAACAAGAGACTGGTTCCAAATAGGAAAAGGAGTACGTCAAGGCTGTATATTGTCACCCTGCTTATTTAACTTCTATGCAGAGTACATCATGAGAAACGCTGGACTGGAAGAAACACAGGCTGAAATCAAGATTGCCGGGAGAAATATCAATAACCTCAGATATGCAGATGATACCACCCATATGGCAGAAAGTGAAAAAGCACTAAAAAGCCTCTTGATGAAAGTGAAAGTGGAGAGTGAAAAGGTTGGCTTAAAGCTCAACATTTAGAAAACGAAGATCATGGCACCTGGTCCCATCACTTCATGGGAAATAGATGGGGAAACAGTGGAAACAGTGTCAGACTTTATTTTTCTGGGCTCCAAAATCACTACAGATGGTGACTGCAGCCATGAAATTAAAAGATGCTTACTCCTTGGAAGGAAGGATTCAAAAGCAGAGACATTACTTTGCCAACAAAGATCTGTCTAGTCAAGGCTATGATTTTTCCTGTGGTCATGTATGGATGTGAGAGTTGGACTGTGAAGAAGGCTGAGTGCTGAAGAATTGATGCTTTTGAACTGTGGTGTTGGAGAAGACTCTTGAGAGTCCCTTGGACTGCAAGGAGATCCAACCAGTCCATTCTGAAGGAGATCAGCCCTGGGATTTCTTTGGAAGGAATGATGCTAAAGCTGAAACTCCAGTACTTTGGCCACCTCATGTGAAGAGTTGACTCATTGGAGATGACTCTGATGCTGGGAGGGATTGGGGGCAGGAGGAGAAGGAGACGCCAGAGGATGAGATGGCTGGATGGCATCGCTGACTCGATGCACCTGAGTCTGAGTGACCTCCGGGAGTTGGTGATAGACAGGGAGGCCTGGCGCGCTGTGATTCATGGGGTTGCAAAGAGTCGGACACGACTGAGTGACTGATCTGATCTGCATTCTTACATTATGTGGATAAATTCTGGAGCCAATTAAATTTTGCTTATTGCTGCAAAAATGGCTAAGGATTCATGAGTCTCAAGGAAACTAGTGAGTTACAGATAGATGTAATATTAAGGCAGGTGTTAACGTGCAGATGTAGATGCAAAGACGATACAGGCAAATGTGTACATCTGGCAGTAAGCTGACGTCTGACCTCTACTTCTAAATTTGTATGGATTTATTTACAAAATGGAAACTATAATTTTTTTTCTCATTGGAAATCAAATAAATTATTTTTATTTTGTGTGACACATAGTGAATATAAACAGAATTTAATTATTGATGACTTGATATTTTAAATATACACCTGACAAAATACTTGTGATTTGAAATTGTATTCTCGGACCAAATAATTCATACTAGTTTAGAGTCTACTTTTCAAGAAAGAAAGCAAGGTAACAAGTGCAATGCTAAAACTTCCACACCATTGTGATTCTGTAACATCAACTCTTCATTATTCACAGATTAGACAAGTCATAAATAAGTTATGACAACATGGGGCTTAATCTTCTTATCACTGAGTTCTAGTCTTGTTTAGTGTTTTACTTCCAAGGGACATCTCATGAAACAATATTCTGTGAAATATCAAACTTTTAAACCTTATAAGAAGTCTATAGACTATTTTTCAATCAGAATCCATGTGTAATATGTTTGTCTTATTTGCTGCTATAACTTTTCTTATTAAGTGTTGACACTGTCATGAATACTTAGCAATTTTTTACACAGCAAACCTATAAACTGATTTTAGTCCATATGAAATACCAGTAACTCAGTTATTTTAAGCTATTTATAAACAATGTGAAAAAGAGAATGTATTTCATATGCAAATTGATGTTTTAGTTAGAGTTTTTTGTAATTCACTTAAACTAATGTAAATAAATAATTTCAATTTATAGATTCTTTCATGTTAATGAAACATGTCTGCATTTTGAAAGGAAACTAAAGGCTGAAGTAAGAATTATATCTTTAATGTGATATTATCACTTAGAGTTATTTTTATACTGTAGGTAAAATATATACAATTGTTTAAATGTATGGAAAAACACCCCAGAGTAAATGACATTTGATTAGTCCATTTACAGATCCTTTTAGGTTTCAATTAAAACAAACTTAATTTCTAGGTAAAGTTCTCATGACATAGTTATTCAAAAACACCCTGTTATCAAAGGTACTTTCTTTTTTTTTTTTTCCAGTTCTTTTTACACTTATTAAGGAGGCAGATATTTGATGCAGGTGCTAATGAGAAAGATATTGCCCCCCTTTTAGAGGTGTACAATATAGAAAATAAATTGTAAGCATATCATCATAGTTTAGTGTGATAAGAGCTAAGACAGAGGTGTGGACAAAGGTTTTACAAGTATATCATTGTGTACTTTAATTACTTTTTATAGCACAAGCATATGCTTCTGTTTTCTTCAGGATATGAAACAATATAGTCTCCTACTTTTCTCTCTTTTAACAAGGCCCTCTTACTCTTCAGGGCAAGCATAAGAGAGGGCCAAGGTTAAATTTTGCTTCCTTATAATGATGTTGAAAGTAAAAGTGAAGTTGCTCAGTCATGTCTGACTCTTTGCGACCCCAAGGACTGAAGTTAATGGGATTTTCCAGTCAAGAATACTGGAGTGGGTTGTCATTTCTTTCTCCAATAATGGCGTTGAGGAGATAGCATTTATTCACTTGTTTTGAACTAAGAGTTTTGAAGAAGCCAATGCTTGTTTTGATCTAGGACCCTGCACTTTGATTGGCCCCCCCACTTTGAAAATGATTCTAAAAAGAAATTCCAGATATACTCAGGTAACAATATTTGCATTAAAAAAAAAAGCTATCTCAACTGACAGGGATATCATTCCAGTACAAAGCAATATATTTTACATGTATTCATGTTTTCACAGACAATGATGACAATCCAAGCTTTAAGTCCCTTTCTGATATGTAATTAATTGTTGCTTGGCAATTTATTAAGCTTTCAAACAGCTTTTTAAAAGTAAGTCAAGAGGCGATACTTATACGGATTTGCCCACTTGACAGTTTGTCATTTTTATAACTTAGTGTGGACATTTCTGTATATTAAAAATACAGATTTTTTAATTGTCAATTCAAATTTTCCCCTTACTAAACAATGCAAAATTAACTTGCTTGTGTCAAACAATAGTCAGTTTTGAGGCTGCAAAGAACAAAGAGCTTTATTTGGGGTCTTAGGAATTGCAATTCAAGAGACAGATTCAGGTAAATCACAAAGAGCGTTCTGGGGAAGACAAGAGTTTTGAAGGGGCTTATAAAGACAAAAGTCACAAGATTGTTAAAATTGTCTTTCAAGAATTATGACTGGCTTTGATGAGAAAAGGAAATATCTGTCCTAGGGGATAGGCTGTCATGAGTTATTAGAGCCAGGGTCCAATAGATATCGTGAGTTACAATGTTTCTGGAACATAGTACAGACGTTCTGGATGCCCGTGTTAAGACAGTAAGTGGCCAACAGCTCAGATTGCATCTGAACTGAAACTAACATCAATTCCACTTCCTCAGTGGCCTCTGGCTCCATTTCAGAGAGCTCTCTCTTAGCAATATCGACTCCATTTTGATTTTCCTTTCACACTTGAATATTTTGTATTGATTTCTGAAAAGTCCAGATATTGTCCCTACTATATACTTTAACTATAAAAATCAGTTTTAAAACATGATGTCTTCCTTTACCCATCAGGCAAAACATTATCCAAGTCTTAGACCACAGCTACTTGTTACAGAAGATTTCCTGAAGTTATTCCCTAAAACAAAAACCCTCATAGAGAAAATAAAAATTCCCCATTGTTACATACTTTACACGTTTGTTGTTAACCCTGCTCTTGAAGTTTGTAATAAATGTTGGCTTAACAATACTGATACTGGATGCTTGGGGCTGCTGCACTGGGACGACCCAGAGCGATGGTATAGGGAGGGAGGAGGGAGGAGGGTTCAGGATGGGGAACACATGTATACCTGTGGCAGATTCATTTTTGTATATGGCAAAACCAATACAATATTGTAAAGTTAAATAAAATAAAATTTAAAAAAATAATAAATGTTGGCTTAAATGGATGCTCATACCACTCAATTAGGCCTTAGTACCTTGTGTAATACTGTAGCTAGATCATATTATGAATGAGTAAATCACCAGATATTAAAATAAAAAAATTTTAAGATGAAATATTTCTTCATGTCCTCTTCAATACTTTCATGTAAACTATAGAGATTATAATCAGAAAGTAAATTTTAAATCTAACTAGAATAGCAAAGACCATGTTTTTTCAAAAGAAGAAATAAGATCCTTTGTGCTTACTGTGATGTCATTACATTAAAAAATAAGCCAGCAGGAATAAAGAGGAAGTTTTAGGATTTTTCTCATTAACTTTGCATGTTCATTAGGTTCTGAATTAGGAATCTGCTCTTGTCTTTTTTCAGTTTTAGTTTACAGAAGTGAAGAGGAAGCAAGATATAGAAGGAACTGATGAGGGAGATTGCACTACTAAGAACCTTGGTTTATGGTGGTGATAAACATAAGTCAAAGCGTCCAACAAACTTGACATTGATTTTTATGCAATGAACAGATGGTGAAACACATAAAAATGCTTAAAAGTAAATACTGTAACATGGGGAAATACTTAGGCTTTTATGTTAATTGCAAAAGGAAGATATACACATTTATGATCATTACTCATATATGGAATAAATATTTATTAACCCTACTGTGTGCACAATATTTTACAACTTGCTAGGAATACCATGATACTAAGACAGAAAGAGTTCTTTAGTAATACCGTTGGCGTTTTATTGTTGTTTATTTCTTACAGCAAACTTCCTAGAACTTACTTTCTCGTACCACAATCTTGTGAACAAAACTTCTTTTCCAGGGCTTTTTAAATCTATGCATGCGTGAGTTTTATCAGTTCTAAAATTTTCTAGTCCTTATTCTTAAAAATACTGCCTCAGTTTTAGGGGGATTGGGTTTCATCTTCTTTGAACTGTGCTTGGAATTGTGAAATAAATTGATGAATTATCACTTAGAATAACAAAAATTAAACATAAGCATGAGAGTACATGCCTCTGAAGAAGTATAAGAGAATGAGATTTTCTTGGGAAAAATAAGAGTTCTAAACTAAACTGCTGCTGCCAGTCTATAAGGCCACATAGAAAGTTTTAGTATAATTAAAGTGTGTACATTCTATGGTGACCCAAAGACAAAAATGCAGATAAAACCAAGGAGGGTCTTAGCAGGAACATAAAAACCAGACCCTTATTGTCCTTCCCTCCCCTATGTTGTAGCTATTAATAGATTTCAGGTCCACCTGAGCAGTATAACCTGTCTCCCCTCCTACCCCACAGGGAGAAAGTATTTGCTTTACTCTTCCCTCCACCCAGTATACATACCTCATCTAATCAGCAGATGACTCGCAAGACCCCCATCCCACTCCTTGTACCCTGGGTATAAAAGTAGACTAAGGACCCCTGTTCAACGTCGGTTCTCCCTGGAGCTGGCCTGCTCTTCTAACAACGTCTCCCACTCTAATAGACTTTATTTCCTCTCATTTTGTCTCATGTCTGGGAATTCTTTTCCAACCTGCGCCTAGACCACGACACATTCTATGACCTGGGACTTGAACTCCAAGTCCACACATGGTTCTGCTAGGATACTTATGATGGTATTGCAGGTGGGTCAAGGAATCTGAGGATATCTCAGATGTCTATCCCTAAAGAAATGACAAGGACACTGAACTGATTGTTGCTAAAAAGTGTCTAACAAACTAGAGATACATCCTGTAATATTACCCAGACCTCCAAATTATAGTGTTGGATAAAGAGAGTAAGAAACAGGATAAGGGACCAGTTAATTTAAAATAAATATAAACATATACGGAGAAGGCAATGGCACCCCACTCCAGTACTCTTGCCTGGAAAATTCTGTGGATGGAGGAGCCTGGAAGGCTGCAGTCCATGGGGTCGCTGAAGGTCGGACACGACTGAGCGACTTCACTTTGACTTTTCACTTTCATGCATTGGAGAAGGCAATGGCACCCCACTCCAGTACTCTTGCCTGGAAAACCCCATGGGCAGAGGAGCCTGGTAGGCTGCAGTCTATGGGGTCGCTAGGAGTCGGACAAAACTGAGTGACTTCACTTTCACTTTTCACTTTCACGCATTGGAGAAGGAAATGGCAACCCACTCCAGTGTTCTTGCCTGGAGAATCCCAGGGAAGGGGGAGCCTGGTGGGCTGCCGTCTCTGGGGTCGCACAGAGTCGGACACGACTGAAGTGACTTAGCAGCAGCAGCAGCATAAACATATAAGACACTTAAAAGAAAAATTTAAGGGTATCAAACTTCTCAGCAAGCGTAAATGGGGTGAGTAGAGATCAGGGAAGGGAGGAAAGTCAAAAAAACAAGAGGCTGGATTTCCACAAACTTAGACAAACAATGAGCTGTGAATCAAAAATGTGATTAGCTCTACTCTGCACAGGGAGGCCAAGTGAAAGAATCAGAAAATAAGACACCTTGGTGGGAGCTAATTACAAAATAAGTACTTTTTTTTTTTTTTTTCAAAAATTTTACTGTGAAGTCAATGCTTTCTTTTTTGCCTGGATTCTTTTTGTTGCCTATTCCTCTTCCACAGTTTTAATCCACTCTAAAGGCTGAAAGGGTTAACACCATAGAAAATAATTTAAAGAGAAAGTGCCATTGAAGTATAAAAAAGAAACATTCTGCATCACTCTGAGCATTTTTTATGGCAATGAAATTCTCTTCATTCAAAAAGCATCTTTTAATATTTTAATTAAGGTACTGTGTTATATGAAAGGAATATCTGATTTTAGAAATGCAAATGAGGGTATGCTATGAAACAAAAACGCAGAATTTGAAAGTTAATATTCAGTTCAATAACCAGCAATGAAGAGAAAGAATGTGGGGAAAGAAATAACATGATTTTTAAGTGAAAATTGTACTAGCATTTTTCAGATTTAGCAATTTGACAAGGTTAATGGCAATCATAATACACTTTTTAGTTTAAAATGCAATAATTATTTTTTGGCTAATATACTAGAAATCAATCAAAGTGCATATGTTTATTGACAGTAACTGCAACACTAACTGACCTGGTATAGGGTGCCCATAGCGCCCCCTCCTGGGTGGATAAGTGCACAGTACTCCATTCAGTTGTGTGGGTTCTCTTTTTACTTTTTCTTTTTTTGCTCATTGCTACAAAGCAAAGAAGGTACTAATTGTAGACTATGCTATAAAATACAGTTGAATTTTACAGTTTTCCCATTTTATACCTGCAGGCATTGAGCCTCTCAAAGGTTCAATCTTGGCCCAGTAACAGAGCTGAGACTGAAATCCAGGTCTCCACTGAAAGCCCACATTCTCAACAGCTGGTCCACACTTCATTGGGACTATAACTTAGGGCTTCCTCATTCCTATAGGAGAATTTTGGTCACATCTTTTTTCCTTTTTGAATTAAATTTGTGTCATTTCTTCTTTTTTTTTCTAATAGGAAAGGAAACTTGACTGGAAGAATAACTTCAGTAGAGCCATGAGGTTCTTCCTCAACCAGGAGAATAATTGTCAGAGGACATAGCTCAGGAAATAAACCTTAGTAAAAACTAACAGCAGAAGTGGAAGAAGAGCAAGGCATCCTGGAGGCCTAAGAAGTAAAAACGCCATAAGGTGAATGGGGAGCTACACAGCTCAAGACAGAAAACTTTTCCTGAAATGGATTTATATTACCAACAGTGCTGAGCCCCCAGCTCTACAAGCCTGCAGATCAGGGGTTGTGTTGCTTACTCATCAACAAATCCTTTATGCCCAGCCCACATCCAGTATTCAGGATCCACCAGCCGACAAGGGCAAGGAAGAGTAGAAAGGGAGAAGAAAATCATGCAAGTTGGAAAAGGATGCATTCAGGTAAGGGATTAAGGAGCTATACAAGTTTCACAAGAGGCTGTCTATCATCTCACATTTCAGATTCAAATTCTGAATTGCTTTCTCTCAGGACTACTGTTGAACTCCATGGCTAAGCTCCATTTTGGAGTTTGAATTAGTTATTAAGAAAAAGAAACCAACTTACAAAGAAGTTATGTGAAAGATGATAATGTTCTGTGTACATTTATGATTAATGGTTTACAATGAGACTGAATAATGTGATAGTTATATCTGCTCTTTAGGGTCATGCAGACCTTGACAAAATACTTGACACTCTGAAAACTCATGTTATTTGTGAAAGAAGAATAAAAGTACCCATCTCACAGAAATTTTGTGAAGTTTAATGTCGATGAATATAAAGAAAGTGCTTTGCACAATTGTGTCAGGGCTTCTCTGGTGGCTCAGACACTAAAGAATCTGCCTGCAATGCAGGAGACCCAGGTTCAACCCTTGGGATGGGAAGATCCCCTGGAGAAGAGAATGGTGACCCACTCCAGTATTCTTGCCTGAAGAATTCCATGGACAGAGGAATCTGGCAGGCTACAGTCCATGGGGTCACAGAATTTTTGAGAAGTTTAATTTAGATGAAAATAAAGAAAGTTCTTTGCACAATTCTTGGCCTGTGTAGTGAGTGGCGAATGAGCATTGCTATTAAAAGTAGTAGTAGTGATAATAGCATAGCATTAAGTATTTGCAATAAGAGGAAAATCATTTAGTGTGTTTTGATGAGTCAAGAGTCTTTCCCAAAAGTAAATAAAAGATATGTGTAAGCAAAAATAGGTTCCAGTTACATGACATTGGTTATTGCAGTCTTCAGAATGAATGACTTCCTCAAGTGAGAAAGGCCATAGAGAAGACTGAGTCCTACATCCTGAGTGCCACTCCAAGTGCAAGGGGAGAAAACAAAACCTGGTCAAAGATATAGTATGTCAAACTAGATGTTACAGCATTAAAGAGGCTTACAGGGAAGACGTTTTAGATAGAAAATACTAAACAGAGTCAGAAAAACACAGTCAATGAAGATTGATAAAACAGAGGAAAGAATCTGTGGTTTCAATAGAAGGCAGCAAACTCATTTGTAAGTAAAATAAAGAATCCTTTGGTATATTTTACATAAAACAAGGACTGTCTTTGCTGTGAAACCTAAAAACTAGGTGGAATATGGTAAACTTTGAAAGAAGATAGTCTGTTAGTCTCTCCCATCAGCAAATTTGGAAAACTCAACAGTGGCCACAGGACCGGAAAAGGTCAGTTTTCATTCCAATCCCAAAGAAAGGCAATGCAAAGAATGTTCAAGCTGCCACATAATTGCACTCATCTCATATGCTAGCAAAGTAATTCTCAAAATCCTCCAAGCCAGGCTTTAACAGTACATGAACCGTGACACTTCCAGAAGTTCAAGCTGCATTTAGAAAAGGCATAGGAACCATAAATCAAATTGCCAACATCTGTTGGATCATCAAAAAAGCAAAAGAGTTCCAGAAAAACATCTACTTCTACTTTATTGACTATGCCAAAGCCTTTGACTGTGTGGACCACAAGTGTGGAATATTCTTCAAGAGAAGGGAATACCAGACTACATTACTTGCCTCCTGAGAAATCTGTATGCATGTCAATAAGCACTAGTTAGAGCTGGACATGGAACAACAGACCTGTTCCAAATGGGGAAAGGAGTATCTCAAGGCTGTATATTGCCACCCTGCTTATTTAACTTGTATGCAGAGTACATCATGAGAAATGTCAGGCTGGATGAAGCACAAGCTAGAATCAAGATTGCTGGGAGAAATATCAATAATCTCAGATATGCAGATGACAACTCTTATGATAGAATGCAAAGAAGAGCTAAAGAGAATCTTGATGAAAGTTAAAGAGGAGAATGAAAAAGTTGGCTTAAAATTCAGCATTCACTAAGATCAGGTCTCATCACTTCATGGAAAATAGATGGGGAAACAGTTCTACTTTACAGTGACAGACTTTATTCTGTGGTGCTCCAAAATTACTGCATAAGGTGACCGCAGCCACAAAATTAAAAGATTCTTGCTCCTTCCTGGAAGAAAAGGTGTGACCAACATAGGCAACATAGTAAAAAACAGAGACATTACTTTGCCAACAAAGGTCTGTGTAAGCTATGGTTTTTCCAGTAGTCATGTATGGATGTGAAAGTTGAACTATAAAGAAAGCTGAACGCTGAAGAATTGATGCTTTGAACTGTGTTTTTGTAGAAGACTCAAGAGTCCCTTGGACTGCAAGGAGATCCAACCAGTCAATCCTAAAGGAAATCAGTCCTGAATATTCACTGGACTGATGCTGAAGCTGAAACTCCAATACTTCGGCTACCTGATGCGAAGAACTGGAAAAGACTCTGATGCTAGGAAAGATGAAGGCGGGAGAAGGGCACAACAGAGAATGAGATGGTTGGATGGCTTCACTGACTCAATGGACATGAGTTTGAGCAAGTTCCAGGTGTTGGTGATGGACAGTGAAGTCTCTTGTACTGCAGTCCATGGGGTCACGAAGAGTCGGACTCTAATGAGTGACTGAAATGAACTAAAAGCTAACTTTCCTTAGAAGTTAATTCCTCACAACTGAATCTATGATATTATAAACAGAAAAAAATTCTTTGATTCATAATAGAGAATGGATAGATGAATTAAAGTGTGTCTAATATTGGACTGTTAAGCAGCCATTAATGTAATGCTTTTTCACAATTAATGACATGGGAAAATTTCCAATGACAATGTAACCTGAAAAATGCAAGATTTTGATAAATGCATATACACCTGTATGTATATACATATATATGTGTGTTTGTTAGGTGCTCAGTCATATCCAACTTTTTGTGAACCCAGGGACTGTAGCCAGCCAGGCTCCTCTGTTCATGGAATTCTCCAGGCAAGAATACTGGAGTGGGTTTCCATTTCCTTCTCTAGGAGATTTTCCCAACCCAAGGATCAAACCTGAGTCTCCTACATTGCAGGCAGATTCTTAACTGTCTGAGCCACCATCAGATCAGATCAGATCAGATCAGTCGCTCAGTTGTGTCCGACTCTTTGCGACCCCATGAACGGCAGCACGCCAGGCCTCCCTGTCCATCACCAACTCCCGGAGGTCACTCAGACTCACAACCATCAAGTCAGTGATGCCATCCAGCCATCTCATCCTCTGTCGTCCCCTTCTCCTCCTGCCCCCAATCCCTCCCAGCATCAGAGTCTTCTCCAATGAGTCAACTCTTCGCATGAGGTGGCCAAAATACTGGACTTTCAGCTTTAGCATCATTCCTTCTAAAGAAATCCCAGGGCTGATCTCCTTCAGAATGGACTGGTTGGATCTCCTTGCAGTCCAAGGGACTCTCAAGAGTCTTCTCCAACACCACAGTTCTAAAACATCAATTCTTCGGCGCTCAGCCTTCTTCACAGTCCAGCTCTCACATCCATACATGACCACAGGAAAGATTATAGCCTTGACTAGGTGAATCTTTGTTGGCAGAGTGATGTCTCTGCTTTTGAATATGCTATCTAGGTTGATCATAACTTTCCTTCCAAGGAGTAAACGTCTTTTAATTTCATGGCTGCAGTCACCATCTGCAGTGATTTTGGAGCCCAGAAAAATAAAGTCTGACACTGTTTCCACTGTTTCTCCATCTATTTCCCATGTAGTGATGGAACCAGATGCCATGATCTTCGTTTTCTGAATGTTGAGCTTTAAGCCAACCTTTCACTCTCCACTTTCACTTTCATCAAGAGGCTTTTTAGTTCCTCTTCACTTTCTGCCATAAGGGTGGTGTCATCTGCATATCTAAGGTTATTGATATTTCTCCCAACAATCTTGATTCCAGCTTGTGTTTCTTCCAGTCCAGCATTTCTCATGATGTACTCTGCATATAAGTTAAATAAACATGGTGACAATATACAGCCTTGACGTACTCCTTTTCCTATTTGGAACCAGTCTGTTGTTCCATGACCATTTCTAACTGTTGCTTCCTGACCTGCATACAGATTTCTCAAGAGGCACCATAGAAACCCATATAAACCCATATAAACCCATATAAACACACACACACATACATATACTGAACTGCAAGATTGAAACCATACATAATAATATATGATTATATACATAGTAAAATGAATTTTTTAAAAAAATCGTGCAATAGGACTAGAATAACTCCTTCTGTGCATTTACAAAATATTCCCTGAGTTCTATATCCATGAATTACTTTCATTATAAGAAAAAGAGTATTTTTAAAAATACAAACTCCACATGAGTAGCAACACAACTCATATTAAACTTGGTGTCAATGGAAATGGCTCTATGGGAAATGTTTCCCAAATATCTGCTGCAGTTTTGCAACTGAAATTAAACAAAAATGGTCAAAAACAATTCTTTAAGGATGATGTGACCCATAACTTGGGGCTTTCCTGGTGGCTCTGTGGTAAAGAATGTGCCTGCCAATGCAGTAGACGCAGGTTCCATCCACAGGTCAGGAAGAGCCCCTGGAGAAGGAAATGGCAACACACTCTCGTATTCTGGCCTAGAAAATCCCATGGACAGAGGAGCCTGGTGGGCTGCAGACCATGGGGTCGCAAAGAGTCAGACACAACTGAGCAAATGAACACACATGTACAACCCACACCTTCTAAATCCCCTGCAATAAACAGCAATAAATGGCTTGCACAGTCAGTAAAGCAAAGATGTAGGATGATCCCCTGAAAATCACGTCCTGCATGTGAGTGGGGTGCTTTGCCTCACTGTTGGTGTGAGTGTAACATGGATAAAATTACTTGCTGTTACCCAACCTACCTGTCCACACACTGCCTATTCACCAGTGACTATGTGTGAAGGTGCAGATTCTGACCTGTAGTACTGAAACCACAGAGACGTTACAATTTCCAAAGTAGCAATATGTATTTCATACATGCTAATTTTTACTTCAGTTATTTAGCTTTATCTTCCACATTGTATCTACTACTTTGAAAGAGAAAATAAATTACTTTGTGCCTCAATTTTATCACAATTAGAAGAACTGAATAACTTATAAATCCAGTCTTCTCTAGTGAGCTATGAACAAGTTCCTCTTTTTGAAAAGAAAATTAAATTCCTATTGTATCTGGAAACTCTTGCTAAAATATTTTATTACTGTTGTTAGGGGGTTTAGAATAATGGAGGCAGTGTTAAAATAAATATACTCTCTCCATTTTCTGTCTCTTTAATTGCTGAATTGTCTATTTTAGCACCAAAGCTTCAGGGTTTATTTAACGTCAGTTAGGGAAACAGAAGCCGAGGGAGAGCTTGTACTGTTAGAATCATGCAATCCAAGAGATAGCCAAGAAAATAAAGATATCATCTCAAATGAACCACACTTATTTATATGTTCATAGCAGATATTCTTGCAAGATTTAGCACATGTTCAACATTAGCTATCAAGAGAGAAAGAGTGCAAAGCAGTCTAGACTGCATAATAAAGAGAAACAGAAAACAGCAAATGTGAGCAATACTTAAGAATCATTGGCCATATAAATTATTTATCTCCCTATATTTTTCCTGAAAATTAAGGTTTTACTGAATTTGAATACATACTGGAAGGCTTCATTTAATTTTACCTAAAATACACCATTTTCAATATCAGTAGCCATTCAAGTAAATTCATTTGAAAAGGCATCTCCTCAATGTAAGGCCTTTTCAGTCTGCCCATGGCAGACATTTCTGGTCCACTATTCTAGCTCTTGAGTAAGGACAGCCTCCAATATTTTAAACACACGCTTTATCCTAGCAGAGTACTTTAAAATCTTCCTAGGTATAAGGTTAAAAAAAAAAAAAAAAAAAAGAATGCTTTCCAATAAATCAAACCAAAATAATATCAATAGTTATTTGTGAGCATTTGTGTTCTTGGGTATGGATGGGTATGGATGTGACTCTAGGTAATTCTTCAATTGTATAACCACTAGAAGAAAAATGTGATACTTTTTTTTTTTTCTAAAAAATAAACATGAATTCACATGGCCTGAGTTGAGGAGCTGATTAAATTTAGTCAGCATTTGCTGTTCATCTTTTATGTGCAAATGATAGCCTTGGATAGAAAGATAAGTAACTCTTCATTTTCAGCATCAGAAGACATATGATTCTGTGCCTGATGGGAGAAAATGGAGAAACACAAAACTGATCACATTTTAAAAAGGATTAACCATGAGCGACAATACTTAAGGGGTAAAAATTACAAGAAACTACACATGACTGAGAAACTATATATGGTTATGACACTGGAAAAAAATCATAATGGAGTTAATGACATTTGAAGTGGACCTCCAACATAAAATTTGGAATAGCAGAGGGGTACACATCAGCGAGAATCATAAGCAGAGAGAGTAATAGGTAAATTAAGAAGGCAAGAGGAGTGAGCTTGGGAATCACAGTTGGTAGGATTTTTCCAAAGATTTAAGAGTTAGGAGGTTCTACCGTAGAAGAAATGGACTACAAATAGAAATGTGGGGATAAAATTTTGATGAGTTGTAGATGTAGACTTTGAATTGATGAAATATAGAGAAAGTAGGAGAAGGATAATAGCTACAAGTTTAATACACCAGACCTATTTACAGAAAAGAAAACGTCAAGAGAAAAAGAATGTTTTGGGAAATACTGAGGAAACGAAATCAGATAGATTATATTCTTTGCAGCCAAAGATGGAGAAGCTCTATACAGTCAGCAAAAACAAGACCAGGAGCTGACTGTGGCTCGGACCATGAACTCCTTATTGCCAAATACAGACTGAAATTGAAGAAAGTAGGGAAAACCACTAGACCATTCAGGTATGACCTAAATCAAATCCCTTATGATTATACAGTGGAAGTGAGAAATAGATTTAAGGGCCTAGATCTGATAGATAGAGTGCCCGATGAACTATGGAATGAGGTTTGTGACATAGTACAGGAGACAGGGATCAATACCATCCCCATGGAAAAGAAATGCAAAAAGCAAAATGACTGTCTGGGGAGGCCTTACAAATAGCTGTGAAAAGGAGAAGGAAAAGCAAAGGAGAAAAGGAAAGATATAAATATCTGAATGCAGAGTTCCAAAGAATAGCAAGAAGAGATAAGAAAGCCTTCTTCAGCGATCAATGCAAAGAAATAGAGGAAAACAACAGAATGGGAAAGACTAGGGATCTCTTCAAGAAAATCAGAGATACCAAAGGAACATTTCATGCACAGATGGTCTCGATAAAGGACAGAAATGGTATGGACCTAACAGAAGCAGAAGATATTAAGAAGAGGTGGCAAGAATACACAGAAGAACTGTACAAAAAAGATCTTCATGACCCAGATAATCATGATGGTGTGATCACTGACCTAGAGCCAGACATCTTGGAATGTGAAGTCAAGTGGGCCTTGGAAAGCATCACTACGAACAAAGCTAGTGGAGGTGATGGAATTCCAGTGGAGCTATTCCAAATCCTGAAAGATGATGCTGTGACTGTGCTGCACTCAATATGCCAGCAAATTTGGAAAACTCAGCAGTGGCCACAAGATTGGAAAAGGTCAGTTTTCATCCCAATCCCAAAGAAAGGCAATGCCAAAGAATGCTCAAACTACCGCACAATTGCACTCATCTCACATGCTAGTAAAGTAATGCTCAAAATTCTCCAAGCCAGGCTTCAGCAATATGTGAACCGTGAACTTCCTGATGTTCAAGCTGGTTTTAGAAAAGGCAGAGGAACCAGAGATCAAATTGCCAACATCCACTGGATCATGGAAAAAGCAAGAGAGTTCCAGAAAAACATCTATTTCTGCTTTATTGACTATGCCAAAGCCTTTGACTGTGTAGATCACAATAAACTGTGGAAAATTCTGAGAGAGATGGGAATACCAGACCACCTGATCTGCCTCTTGAGAAATCTGTATGCAGGTCAGGAAGCAACAGTTAGAACTGGACATGGAACAACAGACTGGTTCCAAATAGGAAAAGGAGTACGTCAAGACTGTATATTGTCACCTTGTTTATTTAACTTCTATGCAGAGTACATCATGAGAAACGCTGGACTGGAAGAAACACAAATTGGAATCAAGATTGCCGGGAGAAATATCAATAACCTCAGATATGCAGATGACACCACCCTTATGGCAGAAAGTGAAGAGAAACTAAAAAGCCTCTTGATGAAAGGAAAGTGGAGAGTAAAAAGGTTGGCTTACAGCTCAACATTCAGAAAATGAAGATCATGGCATCTGGTCCCATCACTACATGGGAAAATAGATGGAGAAACAATGGAAACAGTGCAGACTTTGTTTTTCTGGGCTCCAAAATCACTGCAGATGGTGACTGCAGCCATGAAATGAAAAGACGCTTACTCCTTGGAAGGAAAGTTATGACCAACCTAGATAGCATATTCAAAAGCAGAGACATTACTTTGCCAACAAAGTTTCGCCTAGTCAAGGCTATGTCATGTGGTCATGTATGGATGTGAGAGCTGGACTGAGAAGAAGGCTGAGCACCAAAGAATTGATGCTTTTGAACTGTGGTGTTGGAGAAGACTCTTGAGAGTCCCTTGGACTGCAAGGAGATCCAACCAGTCCATTCTGAAGGAGATCAGCCCTGGGATTTCTTTGGAAGGAATGATGCTAAAGCTGAAAGTCCAGTATTTTGGCCACCTCATGCGAAGAGTTGACTCATTGGAGAAGACTCTGATGCTGGGAGGGATTGGGGGCAGGAGGAGAAGGGGACGACAGAGGATGAGATGGCTGGATGGCATCACTGACTTGAAGGATGCGAGTCTGAGTGACCTCCGGGAGTTGGTGATGGACAGGGAGGCCTGGAGTGCTACAGTTCATGGGGTCGCAAAGAGTCAGACACAACTGAGCGACTGATCTGATCTGATCTGAGGAAAGGAATGAATGGGTTTGCTTTTTGCCACGTTTCAGTTCCTTGTAGAATATCCAAGGTAGATTGTCAAGGAGACTGTAATGCAAGTCTAGAGATACAGTTCAGGATTTATTGATGCTTAAAGCGTGGGAATAGATGAGATTCCTAAGAAAGTCCCAGAGAAAGAGTAAGTTTAAAGAAAGTTATCTGTGGAATGAACCTAGGGAACATTGTCTGTTAAAGGATATTAAGCTATGATAATGTAAATCAATGCAATTCCCATTTTTGCTGGCCAGCACTTGCCAATAAAATTGTAGTTTTATTGATATTCAGCTCAGTGTGAGAGAATTCAATGAGGTTTACAATTTTATTGAGAATTTCACAGCCTGTGGAATGTCCCTCAGGTGATGAAAAGTATTGGAATACAATTCTATGGTACTGATGAGACAACTTTTAGCTTCCTCTAACTTTATAGCAATAAATAAATTCTAGCTCTTATGTAGCATATTATGGAATATAAAATCTTAGAAATGCTACAGAAATTTTTGTCCATTGGGCATAGTCTTAACCAGATGTTGATATTTTTTATTGATCTGATAAGCTATCATTCATTCTTGTTTCCTTAAGATAGATCCAATTTTGGTTTTGTTATCTTAGCCTAAGCAAAGGGAACTAGGAGCTGGGAAACCATATTCCTTTCATAAACAACAGAACTCTCAGAATTCACTATTCTATCACCTCACTGAAGATAAAACAATAGTATATGGATCTTAACGGTGTTCAATAATAGCAAAAACTACATAAGCTCTGAGGCCTTCAAACAATGAGCTTGGATGAAAACAGCCTGCAGTAGCAGTAAAAGTTCCCCCTGAATTTTCTTCTCAACTTTTGTCTGTGCATGTACTAAAACTAGTTCATTCTCACTCAAATAGGGTCTACCATTTTTCCTGCTCTCTTGATCTGCTTCCCGTTATATCACCACACTTCAAAACTGGAGATGTCCTACTACTGCTTATAATGCCCTCTCCTGCTTATTAATGCCCTCTCCTGCTTCTAGTTCACATGTTGAATGTTTCTGTTTCATCCTCAGACTGCTGGGTTTGGGGAGTGCCTGCAAAGCGGGAGGAAGGAATCTTCATCCAAGGTGTGAAATACTCTTTGTTATCTAAGCAACAAAGTACTGCAGCCTCTATTGTTTTTAAAAGGATCTTCTAAATGTACACAGTCCTCTTTCCTTAACGCTTAAGCATAAGACTGTGGTAGCTAGACAAGATGTTAACCTCAAAGTCACATCTTCAAAGCACATCTCAGAGCCCTGTGTCTCTTTATCAGTGGTATATCAGCTCCTGTGCATTTCCCTCTATGTTTGGGAAAAATTTCTTCCCCCTCCCCCCAAAAAAATGTTCTTCAATTGCTCATGGGAAAAAAAATAAAACATTCCAATGAGACCAACTTGTTAGGCTATTACCATTAAGGATAAAAATCTCAGGGTGAATATAGCTTGATGTCAGAAATGAGGGGGAACGACAACTTCCTTCTACTATCATCATTTTATCACTGTCACCACTGTTATCATTATTTCCAACTGTAGCAAAATAGATCGCTCTGTTTTTTTCACCTCCCCCTCTCCCTGAAATAGGATTATACTTAAATCTACTGTGTGTAACTCTACAGAGCCTAACAGTAGGGTAGGGAGAATATCCATCTTCACTCTGCTAACTTAGAGTTGAGCCATGTGATTTGCTTCAGGTAATGGGCTGTTAATAAATTCGATGCAAGAAGAGGCATTGAATACACTTGAATAGTTTTTCTTGCCATTGTAGCTTTGTCTCTTGCCATGAGAAATAAACCAAGTTGAGCCACTAGTCCTGCAATGAGAAAAACACTGAGCATACCTGAGCACAGGTACAGCCTGGATCCAAGCCCAGCTAACCCCATCTGAGCCCAGCAGTGCCACAGCTGACCTGTAAGCCCAGGAACAAGAAATTGTGTTTTAAGTCACTGAGAATTTTAGAATTGTTTACAATGCAGCATCGTCACAAAAGAAATGTGCTATATAGAATACTGAATAGTTGAATGGTTCTGTGTGGCTTTTCAAAACAAGACTGTATGTCTTAGATCAATAAATAAGTATAAAAACACAAAGGGAAAGTATGAGATATGTATCAGAGAATGACAAATCTTGTTACTTTATTGCAATGAGTTAGGTTGGAAGTTGGAGCACAGATGGGACACTTCTAGAAAGTGAAGCTAGATGAAACTCTTTCCTTATCTATTCCCCTATAAACAACCTATTCAAGAAATTTATGTGCAAATAATGTTTGTTCAGCTGAAGACAGAAGAAAGGCGTGTTTGTGCATTATTCTCAGAAAGTGGAGGAAGATGTAGAGGCTTGAACATCATCATCACACTTCACACAGTTTCAGGAAGTAGCTCAGAGGCAGGAGTCAGGCTAAACTTTAAATATTAGCTTTTCCATTTATGACCGGGTGTGACCCAGCAGCGGAGAAGGCAATGGCACCCCACTCCAGTACTCTTGCCTGGAAAATCCCATGGATGGAGGGGCCTGGTAGGCTGCAGTCCATGGGGTCGCTAGGAGTCGGACACGACTGAGCGACTTCACTTTCACTTTTCACTTTCATGCATTGGAGAAGGAAATGGCAACCCACTCCAGTGTTCTTGCCTGGAAAATCCCAGGGACGGGGAGCCTGGTGGGCTGCCGTCTATGGGGTCGTAGAGAGTCGGATACAACTGAAGCGACTTAGCAGCAGCAGCAGCAGTGACCCAGCAGTGTTGTTTAGGCTTCAGGAAGAATCACAGAATATGGAGAGACAGTCATTCTCTCCACCTCTGTCCCCAATCACAGAACATCTTCAGCATCTGGTTGGTCAAGGTAGGGGCTTCCCTGCTGGCTCAGATGGTAAAGAATCTGCCTACAATGCAGGAGACCCAGGTTTGATCCTTGGGTCAGGCAGATGCCTTGGAAAAGAGAATGGCTCCCTACTCCAGTATTCTTGCCTGGAGAATTCATGGGCAGAGGAGCCTGGCAGGCCATAGTCCATGGAGTCACAGAGAGTTGGACTCGGCTGAGTAACCAAATAACAACAGGGCAAGGTGGCCACTGTTACAGGATATCACTGCCCTATAGGGCAATATTCAAATGACAGGTGCAGAGAGCAGAGATATAAATAGGGCTCTTTGATTCAGAGCAAAACAACACAAGATGACATTTTCTGAGCACATGGGAGACTACTCGCTTTGGTGCATTTCAGAATTCAGCTTTTAGGTAAAAAGCAGATAACTGTCATGGGGTAGGTAGAACTTCAGAGTAGGTGAAGCTCATGAATTGATATTAACACAGTGAAGGTTTGGAAATATGTGTCACACTTTATTTATCCCTGAATTAATTTATTTCAACAAGTATTTATCAAGAATTTACTATGTGTGAAGTGTTTTTATGAATAAGAATGAAAGTAACATGCCTAAGGCAGTATAACTTATTAGTTCATGCTTGTTTTAAGTAAATTTCAGATGATAGAAGATTGGGAAGCATATTTCTCTCTTATCACTTCATGCTTGGATTTAGCATTATTGGCAGAGCCCTGGATTAGTGGTGGGTGGGATGTCTGTACTTCAGTGATCTTCATTCAGTGGCTCAGACAGTAAAGAATCTGTCTGAAATGCAGGAGACCTAGTTCGATCCCTGGGTCGGGAGGATCCCCTGGAGAAGGGAATAGTAACCTACTCTGATATTGTCCAGTATTCTTGCCTGGAGAATCCCAGGGACAGAGGAGCTTGGAGGGCTACAGCCCATGGGGTTACAAACAGTTGGACGTGACTGAGCAACTGGGCACGTTCACAACTAGTTATCCTAACTCCAGTCACCTGTTTGTTCTGTCTACATCACGTCCATTTTTTTTTTTTAATCTGTAAGATGAATGACTTTCTTAAAGTACTCCTAAATTAATATTCTGTAGATCTAAATTTCATAGTTGAACTTTAGGGTTGCAATCCTTTATCCTTATATTTCAAATAGCCCTGCATTTGTATATATAAGGCCAGTGAATTAAAGAAGGCTAAGTAATGAACTTGGAAAGTAAGTAGACTGGGATTTATTAGCTATACTAATCCAAATGCCAATACAAAACTCATTAAGTTGGATTATTATGATTCTGTATAGCATTAATTGAGGGAAATGCCTCAAATAAACCAGTAAGTGTATCACTTTTGTATCTATGGATTATATTAGGTGCATCCAAGGACTAATATGAAATTTAGAAAACGGAGGAGTTAGTTTGCATTTTCAACAAACATAATGTGAAATAGCCATTTAAGTAGGTCCCAAATTTGACTTTATTGATTTTGTTAAAATTTTTTATTTCTCAAACAGGACACCAGGGCTTAAAACACACACACACACAAACCTCAAAACAACTTTTAGCACACTATAAAACATGACTTGGGCAAAGTAAAACTCATTAGCACCGTATAGATAGCCTGGACCTAATGTGACGAGAAGGTTTTTAAGTATATTAAAGCTCTACATTAGAGTTAGAATAAAAGCACCTTTATACACAGGTAGTAAATTCTAAAACTGCAGTATTTTTTGCTTTATCCATCCAAGCCCTGAATCTGAGCTCTTTTTTTAATTTTATTGCTAAGAGATTCATTTGAAAGCAGAGATTTCCACCATAGTTTTACTAGTATTAAACTGTCAGGTATTCTAAGCATAACAAAAATAAATCACTGATATTTAAAAAGGGAAGCTTCATCTATTCTATGCTTAACATACTGTATAGAATGCACTGGAATAAAAGAATCAGTTTTATAAAAATGTACAGTGTTTTTAAAAAAAGGGTACAGCTTTTCTTTCTGGGAAAAATATATTCTTTTTTAAAAATTTTAGACCATTTCTAATTTATATTCATGAAACTATTTAAAAATTCAATGTTTACCTACAAAAGGAAAATAAGTAAACAGATAATGTGCAAAGTAACATTATCTAGTTTCTGTCATGGGGAAGTAGTTGATCCTAATACATTTTGAGGAGTAAAAATTATCTTCTCGTGTTACCTATAACCCAGTCTTCTTGTCTTACCCCTTACTTTTGCTTTTCTAGGTTGTTATTTGTCAATGTATATTCTTTTATCTTCTTGACACTTCTGCTGTGGTATTTCTAAAAGGGGTTTTAAGTGTGTATATGTGTGTGTGTGTATGTGTGTGCATATATATATATATATATATATATGGTAATCATGCCATTCAAAATGTTTGATTCTTCTGTTCTTAAGATACACTTACATTTTATAGTAAGCAAAAATGGTAAACTTTATTCCAACAGGAAAATACAAACAAAACTGGATGAAATAGTTGAATCTTACTTGCCTCTTACCAGTTAAAAGACGACTATTTCTCCCTGAGGCATTTTTGCTCTTTTGTTTCAGATTAAGGCTAAATGCCAATGGCATGTATCATGGAATATGAAAGGCACTAGTCTCATAATTGGAGAAGGAAATGGCAACCCACTCCAGTATTCTTGCCTAGAGAATCCTGTGGACAGAGGAGCCTGGTGGGCTGCTGTCCATAGGGTCGCACAGAGTCGGACACAACTGAAGTGACTTAGCAGCAGCAGCAGTCTCATAACATCTATATAACTAGGATTAGCATTGGTTGAGGAAAAATATATTGTCACCCTGCTTATTTAACTTATATACAGAGTACATCATGCAAAATATCGGGCTGGATGAAGTACAAACTGGATTCAAGGTTGCGGGGGAGAAATAGCAATAACCTCAGATACGCAAATGACAACATCCTTATGGCAGAAAGCGAAGAACTAAAGAGTCTCTTGATGAAAGTGAAAGAAGAGAGTGAAAAAGTTGGCTTAAAACTCAACATTCAAAAAATTAAGATCATGGCTTTCAGTTCCATCATTTCATGGCAAATAGATGGGAAAAAATGGAAACAGTGACAGACTTTATTTTGGGGGGGCTGCAAAATGACTGCAGATGGTGACTGCAGCCATGAAATTAAAAGACACTTGCTCCTTGGAAGAAAAACCTATGACCAACCTAGACAGCATATTAAAAAGCAGAGACATTACTTTGCCAAGGAAAAGTCCATCTAGTCAAAGCTATGGTTTTTCCAGTAGTCATGTATGGGTGTGAGAGTTGGACTATAAAGAAAGCTGAGCCTGAAGAATTGATACTTTGAACTGTGGTGATGGAGAATACTCTTCAGAGTCCCTTGGACGGCAAGGAGATCAAACCAGTCAATCCTCAAGGAAATCAGTCTTCAATATTCATTGGAAGGACTGATGCTGAAGCTGAAACTGCAATACTTTGGCTATCTGATGGGAAGAACTGGAAAAGACCAGTTCTTTTCATTGGAAAAGACCTTGATGCTGGGAAAGATGGAAGGCTGGAGGAGCAGGGGACAACAGAGGATGAAATGGTTGGATGGCATCTCTGACTCAATGGACATGGGTTTGAGCAAGCTCTGGGTGTTGGTGATGGACAATGAAGCCTGGAGTGCTGCATCCATGGGGTCACAAAGAATCGGACATGACTGAGTGACTGAACTGAACTGAACCTTAGGAAAAATAACTAAAGACATAACAAACCTAAACCTTCACTCTCCTTCAAACATACAACTCAGTGTACCATGCTATAAATACAGGAATAACTACTACAAAAAATAAATCTTGTATGTTTACCACACAAAGACTAAAAGATGCTATACTGAAAATATCTAGGCTTCTAAAAGGTGTTTATTTCTTCATTTCTTTTTTATGTTTTGAATAAAGTACTATAATGTCAAAAGAGATTTCAAGTGAATTTCTAGTTTAGGATAAATATATTTCAAAAAAGATGGTAGGAAACGGGACATGTAATGTATAAAACCATGATGTGTTGGTAAATCAAAAAGGTAATTTTTTTGTTTGTAGTGAGTAGCTGATTTGTTCAAGTCCTAACCCCACTAGCCCATAGAGAGAAGAATGCGGTGTGCTTCATTCACTTCCATGTGGAGAACTTCAAATATGTCCTGCCTATTTGAGGATGCAATGGTCTAGTTTCTGACTTTTACCTGAGAAATATAAGGCCAAGGGGGCTGGTTTCCTGCCTTGAAACAGGACACAAGGAAGAACCATGGTGAGGAGACAGAGTCTATGGGGGTGAAGAATGTGGGATTGTTTCCCATGAACGAGGCTGTAAGGTCAGTGTGGAGTCATCTTAGATCCTTTTAATATAGCTTCTCTGAAGGACAGGAAGGGGAAAAATAGAGAAAAAAGAGATTGAGGGATGAATAGGGACGAGGAAGGAGGAAGCGATCAAGTGAGAGAGAGAGAGAGATTTGTTTATGTGGTCTAGAGAGAAATTCATTTACTTTGTCTCACGCACAGGTGAGAAAACCTAAGGAATGGGGAGGAAAGAGCCACGGTCAGATCATTACACTAGTGTCCATCAGCTCAGAATATTTCTGCTCCCTTTATCAATCCTCCTGCCTCCATCTTCAAATTTTGGAAGAGGTCAGATAATACCCATGAGAGGCAGAAAGAAACAGAGGAGCTAAGTGAGGAAAGAGAAAATAAACTGGAGCCCACCTTTAAAGTTTTTGTTTTACATAGGACTGGACATTTTAATTTATGACTCAAAGGAACAAGAGAACTTTTATCACCTCAGATTAATGAGAAAAGTCAGAGAGTCTGCTTGAGGTTTGATGCAGGGGCAGAGGAACAAATTACTCTACACACTATATTTTAAGGAAAACGGGAAATAAAAATAAAACTGCCTTGAAATTGTCCCTTCTAGGTGCAGTGAGTTTGATTAAATTGAGAACCCAAGGATGTATTATATAATATGTAATATACAATACTCAATAGCAAAGGAGTCCGAATAAAAAGAGAATTGGTGAAGACCTACCGCGTCAAGTAACAAAGAACTAAAGAGGAAGTCTGGGCTACGATTGCTTAAAGTTTTCTTTTTTCTTCCTAGTCACTTGATTTTTTATTTCTTCATAGTTTGTCTAAAAATAGAAATCTTCTGCTTAATTTCAGCCAGTTATATTTTTTGGAAAATCAGACATTATGTGCCAAAATGCTAACTGAGAACCTGTTTCCTATTATGTGAAGAGGGGAAAGATTGTGATAAATTATACATTTACCCCAAATCCCTGAGGGTGATTTATTATGAAACTGATGAAGCATAACCTTCTGAGCCCCTCATTTTTATGAGCCCCTTTCTAGACTCTCAGAAGGAGACTTAAAAATAAGTGTTTGTGACATTAATAAATGTAGAATAATTTTGTATTCTTTTAGTTAAAGAAGAGCCCTCCTGAATATTATAAGCTGCAGCTACTTAAATCTTTAGTAAAACATCTACTAATTTATTTATTAAATGTAGATGAAAGGCAGAAAACCCCTGTATGAGTATGCTGGCATATAGAATGTTTAATAAATCATTTCTATTGCCAAATAATTAGCAATGAGTTGTTTCTATGTATGGTAACATCTTTTCCACTCTACTACAGATTTTCATTTACCCTGTTTTCTTTTTAATTGTTTCTTTCTTTAATGCTTTTTTAATTTGTTGTTGGGAGGAGAACTTGTATGAATCTAGGTTTAGTACATAGGCAGAAGATTGTTTGCAGGGAGTAAGATGCCAGCTCTTAGAGCCTGAAATATCTGCAATACATGCCTATCTCTTTTTTGACACACACTGTTCTTTTTTAAATATATACATATAGGGATGATGGAATTCACCACACACTTTGGATGGGAGTGCAAATCATCACAAACTTTTTGAAGGGTGGTATAGCAATAGTTTGCAAAACTAAGTATGAAAATACTCAAGAAACAAAAATCACATTCCTGGCTATAAATAATGGGGCCTATGGATTGGTTAGAATAAATGAACCACAAATACCTAAATTCAAATGAACACATCTAAAAATGAGTGTTGAATGAAACAAGTATGAAGATAAAACACAGCATAATATTAATATTACTTACATAATGTGGGTGTTTGACCCAAAAAAGGCAAGAATAATAACATCAAAAATACTTAGTATTCTTTAAGGATACATGCAAATTCAAAGAACTAAATTGATCTCATTAAGTGGATCAAAAGAAGGAATAGGAAGTTAAAAATGAACTAAATTAAACAAGGAAGAAATCTCACAAGGAATTATAATGGCAATGTTTCACAAATAAATCAATATTATTAATTATAATACTTTATCTTAAATCCTAAAGGAAAGATAATTATATCACGATACTCTAACCCCCAAATTTTGATTCAATATTCTGATTTGGACTAGCTTTCTCTAAGATCAGATGTTACTTAAGGGTCAGAATGCAATGTAAAATAAGACTCAGCATTGCATTCTCAGAATCATCAATCACCCTAGACAGTACCCTCCAGTCACTAGCCATCACTGATCTCATTTCATCAGATAATTTGTTCAAGTAAGAAATGTTTAATTAAATTCTCACTTGAATAGCTAGAAGTGATAGAAAACAAAGGTATATCCATGGTAAACCAGTGTGTTGAAATACAATTTGTCTCATAATTTAGTTAAGCTATAATTTCTTAAATGCAGTTTGCCATAAAATAGGATATGAAATAGGATTCTTTGATAGATCTCCTAAATATTAATATCTGATATGGTGATGCTCAGGGAATTTTGGTGTGCTGCAATCCATGGGATTACAAAGAGTTGGACACAACTGAGTGACTGAACTGATATATAACTCTCTCCTTCTCTATCTCTGCTTCTCTAGATATAAATATAGCTATAAGTTATTAATAATGATAATATATATTTAATAAAATATTTGATCACCTTCAATTAATAATAGTTACTGATTAACTATATAGAATGTTTACTATTGCTTTATGTCAGATGTTTCTACATGCTGTATTAAGGAGTTCAAGTAGAATATTTAACCTTCACATTACTCAAGTTGATATTATACTTTCACAGAAATTGTTCTTGAGGGTTATTTCTGGTATATTTAAAACTACGTTGTATAAGTTGATTATATAAACCAAGAGTTGAAATCACCTCAGATTGGTGATTTAACCCTTTTTTTTTTTTTCTGTATGCAATTTCTTTAATTTTTTTCTTTGTTTTGAAAAAAAAAACACCTCTCTCCTTTATATTGCCCAGTGCAATATGTACCACTTTCATCACAGTTATATGCATTCTACCTTATGCTTTTCTGCTTATTTCTCTGCTGTTCCCACTAGAGTGTGAAGTCCTCTGAGATGGAGACTATCACTTGCACATCTATATCATCAGGAAATACAACAAACTTGTCATATAGTAAGGATTTGTCCACTGTATTCTTTAAGAGGAGTAAGTAGGAAAATGGAGTCAATATCTTCGAACTTTATTTCTTTTCAGCTGAGAATATCTAAAGGAGCAAGACGTCACATATTTATAGAAGTCTATTAGTAAATGACACATTTCAGTAGCAGCCCTTTGGTTCAAATTGGTTTCTTTAGATGCAAATGATCAGGGGCTAGCAGTCTCATTGCTGCTGAATATTAGCCCTTGGTCATTTTGCTCTCTTGCACTCCTCAAATGGGAATACTTTGCAGGTTTGCAAATGGTATTTCCAAAAACCCAAGTGAATTGGTTGAGTGGAAAAGATAACCTTGCACCCGTTTAATTGGTGGTGATGCACCATCATTCCTCTCAAAATTCAAGGTATAATAAAAAGCTACAAATGCAGAGTGGAATAGCCAGCAAAAGCTTCATGAAACAAAATTCGTACCATATTAATATCCAAACCCAGTTTCTGTTGGATACCTGGCCCTGTAAAGATTGCCAATTCATTTCCTATTAGGAAAGGCATTATGGATACAGCAAGACAATAGCTTGTTTAGTCTCTGTCAGGACTAGCAATTACCTGCATCCTTGAAACATAGAAGGAAAGGCATGTGGTGGGTCATCAATGGTGGACAGCTGGTCAATCCTCTGGGCTGAAACTACATAAAAGCTCAGCAGTGCTGTTTAAATGTGGAGTGTCATTAAATTGGCATTTAATTGAACACTATAAACAATGTCACTAGTACCACCGTGTTGCTAACGATTAACCCTAAAGTAATCAGATGCTGTTATCTGTCTTCTGGTGGTTTCTTGAAATGTCACTTACCCAAGGGCTGTCTTGATGGCAATTAAAAAAAAAAAAAAAAAGCTACTTATGCTGCAGAAGAAAACAAAATCTACCTATAACCCTACCTCTTACCTGTCTCCCTTACAATTGTATCAGCATAAGACTTATCTATGAATCAGTATGTACAGAGTCTACATAAATTTATCTTTAAAAGTCTTGTTGAATCAGTGTTTAAAATAAAAACACAATTCAGATATTTGAGATTTTGCAGTCTCTCCTTTGAATTTAATTTATCTTCGGTAAAAAATGCATTGACACTTTGGGTGACCTGTTAAATTTGAAGGTATTCTGAAATGGCAGCTACAGACTTTCTGCAATCTGCCTGAAGTTCTTATTGCCTAATCACACAGGACCTTTTTCTATAACTGTCAATCCTGAGATCACATATCTTATCCCAAATAATATATATGTATTTGCATAAACTCTTTTACTTTACATCTGTTTGTATTTATGTTACCCAAGTGGATTTATTGGGCTTCCCAGGTGGCTCAGGCGTAAAGAATCCGCTTGCCAATGCAGGAATCAGGGATTCGATATCTAGGTCTGGAAGATCCCCTGGAGAAGAAAATGGCAACTCACTCGAGTATTCTTGCCTGGGAAATCCCACGGACAGTGCAGTCTGACAGGCTACAGTCCAGCAGGTCTCAAAGAGTTGGACACAACTAAGCACACACACCCACACTAGTGGATTTATATGTGGAATTTCTGAGCCCAGATTTTCATACAAACATTATTTAGAGAAAAAGTTTCATTCCATGCAGATGTGGGCATTGAGCAAGAGTTAGCAAGATGAGGGAGAAGGTGAACCCCAAGGATAAGGGGAGCTAAATGCAGGACAAAGACGGTTTAAAGATAGGCTGATTATCTCTGGATAGCTGCTTCAGGAAGATTTCTGAGTGAGTGAGAATCACATTGTAGACATTTAAGATAGGCAGAATGTCCCTGAAGAGCTGGATCAGGAAATTTTCTGACTGAGGGAGACACAGTAATCAGCTTAATATAACAGACATTCTCTGGGTTATTTCAGGGTAAACCCAGGTTTTATATCTAGAAAACCATCCAAAACTGATCCTGTGTGTCCTTTTTATTGAGGAGAACTGAGAAAGATTGTTGTAGAATAATGTCAGACCACTTTCAATTTACTAAAAACAAACACATAATCAACTACTCTGTGCCAACCATTAAGCTCAACATGAGATACAATCACAAACAAGATGTCACTGATCTCAAGGAGTTTATATTCCATTGAAAGAAGAAGGTGACTTTGCAATCTTTATGGCTTCCCTGATAGCTCAGTTGGTAAAGAATCCTCCTGCCATGCGGGAGACCTGGGTTCAATCTCTGGGTTGGGAAGATACTCTGGAGAAAGGAAAGGCTAACCACTCTAGTATTCTGGCCTGGAGGATTCCATGGACTGGATTGCAAAGAGTCAGACACGACTGAGCAACTTTCACTTTTCAAAATCTTTTGAACATTTTAAATAACAAAGAAATAAGTACCCAGTTCTTTGGAGTATAAAGGAGGAATAGTTATAGTAGTCAAAAGGGAACCAGTCTTCTTATAGGAAGAGACATTCAAGCTCAAATTGAAGGAGGAATCAGGAATCAGCCAAGTGACAGGACTCAGGCTAGAGATGAACAGCAGGACAGTTTTCTAATCAAAATCCTAGAAACAAGGACACTGCTATTAAGATAGAGGACTAGAGAGATTTTTAAAAGTATGTGGACTTTTTCACTAAGCCAAATAGTGAAGAACAGAAAGATTTTAAACAGAGCTACTGTATTTCTGCATCAGAAAGATGACATTATATGCAATATGAGGAAAGACAGGGAAGGTAGATAAGAAGAAAAGTAAGGAGACCAGTTAAGAAGCTATCTCAGCATTTCAGACAAGGAACAGTAGTGACCTGAACAAATAGGGTGGACTGGAGATGGGGAGCAACAGAAGGTTTTGAGATATATTTAGGAGAGAGAAGTAGGAAACCAAAATTCTTCTTGATAGCAAAACATGAGTCTGTTGGTGGTAAAGCAGCTGAAGTGAACCTGGGAACATCTTAGACTTTGTGTTTTGCATAACTATTTTAATATAGCTTATACCCAGTTATTCCTTACGGTAAATTCAGAGAGGTTTTAAGTTATAAAATTAGGAAAGAAGAATGCTGTTGAAGTAATGAACGTATGGGGATATAATCTATTTTTTTATTTTAAAAAAATTTTATCAATTATGTATTTATTTTTTGGGGGGATACAATTCAAAGAGGACAAAACTCCTCTTTCAGTCCTTGATTTTGGCAGAAGAATTTACAAACAATGTAAAAATAGAAGCATTATATTAGATTGATTTTGCCAATGTTTCCTGTATTTAAAATATTATCATAGGAAGCACTGTACAATTTTCACATCTATTTCAATTCAGAAATAAGCCATTTTATCAGATAAGGATAACAGATTACAACTAAATCCAGAGAAATATTAATCGATAAGTCACTTCAAGTGAAAGGTCTGGAAGCATCTCTCTGGAAGAAGAGCATATTATCATAGTGGAAACTTGACCAACTGATCAAAAGGACCCCTATCAACTAACTGTTCTGGGCCCATATTTTGGCTAGAACCTGGAGGTTCTAGCTGGCTTCCCAAATCTGATATCTACACCATAAATTACGCTTCCTTCTATAGAACCAATCTCCTCCAAGATTCAAACCAGGTATAAAATTCTTGACTTTTTCCCCTATCCACAGACATGCTAGATCAGAAAACTCAGACTATACTCTCAGTAGCTTTGAATTTTCCAGGATTAACATACATCACTCAAACTAAATATGAACCAAATGTCATCTTTCACATAGAGAAAAAAAAAAAAGTCTCACTCTGTGATATTCTGTTCCACATGTTGTTGTTGTATGTTCGGTCATGTCCAAATCTTTGTGACCTGTGGACTGTAGCCCACCAGGTTCCTCTGTCCATGGGATTTTCCAGGCAAGAATACTAGAGTGGGTTTCCATTTCCTACTCCAGGGAATATTCCTAAAGCAGGGATCAAATCCTTATCCCTTGCATCTCCTGCATTGGCAGGTGGATTCTTTACCAACTGAACCACCTGAGAAGTGGGTCTTCCCTGGTGGTCTAGTGATTAAGACTCCACACTTCCAATGCAGTGGGTATGGGTTCAATCCCTGGTCTGGGAACTGGGATCCCGCATGGCACATGGTGAGGCCAAAATGATTCTATTCCAATAGTCATCTCAAAGCTTTCTTTTATACTCACTCTGAATATCTGCTCACCTGAACCACCCTCCATTGACATCCTTACTCCCTTTGTTTCCCCTAATAGAGCTTGTGGTTATCTGAGTGCTGATAGATGAGAAAATCACATCAATGGTGAGTCTCTGAACAAACCTTTGCCATTCCCCTCACATCTGTTTCATGATTTTCAGTCCTACTGAACCTTCTGCTATATTGGAATCATAGAGGTTATTGAGACAATTAGAAGGGAACTAAATTTCTTGACCCTCAGCGATAAATCTGCCTTCAATTTTCATAGCAGTGTAGCATGGTAGTTGAATGTTCAGACTTTAAACCCAAATTACCTGAATTTGAAATCTGATTTTGCCACCAGTTGGTGACTAGGTATAAAGTTATTCAACCTTTTTATATTTCAGTTCTCTTATTTGTAAAACACTGATATTTATAGTAATTACTTCTATGGATGTTAAAAAATACTAGGTTAATTAATACATAAAAAGTTCTTACAAATATGCCTCAGGAAGAAAAGAAACCATCAAGCTTATAGAATTAGGTCAGTAATAAGGACAACCATTTAAAGATCTAGTGAAATGCAACCCAGAGTCTAGGAAAACCTGAATATAACCTAAGAGTGTAAAGCTTGACTGTAGAACAGGCTACATACGTATGAAGGCACCTCTACATGCCTTCATTGGGCACGTAAGATGCCTACAGATCCAACTAGGAGAGTCGGAAGGATTCCATTTTTGGAAGAATAGCACCATTTAAATAAATGTATAAGCAATGCTTTGTTCAGAGAGATGAAAATATGTATCACATTTACTTAAGAATGAAAAAAAAAAAAAAAAAACTACATGCAGCAACTCCAGGAGCCCACAGCCTAGGGCTCTGCAAGGGATATTTTTTAGTGCAGTTCTGCCCAATTTACTCTGTGGGAGGAGGAACCAATCATATTGGACAGTCTTATTATATTTTCAGCCAGTTGAACAAATGCCAGGATGAGCAGGAGCTCACTTGAAGGATGTGGTATTTGGGACTTTTAGATGCAAAGCAATGTTGCATATAGAATACTTTGAGGAAGACTGTGGTCACTGTCTCGTGTCTTATGAAAGGCAAGATAAATACATTGTCAGAAGACACTGGTCATCTATAGAGTAAAGTGTACAGTACCTGTAACAGCAAGCCTGTGCTCTGGACAGTTAAAAGAAGATAGGTTGGTGATTCTTGAGGTGGAGGAAAAAATATCCTTTGGGGATGGAAAAAATTGGACAAAAATAAATTTTCATAAGCTCAAGTTTTCAGTGGTCAACCTCAGGAAAGTTTCTATAACTCATCCTTGTTCCACTTCTTCCAAAATGATTTGGCCACAGTCATGGACAACCTCCTGCAAGCCAGCAACTCATTGACAGACTATTCAAACATGTGTCACTGACTGATTAGCACTATTATGCTTTCTCATTTCCAAAACTTGCTTGTGTCTTGGATTCTGTGAGGTCCTAGTATTTCAGTTAAGCCCCATCAATGGCTAGAAATGGTTCTAAAATTGTCAGTGGCTTTGAATTGAACAATTGCAGCAAGCCAGTTAAGAAAACATTCAAAGGAATGTTGGTGGAAGCTAGCGGAGGATCTCAATTTATATTATTGAGATTAAATTTGTATATTAATATATACAAAATTGTATGTTAAATATATACAATTTATATTCATAGATTAATAAGGTTGAAGTCGTATCAAGCAACCAAAAATCTACATCTGGTCTCTAGAGTCCTCTCTTTGGAGCTGAGTTACAACAAGCACTGGAGGAAAAAACATCTAAGACTGTGTTCATTCCTTGTATTTATTCCATAGCTATCGAAATCAAACCCATCCTATCCTATTATGTCAGAATTTTGCTCACAGAAATTTACAACTGCTTTGCCCTGAGAGGGAAAATATTATGGTAATGAAGCTTACCGACTATGGAGTCAGACTACATAGATTTAAATTCCTGTTCTACCATGATCTTATAGCTGTGTCTCAGTTCCCAAGTGTGTATAAAAAGGATAAAAACAAAGCCTACTCTAGAGTGACATGAGGGTTCAGTTAATTAATACATGTAAAAGTATTTGCAATGATATCTGGTACATATATATTTTGATTATCAATATTACATTGACTCCATGTTTGCTGTTCTACTACAGTTTTTGGGTGTGCATTCTATAGAAAGGAATATAAAATTTTTTCTCCAAAATTCTTTTGAGCTTTTTGCTCATTGAAACATAATTTTTCACTAATATATTCATTTATTAGAACTCTGAAATTTGAAAATATATTACTTTATAAACGACTGAACTTTTATGAAATTGTGATTATTCTTTGATTAGTTAGATTTAAGCAATGATATGGAAAAAGAGGAAATTTTCAGACTCCAATAATGGGAGAATGGAGATGATCCCATGACAACCAACTAAAAAAAAGTTTTCAACTACTGATTCCCGAAAAAAAGTATTTGATAAATTCAGAGATGCATCCAAACAGAAGCCTCAGTAACAACAACAAACCTTAAAAGCTAATTCTTTGCTTGGCAGTAAGGAATAATTTATGAATTATAAACTAAGACTTAATTGTCTGTTTACATAAATAATAGCAGACCAAAAACAAACTGTATTCAGTTCAGTTCAGTTCAGTCGCTCAGTCATGTCCAACTCTTTGTGATCCCATGAATCGCAGCACGCCAGGCCTCCCTGTCCATCACCAACTCCCAGAGTTCACCCAGACTCACATCCATTGAGTCAGTGATGCCATCCAGCCATCTCATCCTCTGTTGTACCCTTCTCCTCTGGCCCCCAATCCCTCTCAGCATCAGAGTCTTCTCCAATGAGTCAGCTCTTCGCATGAGGTGGCCAAAGTACTGGAGTTTGAGCTTTAGCATCATTCCTTCCAAAGAAATCCCAGGGCTGATCTCCTTCAGAATGGACTGGTTGGATCTCCTTGCAGTCCAAGGGACTCTCAAGAGTCTTCTCCAACACCACAATTCAAAAGCATCAATTCTTTGGCGCTCAGCCTTCTTCACAACAACAAAACTTAAAAGCTAATTCTTTGCTTGGCAGTAAGGAATAATTTATGAATTATAAACTAAGACTTAATTGTCTGTTTACATAAATAATAGCAGACCAAAAACAAGCTGTATTACCATACCACAAATATCCAACCCACCTGCTTCATTTGGCTTCATCATTTGTTCTGCACTTGATTTGATATTGGACTATAACTAGTATGCAAAGATTATGTAGGAATTATAAAATAATTATATATTTTAAGTGTTTTACATTAGTATAAGACACAATGACTATGGTTAATTTTATGACAAAGAACTTCAAGACCTAATAAAGTAATTGGTTCCTTTAAAAAATACATCTTGTTAAAAAAGTGTCTTTCAGTGCAATGTATGAGCACATAAAAATGCCTCCTTACTTAAGGATAGTTAATACTGCTTTTAATTTCATCTCTGTCGTTTTCTCTTATCATTCACAGACAGTCCTGACAGAGTTTGCCCTGGTAATAGCTGACTGTTCTTTTTGATATAATCACTCTTTTCTCCTGTGGACAGGCCAATATCTTCTGTGATTAGCAAGGGACAGCCCTGTCCATCTCGATTAGTCATGGATACTTAGCAGTTCACTACATGCATCACCACTAATTACAGCAAAAGTATTCATCTGGACTCCTTTCCTTTTTATGTTTTCCTTTCTCCCCAAATAAAACAGGCAGATAAGTGTATTTCTATAAGGTGGACCAGGATTGGTAAAATTTGCCACATTTCCTCATTATTGTTAACTTTAAAAGTATATATTACTTTGAATTTTCTTAGATGCTTTTCATGAAAATCAGGTCTCATATTTTAGCAGTTCATGCAGTCGCTAAATTTAAACGTCAAGGTTTTTTTAAGATATTGACTACAGCAATAATGGAATAGGCAAAACCATGTCATGGGTGGGGATATATGGTCAAATAAATGTTTCAGAACTTTTTGTTTGAATTTGTAGCTAAAGCCTCGTTTGCCTATTAAACATTTACAGTGAAACTAGGAGCTTATGGCAAATTATTGACTATACTGAAAAATAATAACACACGCTATTAAATCAAATAATTATGATCATTTTTAGAAAATACTGGCACATAAAGCTGAATGAATTTTATCTTCAGGCTCTATTATATTTATTCCCAAATATCCTTTATAGCATATTAATGATAATTATTAAACTTAAAATCTCAATCAATAATTCAGGAATTAATGTAGTGTGTAGAATATACATGATGTTCTCTGAAGAACTACTCAATCAATATTATCAATACTAGTCTCTCAGTTTCTAACTCCATTTTCTATCACTTGAACAAATATAACAGAAAGTTAATAAAGATTCTAGCACATCAATTAAATGTTAGAAATTCAATACAGAATACTTGATTACTGCATCTGAATTTTTAAAAAAAGGTAGCAAAAGGACAAGATTAGGACTTGACCTTCACTAGAGTCAACTTCATATGTGAATAGTAAAATAATTTGCACAGGTAAATGCATAATAGCAAGCTAATTACAGTTTAAGAATCGAGAGCATTTTTATATCTAAAGGTCAGCCCCAAATCAGAAAGGGTGCCCTTTGGAATCACTGACAATGGATAAATGAAGCGATAAGGGTTAGAAGTTTGGGTCAGGGTAGCTGAGGAGAAGGCAATGGCACCCCACTCCAGTACTCCTGCCTAGAAAATCCCATGGATGGAGCAACCTGGTAGGCCGCAGTCCATGGGGTCACTATGAGTCAGACGCGACTGAGCGACTTCACTTTCACTTTTCACTTTCACACAATGGAGAAGGAAATGGCAACCCACTCCAGTGTTCTTGCCTGGAGAATCCCAGGGACGGCAGAGCCTGGTGGGCTGCTGTCTATGGGGTCGTACAGAGTCGGACACGACTGAAGCGACTTAGCAGCAGCAGCAGCAGCAGCTGAGGAGAAAATAGCCTCAAACGCAAGGAACCAGTACTTACTCTCCAGGTTCTTTACCTGTAACAGGCTTCAGAACTACACAGCAATATAACTATAGTTAGTCCAGGTGATGATGCACATGAATCAGCATAGTTGAAATAGCTCACCTATGCTCATAACTAGACACTAATGCAGCCAGGTAATATTTGCAAGTCAAAAATCCTTCTTTTCCCTCCACTTGGTTGCCTCCCAACACAAAGCTAGAAGCCAGACTGGATACAAGTTTGGTCAAGGAGAAAACAGTCCAGTAAAAAGAAAGTCAAAATCATAAATGAGGCTGTGGAGATTGATTTTAAGAATTAAAAGCAAGCAATGACGAAAGAGGAGTTAACACAAACTCAAGGTCTGGTTTGTTTGTTTTTTTTTTTCCCAGAATTCTAAGCTGACCTACCTTTATCAAATCAGATAATCAGAAAAATATCCTTTCTCAGATGTCTTGTTTAAATAAAAAATTACAAGGATAAAAACAAAAAATCCTTAGTAAAACTCTTCAAACCCTTAAATTGTTAATAGTCAACAAAAAATGCAACTCAGTCCTTTGTGGAAAACACAGTTAAATTTAAACATGTGCAAATATGCATATAAATAAAACCAAGATATAAAAACATAAACTTTTGCAATAATATGTATTGTAAATGTCTGGTGGAAAATTCAACACATGATACCTACAAATGTGTTCCTGGGGTAATAGCACCACCTTGTTTGTACTCTTGTCTTTAGCTGCATGAAAACTATATTGCTTCATTTTTTCTCTGAAAGGGAAAGAAGAATTGCTTTATAATTAAGCCCTAGTTCCAATGACTAAAATCAAATTATCACCTTTCACATTTTTAAATCATAACACAAATGGGAGCCTGAAAGAAAACCAACCACAACATTATACTTTAAAGGGCAGGTCTAAAAATAGATACACAACCATCAACCACATAAATTACTTCCTACAAGTTCAAAGATCTATTATCTCTAGAAAGATATAAACTAATTATATTTAACTAGACTATAATACAGAACTATACTATGTAAAAGAATGCTTTGTAAAATAAGGAGCAAGGGGACATGGGGAGACCCTATTAGCATAAAATGTACATGCTTTGGGATGATAAGAATAGAGAGTAGAGGGCGAAATGGTAATAATCACTGAAATTAGTTTATTTTGTTTTCACACTTCATCATGAAATCTTGAATGGCTTATAGATAGGCACACAATGATGAAAATGAAAATATATTAAACAGCCTGGGATAATGTTAATCTCACATATTGTCATGAAGTAAAAGTCCTAGTGGCTTCCTTGGTAGCTCAGCTAGTAAAGAATCCGCATGCAATGTGGGAGACCCTGGTTCAATTCCTGGATTGGGAAGATCCCTGGAGGAGGGCATGGCAACCCACTCCAGTATTCTTGCCTGTTGTTGTTCTATCACTCAGTCGTGTCTGACTCTTTGCAACTCCATGGACTGCAGCACGCCACGCTTCCCTGTCCATCACCAACTCCCGGAGCTTGCTCAAACTCAATGAGTTGGTGATGCCATCCAACCATCTTATCCTCCCTCATCCCCTCCTCCTACTGCTTTCAATCTTTCCCAGCATCAGGATCTTTTCAAATGAGTCAGTTCTTCCCATAGGTGGCCAAAGTATTGGAGTTTCAGCTTCAACATCAGTCCTTCCAATGAATATTCAGGACTGATTTCCTTTAGGATTGACTGATTGGATGTCCTTTCTGTCCAAGAGACTCGCAAGCATCTTCTCCAACACCACAGTTCAAAAGCATCAATTCTTTGGCACTCAGCTTTCTTTGTGGTCCAACTCTCACATGCATACATGACTACTGGAAAAACCATAGTTTTGAGTATATGGACCTTTGTTGGCAAAGTAATGTCTCTGCTTTTTAATATGCTATCTATGTTGGTCATAGCTTTTCTTCCAAGGAGCAAATATCTTTTAATTTCATGGCTGCAGTCAACCATATGCAGTGATTTTGGAAACCCCCCCAAAAAAATAAAGTCTGTCACTGTTTCCACTGTTTCCCCATCTATTTCCCATGGAGTGATGGGACTGGATGCCATGATCTTGGTTTTCTGAATGTTGAGTTTTAAGCCTACTTTTTTACTTTCCTCTTTCATTTTCATCAAGAGGCTCTTTAATTCCTCTTCATTTTCTGCCATAAGGATGCCATAAGGTCATCTGCATATCTGAGTTACTCATATTTCTCCTGCAATCTTGATTCCAGCTTGTGCTTCATCCAGCCAGGCATTTCTCTGGTTGCTCTAAATCTTAGTCAATACTTCTTTTCTTTTTTCCCTCTCTCTTTAATTTTGACCAGTTGTTGTGTTTGTAGTTTCTTCTTGTGCTTTTAATTTTCATTTCCCTGAGGACAAATGATATTAAAATTTTTTCATATGTTTGTTGGTTATTTGTATATCTTCTGTTTTGAAATGTCTACTCAAATCTTTTAGGTCATTCTATATAGACTTTGTCTTTCTGTTATAGAACTGTAAGAGTTATTAATGTATTCTAGAAATAAATCCTTTGGCAGATGTATGTCTGGGAAATGCATTTGAAGAATAATATGTTTTGGGAGTATTTTCATGTAGCTTCCCTTTCAGTTTTCTTAATGTTGGGATTCGAGGAGTAAAAGAGTTAAATTTTGATTAAGTCCAATGGATCAGTTTCCTTTACCCTTTGTTTTTTTGTGTCCTATCTGAGAAGCCATTGCCTATTCCAAGGAAAATGATTTCTTCTATGGTTTATTTGCAAGTTTTATTGCTTGCCTTAATCTTCATGTCTGTATTCCTTTCAAGTTAATTTTTTGGTTATGATGCAAGATATGTTAACATTTCCTTCCCCCCAGGAGTATGTACAGTTGGAATGGCTTTTACATTGACCTACTGAATTGCCTTGACACTTTTGCCAAAAATCAATGTACCATTTTTATGTGGGTCTTTTTCTAGGCTTTCTGTCCTATTCCATTGATCTATTTGTCTTTCTTTATACCAATACCATGCTGTCTTGTGTTGTTCTCTGAGCATTGTAAAAGGGTTGTTAAAATTTTTACTACTTTTGTGGAACTGCCTATATTTCCCTCTGATTCGAGTATTTTGAGAATTTTTTTTAATTAGGCATGTAAACATTTATAGTTGTTGCATTTTATTATGCATTTTAATTAGCAGAAACATATCTTTGTCTTCAAAAACAACTTAGAAGCCCTGTTAGCTTGTCAAATCCAAGAGGACAGGTTCTATTTTCTTGGAATAAGCATAATATTTCATTATCTACTTATCTTTTAGCATCTAATGTTTGATAAAGTTATTTCACCTCTTAGTACATAGACCTGGTGGCAGGGACATGGACTGATTTGCATCAGTTCTCTTGAAAGAGGAGAAGCTGTGATATATCCAGCCTTTCTTTCCAGAATGAAGGAACAGAGGGTCCTTTAGCATGGAAAAAGATTGCCACACATAAGGCCCATATCAGGGAAAAGCCAGAAAAATTTTAAAAATGAAGAGATATATTTTGCTTGTTCTAGAACTAAGACAAAAGAAAAGGGAAATTGGTGATCATGCATCCCATTCTGCTTGACATTAACCTGCATACTAGGAAATGGCGAAAGTTATAGATTAAAAGAACCAGTCACTAAGCATGATGACCTTTAGATTGGGGGCTTATTAAGGTAGTCATTTTAGGTCCCTAATTTATAATTTGAAAGTGATAAATTCAAATTACAGCATCACACTCTATTGAAAGGGTTTTGTGTCTTAATGCTGCTGCTAAGTCACTTCAGTCATGTCCGACTCTGTGTGACCCCATAGACGGCAGCCCATCAGGCTCCCCCATCCCTGGGATTCTCCAGGCAAGAACACTGGAGTGGGTTGCCATTTCCTTCTCCAGTGCATGAAAGTGAAAAGTGAAAGTGAAGTCTCTCAGTCATGTCCAACTTGTAGCAACCCCATGGACTGCAGCCTACCAGGCTCATCTGTCCATGGGATTTTCCAGGCAAGAGTACTGGAGTGGGGTGCCACTGCCTTCTCCATTTGTGTCTTAATAGACAAATCCAATTTTAGATGAATCACCCCTGGAACCAATTTTCACCCGTTTGTCAAGTATGCTTTTCCCTCCAGAGAGACTCAACTACTAAATAGTAAAAAGAGACTCAACTACTAACAAAAATCTTGATCCACTCCCACCATATATGCAGCATGTTGCTGACTGCAGTGTTCTATTGAAATCTGAATCTCTACTGCCTGTGTTGATTCCATACACGCCCTTTGTTGGCCATCCTGGAGGGATGTAGACATTACTAAGAAAATCGAGATTATTTTAACCTAAATATCTTTGACTAAAATCCCCTTTATTGAACCTAACATGAGGGGAGAGAAGTCTGCTTGTTTTCTAAGGTTCACGACCACTGGAGCAATATACTGTCTTAACACCTGGGGCTGCCACTTGGCAAAAATGCCATTATACATTGTATGTTTCATACATGCAGTACTCAGTTTGGACCAGCAGCCAGGCTGACGTTGCTATAGGTAGTGAACAGAAATTTGTAGCTGTTGTTGTTTAACCCCTAAGTCATGTGTGACTCTTTCGTGATCCCATGGACTATAGCCCACCAGGCTCCTCTGTCCATGGGATTTCCCAGTCAAGAATACTAGAGTGAGTTGCCATTTCCTTCCCCAAGAGATCTTCCCAATTTAGAGATCAAACCCACATCTCTTGCATTGGCAGGCAAATTCTTTACCACTGGGCCACCAGAGAAAGCCAGTGAACAGAAATAGACCCAGGCAACACTAGATGCTTTGAGTTCAAAACATGTTTAAGTGAGTTGGGCGAGCCTTACATCTTTCAGTGGCAAGTGGTAAGACCCAATGGGAGAGACAAGACAGATTTTGAGATTAAATCTACTTTTACTTCTAGATGAAGACTTTGATCATTTCATTCTAGGAACTGATCAGGGATGATCATGTATATCCTAAAACGTGAAGCAGAACATTTTGATTACACAGACATAATAGATACATACATAGTGTCTCCCAACTATGAGATTTATATGACTTAGGAAAATATCACGAGAAACAGAATTGTCATTTGTAAAAACAGGTGGTTGTGGGAAAATTGATGAAAATAAAAGACTTAGATATGCATTTTGAACTATAAAAAATGTCTTCTAAAAAAGCATCTTCTTTGAAAACAGACCAAATTTATATGCATTAAAAACCTGCTTAGGCAAGTAAGTCTTATCCTGTATTCATTTCCTTAATTGTTCAGGAAATATTGCTTTGCTATCTATCTGCAGATTTAGTGATTTATTTATTCAAATTATACCACTTTTTAAAGTTTGTACACAACACTTACTTGCTTGAATTTTAAGATGCTGTTCACTTGCCTGTGGTGTACTTTTTTCCCAAAGATACAAGAAATGCTTATACTATTTTCCTCTTTCACAAGATATGACAGAATACAAAGCCATGTTATCAGGGTCTAGTTTTCTTTTCTGGTACTAAGTGAGCAGTGTGCAAATCACATTCCTTTTGCTTCACACCCCATAAATACTCTCATGTGGTCTATGGAGAGGGAGTAATCATTCTTTTACTTATGTTACTTTAATCAATCCAATATATTCATTTAATATTTCAGCAGCTATTTATTGAGCTCCTTCTATGAGCTAGACACTGAGTGATGTGTTGAGGAGATAGTAATGACTATAGTTGTGATCCATTTATGATCACATTCTCAAGGTAGAAGACAGATTGTGATAGATATATAATGGAAACTTGGGAAAGATAAAGTGGTCAGTGAAGATTTCCCCTGAAGAGTTGATCCCTGAGCCCAGATATAAAAGTTAAGAATCAGTGAGGCCTGAAGAGACTCCATGTAGAAAATGTTGGGCAACAGCAATAAATAAAGCAAAGTCAAGAGGCAGGGAAGAGTTCATCATGTTCAAGTAAGAGATGGAGACAGTGTATCTTGAATGTATTGACTAAGTGCACAAAATAGTCTCAGAAAGGCAGAGACAGGACAATATAGGCTATATTCATGTAGAGATAGCAAGAGAGTAGTTTTTTGAGGTAGTACCTAGAAATGAACATTTTGAAATCTTAGTTTATAGATGGTGTATAAATCATAGAACTGGAAGACATTATTGAAGGAGAGAATTTACTTGGAGGTTTCAAAGCATGCCCAGGAACAATACTTGAGAACTTCAACATTTAGACCTTCTATCACCACATGTATGAACAGTTATCAGCAGGATCTTTGCTAAAGGATAAAAACCACTAATCAATGACACATTTATAAAGTCTAAACTTTAATAATACATATCTATTGAAATTTATACTCTCAATCCTCTCCTTTTGAGATGAGGGTAATTATCTTCATTTTTAAAGTGAAAGTGAAGTCACTCAGTCGTGTCTGACTCTTTGCGAATCCTATGGACTGTAGCCTACGAGATTTCTCTGTCCATAGGATTTTCCAGCAAAGAGTACTAGAGTGGGTTGCCATTTCTTTCTCCAGGGGATCTTCCCAAACCAGGGATTGAACCCAGGTCTCCCGCGTTGCAGGCAGACACTTTACCCTCTGGGCCTGCCTAGGCTATTATAACTTAAAATATTGGAAAATAATAGGCATTCCAATCAGTGTGATCTTGGGCAGTGAAACATTTTCATCTGTGTTCCTAAACTTGTATTACTAAATCACATTAACAGAAATCAGGCTTCATATTCTCTGACTTGGTCTTTAGGGCAAATAAATCTGTGAGAAGTAATACCCCTCCCAGATCCTCCATTCTGATATAAGAGCCTTGACGGGAGGGGACCAGCAAAAAGCTGTCTTGCTCTGAGATGCTTGCTTTTGTTTAGTGTTTACACTGGTAGTGGTTCTAAAAGGCAGAGTTCCCAATAAAGGAGTGGCCTGCTACAAAATACATGATTACTTTTCAGATGTTGAGAAATCCAACTTTAGCCTCCTAGCATGCACAGGGAAGATTTGTTTGGGCCATTCTTGTTTAAGCTTGGTGTACCAGTGTCACTAGTAACAGTATACCTTTTACTCTCCACTATGTCTGGGTTTTGATAATAAATAATATAGTTTCTGACAACCTCCCCACTTAAGAACAAGCCAAGCCAGGCAAAAAGGTGTCTATCACAACCAGTTCCTGATAAGGGGTCTTTAACATCTCATCCTTTGTTCAGTTCAGTTCAGTCACTCAGTCCTGTCCTGTGTTTGCAACCCCATGGACTGCAGCACGCCAGGCTTCCCTGTCCATCACTAGTGCCCGGAGCTTGCTTAAACTCATATCCATTGAGTTGGTGATACCATCCAACCATCTCATACTCCATCATCCCCCTTCTCCTCCTGCCTTCAATCTTTCACAGCATCAGGGTCAGTTCTTCACATCAGGTGGCCAAAGTATTGGAGTTTCAGCTTCAGCATCAGGCCTTCCAATGAATATTCAGGACTGATTTCCTTTAGGATTAACTGGTTGGATCTCCTTGCTGTCCAAGGGAATCTCAAGAGTCTTCTCCAACACCACAATTCAAAAGCATCCATTCTTTGGCACTCAGCTTTCTTTATAGTCTAATTTTCACATCCATACATGACTACTGGAAAAACCATATCTTTGACTAGATTGGCCTTTGTTGGCAAAGTAATGTCTCTGCTTTTTAATATCCTGTCTAGTTTGATCATAGTTTTTCTTCCAAGGAGAAAACATCTTTTAATTTTATGGCTGCAGTCACCGTCTGCAGTGATTTTAGAGCTCAAGAAAATAGTCTCTCACTGTTTCCACTGTTTCCCCATCTATTTGCCATGAAGTGATGGGGCTGGATGCCATGATCTTGGTTTTCTGAATGTTGAATTTTAAGCCAACTTTTTCACTCTCCTCTTTCACTTTTATCAAGAGGCTCTTTAGTTCTTCTTCACTTTCTGCTATAAGGGTGGTATCATCTGCATATCTGACATTACTGATATTTCTCCCAGCAATCTTGATTACAGCTTTGCTTCATCCATCCTGGCATTTTGCATGATGTACTCTGCATATAAGTTAAATAAGCAGAGTGACAATATACAGCCTTGACGTACCCCTTTCCGGATTTGGAACCAGTTTGTTGTTCCATGTACAGTGCTAACTGTTGCTTCTTGACCTACATACAAATTTCTCAGGAGGCAGGAGCACATTCATTTAAAGGTTACCTCTTTCCCTTCCTTTTGATCACTACCCCCCATCCCAAAAGAAATTGGCCTATAATATTTTAAGTGTTTGGCACCCATGGTGCTAAATTCATCTTCTGTGGATTTCTTCAGGGTGATCTGTAAAATATATATATATATGATTGCCAGTTGAATGATCCTGTCTAGAAGCTATTGTGCTATGCCCCTGTATAAACAGGAATATTGAACTTTTGAGTCAACTTACTTTAGGTCACACAACTTGTTAGTGTCAAAGTCACAATGTAAACCATAGTTCTTATGGGTCCCAAGTCTGTGCTTCTAGTCACTCTGGAGTCATTGTGCCTTCCAGTTTTCTAGCTTGCTGTCAGGTGAGGAGGCTGACTTGACATCATCTATTGTAGAGGTACAATTTGCACTCCTGGGAAGAAAGGACTTCTGACAATTAAAAAAATAAATGACCTCAAGTAAGAGACCACTGGTTAACTAGTCATAAATGACAGATGGAAGTGGAGACAGAGAAGGAGCATCTCAAGCTAAGGAAATGGCACAATGAGATTGGTGGAGGTGTAAGAGTGCAAGGCAGATTAAGAAAATAGTACCTGATTGTTGGAAAAATTTAGCATGACTCATACATTAAAAAAAGACAAAGCAAACCAGGAAGAACCAAGTGAGGTAACTTTGACAACCAAACTAAGGATTTTATATTTTATTACTGAATGTCCATTTGACACCTTTGTAAACAAGTTTGGCAGCACTTTGAATTGCCCTGTGTAGATAGATTTTCAGGTAGTAAAGTGGGACTCTGCAATGTACAGCTTGGATAGAACCTGACCTAGAGTTTAGATAGAACAAAACAGATTTGAAGGACATTTCATTACAGTATCTAAAAATAAAAGAAAAATCAACAGGCACCAAATCAATGCATTAGTATAAACATTTTACTTGGACAAAATTCTATTGGGGTTTTAACCCTGCTCAAATATTTTTGGAAAGGCAGATGCCCTCTAGAGAGAAGTGGACTTAAGGTAGTTGCCTTAATTCCTTTGGCTGGAAAGTTTTCTGGATATCCTTTGATTTTAAGGGAGATTCAAGAACTAGAGGAATAAAAGAAGATAGAAAAGTTGACTCTTGAGAGTCATAGGAGTGAACTATCAGATCAGATCAGTCGCTCAGTCGTGTCCGACTCTTTGCGACCTGTATTTCCAAATGTGTGAACCCCTTTACTTGCCTGCCCTTTTCTGCTTTGTCTCACATCCTGCCTAGCATAGGTATTTGGCTTTATTTTTAGGGTCATATTCTACCAGGAAAGATTTTCCATCACTTACAAGAAGCACTGCACACTTAGAGATGAGTGGGGCTGCAGCGCTGGGTAGAGGTGTGGATGCAGGCAGTCCAATGGGTACATTCGCAATCTAAGAGGCTCTCCAATCCTGATGTGAACCTCTATTTACTACCCTGAAGTTTATTTATTTCTTCCTATAACAGGAAGGATAGAGGAGAGAAATAAAGTTCCTTGAACTAACCTAGGTCTCAAAAAGGCCCTGGTATCTGAAAAGTAGAAAAAAAAACATGAATTGTAAATCTCAGGCAATCCAGAATGAAATCACCTCCACTCACTTTTCAGCTTTTACTAGAATGTCAGTCTACAAAGTCTAGAATCTTTAAATGAATTGATTTCTACGTGTTTGCATATGAACTTTACACATCTTTTAATAGACCCTGTAACATGTTGTAGGGAGGTACACATTGACAAAGATCCAAAAATACAGCACTTAATAATGGGAGTATCTATTTGTATTTTGAGTCTTGGAACAACGTATTATATGTGTGTATATAATACATATGAGAGTTTGTATGATTGTAGTCCATAGATTCTGTATGCACAGAATCAATCAATCTTGGAAAGGAAATAGCAAAAAAAAAAAAAAAAACCATAAATTTCCTAAAAACAAAATTTGAAGTTGGCACCCTGACAACTATTAACATAGTATTTCCAATCATTAGGTATCATAAGTAATCTGGACATCATTTAAAGCATACAGGAAGATATGCATAGGTTATGTGCAAATACTATATCATTTTATATCTGGAACCTGAATAGCCTTGGCATTTGGTATCCCCAGGGTCCTAGAACCAATCCCCTCTGGCTACAAAGGGACAGTTGTATCATAATAAGATAATGAATTACAAGTTTATTTATTGACATCTGGGATAATCAAAGAAGCAACACATTTATTTATTTTAAGTAGATCGTTATCTCAAAACTATAATGTGGCATCATCTCACACTAATGAGAATGATCCTCATCAAAAAATATCTATAGACAGTAAATGCTGGAGAGGGTGTGGAGAAAAGGGAACCCTCCTACACTGCTGGTGGGAAAGTAAATTGTCACAGCCACAATGGATAACAGTCTGGAGATGATTTTAAAAATTAAAAATGGAGCTACCATATGATTTGGCAATCCCACCCCTGGGTATATACCCAGAGAAAACCATAATTCGAAAGGATACATGCCCCCTATCCAAGTGCATTGCCACGCTATTTACAATAGCCAGGACATGGAGGCAATATGAATGACCACTGGCAGATGAATGGGCAAAGAAGATGTAGTACATAAACACAATGGAATATTAATCAGCCATCAGTTCAGTTCAGTTCAGTCGCTCAGTCATGTCCGACTCTTTGCGACCCCATGAATCACAGCACGCCAGGCCTCCCTGTCCATCAATAACTCCCAGAATTCACTCAGACTCATGTCCATTGAGTCGGTGATGCCATCCAGCCATCTCATCCTCTGTCGTCCCCTTCTCCTCCTGCCCTCAATCCCTCCCAGCATCAGAGTCTTCTCCAATGAGTCAACTCTTCGCATGAGGTGGCCAAAGTACTGGAGTTTCAGCTTCAGCATCAGTCCATAAGAATGTACTAATGCCATTTGCAGTGACATGGATGGACATAGAGATTGTTATACTGAGTCAAGCAAGTCAGACAGATATCTTATGATATCTCTTAAATGTGGAATTTAAAGAAATGGTACAAATAAACCTATTTATAAAACAGAAGCTGAGTCACAGGTGTAGAATACAAGCACATGGTTACAAGTAGGGAAGGGGCGGGGGAAGGGATAAACTTGGGGATTAGATTTGACATCGACACACTAATATATATAAAACAGATAATTAATAAAATCCATTAACTAGCACAGTAAAATCTTTTCAATACTCTGTAATGACCTGTATGGGAAAATAATCTAAAAAAAAAAAAAGTGGACATATGTGTACGTTAAGTGACTCACTTTGCTGTACAACAAAACTAACACAATAGTGTAAATCAACTATAATCCAATAATAATAATTTTAATGGATCGTTGTCACAATGGGTTGCTGCTATAATGGGAAAAATACTGATAATAAAGAAATGGGACTGTGAATACCATCAAGAAACATCTAAAATCTAGCAATTATTCAACTCTTGTTATGTGTAAAACACATATCTAAGTGTTTTCTGGGGATTAATTTCTTTAATTTTTATTCTAACACAACAAATTAGGTATTATTAGCATCCTTGCTTTATACAGGAGGAAAAAAGATACGTAGTGGGGTTAAGCGGAGAAGGCAATGGCACTCCACTCCAGTACTCTCACCTGGAAAATCCCATGGACAGAGGAGCCTGGTAGGCTGCAGTCCATGGTGTCGCTAAGAATCGGATATGACTGAGCGGCTTCCCTTTCACTTTTCACTCTCATGCATTGGAGAAGGAAATGGCAACCCACTTCAGTGTTCTTGCCTGGAGAATCCCAGGGAGAGGAGAGCCTGGTGGGCTGCTGTCTATGGGGTCGTACAGAGTCAGACACAACTGAAGTGATTTACAGCAGCAGTGGGATTAAGCAATCTGATCACAGTCACATAGGAAGCAAAAAACCTAGGATGTAAAGCCAGGTATATCTTCTTCAGAGTCTGTCCTACTATCCATCATGCTATAAAGCCTTGCTTTGATCATTTGTTTTATTTCTAGATAGGCAAGAAGGCAATGTGGGCATATATCGCATAGATCCAGAAAAGAGAGTTTGGAATTGGAGAAGTCACAGTATCACCAAGGATATTACTGTAAAAGCACTGAACCTGCAGCTGCTCCCCTGCTGCCTAGTTGTGTAATATATTCTATAATATAGTTGACCTTTTCCTAATACGTGGTGACAGGTTTTGAGACAAGTTTGAAAGAAATTAAAAGCCAGTAAGTAAATGTCACCACTGGTGGGGGTCGTTTAGTCGCTAAGTCGTGTCCAACTCTTGCGACCCCATGGACTGTAGCCCACCAAGCCCCTCTGTCCATGGGATGTACCAAGCAAGAATATTGGAGTGGGTTGCTATTTCCATCTCCAGGGAATGTTGTTACTACGCATGATTTAAAAAAAAAAAAAAATGCTAAGGTTACCTAAACAAAGGTTTCTGTCTTTACTAAAGGTTGACAATGAATGCCTTCCTCTGAGAAGCCTCTATTCACCCCATGATTATTTAAGTGGTGCTACCACCGACACTTCTGGCTTCTAAAAAAGAAATGTATGCATTATATCTTCATTTCCTGTCTTCTCATCTTCTACCAGAGTGGTTCTCAGATTTCAGAAAAGCATCAGAGTCACCTGCAGGGCTTGCAGAAATTACAGATTTCTGTGTCTCACCCGTGGAGTTATGATTCAACAATCTGAGAATCTGCATTCCTACTAGGCTCCCATTTGATACTGATGGGGAGCTGCTGATCCGGGAACTATACTTTGAAAATCACCACCCTACTCCACCATACCCCAACTCCTTTAGAGATGTTTTTAATGTGCTCATAAATGGATTTATTAGTTGCTCTAAACATACCTGGGCATATTTGTCAAAACCAAACCAAGACAAACAAAAAAATTTTTAAAAAGGATGAATAAATTAAAATTGTATTTTTGAAGATAAATCATATGACAAAGGTGTTTCTCCTTATTGTTTTGTTTAACAAAAAGCAATTTTTGACATACTTAGCGTCAGTTTAGGTGTTTTAAAGGGATTTACACAATTATTCATAGCAGCATGATTCATAGCAGCAGATAACTGGAAACAGGATAGATAAATTGTGGTATATTTCTAAAACAAATATCCTACAGTAATAAAAATGAGCTGTGACACACACACAAAGGATAAATCTTCTAAACATAATGTTGAATGAATGAAGTAATACATCATGTTTATATAAAATTCAGAAACAAAACAGGATAAGGGTTAACTCTGGGGAGAAGTGAGCGTAGTGTCTGAAAGGGGACACAAAGGAGATGCTGAATTTCAGAATAATCTTTCTGTCAAAGATGTGTTTGCTTTTAATAATTAATCAAACTGTACACTTGTGGTTTATTCACATTTCTGCATGTATATAATACTTAAAATGCTTTAGGTTTGAAAATAGATCAATTCTACTGATCTTCATTTGAGGCTAGAAAGTATTCAGTCATTGAATATTTGCTAGATGTTATGGCCTGAACTGTACTCTTGCCTCCCAATTCATATGTGAAGTTCTACCAAGTACCTCAGAATATGACTGTATTTGGAGATACAGCCTTTAAAAATAGAAGCTTCCCTGGTGGCTCAGATGGTAAAGAATCCTGCAATGCAGGACACTCTGGTTTGATCCCCGGGTCAGGAAGATCTCCTGGAGAAGGAAATGGCAACCCACTCCAGTATTCTTGCCTGGAGAATCCCACAGAGAGTGGAGCCTGATGGGCTACAGTCCACAGGGTCGCAAAGAGTCAGACATGACTGAGCGGCTAACACTTTCACTTCAAAATGAGTTCATACAAACAGGCCCTAATTCAATATGACTAGTGTCCTTACCAATACATTCCATATACCTGGAAGGCAGCAAGACTTTTTAAGAATGCTGCTAATTAATGACATTTTCAGCCTCACCTTAGATCACAGACAACAGACGGACCCAGGGACCACCATGTATAGAAACAGTGAGGAGTCCACCATCTGTAAACCAGGGAGAAAGATCTCATAAGAAACCAATCCTGTGGACACCTTAATCTTGGACTTCCAGACTCTGGAACTTCAATCAGATAAATTTTATTGTTTAAGTCAGTCTATCTTGGCAGCTCCTGTAAGCTAATACACACAGGACAACTCTCATATCTATTGTCATTGCATATTTGTGAAATAACAAAGGCCACACAGGAACATAGTCTTGAAACATGTATGTGTATGGTCCTGAAAAATGAAGGATAAAGCTTTCCAAGCTCTTATTTTGCTCTAATGTCTATGGAACTGTGGATTAGTTGTTGATCTAAATGATAAATTAAAAGTAATTTCCAAATGTCCTTATTCCTACATAAACAACTTGTTTCTGTTTTTCCAGCTTGAAAATTGGACATGGCAATTCAATTTTCCTCTGCTTAAACAGAAAAACTATTCACAAGTGTCTCTGATAAGTCACCTATACTGACCTCATCGGCATCGTTCTGGAGTGCAGTAGTTTATGTCAACTCTGCTAGGCCTTGGCGCTCAGTGGTTTGAATAAATTCATATTCAGTGGTTGGAATAAACAATATCCACCAGTGTGGATGTTGCTGTGAAAGTATTTTTTAGATGTGATTAACATTCATGTCAGTAGACATAAAGTAAAGCAGATCATTCTCCATATTGTGGGTGGGCCTCATTCAATCCCTTGAAAGTCTTAAGAGAAAAAGACTGAAGCCCTCTCAGAAGAAAAATAAAGGCATGCTGCCTTCAGAATGTCCTTATTCCAAAAATGGCAATATCAACTCTTGCTGGAATTTCTAGTGTACTAGCCTGGCCTGAAAATTGTATACATACTGGGCCCCCATGATTATGTGAATCTATTTTTAAATCTCCTTTTTCTCAATAGATTGATTGATTGCTAGATCTCATATTGGTTCTATTTCTCTGGAGAACACTGAATGTTATTGTACAGAGTAATCTCCAGTTTTTAAAAGAAAATTCAACTTTTTGCAATTGTATTTCCTCATATCCTCCCACAAACTTCATGTCCTCTCCTTCTATTTGAAAATTGACAAATACAGAAAGAAAAAAATTCCACATTAAACTTCAAGCCTCAAACTTATTCTTAAGTAATCGTTTTTCTCAGGTGTCCACTAACTTTTTTCTGTAAAGGGCCTGATAGTGAATATTTTAGCTTTGCTGCCCACATGGTGCCTGTGGCAACTATTACACTCAGTGTAGGTTTATCACAAAAGCAGCTGCAGATAATACGGAAACAGAAATTAATGGGTGTGGTTTTATTCCAATAAAACTTTCTTTGCAGACATTGGAATTTGAGTTTCATATAATTTTCACAGATCTGGAGTATTATTCTAATTTTACTTTTCTTCAGCCATAAAAATGTAACATTATATATATATATATATATATCAGCAGTAGGTCTTACCCAAACAGGTGGCAGGCCAGATTTGGTGCCCTGGTCATAGCTGACTCATTGCTGACCTAGCCAGTCACCTTGGTTTCCAGCTAAGAAAAGTATTTCTGTTATGTGCAATGTTTTGGGCATACTGAGAGATTTCTTACAGAAACTAGATTTTGGAGATTGAAGAGTACAGTCCATATGCCTGGAGGACAACAAGAATTTTCAAGAATGCTGCTAATTAATGACATTTTGAGCCGTGCAGAAGAGGAAAGGTCATTATTTCATTTTTAACACATTTTGAGAGCAGCACAAACAGTGCCTCTTACCTCAATGGTTGTACCCACCAGCTATATTCTTCTATCATTTTCTCTTGGTTTGCTTTGTTTTCTGTGTGTATGTTCAGCTGATTTTCTGGGAACGTAAACTACTGAAATCAATTTAGTGATCAACCATTATTATCCTCTTCTTTATTCTTCCTGCCATCTTACAGCTCTCTGCTTTCTTGCAAGGAAGATGTCAGGGCATTTTTATCGTATTGCTATTTACTCTTCAGCTCAATAGTTTTTTCAAAGCAGACACATCATTGACATTTAGCAGTATTAATCTCTGCCAGTGCAATATGCCTAATTGGCTTTAATGAATCAAAGAAGGAGAACTGTGTGGGAAAATTGGAAAAAAGCTGCAATGAACTAAGATCTCTGTTTTCAAATATTTTCTAGAGTCAATGGCATTGACCAGCAGAAAATAGAGTGTCTCTAAGCAGCATTTAGTCCTCTAAAGTTGTCAAGGTTGATTGTTACAGAGAACACAGATAATAGTCATTTCCATTTTTTTTTAATTTGGAAAGAATTTCAAATATCAAGCCCAGTCTTAGGGTAAGCGTTCTATTATAAATTTCTCTAATAGAAGCCTCTAGTATCAAAATAAAGATGACCACTGACTCCCAATACAGGCTTACCAAAAAATATACCTTGGCCAGAGGGAATCAGTCAATGATCTCAATGCCAATCACACTATAAACTTTCAAGTCATGTACAAGGTATATCTTACCCATCCATTTTCTTTCTTTGCTGTGAGATTTGGTTTTTGGGGGGGGCTTGTTAAGCTTTTATTTGGCAGATGTTTATTACAGAATTTAAAAATCTTCTGGTTTTTAAAATGTGAAAGTTCAGAAACTGTAAGGTTATGTCCACATAAACCACCTTTATAGCTTCGGTTGGCAGATGTCTGAAATACCTGCAAGATACTTAGACAGACTCAGAACCACCTCAGAAGCCACATTGTTCAGTGAGCCAATCAATCAATGGAGTTCTGGTGAATTCGTTTTCTAGTTCTGATTTTTCCTACTGCCTAAATGAATCTATGGAGAAGGAAATGACAACGCACTCCAGTATTCTTGCCTGGAGAATTCCATGGACAGAGGAACCTAGCAGCTAGCTATAGCTCATGGGGTCGTAAAGAGTTGGACATGACTGAGCAACTAACACACAAATGCATCTAATTCCACCCTCTGTGACTAGAGAGCAGGCTAACCCAGGGCACATAACTATCCCAACAGAATCACAGAAAAGATAATGCAGTTTATCAAATACACCCTACCTTTCCTCATCCCCTAGATTCTAAGCCCTCAGCCATGTAGACAGTTTAAAGGCTAATGTCTCTTGCATCTCCAAAAAGTTTCAACCAAGCTTGGAATGATGGGCAAAAAGGATGAGAACAAACAGTTTGATTCTTTGAAAAGTAAAGTAAAATATGCTTTTATACAAACAACTAGAAGAGGAATCTAAAATAATTTTTGGAATAATATAGCTCATTAATAGAACACTCTTTTTTCTAATTTCATTTTATAATTTTATTTATCCTACATGACTTACGTACTTTTGTAGCATGCAACATTTATTAGACTGGTTCAGTTCAGTTCAGTTCAGTCACTCAGTTATGTCCGACTAATTGCGACCCCATGAACTGCAGCATGCCAGGCCTCCCTGTCCATCACTAACTCCCTCAGTCCATCCAAACCCATGTCCATTGAGCTGCTGATGACATCCAGCCATCTCATCCTCTGTCGTGCCCTTCTCCTCCTGCCCCCAATCCCTCCCAGCATCAGGGTCTTTTCAATTGAGTCAGCTCTTTGTATCAGGTGGCCAAAGTACTGGAGTTTCAGCTTCAACATCAGTCCTTCCAATGAACACTCAGGACTGATCTCCTTTAGGATGGACTGGTGGATCTCCTTGCAGTCCAAGGGACTCTCAAGAGTCTTCTCCAACACCACAGTTCAAAAGCATCAATTCTTCAGCACTCATCTTTCTTCACAGTCCAACTCTCTCATCCATACATGACCACTGGAAAAACCATAGCCTTGACTAGACAGACCTTTGTTGGGAAAGTAATGTCTCTGCTTTTTTAATATGCTATATAGGTTGGTCATAACTTTCCGTCCAAGGAGTTCAGTTCAGTTCAGTTCAGTCGCTCAGTCATGTCCGACTCTTTGAGACCCCATGAATCACAGCACACCAGGCCTCCCTGTCCATCACTAACTCCTGGAGTTCACTCAGACTCACGTCCATCGAGTCAGTGATACTATCCAGCCATCTCATCCTCTGTCATCCCCCTGCCCTCCTGCCCCCAATCCCTCCCAGCATCAGAGTCCTTTCCAATGAGTCAACTCTTCGCATGAGGTGGCCAAAGTACTGGAGTTTCAGCTTTAGCATCAGTCCTTCCAAAGAAATCCCAGGGCTGATCTCCTTCAGAATGGACTGGTTGGATCTCTTTGCAGTTCAAGGGACTCTCAAGAGTCTTCTCCAACACCACAGTTAAGCGTCTTTTAATTTCATGGCTGCAATCACCATCTGCAGTGATTTTGGAGCCAAGAAAAATAGTCTAACACTGTTTCCACTATTTCCCCATCTATTTGCCATAAAGTGATGGGGCCAGATGCCATGATCTTAGTTTTCTGAATGCTGAGCTTTAAGCCAACTTTTTCACTCTCCCCTTTCACTTTCATCAGAAGGAGCTTTAATTCTTCTTCTCTTTCTGCCATAAGGGTGGTGTCATCTGCATATCTGAGGTTATTGATATTTCTCTCAGCAATCTTGATTCCAGCTTGTGCTTCCTCCGGCCCAGCGTTTCTCATGATGTACTCTGCATGTAAGTTAAATAAGCAGGGTCACGATATACAGCCTTGATGTACTCCTTTTCCCATTTGGAACCAGTTTTTTGTTCCATGTCCAGTTCTAACTGTTGCTTCCTGACCTGCATACAGGTTTCTCAAGAGGCAGGGCAAGTTAGACTGGTAAATTCATTGATTCACTGAGCATTGAACTTAACTTACATACTCATCCTGAGAAACAATTAGTTGCACACCTGATAGGATTTTCCAAAAAAGAAAGATCTAAAATCTACTCAGTGCCAAGTTGCTGACTTTTCTTCTTGGCACTCTCAAGAATGGATCTACCCAAAGGAGACACGTGGGGGTGATTGAGAGTTCCTTTACACGTGTGCCTGAAGACAACAGGAGGTTGCTATGGAAGATCTACAGGCATCGTGGGCAAGTTAGCAAATGTGTAGATTGCATGTTCCCACCTGACTCAACACCCCGACCCTGTCCTGATATTGCTTAGTGGGTCTTCTCTTCAGAGGATTCAAACTCTGTGACTGGTGAGTCTGATCCAACTAAGTGACTACAATTTGACAGTGCTCTCCCTTTGTTCTCCAGTGTAACTCTTCTGTTCTCCAGTGTAACTCTTCTGAATTCTCATGGCATTATTCTCAGAATGGAAGCTCAATCTCCACTTTTATCCATTGTAGTCTTGTTAGCACAGGGATTTCATTATCCTGCATAAGAGGCCGTCACTTCACCAAAAAGGGGCCTAGGAAGCCCACAAATGCTTATAACAGAAAAATTGGCCAGTTTTGCTATTGCTTAGCTTCAGTCATCAGCTGTGAAGCATAAAGTGCTAACTTGAGTCAACCAAAATATGTAACAAGGATAAAAATAAAAGCATGACATAAAATTGACCATTTTGACTTTTTAAAATTATCTAGAAACAATTTACACAATTTCAGTAACTTCATTATACCTAATTGTAATAATCCTTTATATGTATATAGCATTTTATTTAAAAAATTTTTTTCACAAGTCTTATTTGATGTCTACATTATTTCTATTGCATTTGTTCTAGAAGAGATGTCTTCAAACATTACAAAGGTTTTAATCATGTAGTAAAATATGCTAAGAATCTCTAATGAAATCTTTTATGAATGTGAATAGAAATGCATTTGCAAAATCAATTGTTTCAATAAAATATAGTTTACATTTCCCAGGCTTTTTTGCAATTAAGAATTTTTAATCTCCCAGGAGTATCATTCTTTTATAAAAATGGCCAGAGTATTCATGCCAACAACACTAAAATCTACACCTCAATGCCTAAACCAAAAATAAATATACTTTTTGAAAAGAATAAAATGACTGTTAAATGTTTAGTGTAAATATCCAAAAATGACTCTGTTTGTTCACTTAAAGTCTGATTACTTATGTACTGTCAATTCCAGAATATTTTATGAAGATTTGGGCTGTTTGTGAACTTGAATAAAATTATTGGAACTTGAAGGGGCCTTGGAGATTATATCAAACTAACCAGTCCTTTAGCAGAAAGGGAAACAGTGAGATGAGGTGACTTGTCCAGATTTATACGGTCAGCATGCAGCTGAGTTTGAACACAGATCCTATGACTTATAGGACCCCAGTCAAGAACTATGGCAAAATTTTCACATGGTGCCTAACATAACAGCCCAAGCTATGCCACATAACAACTTCTTTTTCCAGAAGAACATAAAGTTAAGTCACATCCATGGCGATTGTTTATCTAGTTACTGGTTGGATGTTGTTATCTATATTTTAAAGGTACTGCTGCTGTGTCACTTCAGTTGTGTTCGACTCTGTGCGACCCCATAGACGGCAACCAACCAGGCTTCCCGTTCCTGGGACTCTTCAGGCAAGAACACTGGAGTGGGTTGCCATTTCCTTCTCCAATGCATGAAAGTGAAAAGTGAAAGCGAAGTCGCTCAGTCGTGTCCAACTCCAGCGACCCCATGGACTGCAGCCTACCAGGCTCCTCCGTCCATGGGATTTTCTAGGCAAAAGTACCTGTTCTCTATTTGCTTCACTCTTACTGCTTCAGAAATCTGGGAAGTATAACCATGTTTTATGAATTACCTATTTAACATGCTCATTGTGGAAGTTACATTTCAAACTTTTTACTAAGAAGACACTATGGAGGATATGAAGTCAAATCAGACCAGGGTCCTTTCTCTATAAAAACCCATTGTATTCCATGTATCCCCTCATGTCTCCTGGAGATTATTCAGAGGTTCCAAGGACACAAGGAGATGGGGAGTGATCCTGCTTCTTTCATCTCCCTAACCTCCAAGCACTTCTACTATATTAACATAAAGAAGTAGAAAAATACTGACCTATTTTTATTAGAGCTTATTTTCCTCTAACAGGGAGATGAAGTGACAAATGCCTTTCCTCTGGAAAACAGGAACAAAAGGCCACCTGGCCAACTAGGATGGAATGTTTGGAATCATCTTATTGCACAGGCCTAAAATTTCATATTCAGCGGACAAGTCTGGGACTCCTATGTAGCTTCTAAATGTTAGTGTTTCTCACTTGACGTTGATATGTTGAACCTGCATTGCATGCGGGTTTCTGACTCAGGCCCTCCATCCAGCACATTTAGTCCTCTGATGAGCGGGTCAGGAGCCCTGTGTTGGCTCTGGCCTGTCTGGCTCCACCACACCTTGTTTCTTACAAAGGATCTTGTTTTGTCAGTTGTCAGCTGGGATCCCACCTTGAATGGTATGATTACCCAGAACAAAAATGGTGTCATCCTCTTTTCTTCCTGCCTGAACCTTAGTGCAAAATTAGATGTCCTTCTTATACCCAAATTGTTTGCACCACACCTAGGTTTAATATGCCTTTGGGACATTGCCAATGGGACCATTTAAACAGAGCAGTCTTTCACAGAAAACAACTGTTCTGGGCATGTGGTCCCCAGAAGCAGAGTCAGAGATAAGAGTTTGGGTGCACAGAGTTTACTTGATAGATGATCACATGAAGCAGGAGAAAAGGAGGAGGTAGACTGGACATGGGAGAAAGAAAAACCTACTATGAGACAGGTTGGCTTGATCTTCTGACATCTTCTGAGAAGTATACAAAATAATGTCCTTCAGTCGTGTTCACTTAAAAGATGGCAGAGTAGATTAGTAAGACTCTTGTGGTGCCATAGAATTCTGTAAATCAGAGCCTGGAAAGACACATGATCAGTTTTTGCTTGGTCAGTGGCAGGTAAATCTAAGCTTACAGAAAACCATCTACCAGAATTATAGCAAAAGTCAGAGCTGACCAGGGGCCATGCAGCAGGTCCCAGAATTGTTTCTGCACCTTCTTTCCTGGGCTCAGTTTTCTTACTCTGTCCAGTGAATCTTATTAATAAGCCCATCACACCTTACGTATGCTGCTGCTAAGTCACCCCATAGACGGCCTCCCACCAGGCTCCTCCGTCCCTGGGATTCTCCAGGCAAGAACACTGGAGTGGGTTGCCACTTCCTTCTCCAATGCATGAAAATGAAAAGTGAAAGTGAAGTCGCTCAGTTGTGTCCGACTCCTAGTGACCTCATGGACTGCAGCCTACCAGGCCCCTCCTTCCATGGGATTTTCCAGACAAGAGTACTGGAGTGGGGTGCCACCCACAAATGGCTCAGCAGGTAAAGAGTCTGTTTGCAGTTCAGGAGATGCAAAAGAAAAAAAAATTAATTATTCTGGGATGAAAGAAAGTTGATTTGAAAAATAAACCTAGGTAATTCAAAAAAAGTTCATTCCATGAGGGAATTAGTGTCTAGCTGTTAGAGGAAAACAGTGTCATCAGAGAAGAGGTTTACTGGATTACATACATTTTATTTTAAAAGAAATGAAGAAAAACATCACAGTACTAAGTACCTGTTATTATTACCACTTATAATTAAGGCTACGGAAACATTGAAGGCAGGAGGAGAAGGGGATGACAAGAGGATGAGATGGTTGTTTGGCATCACCGATGCAATGGACATGTGTTTGAACAAGCTCCGGGAGTTGGTGATGGACAGGGAAGCCTGATGTGCTGTGGTCCATGGAGTCCCAAAGAATTGGACACAACTGACTGACTAAGCTGAACTGAATTGAACTGAGATTTATGAAGGTAAAGTGATGCACCCAAGGTGACAGAGACAGAGTGTGGCAGAGAACTTACGCCCAACTTTGCTGAATTTTAAAGCCAATGTTCCTTCTTCTAGCCCAGGTAGCCAGCTCAAACCTTCTAGTGATTGCATTTGTCATAGTGAAATCTATGGCTATGTGAAATATTAGGATTTTAAAAAATATACAGTTTAATTGTTTTGAAATTACTAAATAATTTAAATGTTATATGCTGCTGCTTCTAAGTCACTTCAGTCGTGTCCAACTCTGTGTGACCCCATAGACGGCAGCCCACTGGGCTCCCCCGTCCCTGGGATTCTCCAGGCAAGAACACTGGAGTGGGTTGCCATTTCCTTCTCCAATACATCAAAATGAAAAGTGAAACTCGTAGCGACCCCATGGACTGCAGCCTACCAGGCTCCTCCGTCCATGAGATTTGCCAGGCAAGAGTACTAGAGTGGGCTGCCATCACCTTCCTAAAGGTTAAAGTTTTCACCTTTGTATATATGACCCAAATAAAGGCAGTAATTATGCCTTAGTGATATATCTATTTTCCTCATCAAACCAATATGAAATGCAATTTTAAAGATGCAAAAACCATATTTGCATGAACTGGATGTTTAAATATTCTAAAAATATATGAAACCTTGTATATTATGGATACTTTCAGCCGTGCTACATCTAAAATAAACAACCCAAACTCAAATTATAATATTTGAAATATATATGAACTTCTTCAAGATGAGGATAACTTCAAAGTTGTCAATAAGCTTTGAATGAGAAGCAAAACTTTGGGAGACTAAACAAAATGTGTCAAAGTGGAAAAGGAAATAAAAACAGAGAGCTATGACGATTTATAAAAACAATTTCTGCCAATAGTTTGAACACTTAATTAAGAGTATGGGAGGAAGGGAAATCACAAGTTCTATGGTGGTAAAGAAGCTAATTTGCGGGACTGTTTTTAGCCATAGGCAGGACATAGTTTCATTCGAGCAGGGTGGAGGAATAACGAATCAAAGAAATTTCTCTTTTATAATAAGAAATGTTAGAATGCAGGCAGTTGCTGGTTGTAGTTCAGCTGCTTTAAGTTGACATCTGTGACCAAAAACCTTCATCTTTTGCTTCACCATCCTCAGTGTACAGCCTATTGCCTTGTGGTCACAGAAAGAATGCTGCATCTCCAGGTATCACATCCATGCTCACCCTCATTTGATCATTTTACCAAAAAAAAAAAAAAAAAAAGACATCCCTTAATCCCTTACCCACAACCATCACCACCAGCTAACTTTCCTCCCTTTGGAAATAGAACTGTGTCACAGGCCCATGTTAGGTTGCAAGAAAGGTTTTCTACCCTTTGGTGGAAAGTGGCAAGGGATAAGCTTTCAGCTAATTCACTTAATCACTTAGTCACTGGCTGTGTTTCAGAGTTAGAACGTTTAGATTGTCTGAATATTCAAAGTGTGCTGCTTTATTTTCTTTATTTATCATAATGGGAGAGTGAAACAAGAATGATTTCCTTTCTTCCCAAAGTTCGATTTTGACACTCTCAAGGAAAGTTGAAGTCATTTTCAATTGCTAACGATTCAGATCTGGGTTTGATGAGCCTTCAAGACTATAATAAAAGAACCAGACCACAGCTGAGTTTGAGGAGAAATGAAAGGGAGATTTCTCTGAAGGAAACTAGACAGGAGAAAGAAGGGGTTCTCTAAAAGTAAATGGAGGGCAGAGAAGTTGGGGAGGGGCTGAGGGGGTCTGAAATGAGACCTGAAGAGAAGTCTCAGGGACATTTCCAAGAAAAAGGGCCTATGCCTGGTAAATAATGGAGGGACAGACATGAAAATGGCTTCCTAGGCTGGTAGGGTGCAGTCCATGGGGTCGCTAAGAGTCAGACACGACTGAGAGACTTCACTTTCACTTTTCACTTTCATGCATTGGAGAAGAAAATGGCAACCCGCTCCAGTGTTCTTGTCTGGAGAATCCCAGGGATGGAGCCTGGTTGGTTGCCATCTATGGGGTAGCACAGAGTCGGACACGACTGAAGCGACTTAGCAGCAGCAGGTGGCACTAGTGGTAAGGAATCCGCCTACCAAGCAGGAGACCCAGGTTCGATCCCTGGGTTGGAAAGATTCCCCTGGAGGAGGGCATGGCACTCCAGTATTCTTGTCTGGAGAATCCCATGGACGGAGAAGCCTGGCGGGTTACAGTCCATGGAGTCGCAAAAGAGTTGGACCCTACTGAAGCAACTTAGCATGCTTGTGTGCAGATATTAAAGGAAATAAAACCTCGTATTTCCCATTAGTCATCTGGAAGCTGACTCACTTGGAGACTGCCCAGTTTTCACTTACAAAATCGTTTCACAAGATTATTATTAATCAACTAAAGAATATCAAAGTGAACACAAAATGTACTAAAGGAAACACAAGTCAATGTCTAAAAAATACCCAAACAAGCTAAAAAAGAGGCCCTGAATAAGAGAACAGAGGACTTTTAACAGGAGAAATAATTATCACAAAATGTCCAGAATTGAAAACAGAAGAAAATAAGTTTTCCTAATTGTCATGGCTTGCTTTGATATGGAATTAGGATAAATAAAAAAGCACTAGAACAAAGACAAATAGTGAACTCGGATAATTATGTCTTTTTTGAGGCTTTCAATATCGGGGCACAACTTTTTTCTCTAGAGTTAATGTTTCTATTCTCTTCCAACTAGGCTTAAAATGGTTCTCCCAAATTGACAATATATTTTTACAGACTGTGGAATCTCAAGATTTTTCAGATCCTGAGCTTCTCCTTATTCCTTTTACTTCTAAAAATTTTGCTTCCTATTACGTGTTTCTTTAGTCTGACTTACAAAATAAATTATATTTATGCTAAAACTTGCATAGCAAGAATTGGCATTTGAATAATAATTTCACCTAAAGACATTTTAGACATTATTTTTGTCAGCATCTGAAATCTCTTAAGTCATTTTTTCCCCTTCTCTTTTTGCTTCTATGTGCTCCTTGAGGTTGTTGTAATTTGTCAGAGAATGTTTCCATCCCCAAATCTGAACCTGCTTCTTTTTAAGCTTAGCTCTCATTATCCTATGAAGACATTTGAGTGGGACAAGGTGTCGTGACATGGTTACTAAAGCCTAACTAACTTTCTAAAATTGGTGGTTACTTTTTTTTTATTCTTAATTATATTGCAAATGGTTATATCTTACTCCATTATATCTTTTAAAGTAAATACTGGAAAAGAGCAGTTGCTCTTTTCTCTTAATCCCCCAGTCTTATGGTTCTGACCACATCATTGAGTCTGCTACTTCTATTTTTACACTTTACATTTAGCACTCAACCTGCTGTTGCCTGTTTTCCATGCTGATGCTCAGCACCATGAAACAGACAAAGAGCAGCAAGACGGCAGTAATAGCATATGTGTACATGTACACACACAGAGACATACTCACACACACCAGGAACTCTTGAAAGGAGGCAATGTTAACAATAAAACTGAAAAAGTCACACAGATGGAAAACAAAATTTGCAGCATCTGGTCCATCTGCTGGGCAGCCAATAATAGCCAGATTTTCTGAATATTTCTACTAATGGATACTTGACCTATTTATTTATTTTTTTAAATTTTGGCCTTTCAAAAATATCTCTACTGGCACATCAAAATACAAAACCCAGTATTTCTTTCTATAAAAGGTAGACAACTTAGAAAATATTTATTTATTTAATTGGCCTTACTGGGTCTTAACAGCAGCACAAGGGATCTTTGATCTTTGCTGTGGCATCGCAAAGTCTTCAGTTGCGACATGCAAACTCTTAGTGGCAGAATGTAAGATCTAGTTCCCTGACCAGGGATTGAACCCAAGCTCCCTGCATTGGGAGTACAGAGTTTTAGCCACTGTATCACAAGGGAAGTCCCTAAAACCCAATATTTCTATACATAAGTTATTTTTTAATTCCCAATTGCAAACCCTTTTCCTTGTCTAAAATTCTTCCATTATTTAAAGCTTAACATGGTGACTCATCTTCTTTCCTCCCTCAGATGTTTCTTGGGTCTATGTATTTCTTTTGCTTCTTGCCATTGTACATTTGGCTTCACTCCTAAACACTATGATTGAAGTATATATAGCTAAACTTGTTGAACTACAGGCAACTTCTTTCATTACCAGTTTACATACTGCAATCAGTTCATTCACTTTGACTCCTTCACTGATTCACAACTACCTTTCAAACGAAACTGAAACTTCTAATCATGGATAGAAAGTTGTTTTTACTCTAACCTCCCTCAAATAAATGTTTTCATGTACATATTTTCTATACTACAGTTTATTTTTCCTAGAGACACCTTAGAAAGCACATCACAAATCCTGAGACAGACAAACCAAATTCTACTTCTCTCTCTCTCAGGTGAGTTCTTTACCACTAGCACCTCCTGAAAGTGAAAATGAAATTTGCTCAGTTGCGTCCAACTCTTTTGAGACCCCAAGGACTATACAGTCCATGGGATTCTCCAGGCCAGAATACTAGAGTCGGTTGCTATTCCCTTCTCCAGGGAATCTTCCCAACCCAGGAATCAAACCCCGGTCTCCTGCATTCCAGGCAGATTCTTTACTGACTGAGCTATGAGGGAAGCCCTGTAGTTAGATAAATTTGGAGCTGATGCTGCTTAATTAATCGCTCTCAGCCTGTAGGGATGTCTCCACCTATACTCTATAGGTTTCTATATTGAGTCTATTGTCATCAAAATTGGGATCCAAACATAATGAGAAAAAAATACTTTATATGCCTGATGGCAGAATTAACATGAATAAAGAATAGTATAAACTAGAAAACTGACTCAAAGCAAAACAAAAACAAGTCAACATAACGTGTTACACAGATAGACAATGTACCTGCTTTTAAAGATTTTTTAAAAATACATTTAAGAGAGAGATTTAGCTTCACATTAATTAATAGAAAATGTTATGGGGATGTTTTGTTAACCACAAGGAGGATATGGATCTCTTGTTTGATGTCCTTATGGAGAGACTACATAACATTAGGGAAATAGTAAAGTCTCTAAAACAAGGAAATAAATGTCTGCTCTATTTATTGCGGACCTCAGGTCTAAAGAATCATCTCTGAGACAAATGGCAAATTGAAATTAATTTCAACTTAAATTTATTTCCCTAAGAATCTGCAACCTACTGTAACAGCAGCAAAATATTGTCTTCTCTGAGGAGGTTCCTTATAGCATGTCAATATTATTGTTATTTTTATTAATGTGGATACTTTAGTGGTAGTATTTGGGTTATCAAATTTATTACCTCAACTTTAATTCACAACAAAGATCGATAATTAATACTTTCTCTTGAGTTATACTACAGTGTAACAGGTTTATTTTATCGGAATTTTCCTTCTTTCCAAAGGTAGTATTATTTTCCTAGAAACAACTTGAGAGTGGATAATTTTCAACTTATAAATGCATATTGTTTTATTAGTATCATACAATAAAAAAATTTAGATATCATAAGGCTCAAAGTCTTGAAATATCTACTGACTCAAAATTAAGCTGTTGTTTTCCTAGAAGGTATTTGCGCATATAATCAAGGATGAAATCTAGTTACATATTCTAAATGAGCTTTGCTGATAATATTCCATTATTAAATCAGTATTCTGAGTTTATCAGAGTTTTTCATTCAACCATCTGCTGTGAAAATAAAAACAGAGAACAATGCTTCATTTGTGATTCTTAACTGTTGATTTAATCTACATACATTTTGTACCCTTTGTTACTAGCATCCCTTGATGTAAAGCTTTCTTTCCTGACCCTGCACTACTCACCAAAATGACCCATGGACTAGACTATGCATGAACTATATTTCATGAAATATATCCAGGTCTAGTGCAACGACAGGCACATATACACAAGTGGTATGTATTGACTGCATAAGGAACGGAAAACAATGAGGAATATCTTCTCTTGGTCCCTTCAAATGTAATTTATATCTCACCCTTTCCCACTTTCTTTTCACCTGGCCCTCTGCCTGTGGGGTCAGTCAATAAAGATCTCTGGAGGTTGATTTGGGGAAGAAAGAAGAGCTATCTCAGGAAATCCATTCTCCTGGTTCTCTCCAGGGAACTGCCTCTGGCTTGTGTCCCTTGCCTGGGCCTCTGGAGTGCATAGGCTCCTTGGGATTCTAGCCTTTAGCACTATGAATTAATCTAAATTTGATGGTACTTGCAGTTTATATTAGTAACATTACTTAGTTTCGCTTAGATATACAGATATGTAAAAAATAAAAATTGAATTAAGACTAATACAATTCTGGTTTTGGAAACAAAATGGATATTATGTTAGGCCTCCTTGTTACATGCAAATATAACAGCATGTACAGACTGGGGAAAAAAATTTGATCAAAGCTGGAATTGTCAATGTGAGATGCTTCATACAGGGAATGTGCTGTATATACATCCCCTAGGAATTAAGGTGAGCATTGGCGGGAGGTAGCTGAGCTGAGATTTTGGATTTTGTCCATCTTCCTTTCTCAAGCAGCACAACTAACATCTGGTAAAATTTGGCAGAAATGAAGTGAATGTATGCACAGGGGACAATTGATATTGGCTGTGGGAGAGGGGCCAGCTAACAAAGAAACCTCAAACAGCAAAAGCAGATGTACTTCCCATTGGCAAAACCCCTATGGAGAGAGCAAACTGCCTTCACTGGGCGACGCTCTGATTTGGTTTTTCTAGTTAATGAGAAACTAGGAGGGACAGAAAAATGGAACAGAGACTGGTTAGAGAAGTCTGAGCAGGATATGATGTAAAAATATTCAGTTGATCTTTGTAGATATTGATGGCAGATGCAGCCTTATGTACGCCAAGTTTATGCTATTTTTCAGTTGGTGTTGAGTAACTTGTAGATTGTTACTCTAAGTCAAAAGTTCTTAATACTTTTTCTGTAAAGTGTTAGATAGTAAATGTGTTAGGCTTTGTGAGCCAAGAGACAAAATCAAGGATATTATGTAATGATACTTTTAAAAAAGAGACAAAAACAAACTTTTGCAAATCTTCAATTTGATGAAACTCATATAATAAGACTAATAAAGTAAAAATTTTACAATTGAAATTTTACTAATGAGAAGAATGGAATTCATTCTTGGGTAGGGGAAACATTTTGATTAATTAGGATTCAAAGTTAATTCTCTGTCTTCATGTAGAAACATGGTTTTATTCTTCTTTAGTCTTCCCTTGCTTCTCTGAAACTTCACCCCAGGACTACACAAGAATGTGTTTCCTGCATTTCTCCTGTTCACACTCTCAGACTGTCCTTATGATGTTGAATAACTTTTTAAATGGGAAAACAGGTTAAAATGCAGCTTCTGTATGAGACTCTGAGTTTCAATCCCAGCCAAACTACTCACTGGCTGTGTTATGTTTGAATACTTACTTAAACTCTCAAAGGTTCGATTTCCTTATCTAAGAATGAGTTATAATATCTACTTCACAGTGTTGTTGTGAAGATTAAATAAGCTATACATGTAAAGATTTAGACCACTGCATGGCACATTATAAAGCCATCAATATAAGTGTATTCTTCTGATATTTTTCAACCATATAAAAATGCAAACTTCTTCTTAGTTCAGAGTCCATATGATAATAGTCATAGAACCAAATTCAGCCCACAAACTACAGTTTTCAGACTCCTACTCCAAGTGATATTTAACACCACCTGTCTTACTCCCTACTTTTTAGACATAGAGACCTGTTTAACTTTCATCCTTCCAGTGCAATTGAGATTCAACAGCAAGATATAAATATTACTTCCCCAACAATATGAAGGCTGTGTCAGTTTTTCATCAGAATAATTTTAATCTAAATTCTATTCAGGAACTTTGAAATGAAAAATTCTATTTCTTCTACTGTCATACATTGCCATTTGCCAAGTATAACCATCCTTCTTCATATTTCTCATCTCTACCATTTTCACTCCCACTCTGGACCATACAGCTAGCTCCCTAGTTTATTTCCCACGTTAATGTGAACCCTCTTTCCCATATTCAATAAATTCCACAAAGTCTATGACCATATCGTTATTCTAATAGTAGTCCATTGCTGTTTCTCAAAATTTATTCCTACTTTAATGTCCTTATAATCACCTAGGCCACTCTATCAAACTCCTACATGTTCATTACTGACTTGACCATATTATTCACCTCTCCAACACTTGCTGTTATCACGGAGGCTTTTAATCTCCTTGTATCTGACCCATCTAACAAACAAATCCCATAGATTCTTCACCTCTAAACTACTAATTTGCCTTCTGTCCATTTGACTTTACCACTTCACCTATCACCATCACAACTCTGAAATATTATTTAATACACTCCAGTTCCATACATTATTCCTTACGAAGAGTATGTATTCAGTGATACAACACAATGAGTTAGAGCATTATATAAATGTATTATTAGACTTTTACTCTACACTGGAGGAAGTGATCCCTAAGCAGATTTGGGGCCCATGAGTAAGACTTACTCTTGTTAGGGTGTGCGAGAAGAGAAGGTACATTCCAAAAAGAGAGAAGAATATATATGAATTTGTTGAAGCAAGAAAGAAAGGCCAGGAGAGTTGAGTCATAGAAAATGTATGTATAGAGGAGGTAGTAAATGATGTGAGATTTGACTTGAGATGTTGGCAGAGACCAAAGCTGGATAGACAACATGAATATTTCATAAATGTCTAGTTATAGATCATTTGGCTTCAGTGTGAAGTGGTGAGCAAGTGTCAATTGGAAGGCAAGTGAGAAGGAAGGTGAGGTTGTGGAACAATTTAAAAGCTATTTCAGTTGAATAGAGAGGATATTTGGTAGCTTAGGTATGTAGCAGAATGTGGAACTGAGAATTCTGGCAGTGGGGATGAAAAGTAGTGGAGAGATTTAAGAAATATTTATAAGGAAAATCAGTGGGCTGAGGTAGTTTATTGGAATGAAGAAGAATGAAATATGAGCTTGACAAGCAAGTTTTACACCTTGAGCTAATGGGTAAATATATGATGGCGCCATCTGTTGAGGTTAAAGTAGAATAAAAGGGAGCATCTCTGGGAGCAAGAGAGCAATTGGTCAGAATGCAGTTAAAGTAAACAAAAACGAAAGTGGAGGACTCAGAAGAATGGGCTGGGGAAATATATTAGATGGCCTTCAGGATATTGATAACAACTGAAACAAACATGAGGTTCAAGCCAGACTTTATCCTTTTATTATTTTTTTCATATCCTCCATTTCATATTCAATTAGTTATTAAGTCCAATCAATCCTGTTCCCTAAATATCTCTCTTATCCATCCTCTTACCATCATTAGACTTCAGGTACACTGGAGTGGACATTTGTCATCTCCCTACTGGGCCACATTTTCACTTTCATGCACTGGAGAAGGAAATGGCAACCCACTCCAGTATTCTTGCCTGGAGAATCCCAGGGACGGGGGAGCCTGGTGGGCTGCCATCTATGGGGTTGCACAGAGTGGGAACACGACTGAAGCGATTTAGCAGCAGCAGCAACAACTGGGTCACCAGAGTCCCACCCCTCAATCTCACCCCTATTCAGCATACCCATTTATATTGCCATCACAGAGATGAGTCACACAATTAGTTTCACCATGCTCCTCATTTGCTCAAAATTCTTCACTTGCTCCCCATTCCTGTGAAGCGTGAGTTTTATATCCTTGTGCATAGCATGTACTTCCCTATATGATTTAGATCTCATTATTTACCCAAACATTCCAAGCTCCTTCAATGCTCTGCAATTGTGTATTTCTTATTCATGTTGCCTCTTTTGCCTGCAATACATCTTCCTAGTCTTCAAGTCTCAATAAGTGAAAAGCATTTTTCTGGTTAAACAAAGGTGTTTATCTAGTGGTCTCACTGCCCTTTGCCCTTCTCCCCCTCTTTGGTGATTTATTTGTCTTTCAATCCATCCACTATGCAAATAATTGGAGGGCAAAGTCTGCATCTTTGCAGTTTTGGATCACAGTGCCTGATATAGCCTGTGAGTAGGCATTCAAAAAATCAATTTTGAATAAATAGAAAATTACATTTTAGTATGGATGTCTTTTTTTATTCCACATTAATGCATAGCGATTTGTATTGTGAACTTCTCTATTTCTTGGAAATTATCATAATCTCTATGTGAAATTTTATTTATCAGAGTTAAAACATAATGATCTCATTTATATTAAATCTGTGAATTTCATAGACCTTTCTTTATGGGCTAACTTTAGACAGTATGCTTTCTATTGAGATAGAATACTGTATAGTTTCTCTAAATTGCTAAAACACATAGTCACGGAAGAGGAAGTGGTACACAAGAAAAATGCCACAGAGGAACACAACATGGTGAGATTTCAAAAGACAACCACAATTGGGTGCAGGTAATATCTCGTATCATACTGGTGTGAATGCATTTCACAGTCTACACTTTAATTATATTGTATACTTCACTAATGACTCTGTCTCCAGAAGGCCTCCTGAGAATAACCTGGTGGATTTCACAAGGCCCTGAATGAATTTTAGTATAATGAAAAGGTAGTGAATTCACAGTATTGCCTATTCAGAGATAAGATAAAGAGTAAAAATGCAACCTTTTCTTTACGTGGACATGGGGAAAATCTTGTCATGTCACTTTTAAAAATAAATAATATAATCTCCCATCTCATTTTTCATCATTGGCATGTACTTTCAAATTGAACTGGTATAAAGAAATATTTGGCTAACCAATCTTTATTTTATAGGTCTTCTCCTGAGTTTTTAGGAAGAATGTATAATGGCACTGCATGTGTATTGGAGTCATCCTTTCATGAGGAAAGATTGAACTTTGCTCTTTTTAGTCAGAGAAGCTGCTACTAAAAGGAATTTGTAACTTATCTTATTTATTCAATAATTTCATTTTTTTCACTATTTTTATCCCAGCTTTATTGAGATAAAATTGATACGTGGCCCTGTATATGTTTTTCAAACTTTGGAAAGCTATTTTATGTTCTAGAGAAATTTAAAGAATCTGGGGTACAAATACCTACTTATCCAAAAATTCCTACAGCATTTGGATAAACAGCATGAGTGAAAATAAAAGCAGTGTGCCTGGCATCTTCTCTGTCTTGTAAGATAAGATTACCTAACAGTGAGATAAAACAATTTCTCCTTCCTTGGTAGTCATTTCAAAAGAAAGCAAAGGTCATTTTTAATCAACTGGCCACTTACAATCCCATATACTTCCACTGGAATCACTTTAAATATTGCAGGTAAGAAAAGTTATTCAGTAGACCAAGTAATAGAATAAAATCTTACTAAATCTAATTTGCAAGCATTGTCTATCAAAATATTATTGTGATTTGTCAATTTGTTAGCTCTGTCACTGTCTATGAAGCAGCAGGGAAAATTGTACCAAAAAATTTCGCATACATGTTTTCAAAGGAGAAAGATTGAAAACAAAAATTGGATTTTCTCTATTTCTGTCACAGAAGATTTGAATTATTATCTCTATTAATTGACACAAATATGCACGTGTTTCTCTTTTAATAATAAGATAGGAGGGCTTCACACTAACTGTAGGGTAAGGAAATTTCATTTTCTTTTCAAATAAATAGTGCCATCAAGAGCTCATGCAGTCTTACAGGTTTCATGTATGCATTGTCTTGAGAACTTCATCAGCCCATTCGACAACTGTAGATTTCTGACCCTGTGATGCATGGCCCATTTCTAAGTCACCAGCAACCTTTCCTCCCAGTGCTGAACAAAAGCACAGCCACAAATAATAATAACACGTGGAGTATGAAAGAATAAAGACAAAAAAATGTACAAATAAAATGTTAAAATCAAAGGCTCCTAGTGCTTTAGTTTCACTGATTGGAAGGATCTAGGAAAGATAGTTTAGGGCTGGGTTTTTTTTATTATTATTTTTTATTTTTTCCTTCTTGCTTTTACAGTTCTACAATCACAATGGCCCTCTAGTGGGATGCTAAATTAAGAGGCATTTTGTTTGTATTGTTAGCATCTAGATCGAAACAGTCACAGAGAAATGTTTTATTATGGTGGGGAAAGGGCTGTTTTAATAAGGCTCTTAGGAGACTGAGTTTTAATGACGCTTAACACAATGTTTTAAACTACACACCACATCTACATGTTATTTCTTGTTAAATGTTGGTTATTAAACAGCAGGCTGGTTCCAGATTGCCTGCAGAGGGTAGTTAGGGTTGGCTGATACATCTCTGACAATTTGAATAGTTTATGGAGTGACAAGTGCTGTTTGCATTTAAAGGATTTTACATTTTAACATCTGCGCAGTGCAACAGTATATATTACTACCCAATGTATCTCTACACAATATGTTGAAGGGTTAAAGCCAATTAAGCTCAATTCTAAGTTTCAATTTCTTCTAGAATTCTGTGCCCTCATCCAAATTTAACATGCTTAGGCTGGGATGATTTCCCTCACTACTTAACCCAGGGATCTCTGTGGTGAATTACTGCTCAAAACTGCAGACCAGAGACAAGTGAGGGAAATGAAGAAGAGAATGTGCCCTAAGGAAAGATGTAAGCAGGAGAGCACTACATGTTTATAACTAGGATTCTTTAACCATTTAAAAAGTTAGCATTTTAAAATGAAAAGCAAAGAAAACAATGTCTTAGAGTGCCTTTATTCTCCTCCCTGTTAATCTCACATCTTTCTTCCTCCAGTCTTCTCACACCCTGAGGAAAACAAGCTATCATCTAGGTCAAAGAAATGGCTTGATGAACCAATGGCTTGCAGATTTTGGATGTTAACTCTGAGGATTAAATGTGCTTAAAAAAAATTATACACACACACAGAGGCACATATAGCTTGCTTTCTCTTTACATCCTTTATTTTTGGATCCTGCTTCAAAAGTTTTAAGTTCTCCTTTGAATCATTTATTTCCATGTAACAGGTGTGCAGGGAGAGTGTGGCCACCTGCCACTTGAGAGAATATGCACTGTGGGGATGCCTGTAGGTGGCTCAGTGGGCTGATTACTTCAATTTCCTCTTTTTTTCCCCCTTTAGGTTGTCTTCCCTGGCTTTTCCCTCCATTGCCTGATATCAAGAGAGAAGAATGTGTTGTGAGCTCAAGAAGTCCATAAGTACTCCAGGTCAGTGATTTTCAGTGGGAGGGTTAGTGATGGGTCTTCATCTCAGGATCAGAAGGGGAGGGGTACTCTTTGTTAGAAAGGCTTGAGTGTTTATCAAAGGGAAAGTAGGCTTAAAATTTATCACTATCTGAGACCACAGTAAGTGAGCTTAAAAATCTGAATGTTTAAAATCTGAACCACTTATGGCCATGAAAATGCCATGAGTAAAGATATAATGTGTTGCTGGGAAAATTTTCTGTGATCCATTGGCTTAAGTTTTAAAAAGGGAAAAATAAGTTCAATGCTTATCCAAGGCACTGGCAACATACCAAGGTTGAGCACTTCATGGAGTTTGGAATTAAACATGCCAAGACTCTCCAAAAACTTGGGCATTTCTTCCTAAGTGAGAATCCCATGGGTATTGAAGGATATTGATTGAGGATCAAGTTAAGATAGCTCTGTTTTGTGTGTGTGTGTTTTTTTTTTTTTTTCTTTTTGCATAAGCATGGAAAAATCAACCACGAGCTCAATCAGTGTCTCCTTAAACTATCTGAAATTATGTGTTAGCACAGTGGTATCCATACAAGCTGGAATTAAGATCACTGAGAGAAATATCAAACAACCTCAGATATACAGATGATAATACTCTGCATACACACTGAGAAAACCAAAATTGAAAGAGACACGTGTACCCCAATGTTCATAGCAGCACTGTTTACAATAGCCAGGACTTGGAAGCAACCTAGATGTCCATCCACAGATGAATGGATAAGAAAGCTGTGGTACATATACACAATGGAGTATTATTACTCAGCCATTAAAAAGAATACATTTGAATCAGTTCTAATGAGGTGGATGGAACTGGAGCTTATTATACAGAGTGAAGTAAGCCAGAAAAAAAAAAAAAAACACACACACACACAAATACAGTATACTAATGCATATATATGGAAATTAGAAAGATGGTAACAATAACCCTGTTTACGAGACAGCAAAAGAGACACTGATGTATAGAACAGACTTTTGGACTCTGGGAATGGGAGAGGGTGGGATGATTTGGGAGAATAGCATTGAAATATGTATAATATCATACCTGAAATGAGTCGCCAGTCCAGGTACAATGCCTGATAATGGATGCCTGGGGCTGGTGCACTGGAATGACCCAGAGGGATGGTATGGGGAGGGAGGAGGGAGGAGGGTTCAGGATGGGGAACACATGTATACTTGTGGCGGATCCATCTTGATGTATGGCAAAAGCAATACAATATTGTAAAGTTAAGCAAAATAAAATTTGATTAAAAAAACAAAACAAACAAAAAAATAATAGCAGAAAGCAAAGAGGAACTAAAGGGCCTCTTGATGAGGGTCAAGTTCAGTTCAGTTTAGTTCAGTCACTCAGTCATGTCTGATTTTTTGTGACCCCATGAACCACAGCACACCAGGCCTCCCTGTCCATCAACAACTCCCGGGGTTCACTCAAACTCACGACCATTGAATCAGTGATGCCATCCAACCATCTCATCCTCTGTGGTTCACTTTTCCTCCTGCCCCCAATCCCTCCCAGCATCAGAGTCTTTTCCAATGAGTCAACTCTTCGCATGAGGTGGCTAAAGTACTGGAGTTTCAGCCTCAGCATCAGTACTTCCAATGAACACCCAGGACTGGTCTCCTTTAGGATGGACTGGTTGGATCTCCTTGCAGTCCAAGGGACTCGCAAGAGTCTTCTCCAGCGCCACAGTTCAAAAGTATCAATTCTTCAGCGCTCAGCTTTCTTCACAGTCCAACTCTCACATCCATACATGACCACTGGAAAAGCCATAGCCTTGACTAGACGGACCTTTGTTGGCAAAGTAATATCTACGCTTTTGAATATGCTATCGAGGTTGGTCATAACTTTCCTTCCAAGGAGTAAGAGTCTTTCAATTTCCTGGCTGCAATCACCATCTGCTTGATGATGGTCAAAGAGGAGAGTGAAAAAGCTGGCTTAAAGCTCAACATTCCAAAAAACTAAGATGCTGGCATCAAGTCCCATTATTTCATGGCAAATACAAGGGGTATAGGGGAGGAAGTGACAGATTTTCTCTTCTTGGACTTCAAACTCACTGAGGATTGTGACTGCAGTCATGAAATTAAAAGATGCTTGCTATTGGAAGGAAAGCTATGATGACCTAGACAGCATATTAAAAAGCAAAGACATCACTTTGCTGACAAAGGTCCACATGGTCAAAGCTACGGTCTTTCCAGTGGTCATGTACAGGTATGAGATTTGGACCATAAAGAAGGCTGAGTGCCAAAGAATTGATGCTTTCACATTGTGTTGGAGAAGGCTCTTGAGAATCCCTTGGACTGAAAGGAGAATCAGTCAATCCTACAGGAAATCAACTCTGAATATTCATTGGAAGGACTGATGCTGAAGCTGAAGCTCCAATATTCTGGCCACCTGGTACAAAGAGCAGACTCACTGGAAAAGATCCTGACACTGGGAAAAATTGAAGGCCAAAGAAAAGGGTGGCAGAGCATGAAATGGTTGGATAGCATCACTGATTCAATGGACATGAACTTTGGCAAAGTCTTGGAGATAGTGAGGGATAGGGAGGGCTGGTGTGCTACAGTCCATGGGGGTCATAAACAGCTGGACACAACAGTGACTGTACAACAACAACAATACTCTTTTGCATGTTTAAATTACAGTAAGCCATGGTGGATACAACATGATTCAAACAGAACTCTCAATTCTAATGTTTCAAAAGCCCTTGGAAAAGACAATATGAACTCAAGAAACTAATTATTATCTCATCTTTGCAACTGATTTTCAGATTGATAGTCCTTAATCTGAATGAGGATAAATATATTCACTTCTTAAACAAGATTAATAATATCTACCTTATAGGCATTGTAAATAGAAGAATAGGATTAATAGAAGAATTAAAATCAAAACGATATGAAGTATAATAATGGCTTTGTAAAGCTAAGTAAAGTGCTATGTAAAGATATGAGTTATAATTGTTGATACAGTCAAACTGTGAGTTGGTGATCCAAGACCTGAAGGAATCTCACCTTATCTTGAATGTGATATGGTCTGAGATACTGCACTCCTTATTCACACTTTCTTCACTAAAACAACAAAAAAAACACATTTTGATTGCCGAGTGTTGAAGACACTGTGAGCTCCAAAATGGTAGGCAACGGGAGGTCAAAGAAGCTACACATAATATCATTATGTTTCAAATTGCCTATACCAAATGGGAATATCTAAATATTTTCCAATTAATTCCTTTATGATTCTCTCATGCTTAATAGCCATATTAGCATTGCCATGTAGCTTAACTTTTATTTCCAGTCTTCCCTCCACACAGTTCTGTTTGAAAGCATGGTGGTTACAAGATTAAAAATGTTTACATTCTTGCTATGCTCCTTACTACTGGTCATCTGATTTAGTGGCTACTTATTAACCTCTGTTTCTAAATTTTCCATCTGAGAAATGGAAATAATAGCAGTTCCTACCTATAGGGTTAATGTAAGATAGAAATGAGCCCATGTCTGGGCTAGGCTAAGTTGCTTCAGTTGTTTTTGACTCTGCAACTCTATGGACTGTAGCCTGCCCAGCTCCTGTGTCCATGGGATTTCCCAGGCAAGAATACTGGAGGGGGTAGCACTGGAGGGGGTAGCCACTACCTCCCCCAAGGGATCTTCCTGACCCAAGGATAAAAACCATGTATCTTAAGTCTTCTGCAGCATTCAATATTAATGTCTCAAAATTAGGCACATAGTTTCTCAGGAAAATGTTAATCCAAAACAAACAAACAAACAAAAAAAAACCCACAATGAAATAATAAGGAAGAATTTTTCAGTTCAATTCAGTTGCTCAGGCATGTCAGACTCTTTGCAACCCCATTGACTGCAGCATGCCAGGGCTCCCTGTCCATCACCAACTCCCAGAGTCTACCAAACTCATGTCCATTGAGTCGGTGATGCCATCCAACCATCTCATCCTCTGTCATCCCCTTCTCCTCCTGCCTTCAATCTTTCCCAACATCAGGGTCTTTTCAAATGAGTCAGCTCTTCGCATCAGGTGGCCGAAGTACTGGGAGTTTCAGCTTCAACAACAGTCCTTCCAAAGAACACTCAGGACTGATCTCCCTTAGGATGAATGGGTTGGATCTCCTTGCAGTCCAAGGAACTCTCAAGAGTCTTCTCCAACAACATAGTTCAAAAACATCAATTCTTCAGCCCTCAGCTTTATTTATAGTCCAACTCTCACATCCATACAAGACTACTGGAAAAACCATAGCCTTGACTAGATGGACCTTTGTTGGCAAAGTAATGAATCTGCTTTTTAACATGCTGTCTATGTTGGTCATAACTTTCCTTTTAAGGAATAAGTGCCTTTTAATTTCATGGCTGCAGTCATCATCTGCAGTGATTTTGAAGCCCCCCAAAATAAATTCTGCCACTGTTTCCACTGTTTCTTCATCTATTTGCCATGAAGTGATGGGACCAGATGCCATGATCTTAGTTTTCTGAATGTTGAGCTTTAAACCAACTTTTTCACCTTCCTCTTTCATTTTCATCAAGAGGCTCTTTAGTTCTTCACTTTCTGCCATAAGGGTGGTGTCATCTGCATATCTGAGGTTATTGATATTTCTTCCGGCAATCTTGATTCCAGCTTGTGCTTCTTTCAGCCCAGCATTTCTCATGATGTACTCTGCATATAAGTTAAATAAGCAAGGTGACAATATACAGCCTTGAGGTATACTCCTTTTCCTATTTGGAATCAGTCTGTTCTATGTCCACTTCTAACTGTTCCTTCCTGACCTGCATATATTTCTCAAGAGGCATGTCAGGTGGTCTGGTATTCCCATCTCTTTCAGAATTTTCCACAGTTTATTGTGATCAACACAGTCAAAAGCTTTGGCATAGTCAATAAAGCAGAAATAAATGTTTTTCTGAAACTCTCTTGCTTTTTCGATGACCCAACGGATATTGGCAATTTGATCTCTGATTCCTCTGCGTTTTCTAAAACCAGCTTGAACATCTGGAAATTCACTGTTCACGTATTGCTGAAGCCTGGGCTTGGAAAATTTTGAGCATTACTTTACTAGCGTATGAGATGAGGGCAATTGTGTGGTAGTTTGAGCATTCTTTGGCATTGCCTTTCTTTGGGATTGCATTGAACATCGACCTTTTCCAGTCCTGTGGCCACTGTTGAATTTTCCAAATGTGCTGGCATAATGAGTGCAGCACTTTCACAGCATCATCTTTCAGGATTTGAATAGCTCAAGTGGAATTCCATCACCTCTACTAGCTTGGTTCGTAGTGATACTTCCTAAGGCCCACTTGATTTCACATTCCAGGATGTCTGGCTCTAGGTGAGTGATCACACCATTGTGATTATCTGGGTCCTGAAGATCTTTTTTGTACAGTTCTTCTGTGTATTCTTGCCACCTCATCTTAATATCTTCTGCTTCTGTTAGGTCATTATCATTTCTGTCCTTTATTGAGCCCATCTTTGCATGAAATGTTCCTTTGGTATCCCTAATTTTCTTGAAGAGATCTCTAGTCTTTCCCATTCTATTGTTTTTCTATATTTCTTTGCCCTGGTCGTTGAGGAAGGCTTTCTTATGTCTCCTTGCTATTCTTTGGAATTCTGCATTCAGATGCTTGTATCTTTTCTTTTCTCCTTTGCTTTTTGTTTCTCTTCTTTTCACAGCTATTTTTAAGGCTTCCTTAAACAGCCCTTTTTACATTTCTTTTTCTTGGGGATGGTATTGATCCCTGTCTCCTGTACAATGTCATGAATCTCCATACATAGTTTATTAGGTACTCTGTCTATCAGATATAGTCCCTTAAATCTATTTCCCACTTCTACTGTATAATTGTAAGGGATTTGATTTAGGTTATACCTGAATGGGTTAGTCATTTTCCCTAATTTCTTCACTTTAAAGTCTGAATTTGGCAATAAGGAGTTCATGATCTGACCCACAGTCAGCTCCCAGTTGTTTTTGCTGACTGTATACAGCTTCTCCATCTATGACTGCAAAGAATGTAATCAGTTTGATTTCAGTGTTGGCCATTTGGTGATGTCCATGTGTAGAGTCTTCTCTTGTGTTGTTGCAAGAGGGTGTTTGATATGGCCAGTGCATTCTTTTGGCAAATCTCTATTAGCCTTTGCCCTGCTTCATTCTGTACTCCAAGGCCAAATTTGCCTGTTACTCCAGGTGTTTCTTGAGTTCCTACTTTTGCATTCCAGTCTCCTATAATGAAAAGGACATCTTTCTTGAGGGGTTAGTTCTAAAAGGTTTTGTAGATCTTCATATAACCATTCAACTTCAGCTTCTTCGGTGTTACTTAGGCTCTTCTTTCAAGGCATAGCCTAAGTTTCAGCACCTTCTAGTATAACACTCTCAGAATTATCACCCAGCTTGCCTCCTTGCCTGTTTTCTATTTGACTGAACCAGAATTCACTCTCCCTGCTGCTGCCAGAATGATCCATCTCTACTCAAAAGTATCCAGCGATTTATTTCTTCCTCTGGGTTATTCCAATTCTATATTATGTCCTAACACTGTAAATTATAAAAAAGCGTCTAAATGAGCATATTTTGAGTATTTTTCCCAGCTCTTTTGAGCTATAAATGACATATAACCCAGTGTACATTTAATATATACCATATAATGATTTTATATATGCATATATTTCAAAATGATTAATTACCTCAATAAGATTAGTTAAAACATCTATTTCCTCACAGTTTTATATGTGTGTGTGTGTAGTAAGAACTTTAAAAATCTATTCTTTTGGAAAATTTCAAATATACAGAACAATATTGTTAATTATAGAGTCCATCTTGCTATAGATTAATTCCCCACAACTTAATCACCTTATAATTGGAATTTTATACTTTTTCTACCTATATACTTTACACCTTTTACTACCTTCATCCATTTTGTTACACTCTACCCCTGATCCTTGGCAATCACCAATCTGTTCTCTCTTTCTTAGCATAGCTTTTTTCCCCTGCACCCTATTATGTGAAAAGCTATGTGCCTAATTCTGAGACATTAATAACAAATGCTGCAGGAGTCTTAAGAGAAATTGTTTTGATCCCTGGGTCAAAAAGATCCCCTGGAGGAGAAAATGACAACCCATTCCAGTATTCTTGCCTGGGGAATCCCATGACAATGGAGCCTGGTGGGCTAAAGCAACTGAGAGGGAAGAGGAGAGACTTCCTTGCATATAACCTCAGCATATAACAGAAGACAATTCATGTCCAGAGTAAGTGGTCAGATAGATCAAAACAAACAAATCCCGGCCAGTCCAGTCATTCAAAATTTGGATTAGACTATCAAAAAAATGAGCCCAGTCTCTGTCTTTCTAAATTAATATGCAGTAATCTAGACTCAAGATGAACAATAAGTCAAGACTAGCCAAAACACCTAGAGTTATGTATCCTTTAGGAATGTTTTTTCTTTCAAGTGACAGAGAGCCTATTATGGTAACTAAACAATTTTTCCCCAGTGGTAAGACATCCAGAGTAGGTGGTTACTGGTAAATTCATCAGTACAAGGTGACCTGGCTATTGCATTTGCAAAGGACTTGTATTTCTCTCGAAGTAACATCTATTGTTGCATATATAAAATTATACTGAATTTTTTTGCAGGATGGAAAAGGAAAGAAAAAGCAGATTCCATTAACAGTAACAAAAACTCTGCCAGGAATATCACAGCTGATTTTATTTAAATCTCATGGACCAGGTCTGTATGATATGGCCACCTCTGCGTAAAAAGTGGCTGGGAAAAAAAGACTTTGACATAGGTTCTGGGTCAGCCAGAAATTATGGGCTAGAGTGAGCTACTAAGAGTTCACAAAGCCTAACCGGTAAAATTCTAGGAGTTTGCTGAACCAGTGTTTAAGCAGAGCCATTATTAAAAATTAAATTATGTAAACATTATTAAATTATATTAAAATGGAGGGAATAAATATTGAAGGTAACACATATTCATTTTTACCTAGTTATTTTATTACATTTTCCTATTATCTATATTCTTAAGGTTATTTATTTCAATCACATCTTTATAGTGTAAATACTATACAAATGGCATACTTTTGTGTATCTTTTTCCAACTTTCTATTCAATGATGCCACGTTTGTACCTTGACATTGACCATGTTGGGAGTATTTACACCACAAAGCATCCATCCGGTCCCATCACTTCATGGGGAATAGATGGGAAAACAGTGGAAACAGTGTCAGACTTTATTTTTTTGGGCTCCAAAATCACTGCAGATGGTGATTGCAGCCATGAAATTAAAAGATGTTTACTCCTTGGAAGGAAAGTTATGACCAACCTAGATAGCATATTCAAAAGCAGAGACATTACTTTGCCAACAAAGGTCCGTCCAGTCAAGGCTATGGTCTTTCCTGTGGTCATGTATGGATGTGAGAGTTGGACTGTGAAGAAGGCTGAGAGCTGAAGAATTGATGCTTTTGACCTGCGGTGTTGGAGAAGACTCTTGAGAGTCCCTTGGACTGCAAGGAGATCCAACCAGTCCATTCTGAAGGAGATCAGCCCTGGGATTTCTTTGGAAGGAATGATGCTAAAGCTGAAACTCCAGTACTTTGGCCACATCATGTGAAGAGTTGACTCATTAGAAAAGACTCTGATGCTGGGAGGGATTAGGGGCAAGAGGAGAAGGGGACGACAGAGGATGAGATGGCTGGATGGCATCACTGACTCGATGGATGTGAGTCTGAGTGAACTCCGGGAGTTGGTGATGGACAGGGAGGCCTGGATGTGTGATATGGGGTGAAAGAGTCGGAACGATGAGAACTGAACGAATTGAAATAGAACATCAATGAGGAATATGAAATAGTTGGATGACTATTTTAACATGAGTCTGAGTGAACTCTGGGAGTTGGTGATGACAGGGAGGCCTGGCGTGCTGCAATTCATGGGGTCACAAAGAGTCGGACATGACTGAGCAACTGAACTGAACTGAACTGAATCAGAAAATGCTACATAATGATTGCCTTCTTTTACGTGAGTGTGTTTTGTGGATAGTGTAAAGTTAAGAAAGTAGAGAAAATGTTTATAAAGAAGATTGAACTGAAAAGTTTGCTCCTGTTGCTAGCTGCTGCATTATGATTAAACTTAAAAGTGTGTCTGTGTCTGTAGCTATTACATTCTGAATAACTCAAAAATTTGAGGAATATACTTACAATATTTGAAAACCATTATCCAATTCAGCAGAGAAATCCCTCATGTCATTGATGAAAGAACAAAGACTTTGGTCTTTGTTGTTTCACTTTCATCTAACTCATTAAAGTAAACTAGCATATCACCCAACATTCAAGTCAGAACTATACTTGGAGATACAGTTGTTAAACATTTACCAGCAAGATAGAGGACAATCACTTACGTTTAATACATATTCTATGCCCTACAATGTAGAGGACATACAGTCAAAGTGGGAGAGGTCCAGAAAGGAATATAAAAAATAATGAAAGAATGTCTTCTTTTAAAAAGAAGTGAAATGTACTTAGTCTGCAAAAGATAAGACTCACAATGTATTAATATATTGTAGTAATTATCAAATAATTGTTAACACTTTCATGGTTTCAGTGGGTAGTCTCATGCATGGATATAAGATTAAAAGGCCCGTACTTTCACCTCAATCTTAGGCAATCTTAGAATTTTGCAGCAACCAGAACCAAACCAAGAGGATGATTTACATTGCGTGGTTACACTGGGAATTAGTGTGTTTTCTACTTCTGAAGTATTTAAACATGAACTTAATGAACATGTGATAGGAAGTATTTAACCTCAGAAAGTTCTCTAAACTAGATGAGTCTTTTAGTTCTTTTGCAATATGAATCTAAGTATTAAAATGTGAGTCTAAATATTAAAATATATGAGTCTAAGTATTAAAATATTTCTGAATATATTTATTTAATGTCACATCAAATTCTATCTATTCATTTAATATGTTGTGGGTTTGGGGAATGGTTTGCATCTGTCTGCAATATGGGACACCCAGGTTCAAACCCTGGGTCAGGAAGATACCCTGGAGAACGAAATGGCAACCCACTCTAATACCCTTGCCTGGAAAATTGCATGGATGGAAGAGCCTGGTAGGCTACAGTCCATGGGGTTGCAAAGAGTCAGACACAACTGACAGACTCACTTTCACTTTGTAGGCAGTAGTACTACTACTCACGAGTCAAAAATAAAACAGCTAAAACCCTGAGCTTAGTAAAACTGGAAAAGACAAATGATAAATGTGAACAAATACATAAAATACTTTTAAATTGTGATAGGTACTATAAAGAAAAATTTAACAATATATGGGAAAAGTGCATTAAGGTGGAAGGAGGAAAGATTACTTTGGTTAAGATTGTAAGGAATGAGAGTCTATACCTTCTTTGTAGAGACACTAATACAACAAAAAATTGAAGGGTGAAAAACACCTTACTATGAAGGTGCAGGGTAAAAAGACAAAGAAAGAATTTTAACTGTAAAGATCCTGAAAGAGAAGTGAGTTGTGCAAATTTAGAACAAGTCCATTTTGGCAAGAATAAGAATAGTTCATGCCAAGGTTAGAGAGGTAAAAGAAGACGGCAGCACAGGATGAGACATCACCAACGTAATGGACATGAACTTGGGCAAACCTCAGGAGATCGTGAGGGACAGGGAGACCTGGCGGGCTACAGTCCTTGTGGTCACCAAGAGTCAGACGTGAATTAGTGATTAAACAACAACAACAAAGGAAATAGATGTTGCATAGTCTTGTCATAGGTCATGTTAAGAAGTTTAGGTTTTATTCTGATTTCAGTGGAATATCACTGGAGACTTTTAAGCTGGAGGTTGATATGATATAAGTTATATTTTTAAAGTTAAAATGTCCTATGTTGTGAAATAATTCAGGAACAAATTTAAGAGTCAGGTGCAGGAAAAAGTTGATGAGTGAAGTTAGATTTGTTCATTTTTATTTATACCTGAAGCCAGATCAGTAGAATTCTCCTCTGTCTTGACCTCTAGATCCTGGATACACATGACGAGAGAACCTACCAAGCTCAAGCTCTCTAAGCCTTAGCTGTAAAATGGGGATGTTGAAGAATATCTGTCTTATGAAACTTTTTGAAAATAAAATAAGGTAATAAATGTAAAAGCCCTAGTATGATCAATGTTCAATTAGTGTTAGCTCATGTTATGCATAGTAAACAATATATATTTTCCACTTAATCCTTTGGAGTAAGTATCTCAACAAATCCTTTCCTTCTTTTTGTAGAGTTGAGTTAAACACAATAGACATTTTCTAGGCAAATATCAGCATACCAGAAAATAATATTTCAATTGCTATCTCTTTCCTTTGCCATAGGCAAGACTGCCAAATAAGTATAATTAATATATTTTATTTTTATTCAATCAACAAATCTTATTTTGTATACTTAGTATTATTTTCTGTTAGAAATTGTTTATACAAACAGAATTTACATACACACATAGAAAGTGAAAATATTATCCACAAATCTTACACAGTTAGTCACTGTTAACAGGCAGTTCTATATTGATTTTAAGGTATCTCACACACTAGTAAAGTAATGCTCAAAATTCTCCAGGCCAGGCTTCAGCAATATGTGAACCATGAACTTCCTGATGTTCAAGCTAGTTTTAGAAAAGGCAGAGGAACCAGAGATCAAGTTGCCAACATCCTCTGGATCATGGAAAAAGCAAGAGAGTTCCAGAAAAACATCTATTTCTGCTTTATTGACTATGACAAAGCCTTTGACTGTGTGGATCACAATAAACTGTAGGAAATTCAGAAAGAGATGGGCATACCAGACCACCTGATCTGCCTCTTGAGAAATTTGTATGCAAGTGAGGAAGTAACAGTTAGAACTGGACATGGAACAACAGACTGGTTCCAAATAGGAAAAGGAATATGTCAAGGCTGTATATTGTCATCCTGTTTATTTAACTTCTATGCAGAGTACATCATGAGAAACGCTGGACTGGAAGAAACACAAGCTGGAATCCAGATTGTAGGGAGAAATCTCAATAACCTCAGATATGCAGATGACACCACCCTTATGGCAGAAAGTGAAGAGGAACTAAAAAGCCCCTTGATGAAAGTTAAAGTGGAGAGGAAAAGTTGGCTTGAAGCTCAACATTCAGAAAACTAAGATCATGGCATCTGGTCCCATCACTTCATGGGAAATAGATGGGGAAACAGTGGAAACAGTGTCAAACTTTATTTTTCTGGGCTCCAAAATCACTGCAGATGGTGATTGTAGCCATGAAATTAAAAGAGGCTTACTCCTTGGAAGGAAAGTTAAGATAGCATATTCAAAAGCAGAGACATTATTTTGCCAACAAAGGTTTATCTAGTCAAGGCTATAGTTTTTCCTGTAGTCATGTATGGATGTGACAGTTGGACTGTGAAGAAGGCTGAGCACCGAAGAATGGATGCTTTTGAACTGTGGTGTTGGAGAAGACCCTTGAGAGTCCCTTGGACTGCAAGGAGATCCAACCAGTCCATTCTAAAGGAGATCATCCCTGGGGTTTCTTTGGAAGGAATAATGCTAAAGCTGAAACTCCAGTACTGTGGCCACCTGATGCGAAGAGTTGACTCATTGGAAAAGATTCTGATGCTGGGAGGGATTGGGGGCAAGAGGAGAAGGGGACGACAGAGGATAAGATGGCTGGATGGCATCACTGACTCGATGGACGTGAGTCTGAATGAACTCCGGGAGTTGGTGATGGACAGGGAGGCCTGGCGTGCTGTGATTCATGGGGTAACAAAGAGTCAGACATTACTGAGCGACTAAACTGAACTATCCAAATTTGAGGTAACTAATTTAGTGCTTTATCTAGGAAAGACTACTTTATAATGGTTACATAATTAATTGTATATGTAAAACAAAGAGCTTTCTAAAATTCAGTTGGAAATATTTTCAAAATAAGAAGATAAATATTAAGAAGTGTATACCACAAATAGAAAAAATATTAAGTATGACCTCCAAAATATCATGCAACAAATATAGGTACCACACACCTTAGTTGAGTAAAGTGGGAAAGAATGAAATGACCAACCCAATGCATATGGCATTTCAGATACAGTTTTACTATTATGAACCCTGTACAGTCAGTTATACAACTTAGTTTTATGTCCATGACTGAATGGAGTCGGATTTGGTATAATATAAACTTATTTGATCCCACTCTAGTACTCTTGCCTGGAAAATCCCATGGGTGGAGGAGCCTGGTAGGCTGAAGTCCATGGGGTCACGAAGAGTCGGACACGATTGAGCGACTTCACTTTCACTTTTCACTTTCATGCATTGGAGAAGGAAAGGGCAACCCACTCCAGTGTTCTTACCTGGAGAATCCCAGGGATGGGGGAGCCTGATGGGGTGCCATCTATAGGGTCGCACAGAGTCGGACACGACTGAAGCGACTTAGCTTAGCAGCAAACTTAGTTGATGGCTTAAAAGAGATGTCATAAATTTAATCTCTCTTAATAGTCACAAAACTTTACCCTGATATGAAGAATGAATATACCAGTTAGTTGTAATAAAGCATTTTGATGAGAAAACAATACCTATTGCTCATTTATTCAACTTTCCTACATGCTAACACATATTATCTCATCACATTTTATCCTAATAAATATTAAAATTTCATCTTTTCAGATGAAAAAATCTAAGCTTCAGAACTGTTACGTGGCTTACTCAAAAGTAACAGAATAAGCTGCAGGCCTCAAAATGGACTTTTTCTTTTTTCATGACAACACACATGCTCTAATAGCTTGTTTGAGAGACAATGGACACAGAACTCATGTATTCCTTTAAACTAAAGAGTATATTCTACTTGCAACCATACTGCTAGGATAGAACTTAACTATATCCCTCTCCATCCAACCTTCTCACTTGTTCCCACACTTAAGAAAATATGTTTTGTGCCTCTATGATCCAAAAATGGCCTTTCCTACCAAAACAAAATTTCTATATACTATGGTAGAAAGAAAGACTCAATATTTTCATGCTTTGCCACTTTTACATTGTCTAGTACTAGTTATACAGATCCTCCACCCAAGTGCAAGTTACTTTGAATGCGAGAACCGTTTAGTTTATTCTTTCTTTCTAAAAATGTCTCTGCTCTTCTCCTGTCTCCTCATCCTATCTAAATCTCTCTCTATTTGGGCTTTATGTCTGTTGAGCTTACGTGGACAGCAGACCCATCTGGTTAATCTAACAGGGCTGGAGCAGAATGTAGGCGGAACCAGTGATTAAAAGTTAAAAACCTTTCCAAAGGAAAGCACTAAGATCAAGCAAAAGCATGTGTGCAAATTTCATCATCAGAGATGCATTGTGCAGAGCCTATATATAATCTTAAAATAAATGTTTGGAGCTGTGATTTGTGATAAACCAGAAATCAAAGAGGATGGAAGTGGATTTATCTTGCTTGATTTTAGACCTTAGTCTAATAACTATCAGGGGATTAAACATTGCTTCAAGATTTGTGTCCTTCGGCTTCTGCCATCATTTAAAGAGGTCTAGAGATAAGAAATTGCCTGGCTAACACAGACAAGAGATAACAGATTGCACTAAATATGTATTTTAAAAGTATGGAAAACAATGCATGATATGCCCTTCATATTTCATCACTGAACATGAAAAGGCTTACTGATATTTGACCCACCTTTTAAATGATGGAAATCTCCCACTTTAAATGGTAGAAATTTTGCCTTCTCGAGCATTCTAACATTGACTCCCTATCATGTAATTGACCTGGACACCACCACTGAGCTTCCACTCACCCATGATCCTTCCTCCCCTTGATCTTTTCCCACCTGCCTTTCTCTTATTGACATTCTACCTCTTTTACCTATCTGATTCCTTGATGTAAAGTATGAACACCAACTCACTATACATTGAGCAACTGAAGGGTAACATGTCATTTCATTTTGACCATGTTTTCACAATCATTTAAATCTCACTGACATTGGCGTATGATCTGTTTCATAAAATTTTAACAATTTTCTTCCATGAAAAACATTACAATGAATAACTTTTCATGCCTGGGTTTTGCTGGGGAGTACTTTTCTACCACTTTTGAACATTAATCAAAAGATAATATAAAGATGACTTTGTTTCACTTAGAATCAAGGAATAATTTTTAAACCATTTGATACTGCATTCAAAGAGCCATATCTCCTAGTAAATTATTCTCCATTCCTTTAAAGGTTCCTTTGTCATAAGTCAAGTAGGAGTATCAAAACTGACTATGATCAGTTCAACTACAAAACAGTGTTTTAATTAATCTTTCCACTTCTTTTCTCAAACTTCATATCACAAACTCTCCCTCTCAATTGCTGCCAAAATTGCAATTATGCCAAGCTTCTGCTTATAATACATTAGTATTTTTGTACTTCCTATGCAGTAGGTGCAGACTCCTTAGGGTGGCACTACAGAGTGTCATTATCAGATCTAATGTATTCATACCCTCTCATATACTTCATCCTGGTCACCCTAGGTAACTATTTTTATCAGCTATTGTGTTGGACTTCTGTGGTTTTCATTACTTCTTTATATCTGAGCCATGGCTCTGCCTCAAATACCTGTCCCACTCTTCTTTGCCAATCAAAAACTTCCCTATCTTTTACAATTTTGTAGAAGCTCCATCACCTTCACAAAATCTTTCTATTTCCCTAGACATAACTCTTTAGTGTTTCATTTGTGTCCTTAGTCTAATACTCATAGCATATTTCTACTATAGCATTTGTTATATTATGATCTTTAATTGATATGGAAGCTTACCTTAAATCATAACCTGCTTGAGAGAAGATGCATGTCAGAAATACTTGTAAATACAGTATTGGATATTGAGCTTCCCTAATGGCTCAGATGTAAAGAATCTGCCTGCATTGCAGGAGATCCTGGTTCGATTGTGGATTGGGAAAATCCCCCAGTATTCTTGTCTGGAGAATTCCATGGCCAGAGGAGCCTGGCAGACTAGAGTCCATGGGGTCTCAAAGAGTTGAACATGAGTAAGTGATGTACACTTTCACTATTGCACTTAAGACATTTCATAAATTCAATGGAAATTTGCAGAACAAAGACAGGACAGATTGGGAAGAAAAAAAAAAAACTTTGACAGAAAGAATGTATGGAAACTAAGTGCACAATGTCAAAAGTCAGCAGAGGGAGATTTAAATGAAGCTAGTACTTTCCCCACCAGAGCATAGTCCCTGAGAGTGGGGAGAATGCAGTTTGCAGGTGTTCTAGGATGGCAAGAATGGCAGAATGCTATGGCAAATTCGAAGTATTTATGGCAGATTGCCAAAGAGATCAGAAGCTCAAAAACTGCACTAATTTTCTGTAACTTATTTTATTTTAAAATGATATTCATTTTCAATACTTTTACATTAAAAATATGTCATTTTTCTTAAGAAGAGTTCCCAAATTTTATAAGCCACAAAAACTCCATTTACTCTTGCAAATCAGACAGGAAAACATGAAAACAGGACTGAGATAAGCCATTAGGATAGTTACTGTTACCTGCACACAAACCTCTACTCAGTAGAAAAAAGGCATCCTAACTTCAATGGGGTAAAATTGTTGAGATAAAACAGGTTTTGTAGACTGAGACAGATCCTGGGTACATGTCACAAGTTAGTTTCATATAGTGTCTTTGCTTGCTATAATCATTCTTTACTTCAGTCACTCAGTCATGTCTGACTCTTTGCAATCCCATGGACTATAGCACACCAGGCTTCCCTGTCCATCACCGACTCCCTGGAGCTTACTCAAACTCATGTCCATAGATTGGGTGATGCCATCCAACCATCTCATCCTCTGTCATCCCCTTTTCCTCCCACCTTCATTCTTTCCCAGTGAGAGAGTCAATTCCTTGGCAGGTTGATAAGAAGTCTGGGTAACCCCAAGAGGAGAGGGGTCTGGAATTCTCAAGGAGGAGGAAAGTACAAACTTTGTTTTCCTCTACATTCCTTAGGATTATATAACAATAATGTATCCTGCTTGAGGAAAGTTTCTGGAAAAAAACCTTCTGGATAATCCTGTAATCTTAAAATGTAAATTATGGGGGTGAGTCTAGTAAGGTCCTTACAACCTCCAGACATTCTTTTGATTCACTGTAATAAGTAATTTCAGTTCAGTTCATTTAAAAATATTAATTCCATTGCTAATACTAAGACGGAATACTCTTTCTGCCCTCTTCTGATGCCTATGTCAGAAGTTTTCTCTATCCCTTTTATACTTAATAAAATTCTATTACACAAAAGCTCTGAGCAATCAAGCCTTGTCTCTGGCCTCAGATTGAATTATTCTCCTCCAGAGGCCAGGAATCCTGGTGTCCTTTGTGGTTCAGCATAAACCTTTCACCAGCATCAGGGTCTTTTCAAATGAGTCAGTTCTTCGCATCAAGTGGCCAAAGTATTGGAGTTTCAGCTTCAGCATCAGTCGTTCCAATGAATATTCAGGACTGATTTCCTTTAGGATGGACTGATTGTATCTCCTTACAGTCCAAGGGGCTCTAAGTCTTCTCCAACACCACAGTTCAAAAGCATAAATGCTTCAGCACTCAGTTGTCTTTATAGTCCAACTTTCACATCTATACATGACTATTGGAAAAACCATAGCTTTGACTAGATAGACCTTTGTTGGCAAAGTAATGTCTCTGCTTTTAAACATGCTTTTTAGGTTGGTCATAGCTTTTCTTCCAAGGAGCAAGTGTCTTTTAATTTCATGGCTGCAGTCACCATCTGCAGTGATTTTGGAGCCCCCCAAAATAAAGTCTCTCACTGTTTCCATTGTTTTCCCATCTATTTGCCATGAAGTGATGGGGCCAGATGCCATGTCTTATTTAATTTAATACTATCTTCCTAATAACCTGGTGAACTATCCTAAGGACAAAGCCATTTTGCCATTTATGTTTATATTTAAGAACAACATTCAAAATATTTAACAACCAGTATGGTAAGATACTTTTTAATAAAAATCAAAACCTTAAAACCATACTCATTTTCTAAATAAAATTAAACTATATTACCAAACACTGTCAAAGTGGTGTATGTTATAGTGCTGATTTTTTGTTAAATTATTCTAATGATTTGAAAAACATTTGCTGATTTTTAAAAAGTGTTAGCACTGCATTTGTTTGAAATGACTGCCAGTTGTGATTTGACATAAGGGAAAAACATGAAATTTCCTAACACTTGCTTATTAAATTGTGAGGTTTATATTCTATACGTTATATAGATTAGTGGCTTATATACATTAGTGACATATTATAAATTTCTCTTAACATCAGTAGTATTATTCATAATTCCAAACTCTTGTTTTCATTGTATGTGTGTGTTTGTGCATGTGTGTGTGTAAAATAACAACTGTATTTGGGGGTTTTATAGGTTTTGAATAATATCTTACATTTTATTATTTTTTAATTTAAATTTATTTATTTTAATTGGAGGCTAATTACTTTACAATATTGTATTGGTTTTGCCATACATCAACATGAATCCACCACAGGTGTACATATGTTCCCAATCCTAAACCCCTCCCACCTCCCTCCCCCAAACCGTCCCTCTGGGTCATCCCAGTGCACCAGCCCCAAGCATCCTGTATCCTGCATTGAACCTGGACTGGCGACTCGTTTCATATATGATATTATACAGGTTTCAGTGTCTTTCTCCCAAATCATCCTACCCTCTCCCTCTCCCACAGAGTCCAAAAGACTTATATACATCTGTGTCTCTTTTGCTGTCTCACATACAGTGTTATCGTTACCATCTTTCTAAATTCCATATATATGCGTTAGTATACTGTATTTGTGTTTTTCTTTCTGGCTTACTTCAATCTGTATAATAGGCTCCAGTTTCATCCACCTCATTAAAACTGATTCAAATGTATTCTTTTTAATGGCTGAGTAATACTCCATTATGTATATGTACCATAGCTTTCTTATCCATTCATCTGCTGATGGACATCTAGGTTGCTTCCATGTCCTGGCTAGTATAAACAGTGCTGCGATGAACACTGGGGTACACGTGTCTCTTTCAGTTCTGGTTTCCTTCTTGTGTATGCACAGCAGTAGGATTACTGGGTCATAAGGCAGTTCTATTTCCAGTTTTTTAAGGAATCTCCACACTGTTCTCCATAGTGGCTGTACTATTTTCCATTCACACCAACAGGGTAAGAGGGTTTCCTTTTCTCCACACCCTCTCCAGCATTTATTGCTTGTGGACTTTTGGATCGCAGCCATTCTGACTGGCATGAAATGGTACCTCATAGTGGTTTTGATTTGCATTTCTCTGATAATGAGTGATGTTGAGCATCTTTTCATGTGCTTGTTAGCCATCTGTATGTCTTCTTTGGAGAAATGTCTATTTAGTTCTTTGGCCCATTTTTTGATGGGGTCGTTTATTTTTCTGGAATTGAGCTTCAGGAGTTGCTTCTATATTTTTGAGATTAGTTGTTTATCAGTTGCTTCATTTGCTATTATTTTCTCCCATTCTGAAGGCTGTCTTTTCACCTTGCTTATAGTTTCTTTTGTTGTGCAGAAGCTTTTAATTTTAATTAGGTCCCATTTGTTTATTTTTGCTTTTATTTCCAATTTTCTGGGAGGTGGGTCATGGAGGATCCTGCAGTGATATATGTTGGAGAGTGTTTTGCCTATGTTCTCCTCTAAGAATTTTATAGTTTCTGGTCTTATGTTTAGATCTTTAATCCATTTTGAGTTTATTTTTGTATATGGTGTTAGAAAGTGTTCTAGTTTCATTCTTTTACACGTGTTTGACCAGTTTTCCCAGTATCACTTGTTAAAGAGATTGCCTTTTCTCCATTGTATATTCTTGCCTCCTTTGTCAAAGATAAGGTGTCCATAGGTGCATGGGTTTATCTCTGGGCTTTCTATTTTGTTCCATTGATCTATATTTCTGTCTTTGTGCCAGTACCATACTGTCTTGATGACTGTGGCTTTGTAGTAGAGCCTGAAGTCAGGCAGGTTGATTCCTCCAGTTCCATTTTTCTTTCTCAAGATTGCTTTGGCTATTCAAGGTTTTTCATATTTCCATACAAATTGTGAAATTATTTGTTCTAGCTCTGTGAAAAATACCATTGGTAGCTTGATAGGGATTGCACTGAATCTATAGATTGCTTTGGGTAGTATACTCATTTTCACTATATTGATTCTTCCTATCCATGAACATGGTATATTTCTCCATCTATTAGTGTCCTCTTTGATTTCTTTCACCAGTGTTTTATAGTGTTCTATATATAGGTCTTTAGTTTCTTTAGTTAGATATATTCCTAAGTATTTTATTCTTTTTGTTGCAATGATGAATGAAATTGTTTTCTTAATTTCTCTTTCTATTTTCTCATTATTTGTGTATAGGAATGCAAGGGATTTCTGTGTGTTGATTTTATATCCTGCAAATTTACTATATTCATTGATTAGTTCTAGTAATTTTCTGGTGGAGTCTTTAGGGTTTTCTATGTAAAGGATCATGCCATCTGCAAACAGTGAGAGTTTTACTTCTTCTTTTCCAATTTGGATTCCTTTTATTTCTTTTTATGCTCTGATTGCTGTGGCCAAAACTTCCAGGACTATGTTGAGTAGTAATGGTGAAAGTGGGCACCCTTGTCTTGTTCCTGACTTTAGGGAAAATGCATTCAATTTTTAACCATTGAGGATAATGTTTGCTGTGGATTTGTCATATATAGCTTTTATTATGTTGAGGTATGTTCCTTCTATTCCTGCTTTCTGGAGAGTTTTTTCATAAATGGATGTTGAATTTTGTCAAAGGCTTTCTCTGAATCTATTGAGATAATCATATGGTTTTTATTTTTCAATTTGTTAATGTGGTGAATTACATTGATTGATTTGTGGATATTGAAGAATCCTTGCATCCCTGAGGTAAAGCCCACTTGGTCATGGTGTATGATTTTTTAATGTGTTGTTGGATTCTGATTGCTAGAATTTTGTTAAGGACTTTTGCATCTATGTTCATCAGTGATATTGGCCTGTAGTTTTCTTTTTTTGTGGCATCTTTGTCAGGTTTTCGTATTAGGGTGATGGTGGCCTCATAGAATGACTTTGGAAGTTTGCCTTCCTCTGCAATTTTCTGGAAGAGTTTGAGTAGGATAGGTGTTAGCTCTTCTCTAAATTTTTGGTAGAATTCAGCTGTGAAGCCATCTGGACTTGGACTTTTGTTTGCTGGAAGATTTCTGATTAGTTTCAATTTTCGTGCTTGTGGTGAGTCTGTTAAGATTTTCTATTTCTTTCTGGTCCAGTTTTGGAAAGTTGTGCTTTTCTAAGAATTTGTCCATTTCTTCCACATTGTGCATTTTATTGGCATATAATTGCTGATAGTAGTCTCTTATGATCCTTTGTATTTCTGTGTTTTCTGTTGTGATCTCTCCGTTTTAATTTCCAATTTTATTGATTTGATTTTTCTCCCTTTGTTTCTTGATGAGTCTGGCTAATGGTTTGCCAATTTTATTTATCCTTTCAAAGAACCAGCTTTTGGCTTTGTTGATTTTTGCTATGGTCTCTTTTGTTACTTTTGCATTATTTCTGCCCTAATTTTTAAGATTTCTTTCCTTCTACTAACCCTGGAGTTATTCACTTCTTCTTTTTCTAGTTGCTTTAGGTATAGAGTTAGATTATTTATTTGACTTTTTCTTGTTTCTTGAGGTATACCTGTATTGCTATGAACCTTCCCCTGAGCACTGCTTTTACAGTGTTCCACAGGTTTTGGGTTGTTGTGTTTTCATTTTCATTCATTTCTATGCATATTTTAATTTCTTTTTTGATTTTTTTTCTGTGATTTGTTGATTATTCAACAGCGTGTTGTTCAGCCTCCATATGTTGGAATTTTTAATAGTTTTTTTTTTTTTTTTCCCCTGTAATTGAGATCTAATCTTACTGCATTGTGGTCAGAAAAGATGCTTGGAATGATTTCTATTTTTTGAATTTACCAAGGCTAGATTTATGGCCCATTATTTGATCTATCTTGAAGAAGGTTCTGTGTGAGCTTGAGAAAAAGGTGAAATTCATTGTTTTGGGGTGAAATGTCCTATAGATATCAATTAGGTCTAACTGGTCTATTGTATCATTATAAGTTTGTGTTTCCTTGTTAATTTTCTGTTTAGTTGATCTATCCATAAGTGTGACTGGGGTATTAAAGTCTCCCACTATTATTGTGTTATTGTTAATTTCCCCTTTCATACTTGTTAGCATTTGTCTTACATATTGCTGTGCTCCTATGTTGGGTGCATATATATTTATAATTGTTATATCTTTTTCTTGGATTGATCCTTTGATCATTATGTAGTGACCTTCTTTGTCTCTTTTCACAGCCTTTGTTTTAAAGTCTATTTTATCTGACATGAGTATTGCTACTCCTGCTTTCTTTTGGTCTCTATTTGCATGGAATATCTTTTTCCAGCCCTTCACTTTCAGTCTGTATGTGTCCCCTGTTTTGAGGTGGGTCTCTTGTAGACAACATATTTAGGGGTCTTGTTTTTGTATCCATTCAGCCAGTCTTTGTCTTTTGGTTGGGGCATTCAACCCATTTATGTTTAAGGTAATTATTGATAACTATGATCCCGTTGCCATTTACTTCATTGTTTTGGGTTCGAGTTTATACACCCTTTTTGTGTTTCCTGTCTAGAGAATATCCTTTAGTATTTGTTGGAGAGCTGGTTTGGTGGTGCTGAATTATCTCAGCTTTTGCTTGTCTGTAAAGCTTTTGATTTTTCCTTCATATTTGAATGAGATCCTTGCTGGGTACAGTAATCTGGGCTATAGGTTATTTTCTTTCATCACTTTAAATATGTCTTGCCGTTCCTTTCTGGCCTGAAGAGTTTCTATTGAAAGATCAGCTGTTGTCCTTATGGGAATCCCCTTGTGTGTTATTTGTTGTTTTTCCCTTGCTGCTTTTAATATTTGTTCTTTGTGTTTGATGTTTGTCAGTTTGATTAATATGTGTCTTGGGGTGTTTCACCTTGGGTTTATCCTATTTGGGACTCTCTGAGTTTCTTGGACTTGGGCGATTATTTCCTTCCCCATTTTAGGAAAGTTTTCAACTATTATCTCCTCAAGTATTTTCTCATGGTCTTTCTTTTTGTCTTCTTCTTCTGGGACTCCTATGATTTGAATGTTGTAACGTTAATATTGTCCTGGAGGTCTCTGAGATTGTCCTCATTTCTTTTAATTCATTTTTCTTTTTTTTCCTCTGTGATTCATTTGTTTGTACCATTCTATCTTCTACCTCACTAATCCTATCTTCTGCCTCTATTATTCTACTATTTGTTGCCTCCAGAGTGTTTTTGATATCATTTATTGCATTATTCATTATATATTGACTCTTTTTTATTTCTTCTAGGTCCTTGTTAACCCTTTCTTGCATCTTCTCAGTCCTTGTCTCCAGGCTATTTATCTGTGATTCCATTTTTGTTTCAAGATTTTGGATCATTTTCACTATCATTATTTGGAATTCTTTATCAGGTAGATTCCCTATCTCTTCCTCTTTTGTTTGATTTTGTGGGCATTTATCCTGTTCCTTTACCTGTTGGGTATTCCTCCATCTCTTCATCTTGTTTATATTGCTGCGTTTGGGGTGGCCTTTCTATATTCTGGCAGTTTGTGGAGTTCTCTTTATTGTGGAGTTTCCTCGCTGTGGGTGGGTGGTGGCTTGTCAAGGTTTCTTGGTTAGGGAAGCTTGTGTCGGTGTTCTGGTGGGTGGAGCTGGATTTCTTCTCTCTGGGGTGCAATGAAGTGTCCAATAATGAGTTATGAAATGTCAGTGGTTTTGGAGTAACTTTGGGCAGCCTGTATATCAAAGCTCAGGGCTGTGTTCCTGTGTTGCTGGAGAATTTGCGTGGTGTGTCTTGCTCTGGAACTTGTTGGCCCTTGGGTGGTGCTTGGTTTCAGTGTAGGTATAGAGGCATTTGATGAGCTCCTATCCATTAATGTTCCGTGGAGTCAAGAGTTCTCTGATGTTCTCAGGATTTGGATTTAAGCCTCCTGCTTCTGGTTTTCAGTCTTATTTTTACAGTAGTCTCAAGACTTCTCCTTCTATACAGCACCGTTCATAAAACATCTCTTTTCGAAGACAATAGCCCACTTTTCTGGATGCCTGATGTCCTCTGCAGGCATTCAGAAGTGGTTTTGTGGAATTTACTCAGCGTTTAAATGTTCTTTCGATGAATATGTGGGGGAGAAAGTGGTCTTCCCGTCCTATTCCTCTGCCATCTTAAGACCGCCTCCTTACATTTTAATATTTTGAATATATCTTACTGAAAATATTTCTCATGTATTGTTGGAATAATACTACAAAACCATGGACTCTAAAACCCAATATCTTACAAAAGAAAGCATATACTCTTTTATTTCTGGGTCTGCAGATCCACTAAGATTTTGTCTGACCTGGAGTGAATTCTTCTGTGTAACCCTGTTTTAGTTATACATAAATGTCCAAGGAGTGGTGGCTGCATGGGTGAAGGAGGGCCAAGAGGAGCTACTCCACGTTCAAGATCAGGAGGGGCGGCTGTGAGGAGATACCCCTCATCAAAGGTAAGGAGCAGTGGGGGTGCTTTGCTGGAGCAGCTGTGAAGAGATATCCAACGTCCAAGGTAAGAGAAACCCAAGTAAGATGGTAGGTGTTGGAAGAGGGCATCAGAGGGCAGACACACTGAAACTATAATCACAGAAAACTAGACAATCTGGTCACATAGACCACTGCCTTGCCTAACTCAATGAAACTAAGCCATGCCATGTGCGACCACCCAAGATGGTTGGGTCATGGTGGAGAGGTCTGACAGAATGTGGTCCACTGGAGAAGGGAATGGGAAACCATTTCAGTATTCTTGATTTCAGAACCCCATGAACAGTATGAAAAGGCAAAATGATAGAATACTGAAAGAGGAACTCCCCAGGTTAGTTGGTGCCCAATATGCTATTGGAGATCAGTGGAGAAATAACTCCAGAAAGAATGAAGGGATGGAGCCAAAGCAAAAACAATACCCAGTTGTGGATGTGACTGGTGATAGAAGCAAGGTCTGATGCTGTAAAGAGCAATATTGCATAGGAACCTAGAATGTTAAACCCATGAATCAAGGCAAACTGGAAGTGGTCAAACAGGAGATGGCAAGAGTGAACATTGACATTCTAGCAACCAGCAAACTAAAATGGACTGGAATGGGTGAATTTAACTCAGATGACCATTATATCTACTACTGCGGGCAGGAATCCCTTAGAAGAAATGGAATAGCCATCATGGTCAACGAAAGAGTCTGAAATGTAGTACTTGGATGCAATCTCAAAAACGACAGAATGATCTCTGTTAGTTTCCAAGGTAAACCATTCAGTATCACAGTAATCCAAGTCTATGCCCCAACCAGTAATGCTAAAGAAGCTGAAGTTGAACGGTTCTATGAAGACCTACAAGACCTTTTAGAACTAACACCCAAGAAAGATGTCTTTTTCATTATAGGGGACTGGAATGCAAAAGTAGGAAGTAAGAAACACCTGAAGTAACAGGCAACTTTGGCCTTGGAATATGGAATGAAGCAGGGCAAAGGCTAATAGAGTTTTGCCAAGAAAACCCACTGGTCATAGCAAACACCCTCTTTCAACAATACAAGAGAAGAATCTACACAAGGACATCACCAGATGGTCAACACTGAAATCAGATTGATTATATTCTTTGCAGCCAAAGATGGAGAAGCTCGATACAGTCAGCAAAAACAAGACCAGGAGCTGACTATGGCTCAGACCATGAACTCCTTATTGCCAAATTCAGACTTAAATAGAAGAAAGTAGGGAAAACCACTAGACCATTCAGGTATGATCTAAATCAAATCCCTTATGATTATACAGTGGAAGTGAGAAATAGATTTAAGGGCCTAGATCTGATAGATAGAGTGCCTGATGAACTATGGAATGAGGTTCGTGACACTGTACAGAAGACAGGGATCAAGACCATCCCCATGGAAAAGAAATGAAAAAAAGCAAAATGGCTGTCTGGGGAGGCCTTACAAATAGCTGTGAAAAGAAGAGAAGCAAAAAGCAAAGGAGAAAAGGAAAGATATAAACATCTGAACGCAGAGTTCCAAAGAATAGCAAGAAGATATAAGAAAGCCTTCCTCAGCAATCAATGTAAAGAAATAGAGGAAAATAACAAAATGGGAAAGACTAGAGATCTCTTTGAGAAAATTAGAGATACCAAGGGAACATTTCATGCAAAGATGGGCTCAATAAAGGACAGAAACAATATGGACCTAACAGAAGCAGAAGATATTAAAAAGAAGTGGCAAGAATACATAGAAGGACTGTACAAAAAAGATCTTAACGACCCAGATAATCACGATGGTGTGATCATTTACTTAGAGCCAGACTTAGAAAGCATCACTACGAACAAAGCTAGTGGAGGTGATGGAATCCAGTTGAACTATTCCAAATCCTGAAAGATGATGCTGTGAAAGTACTGCAATCAATATGCCAGCAAATTTGGAAAACTCAGCAGTGGCCACAGGGCTAGAATAGATTAGTTTTCATTCCAATCCCAAAGAAAGGCAATGCCAAACAATGCTCAAGCTACCACACAATTGCACTCATCTCACATGCTAGTAAAGTAATGCTCAAAATTGTCTAAGGTAGGCTTCAGTAATACGTGAACCATGAACTTCCAGATGTTCAAGCTGGTTTTAGAAAAGGCAGAGGAACCAGAGATCAAATCCCCAACATCTGCTGGTTCATGGGAAAAGGAAGAATGATCCAGAAAAACATCTATTTCTGCATTATTGACTATGCCAAAGTCTTTGACTGTGTGGATCACAATAAACTGTGGAAAATTCTGAAAGAGATGGGAATGTCAGACCACCTGACCTGCCTCTTGAGAAACCTGTATGCAAGTCAGGAAGTAAGAGTTAGAACTGGACATGGAACAACAGACTGGTTCCAAATAAGAAAAGGAGTATATACATCAAGGCTTGTCACCCTGCTTGTTTAACTTTATATGCAGAGTCCAAACGTGGGGCTGGAAGAATCACAAGCTGGAATCAAGATTGCCAGGACCTCAGATATGCAGATGACACCACCTTTATGGCAGAAAGTGAAGAAGAACAAAAAGCCTCTTGATGAAAGTGAAAGAGGAGAGTGAAAAAGTTGGCTTAAAGCTCAACATTCAGAAAAACAAAGATCATGGCATCTGCTCCCATCACTTCATGGGAAATAGATGGGGAAACACTGGAAACAGTGTCAGACTTTATTTTTGGGGGCTCCAATATCACTGCAGAAGGTGATTGTAGCCATGAAATTAAAAGACGCTTGCTTACTCCTTGGAAGGAAAGTTATGATCAACCTAGATAGCATATTGAAAAGCAGAGACATTACTTTGCCAACAAAGGTTCATCTAGTCAAGGCTGTGGTTTTTCCAGTGGTCATGTATGGATGTGAGAGTTGGACTGTGAAGAAAGCTGAATGCTGAAGATTTGATGCTTTTGAACTGTAGTGTTGGAGAAGACACTTGAGCATCCCTTGGACTGCAAGGAGATCCAACCAGTCCACTCTAAAGGAGATCATTCCTGGGTGTTCTTTTGAAGGACTTATGCTAAAGCTGAAACTCTACTCATTCGAAGAGTTGACTCATTGGAAAAGACTCTGATGCTAGGGGGCAGGAGGAGAAGAGAATGACAGAGGATGAGATGGTTGGATGGCATCACCGACTTGATGGACATGAGTTTGAGTGAACTCTGGGAGTTGATGATGGACAGGGAGGCCTGGTGCGCTGCAATTCATGGGGTCGCAAAGAGTCAGACACGACTGAATGACTGAACTGAACTAACATTAATCATTTTTTAAACTGAGCTCCAAGCTGAAAACTGGGTTCAGATCTTCTACATGTATCCACTATCACTCTGAAAATAGCAGTTACCCAGGAAATTTACTCACTGCAGTGACAAAATCACAGGAGTGTAGAAAGCAGAAATGCCTGATGTCTTTTAAGGCCTCTATCAGAACCAGAAACATGCACTCATTTCCTGGGCAAAAGCAAGTCACAGGGCGAAGTCTAATGTTAATGAGGTGCAGAAATATACTCTTCTCTCAACTGGAAGCTACTGAAAAGATGGTTGTTTATTTCTATAATGCAGAGGAATGAAGATGTGAGAATAACGTAACATTTTTCATGAAACAAGTCTGAAAAACAGTTCATTGACATGTCAAATTTTATTCAGGTAAGCTCATTTTGTTAGATCAGATGAGAGGAGGTGCATTGTAGAGCGGTGGCATATTTCTATCGTTAGGATTATAGGTTTTGTATCACAGTTTCCTGTGGTTGAATCTCTACTCTGTGACTTAAGCTTTAGATAACATCTCAATGCCTTAGTTTCCTCATCTAAAATAGGAGGTGATGGTAGTAAATCTAACACTCAGATTAGTTAAAATATGTTTTGAATATGCCCTGTCTCAGAAGTGTCAGCAATGCTTAGTGTACAGCTAAGAGCACCATACCAGAGTCTGAGCTATTCTCATTGTTGCCTGCCTCCTTTTCTCCCATGTCTTTCTCTGGAATTCAGGAACTAAGACATGCAGAGAATACAGTTCCCACAGGCTGCTGCATAAAGGTAATGCAATTGGGGAAAGGGAAATGGAAAGCCCTTAGCCAATGAGAGGCAGTACAATATTAGGCTAATGATCAAGCGCCAATAGAGTTATGGTCTATGTAACTCTGGCCAGGGGAGTGGCCAGAACCATGGTGACCTGGAAGGCATGTCCACAGTTGTGGCCCGGTAATGCTCATCATGAGGATTTTAAGCATGGCATTGATTAACCCTATAAATTGGGCTACCCCCTAATAATATAGGTGGCTGGGAGGAGGCAATACTTGCACAAGAAGGGTTAACTGGTTTCTACATAGAGAGAATCCAGTTTTAGTGTTGACGCAGGATCATGGGAGCCACCTGAGCCAGGTATAATACTTTAGTAGCGTGATCACAGTAGATGCAGATTGGAGAAGAGGCCTGGAGAGCAAGTGAACAGGGGTAAGAGGAAACCACATACAAAAATTGTAATATCTGAAAAATTTATACAGGAGTAGCAATGGCACCCAACTCCAGTACTCTTGCCTGGAAAATCCCATGGATGGAGGAGCCTGGTGGGCTGCAGTCCATGGGGTCTCTAGGAGTCGGATACGACTAAGCGACTTCACTTTCACTTTTCACTTCATGCATTGGAGAAGGAAATGGCAACCCACTCCAGTGTTCTTGCCTGGAGAATCCCAGGGACAGGGAGCCTGGTGGGCTGACGTCTATGGGGTCACACAGAGTCGGATACGACTGAATCGACTTGGCAGCAGCAGCATTGGTACATCCCAGTGGGATTCCAGCCGTGTTTAAGTCTTCAACATTCTGAATAAGCTATTTAGTGATTGCTTATTTAAGTAGCTGTCAGTTTGAGGAAATATAATGAAATCCTTCACATCACAAATATATTTTCATGGTTAAAGTATAACCAGTTAGCGACTGATCTGATCTGATCTCTCATATATATATATATATATAAATCATATTCAATTTATATATATATCTATTTATATATATATAGAATATGATTGTTTTGGGTAAACAATTGATAATAGATGCTAAAAAGAGTCACAGGAAGTAAGGTACACAGGACATTGAAGTGAACAGTAGAAGAGAAGGTGTATTTGTGTGTTTGTGTGTGTGTGAGAGAGAAAGAGACAGAGAGAGACAGAGAGGGAAAAGCATTGCAGCATCTAGCCTATGACAAGGTCACTCAGTTTACCAGAGTTACTTTCTTTTTCTCAGAAAAGGAAAGAAAAAGTAGGTTACTTTGTTTAATCTTGTCAACTGAACCTCTATGGAAATAGGCAAATTATATTTTCCAGAAGGAATGGTCCTCTTATGTAGAAAGCCATTAGCAAAAGGTTGCTGGTTGACGGTTCTTATTAGTAAATATATGCAAGATCTATAGAGTTATGAGGCCTGACTTCCTTAGAGAATGACACTTAAGCTATAACAGCTCTCTGGGGTATGGGATATAAAGTGAAAATGCTTGTAATTTAAATAATTTTCCTGCTGTGTGAGGTTATAAGTTTCACTTGGAGATCTCCTATATTATTTTGGGCCAAAGATGAATGTCTGATGTGAAAAAAAAAGGACCTAGGAAATCATGCTTAATCTGTTTTCATCATCTGAACCTCTTGATTGTCCTGTCTTTGAAATCATTAGTAAAGCTTTATGCTAGATGAAATACTGGATTCACTTGAATCTGGTTTCCTAATCCTCTAACCCATTACTCTAATCCTGGAGCCATGTAGTATCTGAAAAATGTCCTTTCCCCTATTTCCCTTTATCCAAAATTAAACACAGGGTAGGAAAATGAGGAAAATAAAAGCTCACTTCTGTCAGTTCCTCTGTGCCTGCTGGGGATAAATTTTGGAATATTGCTTCAAGATTAACAAAGCCAGTTAGTAAATCTTTACATAGAAAAAAATATACTTACAAAAAATTAAAGGATAGAGAAAACAGTTTTTTGGCAAAACAAAGGGAAAATTTGAGTTTTCTGGAATGGAGGTGCCTGGAGAGGAATGGAAATGCACTGGGAGAGCAGCCTAGCTGGTGTAAAGTCTTTATCGCGCCAAACTTTTATTAGAGGCTGAAAGCCATAAAATGCTTTTCAGGCGTAATTTCAAATTTAAGGAATAATAATAAAAAGAACTATACCTCATATCTGTGTGAAATATTCCCCAGGAGGATAGTAAAATGACCCACCATAGAACTAATTCAATGAAATTAGGAGATGAGAGATCAAGATATATAGAAAGGAAAAGAGAAACAGAAAGAAGAGGAAGAGAAGATGGAGGTCGGAGAGAAGCTGTCGCTCTTCATCCCTAGAAACTGTAGAGATTTGCAAAGATTCAGGGATTTAACTGTCCATGTGACTAGTTTTAAATATGCAAGTACAGTGAATCTTAGCTGACAGCCATATTTATAACCGAGTGCATTTGCATTTGGTGTAACATTATGTTTGCAAGATCCAAAGATTTAGAATGATGGTCTAGAATATGCAACTTTAAAGAAAACATATTTGACTCATCTATCAGGATGGAAAAGAAACAAAAATTGTATATTTCCCTTCCCTCAGGGCCTTTAGCTATGCAATTACATCAAGTTAAGGACAACCTCAGTAGAACGTATGACTCTGACATACTGTTTTATAATTTCCATTTCCACAAGTATCATATTTACTTTTTAGATTTACTAATCTTGAAAATATCTTAATTCTTAAGGATTAATTATAAAAGTAATGAAATTTCTCATACCTACCAGTTCAATTATCTGGTATTTTAACAAAATACCCTTAAGATCAGCAATTTAGAGCAACCACCTTTTAATAAACCTTATACTTTTGTGGGGTACCAACTGATACAGAGTCTTACTTGCAATTATTTGGCTCCATATGATGTCAACAAGGGCCACTTGGTGGTATCTAGTTTATGGCTGCTGCTGCTGTCTCTGTGCAACCCCACAGACAGCAGCCCGCCAGGCTCCGCCATCCCTGGGATTCTCCAGGCAAGAACACTGGAGTGGGTTGCCATTTCAGATCAATGGCCCAAGATAGCTTCACTCACATTTTTTTGGATCTTAGCAAGGCTGAAAGAATGAATTAAACTAATCCTCTCCTCCCCCCTCCCCCTCCCCTCCCCCCTCCCCTTCCCCTCCCCTCCCCTCCTCCCCTTTCCCCCTCCCTGCCTTCTCTCTCTCTCTTTCCCTTCTCTCCCTGTAGTCTCAGGGCTCTGCATCATATAGTCTTTCCAAGATAGCTGGACTTGCACCATAGGTTGGGCTCATAAAGTGAGGATTCTGAAAGACAGGAAATGGAAACTACCAGTCTCTTAAGGTTCTGGTTCAGAATTTGTCACAGCATCACTCCTGCCATATTTTACTGATAAGGGACTCACAGAACATACCAAGATGCAAGTGGAGGGGACCTATAACCCTCCTCTCAATGGAAAGAGTATCAAAGAATATATGACCATCTTTATCATGCTGCATAGTGTGAGTGAAGTCGCTCAGTCGTGTCCGACTCTTTGTGACCCCGTGGATGGTAGCCCACCAGGCTCCTCTGTCCACGGGATTCTCCAGGCAAGAATACTGGAGTGGGTTGCCATTTCCTTCTCCAGGGGATCTTCCCAACCCAGGGATCGAACCCAGGTCTCCTGCATTGCAGGCAGATGCTTTAACCTCTGAGCCACCTGGGAAGCCCCATCATGCTGCATAACTCCATATAAAAATGTAATATCCCAGGCCATTTACTTTATAATTATTAGTTCAATAATTATAATATTTTAATAAATTGTATTATTCCATCCTACAATAAATGGTTGAAAGAGGCCTCTCTATATGTAAAAACAAGTTAGTTCATTGTTACATGCTTACTAATTCACCTAACTCAGGCAATGCATGCATAAACTTCTAAAAGCTGCTCTCTTGTTTTTAAAAAAAGAAAATACCTAAAGCACTTGTGTGAGATGAAAGTTGACACCTCTACAACTCTTTGTTTGGATTTGAAGTTGCATAGGTAAAAATAAGGAACATTTTCTTTTGTCAGATAAAAGCTGCTGAATATAAATTATGTTGATTAATAATAGACATGCCATTTCTAACCTTCCAGTCTTTGCAGTCGGAAAAACAAATTCTGCTAGTCATAAACATCCTCTCAACTGTACATATGCTCCACCTTAACCTTGTATCCCCTCCAGGTAATTCTCCATGCTGATTTGTTCTGGTCTGACATCTCCTTTGTGTGTTGGGATTTAAGTTAACCTTTTATACTTTTATAACAGATGCCTCATACACTCTAGTCAGGGATTTGGTTAATTGCTTCTCTGATGGAGAGACCAGCCTCAGTTGCAAGGGATTTAAAAAGATTCAGGAAATCAACAACAGGTAAATTAGGAGAGGATCAGAGACTTCCCCGCTGGAAAAAAATGTAAATGTTAAAAGCTTGATCTAATCCTCAGACTCATGCATATTTCTAAAATAGGATTTGTCAACTGCAAATGCAAAGTAGCTCCAATTTGATATTAGTGACTTTGTCTGTTTTATATGCTGAAACCCTACAGCAGCAGAACCGACTGCCAAGTATTGATGTAAAAGTATTGACAAAACAGAAGGCTTCACAGTGAGGACATCCTCTTATAAGGCTCCGCACAGTGACCTGTAATTACAGCTGCAGTCTCTTCATATCACATCTCTGGTCCACTGGCCTGTTGGACTTGATTTCACCTTCCATCCCTCCTGACACTTTAAAAAAAGAAAAGCAGAGACAGAGAAAGGAGCCAATTAATTCATATATGTAGGAATACATTACCCAAAACAAATAATCTTTGTGGGATAAGGAGGAGGAAAGTGCTATCATAAGATGAGCAGGTAAGGTCTTTCGGAGTTTCAGGAATAACAAGTAACCTCTGCATTGTGTCTTGCATTAAATCCCACTTCAGCAGGGCATGTAGATCTATTAGGAGTTTTTAGAAAAAAAAAAAAAACATGTTGCACATGGCATCTCCTCTCATTAAGGCATTAGGTAAGTATGTCTTACCTGCCATATAGGATGTTTATTGCCATGTCCTCCAGTAAATTGTGACTTTTATCAAACCAGAAGATATGCTGGCCACTATCATGGATTATTGTAACCTGCTGAAGAGCCTTAAATACTGAGATATTGCTGTATTCATATAACCCAATGCATGCTTTACAGGAGATAGTAATGGTAATATTCAACAGTGCTCTCCACAGTACGGCCTGTTTTCTCTGGTGGCTGAACTAGACAACTGTTTGGGGTACTTGCTGGAACTATTAGCAGTTTTAATTACATAGGCTTTAATTCATACTTTTAAAGTTTTGTGTATGTTTCATAAGGGACATTATATTGTTATAGGCTCATACACATGCATACTTTTTACAAAATAGCTAAGTACAATGGAAGTGAATGATCGATTCTTTTTAACCTGTGATGCTGTATGATATACAAAGTTTGGCAAACGTTAATCTCAAAGAGTGGAATCATTTTAAGAGTCAGCACGGGTGTTCTGATTTTAACAAGAATTTTGCAAGCAATAGCAGATAGAAAGAATCTGAGCTTTGAAATCAACCAGTGGAAAGTAAGCATTCCATTTCCATCTTTAAAAAATAATATGATCTTAAATAAGTTATTAATATATCTACAAAATCAGAATAAGACAGCAAGGTTCACAGAAAGAGTCTCAGGATAAAACAAAATCAAATAAATGAAATCACTTAATACAAAGCTGAATGCACAAAAGCGGTCCATCAGCATTAGTTGTGCCCTCTTTCCTCCCCTAGTGTTCTTGACTGTTGCCTTAGGCCACTGGTGAGCTAGCCTACATTTATGGCTCCCTGCCATTGTTCTCCATTACTCTCTCTCACTACTAAATATTTTCTTAGTTGTTTTATGTGGAATCCATCCTTTGTCCATAAAGTAAGATATTACCTTACTACAAAGAAAAAGTTTAGTATTTCAGAACTAATATCAGATGGAGTAGAAAAAAAGTTTCTTCTCTTGACCAGCATTTCTTTGTTAACTCTCACTGTTCCCTCACCCACCATCTCCTTCCCATCTCAGAGGCTAGCATATCACTCCACGTGAGATTTATGTTTGCAATGTTGAACTCTGTTTCTCTTCATTCCACAGTTCTCCCTTCTCTCTGGTGGGAGACCCTACCTTGCTCCAGTTCACGTCACCTTGTAACAGAATTCATATGAACTTAAGCTCCAAAGTCCTCTCTTACTGGGACTGAAGTTTTGCCACAGTTACCCTTCCTCAAGCCTTCCCTTATAAGCTTTCTCTTTTTATATAGAAAAATCAAACAAAACCCTTTTTTAACTGCGGCATGCGGCTTTCCTCTTATTTACTTTCCTTTACTCACATTCTTTGATCCTTCCACTTATCTCCCCCTCAAAACCCCAAGCTAGCAGCAACAAAAATATTATTGCACAATTTTGAACTATGGCTCCAAAGACTTAAATTTGAGCTCAACATAAAATTATTTTCCTGTTTCCTGTTCAGTATTGTTGTCCTCTTATTATGATTGCTAGCAAAATAAACATGCAAGCCCTACAGAAAGGCATATAAATAAAGAAGCAAGATCCATGACAGATTCTAACATGTACTGTATGAAATTATAATAAAACCTCAAATAGAGAATATAAGACAGGTGAAATAGACAAAGACATGATGGGTTAGAACCAGAAAGGATGGAGATACAAGAGAAAGACACTTCTAGAATCTTGTTTAGGAAGAAATTTTTGTCATCTTCAAAAACAAGGAAAAAATATCATTTGACTCCTGAATCATAGATGTGTGATGCTTTATAGTTAAAATTTATTGTTCAAACAGCATATTGTTCAAATTGGAGAATGCCAAGTAATTGACTCAAGTTAATTGTTTCTACTTTCAGTGCCTCCTTTTATGCCCCTTTACATAATGAAATTTTAACAGTAGAGTTAAAATCAGCTCAGTTCAGTTCAGTCGTGTCCGACTCTTTGTGACCCCATGAATCGCAGCACGCCAGGCCTCCATGTCCATCACCAACTCCCAGAGTTCACTCAGACTCATGTTAAAATAGTCATCCAACTATTTCATAAATAAAATCCTCATTGATGTGTTCTTATTTCAGTTCAGTTCAGTAGTTCAGTCGTGTTCGACTGTTTGCGACCCCATGAATCGCAGCACGCCAGGCCTCCCTGTCCATCACCAACTCCCAGAGGTCACTCAGACTCACATCCATTGAGTCAGTGATGCCATCCAGCCATCTCATCCTCTGTCGTCCCCTTCTCCTCCTGCCCCCAATCCCTCCCAGCATCAGAGTCTTTTCCAATGAGTCAACTCTTCACATCAGGTGGCCAAAGTACTGGAGTTTCAGCTTTAGCATCATTCCTTCCAAAGAAATCCCAGGGCTGATCTTCAGAATGGACTGGTTGGATCTCCTTGCAGTCCAAGGGACTCTCAAGAGTCTTCTTCAACAACACAATTCAAAAGCATCAATTCTTCGGCTCTCAGCCTTCTTCACAGTCCAGCTCTCACATCCATACATGACCACAGGAAAAACCACAGCCTTGACTAGATGGACCTTTGTTGGCAAAGTAATGTCTCTGCTTTTAAATATGCTATCTAGGTTGGTCATAACTTTCCTTCCAAGGAGTAAGTGTCTTTTAATTTCATGGCTGCAGTCACCATCTGCAGTGATTTTGGAGCCCCAAAAAATAAAGTCTGACACTGTTTCCACTGTTTCCCCATCTATTTCCCATGAAGTGATGGGACCGGATGCCATGATCTTCATTTTCTGAATGTTGAGCTTCAAGACAACTTTTTAACTTTCCACTTTCACTTTCATCAAGAGGCTTTTTAGTTCTTCTTCACTTTCTGCCATAAGGGTGGTGTCATCTGCATATCTCAGGTTATTGATATTTCTCCCAGCAATCTTGATTCCAGCTTGTGTTTCTTCCAGTCCAGCATTTCTCATGATGTACTCTGGAGGAGCTAAAATATCCAATTTTAGCTATAAATATTAATAATATTCACCCAAAGCTGCCTATATTTTATATTTTGCTCTTGTATAGCTAAATACAACACTGCCTATCTTTTTCAAGCATACAAATTGTAACAGTTGGAAATGGCCCAGCACTGGAAGTGACTAGATGCAGGAGGCTGTGAAGAGTTTCAGAATAGGTGGGAGAGCAAGGGATTGGCCCCTATGTAGTACTTTCCTCCTGTCAGGCCTCCCTGCCTCAGAAACATATTTATCCTCATCAGGGTATGATGCTAATAAAAGATCAAAACAGTATGTTCAGTCTTAATGGCATAGATTTGGAACTATTCTAATGGCATAAACTTATATGACAGTGTAGTTTGGTGATTAAGAACATAGGCTCTGGGGATAGATTTGGTCTTATTAGTTCTGTGACCTAATCAAGTTGTTTAACTTCACCGTAGAGTTCTTGTGAGGGTTACATGAATTCATACAGTAGAGCACTTAGAACAATGTAATCATGTTTAGAAATCACTGCTATTTTTATTCCATCCTATAACAAAGATAGCACTATTTATGGGAGATTTTTGTCTAGAATCAGGAAAAGTTACCTTATACCTTGAATTGGTACATTAACATTTCTATGGATGATTCAAAATAAATATCATGCCGTAAGAACATGAAGTTTAAAAAATCAGTTATTCATAGGATGGTGAGTGAGTGAGTAAAGTCGCTCAGTCATGTCTGACTCTTTGCGACCCTATGGACTGTAGCCTGCCAGGCTCCTCTGTCAATGGGATTTTCCAGGCAAGAATACTGGAGTGGGTTGACATTTCCTTCTCCAGGGGATCTTTCTGGCCCAGGGATAGAACCCAGGTTTCCCACAATGCAGGCAGACTCTATTGTCTGAGCCATGAGGAAAACCATAGGATGATGAACATTCCCCAAATAACCTCAAGATCTCTTAACAGGACTAGAAAATAATACTTTAAAATCAGACTAGCATTATTATATATCATCACTCAACAATAAAGGAAACTTGAAAGGTTTTAATGGAACTATGATATTTTCTATGTCCACTTCACAAAGACCAAAATGCCTCAGAAACAATGTATGCCATGAATGGAATAAAGATAGACCAAGAAAAGTTGTAAAGTTATTACTTTCAGTCTCTTTTCAACATAAAGATATGTAATATATATAGTAGAGAAGAAAGGAATCCAAGCAAAAAAAAATTATCAATTTATTTTCCACATGTTCCAGTGTAAAGAGTTCCTAGAACTAAGTAAATATCCCTAAGCATCTGGACATCATATCCCTATTTTCATGAGTAAGATCATTCAACTACCCTTATGACATCTGATGGCAAATATACACTAAGGAAACAACTTAGGAGATTTGCTAAATAATTTTTAATGTAAAATTAATCCCTAGATTTTCTATCTTAAAATATTTTCCTAAGTCAATCACTTTAATAAAATGTGAGAATCAAACTCTGGGACAGAAAATCAAAAGGAAGAGACAGTAAGAGGTGAATTCAGGGCTGAGCCTGAATTATTACAACATTTGGAGTTCTGTCTGGGCAAGAGGAGCAAGGGAGAAAGAGGAGGAACCAGTGAGATGAAAGGAGAATCTGTCCTTGAAGCTGTGGGGGAGAGGGGGAAAGGAAAGAAGAGATTAAAAAAAATGTATTAAAGGGAAAAGAATAGGCAACAGTGTCTAATCCTGTTGAGTGTTTAAATAACATGGGGATGAGATGTGGCTATTGCCTCTGACACGAGGAGGTTGTTATGACATCCTAAGAGTGGTGTTGGGAATGAAGTGGAAAGATTTAGATGAGGAAAAAATAGAGAGATGAGGCAACAGAAATGGTTGTGGAAATATCAGTAAGTTTGATAGAGAAATGGAAAAGTAATTGACAGCTTACATGGTCAGGGGAGGGTATTTTTTTAAAAATTAGATTCTAAGCTCTGGGATGGTCAGTGATTTTATTTTGTTCACTACTTGATGCTCGGTGTTTAGTACACTGTCTAGCACACAGTAGATTCTCTAAGAATTTTTAGGATGAGTGTATAAAAAATATGAGGTATGAGAATTGAATTGTATGATAATAAATAGGATCCAAAGGAGAGACAAGCTCATGGTTAGAAGGAGCAGGCAGAGCGATCTCACCTCATAGCCATGGTGCCAAGTCAAGATGTCATCCTGATTTAGTACCATGCCATGCCATAGCACCAGAAAACAGAGTGTCAAACGAACTAATTATTTCCTTCTACTAACAAACTTCTACTTACTTCACTTCACCTAGTTTCACACCTCGGAGAAGCCCTTCCAGATGGCTATTTGGATTTGCAATCATCTCTTCACACTGCTATTATTGCTGTATTTACTTGGCTGTCATTCTAACTGGGGTGTCCCTGGTGGCTCAGACAGTAAAGAATCTGCCTGCCATGCAGGAGACCTGGGTTCGATCCCTGGGTCAGGAAGATCCTCTGGAGAAGGGAAAGCTTAGTCAATAAGCTCCTTGATGGTGGAGATTATACCCTATTTGACTTTTCATCCAAGTGTCTAGCAAAATGTCTGGTATAAATCAGACATCAATACACACTTGATGAATAAATAATAAATAACACTCCTTTTGGCAATGCAATGTGTTTTTTTTTCAATCAGCACACATGCTAGTCTTCCTGGTGTTTCTTTTATTTCTCATTACACAGTAATCCATGGATATTAATATTTCCGTTTATTAGTTTTGTGGGTTGGTGAGCTTGACTGAGTTTCTTGTAGTTGAAGAAAATAAATAAAGTTCTTTGAGGGATAATGACAGTTTGGGAAATAAGACCCTAAGCCCAAGAGGCAGAGGCCCAACTGTCTTTATTATGCACCAACTGAACCAACCTATATAGTAAAAGTAATGATTTATGATGTCATTTCATGTGTTAAATAAAAATATTTTTCTATTTTCTTAAGAGCAACCTGAATTCTTAAAATAAAAATTTTAATTACATTTTATTACATATCATATGGTAACATAATTTTCTTTTACTAATTACGTAAGACTAAACAATCAGACAAAAGGCACTGTCACAATATAGGACAATTTTTAAACTATCTATTTATTTAATGCCCACATTAGACTTGCCCTAACTGAATAATAATAAAAAACCTTTGATGCTAAGTTCTCATCTCTACTCATCATTGTAGAAATTGTCACTAAATGAGTTAACTGTAATTTTTTTTGACATTTACTCTTATATCCCAAGGCTTAAAGAAGCTAGTCTGTTTTGAAATATTTTTATAACTATATTCTTCTGGTCTTTCACTCCTATTAATATTCAACATGAAATATGCTGCCTTTAAATACCAATAACTGTCCCAGTTCATCCATAATTCATAAATCCTTTTAACATGTAATCCATAGGTATTGGTATTGTCCATTGACTTTGGAATTAAAATGAGATAAAACAGTGACAAGCAGCACTGGAAAATAACTGTCAGTTTCTGCAATTTTAAAAAATCAGCTGGTTAGATGCAGTTCATATTAGCTCCATGTCAAGGAGGAAAAGCTATTAGAGGCACCCTGTGGATCTAAATTCCATTTTATTTATTTTATTTACATTTTAACAATGTTTGATAAGCTAAAGCTCTTAAGAAATACTGTATCATTGCAAAAAGTTTTACTGAATCTTAAGAAGGAACTAGTTCCAACCATGACAAATGCCATTCTCAAAAATAAATTTTAAAAATATTTACAGCTGCCAGTCCAAATTATGACTGTGTTTAAAGAAATATGGTCATATCCCAAAGTGGAAAAACAATATGTAGGTGAAATGTCATGTCTTTCTTCAATTAATCAAAGAACATATCTAATGATAACAGAAACAGGCATTCTTTAAGGGCTGAGATATTTCTATTAAACTTTATCTATTTCTACTAGTAATGAATGGACTTCCCAGGTGGCAGCTAGTAATGAATGAAACTTTATTTCAATGTAAATACAAATATTTCATTTCTAGAGATCCCTCAAGAAATCTAATCCACTCTATTCCATATTGCACAATGCTATGTTAACAATGAGTAACTGTATTTCAAGTATGTTCAAGCTCAACAAATGCCTTTTCAGTCAGGAAAATATCACAGTATATTCTATGACACACGGTAATTGATTGAATTATATAAATGGTGCTAAATATAAAATTTGTATTTTATCCAAACTTTCATCTCAAATTCTTAAAGTGTTTAGTGTATATTCTAAATAAACACTAGAAGCCTATCTAAAGAAAAGTTGTTTCTTTTTTTTTTTTTTAATCACAGGGTGAGCATGACAAACAAAAACACAAAGTCCTTTCTTCCTCACTTACTGTGCTCCAGTCACTTATTCCTGTAGCTATCCAGATTTGAAGAAGGAAGCAGAGCTGCTATGATCATTACAAAATGAGAATGTATTTGATCTTAAATACTTGTGGGAGATGTTCAGGTTCATCTTTAAATCAGGCACGTTCATCCTCACCAATACAACTTGCTCTTGTCAATCACTCTTCCTGAAACTCCGTTTTCCCAGCCCTCACATGGCTGGCACATGAACTTATCCAAGTCTCAACTGAAACATCATCTGCTTAGCAATGACTATCCAACCACCATAACTAGCAAGGCATACTCCACAATGTGACATGCCTTTACTACATTTTACTTTCATAGGTTTTATTGCTTCTTGACATTTCCAGGTAAATTTAACAGGCAGATTGCTCATTAATTATCTACAAGCTTGATAAAGGTGTTTTGTCTGCCTTGTTCAGAACTGTTTCTCTATAACCTAGGATAACATTTGGCACAGAAAAATTAGTGGTTGAATAACACAATGATTGAATGACCAGACTAATATTAATGACCAGACTAGTATTAATAGTGACAAGAAAGATAAGATAGAAAAAGGAGACAGTACAAAGCATGTTAAAACAGGTTAAATTTAAATCAGTAAAAGACATAAAAGGAAAAGTTGAATATGACATGGAGATTTTTCAAACAAAACAGCAAAATTAATTTTGTTTTCCATAGAATGTGAGGCCCTTCATATTCTGGTCTATGCCTCCCTCTCAGTACTTACTAAGTCTCTTGTGAGGCTGACATCATGCCCTGGGCTCCAGTCAGAACATAGTAATTACAGTTTGGAACCACTAAGCTGCTTTTCCGGAGAAGGCAATGGCACCCCACTCCAGTACTCTTGCCTGGAGAATCCCATGGACAGAGGAGCCTGGTAGGCTGCAGTCCATGGGGTCGCTAAGAGTCGGACATGACTGAGCTACTTCCCTTTCACTTTTTACTTTCATGCATTGGAGAAGGAAATGGCAACCCACTCCAGTGTTCTTGCCTGGAGAATCCCAAGGACAGCAGAGCCTGGTGGGCTGCCGTCTATGGAGTCGCACAGAGTCGAACACGACTGAAGCGACTTAGCAGCAGCAGCAGCAACAGCAGCAGCAGCAAGCTGCTTTTCCTCACGATATCCCCTTTGTATGAAGTATTGTTATTTACCATTTTCCACATTGTTATCGACAGACTGTGCCCTAAACACTGCTAACCCTTCTTATAGTGTCTACCACCTAGTTCAGCAAGCAAACATATCAGCTTGCTAATTCAAGCTTCACCATAACCTTCCGTTTGGACCTTTTCCTGCCTGTAACTGCCCTCCAACCAAGAAAACAATGCAGTCTAGTTTTTGTCTACCCACTGTCACCTGTTCAGCTCCTATCCTGGCATCTTTCCTGGTGTCTTCACTAATGCCCCATGCTGAACTTGTTTATACATCCACCTTGGCCAGCCAAGTGGGAATTTTTTTAATAGCAAAGGTGTCCCTTCTTCATCAAGTTAGGAAGGTTGGGGGCAGAATATACATTTTAAAATTAAATGATGAATCTGAATTGATCAAGTTGATTTTGAGAATTAAAAAAAAAAAAAGAGCTATAGTCAAAATAGTTAGCAATTCAGTTCAGTAACTATGTGTTGATTTATCTTTGAGGCACCAAGCTCAATGTGAAGGAGACAATGATAAGGTCCCTGACCTAAAGAAGTGCAAAATCCACAAAAGAAGTGATGTCTGAAAACTAAAATTTCAACATTGAGTTATTCCCATAATATGCAATTATGTCAACTTTCTATACATTAAAATATTTAGACTTAAGTTTTCTAAATATAGAAGGAATAGATGAATTAATTATATATAACCAGATTACCTCTGCAACTTATATACCAGGCAAATCCCAAACTAACCTGCAGGTTTCCATTGGAATTCCAAGAATACAGTCTTTTCTTAAATTCTGCTACCTATGTATCAGGAATATAACACATAATCCAGAAATGGACTGATCAAAATATGAATAACTAAAAACATGACTTGAGAAGTTGACTAAAGGTTATAGAAAAGAAAAATCAGCAAACCCCAAACTCAATTAATGGTCTGCAGTGTGTGCTCTGCCCTCCTATAAAAGATGCGCATACCTTCTGAATATTTTAGTAATGTTCTCCTCCACAGAACCCCCCTCCCTCCCCCTGTGTTGTAATGCATATTCAAGTTAAATCAGATCATCAATACCAAAGTCCTTGAGCATAATTGATAGGATAGCATGGAAGTAATGCTCATACAATACAAATTTACTGGTTAAATAGAGGGCACTGAAAGATAACATACCCACATCCCGGAGAAGGAGAGAGCCAAAATTAGGTAATTGAGAACAGGGAGGGCAAAATAAATGTTGAAAGTTGCCCTTAAAAACTGTGGCACTAATGTGAGTGAAAGGAGAATCTTAGCAATCTAAGATACCAGTTGTTACACACACACACACAAACACACACATACATTGGATTTGTATGAAAATGTCATATGACTTATGTGGATGTTTTTTCAAACCATATGAACAAGTTAAGATAGTCTGAGGAAGGTCAAATGACTCCCTTTCAAGAGATCATACAGAACGACATTGACTTAGTAATTTCAACATGTCCTGATGTTGGTCTTGAGTTTTGCTGAAACTAGATCTCCCTGGTGGCCTAGAGTTGAGGGTACCTCCAAAGATCTTTTTTGTACTCACAAGTGCCAAAAGTTATAAGCTAGGATACCAGCTGACCTCACCTGCTAGATTAGCACATATGTCTTTCAAGACAGAATCTCCTCTTGAGGATGATCTTAAAAAGAAGAAAATCAGTATAAGGAGAGTTAGTTACATAATTCAAAATGCTAATTGGATTATCTCTGGAAGATAGTAGCGCTTCTAACTCTAATGCAAGGATATACAAGTGGACAGAAGGACTCACTAACTCATTTAAAGTTTCACTATCTCTCTCTCCCACTCAGAATTTATTTTGGAACCTTTCCCTCTTTGATTAATCCATTCAGTCTAGGCTATTTCCAACATGAATTCTGCCTTTGCTCTTTTTCAACCTAAGTTTCCTTATTTTCAAGTTCTTGAAGGAAAGGGCTGAGAGTGGAACTTAGTATCATACCTGTGCTACCTCCATCTTCTATAATGCTCCATACTATTAATATTAAGTCAAACCACTTTCAGATTTATGATTGATGGTGGTACACAGGAGACAAGGTGTTCAAGCTCCTTTATAGCATTTTGAGAATCTCTACATTTCTACCTGTAAAGCTAAAGGTACTCGTTGAACATCTTTGTGACGTTGATCTGGTTAGTCTCTGAATTTTGAATGTGCATTAAACCAATAAGAATAAATGAAACAAACATTGATGTAAGCCTAAAGATGTCAGTAAAACATGTGTGAATGCATGGTCAAGAGTGTCTGACTCTGCGACCATATGAACTGTATCCAACCATGATCGCTAGAATACTGGAGTGGGTTACCATTTTCTCCTTTAGGGAATCTTCTCCAACCTGGAATCTCCTGAGTCTCCTGTACTGCAGGCGGATTCTTTACCTCTGGAGCCATCAGGAAAAGCCCTTGCTGGTAACCTGATCCCTTGCTAATCTTTTAGATAAAGGTCATAGATAAAATCACTAAAGATATCCTATGAATGAAAGTGAAAGTGTTAGTCTGTCTTGTCCAGCTCTTTGCCACCCTATGGACTGTAGCCTGCCAGGCTTCTCTGTCCATGGGATTTTCCAGGCAAGAATACTGGAGTGGGTAGCCATTTCCTTCTCCAGGAGATCTTCCAGCCCCAGGGATCAAATCTAGGTCTTCCGCATTGCAGGCAGATTCTTTACTGTCTGACCCACCAGGGAAGCCCAATGATATCCTATAATTTTGCATAATAATCTGGGAAAGCAGAGGTTAGGTTGAATTTAAAAAATGCATTTTGTGATCCTTTCACTGTTGAAATAAATCAGCATTATGTTAAATAGACTATCCCGCTCAATACATCCACAGTAAATGTTTTCATGATTAGAGAAGTTAACATAAGCATGTTCACATGCTCAATGATGAGAAGGACTAAAGAAAAAGTTTTTAAAACAAAAACACCAAATGTAAGCATTTCTTTATGAAACTTAAACACTGCTTTCATATCTTTAAATCATAAAATAATCCTCTCAAATTTCTATGTTTTTAGAATTTACTGTCAAATTCTGTGTTTCATTTAATCTTTATCACAAAGACAGTTTAGTATCCCTATTTTCAGAGAAATACTCAAATAGATTAAGTAATTAATCAAAAATGAATCATCTAGCAGGTAACAGACTCAAACTGAAGACTGAAACCAGAACCCATGTTAAACTGAATCAAAATCTAGGGCCATTTTCAATATACCAATAACAGTATTATTTACCCCGCTCTGTCAGAATGCCGTAAAACAATGTGTAAACGTTCACAGGTAGAAAAAAGACAATTCCTCATTCTTCTTAACCCTGTTTCAAATATATAACGCTAAAACTCATTCTAATGTTATGTTCTCCTAGTCATGAAATAACCAGCAGCACACGCTCACTATAACAGTATTAAGTAAAAAAAGAAAACACTGCAGTGGCAGCTTTATACTAGGGCCAATGTTACCAGTAAAATAAAAATCACAAATAGATTTTTAAAAATAAGAATATGTACAAAACAAACAATGTTCTGTGCTCCGCTCTATATTTTTAAAATTGGCTGTGAGTCACAGTGAGACATACTTCATGAGCAAAAGTTCTTATTATCTGTTCCCTCAGACCTAGGCTTGGAGTATCAAAAGTAAATAAAGTCCTTGTACTTTTCATGAAGCTTCTGCAAATCTCCCCCAAAGGCTACTGGTAATGACTTCTTGTCAAAAGGAATAGAGGAAACATTTTTTCAATTCCTCTGGAAGTAGTTCTACATTGATTTCAGAGATGCAGTCACGCACCTGGCCAGCTTGGCAAATGAACACACAGTGCCCTCCAGCTCTCTGAGGGCTGGGAACTTAACCGACAGCAGCAGCCCAAATACTTCCTTGTATCCCTCAGATTTTCTAGTAGTACAATTGTAGAGAGTCCCCTGTACAGGGGAAATAAGTTTAGGAGCTTTTGTTCATATATCTAAGTTCAGTTCAGTTCAGTTCAGTTGCTCAGTCGTGTCCGACTCTTTGTGACCCGATGAATCACAGCACACCAGGCCTCCCTGTCCATCACCAGCTCTCAGAGTTCACTCAGACTCACGTCCATTGAGTCGGTGATGCCATCCAGTCATTTCATCCTCTTTTGTCCCCTTCTCCTCCTGCCCCCAATCCCTCCCAGCATCAGATTGTTTTCCAATCAGTAAACTCTTTGCATGAGGTGACCAAAGCACTGGAGTTTCAGCTTTAGCCTCAGTCCTTCCAATGAACACCCAGGACTGATCTCCTTCAGAATGGACTGGTTGGATCTCCTTGCAGTCCAAGGGACTCTCAAGAGTTTTCCTCAACACCACAGTTCAAAAGCATCAATTTTTCAGCGCTCAGCTTTCTTCACAGTCCAACTCTCACATCCATACATGACCACAGGAAAAACCATAGCCTTGACTAGACAGACCTTTGTTGGCAAAGTAATGTCTCTGCTTTTCAATTTGTTATCTAGGTTGGTCATAACTTTCCTTCCAAGGAGTAAGCATCTTTTAATTTCATGGCTGCAGTCACCATCTGCAGTGATTTTGGAGCCCCGAAAAATAAAGTCTGACACTGTTTCCACTGTTTCCCCATCTATTTCCCATGAAGTGATGGGACCAGATGCCATGATCTTCGTTTTCTGAATGTTGAGCTTTAAGCCAACTTGTTCACTCTCCTCTTTCACTTTCATCAAGAGGCTTTTTAGTTCCTCTTCACTTTCTGCCATAAGGGTGGTGTCATCTGCATATCTGAGGTTATTGATATTTCTCCCAGCAATCTTGATTCCAGCTTGTGTTTCTTCCAGCCCAGCTTTTCTCATGATGTACTCTGCATATAAGTTAAATAAGCTCAGTGACAATATACAGCCTTGACGTACTCCTTTTCCTATTTGGAACCAGTCTGTTGTTCCATGTCCAGTTCTAACTGTTGCTTCCTGACCTGCATATAGGTCTAGGTCCCAGCATTCTCACTGGCAAAATAAAAATAATTATAATACCTATTTTGTAGATTGATTAAAGTATACAATTCATTTGCATCACATAGTGTCAAGTATATAGTAAACACCTAGTAAATATTTGATTTTATCTTAATTAGTTTTATTTTTTATAAAAATCTCAAATACACTTCAAGAATTATGCTTTGTAAGAGAATCTTATTTCCTCTGTACAACTTTTCTTGTTTTTACTGTTTCTTAACTTGTGCTGTTTTCTTAGCATATATATTTCAGGCAGGTAATTTCCACTTATGTCATTTTGAAGTCACCACCACCTGTACAATGTTATGAAACTCTGTCTGTACTTCAGGCACTTTGTATACCAGATCCAGTCCCTTGAATCTATTCATCACCTCCACTGCATAATCATAAGGTGTTTGATTTAGATCATACCTGAATTTCCTAGTGGTTTTTCCTACTTAACTAATAAAATAATGAATAAATACTAATTTGCTATATAGTTCTACCCTTTAGGATTAAAATAATTGTATGGAGGCTCAAAATACTAGTATCCTTGTAGTGAGATAAATGATTTATAACTGTCATTATAAAAATAAACCTTTTGAAACATCAAAAAATAATATCTATAACATCAAGAGTAAGTTTCTTTCCTCTAAACTTATTTTCCCTATGAAATATTTGATTTTCAGTTAAGATTATGATTATTGTTCACTTAGGTAGCTAAAATATTCTCCTCATCCAAGTTATTATCACTTAGGAATGAGGGGGATGGTATGGGGAGGGAGGAGGGAGGAGAGTTCAGGATAGGGAACACATGTATACTTGTAGCGGATCCATCTTGATGTATGGCAAAAGCAATACAATATTGTAAAGTTAAGCAAAATAAAATTTAATTAAAAAAAAAAAAAGAAAGTGAAATAGAATGACTAGTGGTTCTCTGGTGGAGAAGGCAATGACAACCCACTCCACTACTCTTGCTTGGAAAATCCCATGGGCAGAGGAACCTGGTGTGCTGGAGTCTATGGGATCACAAAGAGTCGGACACAACTGAGCGACTTCACTTTCACTTTTCACTTTCATGCATTGGAGAAGGAAATGGCAACCCACTCCAGTGTTCTTGCCTGGTGAATCCCAGGGATGGGGGAGCCTGGTGGGCTGCCGTCTCTGGGGTCGCAAAGAGTCGGACACGACTGAAGCAACTTAGCAGCAGCAGCAGCAGTGGTTCTCTGGAGTCTTCCAAGACAATTCATGACCCATTCTGAGAAAACAGACGGTGAACTCCAGACCTACTGTTTCATGCAGGTGCCAGCCCCTTCCTGTGAACTATGAGCTAGAGTAGGTGTAGGACCAGCTCTGAATTACTATCCTATGTCTTATGATTACAGAGAGAAAGAGTCTTCTCATGACCTAGACATGCATGTCAAATGTGATAGCCAATAGCCACATGTTTCTATTCAAATGTTTCCATTAATTTAAATAAAATTTCAAGCCTGTACTTGATGAACTTTATAAGTTTTTTTGAATGAAATGAGTATTATCTAGATGTTAGCTAGTACTCTACACGTCTGTTGATCAAGCATGTTAATGGTGTTATTCAAATCTTCTATAGTTTGAGAAATGTAAAGACAACAATTGAAGGTTATCCTTTTTCAAGGTTAATTTGGTCAAAATACAAAATATTTTTGTAAACACAAAATATTTTTGTAAATTCTGCACAAATGAAAGAAGCATTGTAAGATTGGCTGTTGATATTTTATTTCAGCTAAAACTTAAATACATTTCCTCAGTTGCACTAGCTACATTTTAACACTAATTACTCTTCTTGTTCTTACTTATGTTCACATAATTTCCTTCTCAAACTGGTCTTGATTACTTATTTGTTGTGTTGTTACTTGTAACTAAATGACTGTATGTCAGTGAATGTTATTTCCACTTGCTAAAGAATGGCAGAAATATGCTTTATATATGGGTTGATGTGATCCAGAGGGAAATATTTGGTTATTTCATTCATATGCTATGTTGTATTGATAGTAAAACTTTTTCTTACCCTGCTCTGTTTTTGGATACACTATGGTGCCTCCAAACTCCAATGAATGAATTTCATTTCATTTGGAGATAACTTATAGTATCAATACACTAAACTACCTATTTAAAATTTCAAACTTTCCCCCTGAGATATCCTTCTTATAGGTTCATAAGATTTCCCTTACAATGCTTAATATTAATATCTTGCCCTTTCCATTTCTCTTATTATTTGTAGTTATCAAGAGAATCCATAGGTTGTAAGACTTTAGAGTAGTGCATTAGATACATACCAAGCAAATATGCCTCCCTAAATTCTGATGATAAAAGGAATCCTAGAGGAAGGGTTACATTAAATGTTCTGATGATACTCTGCTTGCCAAAGAGAGCCAGCTGTTTATACTTGGCAGCATACTGCAACAGAATTATCTCATTTGCAAATCTTGGGATATGGAGATGCAGATAAATGTTAGCACGATAAACTAACAAATGCAGTATGAGTTGTATTCTGAATATTCGGAGGAAGACTTCATATTTCATATTTGTGCATATGGAGCTTTGAAAACTTATTCATAAACATGCCATCTGAACAACATGGCACATAAGGCATTTTTAGTATGGCCAAAGCTGTATTAAGATAGTTGCTTACATATTATACAAACAAATACTTTAACGTTTCACTTGTATAAATTGTTAAAGAGAAAGGTGTTTAGCAGTAGAAACAGAAGTGTGTCTGATGTGTTTTCATAATAAAATGAGTATTTTCTGCCAATCAAGTGCATAGATAAAGATATTAGTTTCTTAGTCACAAAAGGTCACCAATCAGTAGGTAAGGACTTCTTAGAATTTCTTTTGTAAATTCACTTGGTTCACACATTCACATCTTAGCCATCACAAAATAATAAGCTCAGTGTTTAAAAGGAAAAAGTATTCATAAGAGATTTATTTATGGGTCTAAAAACACATGTCAGGAATTCAAAGGATTAGGTGATAACAAATTTTTAAAACACTAGATTCTATTTTAGCCCAAGCATTTTTTTCCCTACTTGTGAGAATAAAACCTTTCATTCATAATTTTAAAAAAAAAAAAAAAAACTTTTACTTTTCTTTGACTGGAAAATTTATCCTTCATAACTAGCAGCTAAGCAAGGTGAATATCATCTTTTCTCTTTTCCCTTTAGGTGAAGATAACCTATCTGCTTCCCAATCTGTTAATTCATTGTTCTTTCTGCAGCTAGAATGATCTTTTAAAAATACAGGTCTAATCACATGAAACTCTTAAATAATACACTATATTTATCCATTGTCCATAAGAAAAACATCCAAACCTTTAACCTTTAACATGGTCTACAAAGTACTGCTTGATTGATCATTTCTGCCTCTAAGACTGCATGATACTGCTGTGGGGTCTCACAGGGCACCTAATACACCGAGGCACTACATGAATATTGAATGACTGGAAACAACAGTACAACTTTTTTTTTCCCCTCAAATACAAAGCATCCAAAGACAAGAGATGGATGAAATATGTACCTGTATATAAAATAGGAACACATCCCCTCACTCTCTATCTCCTGATTCTGTTTCACTTTTACATCATAAATAATACCTGATCCATATTTCATTTCTGTACACAAACTTCGTAATGGCAAAGATGCTGTCTGGCTCCTATTGTTTTATGGCACTGTTATAGCCCATAATGACTTAAAAAGAATTTGAGATCTTATGAGTATATGATAAATTTCTGTTAAATTAGCAACTGAAGGAAAAACTCTGCCCTTAAGCAGTTCCTTGGGTTATCAGTTAAGTGGTCAGAAAGTTTTTCCAAGGCCGCTGCTCCTTCAGTCATTATCCTCCTCCCCATCTACCATTCTCCTCTCAAAGGTACCTTCTGAGACATTCATTTATTTATTCACTGAAACGATCCTTTTGTTCTTTCCTCAGTTAAAAAAAAAAATTCATTGGCACTCCTTGTTTCATGAAAAACTTCAAAATATTTAGCAAAAACACAGAGTGTGTCCCTTGCTGACATCTCCAGCACTAATTTCACGTGACTTCGGTGCACATTCTGCGTGTTACAGCCAGGCTGACCATCTCTCAGCTCTTGGGTCTACCATACTCTCCCTCACTCACTGGTACATCTTTGCATAAGTTGGTTCCTCTGGCCAGGACACTCTTTCCCTCTGAAAGCTTTTTCACCTGGATAAATTCTTAATTTTCTTGCAGGTTTGTGCTTTAGAAGTAACTTCCTCTGGAAAGGCTTTTCCAGACTTCAAACACAAGGGGAAGTACTGAGTTTTGTTTCCCCTAATTCTTTCAACTTTCCATGTTACATTGTACTTACCCTCCTTCATTTGCTAGTTCACTTGTCTGGGTTTCCCATAGACAGAAAGAGCCTTTGATAGCAGAAGTGATCACTCTTCACACATGGTGGTTGTGCTAGAAAGAGGACTTGGAGGCAAATATCTCATAATTCTAAGTCAGTTGCAAGTCTCAGGCAGAATTTTTTTAGATTAAGACTGAATATTTTTTCCTTTAGAACTCCCAAAGTACCAGGGATGTTATAAGGGCTTACAAGTTACCACACAGAGAGAGAGAGTCATAACTGATCACTTGATTGACTTGTATTGACCAATGTGTAAAGATGTTCAGCTTAAATTGGAAAACAAACAGACACTGTCCAGAAAGGAACTGAGCTTTTCCCAGTAAATTTCTTAAGAAGGCCAACTCTTCTTAATCACACACCCAGCTCTCGGCAGAGTAGTCTATCCAAAATTCAACGTCACTTTTCTTACACCTATAAAAGCTGCAAAAACTGCCATGAGAAGCAAGCAAATGTAGGGCAACTCAAGAAAAATAGAGGAAAGAACTTGTAGCAGTAATTTACTGTTTAGCCTTTGATTTTCTAGATAATATTATCAGAATCAGCTCTTGGAATCAGCTCTTAGATCTCACCATACCTCCTATTATATTGACATGTAATGTTGCTTCTAAGATGGCAACATTATACACATGTCAGAATGGGTAAGAATAGAATATTAGCATATCAAAATCTCTCCTTAAACAGCACAAAACCAAGCTAAATTATACGCTCTCCCTTTTAAGATTATGTAGACAACCTGATATGACATTGAGAGAAGCTGCGTATGCTTTCTCTACCACAGCAGCAATGGGAAGGCAAGTCTCCTCCTCTAATCTGGCAATAACAATATATTATCATAGGTCAAGAGTTGCCTTAGGAAGCAGTTGGAAATGTTGAAAAATTCCTGAGAGAAAGAACACATCAACTCAGCCAAAACTCAAATATCCATTATAACATTGATGTATATAAATTTCCATGAAGACATGATCTGATATAATTCTCAAACACATTTTTAGTTTGGGGAGTGTTTCTTGTCTCTCCTAACTTCAATTTCTTCATGAAAATAAGGATAATAATGTCTGCCTCTTTGATTCATTGTAGAAGTTCAATCAGGTAGGAAACATAAAGCACTTAGCTCATTATTGGCCCATAGTCGCTCAGCAATAATTGGTTGATATGCGGTTTAGATTTTTTTTTATGGTTTTCCAATCAAACATGCTAAAATTTTATTTAAAAAATAACTCTTGATTTCCCCCCACCACCGCCCTTTGATCCTAGCTGTATGAGAAGGGTGGAGGGAAGAATGCATTAAGGAAGGAAGAATTATGTGGCTCAAGGGTGGAAGAATTATGGGGAGTCCAGTATGACTTTTATACATTCAAGATCTGACCACGTGGGCTTGGAAAAGTTAATGTTTTCCTTTAAGAAGTTGACACTAGAATGAGGAAACTTTTAAAGAAGTGATTTTCCAGCAATTGAGGCAACAGACTAAATGAAGGGCTTGCTGTTTTTAAAATGTGTAAATTTCTGAGCTATCTAAAGAAACAGCTCTATTTGGCTAACAAGTATTTTCCAGAATTTGTAATGAAGATTAAAGTAGATAATATATGAAGCTCTGTGTAGCTAGTCTCCAAGGACAGTGCCCCAAATGAACCATCCCTCCCATTAGTGACACTCTTATATAGTCACCTGTCATTGGACTGTCAACTGACTCTGACTCACTCTTGACTATCTGAATGAGCAGAGAAGGTGATTCTGTGGTTGAAATGAGCACAAGTTGGATCAGAAGCCTTGCAGTTTAGGCTTAGCCTTTTGGAACACTCATTCTTGGAATGCTTCCTCTTAGACAACTAGATGCCTGGGGCTGGTGCACTGGGATGACCCAGAGGGATGGTATATGGGGAGGGAGGAGGGAGGAGGGTTCAGGATGGGGAACACATGTATACCTGTGGCAGATTCATTTTGATACATGGCAAAACCAATACAATATTGTAAAGTTAAATAAAATTAAAATTAAAAAAAAAAGAAAACTAGACCAATGCAATAAAGCCCAAGCCACATGAAGAGGCCAATCAGATCAGATCAGATCAGTCGCTCAGTCGTGTCCGACTCTTTGTGACCCCATGAACCGCAGCACGCCAGGCCTCCCTATCCATCACCAGCTCTCGGAGGTCACTCAGACTCACATTCATCGAGTCAGTGATGCCATCCAGCCATCTCATCCTCTGTCGTCCCCTTCTCCTCCTGCCCTCAATCCCTCCCAGCATCAGAGTCTTCTCCAATGAGTCAACTCTTCCCATGAGGTGGCCAAAATACTGGAGTTTCAGCTTTAGCATCATTCCCTCCAAAGAAATTCCAGGATTGATCTCCTTCAGAATGGACCGGTTGGATCTCCTTGCAGTCCAAGGGACTCTCAAGAGTCTTCTCCAACACCGCAGTTCAAAAGCATCAATTCTTCGGCACTCAGCCTTCTTCACAGTCCAGCTCTCACATCCATACATGACCACAGGAAAGACCATAGCCTTGACTAGGCGAACCTTTGTTGGCAAAGTGATGTCTCTGCTTTTGAATATGCTATCTAGGTTGGTCATAACCTTCCTTCCAAGGAGTAAGCGTCTTTTAATTTCATGGCTGCAGTCACCATCTGCAGTGATTTTGGAGCCCAGAAAAATAAAGTCTGACACTGTTTCCACTGTTTCTCCATCTATTTCCCATGTAGTGATGGGACCAGATGCCATGATCTTCGTTTTCTGAATGTTGAGCTTTAAGCCAACCTTTTCACTCTCCACTTTCACTTTCATCAAGAGGCTAAGGAAGATACTCAAGTTGAAATTCAGCCAACTTTTAAACCATGAACCACCAGTCTTGTGAATAAGCAGTCTTAGAAGCCCAATTCAGCTGAGCTTTATTTTGAATGGAGAACCAATCAGCATTTGACTGTAACTATGTGAGGTGTCCCAAATAGGAATTGCCCAGCTAAGCCCTGAGAACCAAGTAAAATAATAATAGATTATTATTTAAACATTTGTTTGGAGTTTGGAGATTTTTTTAAATCTAATAAAAAATAACAGGAACAAATGCCTACCAAAATTCTTGACACAGTGTATAAGATATAAATAAAGTAAGTTTTGTTGGTTGAATCAGAGATTTATTAGAATTTTTAATTTTGAATCAACTTCTATCCAGAAGATGTAAAAAGCTTGGTAGAGATTGGTGATATGGTATCACAGCAATCCAGGATGAATACATTTTAACTTCTCTAGAATTAAAATGCATCTTACAATCAATAAGATTGTATAATTGGCATTATTTTTTTTCCCTTTCTTAGAAGTACTGCAAAAAATCATCTTATAGTTGTTGACATCTTGGATATAAAATATAGTATACTGGATCAATAGCATAAAAGATTTCCATTTGGGTCAATGTCCTCAGAATTTTCTGGAGCATTATTTTCAGTCCTTGCTAAATCAACAGGGTATCCTTAGGACAGGGCCCAGATATTTGCATCTAAACAAGCTTTCCACATAACTTTTTATATAACAATGTCTGAAAAACACTGATCCAGGGAGCAAAACCCTATACTAGTTTAAAAAACTATGTGAGTATATTATTTTAACTCTGCAGTGATATAAGTTTATTAAGTTAGTTGGCTTTTGACAGTTGGAGTCTTGAATTGAGTGATTCAGTAAAGAGATATAAAAACAGTCCATCGTTTATTTTGAAAACTCCATAAGGTGTAATTTCTATTATATTGTCAATGACATAGTCATTTTAGAAATTATAATAATGACCCCTTCCTTTTTGCTACATAGTTTTTTTTTATCTGTTATTGTTGCTTGAGTTGCTCAATTGCTTCTGACATCTATTCTAAGCTACTCAAATATGTGTGTTATATTGTTTCAACACTGACGTCAGTTTTAAAAGATTTACATATCATAATTAGTGATGCCATATTTTAATGAATTACCTTACCTGGAGAGAATATGAAAATAATTCTTAAATTGAGATGCACAATACTCTAAAATTTGGTATAAAACTGCACAAACATGCTTTCTCAGTATTTAAAATGTTCCTTCTATGTTTGAATTGCATAGGAAAGTATACATGTTTTGCAAACATGTAACAGTTTACCTCCAGACATCTTTCTCTATTGCTTAGCTCTTTAACTCTCATTCCCTAGAAATGCAAAGATTGTTGAGTCAATTGTGAAATTAAATTTGACATTTCACACCCTGGTAGTCATGTTGCTAGTTATCCATGACTTCTTTTTGTACATTAATGTGCAGCTTGGAGGCAAATACTATGAAGATGCTGTAGCCTTCAGTAGCTTTGGTAGTCAAATGTTCCATTTGGTGAATAATTAAAACCACTGAAATAGCTTTATAGCATTGCAGTCATCTTGTTCCGTCTCAAGCAAAATATGTTTTCCAAAATTTTATTTTTTGAATAATTTGCTTAAATTTTAACTTTGAGAACATGGTGACAAAAATATATGTCAATAAAACTGTAGAGCATGAATGCTGCTTCGTATGGTGGCAGAAAAGGAAAGCAGATTGCATAACAATTATCTTTACCTTATGGCATTGTACACAGAGCTGCATTTTGTATGGCAATTCAAATTCAATAGTTATTCAACAAATGTTTATTCAGTAAGCTCTGTAAATAGAATAAAATTCTATGTAGGTATGAATATGCTGCAACAGAATCTGCTTATGGTAATATTTTGGAAGTTGAATTTGCAATTTCGTTTTTAATTGGAACCACTTTCAATAAGAAACAAAGGAAGAAAGTTCACAGTAGAAAAAACATGTATATCCAGTGATGAAAGTTCGTTTGAATTACACTAAAATGTATATTTTAGTGTATATTTGAATATTTAGAGTATTTGTGATTTTTGTATGAGAATTAACAAGTTCTTTATTACAAACATCCACTATCCTTTTCTAACTGTGAATCTGAATGCTACTGTTCTTTCCAAAAGCTATTTTTGTAAGCAGTAGATGACAGATGAAATTCTTCCATTCATCTGACTTTAGGTAAAATAATTTTTTTTTGCATTTTTCACATTATATGAGAGATACTATCTACTAAACTAATGCCTTTCCATATCAAAGGAATTTCTTTTGATGATGACCAACATTAACTTCTAATTATTTGAACTGCCACAGCCCAAGAAAAACATCTGCCAGGAGTATTGAGTTGGGACAATAAAAATGCCCCCAAAATTGAGACAAATGACTAACAATATCTGATAAAAGAACATTTCAATCTTTTGGATCATAAAATATCAACATAACAACTTTTGGAATGACTAAACTCTTCCTATCATAAAACAATATGTTCAATCATGTTCTCCATGTCTTTCAAAGTGAAAGTGTAAGTCGTTCAGTCATGTCCAGCTCTTTTGTGATCCCATGGACTGTAGACCACCAGGCTCCTCTGTCCATGGAATTCTCCAGGCAAGAATATTGGAGTGGGTAGCCACTCCCTTCTCCAGGTAGTTTTATTGTTTTTCCTTCCTCTCATAGAAGAAGGAACATATAGATTACTGGTTCTAATGGTAGTGGTTGTACAAACAGCTATAATGACAATATTCAGAACAAGCACTCAATATTCTCAGGCCACTGTAGGAATTATATGCCAAGATGAAAAGTAAAGGGAAGAGGAGGAGATACTGTGATTCATAGTCAAGTGAGTCAGGAATACAGGAGTCACTTTGATTAAGTGCCAAGAAAGAGACTAGTCAGGGAAATAGTCTGAAATAGAAGTATTCACATTTTAGGACCTCAGATTCTCAGCCAATTTACCAGATAAACCTTACAGGTATCTATAAATAGCATATATCTCAATTTAACCAAAATAAATAAATCAAAGTAAATAAACTAAAGCAGATGAATGTGGTCCACAAATATGTTTAACTCTCAAGCATTTAACACCTGATCAATAGTAGAAGAGGCCAAAGAAAACCAAAAAAAAAAAAAAAAGGGTCAGGTAAAGAAGAGAATCAAGAGTATAACTTTTTGCAAATGCTTGACTTACAAGATAATGTATATTTTCAGTTCAAAAAACATGATTCAGTAAGATGTGTCCAAACAAGCTAAATTATTGAAGAGAACTGGAAAGTCTGCATATGAAAAGATACACATGAACCTTGAAAATGCTTTTGTTGCATTATTTAGAATAGTTATAAATGTCAGGTTACTGCTAGTGGTACTGTTCTTAAGAGTGGCATTTGCAAAATAATGTTTGCCAAAGTTCATGTGGCTCTTCCTTTGAAAATCATAGGCAAACTTCTTTTTAGACAATGTTATATGTTCCCATGGTGAAATACTATAACGGATACTAGTATAACGATTATTTTTGTTGTTCTTACATAATAGGCTTGGATTGGTATATGTCTATGATGTCTTAAATACATGTTTCAGATATTTATGACCAATATGATTGTCTCATAAGGAAATTAATTACTTTAGCTGTTTGACAGACTATCAAAAGTCACTTTAAGTGTTCATGAATATCCCATTAAACATTCAAAAAGGTCATTTATTCAAAGTTTTTAAATTTTCTTTCTATATTGAAATAATGCTTCAGGTACATTTAATATGTTCTACATTTCTTATTCTACAATTCACAGACAAAATAATGTTAGCAACTAACCCATTGATTATCACTGTTATTGCTTTGTAGTTTATATTGGAATTAAGACATTTAAGAAAATATATTCAAAAGCATATTTTGATATAATTTCATTTTTAAAAATGAAAATGAGGAATAAAAATCCTGCATGATAAAATGAGTCTATGTTATTGGAAGGGATGAGAATGTGAAATAATATATAGTAATTGAATGAGTGAGTTCAAATAAACAGAAATAGTGGTGCCAGATTTGAATATTCATTAGTAAAGGATATGCTGAAAAAGAGAATAAATCTATAAAATTTGCAAACACTGATATTATTACACTCATGAAAGTTGAGTGCATTTAAAGTGATATTATTTAAAGAATTGATGCTTTTAAACTGTGGTGTTGGAGAAGACTCTTGAGTCCCTCGGACTGCAAGGAGATCCAACCAGTCCATTGTAAAGGAGATCAGTCCTGGTTATTCATTGGAAGGACTGAGGCTAAAGCTGAAACTCCAATACTTTGGCCACCTCATGTGAAGAGTTGACTCATTGGAAAAGACCCTAATGCTAGGAGGGATTGAGGGCAAGAGGAGAAGGGGACAACAGAGGATGAGATGGCTGGATGGCATCACCGACTCAATGGATATGAGTTTGAGTGAACTCCAAAAGTTGGTGATGGACAGGGAGGCCTGGTATGCTGCGATTCATGGGGTCTTTAAGAGTCAGACATGACTGAGCGACTGAACTGAACTGAAAGTGATGTTGTATAGGACATTAGTGCTATGAATTTTGTTTTTATAAAAATCAAACTTATAATAAATTTTTTAGATAATTGTGAATTCCCATCCACTTGTAAGAAAGAACACTAAGAGCTCCTTTTTACCTTTATGTATTTCCTCCCAAAGGTAGCATCTTGCAAAACTATAGTACAATATTATAACTGGAATATTGACATTGAAACAGTCAAGATACAGTGCATTTGCATCACCACAAGGATCTCTGATGCTTCCTTTTTATAGTCACACCCACACTCCTGCCACCAATCATCTCCCTTTCCTGCCTTCTTAACTCCTGGCATCCACTAATCTGTTCTCCACTTCTATGATTTTTTCATTCCCAAGCGTTAGATAATCATCCTGTATGTAACCTTTGGAGACTGGTTTTATTTCACTCAGCAAAATTTCAAGACTCATTGAAATTATTATATTTAATCGATGTTCTCATATGTTTCTTGCTGAGATATATTCCAAATATGGATGTATCATAGTCTATTCAAGTATTGGAAGACATTTGCATTGTTTCTGGTTTTGGCTATTATGAATAAAAAGACTATAAGCATTTCTGCAGAGGTTTTTGTAGGATCATAAGTTTAAATTTATCTTGGATAAATGCCCAGGAGGAAAACTGCTGGGTAACATGGAAGATACATAGTTAGTTTTTAAAGAAACTGCCTAGCTGGCTTTCAGAGTGACTCTTCCATTATATAGTCTCACCAGTAATGTTGAATGATAGTTCAATTTCTCCACATCCTCACCACTATTTGATGCTATCATCATTTTTTAAGCCATTCTAATATGTATGTGGGCTTCTCAGGTGCCTCAGTGGTAAATCACCTGCCAATGCAGGAGAGGTGGGTTTGATCCCTGGGTCTGGAAAATTTCCTGAAGAAGGAAACAGAAACCCACCCCAGTATTCTTGCCTGGGCAATCCCATATATATATGCATATCTCACTGTGGTTTTAAACTGCATTTCCGTAATAGCTACTGATGTTTTAAGGTCTTTTCTTGTGTCAATTTGAAATGTTTGTCCTCTTCAATGAAATGTTTATATCTGTCCATTTTCTAACTAAGTTATTTGATTTTTAAATGTTCAGTTTAGAGGATACTTTACAAAGACTTTACACTGTTCTTCATTTAATATGTGACTACCTTTCACAATCTATACTGTATTTGTTCAATTTTTTTTTCTCCCTGCTGCTGCTGCTGCTAAGTCGCTTCAGTCGTGTCCGACTCTGTGCGATCCCATAGAGGGCAGCCTACCAGGATCCCCGGTCTCTGGGATTCTCCAGGCAAGAACACTGGAGTGGGTTGCCATTTCCTTCTCCAATGCAGGAAAGTGAAAAGTGAAAGTGAAGTCGCTCAGTCGTGTCCAACTCTTAGTGACCCCATGGACTGGAGCCTACTAGAATGTAAATACCATGAATAATCAGGTATTTGGGTTTTAGTCTGTTGTTACAGTCCCAACAACTAGATTGGGATTTTGCATAAAGCAAACACTTATTAAATATTTGTTAAATGGATGAATAAAATTAAGAAGACAGTTGACTGATGTCCATGGTAGCTTATGTAAAATAAATGTAAAAGAAAGTGGTAGTGGGTAAAAAGGTGTGATGCTATAGCATTAAATCATTAAATAACACAGTCTCATTTGTAGATTCAAACATATCCTTTAAAAATGTGCTATTTTTTCAATTATTTTAAACTGAAAGTGACTATATCTGTTTACCATTAAGTTTTATAATCATTTATCTGAAGTCTTCAAATACAGTATGTTAGTTACATAAAAAGAACACTAAGACTATCTAATATTCTGAAAAGGTAATTTTTACTTCAAATGCATTTTTAATTTACATTTTATCTCAGAAATATTTCAAGAAAATAAGAATACTGATTTTAATAGTTACATGCTCAAAATACTTAACTACACTACCAAATTTTGAATTATACACATTATTTTATGTTTCACTTCTATTTTTAGAAATCCATCCTATAAATATACTTTCAAATTTTACAGAGACAGTTTTACAGGTATGTCCATTATATCACTGAATACAAGGGAAAAATAATAAACTCCATGTTTATTAAGAGATGATTGGCTAAATAAAGTATATACCCATTTATGATAGACTGTTGAATACTATGTTATGAAATACTAGGCAACAATTTAAGATAAAAGAGGCAAAATTATTTTTCTGCTAATATTTTTCAAGTACTTTAAGTAAAAAGTAAGGATAAAAAAGAGCATCTGTAAAATAAGTCCCTTATATTAGCAAATATAAATGTGTGTACATAAATATGCTTGAATATTAAGAACAAATTGTGGAAAAAATTTTTAAAATTAACTGTGTAATAATAGTATTTATCTCTAAAGTGGGATACTTAGAACATGTCTACAAATCATTTTTTTAGTGTTTCAGTAGTGATTGATTTTTTAAAAAGTGCGTTTATTATTCTGTGATTTAAAACTAAGTCATAAGAAATAAGTGAAACATGCATATACTTTGACACAGCAATTTTGTCTCTAGCAATTTATCCTAAAGAAATGATTAAGGGTGTGCATAAAGATTTATGTATATGATGTTCACTGTAGTATTGTTTATTATAACAAAACTGGATAATAGACAATCCTGAAATATGTGTTGTTAAATAAATTACACTAAATCCATTTTATGAAAATCATGTATTCATTAAAATGATGCTGTGGGAGTTTTCTCCTAATGTGATATATCGCCCTTTATTAGTAATTTTTTTTAAGTTGGTACAAAACAGTAAATATAGTAGGCTCACATTTTAACTAAACGTATACTTTTTTTTAAATATATGTCTATATGCCAAACTCTTAACTGATTGCTTCTGTTTAGTTGGTTTGTAAATGGGTTTATGTTTGTGTATTTACATGATTTTTAAAATTTCTGCAATAGTGTACATTACTTTTAGTCACAGAAAATGTGCTATAAAAACAATTAACATCATATTTATAACCTTGGGAAACTTTCTTGCATGAAAACAGAAAAGACTAACAAGCTTTAGCATAAAGTTTGCAAATATTGTGCTGCTGGTTCAGGTTTATATTCCTAACACCAGAATGGGTAGTTTACTTATCTGAATCAAAGGAAGAAGAAAGCAAATCAAACATCTGTTAAGGCAGAGTTGAATAAAATCAGGTTGAACGGAGGAAGATTAAGGAACCAAGTATGAATGAAATACTTTTAAAATGTGTAATAATGATTTAATAAACATAAATTAATGTTACTTTTATTATTACACAATGAAAAATTTTAACAATTACAGCATTTGCCAAATGCTGGCTCTGTTATCTTTATGTAATCCTTACAGTAGTCCTATAAAATCCCAATATCAATATCCACTTTGATATTGGATACTGTATATCCACTTTGATATTGGATATTGGATATCCACTAGATCTCAATATACACTTTGGGGAATACTCTTTGTTGGGGTCGCCGAGTCGGACACGACTGGCCACAGATACTGAATTAGGACACCATACAGGGTTTGGGTCATGGTGGAGAGTTCTGACAAAACGTGGTCCACTGGAGAAGGGAATGGCAAACCACTTCAGTAATCTTGCCTTGAGACCCCATGAACACTAAGAAAATGCAAAACGATATGACACTGAGAGAAGAAACTCCTCAGGTCAGTAGGTGTCCAATATGCTACTGGAGGGCAGCAGAGAAATAGCTCCAGAAAGAATGAAGAGGCTGAGCCAAATCAGAAATGATGCCCAGTTGTGGATGTATAACTGGTGAAAATAAAGTCTGATTCTGTAAAAAAAAAATATTAAATAGGAACCTGGAATGTTAGGTACATGAATCAATGTAAATTGGAAGTGTTCAAATAAGAGGATGTATATTTTCACCCTGTTTATTTAACTTATATGCAGAGTACATCATGAGAAAAGCTGGACTGGAAGAAACACAAGTTGGAATCAAGATTGCTGGGAGAAATATCAATAACCTCAGATACTGTAAAAGTTAAGTAAAATAAAATTTTAAAAAAATAACCTCAGATATGCAGATGACACCACCCTTAGGGCAGAAAGTGAAGAGGAACTAAAAAGCCTCTTCATGAAAGTGAAAGTGGAGAGTGAAAAGGTTGGCTTAAAGCTCAACATTCAGAAAATGAAGATCATGGCATCCGGTCCCATCACTTCATGGGAAATAGATGGGCAAACAGTGGAAACAGTGTCAGAATTTATTTTTCTGGGCTCCAAAATCACTGCAGATGGTGACTGCAGCCATGAAATTAAATGATGCTTACTCCTTGGAAGGAAAGTTATGACTAACCTAGATAGCATACTCAAAAGCAGAGACAGTACTTTGCCAACAAAAGTTCGTCTAGTCAAGGCTATGGTTTTTCCTGTGGTCATGTATGGATGTGAGAGCTGGACTGTGAAGAAGGCTGAGCACCAAAAAATTGATGCTTTTGAACTGTGGTGTTGGAGAAGACTCTTGAGAGTCCCTTGGACTGCAAGGAGATCCAACCAGTCCATTCTGAAGGAGATCATCTCTGGGATTTCTTTGGGAGGAATGATGCTAAAGCTGAAACTCCAGTACCTTGGCCACCTCATGTGAAGAGTTGACTCATTGGAGAAGACTCTGATGCTGGGAGGGATTGGGGGCAAGAGGAGAAGGGGACGACAGAGGATGAGATGGCTGGATGGCATCACTGACTCGATGGATGTGAGTCTCAGTGACCTCCGGGAGTTGTTGATGGACAAGGAGGCCTGGTGTGATGTGATTCGTGGGGTCGCAGAGAGTCGGACATGACTGAGCGACTGATCTGATCTGAAACAGGAGATGGCAAGAATGAACATCAACAGTTTAGGAATCAGTAGAAATTAAGGAAACAATTCCATTCACCATTGCAATGAAAACAATAAAATACTTAGGAATATATCTTCCTAAAGAATCTAAAGACCTATATTTAGAAAACTATAAAACACTGCTGAAAGAAATTAAAGAGGACACTAATAGATGGAGAAATATACCATGTTCGTGGATTGGTAGAATCAATATAGTGAAAATGAGTATACTACCCAAAGCAATTTATAGATTCAATGCAATCCCCATCAAGCTACCAACGGTATTCTTCACAGAGCTAGAACAAATAATTTCTCAATTTGTATGGAAATACAAAAAACCTCGAATAGCCAAAGCTATCTTGAGAAAGAAGAACGGAACTGGAGGAATCAACCTGCCTGACTTCAGGCTCTACTATAAAGCTACAGTCATCAAGACAGTATGGTACTGGCACAAAGACAGAAATATAGATCAATGGAACAAAATAGAAAGTCCAGAGATAAATCCACGCTCATATGGTCACCTAATCTTTGACAAAGGCAGCAAGAATATACAATGGATTAAAGACAATCTTTTTAACAAGTGGTGCTGGGAAAACTGGTTGAACACTTGTAAAAGAATGAAACTAGAACACTGTCTAACACCATACACAAAAATAAACTCAAAATGGATTAAAGAGCTAAATATAAGACCAGAAACCATAAAACTCCTAGAGGAAAACATAGGCAAAACACTCTCTGACTTACATCACAGCAGGATCCTCTATGACCCACCTCCCAGTATATTGGAAATAAAATCAAAAATGAACAAATGGGACCTAATCAAACTTAAAAGCTTCTGCACAACAAAGGAAACTATAGGCAAGCTGAAAAGACAGCCTTCAGAATGGGAGAAAATAATAGCAAATGAAGCAACAGACAAACAACTAATCTCAAAAATATACAAGCAACTTCTACAGCTCAATTCCAGAAAAATAAACGACCCAATCAAAAAATGGGCCAAAGAACTTAATAGACACTTCTCCAAAGAAGACATACAGATGGCTAACAAACACATGAAAAGATGCTCAACATCACTCATTATCAGAGAAATGCAAATCAAAACCACTATGAGGTACCATTACACACCAGTCAGAATGGCTGCGATCCAAAAATCCACAAGCAATAAATGCTGGAGAGGGTGCGGAGAGAAGGGAACCCTCTTACACTGTTGGTGGGAATGCAAACTAGTACAGCCACTATGGAGAACAGTATGGAGATTCCTCAAAAAACTGGGAATAGAACTGCCTTATGACCCAGCAATCCCACTGCTGGGCATACACACTGAGAAAACCAGAATAGAAAGAGGCACGTGTACCCCAATGTTCATAGCAGCACTGTTTACAATAGCCAGGACGTGGAAGCAACCTAGATGCCCATCCACAGATGAATGGATAAGCAAGCTGTGGTACATATACACGATGGAGTATTACTCAGCCATTAAAAAGAATACATTTGAATCAGTTCTAATGAGGTGGATGGAACTGGAGCCTATTATACAGAGTGAAGTAAGCCAGAAAGAAAAACACAAATACAGTATACTAACGCATATATATGGAATTTAGAAAGATGGTAACAATCACCCTGCTTATGAGACAGCAAAAGAGACACTGATGTATAGAACAGACTTTTGGACTCTGGGACTGGGAGAGGGTGGGACGATTGGGGAGAATAGCATTGAAATATGTATAATATCATATCTGAAACGAGTCAGTCCAGGTACGATGCCCTATAACAGATGCTTGGGACTGGAGCACTGGGATGACCTGGAGGGATGGTGTGGGAAAGGGGGAGGGAGGAGGGTTCAGGATGGGGAACACGTGTATTCTGGTGGCGGATCCATCTCGATGTATAGTAAAAGTAATACAATATTGTAAAGTTAAGAAAAATAAAAAAAATAATAATAAAATTAAAAAAAATAAAAATAAAATTATAGGCATATGAAAATGTTAAACCCAAAAATAAATAAATAAATAAAATGGGCCAGAATGGGCAAATTTAATTCACATGACCATTATATCTACTTTTGTGGGCAAGAATCTCTTGGAAGAAATGGAGTAGCCCTCATAGTCAACAAAAGATTCTGCAATTCAATTTGAATGTGATCTTAAAAATGACAGAATGATTTTGGTTCATTTCCAAGGTGAACCATTCAATATCACAGTAATACAAGTCTGTGCCCCAACCACTAATGCCAAAGATAAAGTATTGAATGGTTCTATAAAAACCTACAAGACCTTCTACAACTAACACGGAAAAGATAACCTTGTCATCGTAGGGGACTGAAATGCAGCAAAGTAGGCAGTCAAGAGATACCTGGAGTCAAGGAAGTTTGGGCTTCGAGTACAAAATGAAGCAGGGCAAAGGCCAAGAGAATTTTGCTGAGAAAATCCATGGGTCATAGCAAACACCCTTGTCCAACACAAGAAACAACTCTACACATGGCCATCTCCAGATGGTCAATACTGAAATCAGATTCATTATATTCTTTGCAGCCAAAGATGGAGAAGCTATATACAGTCAGCAAAAACAAGACCAGGAGCTGACTGTGGCTCAGATCATGAACTCTTTATTTCAAAATTCAGACTTAAATAGAAGAGAGTAGGGAAAATCACTAGGCCATCAGGTATGACCTAAATCAAATCCCTTATGATTATACAGTAGAAGTGACAAATAGATTGAAGGGATTAGATGTGACAGAGAGACTGCCTGAAGAACTGTGGGTGGAGGTTCATGACACTGTACAGGAGGCAGTGACCAAAACCATTGCCAAGAAAAAGAAATGCAAAAAGGCAAAATGGTTGTCTGAGGAAGTCTTAAATAGCTCAGAAAAGAAGAGAAGCAAAAGGTAAAGGAGAAAAAGAAAGATATACCCATTAAATGCAGAGTTCCAAAGAATAAGAAAGGAGAGATAAAAAAGTATTCCTCAGTGATCAGTGCAAAGAAATAGAGAAAAACAGTAGAATGGGAAAGACTAGAGATCTTGTCAAGAAAATTAGAGATACCAAGGGAATATTTTATGCAAAGATTGGCACAATAAAGGACAGAAATGGTATGGACCTAATAGAAGCAGAAGATATTAAGAAGACGTGATAAGAATACACAAAAGAAGTGTAAAAAAAACACAAAAAGAATCTTAAAGATGCAGATAACCACAGTGGTGTGATCACTCACCTAGAGCCAGACACCCTGGAGTGTGAAGTCAAGTGGGCCTTAGGAAGCATTTCTATGAACAACTGGTGGTAATTGTATAATTCCAACTGAGCTATTTCAAATCATAAAAGATGATGCAGTTAAAGTGCTGTACTCAATATGCTAGCAAATTTGGAAAATACAGCAGTGGTCACAGGACTGGGAAAGGTCAATTTTCATTACAATCCCAAAGAAAGGCAATGACAAGGAATGTTCAAACTACCACTCAATTGCATTCATTTCACATGCTAGCAAGGACATGCTCAAAATCCTCAAAGCTAGGCTTCACCAGTATGTGAACCTAGAACTTCCAGATGTTCAAGGTGGATTTAGAAAAAGGAGAGGAGCCAGAGATTAAGTTGCCAGCATCTGTTGGATCATCGAAAAAGCAAGAGAATTCCAGAAAAATATCTACATCTTCTTCATTGACTATGCCAAATCCTTTGACTGTGTGGATCACAACAAACTGAGGAAAATTCTTTAAATCATGGGAATAACAGACCACTTCTCCTGCCTCCTGAGAAAACTGTATGCAGGTCAAGAAGCAACAGTTAGAACCAGACATGGAACAATGGACTGGTTCCAAATAGGGAAAGGAGTATGTCAAGGGTGTATATTGTCACCCTGCTTATTTAACTTACATGCAGAGGACATCATGTGAAAGCTGTGTGCAATGAAGCTCAAGCTGGAATCAAGATTGCCGGCAGAAATACCAATAACCTCAGATAGACAGATGACATCACCCTAATGGCAGAAAGTGAAGAGGAATTAAAGAGCTTCTTGATAAAGGTGAAAGCAGAGAGTGAAAAATCTCGCTTTAAATTCAGCATTCAAAAAACTAAGATCATGAAATATGGCTCCATCACTTCATGGCAAATGAAAAGGGAAAATTAGGAAAAAGTGACAGGCTTTATTTTCTTGGGCCCCAAAATGACTGTGAATGGTGACTACTGTCATGAAATTAAAAATATTTACTCCTTGGAAGAAAAGCTATACTAAACCTAGACAGCATATTAAAAGTCAAGACATCACTTTACTGACAAAAGTCCATATAGTCAAAGATATGGTTTCCACAGTAGTCATGTATGGATGTGAGAGTTGGACCATAAAGAAATTTGAGCATCAAATAACTGATGTTTTTGAACTTTGGTGCTGGAGAAGAGAGAGAATCCCTTGTACTGCAAGGAGATCAAACCTGTCAATCCTAAAAGAAATTAACCCTGAATATTCATTGAAAGGACTGATGCAGTAGCCAAAGGTCCAATACTTTGGCCACCTTATACTTTGGCCACCTTACACAAAGAGTCAACTTACTGGAAAAGACTCTGATCCTGGAAAAGATTGAGGGCAAGAGGAGAAGGGGGTGACAGATGATGAAATATTTGTATGGCATCATCAACTCAATGGACATGAGTTTGAGCAAATTCCAGGAGACAGTGAAAGATAGGAAAGCCTGGTGTGCTGCAGTGCACAGGGTCACATAGATTTGGACACGATTGAGTGACTGAATATCAAGAGGGTTTAAAAATTGCTCAGTTATATGCAGCTAGTAAACTAGAGAGCTGTAATACAGATTTCTTTGTATCCAAAGTCAACATACTATCTTTTACCTATCTAGCCTGTGATGGCATTTTACTTCTTGCTTTAAATATACAATTTCCAGATATGCCCTGGACATTGGAAGACTAAAAGGAATAAATACAGGTAGTGGATACATCCCAAGGGAAACAAACTGGAATTATAAACCCAGGACAATTATAGAAGAAAAGAGAATTCAAGGAAAAACTTCATTTTAGTAGTGAGATGAGTTACCATAAAACTTCTAGTAAAGAGCGATTAAAGAATAGTTGTGAGTAAGAACAGCAACCAAGAACTTGTTTTGGGCAAATAATTATTTTCAATGTCAGCCCTTTCTCACTCACAGAAGAGCGATAGTAAGGAGAATAGAAAAGCTATACTATGGAGACCCAGTTTGTCCGGTCACTGGAACATGGTGGACAGCCAGAAGAATCCCTTGACACAGCACAAGCAGCAACTTGACAAACGCAGCAATAGACTTGACAGAAGGGTCAGTTCAGCTCAGTCATTCAGTCGTGTCCTACTCTTTTTGACCCCATGGACTGCAGCATGCCAGGCTTCCCTGTTGATCACCAACTCCCAGAGCTTGTTCAAACTCATGTCCAACAAGTTGATGATGCCATCCAACCATCTCATCCTCTGTCGTCCCCTTCTCCTTCTGCTTTCAATCTTTCTCAGCATCAGGATCTCTTCCAATCAGTCAGTTCTTCGCATCAGGTGGGAAAAGTATTGGAGCTTCAGCTTCAGCATCAGTCTTTCCAATGAATATTCATTACTGATTTCCTTTAGGATTGACTGGCTTTATATCCTTGCAGTCCAAGGGACTCTCAAGAGTCTTCTCCAACATCACAGCTCAAAATCATCAATTTTTCAGCACTCAGATTTATTTATGGCCCAACTCTCATGTGCATACATGACTACTGGAAAAACCATAGCTTTGACTAGACGTACCTTTTTTTATAATGTCTCTGCATTTTAATATGCTGTCTACTTTGTCATAGCTTTTCTTCCAAGGAGCAAGCATCTCTTGATTTCATGGCTGCAGTCACCATCTGCAGTGATTTTGGAGCCCAAAAAAATAGCCTGTCACTGTTTCCATTGTTTCCCCATCTATTTGCCATGAAATGATGGGACTGGATGCCATGATCTTAGTTTTTTGAATGTTGAGTTTTAAGCCAGCTTTTTCACTCTCTTCTTTCACTTTCATCAAAAGGCTATTCAGTTCCTCTTCACTTTCTGACATAAGGATGGTGTCATCTGCATATCTGAGGTTATCGATATTTCTCTCAGCAATCTTGATTCCAACTTGTGTTTCTTCCAGTCCAGCGTTTCTCATGATGTACTCTGCATATAAGTTACATATGTAAGGTGACAATATACAGACTTGAAGTACTCCTTTCCCAATTTGGATAGAAGGATACGGTGCTCGAATTAGCATTGGTTCTGGTACAGTAGTGTTGATGAACTATCTGAGTAATCACTATGTCATGCAAACCACCAGAAGCGGCTAGGCTTACTGGTTGTATGAATGGCTGTCTATTATAACATAATAGGAAAAAAGGCCAGATTAGTTCAATGTCACCATAAGCAGAGCAAAATAGGGAAAGGGAGTAGCCTATAGATTAGCCCACTCACTGTCGTAAAATAATTCCCTCTTCCTCAAAAATGAATTAAAACTACCAGAATTGTGGTAGAACTGCCCATAGGGCACAAAATCAGCGTGGAAAATGTGAGAAAATGAATGAATGTCTTCTCTCAATAAGAAAATAAGACATTATAGATTTTTATTACTATGTAATATGTAAGTAAATTAAAGATATGAACATACTATTGTAATCAAATGATTTCTGTTCCATTATTGTTTGACTAACTTGTGTACAGGAATATGTTTAGTAATGTTGAAATTACATAACTTTCTAACTTTTGTGTCCTTTTAGAATTTTCTGTGGATGTTTTCTTCCTGGTTGCTGTGCCTATATGAAATCACTGGTCAGAACAAATGTCAAACATCTCTCCTCTTTTTAAAAGAGTGCAATTATTCACTTTCTAAAATTGACCAAGAGTCTCCTTTAATTTCTCTCTTTTGCTTCTTCTGACCTCAGTGAGGCAGCAGTTCACAGTGGCACAAAACAAGATCTTAAGTCCCTCCCTAGGAATTGAACCTTGGTTGCCTGGATGAAAACCAGGACTCCTAACCACCAGACAAGCAAGGCCTAGAGGCTAAAAACTATTTTTCCCCTGGATGTTTGTCCCCAGTAAAAATGCATTTATCCTGGAGGCAAAAAGCTGTAAATGCAGGTACAAAGTTTATTTTTAGAAACATAGCACAACAGCAAGTGGGAGAGCTTGCAGAGAAATGATTTGTTTAGTTAAGACGTATGCCAGGGAGAGGGCTGCACACCTGGAGAGAAAGGGTGCGGGCATCCCCCTGGGGAGAAGCACAATAAAGAGGGGGCTAAGCCATTTGTTTTTTTCTGGAACTCTCTTGCTTTTTCCATGATCCAGCAGATGTTGGCAATTTGATCTCTGGTTCCTCTGCCTTTTCTAAAGCCAGCTTGAACATCAGGAAGTTCACGGTTCACATATTGCTGAAGCCTGGCTTAGAGAATTTTGAGCATTATTTTACTAGCGTGTGAGATGAGTGCAATTGTTTGGTAGTTTGAGCACTCCTTGGCATTGCCTTTCTTTGGGATTGGGATGAAAACTGACCTTTTCCAATCTTGTGGCCACTGCTGAGTTTTCCAAATTTGCTGGCATATTGAGTGTAGCACTTTCACAGCATCATCATTCAGGACTTGGAATAGCTCCACTGGAATTCCATCACCTCCACTAGCTTTGTTCGTAGTGATGCTTTCTAAGGCCCATTTGACTTCACATTCCAAGATGTCTGGCTCTAGGTCAGTGATCACATCATCATGATTATCTAGGTCTTGAAGCTCTTTTTTATACAGTTCTTCTGTGTATTCTTGCCACCTCTTCTTAATATCTTCTGCTTCTGTTAGGTCCACACCATCTCTGTCCTTTATCGTGCCCATCTTGGCATGAAATGTTCCTTTGGTATCTCTGATTTTCTTGAAGAGATCCCTAGTCTTTCCCATTCTGTTGTTTTCCTCTATTTCTTTGCATTGATCACTGAAGAAGGCTTTCTTATCTCTTCTTGCTATTCTTTGGAACTCTGCATTTAGATGTTTCTATCTTTCCTTTTCTCCTTTGCTTTTCGCTTCTCTTCTTTTCACAGCTATTTGTAAGGCCTCCCCAGACAGCCATTTTGCTTTTTTGCATTTCTTTTCCATGGGGATGGTCTTGATCCCTGTCTCCTGTACAATGTCACGAACCTCATTCCATAGTTCATCAGGCACTCTATCTATCAGATCTAGGCCCTTAAATCTATTTCTCACTTCCACTGTATAATCATAAGGGATTTGATTTAGGTCATACCTGAATGGTCTAGTGGTTTTCCCTACTTTCTTCAATTTCAGTCTGAATTTGGCAATAAGGAGTTCATGGTCCGAGCCACAGTCAGCTCCTGGTCTTGTTTTTGCTGAGAGATGGGAATACCAGACCACCTGATCTGCCTCTTGAGAAATCTGTATGCAGGTCAGGAAGCAACAGTTAGAACTGGTCATGGAACAACAGACTGGTTCCAAATAGGAAAAGGAGTACGTCAAGGCTGCATATTGTCACCATGTTTATTTAACTTATATGCAGAGTACATCATGAGAAATGCTGGACTGGAAGAAACACAAGTTGGAATCAAGATTGCTGGGAGAAATATCAATAACCTCAGATATGCAGATGACACGACTCTTATGGCAGAAAGTGAAGAGGGGCTAAAAAGCCTCTTGATGAAAGTGAAAGTGGAGAGTGAAAAGGTTGGCTTAAAGCTCAACATTCAGAAAACGAAGATCATGGCATCTGGTCCCATCACTGCATGGGAAATAGATGGGGAAACAGTGGAAACAGTGTCAGACTTTGTTTTTCTGGGCTCCAAAATCACTGCAGATGATGACTGCAGCCACGAAATTAAAAGACGCTTGCTCCTTGGAAGGAAAGCTATGACCAACCTAGATAGCATATTCAAAAGCAGAGACATTACTTTGCCAACAAAGGTTCGCCTAGTCAAGGCTATGGTCTTTCCTGTGGTCATGTATGGATGTGAGAGCTGGACTGTGAAGAAGGCTGAGCGCCGAAGAATTGATGCTTTTGAACTGTGGTGTTGGAGAAGACTCTTGAGAGTCCCTTGGACTGCAAGAAGATCCAACCAGTCCATTCTGAAGGAGATCAATCCTGGAATTTCTTTGGAAGGAATGATGCTAAAGCTGAAACTCCAGTATTTTGGCCACCTCATGCGAAGAGTTGACTCATTGGAGAAGACTCTGATGCTGGGAGGAACTGAGGGCAGGAGGAGAAGGGGACGACAGAGGATGAGATGGCTGGATGGCATCACTGACTCGGTGGATGGGAGTCTGAGTGACCTCCGGGAGCTGGTGATGGACAGGGAGGCCTGGCGTGCTGCGGTTCATGGGGTCGCGAAGAGTCGGACACGACTGAGCGACTGATCTGATCTGAAGCCATTTGTAGAGGTCACTTCTTCCAGGTCTTTGTCTACCCTTAGCCGATTACCTGGTTTCTTTTTTTATACCTGATCCACTCTGAGAACCTGGGTGTGCACACACCTCTCAGCCAGATGGATTTGAAGTGAAGGCTCCTGGGAGGAGCAAGACTCGTTATGGCCTGGCATTATCCCCTGACTTTTGACTCACATGAAGCCTTTCTGCTCATGTGTAATGTCTCCCTTGTCCAAAAAGTGGAGTGGGGAGTGGGATACAGAGATCCCTTAATTCTTTATTCAGACAGGGTTTGAGTAAACTAAAATGAATAAAATAAAATTTTTGATTAAAAGAGAGAAGCCCAAGGAAACGTGTGCAGCTGTTAGATGAAGCTCAGCAAAGGAGAAAAAAATAATCTATTCAGTGCAAGTAATGAGTGAATTCAGAATACATATCTACTGAAACAACTCTTCTAATCTAGTCTCTTTATTACAAAGCCCTGGCTAAACATACTACTTTATTTTTACATTTGATTAGTTCTGTAACTTCACAAAGTTTTAGAGTTTAACCCTCAAATAACATGGCACAATGCAAGCTGAACCAACATGCACAATATTTATTTGGGATCATATCATGCCATCTCTGTACAGTCAGCACCTAATAAGTAATCAATATATATTCATTTTTTTAATTTTTAAATTTTTTTTTTACTTTACAATATTGTATTGGTTTTGTCATATATCAACATGAATCTGCCACAGGTATACACGTATTCCCCATCCTGAACCCTCATTGAATGAATGCAACTTTTCAGATGTTGTTCATCCTTTCCCATGACAGAGAATAGTTTAGATTTATTACCAGATGAACATAGGCGCCTCAAGTGAGTAATCTGTAACAGTTTAGGTGCACTCACCATTTTCATTTTTAATTAAAACATTGGCAGAATCTCTTAACTTAGGTTTCAATGGAAACAAAAATTTCATTAAATAGTTTCCCATTTAGTCTCCATGCGTTCTTTATCTGACTTAACATGACAGACATATGTACTTCCTACTGTAGGAAAATGAAATCAGTCTCTAGACATCTCTATGCATTGTCTATTGATTGGCTTAACAGCCATTAGAAACTAACCAAACTTGAGGAGTCAAGCAATTTTCAGAATTTTGAAAGTCAGCCTCAATTATAAACAAAGCAATTTGTTAACTTTTTTTTTTATAAAATTTACAATGAAGTTTAATGCCCACAGATACGCCTTTTAAAGTTCCATTGTGTTCAGCAGTTCTGCATGTTGAGTATTGGGTTTAAACAGGTTCACAAGAATACATACATAGAGCAAGAGTTATCACCAAGTGAGGAAAGGTTAGGAAATGCTGTTGAGGAGCTTTACTGTTAATTGGAGAAAATAAACAGGGTATTAGCTAGAGATAAAAGTCTAACCAAGCAAAGGTTCTTTTCAAGTAGAAGGACTAGCAGCATGTTTGTATGCTAATAATAATCATCCAATAGAGAAAGAAATCTGAGGCTGCGAAGACGGAAGAAATTAATTGTAACTCAGAAGACAAGGAAGCTGATATCTAGTGCACAAGAGTAGTACTTGGTATTAGCTAGGAGCACTTGGTGTTCATCTGTGGTATCTAAAGAAAGGGAGAGAATATGAGCATAGGTTTGGCAGGTGTGTAACTATCTTATAGGTAAAAGTTCTATTCTGGCAGCTTCCTTTTTTCTCAGTAATTACAAAGTAAAATTTGAGGTTAAAGATAAGGGAGAAAGTATTGAAAGAACTGAGGAGAAAGAAGACATGAACTACTTATTTAAGAGAGTTGGAATGGAAAGTGACTTGGGAAATACAAAGTGATTACTGCAAAGCTTTAAGGGTCTCCTGAAGTTACCTACTATTAATTTAAATTGTAGTTAAAAAAAAAAAGGATTGAAAGGATTGAAGAAAGTGAGAGATAGCAAAAAATAGTGAATAAATGGAACCATAGTTTTATTAAGATACTTGAATTGTGGGAGATGACATACTAGAGAGAGTAAGTTTAAAACAAAAGCAAAGAAAAAAGAGGTGGTCACAGAGTGGGGTCAATAAATATTTGTTAATTTATTGCAAATAAGAGACAATAATAAAACAGCACTTTCTTTCTCTCAGATTTTATTTCTGTCTACTTCCCCCAAAGTCCTACTTTCCCATAATATTTGCATCAGAAGTTTTTTATAATGAATAAAACAATCCTTCTTGGTGAATCTATTAATATTTTAAGTGAATGAATTTCATTAAATAACTTGAGAAGATCCAAATGTCCAAGCTATAGCAGCATATGCTTAGAACTACACAAAAACATATTAACCAAAACACTGAGATATCTTATCTGTCACTCTGCATGTACCTGAAGTCAGTAAGGCTTTTCTCTACAGATTAATCTGCAAATGGAATTTAAAAGTTCCTTTCCTATTGAATTGTCATTTAATCTAGCTAATCCTGTTATTTTAATGATATATCCTTTTGCTGTGCCTTACAGCTTTGAAATTAATTAGTATCCAGATTCACTGAAGTGCACCTTCTCTGTAAAGCAACTGTAAGAAGGATTAATGTACAGGCAGTGAGGATCACTTGTGAAAAACGTGGGCACTTACAAGCTCATTGCATTCAACTATGCTAAACTTTTCAGTTTGGCTAGTTCTTGATTAAAGAGCATTTCTGTTTTAAAACCGTCCTTTCACAATCAGATGGGGAGAATATATACATATGTATTTCTTTTTCTATGTTTTTGTGAATATATATATAGTCAAAGTCATGGTTTTTCCAGTACTCATGTAGTAAGAATTGGACCATAAAGAAAGCTGAGCAATGAAGAATTGATGCTTATGAGCTGTGGTGTTGGAGAAGACTCTAGAGAGTTCCTTGTGATCAGTCCTGAATATTCATTGGAAGGACCAATGCTGAAGATCCAATACCTTGTCCACTTGATGCAAAGGACTGACTGACTGAAAAGACCCTGATGCTGGGAAAGATTGAAGAAAGAAAGAGAAGGGGACAACAGAGATGTTTGGATGGCATCGCCAACTCAATGGACATGAGTTTGAGCAAGCTCTGGGAGTTGGTGATGGACAGGAGTCAGACACAACTGAGCAACTGAACTGAACTGACTGATATATATATATATATATATATATACAATATATAAGCTGGTTTGTGCTTAGTCGTTCAGTCATGTCTGACTCTGTGACCCCATGGACTGTAGCCTCCCAGGCTCCTTTGTCCATGGGGATTCTCTAGGCAAGAATACTGGAGTGGGTTGCCATGTTCTCCTCCAGAGGATCTTTGTAACACAAGAATCAAACCCAGGTTTCCTGTAATGCAGGCAGATTCTTTACCAGCTGAGCTACCAGGGAAACGTGTGTATGTGTGTGTGGTTGTAGGACCTGTGTATGAGAAGAAAATAGTATAGGTATAAGCATTAAGATGGCCATGATTAGGCAGTCTTTGAATTATCGGGCAATAGAGTTCAGTTCAGTTCAGTCGCTCAGTCGTGTCTGACTCTTTGCGACCCCATGAATCACAGCATGCCAGGCCTCCCTGTCCATCACCAACTCCAAGAGTTCACTCAAACTCATTTCCATCAAGTCAGTGATGCTATCCAGCCATCTCATCCTCTGTCATCCCCTTCTTCTCCTGCCCTAAATCTTTTCCAGCATCAGGGTCTTTTTGAATGAGTCAACTCTTTGCATGAGGGGGCCAAAATATTGGAGTTTCAGCTTCAGTATCAGTGCTTCCAATGAACACCCAAGACTGATCTCCTTCAGAATGGACTGGTTGGATCTCCTGGCAGTCCAAGGGACTCTCAAGAGTCTTCTCCAACACCACAGTTCAAAAGCATCAATTCTTCAGCGCTCAGCTTTCTTCACAGTCCAGCTCTCACATTCATACATGACCACTGGAAAAACCATAGCCTTGACTAGAAGGACCTTTGTTGGCAAAGTAATGTCTCTGCTTTTCAATATGCTATCTAGGTTGGTCATAACTTTCCTTCCAAGGAGGAAATGTCTTTTAATTTCATGGCTGCAATCACCATCTGCAATGATTTTGGTTATCTTCCTTTTAATTTCAGCTATGTTCAGATATTCACAGAATAAGGAAAAACTGAACATCTCTTGGAGAAGGCAGTGGCACCCCACTCCAGTACTCTGACCTGGAAAATCCCATGGATGGAGGAGCCTAGTAGGCTGCAGTCCATGGGGTCGCTAAGAGTCAGACACGACTGAGCGACTTCACTTTCCCTTTTCACTTTCATGCATTGGAGAAGAAAGGCAACCCACTCCAGTGTTCTTGCCTGGAGAATCCCAGGGACGGGGGAGCCTGGTGGGCTGCCGTCTACGGGGTCGCACAGAGTCGGACCCGACTGAAGTGACTTAGCAGCAGCAGCAAGCCTCACTTCCATTTCCTGGTTGATGTTTGCAAATAAAAACAACTCTTTGCTTCAATGTCTGCTTTGGGGGACCCCAAGCTAAAAGAGTATTCAACCAAATTTTCTGCCTGAAAGTCAAGTATTTTTTTAATCACATGAATTCAAATCCAATTTATTTCCTCTTAGTGAAAATGAAAAAGTGCCACAGAAAGTTTATATCTGTTATATTTGAAGAGCAAGAGATGCAAATGTGAAATGTATCTTTAACAGAGAAAGACTCTCATATATATTTTTGCTTTTAAGTCTTAAATAAAGACCAAACAACATATGGACAATATAGTAGTTAAGCTATAAAATGGATTCATTGATTAAATTAAGCTTCTACAGGGTACCAGAAAAATATTTTAACAAAACAAAAAGTAAAGGTACTCAATGAACCAGAAAAACAAAACATTTTAAGCTTTTAAGATCCTTCTTCACAACAGGACTGAAGAATAATGGTCAAGAATCTAATTTAACATTTCCCAGTGCCTTAGAATTTTTGCATATTTTTTCTATTCTTACAGAAGCACTCCTCCTATGAATTCAATTTCATGCCATCCCATTAAAACCATGTAGTGACATCTCATAGGTCATCATTAACTTCCAGAATCTCTTCTGGCAGAAAACCTTCTTCTTAGGATTTCCACTCAAGGTTTTGGCCCCGTATGAGTATGCGGAGAATACTTAGAAGAAATCAACTACCCCAGTTGTATTAATAAGCCAGAGTCTATGACCTTCTCATTTAACACATCCTGCTCAGTAATTATTAAATAACTATGGAAGGAAGTCTGGTGCCCTCTTAGTAACCTACCTCATGCATATCGTTGGCCTGTGGTCAAGACTGACTTAATTTTAAATATAATCACTGTTTCTTCAAGAGTTATTATTCCATTTGCTTGTTATACTTGTTCATTACATACAGCTGACTACCAATTGCATGAAATATACAGTTTGTGGAAACATACTAGAAAATAAGCTTCAAATTTGTCATTTTTAATTATCTATGCATGTCAATGACCTTCAAATTTTCTTTCTGTTTAAGTACATTTTGTAGATTCTCTGATAAATTTCAAACTATCATGAAAACGCTCAAATAACATTTCCTCTTTGAAAATTCCCTTGCCTATATCTGCAATACAAGGAAAGGCAGGTTTTAAAGCTTCTGTTGTCCTTTTTAACATATTAAGTTGTATCCCATTTTATCATATGTGTTGATTAACACACTTGTCTATCCCTTAAAGTATTTTGGTGACAGATCCCAGGCCATATACACTTTTACATAGTCAATGTATACAGCCTGGTATCCAACACACAGAAAATATTAAAGGGTCAGAATTCCAGAAGCACAATGGAAAAGTCTAGACCAATTAAGGAATTATTTTTCCCCTCTTTTTCCAGTTTTCATTTCAGTGTTTAAACTACTTCTGATTTAGTGGAAAAGAAAAGAGATTTTTCACTGAACTAATTTTTCTATATTAAAAGTCTTTCTGACTTTAATTAAATATCCTCCACAAGCTTGTCTTTTGCCTCCTCTCTCTCTCAGCAGTGAATGCTCAACTCACAGGCTTCATGAAGATTTCACAGCTCTATTTTTAACACGTGCAGTAGAGTTGGAGACATACGTTAAGGATTTTTTTTTTAAGTCTTATTATTATTAATTCCAACAAACTGCTATAGAGACAGGATTGTTCTGACCAGAAATACACTAATTACTTTTATATAATCAGGGATTTGCCATCACCACAGCTTTCTGTATTCTTACAACTTGTCATTCTCTGCTGGATGCCAAATCTGTACCTTTGCGCTTTTACGCTTTCCACAGTGGTATATTCTACACTAGACTCTGAGATTTAGAGCTTTATACACAGGTGTATGTAAGATAACAGGTGAATTATAGTTTCTTGATTAAAATGGTTATTCAGTAGTTTTATTCACTGATCTTTCTTTTGTTTTCATCTTTTTGTTTCCTGGTAAGGTCAGGAACTGTGTGTTGCTGACAGCTTTGGTAAATTTACTTTTTTGTAATTGGACTTAAGGATTTGCTTTCGGCCTTTTGTTTAGAATTATTTCACTTTCCTAGAGCTTTAGAAATCATCAGTCATATACATATCACTTGGATAGCCAGCTTGACAGTTTTGATGGGCCATTATGGTAGCTTAAATTTCATTTTTGGAAGATTTCATTTGACATTTCAGACTTATTATGCTACCTTGAAAGCTGGAGTTCCATAGGGCTCTGCCTTTGATCTCAGGTCACCATCAATTAATGCCAATGATACACAGCATCCCCCTTGTGTAAATGTGAACTCAAAATATTTGTGAAGTTACATTACATTATGGCTCTTTTTTCATTAAAAATTATATTAGACAGTTTGAGAGCAGTCTATATATATATGACCGACACTCTCCCAATATAATTTCACTAATTATTAAGATGAATAATAATTAGAAATTACAGTTGCATTTGATTAAGGATAAATAATAAAGTTGTGATTAAAGTGCTACTTCATTTTCATAAAAATTGGAAGGAGGTAAAAGAAATGCAGACTACAGAGTCCCTGGTTTCATTTCTTTCCTCTTTTGTTGCAAATAAAAGGAATTTCTGTAGCTGCATTAAACCAAGACAGAATGTGACTGTAATTAATACTATTATTAAAAAAAGGTCATTTATAGATTTACTTTGCTTTCAGCAAAGCTTATATAAAGAATGTATTAAAGAAAAATGAGGCAAATGGTCACTTTAACAAGGTATTCACAAGTAGCTTTTCAGTGAAAAGAAGTCTGCTTTTATGTTTTGAAAATATCAAATGGCTCACAGAAATATTTATATACTTAGTAATAGCAAAAGACATTTCATAAATTATAAAACATATGCTGATAATGTAAGTCATTACTAATAATATTTTATATCTACTTACTAGTCATAAAAGTACTCTGATTTGTGATTATATAAACTCTGACATTTGGAAATCATTTTTCCTTAATTTTCCTTATCCTTTACTCATGAATCTCTGAATTCCCTCCACTGCTGGGCATCCACACTGAGAAATCCAGAATTGAAAGAGACACGTGTACCCCAATGTTCATAGCAGCACTGTTTACAATAGCCAGGACGTGGAAGCAACCTAGATGTCCATCCACAGATGAATGGATAAGCAAGATGTGGTACATATACACAGTGGAGTATTACTCAGCCATTAAAAAGAATACATTTGAATCAGTTCTAAGGAGGTGGATGGAACTGGAGCCTATTATACAGAGTAAAGTAAGCCAGAAACAAAAACACAAATACAGTATACTGACACATATATATGGAATTTAGAAAGATGGTAAAAATAACCCTATTTACGAAACAGCAAAAGAGACACTGATGTATAGAACAGACTTTTGGACTCTGGGACCGGGAGAGGGTGGGATGATTGGGGAGAATAGCATTGAAATATGTATAATATCATATCTGAAATGAGTGAGTCCAGGTATGATGCCCTATAATGGAAGCCTGGGATTAGAGCACTGGGATGACCTGGAGGGAGGGTGTGGGAAGGGGGGAGGGAGGAGGGTTCAGGATGGGGAACACGTGTATACTGGTGGCGGATCCATCTCGATGTATAGTAAAAGCAATATAATATTGTAAAGTTAAGCAAAAAATAAAATAAAATATTAAAAAAATAAAAAAAATAAAAAAAAAGAACAATTTGGTTTCAACTGACAGAGTAAGACAATGCATTACTAGAAATACTTGATTCAGTTTTATATATATATATATATATATATGCGTGTGTGTGTGTGTATTTATGTACATACACATAGCCTCCCCAGTGGCTCAACCAGTGAAGAATCTGCCTGAAGTGCAGAATGCACAGGTTCAATCCCTGGGTCAGAAGATCCCCTGGAGAAGGAAATGGTTACCTTATCCAGCATTTTTGCCTGGAGAATTCCATGGACAGAGGAGCCTGTTGGGCTACAGTCTATAGGGTCACAAGTAGTTGGACATGACTGAGTAACTATATATATATAGTCACACACACACACACACACATATATATATATATATATATATATTATCTGGTCTTTCTTGTGGTGGCTATCTTCTAGGTACTAAAAATCTCCTATTTTCTTCAGATACCTTTAAATTATAACATATCTCTGATATTTCTTCATCTATTATGTAAATAAGTGTTATTTTAGTTACTAGTCTATAATGATGATTATAGATACTTGTCTTTCTAATGCCAACTGATGGTCATCAAACAGTAACTGACCAGTGCACTTCATCCTCAGCAGACTACACTGTCTCTTTCAAGTTACCTTACACCCCAGTCAAACATTTTCTGTGTATCTTTGGACAGATTTGCACTATCAAATTTACATCTTATTTTATTTCCCCATGTCCTTTCATTTTGGATCAGAAATGTTTTTCAGAGAACAAAATAAATGACAGAGAGCTGCTGTGCGAAAACAATGCATCAGAGAACATTCTCTGCTCAGTGTCTAGAAAAGTGCTATTTGGCTGAAAGCATTTACAACACTGTGTTCCAATGCTCACTGGCCAAACCTTTAACCTCCTAGCTCTCCTGGGCTGTGAATATGTGACATTGTTCAACACATCCATGGGGAAGTGTGCATGTGTGTATATACAAAAATAAGTTAACTGTATACCATTACATATGCATGCCTATGTGTCTAAAATAATGTTTTCATTCATCTATTGTATAGAAAAATAACAAATCAGAGGTATATGAATTGAAGTTAATCTTGTTATGTGTATAATACCCAACAAGTTTATAGAACCCAAAGGAATTGAAATGGTAAGAAAATAGCAAGTCTCTTTCTCTCCTTCTGTTTTCAAATACAGTTTTTTATGTGCTAATTAACTACTGGGAGATTATATTTCCCTTTTATTTTCTTTTGATCATGTGAATTCAGAAGGTGATTTACAGAAATATATTGATATTAACAGAATCCCATTACAACAAAATAATGTGTGTGACCACATGAGATTGCTTTTAAAGAATTTTATTCCCATTGTTGTCAGACTCACCTTTGTAATCAGCTTCAAGTTATAAAGAACAGATTTAGAAAACTCAATCAATAACATGCATTATAGAAATTACCTATTTGTGTCATAACAATAAAGTACATTTCTGTTTCAATTAATTTCAGGAGAAATAAAAGTGGCTTGATTATAAGCAAAATTTACGGGAAAGAGAACTTCTCAACTAAGTATATAAAAGGATACTCTGCTAAAAAGATTGGGTATGCTTTTTGTTTGCTCATATTAAACTCTGATGAAGACATGTCTTTCTATATTAGTCCAAAATTCCACTCTCAAATATTTACCCTCACATGCATACCCTTAATCTTCTAAGCAACATAGAAGTATTGGCTTCCAATATGCTTTCCTTTCACCTTTCAGCTAACTGAACAGTTCTTTCTTGTGGGAAACCCTTTCATCACCAATACAAATTTAAGCAGATGAGCTAGTTTTAGATTATCAAAGAGTCCCGTCTCCCTAGGCACATTGATGTTAAGAGTCACAGGCATGCTAAGACATCAGAGCCCTGGACTTCTGCTTGAACAGCTGAGTAAGAGACTCTTTTCAATAGAAGTGGTGGTGTGAGGATTACAGAAGCCTAGAGCTACTATCAACCTGGTATCTTTGACATAACATGGGAGGAGACTGCTTGAGAATGAAGCCAACTCAGGAAAGTGAAAAAAGTATCCTCCTAACATTGTTTGAAGCCCAGAACTCAGTGGTGCCTAAGTAAGATTTATTCCCTGGACAGTCTACCCATCACCCACAAACAATTACATGAGATTAAGATACCAAAGGAACATTTCATGCAAAGATGGGCTCGATAAAGGACAGAAATGGTATGGACCTAACAGAAGCAGAAGATATTAAGAAGAGGTGGCAAGAATACACAGAAGAACTCTACAAAAAAGAGCTTCATGACCCAGATAATCATGATGGTGTGATCACTGACCTAGAGCCAGACATCCTGGAATGTGAAGTCAAGTGGGCCTTAGAAAGCGTCACTACGAACAAAGCTAGTGGAGGTGATGGAATTCCAGTGGAGCTATTCCAAATCCTGAAAGATGATGCTGTGAAAGTGCTGCACTCAATATGCCAGCAAATTTGGAAAACTCAGCAGTGGCCACAAGATTGGAAAAGGTCAGTTTTCATCCCAATCCCAAAGAAAGGCAATGCCAAAGAATGCTCAAAATACCACACAATTGCACTCATCTCACACACTAGTAAAGTAATGCTCAAAATTCTCTAAGCCAGGCTTCAGCAATATGTGAACCGTGAACTTCCTGATGTTCAAGCTGGTTTTAGAAAAGGCAGAGGAACCAGAGATCAAATTGCCAACATCTGCTGGATCATGGAAAAAGCAAGAGAGTTCCAGAAAAACATCTATTTCTGCTTTATTGAGTATGCCAAAGCCTTTGACTGTGTAGATCACAATAAACTGTGGACAATTCTGAAAGAGATGGGAATACCAGGCCACCTGATCTGCCTCTTGAGAAATCTGTATGCAGGTCAGGAAGCAACAGTTAGAACTGGTCATGGAACAACAGACTGGTTCCAAATAGGCAAAGGAGTACGTCAAGGCTGTATATTGTCACCATGTTTATTTAACTTATATGCAGAGTACATCATGAGAAATGCTGGACTGGAAGAAACACAAGTTGGAATCAAGATTGCTGGGAGAAATATCAATAACCTCAGATATGCAGATGACACCACCCTTATGGCAGAAAGTGAAGAGGAACCAAAAAGCCTTTTGATGAAAAGGAAAGAGGAGAGTGAAAAAGTTGGCTTAATGCTGAACATTCAGAAAACAAAGATCATGGCATCTGGTCCCATCACTTCATGGGAAATAGATGTGGAAACAGTGTCAGACTTTATTTTTCGGGGCTCCAAAATCACTGCAGATGGTGACTGCAGCCATGAAATTAAAAGACGCTTACTCCTTGGAAGGAAAGTTATGACCAACCTAGATGACATATTCAAAAGCAGAGACATTATTTTGCCAACAAAGGTTCGCCTAGTCAAGGCTATGGTCTTTCCTGTGGTCATGTATGGATGTGAGAGCTGGACTGTGAAGAAGGCTGAGCGCCAAAGAAAGAATTGATGCTTTTGAACTGTGGTGTTGGAGAAGACTCTTGAGAGTCCCTTGGACTGCAAGGAGATCCAACCAGTCCATTCTGCAGGAGATCAGCCCTGGGATTTCTTTGGAAGGAATGATGCTGAAGCTGAAACTCCAGTATTTTGGCCACGTCATGCGAAGAGTTGACTCATTGGAGATGACTCTGATGCTGGGAGGGATTGGGGGCAGGAGGAGAAGGGGACGACAGAGGATGAGATGGCTGGATGGCATCACTGACTCGATGGATGTGAGTCTAGGTGACCTCCGGGAGTTTGTGATGGACAGGGAGGCCTGGCGTGCTGCAGTTCATGGGGTCGCAAAGAATTGGACACAACTGAGTGACTGATCTGATCTGATCTGATCTGATAGATTCTTCTGGTTTCTTGAGTGTGTCTTTATCACTTGCAACTGAAAGACTGTAACACACACACACACACAGAGCAACTGACATGTTGAACCTACAGAATGGCATATCTTTGAAGTGTTAGAAGTGAACTCTGAAAAAGTGTTAGAAGTGAACTTTGAAAAAGAGGGAAATGTTCTTGAATCTTAGCCTCATACGATGAAGGGATATCTTGGGAGAAAAAAAGTAATATGATTCATTGATAATCTAACATGGTGTTTCCTGGAATAAAAATATCCTTTTCAGTTATCCCCCAATCCCTGATTGTAATGCTCAAGAAGGCTCCAAACCAGTGTCTAACCCCAGATTTTCCTTGTTGATTGAAGTCCACTCTGCAGCTGACTTCACCAGACTACCTTGCTTCTTATCACTAAATGGCAAATGAATGACAAAGAATCATTGTGTGTATTGGGTTGGCCAAAAGGTTTATTTGGGTTTCTCATAACATTTTATGGAAAACCTGAATGAACTTTTTAGCCAACCCAATAGCTCCTTCCCAATTCTGAAGCTGATATGAAATTAGTTGTTTGTCATTCCCAGAGTTGTGAATATCTTTGTACATCACCTCAGTAAAATAACACTAATTTCTGAGTTATCTTTGTTGACCACATCCTGGCTGCTGCTGCTGCTGCATCACTTTAGTCGTGTCTGACTCTGCAACCCCATAGACAACAGCCCACCAGGCTTCCCATCCCTGGGATTCTCCAGGCAAGAACACTGGAGTGGGTTGCCATTTCCTTCTCCAATGCATGAAAGTGAAAACTGAAAGTGAAGTCGTTCAGTCGTGTCCGACTCTAGTGCCCCATGGACTGCAGCCTACCAGGCTCCTCCGTCCATGGGATTTTCTAGGCAAAAGTACTGGAGTGGGGTGCCATTGCCTTCTCCGACCACATCTTGGCAGTTAGGTATTAGATTCAGGCTGAATGTAGGAAATGGCAGGAGGGAGAGAGGGGCTTCATCTCTACTTGACCTTTAGCAGATGTGGTAAAAGTATCCTTTAGAAAAATGTATTAGTCTTCTCTTATTTAAGTAAAAGTTGATTTGTTATTTTTTGCTTTCAGAAAATCCAAAATGAAAATGTAACCCTCACTGTTCGGTTCATTTGCTCAGTTGTGTCTGACTCTTTGCAACCCCATGAACCGTAGCACGCCAGGCCTCCCTTTCTATCACCAACTCCCTAGTCCAACCAAACCCATGTCCATCGAGTTGCTGATGCCATCCAACCATCTCATTCTCTGTCGTCCCCTTCTTCTCCTGCCCCCAATGGCTCCAAACATCAGGGTCTTTTCAAATGAGTCAGCTCTTCGCATCAGGTGGCCAAAGTATTGGAGTTTCAGCTTCAACATCAGTACTTCATATGAACACTCAGGACTGATCTCCTTAAAAAAAAAGAGCTTAGATTCTAAGACACTGTAATCTGTTAGTTGTATGGCAGAAAATAGAAAAAGAAAGGACTCTGGTATAAACTTTAAACCAAAAATCTATTCCTTCACATTGCACTTTTCTTAACGATTTCATTCATATCCACCAGCCCTTACTGTTTTGGTGCCTGCCTAGAACACTTCCAAATTTCAGTACCTGCCCTTCTTTGCTGAGGGCTTTCTCTGGTGGAATTTGTTCTGCTTGTGCTCATGAAAGTAGTTCTGGGGAATTAATGTCCCCATGACTAGCAGTTCTCCACCAGCAACTTGACAGGAGTTGGTCTATTAACACCTCCTTTTCTTTATTCTTTAGGTGGAAAGAATCTCAGATACACCACTTTTTGTAGCTCCTCAGGAAGATTAACTTCTAGTTGCCCATGGTGGTCTCTTAGTTGTTAATGCACCTTTTGTTGTCTCCTATCTAAATCTGCTACTTCTCTACTTTTGTTTTCTGGAATTACCTCCTAGCCAACTAGCCAAGCTCACATCCTTGCTGTCTCTTTGCTATAATGTTGATTATTATCTTAGGCATCATACCACTTATGACAGGTTAAAGTGCCATGGAGAGATAAGATCTAAGATCCTTCTGAATTTAGACCAAATTATTCATCATCATCATTCTTATTATTTTACCCAAATAATATATGATTATTTAGCCCACTATTTCCTGTATCTTTGTTCACCATTTCTATTTATATCTTATTCCTTATTTCTGGTCTTGGTTTCATTCTTTTCATAGTACAATATTTAGTATATATTTTGGTAAGCATTTATTTGCATTCATAATGGATGATTTTTATTTAACTACCATTTCCTTAATAGGTTTAGCTAAATATAAAATTCAGCTGCTGCTGCTGCTGCGTCGCTTCAGTCGTGTCGGACTCTGTATGATCCCATAGACAGCAGCCCACCAGGCTCCTCCATCCCTGGGATTCTCCTAATAATTATATATAAAGTTTTAAGTTGCTAATTATATTCTCTTAGGATTTTAATTCATTTCACTGTCATGTATTTTTATTGTGTTGGTGAATGCATTAAATTAATCTTTGTAAGTAATATTTAATGTGATTTCTTTTTAAAAAAAGTGTGATTATATACTTTTTTTGTCTACTCATATTTCTTTAAGGTGCATCTATAAGTGAATTTTTGAAAGTTCATCTTGGTTAGAATTCACCATGATTCATAAACATGAGATACCAAGATTTTCTTCAACTCCAGAAAATTTGCAGGCGTTATGTCTTCATTTATCTTTTTTCTACTTTTTGTATTCACCCTTTCTTGTTAATTAGAAACATGTTGGTCTGTCTCTTTTGATCTTCCATGCTTCTTAAGATTGCTTTCATTTTATTTTATTTCTTTAACTCCCCCTGATTTCTTCAGAGTAATTTATTCATCTCGTTTCCAGTTAGCACCTTTTCCATCAGCTATATCTAATCTGCCATTTAACTATTTGAATGTTTTTTTCTCATGATTATGTTTCATTTCTATATGTTCTTTTTATCTATTTTATATATTGCTGTGATTATTTTTATAGAATCTCGTTTCTTGCTTGTGTTTTCAAGTCCATATTTCAAGACATTTAAACATAATTATATTTAACTCCTATACTTTCATTAACTGATAATTCTGTGCCTAATTTTGCTCTTGGTTGTCTATGTTGATTCTTATATCTCATGGCTATTTTATGTTATTAGGGGCTGTGACTTCCTTTTCACAAGAGTCTTTTTCTCTGAGAACCCTGTGCAACTTGGACTGTGAGTGCTTTGCTCCAGAAAGCATTCACATTTGCCTCTTTCAGCATGGGAGAATTAATTTATTGGCTTTAGATGTCCTTGGCCTCTCTGATAGCACAGTCTCAGCTAATTCTCTTAATCATGCTGTGGAAAACCACACACATTGTGATCTGCATGAACAAATACTCCCATAAAAATCATAGCATCAGCTCCTACCTTTCATGACTATCACCTGCTTTCTTTTACTTCAAAGTTTCTTGAGAATTTTTATTATTCCCTTGTTAATTATATATTTTAAAGTATAGTTTTTTATATTTCTAGATGTTTTGAAGCTGAAGGGTTTTCATATTATCTATCAGTTTGAGCCATATAAAATTTCCATTTTTTATCATTCTAAAACATTTTGTTATCATTAATTTCATTTGGTCCAGGCTAATAATTACATTTATTAGTGGAAATGAATTCCCCTCTAATATTTCCTTCTGTTAAATAAAGGTCCTTCACTGGAAATAGCAGTTAGCTTTTGGTGATTCTGTCAACTGACTACCAGATATCTGGATAGAATATATGGACTATTTCCAAAATAAGACTACTTCAGTGGCCCATTTTTTAAGTTAAAAAATATCACAGTCAAATCTTAAAGGTTGAGTGATACAACTTAGATTGGAGCAATAAGTACCAAAATCATTCTTCGGGTGCGTTTGGGTATTTTTACAGCATTTAGGCATTATGATTTAAAAAAAAAAACCACATATTAAAATATAAATCATTAATGTATTCCATCAGTAAGTGAAGAAAATAGTGCTCTGAAGAAATAAACAGTTGGTAAGCTAGCCATATGCATCATAGTTTTCCTAAGAAATTTTTACATTTGTATCCTTAACTTTAAAAATAGACATGTTGGCCGTAAAGTGATAGATTATGGCTTCACCAGACATACTAAATTTATCATTGAAATAAATCACTGAGAAAGATACTTGAAATCTCAAGAATGGTCTTTAACAGCATTTTTAGTGTCATGAATAAGTGTTTTTTTGTTTTCTGATCTCATTTCAAAATCATTATATCTTTCTATAGTTTGGATTCAGCAGGATAGAAAAGCAATGTCATGACTTATTTTTCAGAGAGCTATTTTTTTCAAAGGGCTTCCTGGTGGCTCAGATGGTAAAGCGTTTGCCGGCAATGCAGGAGACCTGGGTTCGATCCCTGGGTCGGGAAGATCCCCTGGAGAAGGAAATGGAAACCCACTCTAGTACTCTTGTCTGGAAAGTTCCATGGATGAAGAAGCCTGGTAGGCTACAGTCCACGGGATGGCAAAGAGTTGAATACGACTGAGCAACTTCACTGGTTCACAGAGAGCACACTAAAAACATACAGACACCATGACTATAATTTGATCATACCTCCAGTTTTCTATGTTTTATTCAACAGTGGATTAAGATCAGCAGGGATTTGTTTAGAGTCATAACTATCTAGAGAATACAGTGGTGCATACTGGCACTGCAATATAGCTACCTCCATTCAGTTCACCAAATAGCCTTTAATTAAATGAGAAGCCTTTTCTCCTGTATCATGATTTTTCAACATGATACAAAAAGAAAACATGTTGAACATGTCCTTCTCTTATGTAGCGATCAAATGACTTTACACATCAGCATTCTTTCCACAGGTAAAACGCATGACAGTGGCACGTATGTTGGACGATGACAATTCCTCCACAGACATATATGAGATATTATGCAAATACACACCATATCACTTGATAAGTATATTTTTTCTATAATCTGTTCTGCTTTTCCTCACAAATGCATATCTTTTATACTGATTTGTGAAACTTTTTAAAAAGGGCATGATTTATATATGCTGCTGACAAGTGCTCAGTAGTGTCTGACTCTTTGCAATCCCATGGACTATAGCCCGCCAAGGTGCTCTGTCCACGGGATTTTTCCAGACAAGAATATTTGAGTGAGTGGCCATTTCCTTCCGCATAGTTCATTTATGTGCTGTGCTGTGCTTAGTGTCTCAGTTATGTCCGACTCTTTGTGACCCCATGGACTGTAGCCCGTCAGGCTTCTCTGTCCATGGTGATTCTCCCAGGCATGGAAGCAACCTAGATGTCCATCAGCAGATGAATGGATAAGAAAGCGGCGGTACATATACACAATGGAGTATTACTCAGCCATTAAAAAGAATACATTTGAATCAGTTTTAATGAGGTGGATTAAACTGGAGCTGATTATACAGAGTGAAGTAAGCCAGAAAGAAAAACACCAATACAGTATAATAATGCATATATATGGAATTTAGAAAGATGGTAATGATAACACTGTATGCAAGACAGCAAAAGAGACACAGATGTATAGAACAGTCTTTTGGACTTTGTGGGAGAGGGAGAGGGGGGATGATTTGGGAGAATGGCATTGAAACATGTATAATATCATATAAGAAATGAATTGCCAGTCCAGGTTTGATGCAGGATACAGGATGCTTGGGGCTGGTGCACTGGGATGACCCAGAGGGATGTTATGGGGAGGGAGGTGGGAGGGGGGTTCAGGATTGGGAACACATGTACACCCGTGGCAGATTCATGTTGAAGTATGGCAAAACCAATACAATATTGTAAAGTAATTAGCCTCTAATTAAAATAAATAAATTTAAATTTAAAAAGAAAGACAGACTTGAGAATGATTATAAATGCTTCTCAAGGACATATTATTTGAATGTAATAGGAAAGAATGGAAGTATTAAAGATTGATTCATGAAAAAAAAAAGAATACTGGAGTAGGTTGCCATGCCCTCTTCCAGAGGATCTTCCCAACCCAGGAATCTCTACCAGCTGATAGAGAATCTGCTTATAATGCAGGAGTTACAGGAGATGCAAATTGGATCCCTCAGTCAGAAAGATCCCCTGGAGGAGGGTATTCTCTCACTCCAGTATTCTTGTCTGGAGAATCTCATGGACAGAGAAGCTTGGTGGGCTCCAGTCCATAAAGTTGCAGAGTTGGACATGACTGAAGTGATTTAGCATGCATGCATACACACACACACACACACACACACACACATATTATACTAAAACTTGAAATGCTAAACTTTGAGAATTTGGTTTTGCTTTCTTTTCTATTTGAAATAATTAATTTCACACAGAAAATTATTATTTTCACCCCATATGCATTAAATGCAGTTGCTTTCCATAGAGGTCACTATGCTTTGTTTCTAATTGGCATATGAACTACGAAGCCGCCATGCAACCATTTGCCAGAATTTCAAAACAGTTTAGGCATTACCACTAAGTATAGATGGTTACCACAGTTTAATAAATCTAATTTAAGATGATTGTCTTTGAAATTCCTATTTGCAATTTTCTTCTGCAGCTTCCTTTATGAAATCATTACATGCTAAGAAGTTTTGTTCTAAGAAAAAACAAATTCACATTCAATATTTTAATGCAAGTCCTAGTCAATGATTCTATTCATGACTTTACTGTGTCATAGTATTTATGGTTCCATTTTATTACTACCTTCAAGCTTTAGTGAGTGACTTTTAAGTGACTTTAAGCTATTGATCTTTTTCTGTGAATTGGGGATACAATAAAGCAATATCCCAGCTACAATAAAAATGCAAATTGAACAAATTTAATTGATAAAATGCAGTTTTTATGAAAATATGTTAGTCAAGACAAATTACTGCCTGTTAAATGAATATTAGTCTAGACCAACTGTGCAGCATAATATTTGAGTCCATTATTAAAAACTTAATTATTATAGATGTAACAGAATTTCTGTGAAAAATAGTTAACCTCCAATTTCAAATATATGAAATATATACAAACAAAAAGTTTTACCTTTTTATAGTCATAGAAAATTATCAAATCTTCACTGGACAACTGATAGTTGCCACACTTTAAGATGATTCTAGCCATTCTATTAAGGGATGACATAAGCTTCATAAACAAAAAGTAGGCCAGAGATTATTGCAAAAATTCAATTGATAAACAGCAGCACATGAAGAAAGACAAAGGAAATGGTAATGATGAGCAGAAAGAGGAAATAATATTCAGGGCCATTTTGGTATAATATCTGTAGTTTCCATTTTCTACCTATTGTTTTTCTTTACTATTTTCTCTCAGTCCCAGTTTATTGATGATGATGATGTTATAGGCTGGAAATGCTGGCAAGTACTCACCTAAGCCTCTATTACTGTGACCAGCCTCCACAGATATTTCCCCATCTAGAGCTAAGCCCTTGTGGTTCTTATGATTACAAAACACATCTAAGCACAACCATCAGAGAACTTTGGTTGGGGGGAAGCAGGTATATTATTCACAAGCCTTGAAGGGTATATGACACAGTGGAGCCACAGAGTGGGGTCATGGGTAGAGAAAGAGAGTGGGGATGTGGCTTCTCTCTTTAATGGAGTCTGAGAGTGGGATGCCTAGGGTCTCATTAGTTCATTCTTTATTGTTGTGGTGTTGTTTTAGTAGCTGAGCTGTTTCCGACTCTTTGGCAACATCCCACGGACTGTAGCCTGCCAGCTTCTCTGTCCACGGGATTTCCCAGGCAAGAATACTGGAGTGGGTTGCCATTTCCCTTCCAAGGGGATCTTCCCAAACCAGGAATTGAACCCACATCTCCTGCATTGCAGGTGGATTCTTTACTGCTGAGCCACCAGGGAAGACCTAGCTCACTCTTTATTGGTGAGTTTAAAACATAAGAACAGGAATTAGGGTTAGGGCAAGGGAAGGAAAAAGTGGGGTCATTCGAATGGTCAGTTATCTAGGTAATGCAGGACTTTATAAAAGGGGAATTTCATGGGTGGGACAGCCTGGTTTCTTACCTAGTTATTTTATTAGTAGCTGTGTTGTGCAATTGACAATATCTTTGAGAAAGATATCTTTGAAATGGATGTCTCCGGATTCAAAAGCTTAATGTCAAATACTTACACTACATTTACCCACTCCAATTAGGCATCTATAGCCATCAGTCAGTTGAAACAGGAAAGAAGCTGATACAATAACGAGTGATCTGTTTCCACCTAGTTTACTTGACAGCATTGGACTTACAGAAAACACTGTTCTCTTGGCTTCCATGATACCACACTTTCCTCTTTTTTATGACTGAATATTCCATGAGCCTCAGATTTCATCAATTGCCTCCTTTGCATCAACATTTTCATACCTAATAATCATCTAAAATTTAAACTCAGTTAATACCCACATCCTTTTCTTCCCTAGTGTCCTTCATCTCAGTGAAGTCACCATTGCTGAGCCCATTGTGTGTTCTTCCTCATCTATCATTAAAGCCTATGAACTACTGCTGCTAAGTCTCACTTCAGTCATGTCCGACTCTGTGTGACCCCATAGATGGCAGCCCACCAGGCTCCCCCGTCCCTGGGATTCTCCAGGCAAGAACACTGGAGTGGGGTGCCATTTCCTTCTCCAATGCATGAAAGTGAAAAGGGAAAGTGAAGTCGCTCAGTCGTGTGCAACTCTTAGCGACCCCATGGACTGCTGCCCACCAGGCTCCTCCATCCATGGGATTTTCCAGGCAAGAGTACTGGAGTGGGGTGCCATTGCCTTCTCCAAAAGCCTATGAACACTAACTCCAAAAATATATCCCCAAAATCATCTCTACTGGTAAGCACTTTAAGCCAAGTCACCTGCAGCTATCAGTTGGGCTGTTTCAATGCCTCCTGGCTTTTATGCATCACCAATTCGATGGACATGAGTTTGAGTAAGCCCTGGGAGTTGGTGATGGACAGGGAAGACTGGTGTGCTGCAGTCCATGGGGTTGCAGGAGTGGGACATGACTGAGTGATTGAACTGAACTGAACTGAGTCCAGTCTCTATGGAAGAACCCAGAGTCATCTTCTCCAAGTGTAAATGAGCTCATGACACTTCTTTGTCTACAATCCTTCTAATTAAGAACAAAAAGATGTTATGTGACTTCAACCTGTTCACATCCCAAACCTCTTTGACACTCTACCCCTAGGCTTTAGTCATATGCTCTCTCTCCTTCTCCTCCTACAATGTGGCATCTGGTCCCAAATGAAGGACTTTGTACTTTGTATTCTCTCCCTGGAACACTCTTTAGTTTTGGTCCTCATGTCTGCCTCCTTTGAATCATTTGAATCCTAGCTTCAAAGTCATCTAATTAATGAAACATTCCCTAATCATCTAAGTCATCATTTCAGCCACTCCCTAACATATTTACTTGTCTCCGTTTCTTTGCAGTAGCTTTCATTATCCAAAATAAGCTTTTATATACTCATTTATTAGTTTATTGTCTGCCTTCTCCCCACTAGAATGAAAGCTTCATGAATCCAGAAACGTTTTCTTATTTTTCATTATATCACTCATTTAAAAAAAATACTCAATAAACAGTTGCATGAATGGTTGGTAAATTAATAAATGAGTAATTTGGTAGTCAAAACAATATGAGATACAGTGAATAACAGGAAGAATTAACAAGGACTGAATTTGAGAGACTAAATGGTTAAGTAAACAATGATGCCCAATATGAATATAAAAATCAGAGTATGAAGTTTAAAAGAGCCAAATCAGATCAGATCAGATTAGATCAGTTGCTCAGTCATGTCCGACTCTTTGCGACCCCATGAATCTCAGCACGCAGGCCTCCCTGTCCATCACCAACTCCCAGAGTTCAATCAGATTCAAGTCCATCAAGTCAGTGATGCCATCCAGCCATCTCATCCTCTGTCGTCCCCTTCTCCTCTTGCCCCCAATCACTCCCAGCATCAGAGTCTTTTCCAATGAGACAACTCTTGGCATGAGGTGGCCAAAACACTGAAATTTCAGCTTTAGCATCATTCCTTCCAAAGAAATCCCAAGGCTGATCTCCTTTAGAATGGACTGGTTGGATCTCCTTGCAGTCCAAGGGAGTCAAAAGAGTCTTCTCCAACACCACAGTTCAAAAGCATCAATTCTTCGGTGCTCAGCCTTCTTCACAGTCCAACTCTCACATCCATACATGACCACAGGAAAAACCATAGCCTTGACTAGATGGAACTTTGTTGGCAAAGTAATGTCTCTGCTTTTGAATATGCTATCTAGATTGGTCATAACTTTCCTTCCAAGCCTCCTTCCTGAGGTACCAAATATCAAAGTAGTGACTTTCAGTAGTTTGTATCTAACTGGAGAGAATGGGACCAAAAATACACAACTAGATTGATTTAAATAAATATGGTAGTTATCACTGATGTGGCTGACCTCACCAAGAAAAACAATAGAGGAGAATGACAAGACCTGAATGTCTAATAATGGAAGATGTTAATGATACTGGAGAGTACATTCTTCTCTTGTAGCAGAAAGAATTCAGAGACTTCAGAGATTGAGACAGGGAGGTCAAGAAAGCAAAGGAAGGATTTATTTAAATGATAATATACTCTCAAGTGGAGAAGGCAATGGCAACCCACTCCAATACTCTTGCCTGGAAAATCCCACGATGGACAGCAGCCAATCTCAGGTGAGTTGTTGCCCTGAGTTTCTTTCACAAGCTGGTTCCTGCTACTGCTAAGTCATTTCAGTCATGTCTAACTCTGTGTGACCCCATAGACGGCAGCACACCAGGGTCCCTCATCCCTGGGATTCTCCAGGCAAGAACACTGGAGTGGGTTGCCATTTCCTTCTACAATGCATGAAAGTGAAGTCGCTCAGTCATGTCTGACTCTTAGCCACCCCATGGACTGCAGCCTATCAGGCTCCTCTGTCCAAATGGGGTTAAAATGAATGGGCAGAATATTCACTGGAGAAGAAGAGGTTTGTGGGTCATATTCCCTGACTTTCATCCTATCTCCATCTCCCCGAGAAGAGAAAGGATTTTTGCCCATTGTTGTTGTTGTTCAATCACTCAGTCGTGTCCAGCTCTTTGCAGTCCTATGGACTGCAGCACGCCAGGTCTCCCTGTCTCTCATCATCTCTCAGAGTTTGCCCAAGTTCATGTTAATTGCCTCAGTGATGCCGTCCAGCCATCTCATTCTCTGACGCTCTCTTCTCCTTCTGCCATCAATCTTTCCCAGCATCAGGGACTTTTCCAATGAGTCATCTGTTCACATCAGATGACCAAAATACTGGAGCTTCAGTTTAAGCATTCCAGTGAATATTCAGAGTTGATCTCCCTTAAGATTTACTGACTTGATCTCTTTGCTGTTCAAGGGACTTTCAGGAGTCTTCTTCAGCACCACAGTTTGAAGGCATCAATTCTTTGGTGTTCTTCCTTCTTTATGGTCCAGTTCTCACAGTGATATGTGACCACCAGGAAGATGATATCCTGGACTATACGGACCTTTGTTGGCAGAGTAATGTCTCTGCTTTTCAATACACTGTCTAGGTTTGTCATCACTTTCCTGCCAAGAAGCAATCATCTTCTGATTTCATGGCTGCAGTCACCGTCCACTTTGATTTTGGAAACCAAGAAGAGGAAGTCTGTCACCACTTCTACCTATTTCCCTTCTATTTACCATGAAGTAATGAGGCCAGATGCCATGATTTTAATTTTTTTTTAATATTCAGTTTTAAGCCAGCTCTTTCACTCTCTTCCTTCACCCTCATCAAGAGGTCTTGAGTTCCTTCTTGCTTTCTGCCATTAGAGTGGTATCATCCTTCTGTCTGAGGTTGTTGATGTTACTTCAGCCTATCTTGATTCCAGCTTGTAACTCATCCAACCTGGCATTTCTCATGGTGTACTCAGCATATAGGTTAAACAAACAGGGTGACATCAGACAGCCCTGTTGTACTCCTTTCTCGATTTTGAACCAATCAGTTGTTTCATACAGGGTTCTAACTGTTACTTTTTGACCCGCATACAGGTTTCTCAAGAGACAGGTAAAATTATCTGGTATTCCCATCTCTCTAAGAGCTTTCCACAGTTTGTCATGATCCACACAGTCAAAGGCTTTAGTATAGTCAATGATACAGAGATAGATGTTTTTCTGAAATCCCCTTGTTTTCTCTATAATCCAGCAAATATTGACAATTTGATCTTTAGTTCCTCTTTCTTTTCTAAAATCTGACTTGAACATTTGGAAGTTCTTTTTTGCCATAATAATGAAGCCTGGCATTCAAGATTTTAAGCATGACCTTACTAGCATGGGAGATGAGTGCAAGTGTCTGCTGGTTAGTGCATTCTTTAGTATACTCTTCTTGGGAATCGGGATGAGGATTGACTTTTTCCAGTCCTGTGGCCACTGCTGGATCTTCCAGATTTGCTGACATACTAAGTGCAAAACCTTGATGTCATCATCCTTTAGGGATTTGAATAGTTCTGCTGGAATTTCATCACATCCACTAGCTTTATTAACTGCAGTGCTTAAGGCCCACCTGACCTCACAATCCAGAATGTCTGACTCTGGGTGACTAACCACACCAATGCAGTAAATCAGCTCATTAAGATCTTTTTTTATATAGTTCTTCTGTGTATTCTTTCCATCTCTTCTTGATCTCTTCAGTGTCTACTGGGTCTCTACCACTTTTACCCTTTATTGTGCTCATCTTTGGATGGAATGATCCCTTGATGTTTTCAGTTTTCCTGAAGAGATCTCTAGTCTTTCTCCTTTTGTTGTTTTCTTGTATTATTAAGCATTGTTCATTGAGGAAGCTTTTCTTGCCTCATTTTTAATCTTCTTTATCCATATTTAGTCTTAATTGGCAGAAGGCAATGGCACCCCACTCCAGTACTCTTGCCTGGAAAATCCCATGGATGGAGGAGCCTGGTGGGCAGCAGTCCATGGGGTCGCTAAGGGTCGGACAGGACTGAGTGACTTCACTTTCCCTTTTCACTTTCATGCATTGGAGAAGGAAATGGCAACCCACTCCAGTGTTCTTGCCTGGAGAATGCCAGGGATGGGAGAGCCTGGTGGGCTGCCGTCTCGGGACACACAGAGTTGGACACAACTGAAGTGATTTAGCAGCAGCAGCAGCAGTCTTAATTGGAAGTGTCATGGAGTCAGTACATGATGGGAACTTCTTTTCTGCAAGGCTAATTTTATTGTAATAAGAGCATAATAAGCAAAAGTTGACAGTGAGATGCCAGGGATCCCCATCTTTTCCCACCTTTCTTTGTCTGCCTCTAGGACATTCATCACCCCAAAATGTGTGGATTCTTGTCAGTCTGAAGGTTCCTGCTTTTCTCTGTCTGCCCAAGTACCCCTGCTATTTACAAGATGTGTGGTTTCTTGCCACTTGGTCCATGCCCCCCTTCTCTACTCATATCTAGCTACTTGCCTGCTATAACACAGAGTCAGTAAAATGAGGTAAGAGAGTGTAGATTAGAGGAGAAAGGCAAATTCAAATTTACATAATCCAAGGATGAGATGAGAAGAGTCTTTCTCAGGCAGCTAATGAGCCAACCAACCACCATAACTGTTCAGTAAATGTTGAGTAGGATGAAAACTGAGGATTCTGAACTGGACTAAGATAGTGAGATCTGCATCCAGTTAGTAAGTTGTTGAAGAGTGAGAGAAAAGTGAAGTAGTGGAGACAATGAACAAAGGGGTACTCTCCCAAAGTACGACCCTAGAGTATAGAAAAATAAAGAAGAGCAATTTGAATATCTTTTCAAGATAGAAAACTTGAGCATGTTTGTAAGTCAAGGAAAAATGGCCAGAGAAGTGGGAAGTTTAAAGATATAAATCAGATGTGACTAAGTGGTTAGACAAAATGGTTATGAATATAGTGATTGTAGAGTGACTGAGACCACATTCTAAAACCAGTGATGGTCTTTATCACCTAACCATCTTGGAGGTAAAGTGGATAGGTACACAGCACATATTATAGACGAGAGCTCTGTGAAGGTGATGTTAGAAAAGAACATTCCACAGGGCAGTGTGGTAAGATCACATTAACAAACTCTCCTTGGTGACTTTACCACTTACATGATCATTGTGAACTGTTTCACTCACACTGCAACTACCTGTTTATTCAGCCTGAACAGCCCTATCACCAGCATCCACTTTAATTTAAAAGGAAGGAAAAGACAGTGTAGTGGAACAATTTACCACCCCAAAATATGTCTCTTTTGGCATAAGGATTACTTTGGACTGAAGAAAGAGCAAACCCAGGAAGTTTTCTTTATCTCTCCCTTAAGTGCCTAAAAGATTTAGATAGAGGGCCTGAAGCAGGAAAAGAGCTTTTATCAGAGATAACTGTGAAGAATATGAGCGAAGTGTAGTAGTAAACTGGGGTGAACCTGGCAAGGCCTGTTTGTCTACCTTCCTCTTGGTGTCCCATGGTCTCTGCATGGCACGACAATTATTTATTTACCAAATACTTTGCTGTCCCCATCTTCCTGTGAACTGTCTTCCTTCCTTTCAATGTCCCAAAGTCCTACTCTCTTCTTCTTAGCCCAGGATTGCATATAAACCTCAATAACCTGTCAGAGGCTCTCATATTTTGGGGCCATAGTTCCTAGTTTAATTAGGAGATGCAGGACACATGGATTTGACTGATGGGTTGGGGTGATCCCCTGTAGTAGGAAATGGCAAGCCACTCCAGTATTATCCCCTGGAAAATTCCGTGGATGGAGGAACCTGGCGGGCTACAGCCCATGGAGTCACAAAGAGTTGGACAGGACAGAGCTACTGAGCAAAGCATACAACATTAGCGAATAGAAGTTACAAGAAACAGACTATAGAGAGTATTTTTCATCCAGTTTTGCTCAAATAACAGTAGGATAGCACTGTGTCCAAGACAGAACCAGTGTCATGCTTATTGTACCTTCTTTTCTGCCTTAGTGTCCCAGTTTTGGATGATAAACATTATGAACCATAATTACTCTATGTAAAAATACATAATATTATATAAAACTTTAACAATAACTTGTAGTTGAGCTAAAATACAAGGTCACACTCTACAGTACCCAGTGATTCATAAGTAATAAGAAATGGGTAGTAGACTTTTTCCAAGTTTGTAACTTGTCAAGAGAAGAATTGAGGAGTAGAATAATATCAATATGTATTGAGCAGTATGGTCCAGTCACTGTTACAGCCCAACGGGTATAATCTCATTTATTCCTCACAGCTAGCCAAGGAAAGAGGTATTTTATAATTCCCACTTGAACTGGAAGACTGAAAAATTAACTAGCCTGACTAAGGTATGTGCATGCTAAGACGTTTCAGTTGTGTCCAACACTTTGTGACCCTATCTACTGTAGCCCGCCAGGCTCCTCTGTCCATGGGATTCTCCAGGCAAAAAGACTGGAGTGGGTTGCCATGCCTTTCTCCAGGGGATCTTTCCAACCCAGAGAATGAACCCATGTCTCTTAAGTCTCCTGCATTGGTGGGCTGGTTCTTTACCACTAGCCCTACCTGGGAAACCTCAACCTGCCTAAGGTGACAGAACAGCAAATGGTGGAACTTAAAATCAAAAGCAGACAATTTGGTAGAATTTTAGATGCCTATGAGTTTGGAAGTAAAAACACTTGGATGTAGAAGACAGATTACCAATGGGAGACCCTGCACTGAGATGATCAGTGAAAGGCAAGAGTTGAGCCTAAGGGCAAAACATGTGTTCAGTTGAAGTAAGGGACTGACTGAGTGCAGGGGCAGATAAAAGGCTGTGAGCAGAGAAAGGGATTTCAAAGTTTGAGGCCATGAACATAAAGTGATGTTAAATATTGATAGACCTGGGAAGTAACCATTCTTGTGAGTAGCTGAAAAACATTAAGTTCATGAGTCAAGAATATGATGAACCAGTAAATTAATTGAAAAAATATTAAAAAGGGAATAATATAGATACCATATTCAAAAGCAGAGACATTACTTTGCCAACAAAGGTTCGTCTAGTCAAGGCTATGGTTTTTCCTGTGGTCACATATGGATGTGAGATTTGGACTGTGAAGAAGGCTGAGCACCGAAGAATTAATGCTTTTAAACTGTGTTGTTGGAGAAGACTCTTTTTTTTTTTTTTTTAAATTTTACTTAACTTTACAATATTGTATTGGTTTTGTCATATATCAAAATGAATCCGCCACAGGTATACATGTGTTCCCCATCCTGAGAGTTCCTTGGACTGCAAGGAGATCCAACCAGTCCATTCTGAAGGATATCAGCCCTGGAATTTCTTTGGAAGGAATGATGCTGAAGCTGAAACTCCAGTACTTCGGCCACCTCATGCGAAGAGTTGACTCATTGGAGAAGACTCTGATGCTGGGAGGGATTGGGGGCAGGAGGATAAGGGGACAACAGAGGAAGAGATGGCTGGATGGCATCACTGACTCGATGGACGTGGGTCTGGGTGACCTCCGGGAGTTGGTGATGGACAGGGAGGCCTGATGTGCTGAGATTCTTGGGGTTGCAAAGAGTTGGACACAACTGAGCGACTGAACTGAACTGAATAAAATCTCAAAGGATAATAAGATGTCCTCAAAGTGAAAAAGGACAAATGACCCTTTTATGAAATAAACTTTAGGCAAAACGTTATTTCTACTCTTGTTTTTAAAACACACACACACAGAATTATACTGAAATTCTTTTAATTCCAACACCAGGTATTGAAAAGGAAAATTCAGAAGTGTAAAATTGGGTATTTAACAAATTCACCTTTTATTGGTATTATTACATAACTGTTTATGTACTCAGAATAATTCGTCTAATTACCAATCAGAATGTCAAAATAACGGAAATTATTATCAACATAAAAATAGATCTATACTTCCATTCAGTTCAGTTCAGTTCAGTCGCTCAGTCGTGTCTGACTCTTTGCAGCCCCATGAATTGCAGCAGGCCAGGCCTCCCTGTCCGTCACCAACTCCTGAAGTTCACCCAAACTCATGTCCATCGAATCAGTGATGCCATCCAGCCATCTCATCCTCTGTCGTCCCCTTCTCTTCTTGCCCCCAATCCCTTTCAGCATCAGTCTTTTCCAACGAATCAACTCTTCGCATGAGGTGGCCAAAGTATTGGAGTTTCAGCTTTAGCATCAGTCCTTCCAAAGAACACCCAGGACTGATTTCCTTTAGAATGGACTGGTTGGATCTCCTTGCAGTCCTAGGGACTCAAGAGTCTTCTCCACACCACAGTTCAAAAGCATCAATTCTTTGGCGCTCAGCTTTCATTAGCTCAAGGCAAATTTCCCAAAATGGTCAAAGTACCCCAGAATCCATATGAAACACAAAACAAAGAGTAAATCTCCACTGACCTAATTATGTAATGAGAGAGAATTTTTCTTGCCTCTATTCAAAGCCATTTATTTCTTTCAGATGTCCCTCGATAGAAACAGATTTCATAACTTAAAAAGGAAACTCATTTAATCAACTGATATTGTTTATCCTTTTGTTAGTCCCAATAATTGCTACATTTTTAACACCAAAGGATCAGTACTGAGCCTGTCCTTAAAAGACTTTTTTTTTCCTCTCTCATATTTAAGCAGAAAGGATTATATTTACACAGAAGTTGAAATAGCTTTGAGTTAGGAGAGAAACACTGATAAACTCGTGCCACCAATTGTGTAACAGAAAGACTCATGAGGAAACAGCACTTTAGTACTTAGAGGTTTTTAAAAAGTAAATCTGACAATGTTCATTTCACCTCCCTTCAACACAAATAGGCAATATCATTATTTGTCAGTAGAAAATGGTTGTGGTAGAAAAAACACCACTGGCTATGAATCTACCTTGTCAACCTTTCCCCTTAGGTTCATCAATGGACATTATATTAAAACATGATTTGTATCATTTAGCCTATTAAAAGAAATTCCTTTTGTATTTAAAAAATTAATCGCTATTTGGCCATATTTCAGTACTCAAAGAAACTAATTCTTACAATTCAGATTTATTAACCAAAGAATTAAAGTCAGTTAGAAAGATTCTGAAAATAAACAGAAAACACTGAAAACTGAATGTTAAGATTCAGTAAATATCTTTGAGCAACCATATACATTCCTAGTCTTTCTGTCCTTAAATGTCTTAAATGTCTGTCCTTAAATGTCTCTATTGCTAGTAGGAAATTTTCCTTATTTGCATTGACTTTTTTTTTTCTCTAGACACAAAACTGCATGGAAACTGTCAGTTTGCTATAGTTTGGGGGATATCCTCAATAACATAGACATTTTTTAAAACTTTGCTTGAAGTTTCAAGATTGCTTTTTGGACAAGTCCAAAATACCTTTCACATCTTATACTGAAAGCTATATACAAAATGGTAGTGCATTTTCCCAACACCCTTCAGAGGTCACTAAATGCATTTTTATTTTTTACTTTTAAACTGTGTCTACATTATGACAAGGTAATCCAATGACAAGTGAGAAATTCACCCGAAAAGGAAGTTTACTCTGAACCCTTCTGAGCAATTTCTTTGGAAAATTTTCCTATCTAACTGCAGGGAGATATTTGGTCTAATCTTGGTAGTAAGAATTCCTCTTAATCTATAGTGATTAATCTTAAAAGTATATAGACGGGAGAGAAAAAATCTGGGAGAAAATGCTCAGAGAATTTTTTATTCATTTCATGGTACCTTTCTTTCATTCCATGGCACTAGTCAACATTCAAGTCCAGTTACGACTCAGGGAAACCTTCAAAAGTTACAGTATAAATTAATCCCTTTAACATTAAATATTCTATTCGTCATACTCCAATCTGCTTGCATTCATATACTCCATGCTGCTATCAACATGAACATAGGTATCCCAACATCTCTGTTAGTACAGAAACAAAAAAAAATTCCTGACGTACATTTCCCTGAGATCTTTGAAATATTTCAGGGTTATGTACAATACATTTCTGATGATCAACACATCAAATACTTCAAATTACTAAATAGTTTTACATACCACAGAAGGAACAGATACCTTCATATCTGCATTAAATTGTCCCTTATTCGCAGTGGATATAATCAGTCCCAGACAAGATTATCTCCATTGTTTGAAACAACAGTAGCACAGTTCATCTGGTGAGCTTTGGAATTAGACTGCCCAGGTTGGTGTGGAGTAAGATAATAGCCACATGTCCTTAGGCAGGTTGGCTAACTCCTACTTATTTTTTTGTTTCTTTATCCAGTTATTTTAGATAATAATAGAATCTATCCTATAAAGTTAATGGTAAGGACTAAATTTTAGAAAATGTTGTACCTGGCTTTCTTATTAGAACAGAGTTCTAACAGAAAATCAGAGCTCAGATTTAAGAAGCATTACATAATTTTTGTTGATGATGTTGTTTTGTTTTTATTATTTTTTTACCAACTTTAGGATAAGCACATTTTATCATAAAATCATTTAACAAAAGTAAGTTATTGTGTAAATATACAGCTTGTTTACACTCAAGAAAAGATCATATTCAAAAGCATGCTTCATATCTAAAATCATTCTGGTTCTTTCTAAATAGGAGATTCACAAAAGTTAACTATTAAGCTCTGTTAATTTAAGTAGGCTTATCACTTGGTAGGATGTTTACAGGAAAGTAGAAGTGTAAGCTACTTCTGTAGGTCCTCTCAGAGAAGGCAATGGCACCCCACTCCAGTACTTTTGCCTGGAAAATCCCATGGACGGAGGAGCCTAGTAGGCTGCAGTCCATGGGGTCACGTAGAATCGGACAGGACTGAGCGACTTCACTTTCACTTTTCACTTCCATGCATTGGAGAAGGAAATGACAACCCACTCCAGTGTTCTTGCCTGGAGAATCCCAGGGACAGGGGAGCCTGGTAGGCTGCCCTCTATGGGGTCTCACAGAGTCAGACACGACTGAAGCGACTTAGCAGCAGCAGCAGTAGGTCCTCTGTGCATTTCAAAGCTCGGTACAAAACCAGTCCCTAAATGTCACAGAGTTGTGTTGGGGCCACAGAGTTACCTTTGTACGTTGTCTCATTAATTTCAATCATTTTGAAATATTCTCTTTGCTATAACATCAGAGTCTCAATCTAAAGAAACTTCCTCATTGAGTATCAAGTTATAAAAATAATTGTTTCAGTAGGGGACAGAGGCTAAATGATGTAGAATCAGGTCACCGCAACAGCAAAGTTAATCTTCAAAGACTTTTAGGTAGGGTGTTATTTTCTTTCATTATGTTTTGATAGTTATAAATACATATTTATAAAACACAAACACCATGGAAAATAGTCAACAAAATTACATTCATTTTTTGCTCAAAGGCAGCTTTTTATTATATTTTTATAACTTTTATCAGTGAATGTGTATGTTTGTAAGGAATAATAACATAAAGCAGTTTTTTCCCTGTTACTCTAACTAGTTCCAAGTGCTATAGACTGGCATTCAACTTGTTATAGCCAACAATACAAATGGTGTTCACTAACCTATTGAATCATGTCATTATAATAGACAGAATTCTAAGCTGGCCTACATGAACTCTGTTCTTTAGTGTTGCCCTGTGAATAATAGCCCTCTTAAGAGTGGGTAAGACTGGTAACGTGCTCCTAACAGAATATGGTTAAAGTTTCATGATTAGGGAATGATATATTTTGAGTTTTATTGAGGTATAATTAGCAAATAAAATTTTAAAATATTTAAAGTGTACATTATGATTATTTGATATGTGTATATATTTGAAATGATTTGTCCCATACAGTTAATCATCACATCCATCACCTTACATATTTACCTTTTGTGTGTGTGAGGACATTTAAGGACATAATTTGCTATTCTCTTGGCAAATTTTAATTATACTGTATGGTGCTGTCAACTACAGACACCGTGTTATACACTAGATCCTCAGACCTTATTCATCTGATAGCTAAAATTTTGTACCTTTTAACCAATCTCTTCCTATTTCTAACACCCCCAGCCCACTGGTGATCACTTTTTTATTCTCTATTTCTATGAGTTTGACATTTTTTTTTCTTTGTAGATTCCACATTATTTTAAATTTAAATTTATTTAGTTTAATTGGAGGCTAATTACTTTACAATATTGTATTGGTTTTGCCATAGATCAACATGAATCTGCCGCGGGTGTACACGTGTTCCCCATCCTGAACCCCCCTCCCACCTCCCTCCCTGTACCATCCCTCTGGGTCATCCCAGTGCACCAGCCCCAAGCATCCTGTATCCTGCATCGAACCTAGACTGGCGATTCATTTCTTATATGATATACATGTTTCAATGCCATTCTCCCACATCATCCCACCCTCTCCCTCTCCCACAGAGTCCAAAAGACTGTTGTATACATCTGTGTCTCTTTTGCTGTCTCACATACACGGTTATTGCTACCATCTTTCTAAATTCCATATATATGTGTTACTATACTGTATTGGTGTTTTTCTTTCTGGCTTACTTCACTCTGTATAATAGGCTCCAGTTTCATCCACCTCATTAGAACTGATTCAAATGTATTCCTTTTAATGGCTGAGTAATACTCCATTGTATATATGTACCACTGCTTTCTTATCCATTCATCTGCTGATGGACATCTAGGTTGCTTCCATGTCCTGGCTATTGTAAACAGTGCTGCAATGAACATTGAGGTACACGTGTCTCTTTCAATTCTGGTTTTCTCAGTGTGTATGCCAGCAGTGGGATTGCTGGGTCATAAGGCAGTTCTATTTCCAGCTTTTTAAGGAATCTCCACACTGTTCTCCACAGTGGCTGTACTAGTTTGCATTCCCACCAACAGCATAAGAGGGTTCCCTTTTCTCTACACCCTCTCCAGCATTTATTGCTTGTAGACTTTTGGATCGCAGCCATTCTGACTGTTGTGAAATGGTACCTCATTGTGGTTTTGATTTGCGTTTCTCTAATAATGAGTGATGTTGAGCATCTTTTCATGTATTTGTTAGCCATCTGTATATCTTCTTTGGAGAAACATCTATTTAGATTCCACATTTAGTAACACCATGTATTATTTGATTTCCTCTCTCTGGCTTGTTTCATTTATTTTAATACCCTAGGTTTGTGTGGTTTTTTTTTGTTTTTGGGGGGGGGGGAATGTTATGATATGCTTATAAGACTCTGACTTGCTAGTATACACAAATGAGACTGTCCTGCTGGCCTTGAGGAATTAAGCTGCTGTGATGTGAACTGCCCGTGAAGAGGGTCATGTAAGCAAGGGAATGCACGTGACCTGTAGAACTTGAGAGCAGCCTCCAATGACACCCAGCAAGAAACCATGGCCCTCAGTTACAGGGCAAGGAAATGAATTCTACCAACATCCTGGATGAGTTTGGAAATGAATTCACCCTGGTGAGACCCCACGTGAGAATGCAGCCCTGGCTAATACATAATTGTAAGCCATGTGAGACAGTGAACAGAGAACCAGGTAAGCCATGGCTAGAAACTTGGCCACAGAAAATGTGTATTGTTTTAAGTGACTAAGTGTAAGGAAATTCATTGACAATAATAGAAAACTAACACATAAAATGTGATTTTTCTAAATCACATTTTAAAAAATCAGGAAATAGCAAGATAAAGCCATACCAGTTTTTATCATTTACCCCAAACCTTTGCTTTTGCTTTCTTCTCATGTCTGGTTAGATTTACATCAAAACTGGTAATTTATGATATCTTTTCTTTTTCCCTAACTATCCTTTGGTGGGAGTATGGGCAATGTTTTAAAGAAAGAGAAATATTAATAGAACATATCATTCCAAGTCCCAAGTTTCTCTCATCAGTAATTTCACCTTTCAGCTGTAGTTAGTTCTATGTATATCAACTGGAAGTAATTTAAATAACGCAAATGGCTGAAATAGAAAGGAGACTGATCAAGTCAGATGACAAGAAGCTAGTCAGTAGGACGGGCTCTAGACTCTGCAAACTAAAACTCCAGCTCAGGATCTTTGTGATTCTTTTAACAATTTCTTATATTTCTAAGTAGATTTCGTCCTGCAGCTCATCTACTGCTGCTGCTGCTGCTAAGTCACTTCAGTCGTGTACGACTCTGTGAGACCCCATAGACGGCAGCCCACCAGGCTCCCCTGTCCCTGGGATTCTCCAGGCAAGAACACTGGAGTGGGTTGCCATTTCCTTCTCCAGTGCATGTAAATGAAAAGTGAAGGTGAAGTCGCTTCAGTCGTGTCCGAATCTGTGCGACCCCATGGACTGCAGCCCACCAGGCTCCTCCATCCATGGGATTTTCCAGGCAAGAGTACTGTGCAGCTCATCTAGTTGTCTTATTTAGACAAGACCGTCTGGCCCTGGAAGAAGGGTTGTTCGTTTCTGTTCATTCATTCATTCATTCTCTCTTTGTGTGTGTTTCTCTCTTTCTCTCCAGACTTTTCATGTCTTATTGGCCATAATTAGGTGCTATCTCTTTTAAAACAATCATTGACAAAGTTTAGCCAGTCTATCTTAGGTTGGACCAATCTTAATCTACCCTGAAGGTTATATAACACTATCAAAAATAGGATTTTGTTCATGGGAATACACAAAAATGAGAAGAGTTTAAGAAGATGTACTTGAATAAGTTATTTTGCTGTTGTTGAGTTACTAAATCGAATCTGACTTTTTTGCAACGCTATGGACCATAGTCCTCCGGGCTTCACTGTCTATGGGATTTTTCAGGCAAGAATACTGGAGTGGGTTGCCAGTTCCTTCTCCAGGGGATCTTCTCAGCCTGGGGATCAAACCCTTCTCTCCTGCACTGACAAGTAGATTCTTTACCACTGAGTCACCAGCGAAGCCCTTGAAGAAGTTATACTGTAATGGATATTGAAAGACAAGTAACAAATATTCAGGCAAAAATGGAGGAGAGACATGGAAGGCAGAGAGTTAGGCATGTGTCTCAATTACGACAGCTTTCGTGTAGATGCAGGGGTGGGGAGGGGCAGTGAGAAGGTAGAAATAACTTGTGTAATATTTAGGCAGTAAAGTTAAGTTAGGAGACCTTTTAAATCGATTATAAAATACACCTCTTCACCAAAACACTATACACACAACCCAGCTTTCTGTACTTGGGTGACTTTCAAAGTTGAACTACTTTTAAAGATAATCTGATAAATCTTGGGAACACATAATATTCACATTGAAGGTCACAAATGGGTTAATTTCTTCTGTCAAATCTGAATATTTCAGACTTGAGAGCAACTACAAAGTGACCAGCACACTAATGGCAAATACCAGAGGTAATTGATTCAAAATATGAGAGCCACTTACACATGAACAGCCATCATTTCAAGATAGAAAACCAAAAAGCAGCAACTGTTAAAGCAAATCGTCCTCTTATAAAAGTCCTCTTATATAATTTGAAGCTGACCATTCCTTCAGAAAAACCTTCAACTAGCACTGTGAAAAGATTCATGTCTTTTAAATATCAAGCACAAGGCTTTAAACTGTTGCACTCCTGAATAATTTTGCGAAGTTCAAAATAATTATAAATGACTACCCATAATTAAAATAAAATTGTTAAATTAGAAAAGACAATTAAAGCTGGAGTAAAATGATCTGTGTTAAAATCATAAAATCGTCATTGCTCTAATTATTAGCACGATCCATTTTTAATCTATGACATTTATAAAGCAAGAGATTTTACTTATCCAGTCTTATTAGCATAATAATCATTGCACTTTACAGGGCCTTAACAATAAATTACTTTCCTTATATTTAAGTTTTGCCCAGACAAACAGAATTAAATATGTATTGAACTTAAAGGTTAAAGCCCCTTCATTAATTCTGTTATTGTTTTGCATAAGCCAAATTCTCCATTAAGATACCTCTTGACTTCATAGCATTGATTCTAATCATTTTCTAGTAATGAACCCTGGACTGACATGAGATAATGCCTTTGGGCATTTTCACTTGTAAGAAACCTCAACCCTTAACCCCTCTCTCTTCATTTGCATAATCACTTGCATAGATCTTCCTACATTTGGGATGTCTCTGTGTTTCTCTGCATTAATTTTCCATTTTACTGTCTTGGAACTATCTCTTTCTTGATTTTTTTTTTCTCTACATTTTTCTTCATTGTCTCCCCAGGCAGGCACCCACTGCCCCTGAAGCCTCTTCAGAGTAGCTGGCCTTGCCTCCACTTTTCAGTCATTAGTAAGAAGAGACTGTTAATGAGTTTGATGGACTTCAATTTTGATGCACAAATTTTTTTTTTTAGGTCATTGTATCAATGATGAATACTTCAGAAGTATCTTCAAAAGAAGTTTCCCTGGCCCATGCAACTCTACTAAGAGCTCTACTCTGTAACCTTGGGAATGGAGTATGAACTCCTTCTTTTATTCTACCATTCTTCAAATTATATGTTCAATTATTGAACACAATCTGATTAAAAAAACTATTATAGTGCAATGTAAGTGTTCTCAATTTATATGGGGATAGTTACCATATACTCATCTTTCTCTCTTTCAGTGTGCTCTTGGCTTCTTAGTGTCTTTACTTCACTTACAGGCCAACTGGGCATTCATTCTTGCTATAAACTATTCTTCAAAAAATAAAAGCTGTCTTTTTCGGGTTCTAACAATTTTCCCCAACAATCAATTTTCCTCATCTCAGACAGAATTTTTAATATTCCCCTGTTCTAAATTCTTCCTACTGCTCCTTTTCTTTAAGGATGGAGTTTGAGCAATACAGAATCCTCTTTAATATTTTCTTGAGAATTTCTTTTTCTCCAGATGGTGTTTATGACGCTAGACCTAGAGTCTTTGATCCAGCTGGTTTCATTACCCATTGATCTTTCTGCTATTGGTCAAGTGTTAAGCTATCACATCGATTTCTCAAAACTCATATTTTTCAATCATATTTTCAAAAGAGGTATCTACACTAAGCCAATTAAAAAATGTGTATTTTCATGTCTGTTTAGGGAAAAATGTAGCTAGTCATATTACTTCTATTAATATAAATTATGCTCAAAATTCTCGATTGGCTTCCCATTGCATTTAGAATAAAATGGAAACTTGTCATCATAGCCTCCAGGCTCTGAAAGATCTGGCCTCTCCACATTGGAGATTTACTACTCCCTTGTAATCTCTTAACACGGATTCTATTCCCTGCACCACAACTTGGAGAGGTCACTTAGTGTTCCTTTGCCTCTTCTGGAATACATCCCTCAGAATTTTGCCTGTCTTATTTTGACTTATCTTTGTAATGCCGCAACCTTGAAGAACTGCCCTGTCTGAAATCTAGCCACCTGTATTTTTAATGCATCAATTTTTATTTGATTTAATAATTTAATAATAATGTATAATTACTTTTTGTATTTGCTTGGTTAGTTTTTGAAAACTTCTACCAATAGAATGTAAGTTCTATGAAAACAGGGGCCATTTCTTCCCTGTTTACTATTGTATCTTTGGTATTTTGTGCAATGTCTGGTCCATAGCAGAAATCAAATATTTGCTAAAAAAAAAAAAAAAAAAAAAAAAATGAACAAGTAGATGAATTTGTAGAAACCATGTTAACACAAGGAATTAATCTATATTTGCAGGCTGAAGTATATGAAATCTCAGTCTCCCAAAATAAGTAGTGTAGAACTCTAGAAGCAATGGAAATTCTCCAAAACCTGCTTGGAATTAGCAGACATTTCATTCAATCAAGATATTCAAGTGATTTACTTTTTATAAGGCACAACTTATAAACTTTTAAATATTCTAAAGTATCTTACTTCTTCCTCCCATCTTTCAAGCCAAGATTAAATGGTAGAATTAGGAAACAAGATACCTGGCATTTCCAGTCAATTGCAAAAGGCAATTTTATAGACTGTAAACTCCTTCATGAGACTATGAGCTCCTTGAGGGCATGTCTAACCAAATCTCTGAAACACTATTAGTGCCTGTAAACTGTCTTTTTGTCAATACACAACAATAGTCTGTAGAGAGTGATGATAAATAGTTACTCAAACTCATTGAAATCTAAACTATTTTTAAATGCTAGAATTAATAAAATGATAGTGGATGCTGATTTTTTTCCAGAATCAGAAAAATGGAATCCATTTTAAGTGCACATTTTCTCAGCATTTCAGGAATAATAAGAGCTGAACTTCTCTCAAGTAAGTGCTCTATGAGCCACAATCATGGTGTTAACTCAGAGGAAGCAGTTTAAAGCAGTAATGTATAATGTGTTCAATGGCCTGATTATGTCTTAAGGGAAGACTCACCTAAAGACCTCACTTAGCGGTTAGAAATGATTCAGAAACTTGAGGAAGTAAATTTACCAGGAAGCAAATAATGAATAGAGACTCTGGATATCTTCATTTGACATCAGAAGTTTTAAATGAGAGAAATAATGCTTAGGAAGACCAGGAACTGGGTAACATTTTACATATTAGTTTTACAATCAATTTGAAAGCATTCCCACTGAAATTTTAAGTTAACGTTTTGTACATATTTTGTCTCACAGACATTTTGGTGAACTTACAGGGGTGTACAGACCCTCAAGAGGCTCTTCCCTTAAGTAGTAATTTCTAGAAAAAAATGTTACAAGTTGAGGGTCTCATGACCCTCCTTCTATGATGGAATAGAAGACATTGTTCAAAGTGACTGATTAAAGCAAACCAAAAAATGCACACTGAAGGATATTTAGGCAACAACACTATGATCTATTTCTGCTTTATTGACTGTGCCAAAGCCATTGACTGTGTGGATCAAAATAAACTGTGGAAAATTCCTGACCTATATGCAGGTCAGGAAGCAACAGTTAGAACTGGAAATGGAACAACAAACTAGTTCCAAATAGGAAAAGGAGTACGTCAAGGCTGTATATTGTCACCCTGCTTATTTAACTTCAGTGCAGAGTACATCATGAGAAACGCTAGGCTGAAAGAAGCACAAGCTGGAATCAAGATTGCCAGGAGAAATATCAATAACCTTAGATATGCAGATGACCACCACCTTTATGGCAGAAAGTGAAGAAGAACTAAAAAGCCTCTTGATGAAAGTGAAAGAGGAGAATGAAAACATTGGCTTAAAGCTCAACATTCAGAAATCTAAGATCATGGTATCCAGTCCCATCACTTCATGGCAAATAGATGGGGAAACAGTGGAAAAGTGTCAGACTTTATTTTTCTGGGCTCCAAAATCACTGCTGATGGTGACTGCAGCCATGAAATTAAAAGACGCTTACTCCTTGGAAGGAAAGTTATGACCAATCTAGACAGCATATTAAAAAGCAGAGACATTTTTGCCAACAAAGGTCCTTCTAGTCAAGGCTATGGTTTTTCCAAGGGTCATATATGGATATGAGAGTTGGACTATAAAGAAATCTGAGTGCCGAAGAATTGATGCTTTTGAACTGTGGTGTTGGAGAAGACTCTTGAGAGTCCCTTGGACTGCAAAGAGATCCAACCAGTCCATCCTAAAGGAGATCAGTCCTGGGTGTTCATTGAAAGGACTAATGCTGAAGTTGAAACTCCAATACTTTGGCCACCTGTTGCAAAGAGTTGACTCGTTTGAAAATACCCTGATGCTGGGAAATATTGAGGGCAGGAGGAGAAGGGGAAGACAGAGGATGAGATGGTTGGATGGCATCACCTACTCAATGGACATGGGTTTGGGTGAACTCTGGGAGTTGGTGATGGACAGGGAGGCCTGGCATGCTACATTTTATGGAGTTGCAAAGAGTTGGACACGACTTAGCGACTGAACTGACTGACTGACTGACCATGATAAAATCAGAAAATTCTATCCAGAATGATCTACCAGTGTTAATGTCCCTGAATTTGGAGCGCCAGCAAATTGACACTTTTGAATTGTGGTGTTGGAGAAGGCTCTTGAGAGTCCTTTGAACTGCAAGGAGATCAAAGCAGTCAATCCAAAAGGAAGTCAACCCTGAATATTCATTGGAAAGACTGTTGCTGAAACTGCAGCTCCAATATTTTGGCCATCTGATGTGAAGAACTGACTCATTAGAAAAGACCCTGATGCTGGGGAAGATTAAGGGCAGGAGGAGAAGGTAACGATGAGATGAGACGAAGAGGATAAGACGGTTGGATGGCATCACTGACTCAATGGGCATGAGTCTGAGCAAACTCTGGGAGATGGTGAAGGACGGGGAAGCCTGGCATTCTTTTCAGTCTGTGGGGTTGCAAAGAGTTGGACATGACTGAAGGACTGAAAAACAACAAGGAGGATAAGTGCATTAAAAGCAGTCATGAAGTGGTCTGGAGAGTTGTCCTCAAGGAGGAATACTCACCTCAGGCAAGCGTATCGCTCCTTTGAGGGGAGGAAGGAGACATATTTATCCATCAGCTCCTTCCCCCAAATAGTCAGTGACTCATCCCACAAAGTGCTAATGATCTTGCTATCCAAAGCACTCTCAAGAGTCTTCTCCAGCACTACAATTCAAAAGCATCAATTCTCTGGCTCTCCCTTCTTTATGGTCCAACTCTCACATCTACACATGCCTACTGGAAAAACCATAGTTCTGACTAACGGATCTTTATCAGCAAGGGATGTCTCTGCTTTTTAATATGCTACCTAGGCTTGTCATGGAGAAAGTAATGACAACCCACTCCATTATTCTTGCCTGGGAAATCTCATGGACAGAGGAGCCGGTCAGGTTACAGTCCACGGAGTCACAAAGAGTCAGGTATGACTGAGCGACTCAGCAACAACAAACTAGATTTGTCATGGCCTTCCTTCCAAGGAGAAAGTGTCTTCTAATTTCATGGCTGCAGTCACCATCTCCAGTGATTTTGAAGCCCAAGCAAATAAAATCTGTCACTGTTTCCACTTTTTTCCCATCTACTTGCCATGAAGTAATGGGACCAGATGCTATGATCTTTGTTCTTTGAATGTTGAGTGTTAAGGCAACTTTTTCAGTATCTATGTTTGTGTGTGTACAAATAACATGGTCCTATTAATAAGACTAGGTATTTTCTGTTCCAAACCTGGCAAAAAATATACTTGTTAAACTTTTTCAATCAATAAACAAATGTACTTCTCATAGTTGCACAGAATTTTGAGTGACAGCCAAATATAATCTAATTCTTCACACACACACAGACACACACAGCTGTCAGATGAAATGAAGTGTGGCTCACTTCATTTGGAAAAGAGTATATATGGCTGTAGAGTGTTTTGCATGCATAGTCCCATTCTCCACTTCTACCCCAGAAATGATGAAGTAAAGACCTTTGAGGATTATAAAAAAGAATTACTTCACATTTTAATGAAAATTTAAGTTTACAGTTAAACTCACATTTTCCCTGTTTGATTTATTATTCACCAGTTGCTTTGGAATCATAATAAAGTGCAAAGATGTTTCCCAGAGCCAAAAATGTACATCCATGTCATGTTATGTTGTTCATAAGATTTGGGAAATGTGAAGGTAAGTTTCCATTAGTTAATGCAATTCTAAAACTATATTTGTTCTAGATTTGATAAACATTCTTAAAGCATAAATTAAAGAATAAGTTTCAAGTAATAACAAGGAAAACATGCCAAAGAAGAGTAATGGAGCAGGTCAGAAACTAGTCTAACCAGATTTCAGAACTTAAGCCAAAGTAATCTGTGATAGGCACAATAGTCCCCAAAGATGCCACACCATAATCTACAGAACCACTGATTAGTATCACATCACATAGCAAAAGGGATTTTGCAGGTGTGATTAAAGTTAAGGGCCTTGAGATGGAGAAATTATCCAGGATTACCTACAGAGACCTAAACTAACTACAAGGCCCTTATAACCTTGCTCAGGGAAGGTAATGGCAACCCACTCCAGTATTCTTGCCTGGAAAATCCCATGGGCAGAAGAGCCTGCTAGGCTGCAGTCCAGGGGTCTCTAAGAGTCGGAACATGACTGACTTCACTTTCATGCATTGGAGAAGGAAATGGCAACCCACTCCAGTGTTCTTGCCTGGAGAATCCCAGGGATGGGGGGAGCCTGCTGGGCTGTCATCTATGGGGTCGCACAGAGTCGGACACGACTGAGGTGACTTAGCAGTATAACCTTGCTCAGAGGTTAAAGCATCTGCCTGCAATGCAGGAGACCCAGGTTCATTCCCTGGGTCGGGAAGATCCCCTGGAGAAGGCAATGGCACCCCACTCCAGTACTCTTGCCTGGAAAATCCCATGGACAGAGGGGCCTGGTGGGCTGCAGTCCATGGAGTCACTAAGAGTCAGACATGACTGATCAACTTCACTTTATAACCTTTTAAATAGGGTGGAAAACAAAGTGGCTGCTGCTGCTGCTGCTAAGTCGCTTCAGTTGTGTCTGACTCTGTGCGACCCCACAGACGACAGCCCAGACTCCCCTGTCCTTGGGATTCTCCAGGCAAGAACACTGGAGTGGGTTGTCATTTTCTTCTCTAATGCATGAGAGTGAAAAGTGAAAGTGAAGTCGCTCAGTCATGTCCGACCTGTGCCATTGCCTTCTCCAAATAAAGTGGAGAAATTTTCAAACTGCAGAGAACCAGAGAGACAGTAGCAAGAGAAAGATCTGACCTGCTATTGCTGGCCCGGAAGATAGAGATAGGAATTCCATGAGCAAGTAATACAGGCAGTTTCTAGAAGCGGCGAAAGGCAAGGAAAAGCATTTCCCCCTAGAGCCTCGAGAAGTGAACATAGTCTTATCCCAACACTTTGATTTTACCTCAGTGAGATCCATGTCAGAATTTTGCTTCTACAGACCTGTTTTGTTTAATTCATCAAGCCAATGCACCACTGTATTCACTTCAGGGTGATTTTGGAGGAAGAACAACAAGCAGGTCACTGGAACTTATGATAACATGCTGCTGCTGCGTCACTTTAGTCGACCCCATAGACGGCAGCCCAGTAGGCTCCTCTGGCCCTGGGATTCTCCAAACAAGAACACTGGAGTGGGTTGCTATTTCCTTCTCCAATGCATGAAAGTGAAAAGTGAAAGTGAAGTCGCTCAGTCATGTCCAACTTGTAGGGACCCCATGGACTGCAGCCTACCAGGCTCCTCCATCCATGGGATTTTCTAGGCAAAAGTACTGGAGTGGGGTGCTATTGCCTTCTCCATATGATAACATAGAAATAGACAATATAACAATTCAGTATTTCTCCAAGATAGTCATTCTACCCATTGTGAAAAAGGGGACAGTGAATAGGTTAGATAATTGACTGGAATAAATAAGTTCTATCTATCTGAAGGAAAACACAACTAGGTTCTTAGATCATAAATAAAGAAAACGTTTTAATGGATTTTAGCTTAAAAATAAAATGTGAACAATAAAAATCTTATGAGAAAAATTAAGAGACTATAAGTATATCATGTATTATAAATATATAATAAGTTGTTGACATGGTTGTGGGGAGAGATGTGAAAAAGGAACAGAGAGCGGAAATAATTGAAAAAGAAAAATAAAAGCAAAGACTAGCCTAAAACTTATGTACGACAAGACAGCATCTGTATTTATAATTATTTGTTACATACAAACAAATTTTAATATAACATAAAAAGAATTCTTTGTGTGTGTGTTATATTCTTTAATATAACATAAAAGAATTCTTTACCTATTATTTGGGCTATTTCATTTGTTGCATTATTGTATTGATAAGCGAAGAATATTTGAACATCTATGTAAAGTTACTGTGATTTACTAAAATATCTAGATTCCATAAAACACAAAGTATACAGAAAAATGTGCTTTTAGATACCACCTTTCTTATGTTCTCAAAATGTCCACAGGTTGTCCACAGTATTATTAGATGTTCATTCAAAACCCTCACTAGCCTGAAGTACCTCTGATCCTATTTTATCATCCTTTCTCTGCTCTGTGCTGACAGCTCTCAAGTTGAAATTATCTTCTCCTTGCAGTCAAATCTTAACAATCTGGTTATCTTTTTCTGTCTTTATTATTCATCTATCTTAAACCAAATGAGAGGATTTTTTTCCCCCATTGGAACTTACTCTCCACACTTTTAAAAAATGAAAGTAACTTTCTTTATTATAGAACTGAATTAAAATAAAAAAAAGGTCTGAACTCCATTTAAAAGATGGTTTTGTTACTAAAGAACTGAAAGGATTTCTGTATAAAATAGCTTCACCTTAAGACAGAGGATAAAGGACCCTGAGGATAGCATTATAGTGAAACTCAAAGGTACTTGTCTAAATAATGCTAATGCAGCCAAGACATGGGGTGTGGTGAGAATTTGGAGAGGAATTGTTACAGAAAAAACTAGGCACCACTAGCCCCCTAAGATAGCAAATGGCTTTCCTCCTGATCCGCCCTCTGAAGTTTTCTTCATGGCATCATGAGGAAAGATTAATAGACAATGAAGAGACTGTTAGAGATAAAGAAAGGAGGGAGCAAGAATAGAAAAATAAGATCATGTGAAAGTGATAATCCACATGGAAGAGATAAATTTGCATACTGGCTTAATACTTACAGCTTAATATTTCCAGACTGTTTAATATTGCAAAGTTAAATGAATTTTGGAGATGAGAGCTCCCCAGGAGCAGAAAAGTAGTTCGTTACATTCATGTTTCAGGTGGCTTTTTTTTTGCCATTCAATCTTGCCCCACTCTTTGTGACCCCATGGACTATACAGTTAATGGACTCCTCCAGGCCAGAATACTGGAGTGGGCAGCCGTTCCCTTCTCTAGGGGATTTTTGCAACCCAGGTCTCCCACACTGTAGGCAGATTCTTTATAGTCTGAGCCACTTGGGAAGCCCAAGAACACTGGAGTAGGTAGCCTATCCCTTCTCCAGCGAATCTTCCTGACCCAGTAATCAAACCGGGGTCTTCTGCATTACAGGCACATTCTTTACCAGCTGAGCTACCGGGGAAGCTGTGCCCCATGGGAGCAGTGTACAACTGTGAAGCTGTTTTACCAGGCAACACGTACGGGTAGATAATTAGACCAGTAGTGTTACAGATAAATACAGTTCTATCCCCTGCTCTACCCAGTAGCACCCAGAGACAACACGTCTGGTTATCAATCAGATCTTCTCTGACATAGCTCCAGTGGCTGGAGTGGGGAGTGGGGCGGGGGTAGACACCAAAGTGTGAAGAAGTAAAGATAGGGCTGACATTTTCCAAGAAGCAGTCACTCTCAGAAGGTGATTGACATCTTGAATTTCTAGGCAAATGCATTAGCTTCAGCTCTGGAGGTCTGTTTGAAACTCGGAAGAAAATTAAGTGCACATAACACAGCTGCCAAATTTAAAAACTTGCTTACATATTCTGCAGAAAATATCATGAGCTATTTAGAGTCCACTTTAAAATCTTATAGATTATATTTTGAATTTAATACCTGGGGCATTAACTCTATTCATTGGACTAGCTTCAGTGAATTTCACTTTTGGAGCATAACACTGTATTGAAAATGTGTCCTCTAACCTATGATATTTATATATCATTTAATATGAAATTTATGAGGTTCCATTTCTGATTTCCAAATGGATGCAAATTAGGACACAGAGTCTTTACATCCCTCCATTTCTAACCCACATACATAAAATTTAACTTTAAAATGCCACTGTGCTTGTCTGTTTCATAGAAGCTACATGTATTTGTATGTCTTTTGTGTCTCTAGCACACTCGATTTCAGTTTTTAACTTAATATTGGGCAAGGATTAGCTATAAAAAACACTATGCTATTCAGAGTATAGATGGATTGTTTCTAATTCCTGAGACATTTATATGCCCTCAAAGGAGTAGAATTTGTGACTATATCATCATCCAATGTTTTCTTGTCTCCTTTGGAGGTTAACAGTTAAAAATCTATGAACTCTTTCTCTACTCAGATCAGATTCTAGGTAGAGGAGATATTTTGGCCTATTCCAGTTTACTTTGTTCAGAGGGGATGGATTTTTAGAAATGATTGTTCTCTCTGCTGTGAATAGAGTTGCTAGTTCTCAGAAAAAAATAGAATACATTCCACTTCTTTTAATAAGCATTTTCTGGTAGTTAAATACCATGTATCTATTTGCATTGCCACAGATGATGTTTGAATGGTGAAATGCAAATCTAAGATTTAAAAATAATAAGTAATTTTAAAAAATCTCTTTCAAAGATGTTGAATGGTAATGGTTGGACAAATCTACTTTGAATAAAGGCACTAACTTTGTAACTATACTTTCACTATGGGAAAACCTGTTGTAAAGCGACCAGTATTTTTGCATGCAGAATTTGGACAAAATACTTATTATGTATTAAATTTTATCTAATTTGTTGACATAATTATTGTTGATAAAATATTGGTATGCAAGTAACTATTTTAGGAATTTCAGAAATATAGGAAAATAATAATATTAATATGTCGTGTGTGGCCTTCTTTTCACTTTACTTCCATTTGCATCTTATGTAAAGATGCTTATACTTTCAACTTATCTCTTATCTTCTAATAAATTTGAGATATGTAATGTGTTCCTTCATTATAAAAACCATTCATTCAGCCAACAAAATGCCCTTACCATAGTGATTATTAGTCTTGACTTCTATAAAAACTGCGTTAAAATAATAGATTGAAGAGTTTAAATAAATAGCTTTTTAATGAGAGATGATTATTTTAAAATGTGTTCACATACAGTGTGGAAAAACAGTAAATTAATATAAGCAGTTATAAAAATAATTGATCTCTTCTCTCATATTTGAGATGAAACCAAATTGGTAAGGGTAACATACACCCCAAGAATTCAGAACACTTGGGTTCTAGGTCCTGATTTTGTGGCTCGGTGTGTCATGGTGGCAGATAAGGTCTCCACTCTCAATTTTCTTTCTTGTAAAATAAGGCTACACATTTTTAACCTGACTCAATAAGATTATTGTGAAAATTTTTATGTAAAAATGTTCTGTAAATACTGAAGCTATAACAAATATAAGTTGGCATAACTATAATTCCTAGCTACATAGTAACTCTATAGCTATAGATCATTTTTAAATTGTATCCTGTTGTCAACCTTGAAGAAAACTAATTCCAAGAATAAGCTCCAATGTCTACATTCCTCTAGGTGCCTCTAGAATCTACAGCTCTTGTCAAAATAAACCTATAGGAATTAAAATATTGTGTCTAAATTTAAAATTTTGTTTTTGCACTTTATACTCCTTTCATTGCACATTTTGTTTTGTTTGCCTATTTTTATTGCCACATTAAAGATGTCCAGTATACAGGTTAATACATCAAAACTTTTTTTTTAATATCAAAAGACTATTTACAATGGAGTTTCTAAGCTTTACAGTTATAAAGCTCAATAGTCAAAAAGACATTCATATTCTGTCTTGTTTTTATAGCTAAGTATTTGTAAGTTTATAGAAATCTACTTTGAAATTATAGATTAGTACAAATTTTGTCATATAATATTTCTCAAAATTTTGATAACATTTTATCTAAAAAGAAAAATGTAAATTTTATTTATTTTCATTTATTATAAAGAATAATTTTTAATTGTATTTTTTCTGGAAAAACATAGATTTTAGGTCACTTCGATAAACATCTATTTTGTTTCTATCATATGCCTTAGGAAAATCGCACCACTGATGAATTTTTTAATAGTGTGATACTGTTAATATTAATGGACAACTTCCTCAGTGATCCAGGATCAAGTCATGTATATCTTTACAATGCTAAAGAAAAAAATGAATTGTTTTGAATGGCTACAGTCCAGAAGCCAAGATTCTAGAAAATGATCATTGATTATATGCTCATATAAATATATAAATGATAAGTCATTAGATTATTTGTGTTCTGTAATAGCCATTATGGTATATTACTCTCTGTTTCTATAATAAGTCCAAAAATATTGAAAATATTAGCAGAAGTGAAATTACTCAGAACCTCTCAATCATAAGTTAGAAATGACAAAGCTTTCAGACTTTGGAAAAATTTATTAAACAAATTTCAAGAATTTGAGATATTTTAAAGTGTGGTGAAATTATTTCATACACTGAGGTTTATTTATGTATACTTGAATTTCCTTATATCTTCACTTTGTATTTCTTATTTTACATTGTTGCTTTCTCTTTTTATCTTCTACTTCACTTCTATTCATTCCATTTTTCCCTAAGGATGAAATTCCACCTTACTTTTAAAAATTACTTTTCCCTAACCTACTAATAAAATATGTATTTTATAATTGTTCATGCAATGTAAAATATACAACATTTCTCCTATCAAAATATCAAGAGATTGTTTTGCCCACCAAGTCTTTCTTTTCCTTCTCACCACATCATGACAAACCCCTTAGGATATTTTTACTTTTTCTCTCTTCTACTTTTTTTCCCAGTTTCACCTCTAAATTGAAGTAGGATGGTTTTATCACTCTCCTTCCTGACCTGTGAGCTCTTCCCATTGCAGAGTTTTGACAAGAGTATTTAGTACTTTTGGCATGTATCAATACTGGAAGGTTATTTGCTATATATTCTTTTTGTTATGAGTCCTTCTTTCAGGCAAATATCACATACTCTTAGGGTGTTCTATTCACTTAGCCTTAAATTATTAAAAGAGGGCAAAAGAGAAAGATTAGTTGTAAACCCTGTTTTCTCTCTTCTTCTATCATGAGACCTTTGTTCTAGTTTATATTTTTTTAGTTGGTCCAAAGTCTCTTCCTTGAAAATTTTATTTGAAAGAGTTATACGGATATATTTTCTTAATTGCTATTTCATTGCTAGTCAACTACTCATCTTAATTTTTTTTTTCCTGACAAGTTAGAATATAAAATTTTCTGCTTGCAGGTCTTTTCATTCAGCAGGTCATAGATACTGTTCTTAGGACAACCTTCCGAGGCTGGAAATGAGAAGTCCAATGTGAGTCAAAGATTCTTTTTTTTTTCCTTAATCTGGAAGCTAATTTTTTTCTTTCTCATTAGCATGCAAAAACACTTAATAGTTTACATGTGTGTGCTGCTTATCTTCAATCCAAGCTGGAAGTTAGTGAACATCTTCAATGAATGAGTCTCGGATCTCTCCTTTCCTCAGGAAACTCTCCTCTATGATTTACTATTGCTTCTAACATTTATTCTTTTTTATTTCCCTGGAACTGTGTTATTTCACTTGCTAGGTTATTTCATTTTCTATACCATTTTTTCATTTTCTTTTTTTAAAATCATGATTGATGCCTCTATATAATTTGCCTTTATTTTTAAGCTATATTTTTTCATTTCACTTGACAGACCATTGTTTCAGAGAGCAAGTAATTATCACATCTTCAAATCATCTATTAAATTGTTTGGATAACACATCACATTTTCCATTCTAAATTTAAAAGAAATTATTCCATTTTATTTTGTTTTTGGTGTGGAACTTCATTTCCCTTAAGTACTTTCATTACTTAATTTTATTCAAGTGTCTGTTCGTCTCATGCAGCAGCTATGTTTTGCTGAGTAAATGTCATTCTGACCAAACTGATCACTCTTTGTGAGTGATGGGGAGCTTAGATGGATTGTAATTCATCATGCTGAACATCTTGGGCTCAGGTATGACTGCTGTTATCAAGCAACAGGAGTTTGCACAATGGTTGGGAGACAAAACACTCACTTCCTTTATAGACCAGCAGTGAGTAAAAATACAGATTTCCAGGTTTTTCTGAAATCCCCAAAGAATCTGCTGTGGTCTCCATAAATCTTCAGATCTGAGGAGGCCTGGCCCAACTGTCCATTGGTCTTGTGCCAGAGAAATCAGACCTATTCATACAAAGTCAATGTCACTACAGTTTCTGCAGTTATCTGGGAACCAATAATTTCCCCTGATTCTTCATCTTCTGTACTTCTCAAGGCTTCCAGTTGGCAGATTCTTTCCATGTAACTCCAACAAAATCCATGCCTCCCTTGCTTACACTCATCTACCTGAGGTCACAAGCTACCATGAGGCTCTGTTGCTGCTGCTGCTAAGTCACCTCAGTCGTGTCCGACTCTGTGCGACCTCATAGATGACAGCCCACCAGGCTCCCCTGTCCCTGGGATCCTCCAGGCAAGAACACTGGAGTGGGTTGCCATTTCCTTCTCCAATGCATGAAAGTGGAAAGTGAAAGTGAAGTCACTCAGTCGTGTCCGACTCTTAGCGACCCTATAGACTGCAGCCCACCAGGCTCCTCCGTCCATGGGATTTTCCAGGCAAGAATACTGGAGTGGGGTGCCATTGCCTTCTCCCCCTTGAGGCTCAGGAGAGGCGAATAGACTAGGGTCAAAAGCAGAAGAAGAAAAAAAGAGTTTATTTTCAGATTGCATCAGGCTTATTTTTTTCCCAGAATTGTATCAAAGTGTTAAGCCATATACAATTGGGCTATAGTTTTATAAATAGATACATTTATAAGGATTCATTTATATCAATCAATTAAAATGTCAGATAATTCACAGAATTTTATTTCTAGGTCAAAAAAGATATGTGGTCATTTGTTTTTGTTTTAATTTTTTTTAAGTTTATTCTGTGTGCTTTGCAATTTTTCCAGCAGGTGTGTAAGGTATATGCAAGTGCATTTGTGTGTATATATATATAGATATAATCACACACACAAAAAAATTGTAATGCCTAGGTATTCAGAGTATAGGCTGAGATTTATTAATTTGTTTACTGTGTTTTGGGTTATGAAACTATGAATAGATTGTGTTATTTGACTTGCTTTTAGATACTTCATGTACCTAGTAGTGTTTTGAAATTGTGAATCTCTTGCTTTTGAAGAGAGTAGTCACTGACGTTTTATCTACTGATAAACGCTACATCCTCTATCTTGAAGCTTGCACTAGTCTACTCTCTTATCAAATGCAGCTTTGCTTTGCTTTTTTTTTTTCATCATATGTGTGTGAAATTATACTTTTCAGCAGTGTACTACAGAATCCTGTTGAGAAAAAAATGTATTATCTCAGCTGGACATAACTCCACTAAAATATTGAAAATGAATGAATGGCAGAAACACCAAGTATGAAATTTAGAGTGTAACCAAATACTTCCTAGGCAATAGGGACTTAAAAGCAAATGTCACCTTCTGGCAGGTATAATACATAGGTTTTACCTGAGAAAATGCACACTACTAATATTCATGATCCCTTCTCCACTTCTTAAAATAAAGCAACTCTATCGTTTAAAAAAAATAGAGAGTGCTTAATTCTTAAAATCTAAATTTAACCCTTGGATTTTATATAGAGGGGAAATAGTGTTTGAATCCAATCTAAAAGTCTTATTCCTAAAGGTGGAAAAAGTCAAAGATAAAGTTTTATCTATTTAGCAGTGGGGCTAAAAGACATCAAATTCCAGAGCTCTGTAAGGTATTTCTCTCATACTGGATATTTTCTATCCCTCCTTATTTCCCTAAGAAATTAGACAGACAAATGCCTTAGTGGAACTGGAAACTCATAACAATTTTCTCTTCTATTTTATCTCTTACTGGCTTGTACTTTATATATTTTACATATTTGATCTCTCTTTAAGCTATGAGTCATTTAAGGGAAGATGCTACATCTTACTGTTTTCACGTGATTGGTATGGTGTACTGCTTAGATGAATGAATAAATACTAGAGTAATTTGCAATAGATTACAAGAAATCAAGAAAATACATATTCAAGCGCATAAAAAAAAGCCAAAGAACAAAAACAAAATAAAATCCCCAATCAACTATATACAACAAAGGAAACAATCAACAAGGTTTTTAAAGTCATTCTAACAAAAAGAAGTGAAATTTGTCTTTAATAACTTTTCTCTGCTTTATGTTTCCATATAGGTGCTTTTGAATTCATCTGTTATTACTACAGCAAAAGTAAGACCTAAGAGAACATTTAAAAAAAAAAAAAAAAAGAGTGCAGTCAAAATTGTTCTGCAACTAACAAAATGAGTTGCAGAGATTTTAATAAATTAGGGTGTAACTTATTTATGCAGGTAATTCTGAGCTGATTTAGAGTCCCTTTAAAGTTATTGAGATAGCAGGTAAATTTGTCTTTTTGTTCCACCATAAGTTGTATTTACCATCCTCAAGTTTGCTGAAGCTTCAGCCCTCACATTATTACAGACAGGGAGAGAGGGGACAGCATGTGCTCACACATGTCTCCAGGGAGGATGTAAATTTAGATTTTCAGCATATTATCTTACCAGGTATTCTGATACCAAAAGGGACAGAAGAATGGAGAGCAGGCAGACCACCAGAATAACTCATCGAGTCACAAGGAAAAGCTCAATTTCTTGAACAGGCTCTTGATTCAGAATAAAGTATGAAAATTCAAAAAGAACACACAGTAGTGGAATCCACTAGTCTGGGACATAGATTCTCATACCCTTGTTCAAAGGATAATTTACCTTTTCCTACGGACTGTTCTGCTTACAGCATAAACTTGTGTCACCTTTGCGAAAGTCAAAGAGAATGCAAAGTACCTGCCTTTATACATCACAGGCCAATCTCTGGTTAATGTTATTTATTCAGCTATAGTATTGACCAAAAATATAATTTTTATACGTTAGAGATTGCTGTAGGTTAAAAATGTTTATTCTCTCACAAAAGGCTGACCTCCCGGTTATACAACCTGTGCAGTCCCAGGAGATGCCAAGTTCAAAAGGGTCCCGACCTCATGCTCTCTTGTTGCCATGTTAAAATTCTGGGTCCCTGTGTTTTCATCACATAGGAGAAACTGTAAATTATGTAGCCAGTCCGATCCCTGCATAATATAGCAGAGAAGTCCAGAAAATAATAAGAAACAGCACTGTTGAATGTTTAATATCCAAGGAATGAAAAATAATTGTTCGCTGCCTGCTATAGATTAAATATATTTATGTTGCTATAGGTAACATTTACTAGATGTTGTAAATAGGACACAACTTAGAAATTACATAAATTGCAACCCTGGAGCTAATTAAATTGAGCATCTAACGGAGTGAAATTTATTGACAGTTCGCTAAAATGAATTAAGAGAAGTAGTAACTTCAGTGTGTTAAAAGTAATAAAATGTTGATCTTATTTTTCCTGAGCTCTTAGAAGATTATTATAAAATTGCTCTAGGCCACTCAGTTAATGTGCTACACCCAATTACTATTCTTAAATCAGTAAGGACATGTCTATTTATTGAAAAGTAACTTACTTGTTATTGTTTCCAATTTTTATTCATTCTTAAGAAATTGGACACTTATTAAATATTGAAATTGAGCAAGGCACATCATAGATGTCAGGTTAATGACATGCAAAGACCAATTTGCATTGTATTATCTCTGTTTTCAGGCACTCTTCATTTCTAACATAATTTTAGCACAGGGAGCATGAATCTGTGCAACCTTCTTCCATGATTTAATTTTTAAAAGCTGAAATTTTTCACAAAGAGAAGAGTTTTATGGGAAAATATAGATTCTTATTTACTTCACAGGGATGAAAATCTTTTTGAAAACTTTCTCAAGGACAGTGAAGATTAGTCAAACCCCAACTATTCAAGAAAATGAAAGAAAAACATTTACAGCTATTATCCATAATCAATTCATATCAGCCATCTGTATTAAACAAAAGGCATTTCCCCTGACCTCTTTTACATAGCAATCTAAAAAATTCAAAGCAGCAAATAAGAAAATAAAATGTATAGATGATAGCACATAGAGCTAAAATATCAACGCTATCAACACTATTTTAATAAAGCACAAGAAGCTAAAATTTAAATGCCAAGGTAAAGAAATCAAGGTAAGTATTTAAATCGTGTGCATTAGCTATTGCTTATGCATCTAAATGGATTGGTTTCAAGTGTTTTGTTTTTCTTTAGTGTTCCAGGTTTTGTTTGTTTTTGTTAATTTTTAAGCCAGCGAGCTCCCTTAAAATAGCTCAGTGCACAAGATTAACTTTGTGAACCTCAACCGGCAATATTACAGTTAGCTTTGGAGAGGTTCTCCTGACCAGTCAGCCTGCAAGAGTGCATACAAAATTTGCTTCACTAGAGCCACAAGCATGTTGTTATAGTTCTAATGCAATTTTATAGGCCAGTTCAAAACATCTTTTTAAAAAGCATAGGGAAAAGTTTGCTCTTTCCTCCAATTATTGGGCTAATTGACATAATCCTCAACTGTGTTTTATTAGTGAAGATGAATCTTTTAAAAGTTGATGATCTGGCAAAAGAATGTTATCCTCTTCTTGTACTAAATGGACACAGGCTAATGTAAAACTAAATGAATTCTGAAAAATGGAGCAGCAGGACTCACAAAAGCAGAAATCTAAAATGATTAAAAGCAATCCATCAGCCCAAAGAAATTGTGCAGTTGCCAAAATTCTTAAGGAACCTACTCCTTCTAAAGGAACTATTTTTGCAATTTGACAAAAGGCAATGTTTCCTATGACTTCCCTGGTGGCTCAGACGGTACATAAGACATTTTATATAAGATAATAGTTTAAGTGGGAGAGGCAAAACTTTTCACAGTACCACATTAAAGCATCGACAAGTGTTCCTTTTAAAATCTTCAGGACAAGGGAGCCTAAGAATGCCTCCCCACCCCCAGCTCCTCAGGATCCTCATGGTTCTATAATCAATGGAGATGAAGATGAGTTTGAGATAGGATGCGACCTGGGACCCTTTGCAGCAATGCTGCAAGGCTTACACCTGGACAAATATCTCTTTGAACAACAAAATACAAGAAAACTATAGGAGACTAAAAATAACTGCATACATGCATGGTTGGGGCAAATGCTGAATAATAAGATACAAAAAGATTTTTTCAAAAACCAAAACAAAGAAACAAAATAATCCACCTGCTACTTTTAAAGATCCTGGAGCGAAATCAAGGTACCACTCCTCTCCCCTGCAGTCAACACCACCAAAGGGGTTGGCAAACCACTTAAGCCACTCCGCTACCCTAACCCGGGACACACCCTACACTCCCCCAATATAAGGGAGCAACTCAGGTTAGCAAGGAAACCTGTTATTTGTTTTCACCCCTTCTTGCAAAAACAGGAGAGGCCCTCATAAAGGCTTGCCTGAATTTTTTTGTCTGGCCTCTAGTCAACTCTATTGATTGCAGAAGGCCAAGAACCCTGACCAATATGAGGTCCATTTTCATTATCTGCTACCCTGAGACAGAAAACAGATTAAGATATATAAATGCTCTGCTGCTGCTGCTGCTGCTGCTGCTGCTGCTAAATCGCTTCAGTCGTGTCCGACTCTGTGCGACCCCATAGATGGCAGCCCACCAGGCTCCCCCATCCCTGGGATTCTCCAGGCAAAAACACTGGAGTGGGTTGCCATTTCCTTCTCCAATGCATGAAAGTGAAAAATGCAAGTGAAGTCGCTCAGTCGTGTCCGACTCTTAGTGACCCCATGGACTGCGGCCCACCAGGGTCCTTCCTCCATGGGATTTTCCAGGCAAGAGTACTGGGGTGGGGTGCCATTGCCTTCCCCGATGTAAATGCTTAGATTGCTCTATTTTAGAGCAATCCCTTATCAAAAACTTAAATATATGAGTGTGTACATTTTAAGAAAAAAGTACTTCAATGAATTTTAGACCCGATTCTTTCTTGACTTTGTGTAAGAATGTTCTAGAGGGTCTAAGGGGTCAGGGCAGGTAAAGGACTGTTCAAGCCAAGATGAAAATGACTGTCTTTATTCTAAAGGTCAGTGGAAGGATATCAAAGTATGCCCACAAAGAGAAACTCAGTATTTGTGCGCTGATCTGTCCACTTTGCACCCATTGCATAAAACAATCATCTATAGCCAAACCACATAATGACCACAAACATCAGATCAGATCAGATGAGATCAGTCGCTCAGTCATGTCCGACTCTTTGCGACCCCATGAACCCCAGCACGCCAGGCCTCCCTGTCCATCCCCAGCTCCCGGAGGTCACTCAGACTCACACCCATCAAGTCAGTGATGCCATCCAGCCATCTCATCCTCTGTCGTCCCCTTCTCCTCCTGCCCTCAATCCCTCCCAGCATCAGAGTCTTCTCCAATGAGTCAACTCTTCGCATGAGGTGGCCAAAATACTGGAGTTTCAGCTTTAGCATCATTCCTTCTAAAGAAATTCCAGGATTGATCTCCTTCAGAATGGACTGGTTGGATCTTCTTGCAGTCCAAGGGACTCTCAAGAGTCTTCTCCAACACCACAGTTCAAAAGCATCAATTCTTCGGCGCTCAGCCTTCTTCACAGTCCAGCTCTCACATCCATACATGACCACAGGAAAGACCATAGCCTTGACTAGACGTACCTTTGTTGGTAAAGTACTGTCTCTGCTTTTGAATATGCTATCTAAGTTGGTCATAACTTTCCTTCCAGGAAGTAAGCGTCTTTTAATTTCAACTTCTATGTAACTCTAACTAGTGTATTGAAAAGTGAAAGTGAACATGTTAGTCACTCAGTTGTGTTCCACTCTGTGTCCCCATGGACTAGTCCACCAGGCTCCTCTGTCCATGGGATTCTCCAGGCAAGAATACTGGAGTGGGAGGCCATTCCCTTCTCCAGGGAACTAGTGCATTACTGCTGCTGCTGCTGCTGCTAAGTCACTGCAGTCGTGTCCGACTCTGTGCGACCCCATAGATGGCAGCCCACCAGGCTCCCCCATCCTTGGGATTATCTAGGCAAGAACACTGGAATGGGTTGCCATTTTATTCTCCAATGCATGAAAATGAAAAGTGAAAGTGAAGTCACTCAGTCATGTCCTACTCAGCAACCCCATGGACTGCAGCCTACCAGGCTCCTCCATCCATGGGATTTTTCCAGGCAGATGTATTACTAGTTGTGTAATAAATGTAATCTTAGAAATACCATGATGCCTCCTCTTGAACATGTTAACAGGGGTAAATTTTGTGTATAATCTAGAAAAACAGATCAGAAATAATGCAAAATTCAAAAGAAAAGAAGTGAAAGAAAATTGATCAATGTATTATTTAAGAATATGGGAAAGTGGTTTTTTTCTGTTCTAAAGTGTGAGTATCCTATTTAAAACAATATTTTGTAGGAAAATGTTCCTTTCTTCTGTCTCTGACCTATGAAGACAGGAAAGAATTATGTTATTTATAAACAATCACAGTGCAAACCCTATAGCCCATGTGTTTATAGAACTAAGCATTAAGAACAACAGAAACACTGGCCCTCCTCTACATGCAATGACCATAGTTGACAAAGGCTCCTGATATGAAATCTAGTAAACCTTTGTACACCTTACTTGCCCCAAATGAATTTAAACATTTATGGAGACTTTAGAGGCAAACTAGCCCTAACTGTCACACAGACCCTAAGTTCCTTCTAATGACTCCACAAATTCTCAAGCAACAGGTAGCTTTGTTCATGTTTGGACAGTTTGTGGAACCAAAATCTTCCATCTTTTAACAATCACTCATTTCACCTAACTTGGTTGGGGGTACCAACACAAAATGGGCTTCCCAAGTGACACAAATGGTTAAAAAAAAATACCTGCCTGCCAAATGAGAGACTCAGGTTCAATCCCTGGGTCGGAAAAATCCCCTGGAGGAGAACATAGCAACCCACTTCAGTATTCTTGCTGGAGAATTCCATGAACAGAGGAGCCTGGAGAACAAAAGTCCATAGGGTCACAAAGAGTCAGACATGACTGAAGCGACAGAACACACACACACATAGCAACATAAAATTAGTTTTAATTCCCTTTTTATGTGAATTACCATCACATATTTGAACATATTTATTCTGCCTTCAATTTGTTTTCTCTTGCACACATTTATACATTCACTTCTTTCAACCATCCCTACAAGCCCCTGTGCAGTTGGCCCACCTGACCTTTTTGAATTCCTCTTTCACATATGTTCTAGTCAAACTCATCTTCTTTTTGTTCCTTGATCACATACTTCCCATCCCTGCCTAGGTCTTTATGCTTGTTATTCCCAATGTCCCTGTGCCTCCAGATACTTAGATGGCAAATGCCTTGGGATCTTTTCCCATCTAAGTTGAAATGGTATCTTTTTTTGTTCATAATGCTTATCAGCATTTGAAACTATTGTCTTTACTTAGTGATATATATATTTTTTTCTATTTCCCTTATGCTAGAATGGAAGCTTCCCAATTATGGGGCCCTTGACTATCTTGGGCTTCCCTTGTGGCTCAGCTGGTAAAGAATCCACCCACAGTGTGGGAGACCTGGGTTCAATCCCTCTGTTGGGAAGATTCCCTGGAGAATGGAAAGGCTACCCACTCCAGTATTCTGGCCTGGAGAATTTCATGTCCATGTGGTCACAAAGAGTCAGACATGGCTGAGTGACTTTCACTTTCACTTTGACTACCTTACTAAATGCTGAATCCTATAATAAGCAGACTAGTTCCAGACACATAATGTCCATATAATAAAGATTTATTTATGAGTGAATAAATAAGTATATTTATATCCTACAATCAATGTTTCAGGTAACAGCCAATGTGTTCTTATATAATTACAAACCCAAACCTAATTCCATCATTCTTCTGCTTGCAGCTAAGAAGTACCTTCAATTTTAGGCCAGTGCAGCTAGCTGCACCAGTTACACACTGCATCACTCTGTAGATTGTTATCTGGTTATACTTCAATGTGAGTGTCAATCACTGGGGTTGAGTGCCAAGACCTGTTCCATTGTTCTAGGATGAAATGCAAGCTCCAGTGCTTAGCTTATACTAATAGAACTCTCAGTATCTGACCTCACCACACTTTCTGCTTTATTTTTCCCCTCTACTCCATTTACATTACTCACCAAAGTTCTTACTTTCAGTTCCTCCTAACACCAGGTTTTTCTGATCTGCTAAGCCTTCTACAGAGAATCATTCATGCTTTTCTTTCACGTCCTTGTCTCTCCACCTCTTCTGATCCTAAATTTGATTAAGCTCCTTTCTATATGCTCTCCCTATTGTCTCTGCTTTCTCTCCCATAACATTAATCATTTTACTGTGGTTTTCAATCTTCTGTCTTCTCATTTCTTCTCTAAGGTAGGAGCTGTGTTTGTCATGTGGTCCTTGCAACTCTAATGTCTGACAGGGAGTTAAATGACTTTATCACATGAATGCATAGTCATGACATGCTTTCCAAATTCTATATCATCTTGGCCATCTTTCTTTGTATTCTCTGTTTTATCATTGTTCAATTTTAAAATTGCAGAACTCACATCTGATCTCTACTTGTGATCAAATTTCACCTTGTGCTGACCAATACAGAAAGCAGTAAGGCAATGTTCTTACATTAATATACATTATTAGTATAATTGAATTTTACTACCTTTCCACTTAAAACTCCAAAAATATTATTCTGCTAAATCCATATTTAACAAGGCCATATTTAATAAGATCTCTCATCTCATCTCTATGTGATTTCTTTAGTAGAATATTTCTATTTCATGAATATCCTTATAAAATATACTTATTTTTCCTAGAAATAATCTTCCATGATAATGTTTGCATAGAAATGGTGAGTAAAAATATATTTAGGTCTATCTTTTCATTTTCAGTAGCCCTAGTTTGAATCCATTTTTGACCTGCCTAAGAAGAAACTTGACTTTTGCAGGGCATTTAAATCAAGTTAATTTCTGTGACTTTAATGGGACATTGTTACCACATTTTTGAATGTCCCATATTGTGACACTGATTGTCTCATGAACAATCCAAGCCTATGGAAATGATAATAGGGGCATCCTGAACTCAGTCCTTCACCTCCTCTACCATTTTCTGAACACTAAAAGCAAATACATCCTTTGTCTTGCCATCTACTCTTTAAACAACAGCTGCATACTCTCTAGAATTTAATATTCCTAGTAAAGAAATTTTTCTCATCATCAAATCTTTTAATTTTTAGAAGCAATGTTATTACAACATACTGGTACCAGCAATATAATGTACACTCAAAATGATATTAGTCGACTTTACCTATTATTCAAAGAAGTGTCTCTCTCCAGATTTTTTAAAAGTCAGGTGGACTCATGCTGGTATTGTAATCTGATTATAAGCTAAGACAAAATTTTAATTTATTTTAAATGGCAATAAATTCAAAATGCAAATCAATGTCACTGTGATAGGATCAAATGCCTTTCAAACATAGAACAGAAAAGGTGAGAATGATTTTCTTTGAGTATTATCCTTTAGGTATAAAATTAAGAACTAGATATTAAATCATAGAGACAAGCTGATCTTCTTAAGAAGCTCAATGAATATGAAAGGAGAATGAATGACATGAGAGGTATTAGACCTCAGTGAACCTAAGCAAAGTGTGGGGCAGGCTGGATGTGTGAGATAAACAGCAAGGGAAGTAAGATGGAAAAGGGAACAGTGACTGGGAGCTGCAGGAAAAATACTACTCAGGCTGGCAGCAGAAGTAGAGGGATAAAGTGTGATAAAGAGCTTAAAAAGGTAAAAACACCCATCAAGTTTCAGATGGCAAATGCCACTGTATAGAAATCCAGAGGGGAATCATAGCGTAAGATAGAAGAGGATGCCAAACAGAAATAATCACAGACTGTAGAAAAGTCAAGAAAGGACTTTGTTAGTTAACATTTTGTTTGAAAATGGCCGCATTAATAAGACAATGATGAATATTCTAGGACCAACATAAAGGGCATTATCGAAATGGTAGATATCAGTCAGGAGAATTGGAAATGAGCTTTCTTTAATTAGGAACAAGAGTGGAATAACAAATGTAAAAGTGACATTTGGAGATACTAAAGATGAGACAATATGTTTTCGTGTGTTACTATTTGCTGATGGACCTAATGATGCATTGCTGCACAGAAACTTAAGGAGTGAATAATAGCTGGCCATCTGCTTGCAAACTTTGACAGCTTTTGAAGATGACAGTTCACAGGGAGCAAGGAGTAGAGAAAATAAGTTTTACCAACTGCATCAAAGTTATATGGGAGAAAATGAGTTGCCTGCTAATGAAGATAATTACCTCTTCTTGATAAGAGATGAAGGCACAAAGCTACAACCGGATAATAAAAAATTCTTCTAGAGCAGAACAGCATAAAATTATATTCAATTCAGGTCTCATGCATTATTAACTCCCTCAAAATTAAAGCATTTCTTTTTGTCTCTGGTGAAGCAGAGGCATATAAAGGAAAGGGCATGGGCTTTGAAGTCATATAGACATGAATTCAAAATCTGGCTCCACCATCTAGAAGGGTGGATTTGGAACAAATCTTTTAACTAATCTTTATTTTTTAAATGACGACATAGCTACTCATCTCACAAGTTTTTGAATGGCTATAAAAATGAGCATGTTAGGTAACCACCATATGACATATGTTCATTATTAATTTAACAAATATCTGTGGAGGGCAACCATGCGTGAAGCACCATAGTAGTGTCAGAGTAGGCAAAAGTGAATAAACACAGAAAAAAGCTTCTTCTCCCAATGTGGCTTGCACTCACCAGAGAGAGACAGTCACTAATCAGGCAAGTACAAAACTAAATTTAAAATAACAATCATGGTAATTGCTGAGAAGGAGAATTGCATAAAGTTATGAGTAGATAATACCTTTATCCAATGTACTTAGGTCAAGGAAGGAGTCTGAAAAGTGACAACTGAATTAATATTCAACAAATTCACTTGAGTTCCCTGGGCAAAAAAATATGTTAAAAGAGGGGGAAGAAAAGTGAGGATTGCAAGAGATGAGAGAGATAGCAAGGCAAGATAATGTAGGATGGAAAGGTTTTAAAGTGTATGCATAAGGAGATAATAAATGAAGAATACCAGTTTCCCTCTTGTGTGCACTGCTGCTGAGCTTCCTTATCTAACCAAAGTAAAAACACCTAAATCAAACTTTAGCTGTATTCCTTAATATGTGTGTAGCTATGTAATAAACATTGCCTTCAAAGGATGAAGGTTAGGTTCCTCTTGAGCCTATTAACACATATAATCACTGTTCTGTATACTTTGGATAGAAATGGAACAGTGGAAACAGGAGTGGTCACTGAGCAGTGGGCAGAACTGGGCCACTGACCTGTAACTGCTTGGTGCAGCTCAGCCCTGGCTCCTGAACCAGCTGTTTCTCTGAAGAGGGTGATACTATCCCATGCTCACTCCTAATACTCCCCCACATTAAGATCCAGCCCAAACCTTACTTCTGGCTTCTCACTTAAATGGAAGGGCAGAGGTTCTGTTAAGCCCCGTGGGTGACTTAATTACCATTTTTTATTCCAGGAGAATCTAGATCATTTTGAACTAGGAGAATCTAGGTTATGTTGAACTACCAAAAACCTATAAAATATTTTAAGATGACACATTTATTACTTGTTCATTTTTCACAATTTTCATAGGTCAGCTGGGGACTTTGCCCCACATTATCCTGATTTGAAGGGGTAGGCTGAGGGAGTGAAAACCATCTGGGACATAACTGCTTGGCATGATCATACACACATTATTGGTTAAAACAAGTTATGTGGTCACATATGATTTCAAAGGAGCAAAGAAGTATAACCTTGCAATGCTTCTGGAGTGAGAAGAACCAAAATATTGGGAAATAGCCATATTGACCACATATATTTATTATCATTAGGGATTCAAAGGGCTGAAAATAAGTTTCTCACACCCATTTTAGGACTTCGTCTTATCCTATGTGGTGTATTCTTTACCACGTCTTTACTAACTCCAGAGCATTTATCTTAACAACTTTCAGTTTCTGATGTTCATTTTCAGTGATTCTATAACACACATATCTTATTCATTTTCTCTTACCTTATAACTCTCTATAAGCAAATGTTCCCAGGAATTGATATATAGCAATCAAATAATCTTATTAATCAAAATGATGCATTACATTGGTATAGAGAAATATTTAAAAGCTATTTTAAAAATTTTTTTTTAAAATATTTAAAAACACAAACAACATAACTTATTTTAGTTTGAACAATAATACATTAATATAATATTATACATATTCAATGCTATTCTCCCCAATCATCTCACCCCTCCCGCCCAGAGCAACTCTATACATCATTCTCTTTTTCCATTTACATCCTATCATATTATGCGTTATATCTTAGCAACTTTGGCAAACTCATGTACCACAGCGCACCACGAGACACAGCCCACCACAGGAAGCGGAGGAATCCAACTTTCTCAAGTGGACAGTGCATCCCACCCAGTGCAGAGGGCCCCCCCGCACCCTCTCCAGTTTTGCTTGTAGATTTTGGATGCGCCCGATGCGTGAAATGTTCCATAGTGTTTTGATTTGATTTCTCTATAATGAGTGATGTTGAGCATCTTTTCATGTGTTTTTGCCATCTGTTTCTTCTTTGGAGAAATGTCTCATTTCTCCAAAGAAGACATACTTTAACAATTTTTTCTTTGAAGTACAGTTGATTTAAAATATGTATTAACTTCAGGTATACAGGAAAGTGATTTAGTTATATATGTATGTTTATATTTTTTAGATTATTTTTAATTATAGACATTAAATATAGTTTCCTGTGCTGTACAGTAAATATTTCTTGCTAATCTATTTTATATTTATTATTTGCTAATCCCTTACTTCTAATGTATCTCTCTTCTCCTTCCCTTTCCCTTTGGTAACCATAATACTATTTCTTATGTCTGTGAGTTTATTTCCGTTTTGCTCAAACTACCGCACAATTGCACTCATCTCACACGCTAGTAAAGTAATGCTCAAAATTCTCCAAGCCAGGCTTCAGCAATATGTGAACCGTGAACTTCCTGATGTTCAAGCTGGTTTTAGAAAAGGCAGAGGAACCAGAGATCAAATTGCCAACATCCGCTGGATCATGGAAAAAGCAAGAGAGTTCCAGAAAAACATCTATTTCTGCTTTATTGACTATGCCAAAGCCTTTGACTGTGTGGATCACAATAAACTGTGGAAAATTCTGAAAGAGATGGGAATACCAGACCACCTGATCTGCCTCTTGAGAAATCTGTATGCAGGTCAGGAAGCAACAGTTAGAACTGGTCATGGAGCAAATGGTCCAGAACCAGTTAGACTGGTTCCAAATAGGAAAAGGAGTACGTCAAGGCTGTATATTGTCACCATGTTTATTTAACTTCTATGCAGAGTACATCATGAGAAATGCTGGACTGGAAGAAACACAAGTTGGAATCAAGATTGCCGGGAGAAATATCAATAACCTCAGATATGCAGATGACACCACCCTTATGGCAGAAAGTGAAGAGGGGCTAAAAAGCCTCTTGATGAAAGTGAAAGTGGAGAGTGAAAAGGTTGGCTTAAAGCTCAACATTCAGAAAATGAAGATCATGGCATCTGGTCCCATCACTACATGGGAAATAGATGGAGAAACAGTGGAAACAGTGTCAGACTTTATTTTTCTTGGCTCCAAAATCACTGCAGATGCTGACTGCAGCCATGAAATTAAAAGACGCTTACTCCTTGGAAGGAAAGTTATGACCAACCTAGATAGCATATTCAAAAGCAGAGACATCACTTTGCCAACAAAAGTTCACCTAGTCAAGGCTATGGTCTTTCCTGTGGTCATGTATGGATGTGAGAGCTGGACTGTGAAGAAGGCTGAGTGCCAAAGAATTGATGCTTTTGAACTGTGGTGTTGGAGAAGACTCTTGAGAGTCCCTTGGACTGCAAGGAGATTCAACCAGTCCATTCTGAAGGAGATCAGCCCTGGGATTTCTTTGGAAGGAATGATGCTGAAGCTGAAACTCCAGTATTTTGGCCACCTCATGCGAAGAGTTGACTCATGGGAAAAGACTCTGATGCTAGGAGGGATTGGGGGCAGGAGGAGAAGGGAACGACAGAGGATGGGATGGCTGGATGGCATCACTGACTCAATGGATGTGAGTCTGAGTGACCTCCAGGAGTTGGTGATGGACAGGGAGGCCTGGCGTGCTGCAGTTCATGGGGTCACAAAGAGTTGGACACGACTGAGCGATTGATCTGATCTGATCTGATATCAGTTTTTAATTTCCACATAGAAGTGATATAATACTTTAACAAATAACAGTAATAGAAACGATATTCTTTAACAAATTATTTCTCATCTAACCAACCAACCATTCAACCAACATGGAAATCAATGTTGTCCTCATTTTATAGGGAAAGAAACTGAAATACAGATATGTAGAGTGACTAGCCAAAGTCAAGTTCTAGTAAAGTCTGGATTTGAATCTATGTCTGATCACAGAATATATATTTCTTTCCACAGCACTGCGTATTTTCACATCTGACACCTACTCTTCATTGTTAAACTCTGTGTGTATACAAGCTATTATTCTACAGATCACACAACAGAAAGCAAACAAATGCTTAGGGGCTGATAGGGACTGGTGGGTATATGCACTCAGAGAGTCTGCTTCAAATTCATTAACTAAATGTAGGCACTCAGAGTCCCAGTGCATTAACCTCATCAGACACTGCAGATAATAACTGACTCCACCCAAATCACAGGATAGAAGAAGTATTGACATAAAATAATGGAGTCATGTCTTCTAAGTAGTAAAAGGATTAAAATACACTCAGAGATAAAAGAAGTAAAATAGCCTTTCAAAATGTAAATTACTTCTTCCATAATAACAATGATAATGTACTAATTCTAGGAGTCAAATAAATTATTCAAGGACACTGCCATTTAGTTTGTTTCTTGGCTCCATAGGGGAAAAGTAATTATGTCTAGCCCAGCCAAGCCTATAACAGATGGCTGGCTATCAGGGAACAAAAGCGATGGTAATGTCTTCAGAAATCTACCATGATGTTTCATATTTTAAAAAAAAAAAAAAAAAAAGACCTTGGAGGGACCTTAGAATCAATCAGTCCAAGTTTCTCATTTTACATCCAGAGAAGTTGAGGTCCAGAGAAGTAGAGTACTTTCCTTGAGACTACACAGTTTGTAGCAATACTTTTAAAGGCAAAAGGCAGATTCCAACCACGAAAAGGCTGGGAAGAAAACTACCAATTATTAAGAATGTTCTTTGCTGCTTTATTCCCATTATTTCACTTCATGTTCAGATAAATGACTGCAGTGAAAAAGAAATTATTTTCTCTTCTGTCACAAATATACCAAGAAGCCAAAGGTAAACTATTTAGCTTATGTTCACAGTGTTACCAAAGTACTAAAGGGCAGAATTGAAACCGGTCTCTTTAAACTCCCAAAGCTGAGTGCTCTCTCCTACACAGAGCTCGAGAGAGAATGTGCACTCCCTGCTGCTGTGGGTGAGGAAGTCTGGGTAACGTTTTGCCAAGGGTACTACTTTAAGGGATTACTACATGTTTTGGAAGACTTTTGATTAAAGTGTCTTCTGATGCTGTCATCCTGGGATGTCTGATTAATGTGTCTGTACCTCTTTGAAGCACTGTCGTATTTGAGGGGTTGGTTAGATAATTGAAATAATTTAGTGATCATTAAGATGATTGAATTTGTCTTCCAGGATTATTGTCTCAGATCTTTAGAACCTCATCTGAATGCATGTGTGCTCAGTCTCAAGTCATGTCCAGCTCTCTGAGAACCTGTGGACTATAGCTCACAAGACTGCTCTATCCTTGGGATTTTCCCAGCAAGAATCCTGGATTGCGTTACTATTTCCTCCTCCAACAGATCTTCTGGACCCCAAAATCAAACTCATATCTCCTGAACAGGCAGGCGATAGTACCACCAGCGAAGCCCACCATCTGAATGCAGGGACCATCTATAGAGAAGTTTCCTGAAGACTAAAGGGAGAATTATCTTCCAGATTTGTAAGGACTTCGCTTAGTGAGAAGAACTGCTGTTGAGCTTCTGGAAAGTAGATAATCAAGCCTCCTAAAGGCAATGGGGTCACTTCCACCTGCCCACTGTCATCATAACTCATCGTAATGCTATGCTATGCTATGCTAAGTCACTTCAGTCGTGTCCGACTCTGTGTGACCCCATAGACGGCAGCCCACCAGGCTTCCCCGTCCCTGGGATTCTCCAGGCAAGAACACTGGAGTGGGTTGCCATTTCCTTCTCCAATGCATGAAAGTGAAAAGAGAAAGTGAAGTCGCTCAGTCATGTCCGACTCTTAGCAACCCCATGGACTGCAGCCTACCAGGCTCCTCCGTCCATGGGATTTTCCAGGCAAGAGTGCTGGAGTGGGGTGCCGTTGGGCTGGAGATAATACAGAGTGGGAGACAGTGGCCCAGCATTGAACTGAATGATCCAACCGCTCCTCTCCTGGGACCACTTGCCTCCCCTACCTCTTCTGACCACATATTGGCTTATTTTTCTCTCTTTTAAGATAGGCACCATCTGGTTTAGACTAGGGGCTGAGAAAAAGAGGCAGAATCACCTTGGCTGTCATGGTGACTGGTAGCAAAGAGTAGCAACTTACCTGATACATTAGACTTGACTACATTTCTCAGACAATGTCTAGAACTCCTTGCATTTTCAAGAGAGATTTTCTCAGCATGCTGGAGAAACTACAAGCTACCACCCACACCCACAACACAAACAGCACCCTCACAAAGAGAGAGTCCAACTAAAAGTTTAGAGGAACAGAGCAGTCAACCTGCATATGACTTCTGAATGAAAATTTGTTCACAGCATCCCAAATTTTTTCCAGGCACATTCAAAGAGTAAATAATGGCTACAGAGCGTATGCAGCTATCTCACAAGCAACCTGTATGGTAGGGTTGTCTGCAGAGGTCAGTTTTCCATTGTCAAGAAGAAGCAAGACCCAACACATGGGCAGTATAAAGATTTCACTATCTCCCTCTTTTCTTCCAATCTGCGTCCCTTGGAATTGGCCTAGCCAGACCCTAATTCATATCTCTCCACTGCATTCTTAGATGGAAACACATCTAAGGTCCCTCAGTATCTTATACTTTGTCTATGCTTGCAATTAACTTAGCTAGGAATAGAAAGACTAGGGACAAGACTAGAGAAGAGTGGTAAGTCAGGCAGTGCAACCAGAGACTTATTACAATGAGCAAGAACCGCCTGGATCCTCCAGAGTTCCAAACCAAGATTCACCAATGTTAAGTACGTGAAAGAGTTAAAAATATTGTTAAACACTTAATGATTATTTTATAAATTACAAATTTAATTAATTCAAAAGCAACACTTGTACAGGACCTTAACATATGCAAAAGCTTTATCATTCCTCATTTGAATTCTTTCAGATAGGAAAGGCAAGCATTATTTTTTTATTTTAAAAATAGAAAAGAAAGTTTGCAGAGGTGGTGGGAGATGTCTAAGGTCACACAGGAAGTAAATTTTGAAGGAGTCTATAAATGCCTTTTCCTATGTCCCCTCAGTCCCTGCCCCTGTCAAGTTGTATTTCAGTTACAAAGTAATCATGATCTGTGTTCTTCTTTTGTTTCTCCTTTTTCTGGAATATATATATATATATATATATATATATATATATATATTGCAGTTTTAATAGGAATCACTGTAATTTTATTTCCTCTTCTTATAGTCATTCATAAGGAAAAGTAGCTTATATTTTTGTGCAATTTTGTGAGTAGACTTATATATTAAAAAATTAGGGGTGAGGTGCTAACAGTTTTTTAAAAGCAAGGTTTTGAAGGATTTTTTTTTGAGATTGTATTTAGAAAGCTGACTCTGACATTTTAACTATAGAAAAAAAATGTTGATAAATCTGTTATATTTGTCATCTTACCAAAAGCAAGAAAGGTAGGAAGTGAAACAGCTGGTAGAGCTTTCTATTCTAAACTGTCACACATAGTGAGCATGAAGAGAAATCTGTTGATGTTGAAGCTTGTACTCTAACCAGGCAGAGGTGGCTTTGGCAGAGAATCACTCCTGCGTACCACTTTCAGATAGAAGCCTCTGCTGCTGCTGCTGCTGCTAAGTCACTTCAGTCGTGTCTGACTCTGCGTGACCCCATAGACGTCAGCCCACCAGGCCCTCCTGCCCCTGGGATTCTCCAGGCAAGAAAACTGGAGTGGATTGCCATTTCCTTCTCCAATGCATGAAAGCGAAAAAGTGAAAGTGAAGTCGCTCAGTCGTGTCCGAGTGCAAATGTCCGAACAGCTTGTAAAGTTGTAAGGACTATCTCCAGAAGTTTTTGTTTGTTTGTTTGTTTCATGAGAAGTGCCTAATTTGAAATAACATTTAAAATCCCTATGTTATGATACCAAAATTAACGGAAGAGATATCACACCCTTATTATGTTTTCTATTCAGAGTTAGCAATTCCAGAATATGAACCATAATGATCGACCAGAAGTAGCCACCTCATGATGTTTATATATTACATTTTAACCTAGATTTCATTCAGCTTTCACAAATATAACTTGAAAAGGGACCATTCCTGGCAACTGTTTATGGAGTTGATGGGAATTATGAGAAAACAAAGTTTCACTTAATATTGTCCTCTGAGAGTAGGTACAAGAAAAATATTTTATCAGCTATGGTGTGTTGAATTTCCTGTTATTTTTGTTTCTCCCCAAATCAGTTAGCTATTCTGCTCAAGTGATATATGTTTTCTTTCACAGTATTCAGTTTTTAATTTTTAACCTTAAATGCACTTTAAAATTTGTTCAAGTGTCCAGAAGGAAGTCCTTAACTTGATTAATTGATTTATGGTCTTTTTATGTTTTGAAGGTTTTTGCTTTGTTCTTTCATGAACACTAAGAAGCTCTATAACAAGTTAGGTTTCTCAATGTATTTTAGGATATCATTTTCTCCTTAGATAAATGTGCTGATTCACTTAGCACTGCTTCAGAAAGCACATAAAGCAACTTGAAAAATATGCAAATATTGTGTTTTTTTTTTTTTTAACATTGGAGGAAAAAATAAAATGTGTCCTACTTTAGCACATTGCCCTTTTTATTTCTGAAGGAAAAAGGATCTCAGATCCCTATGAAAATGAAAGATAAATAACTGAGCATAACTGAAACATTCCAAAGGAAAAAAGTGATTTCTAGTCAATCTTCAACAGAAACCACAAGAGAAGTAATTTTCTAATAAAACAAAAGTAGCAATCAGAATAGCTGAGACTCTATCTTTTGGTTACACTAAATATATATTAAATGACCATAAGTGGTTATTAGCAATAGAAATTTCCTCAGATATCTCTCTCATCCTTCTGTTGATTCTCCCTTCCTAACAAATGAATATGACAAATGTTATTGCCCAAAGAGATACATGACCAAAATAAGCAACTTTTAGTATTTTAAAGCCACATGTTCTCTTTTGAATCTCTGTCTCTTAACTTCTATTGGTTTATATAATTCTTATGGTTAAACTTCCCCCAGCCTCTATCCCCTCAAAGATATGGTGACACACATACATATTTTCAGATCTTTACCTTGCCAACCTTTATAAAGAGATGTAATATCTTGATTCCAAAATTAAAGTGGGAAATTTGCTTTCTTCCAGGACAGCTTTTTTCATTTGATGTTAAACAAGAGCTTACCAAAGAGTATTTTGAGGCTCAATTTCTTACTTCAAAAAATATGAAATAACAAACCTGATCGTCTTCACAACGATCTTGCAATTTTGAATGTTTGTAAAGAATTAAGCCATTCAAAAACCTGCTCTCTAACGTCAAAATATAAATCTTTATTTTGTCATGTGTTTTTTCCTACAGTTATGGTGTCAAAGCAAAAATTGCAATAGAAAAAGTTAAACAGGCGAAGAACAGTTTTTTTCTGGGTTACTGTAAGGACGAAAGAGGTCAAATTTAAGTCTGAATTTGTTTCTACTGATTTGTTTCTACTGAAACAAAGAGTAGAAGAGCTTTTAAAGATAGCAGTGAGAGGAAGCTCATAGGCAATCTGTGTTTGCTAATTGGCTTTATCCAAAGAAAAGGGAAAGTTTTCTTACCTTATCAATAGCAGGTAGTTTTGCCAATTTGTAGCAAGACACCCATCAAAGTTAGGCTCGTACTCAAATGGAGACTGGGAGTAGGAGGTACTCTCTTTTGATGACATTTCAAAGAGATGTTTCCCAGATCCTTGAGAAAAATACTCCTGGACTGTAAAACTGGCAGAGGAAACACAATTACAAGGTTTTTAAACTAAGTGTTTTAAGAAAAGGGAGTTCAGGGACCTAGAATCAGGAAGAAGCCTACTTAGAGTTCAGTCAAGCGGAGGGATCATTAAGATTATCTTGACCAGTGGTTATGCAAATGTATACATAAAAATAATAAGGCACAAAATGAAGCAAAATGGCTTTGAAATTCAGTTGTCTTTACTTAGAAACAAATGTTATCTTGCTACCATCCCAGAGAATTGAAATACAGTATACAACACATCTTCCCAAGTGACAATCCTTACTGGGGTGAGAACAAGGAGTTTAAATATAAACAGCAGCAACTTCTAGAAATAAGTGTATAATCAAAGCATCATGAGAAAAGATACTTTAAAATGTCATTCTAAAGGGAGCACCATGGTTATAACCAGAGACCCTATAACTAGACTGCCTGGGTTAAAATGTCAACTCAGCTACTTATTTGGGTTTTACTTGGGTAAAGTGAAAGTGAAAGTGAAGTCGCTCAGTCGTGTCCGACTCTTTGCGACCCCATGGACCGTAGCCTATCAGACTCCTCTGTCCATGGGATTTTCCAGGCAAGAGTGCTGGAATGGATTGCCATTTCCTTCTCCAGGGGATCTTCCCAACCCAGGAACCAAACCCGGGTCCCCAGCATTGCAGGCAGACGCTTTACCGTCTGAGCCACCAGGGAAGGCCAAACCTGAAGAAGAAGAATAACACATCATTCAAGTTGGTAGGGCTGAATTACCAAATGTAAAGCACACAGAACAATGGTCAATGTGTAACAAGTATGTTATGAGAATGACCTTTCAATATTTTAGCCAAAGAAGATTTATAAATACTACTGAATAGCAGGGCTCTTTTCATCTTTAGCACAACCGAATTCTGAATCAGATTTTTCAAGATGGTAAACAATACCTTCAACCCCCGTCTTATTTCTCTTACTCCCACAATACCAATAGTTGTCGTTGTATTGCAACCCACTCCAGTATTTTTGCCTGGAGAATTGCATGGACAGAGGAGTCTAGTGGGCAGGAGTCCATAGGGTTGCACAGAATCAGACTCAACTGAAGCAACTTAGCACGCATGCACTTCACCGTATCATTCATACATCCTTACGACAGAAGTGTTCAATGACCTGATGATGGATAAACTCACAAATATCTCTGAACTGAGTTCAGCATACTGAATGATAAGACCATAACTTAGAGACATAAAATAAATCAAGTCTCATGTTGCTGACATGGCATCTGGAATGATAGTACTAGGTGAGCTTTTGAAAGTGTTAAGATACCAACAACTTATCACAGACACACCATTATGAGATGTTCTGAGAGTATAAATAGACTCCTACCAAAAAAAAATTCCTAATGCCTCTCACTTCTCCCGAGTCATTTCCTAAGCTTCTGGTATGAATTAAAAAAAAAAAAAAAGTAATGTAAAGAAGAAAGTACTATAACTTTTAGAATTCAAATCCCAGTTCTGTTGTTTCTCTTGATTGCTATGTATGTGATCTTGGGTAAGTTACTTAATCTTTCTGAACATTGGTTTGATCACACCCATTTTTATTAAGGATTTTTAAGTAGTAATACATTATAAAATATTTAGTATAATGATTTGTGTTAAATATATGACATTTTCCCTTCTATTAAGTTCTCACCTCCCTTTACATCCTTATGCAAACCCTTCAAAACAAGCTCATTCATTCATTCACACATTCACATTAAGTTCTGGGACTATAAAAAGAAGCATGGCAGGCAATAGTCACTCTTCATAGTAATTGTGTAGACAAGTAGAGATGCATACAGGTGAACAGTGAATTAAAATTGAATGTGATAAATGCCACAAAGGAGATAGTGGTATTCTGTGGAGAACCTAACTCCTAATTCGGACTTGGATGGTCAGGAAAGACTTGAAAGAGACAGTGAAATCCTAATCGAGGTGATCTTTTAAAAGGGAAATAAAATAATATTGCTGGAGCATATGGTTAGGGAGGGAAATGGTGGGGATAAGGCTAAAGAAGTAGACATGGTCCAAATGAGGAGGAGATATTTAAGCTCTTATTAAAAGAGTTTGGATATTATCTTATAAACAATGAGAACGAAGCAATGTTTTTAAGCTGAGGGTTGAAATGAGCATATCTAAATTTTAGAAAGATAATTCCAGCTATAATACAGAGGATCAACTAACAGGAAAGATATGAGTTAAAATCAGTGGAATTAACTGAAGCTGGCATTTAAAGGTTCTCTGAAGTTGACTACTGGAAGTAAGAGGGTAGAGAGGTAAATGAATTCAAGATGTGTGAGAGATGCAATACAAATGAACAAAGATGGAGAATCAAGGACAACACTCAGATTCTAGTTTGGGTCACTGAGTGAGATCATCCTCTAAGAGAGAAACAAAGCAGAAAAAACTAAAGCTGAGAGAGGCAAACAAAAAGAGTCCATCTTTAGACATAGTAAATGTTAGATGCATGAGGTAACCTAGGTGACAATGTGAATTTGAAAATATAGTCCCAGAGTTCAATGCCATAATATGCATAAACCTATGAATTGGATGTGGATGCAAGTATCAAAGGTGAGTCTACAGAGTAAGAAGACATATGGACACAGGACAAAATGCTAAGGAGTGCCAATATTAAAGACATAAGTAAAGAAAAAAGAAGCCTTAGAGATGGTTGGGAAAGAGTGGGCAAAGTGGTGGGAGAAATGTTATGTACTTGTGTTATCAGAGAAATTAAGGAACCAACATTTCAAACAGTCCCCCAAAACAATCAATTTAGGTAAATCAATTTTATGTTTTTCCCAGCATTATTGTGATACAATTGGCATATAATATTGTGTAAGTTTTAGTACAATGTGCTAATGTGACACAGACGTATTGTACAGTGATTACCACAATAATGAGAGTTAACATGCCCATCACCTCACATAACAGTATGCAGTGAAAATTACATAATATATATAACATTTTCTTTGTCTATTCATGCATCAATGGAAACTAGGTCGTTTCCAGGTTTGGCTATTATAAGTAATGCTGCAAAGAACATGGAGCAGGTGTCTCTTCAAGGTAGTGATTTGATATCTTTCAGTATATATATATCCAGAAGTGGGATTGCTGAATCATATGGTGGTTCTGCTTTAATTGATGTTGAATTAGGCTAAATTCTTGGAGGTAAAATTGAAAAAAAATGTGGAGCATTTTTCTGACTAGGTCCCCTTAGATTTTTAACTCCAAGACTTATCAATATTAAGCCTCTAGAAACTTGTCAATGACAGTTGAGTATTTCCCTACTCAACTCTGGTTCCCCGTAGAAATTTCTGCTCATGGTATATTATGATTTCCTGTATCTACCCGTCTCTCTCTTCAAGTTTGCCTTATGACCTCACTCATCTTCAAGAAGAGATAAAAATGTCTTGATTACTATATCTTTTTAATGAAAAGTTTTTGATTTTTCAGTCTTTTTCAGCCTTTGTTTGTTAGGATGGAGTGTTGACTTCCATGATTTTTACATGCTGAAAGTCAAAAGATAGCTTTAAAAGACAAAGATCTAAATTTATAAAATGGAAAACTAAAATAAAAGACAAAGCAGTTAATAGTAGAAGACAATAGTGAAAACCAAACTACAATTACTGAAATTGGTTCCTCAGTTGCTTTTGATGAGTAGCCTGTTTCTATTCTCAATTTATCCCTGGAAAAACTATTAGTCCTTTAGTTTTGTTTATGCAGTTGTTGTTAGAATTTGATCTAATCCTGGTGGATTTATTACAAGTATAGGTACAATTCTAGTGTGTGCCAGTGTGAAGCCAGAAGCTAGTAGAGTTAATCCATCAAGCCCAAAGGAGATAAATTCCTAATCCATTAAAACCTTATGAAAATACAATCATTGTAAACACAGAAAGTTCTCCAAGGAGACAAAATTCTGTAAGAACTTGCATGTTTATTTCAATTAGAAAATCCTTGTCATCAAAATAGTGATGTACAAGCTGAGCAATTGTCTTCAGATCTACTGCTGCTGCTAAGTCACTTCAGTCGTGTCCGACTCTGTGCAACCCCATAGACAGCAGCCCACCACCCTCCCCCATCCCTCGGATTCTCCAGTCAAGAACACTGGAGTGGGTTGCCATTTCCTTATCCTACTTCTTACTAAAGCCTTTGAAAATCATTTCCAGTACTATTAAAATAGTGCCAATATATTTATGGTGGGAAGTAGGGGAGTAGAGGGTAATACGTACACAGAAAACTTCCTCTCATATAAGGGTAATTAATTTTATAAATGAGACTTTTCATTACCTTAGTAAATAATGGTAGACAGATAGGACACAAGAGATGGAAAAACAAGGCAGATTGTTATAAAGAAAGAGTACAGATTTTACTGAAGCAGACCTTGTTTTGAATTTCAGTAATGCCACTCACTGGCTACCTGACATTGTGCAAATTTTTTAACCTTTCAAAATCTTAGCTATTTCACTCATAAAAGAGAGACTATAATGTAAATAAATGTTTTAAAGACAATGTAAATAAAGGTAATAAAAACACTAATGTAAAACACCTAGCAGGATGGCATGCAGCAATAAACAGGAGATTTTCAGTATTATACATTACATGGCAAACATGAGGGAGACAATGGAAACAGTGACAGATTTTATTTTCTTGGATCCAAAATCATTGCAGATGGTGACTGCAGCCATGAAATTAAGATATTTGCTCCTTGGAAGAAAAGCTATAACAAACCTAGACAGAATATTAAAAAGCAGTGACATTACTTTGCCAACAAAAGTCCGTCTAGTCAAAGCTATGGTTTTTCCAGTATCATGTATGGATGTGAGAGTTGGATCGTAAAGAAAGCTGAACACCAAGGAAGTAGAGATGCTTTTGAACTGTGGTGTTGGAGAAGACTCTTGAGAATTCCTTGGACTGCAAGGAGATAAAAAAAAAAGTCAATCCTAAAGGAAACCAATTCTGAATATTCACTGGAAGGACTGATGCTCAAACTGAAGTGTCAATACTTTGGCCACTTGATGTGAAGAGCTGACTCATTAGAAAAGACCCTGATGCTGGGAAAGATTGAAGGCAGGAGGAGAAAGGGATGACAAAGTATGAGATGGTTGGATGGCATCACTGGCTCGATGGACATAAGTTTGTGCAAGCTCCGGGAGTTGTTGAAGGACAGAGCAGCCTGGCAGGCTTCAGACCACGGGGTTGCAAAAATTAAGACATGACTGAGCAACTGTACTGAACTGATACATTATTTATAAATGCTTGCATATGAATTATAATATTTGTATAAGTACATTTACATATTCAATAAATAGTATCAAATGCTTCACCTGTGCTAGGTGATAGGGATACAGAGCTAAAGAAGGCTAACATATTTCTTTAACAATTTCAATTCTAGTGTACTCCCACAAACCTATATCTTAGCTGCTATTCCCAAGTAAATTATTTTTAATCTAAATATCTTAAAATTACTGATTTATTACAAACTTGAAATTTATCTGGGAAGTTTTGGAAATCACTGAAGTTTCTGGCCACATAGTGAAAAACTAGATTTGCATTTTGGAAAGATTATTATGTTGGCAGTATATAGACCAGCTAAAACACCTTTATAGTGGTTTGGCTAAGAGATGATAGGGCCATATGAAAAAACAAAGTGTATTATGTAAGAGTATGTCAAAAAAATAATTGGAAGGGTTGGTTTCCCTTTTAGATAATGAGTGACCTGTTTTATTATTAACAAATATAGTGAATATAAAAGAAGGGACTATTTGGAATGGAAATCAAGGGGAAAAAAGTTTTGCTAACTGAATTTCACTTGGTATTCATTTCACCAAGCCAGAAAACTTACTTTCTTTATTATACATAATGGGTAATGATGTCCTTCAAATTCCAATTCAGATCTTCTGTTCTGCATGAAACCAGCTTCAACTCCATGAAGAGCTGAAGATTCTTCTGGTTGTCTTGTGTACTCCTTTATTACTCTCTGCTTCTCTACCATATACTACATAATGTATTTATCTGTTTCTACTACTGAGTTGTTCCTGATATCAGGGCTAATATTTCACATACATGTGTCAACCCAGGATTGGCAAAATGCCAGGAACATAGCAGGTAATCTATAAATAATATTGAATTGAATTTCTTAAGATAGCTCATTACAGATCAAGATCATTTCTCTAATGCAGACATACAAATGGACAATTGATACATGAAAACATGCTAGATGTTACTAATTATCAAGAAAATGCATAACAGAACCACAATAAGTATCATACTCAGGGGTTTAAAAGACACTCATGAAATTAAAAGATGCTTACTCCTTGGGAGAAAAGTTATTACCAACCTAGACAGCATATTAAAAACGAGAGACATTACTTTGCCAACAAAGGTCCATCTAGTCAAGGCCATGGTTTTTCCAGTAGTCATGTATGGATGTGAGAGTTGGACTATAAAGAAAGCTGAACACTGAAGAATTGATGCTTTTGAACTGTGGTGTTGGAGAAGACTCTTGAGAGTCCCTTGGACTGCAAGGAGATCCAACCAGTCCATCCTAAGGGAGATCAGATCAGATCAGATCAGTCGCTCAGTTGTGTCCAACTCTTTGCGACCCCATGAACCGCAGCACGCCAGGCCTCCCTATCCATCACCAGCTCTCGGAGGTCACTCAAACTCACATTCATCGAGTCAGTGATGCCATCCAGCCATCTCATCCTCTGTCGTCCCCTTCTCCTCCTGCCCTCAATCCCTCCCAGCATCAGAGTCTTCTCCAATGAGTCAACTCTTCGCATGAGGTGGCCAAAATACTGGAGTTTCAGCTTTAGCATCATTCCTTCCAAAGAAATCCCAGGGCTGATCTCCTTCAGAATGGACCGGTTGGATCTCCTTGCAGTCCAAGGGACTCTCAAGAGTCTTCTCCAACACCACAGTTCAAAAGCATCAATTCTTTGGCACTCAGCCATCTTCACAGTCCAGCTCTCACATCCATACATGACCACAGGAAAGACCATAGCCTTGACTAGGCGAACCTTTGTTGGCAAAGTGATATCTCTGCTTTTGAATATGCTATCTAGGTTGGTCATAACTTTCCTTCCAAGGAGTAAGCGTCTTTTAATTTCATGGCTGCAGTCACCATCTGCAGTGATTTTGGAGCCCAGAAAAACAAAGTCTGACACTGTTTCCACTGTTTCTCCATCTATTTCCCATGTAGTGATGGGACCAGATGCCATGATCTTCGTTTTCTGAATGTTGAGCTTTAAGCCAACCTTTTCACTCTCCGCCTTCACTTTCATCAAAAGGCTTTTGAGTTCCTCTTCACTTTCTGCCATAAGGGTGGTGTCATCTGCATATCTGAGGTTATTGATATTTCTCCCGGCAATCTTGATTCCAACTTGTGTTTCCTCCAGTCCAGCATTGGGAGATCAGCCCTGAATATTCATTGGAAGGACTGATGCTGAAGCTGAAACTCCAATACTTTGGCCACCTGATGTGAAGAGCTGACTCATTTGAAAAGACCCTGATGCTGGGAAAGATTGAAGGCAGGAGGAGAAGGGGATGACAGAGGATAAAAGGTTGGATGACATCACCTACTCAACGGGCTTGAATTTGAGTAAACTCTGGGAGTTGGTGATGTACAGGGAGGCCTGGCGTGCTGCAGTCCATGGGGTCGGAAAGAGTTGGACATGACTGAGCGACTGAACTGACTCAGTTGTTAAGATGGCTATTAAAAAAAAAGAAGTCAACACGATCGGTGAGGATGTAGAGAAATTGAAATCCTTATAAAAACTGTTGCTGCTGCTGCTAAGTCGCTTCAGTTGTGTCCAACATCGTGCGACCCCTTAGACGACAGCCCATCAGGCACCTCCGTCCCTGGGATTCTTCAGGCAAGAACACTGGAGTGAGTTGCTATTTCCTTCTCCAATGCATGAAAGTGAAAAGTGAAAGTGAAGTCATTCAGTCATGTCTGACTCTTTGCGACCCCATGGACTGCAGCCTACCAGGCTCCTCCTTCCATGGGATTCTCGAGGCAAGAGTACTGGAGTGGGGTGCCATTGCCTTCTCCTAAAAACTGTTTCTAGGAATGTAAAATAGTACAGTTACAATGTTAAACAGTGCAGAGTTTCTTCAAAAGTTAATATGACCCCATAATCTCATTTCCAGATGTATCTCCAAAATAATTGAAATCAGGATTTCAAAAAGATATCTGCACTCTAGTGTTTATTGCAGCACAATTTACAATTGATATGCCAAGATATGGAAACAATATAAATTTCCATCCACAGATAAATGGATAAAGAAAATATTACAGTATGTATACAATGTACTGCTCTGCTGCTGCTAAGTCACTTCAGTCGTGTCCGACTCTGTGTGACCCCAAAGACGGCAGCCCACTAGGCTCCCCCATCCCTGGGATTCTCCAGGCAAGAACACTGGAGTGGGTTGCCATTTCCTTCTCCAATGCATGAAAGTGAAAAGTGAAAGTGAAGTCATGTCTGACTCTTCACAACCCCATGGACTGCAGCCCACCAGGCTCCTCCATCCATGGGATTTTCCAGACAAGAATACTGGAGTAGGGTGCCATTGCCTTCTCCTACAATGTACTATACATTGTTTTTTTTAAAAAAAAAAAAAGGTAAATTTGAAATATGCAACATTAACCATGAAGTCATTATTCTATGTAAAATAAGTCAGTCACAGAAGGACAAAAACTACATGATTTCACTTCACAATAAAACATTTTAAAGAGCCTATTATACAGAGTGAAGTAAGCCAGAAAGAAAAACACAAATACAGTATACTAATGCATATATATGGAATTTAGAAAGATGGTAACAATAACTCTGTATATGAGACAGCAAAAGAGACACTGATGTATAGAACAGTCTTTTGGACTCTGGGAGAGGGAGAGGGTGGGATGATTTGGGAGAAAGGCATTGAAATATGTAGAATATCATATATGAAACGAGTCGCCAGTCCAGGTTCAATACCTGATACCAGATGCCTGGGGCTGGTACACTGGGATGACCCAGAGGGATGGTATGGGGAGGGAGGAGGGAGGAGGGTTCAGGATGGGGAACACATGTATACCTGTGGCAGATTCATTTTGATATATGGCAAAACCAATACAATATTGTAAAGTTAAATAAAATTTTTTAAAAAAATAAAGTTGCCTAATTGATTACTTAAATTGTGCCTACAAAGTTGGAATTTAACAGTGTCAGAGATCATGTGTTTGATTTATTCTCTTAAATTAACTCAGTAAAAATATTAACATAATAACTTCCTTATTAATGAACATAACTGCTGTTTAGATGCTAAATCATGTCCCACTCTTCACGAGTCCTTGCCAGGCTCCTCTGTCCATGGGATTTTCCAGGCAAGAATACTGGAGTAGGTTGTTGTTTCCTTCTCCAGGGGATCTACCCAGCCCAGGGATTGAACCCACATCTCCTTGGCAGACAGATTCTTTACCACTGAGCTACCTGGGAAGCCCCAAAGGACATAATATCTTTCATTATATATATTAATGGATATTTGCTAAAGAGAGCTACAAATACTATTTTTTTTACTATACTTTTGAATAAATATTTCTCAGTTCTTAAAAAAAGAGCTGTAGAATAAGTATAAAATCTTGCACATTTCACATGGCACTGTTGAATGAATGCAATCAATTTGTCCTTGTGACCCCAGTATTTTTATAGTTCTTACTGTGCAAGGAGATCCAACCAGTCCATTCTGAAGGAGATCAGGCCTGGGATTTCTTTGGAAGGAATGATGCTAAAGCTAAAACTCCAGTACTTTGGCCACCTCATGTGAAGAGTTGACTCATTGAAAAAGACTCTGATGTTGGGAGGGATTGGGGGCAAGAGGAGAAGGGGACGACAGAGGATGAGATGGCTGGATGGCATCACTGACTTGATGGATGTGAGTCTGAGTGAACTCTGGGAGTTGGTGACGGACAGGGAGGCCTGGTGTGCTGAGATTCATGGGGTCGCAAAGAGTTGGACACGACTGAGCGACTTAACTGAACTGACCATTCCCTGTTGTTAGCATTTGGTTTCTATACACCTTTTAATACTACCACTTAAGCAGGGCAGTAGGGTAAAGAGAAGGTGCTTCAGATCTTACCTCCACTTAATTAGCTACAGGACCTTACCCAAGTAGAATGACTTCAAACACAAAATATGGCACATAGAAAATTGCAATAAAAGTTGGTTAAACACATGGGTGAAGATTTTCCTTCATTCCTCCTTCGCTTCTTTGCTTTATTCCATTAAGAAAGTTCCAGCTTCAAGTTTATTCAAGTTGAATAAATAAAAATTGTTTCTTTATTTAAAAAAAGCATCACAGCAATTTCTAATCCACACCGAAAAAAGAATCCATACTGGATCTTTTGAATTACATTTTATAAGAAGCAATTTAATTTTATCTCCAAAATATAAAAATACAGACTATTCGGAAATCTGATAAAAATAGTGGTGTAGCATACTTGATAATTAGAGATACCAAGGGAATATTTCAGAAAAGATGGGCACAGTAAAGGACAGAAATGGTATGTATCTAAGTAGATTAATTATTAAATTAATTTTCTAGTTAATTTTTGATCAATTATTAAAAAGAGGTGGCAAGACAATACAGAAGAACTATACAAAAATAATCGTGGCCCAGATAATGACAATGGTGTGATTACTCACTTAAAGCCAGACAGCCTGGAATGTGAAGTCAAATAGGCCTTAGCTAGTGGAGGTGATGGAATTCCAGCTGAACTATTTCATATCATAAAAGATGATGCTGTTAAAATGCTGTACTCAATGTGCCAGCAAATTTGGAAAACAGCAGTGGCCATCGGACTGAAAAAGGCTAGTTTTCATCCCAGTCCCAAAGAAAGGCAATACCAGAGAATGTTCAAACTACCACAAAATTGCACTCATTTAACATGTTAGCAAAGTAATGCTCAAAATTCTCCAAGCTAGGTTTCAACTACATGAACTGAGAACTTCTAGATGTTCACCCTGGATTTAGAAAAGGCAGAGGAGCCAGAGATCAAATTGCCAACATCCATTGGATGATAGAAAAAACAAGAGAATTTCAGAAACCATCTACTTCTGCTTGGTTGACTACACTAAAGCCTTTGATGGTATGGATCACAACAAACTGTAGAAAATTCTTAAAGAGATGGGAATACCAAACCACCTTAGGTGAGTCCTGAGAAACCCATATGTAGGTCAAGAAGCAACCCTTAGAACTGGACATGGAAAAATGAAACAGTTCCAAATTGGGACAGAAGTTTGTCAAGGCTGTATATTGTCACCCTGCATATTTAACTTATATGCAGAGTACATGATGTGAAATGCTGGGCTGGATGAAGCATAAGCTGGAATCAAGATTGCTGGGAGAAATATCAATAACTTTAGACAGGCAGATGACTCACATCCATTGAGTCAGTGATGCCATCCAGCCATCTCATCCTCTGTCGTCCCCTTCTCCTCTTGCCCTCAGTCCCTCCCAGCATCAGAGTCTTCTCCAATGAGTCAAGTCTTCGCATGAGGTGGCCAAAGTACTGGAGTTTCAGCTTTAGCATCATTCCTTCCAAAGAAATCCCATGACTGATCTCCTTCAGAATGGACTGGTTGGATCTCCTTGCAGTCCAAGCGACTCTTAAGAGTCTTCTCCAACACCACAGTTCAAAAGCATCAATTCTTCGGCACTCAGCCTTCTTCACAGTCCAGCTCTCACATCCATACATGACCACAGGAAAAACCATAGCCTTGACTAGATGTACCTTTGTTGGCAGATAGATGGGGGAAAAGTGGAAACAGAAACTTCATTTTCTTGGGCTCCAAAATCACTGTAGATGGTGACTGCGGCCATGAAATTAAAAGACACTTGCTCCTTGGAAGAAAAGCTATGACAAACCTAGACAGAGTATTAAAAAGCAAAGACAGTAATTTGCCAACAAAGGTCTGTGTAGTCAAAGCAATGATTTTTCCAGTAGCCATGTATGAGCAATGATTTTTCCAGTAGTCATGTATGGATGTGAGAGTTGGACTATAAGGAAAACTGAGCACTGAAGAATTGATGCTTTTCAACTATGGTGTTGGAGAAGACACTTGAGAGTCCCTTGGACTGCAAACCAGTCCATCCTAAAGGAAATCAACCCTGAATATTCAATAGAAGGATTGATGCTGAAGTTAAAACTCTAATACTTTGGCCACCTGTTGCAAAGACCTGACTCATTAGAAAAGACCCTGATGCTGAGAAAGGTTGAAGGCAAGAGGGGAAACGGACAACAGAGGACAGATGGTTAGATGGCATCACCGACTCAATGGGCATGAGTTTGCAAGCTCCAGGAGATGGTGAAGGACAAGGAAGCTTGATGTACTGCAGTCTATGGTGTCGCAAAAAGTCAGACACTACTAAGTGACTGAACAGCAAAATACTTGATAATATTTGCTCATTACTTTTCTTTATATTTTTTCTTGTTATGCTATAAAATGAAAGTCAACAATCCTTGCCTATGAAAGCTGCACTTTAAACATCAAGATTTCCTAAAACGACTTTAATAAACATTCTTTAGTTAATAGATTGTTCTTACATTTTATAAAGTTTTAACAGGACAGGCTTAGTGGAGAAATAACCATAGTGATGAATTCCCTTAAGAAAAATAAAGTGGTTGGATTTTGCTATGAATTTTGATTGAAAATAAGCTTTAAGAGATTATTTTTAACCTGAAAATGCATAGATTCTAATTCCACTTTCATATCAATAAGAAAAAAATCCTGTTATATCATTACTTTTACAGTGTGCATAGGGTCCCCAAGTAATAATTTTTCAAAGTGTTTTTGATGTGGAAGGTAAAATCCTGCCCTTGATATTAAAAAATATTATCAAGGCAGATAATGCTGCTCATCCATATTGGAGGATTATCACTATTAAATTGAACATGTATATTTATGTAAGAGATCTATAATCCCCAATTTTTGGAACAATGATTTTCATCTTTATTTCCCTGTCAACATCTATGATTCAGATTAACTTGACAGTCTTATGAGACATGATATTTCTGTCCAGTTGAATCCAATAGGGCAGGGATTCTTTTTCCTACCATATAGTCATAACATTATTACAAATACCATTGCAATATTCAGTTATCCAATTAATGATATTATTTTGTTCTTCATGCTTAGATTAAGACATTCCCCTCTGTGTATTTTAAAATGGCAATAATCTCCTTCCTCCTCCAGGGGATCTTCTTGCCCCAGGGATCAAACCCACATCTCCTGCATTGACAGGCAGATTTTTTTTTTACCACTGAGTCACTTGGGGAGCCCCATGTAACAGATTACTGGCAGCTTAAAATAATGTTTTAAGTGAAAAGAAACATTTCAAAATCTTACATATTGAGCAATACATACACTATATCTATCTATATATATATATATATATGGATTTATATGGACATATATGTTGGCACAGTAGTAAAGAAACCAGCTGCCAATGTGGGAGACACAGGAGGTGTGGGTTGGGAAGAACCCTTGGAGTAGGAAATGACAATCCACTCCAGTATTCTTGCCTGGAAAATTCCATGGACAGAGAAGCCTGGCATGCTACAGTCCACGGGGTCACACAGAGTCAGAGCCTCTGTGCTTCCACACATATGGATAAACAAACACACACACATGCACAAATATGTTAACTGTCTTCAGGTAGTAGAATCCAGATTATTTTATTTTCCTTATGACTTTTCTATGTTTTCTGGTCTTTTTGCAGAGATCATTATATTACTGTTGAAATATGGAAAAGCAAAATGAAGATAATTATAGCTCCAGTTGATAACTGATTCTAGTATATAAATCAGACAAGCATTCACACCATATGTATGTCTGATAGTTGAGGTTAATTGCCTCTGACCACTTCACGTCCATGTGTTACTGGCTGTGTAACTTAGCCAGGTTATTTAGTTTCTCTTTGCCATGGTTTCCTTATCTGTAAAACACTAATAGTTCCTATCGCATTTTGTGCAGTTGAGTTAGTGGCTCCCAGTAAACACCACATAAGAGTTAAAAATTTTTAACATACCTAGTAACATAAGTAGTATAAAGACAAATGTGTTCATCTGCTTTGTTCACTGACAGATGTGTGAAGATGTGTAATCACTATGTCGAGATTACCAGGACACAGAACAGTGCCCGAAAAATAATAGGCAATAAAATACATGATGAATGAATAGAGACATGAAAGATAAAGGGAGAAAGGAAGGCTTCTTTTATTTGATAAGAATAATAATTCACATATGATAATATGACAGGAATATTACTAATAATGATTATTATGTATACTTAGGCGCATTTGGAGAAGGCAATGGCACCCCACTCCAGTACTCTTGCCTGGAAAATCCCATGGATGGAGGAGCCTGTTAGGCTGCAGTCCATGGGGTCGCTAGGAGTCAAACATGACTGAGTGACTTCACTTTCACTTTTCACTTTCATGCATTGGAGAAGGAAATGGCAACCCACTCCAGTGTTCTTGCCTGGAGAATCCCAGGGACGGGGGAGTCTGGTGGGCTGCCGTCTATGGGGTCGCACAGAGTCGGACACGACTGAAGCGACTAGCAGCAGCAGCAGCAGCAGCAGCAGCAGGCACATTTGAATGTCTTTTATCTAATTCATTTCTTTTTCAAATAAATTAAGACAAGCACAGATTTTGTAACTTTTGGATAGAAATCTCTATGATTCACTCTCTCGTGTATATTGGAGTCAATTTTGACCAACTGTTGACTTAATTTTAAGCTATATATATTATCACCTAACTCTAAGTCCACATTTCTCTTTAACTTATATGGAGATCAACTTATTTTAAAGGAGAACCATGCTCTATGCAGACAGTTAAGGGATTAAAAAAAATAACATAGTGTGTTCCCTGGACAGCAGAATGTGAAAGGTGTAAGATATTTCATATTTTCCTTAAGGATATGTAAATGCTTTGAAAAATGTCATGAAACGATTGTCTTTGTTGGAAAGGCCATTTTCATTATTGATGAGCGTTGTAGTAGAATGTTATCAGACTAGTCAGCCTGCTTTTATAGCACTGTCAAAAGAGATTAGTTATCAAATTACAGTGAACCTTAAGAAGCCAACTGTGGGCTTCCAGTTTGAGGATGACACAGTGAAGATATTTCTGTATCCTTTTCTCAAAAAAATCACTTCTAAAACAAAAAGAACAGAACACAGAAACAAAAACTCATTGGTAAAAACAAGAGGCATCTGGGATCCTGACTCACAACACACAAGAACTATAAGTAGGAAAGGATGGAGGTAGAAAGGATGGATCATATCCAGTGTCAATGAGCAGAAAGCCCGTTTGTCACCACAGAACTCAGATTCAGGAGTGTGGGCCTTATGAATGCAAGGCAACGTTGACATTGGTGCTGAAAATAGGGAAGTGCCCCTTATTTTTCTTTTTAGTAATTGTATAAATTGCTTCCACGGAGAAGGAAATGACAACCCACTCCAGTACTCTTGCCTGGAAAATCCCATGGGCAGAGGAGCCTGGTAGGCTGCAGTCCATGGGGTCGCTAAGAGTCGGACACGACTGAGCGACTTCACTTTCAATTTTCACTGCCATGCATTGGAGAAGGAAATTGCAACCCACTCCAGTATTCTTGCCTGGAGAACCCCAGGGACAGAGGAGCCTGGTGGGCTGCCATCTATGGGTTTGCACGGAGTCGGACATGACTGAAGAGACTTAGCAGCAGCAGCAGCCTAAAGTGCTTCCAAGTTGGTACAGTGATAAAGAGCCCACTTGCTAATACAGAAGACACAAGAGACGAGGGTCCAATCCTCGTGTTGGGAAAGTCCCTTCGAGTAAGAAACGGCAACCCGCTCCAGTATTCTTGCCCGGAAAATTCCACGGACGAAGGAGCCTGATGGGCTACTGTCCATGGGGTTGCAAAGAATCAGACATGACTAAATAATTGAGCACAAGCGCAAAGAACAGTGAAACCCCCAAATTCTCACTACCAGCCCATTGTGGTGGGCAACTTCCCGGTTTGTCCCTGATGAAAGCAGAGATGACTATTTTGGATGGAGCCAGGATCCAGATTAAAAGACTCCTTGCAGAGTAAAGTCGGAAAGGGAATTCTATACTGAAAACTAGGAGTTTAAGTGCGATTTGTAAGTGAAACAGCCAGTTATACTTAAGGGTGAAGAATCTGCATAAATTATTTGGAATTATTTACAAGGAAGATCTGTTTGTTCTAGACTATTTAGTTTTTCAATTATTTATTTTTTTCACTATGGCCTCATGGATATTAATTTCATAATTTGTGTTATAACCCAGTACTACTTTGCTTGTTTTATCAGATTGTTCCTGCTTTGGCCATTACAAGCTTTTTCAGTTGACTCTGGTATCCTTTTGACATGCCCCATCATTGTGGTGGAAGTGCTGTTTCAGCAATTCCTTACTTTCTATCCCTGCAAGATGCTCCAGGTTGATCCTGAATATTGTGTCTTAGTCCTAGAGCCAGCCATTTTTCTGAGAATCCTTGTTTCCTTTCATTGTAGCATTGCATTGGAAATTCAAATTTGGGTTCCTAAGTGTGCTATCTCTCTGTTTTTGATATCTATTTTAATTCCATTGTGATTGGAGAACATATCATGTATAATTTCTATTCTTAAAAATTTAAAGAATGTGTTTCATGCTCCACCATGTGGTATATCTTGGTGAATATTCCATGTGAGTTTGAGAAGAATATACATTTTGATGTTGTTGTGTGGAGTGTTCTATAAATATCAATTATATCAAGTTAACTGGTAGTGTTATTCAGGTCAACCACATTCTTATTGATTCTTCTGCCAGCATGACCTATAAATTACTGTCAAGGGGTGTTGAAATGACCAATTATAAGAGTGAATTTGTCTATTTCTTCTTTCAGTTATAACAGTTTTTGCCTCACATATTTTGATTGTTATCAGGTGTATACACGTTTAGGATTATAAGTCTTCCTGAAGAACTGATCCCTTTATCATTACATAGAACCCCTCTTATTCTTGATAACTTTTCTTCCGAAGTGTGTTTTGTCTAAATCTAGTAGAGATACTCAGTCTTTGCTTCGATTAGTATTGGCATTGTATACTTTTCTCCATCCCATTACTGTTAACTGTTTTCATATTTGAATCAGGCTAAGATAAAATTTTAACATTTAACAAAGTAAGCATAAAGAGATTGGTAAGTAAGTACCAATTTGCTGCTTTCAGTCATTTTCATATTAGCACTTCTAAAGAAAAAATTTAATGAAAAAATTTTCTAAAATAAGTCTACATCTCCATCAAGGATATTTTTTTAAAAATATACAACTTTAGTAATCACTGGCTAATGTTAATTTTCTCATTGAAAGTGGGAGAAAAACTGCTGGCTCTATCACACCAATTTTCATGGTGCTTTGATGATTATTTGAGTAGGAATTATGACACAAATTGATTAAGCACTATATTTATTTCAAAGTGTGATTATAAGAAGAATAAAAATATCATAATGAACGCATGAATAATGTACACTTGGGACTAATTACAAGGATAAATTAAGACACATTAGAATGATAATAGCAATGTATAATGGATTGGGTGGTATGGGGATCTTTTGTTCCATTTCCTCATTCATTGCCCCATAAGTTACCTAATTAACATACAGAAAATCCCAGTACAGATGACTCAGCAAGTTTACATCTTTCAGCTTTCATATGGAATCTTTTATCAAGAAATATTTATGATCTAATTAACATATAAAAAGTTACCGAATTTTTCCAGATTTAAAAACACTCAGCTGCAAGCGTATACTAAATGTTTAACGTTGTCAGAAGTGATAGGGACATTAAATGTAGCATGTTCCCTATTATAAGAGACCTAAAATATATGTAGAAAATTTTATTTGAAAACTCACACTGTTGGCATCTTTTAAAATATTTGAAAATCAGACCACACTGAGCCAGAAATTCTACCTAGTAACATTATCTAGAGCTGAAAATATATACCAGGATGATCAATCAATAAAAGATGAAGGTTTGGCTTTAATTTTTGATCAGTCCCATTTGTCTCCAGAGGTCTTTTGGTAATTCAACTATAACTTATATTCACCTATTTTTTTATTAGGTAAATGCACTGACCTAAAGTAAAAGCAAGAGCTTTAGACTGATAATTTAAATCTTTGGTTCTCAAGGAAACTTGAGTGAATGTTTTAGAGAGCTATGTACTAGAAAATCCTATTATTTCTTCCTGAGAAATATTTCCTCCTCTAAGCTTGTGTCATTCTTTTACCTGTCCTCTGAGGCCATTTGAATTCAGGATCTTTGCTTTACAGTAAAACCAACCTAAATTAAATCCCAGTTCTGCCACAAAAAAATGGTAAAATTGAGCAAATCAACCAACTTCTTGGAGCCTCAGTATAAAATAATAATATAATTGTGTCCACTGGTTAGTGTTCAGTCAAGAAAAAAGACCTACTACAAGTCTTATAAGAACAAGTCCCTTACACAATCCTGGAGCTGAGGTATGGACAGATTGGGTAAATAAACCTCTGGAATTCAGTAAAGTTGCAGGATACAAAATTAATACACAGAAATCTGTTGTATTTCTATACACTAACAACAAAAGATCAGAAACAGAAATTATGGACAATGTCATTTACCATCATATCAAAAAGCATAAACTATCTAGGAAAAAACCTACCTAAGGAGGCAAAGACCTATACTCTGAAAACTGTAAGAAACTGATGAAAGAAATCAAAGATGACACAAACAGATGAAAAGACACATCCATGTTCTTCAATTAGAATAATTGATATATTTAAAATCATTTTAAAACCCAAGGTAATCCACAGATTTAAAGCAATCCCTATCAAATTACCAATGACATTTTTTTGCAGACATAAAAGAAAATACCTTAAAATTTGTATGGAAACACAGAAGACCTGAAAAAGTCCAAGAAATCGCTAGAACAAAAGATGGAGCTTCAGGAATTGGGCTCTGTGACTTCATACTATATTATAAACCTATAGTAATCAAAAGAGTATGGTAATGGCACAAAGACAGACAAATCAATGATATATTTGGATAGAATATAAAACCCAGAATAGGATATAAAACCCAGAAATAACTCCACTCACCCATGGTTAATAAATCTATGACAAAGTAGGTAAGACCATACAATAGAGAAAGATGGTCCACCAATTAGTGGTGCTGGTAAAACTTGATAGACACATGTGAAAGAATGAAAATAGAACATTCTCTAACACCATAACAAAAATAAATTCAAATGGACTAAAGACCTAAATTTAAGACTGAATACTATAAAATTCTTAGACAGAAACAAAGGCAAACTCTTTGACATAAATCACAGCAATATCTTTCTGGATCTACCTCTTAAAGTAATGAAAATATGTATAGACCAGACTTTTGGACTCTGAGACCGGGAAAGGGTGGGATGATTGAGGAGAATAACATTGAAATATGTATAATATTATATCTGAAATGTATTAATTGTTCAAACTAAATACTGTCATGTTACAATTTGTTCATATTAGATGTTTGTAATGTTTCTGATAATCAATAAAAGAGATTCTTGATAAAAAAAAATAAAAAATAAAAATAAAGTAAACAAATGGAGCCTAATTAAAATAAAAGCTTTTGCACAGCAAAGGAAACCATACTTTGTTGGCAAAGTAATGTCTCTGGTTTTTAATATGCTGTCTAGGTTGGTAATAACTTTCTTTCCAAGGAGTAAGTGTTGTTTAACTTAACAGCTGCAGTCACCATCTGCAGTGATGTTGAAGCTCCTCCAAAATAAAGTCTGTCACTGTTTCCATTGTTTCTCCATCTCTTACCATGAAGTGATGGGACCAGATGCAAAATCTTAGTTTTCTGAATGTTGAGTTTTAAGCCAACTTTTTCATTCTCCTCTTTCACTTTCATCCAGAGGCTTTTTAATTCTTCCTTGCTTTCTGCCATAAGACTGGTGTCATCTGCATATCTGAGGTTATGGAATTTCTCCCAGCAATCTTAATTACAGCTTGTGCTTCACCTAGCGCAGCATTTCTCATGATGAACTCTGCATATAAGTTAAATAAGCAGAGTGATAATATACAGCCTTGATGTACTCCATTTCTTATTTGGAACCAGTCTGTTGTTCCATGTCCAGTTCTAACTGTTGCTTCCTGACCTGCATACAGATTTCTCAGGAGGCAGGTCAGGTTGTCTGGTATTCACATTTCTTTAAGAATATTCCAGTTTGTTGTGATTCACACAGTCAAAGGCTTTGGCATAGTCAATAAAGCAGAAATAGATGATTTTCTGGAACTATTTTGCTTTTTCGATGATCCAACAGATGTTGACAATTTGATCTCTGGTTCCTTTGCCCTTTCTAAAACCAGCTTGAACATCTGGAAGTTCACAGTTCATGTATTGCTGAAGCCTGGCTTGGAGAATTTTGAGCATTACTTCACTAGTGTGTGAGATGAGTACAATTGTGCAGTAGTTTGAGCATTCTTTGGCATTGCCTTTCTTTGGGATTGGAATGAAAACTGACCTTTTCCAGTCCTGTGGCCACTGCTGAGTTTTCCAAATTTGCTGGCATATTGAGTGCAGCACTTTCACAACATCATCTTTCAGGATTTGAAATAGCTCAACTGGAATTCCATCACCTCCACTAGCTTTGTTCATAGTGATGCATCCAAAGGCCCACTTGACTTCACTTTCCAAAATGTCAGGCTCTAGTTGAGTGATCACACCATTGTGATTATCTGGATCATGAAGATTTTTTTGTATAGTTCTTCTGTGTATTCTTGCCACCTCTTCTTAATATTTTCTGCTTCTGTTAGGTCCATACCATTTCTGTCCTTTACTGTGCCCATCTTCCTTGATATGTTCCCTTGGTATTTCTAATTTTCTTGAAGAGATCTCTAGTCTTTTCCATTCTTTTGTTTTCCCCTATTTCTTTGCATTGATCATTGAGGAAGGCTTTCTTATCTCTCCTTGCTAATCTTTGGAACTCTGCATTCAAATGAGTATATCTTTCCTTTTCTCCTTTGCCTTTTGCTTCTCTTCTTTTCACAGCTATTTGTAAGGCCTCCTCAGACAACCATTTTGCTGTTTTGCATTTCTTTTTCTTGGGGATGGTCCTGATCCCTGCCTACTATACAATGCCATGAACCTCCACCATAGTTCTTCAGGCACTCTATCAGATCTAATCCCTTGAATCTGTTTTTCACTTCCACAGCATAATCGTAAGGGATTTGATCTAGGTCATACCTAAATGGTCTAGTGGTTTTCCCTACTTTCTTCAATTTAAGTATGAATTTGGCAATAAGAAGTTCATGAGCTGAGCCACAGTCAGCTCCCAGTCTTATTTTGCTGACTATATAGAGCTTCTCCATCTTCGGCTGCAAAGAATATAATCAATCGGATTTTGGTATTGACCATGTGGTGATGTCCATGTGTAGAGTCTTCTCTTGTGTTGTTGGAAGACTGTGTTTGCTAAGACCAGTGTGTTTTCTTGGAAAAACTCTATTAGCCTTTGCTCTGCTTCATTCTGTACTCCAAGGCAAAATGTGCTTATTACTCCAGGTGTTTCTTGACTTCCTACTTTTGCATTCCAGTCCCCTATAATGAAAAGGACATCTTTTTTGAGTGTTAGTTCTAGAAGGTCTTGTAGGTCTTCACAGAACTTTGTTCAACTTCATCTTCTTCAGCATTATTGGTCAGGGTATAGACTTGGATTCCTGTTATAGTGAATGATTTGCCTTCGAAACAGAGATCATTCTGTTTTTTTGGACTTCTGTTGACTATGATGGCTACACCATTTCTTCTAAGGGCTTCTTGCCCTCAGCAGTAGATATAATGATCATCTGAGTTAAATTCACCCAGTCCAGTTTAGTTCCCTGATTCCTAAAATATCAATGTTCACTCTTGCCATCTCCTTTTTGACCACTTCCAATTTGTCTTGATTTATGGACCTAACATTCCAGGTTCCTATGCAATATTGTTCTTTACAGCATCAGACCTCATTTCCATCAGCAATCACATCCACAAGTGGATGTTGCTTTGGTTCCGTCCCTTCATTCTTTCTGGAATAATTTCTCCACTGATCTCCAGTAGCATATTGGGCATCTACTGACCTTGGGAATTCATCTTTCAGTGTCCTATCTTTTGGTCTTTTCATACTGTTCATGAGGTACTCAAAGCAAGAATACTGAAGAGGTTTGTCATTCCCTTCTCTAGTGGACCACATTTTGTCAGAACACTCCAACATGACTCTTCGGTCTTTCTTGCATGGCCCTACATGGCAAGGCTCAAAGTTTCATTGAGTTAGACAAGGCTTTGGTCCATGTGATCAGATTTGGTTAGTTTTCTGTGATTGTGGTTTTCAGTCTGTCTGCCCTCTGATGGAGAAGTGTAAGAGGCTTATGGAAGTTTCCTGATGGGAGAGACTGACTGACAGGGAACTGGGTCTTGTTCTGATGGGTGCTATGTTCCCTCCCTGTTATTTACCTGGGGCCAAACATGGTGGAGGTAATGAAGATAATTGTGTCCTTCTTCAAAAGGTCCATGCATGCACTGCTACATGGTACAGAATATCTCTTTACCATCACCAACTTTATTTTTCTCCCATAGGTTTCTTGCCTTCTTTTGAAAAACATTATGTCTCTTGGGCTCCTCTCTTGTTCCATTCTTTGATTTGTCCCATGATGGCTGAGTTTATGATCTGTCTTTTGATGGCCAGCTTGACCAGGACAAAGGATATTCATATATTTGACTAAACATTATTTCTGGGTGTGTCTCAAGATGTTTAAGGAAGAAATTATCATTTGAATACGTAGACTGAGTAAAGCAGATTGCCCTTCTCAATGTGGATAGTGTGGGAGTCATTCAAACTGTTGAGAGCTTGAATAGAACAAAATGGTGGGGGAAGGAATAATTCACTCTCTTTCTTACTGTTGAACTGGAACATTGGTCTTCTAGTGCACTTAGACCAGGAGGTCACCTTGTTTTCAGGCCTTTCAGACTGACTGAAACTCACACAACTGGCTCCACAAACTTAATGGCCTAAGATACATTTATTTCACAGTGTCCATGGGTCAGGAACCTAGCATAGCTTAGATGGGTCTTCTATTCTGCATCTTACAAGTCTACAGTCAGGGTGTTGGCTGGACTATGCTCTAACCTGGAGGCATGAGTGGAGCAAAATGTTCTTGCAACCTCTTTGAAGTTGTTAACAGAGTTATTTTCTTACAGCAATTGAGTTCATGATAACTTCCTTAGCCAAGGTCTACAGGAAACCATTTCTGAACACAGAGAGAATCTACAATCCTCTTTTAAGAGCTTTCACTGGATTAAGTCAAGTCCACCCAGGACAATTTTTCTTTAACTCAAAAACAATGGATTTGTGACACAAATTACATCTGAAAAAAAATGTTTGCCATAAAATGTAACCTAATCAAGGGGATTGATTACACATCACCTTTGATAAACTCTACTGACTAGAACAATTCACAAGTATGCTCTGCATTTATTAGTTGGAGATTTATGCAAGTGTGACATTCTTGTAGGGAGAGAGTCTCCATAGAGTGCTTCCTTAGCTGAAGTGCCTAGTGACTCATGCTCAAAATCTTTGGTCACAAAACCCTCTGCATAAAAATTTATATGAAAGAAATAATTATTTATTGTTATAGGCGGAATGTTTGTCCCCCCACAACTTCCTATGTTGAGCTCCTATCTTCCTGCCATGTGATGGTATTAGGAGTTGGGGCTTTGGAGGTGATTGGGATTAGATGAAGTCCTGAGAGTTGATCCCTCATGAATGGGATTAGTGCTCTTAATATGAGTCATGAGAAAGCTTTTTCCCCTCTCTGTTCTCATAAGGATAGGGTAAATTAACAGTCTACAGCATAGAAGAGGACTTTCAGATCAGATCAGATCAGATCAGATCAGTCACTCAGTCGTGTCCGACTCTTTGCGACACCATGAACTGCAGCACGCCAGGCCTCCCTGTCCATCACCAGCTCTCGGAGGTCACTCAGACTCACATCCAACGAGTCAGTGATGCCATCCAGCCATCTCATCCTCTGTCGTCCCCTTCTCCTCCTGCCCCCAATCCCTCCCAGCATCAGAGTCTTCTCCAATGAGTCAACTCTTCGCATGAGGTGGCCAAAATACTGGAGTTTCAGCTTCAGCATCATTCCTTCCAAAGAAATCCCAGGGCTGATCTCCTTCAGAATGGACCGGTTGGATCTCCTTGCAGTCCAAGGGACTCTCAAGAGTCTTCTCCAACACCACAGTTCAAAAGCATCAATTCTTTGGCGCTCAGCCTTCTTCACAGTCCAGCTCTCACATCCATACATGACCACAGGAAAGACCATAGCCTTGACTAGACAGACCTTTGTTGGCAAAGTGATGTCTCTGCTTTTGAATATGCTATCTAGGTTGGTCATAACTTTCCTTCCAAGGAGTAAGCGTCTTTTAATTTCATGGCTGCAGTCACCATCTGCAGTGATTTTGGAGCCCAGAAAAATAAAGTCTGACACTCTTTCCACTGTTTCTCCATCTATTTCCCATGTAGTGATGGGACCAGATGCCATGATCTTCGTTTTCTGAATGTTGAGCTTTAAGCCAACTTCTTCACTCTCCACTTTCACTTTCATCAAGAGGCTTTTTAGTTCCTCTTCACTTTCTGCCATAAGGGTGGTATCATCTGCATATCTGAGGTTATTGATATTTCTCCCAGTAATCTTGATTCCAGCTTGTGTTTCTTCCAGTCCAGCATTTCTCATGATGTACTCTGCATATAAGTTAAATAAACATGGTGACAATATAACCAGAACCAAACATTGTGTCTGTGGCTTCCTGATCTTGGGTCATTCAGCCTTCTGAACTGTAAGAACACATTTCTGTCATATAAACCACCCAGTTGGTACTATTTTGTTATAGTACTCCAAGCTAAGACAGCCATACATCAACATGTATTAATTTCTCTATAATGCTATAAAATTAAAAACAGTATAAATATTCAGAAGTAGAGAAGAAGATATGGTACATAAATACAGTGGAATAATACTCAGCCATAAAAAGGAATGAAATTCAGTCATTTGTAGTGATGTGGATGGACCTAGGGAGTCTGTAATATAGAATAAAATAAGTCAGAAAGAGAAAAACAAATATCATATATTAATGGATATGCATGCAATCTATAAAAATGGTACAGACAAACCTATTTTCATGGCAGGAATAGAGATGCAGATGTAGAGAATGGACATGTAGACACAAGCAGGGAAGGGGAGGATGAGATGAATTGGGAGAGTAAGACTGACATATATACACTACCTTATGTCAGATAGCTAGTGGGAAGTTGCTGTAGAGCATAAGGATCTTAGCTTGGTGATCTGTGATTACCTTGAGGGGTGGGATGCGGGGATTAATGGGAGGGAGGTTCAAGATGGAAGGGATATGTGTATACTTACAGCTGATCCACATTGTAGTACAGCAGAAACTAATATAACATTGTAAAGCAATTATGCTCAAAAAGAAAAAAGTGGAGAATAATTAAGTAAATTATGGTATCTTTATACTATATGATCTCATTATTATATCATGTTTGACAAGGGTTATTTACCCTACTACAGAAAAAAATGCTTAGAATTCGAAGTAGAAAATAAAAACAAACTATAAATCAGCACTGTAGTGAGTAACTGTTTTGTTTTATTTTATGTATACACTAAAAATACAGCTCTTTGATTCTGCCATTTATACATGGCCTTTTCCTCTGCTAATATAGTAATATAGAGAATGGAGAGACCAATTTCAGAGTTAAGCTGCCTTGTTTCTAACTATGGGTCTACAACCTACCAGCCTGTGGCAATTTGTGTGGCAAATTTCTGCCTCAACTTCTTATCTATTGAGGAAGATAATAGATATCTATTTTTATTAACATAAATAGGGAATCCTTACAAAGCTGATGTGAGAATTAAGTGTGATAATGCATGGAAACACTTAGCACAGGTCTAACATGAACAGTGCTTATTCAATTTTAACTATTAATTCACTATAGTGAGTGAGCACAAAGTCACTTCAGTCCTGTCTGACTCTGCTATCCCATGGACTGAAGCCTGCCAGATTCCTCTGTCCGTGTGATTCACCAGGCAAGAATACTGAAATGGATTGCCATGTCCTTCCTTCCCAACCCAGGGATTGAACATGTGTCGCTTATATCTCCTTCACTGGCAGGTGGGTTCTTTACCACTAGGCCCACCTGGGAAGTCCCACTATAAGTCACTGAAAATACATGGAAGAATTGGATTAGCAACAGGGATGATAGAATGGCCTAGAATATCTGAGAGATCAGATCAGATCAGTCGCTCAGTCGTGTCTGACTCTTTGCAACCCCATGAATCGCAGCACGCCAGGCCTCCCTGTCCATCACCAACTCCCAGAGGTAACTCAGACTCACATCCATTGAGTCAGTGATGCCATCCAGCCATATCATCCTCTGTCATCCCCTTCTCCTCCTGCCCTCAAACCCTCCCAGCATCAGAGTCTTCTCCAATGAGTCAACTCTTCGCATGAGGTGGCCAAAATACTGGAGTTTCAGCTTTAGCATCAATCCTTCCAAAGAGATCCCAGGGCTGATCTCCTTTAGAATGGACTGGTTGGATCTCCTTGCAGTCCAAGGGACTCTCAAGAGTCTTCTCCAACACCACAGTTCAAAAGCATCAATTCTTCAGCGCTCAGCCTTCACAGTCCAGCTCTCACATCCATACATGACCACAGGAAAGACCATAGCCTTGACTAGACAGACCTTTGTTGGCAAAGTAATGTCTCTGCTTTTCAATTTGTTATCTAGGTTGGTCATAACTTTCCTTCCAAGGAGTAAGCGTCTTTTAATTTCATGGCTGCAGTCACCATCTGCAGTGATTTGGGAGCCCAGAAAAATAAAGTCTGACACTGTTTCCACTGTTTCCCCATCTATTTCCCATGAAGTGATGGGACCAGATGCCATGATCTTCGTTTTCTGAATGTTGAGCTTTAAGCCAACCTTTTCACTCTCCACTTTCACTTTCATCAAGAGGCTTTTGAGTTCCTCTTCACTTTCTGCCATAAGGGTGCTGTCATCTGCATATCTGAGGTTATTGATATTTCTCCCAGCAACCTTGATTCCAACTTGTGTTTCCTCCAGTCCAGCATTTCTCATGATGTACTCTGCATATAAGTTAAATAAACAGGGTGACAATATACAGCCTTGACGTACTCCTTTTCCTATTTGGAACCAGTCTGTTGTTCCATGACCAGTTCTAACTGTTGCTTCCTGACCTGCATACAGATTTCTCAAGAGGCAGATCAGGTGGTCTGGTATTCCCATCTCTTTCAGAATTTTCCACAGTTTATTGTGATCTACACAGTCAAAGGCTTTGGCATAGTCAATAAAGCAGAAATAGATGTTTTTCTGGTACTCTCTTGCTTTTTCCATGATCCAGCAGATGTTGGCAATTTGATCTCTGGTTCCTCTGCCTTTTCTAAAACCAGCTTGAACATCAGGAAGTTCACGGTTCACGTATTGCTGAAGCCTGGCTTGGAGAATTGTGAGCATTACTTTTCTAGCATGTGAGATGAGTGCAATTGTGTGGTAGTTTGAGCATTCTTTGGCATTGCCTTTCTTTAGGCAGTTCTTGCCTTGAGAACCCCATGAACAGTATGAAAAGGCAAAATGATAGAATACTGAAAGATAAACTCCCCAGGTCAGTAGGGGCCGAATATGCTACTGGAGATCAGTGGAGTGAAAACTCCAGAAATAATGAAGGGATGGAATCAAAGCAAAAAGAATACCCAGCTGTGGATGTGTCTGGTGATAGAAGCAAAGTCCAATGCTGTAAAGAGCAATATTGCATAGGAACCTGGAATGTCAGGTCCATGAATCAAGGCAAATTGGAAGTGGTCAAACAAGAGGTGGCAAGAGTGAATGTCAACATTGTAGGAATTAGCGAACTAAAATGGACTGGAATGGGTGAATTTAACTCAGAGGACCATTATATCTACTACTGTGGGCAGGAATCCCTCAGAAGAAATGGAGTGGCCATCATGGTCAACAAAAGAGTCCGAAATGCAGTACTTGGATGCAATCTCAAAAACGACAGAATGATCTCTGTTCGTTTCCAAGGCAAACCATTCAATGTCACAGTAATCCAAGTCTATGCCCCAACCAGTAACGCTAAAGAAGTTGAAGTTGAACGGTTCTATGAAGACTTACAAGACCTTTTAGAACTAACACCCAAAAAAGATGTCCTTTTCATTATAGGGGACTGGAATGCAAAAGTAGGAAGTCAAGAAACACCTGGAATAACAGGCAAATTTGGCCTTGGAATATGGAATGAAGCAGGGCATAATAGAGTTTTGCCAAGAAAATGCACTGGTCATAGCAAATACCCTGTCTTCCAACAACACAAGAGAAGACTCTATACATGGACATCACCAGATGGTCAACACCGAAATCAGATCTGAGAGAGATGTATCACAATTTGCCCACACATTAGTTAACAACTCAATACAAACTCAGTTTAACGAATTCATATTAAGTATTATTGGCCTATCCTTTACAACATAGAACAAACTGCCTAAATTATTCCCCTGTGTACTGCTACAGAGGAAAAAATAATGAGTCCTAACAAATGACTTAGAAAATAAGAAAAAAAAGATTGGTGTGGGGAATAGTTAGTCTTTGTAGGAAATAATCTGTACAAAATGAAAGTGACACTGTCTAAAAACACATAGTGAAACGGGACACTAATTTTAAAATAGAAGAAACAGATTTTCTTTTAAAAAGGTAAATCTATTATTATTGCCAGTGACATGGAATGATTGGGTAGCAATAATGATTTCAAAATAAAACTAGTACAAGGACATGGCCTAATTAATTTTGATGTGTAGAAAAAATTGAAATTTGAATCCAAGTCCACTGCTTGTCCTCTTTATTCACCACCTCAAAGAAAAAAAAATTCAAATGTCATAATGGCTAAATATTGGCATTTTTTATGACCTAGAATTGTTACCTTAAGGTATACTATTAGCTGCTGAAAGGCAAACAGAGGGAATACTGGAAACCTCCATTAAACAGGGCTCTGATAATGAGATTACCTAGTCATTTCCCAGTGGGGTATTAAGAAATCTCTATTGGGGTACAATTAATTAATGAAAAGTTAATAATAGTTTTCCTCCAAATCCAGCATTATTAAATAACCAAGTATAACTGCTCTGAAATAAAGAATCAGGGCAAAAAAGGAACCTGCTATTACACTGACCTTAAAATTCAGTGGAAGTGTCATCAGGACAGAAAGGTGGATAACCTCTGAAAAAAGCCAGTATTTGGACACAAATAAACTTGCATATATCTTAATGTATTTGTGAAAATTGCACCAGAACAAAAAATCACACAAATTAATTTAGTGTTTCATATTTCATAGATCCCTGTCTCTTTAAGACCTTAGAAATAAAATTATATGCTGGGTTAGAGTAAGCATTTGAAACTTAAAGATATATTGAAATTGGTTTATGGGCAATCTTTATAAATCCAATGACACAAATTATATTTCTACATATAACCAGAGAATTTTTTTTCAATATTCTTCACACAACGAATTGCTTTGTTACCTATAGTAAGTCATGTAAACCCCTCTCTCTCACTCTCCCATTTCTACCTTTACCTCCCTTTTTATCCCTTCGTTCTCCCACTTTCATTCCTTCTCCCTTCCCCACTGCACTCAGTGTCCTTCCCTTTTTCTCTCTTCAATACTTCATCAGGAGGGCAGGCCCAGGGGGCCCAGAGTCACAGCATACAAACCTTTCCAGTGCAAACAAGCCTCAAGGTACAGAGGGCAGCCCAGGGAGCCAAAAGAAGAACACACAAGCCCTGAAACATAGAAGGCAGGCCTGGGGAGCCAAGACAAGTGCACACAAGCCCGCGACACAGACAGCAGGCCCGGGGAGCCAAGACAAGTGCATGCAAGCACTGCTACAACAGAGGGCAGGCCTGATGAGATGAGAGAAGTGCACACAAGCCCCGCAACATAGAGGGTGAGCTCAGGAGGCTGAGGGAAGCCCATACAAGTTCCCACAACACAGAGGTCAAAGCTGGGAAGCCGAGAAAAGAGTCACACAAGCCCTTACCTAGCAAACATCAGCCTTCAGTGCAGGGTGGGACCCGGGAAGAGAAAAACTGGCAAAGACTCCTGGGACAAGTAAGGGGCTGGTAGCAGTGAAGATATGCTGAGAGGGCTACTTTGAAGAAGCTGCAGAAACTGCCAAAGCCAGAAGAACTGCCTAAAGACATACTGAATCCATATACACTTCAAAACCTGCTACTGGACACTACACTGAGTGTCCTCTCCTTCAGAGAGATGAGATCCAGCTCCATCAACCAGAACACAGGCATAAGCTCCCCCAATTAGGAAAACGTCACAGGACACTAATCCAACCCCAATCCATGGGGGCAGACTCCACAACCAAGAAGAACTACGACCCTGAGAACTTTTTTTTTCCCTAATAAATCACACTGCTTATTTCCCCTACATATTTCCACCTTCACATTAGCCTTTTGTGAAGTTTTCCTCTTTGTTTTTCTTGTTTTAAAAAAAAAATATTTTTAAGATTTTTTTTCACCCATTTTTGGTGACTTTTCTGATTTAGTTTTTGATATATTTGACTGCCTTTTTTATAGTTCTTTACCAGCTGTAGCTATTCCTGAATATATAAAAATCTTTTTCACATATGTATATTTATCTTTGCTTTTTTATTTTTTCTTTTCAATCTGTTTTTTTTTTTTTTTACCCTCTCTTCCTTTTTTCTTTTCTCTCCCTTTCCCTCTTTGTTTTTCTCTTTCTCTTCTCTCTTTTTTCCCTCACTCTCTTTTTTCACCAGGTAAGTTAAATTGTTGTGCTCTCTTTGCTATATTCCCCTTGTTGGCAATCTGTTCAGGCTCAGTTTTCCCAATTGTGCATTAGTTAGCTTTGCTTTTCATTGGTCGATATCACTTTTGGTTTCCCATGTCCAACAAGTCAATCTCCTGTGTTCTTTTCTTTAGAATACTTTGGTTATAACTGTGTGTGTGAGTGTATGTATCTGTAATTACCTGCTTGAACTGCTTGACCTCCTTCCACTAGAACACAGGCACACATCACCCCTAACAAGTCAACACAAACCACTCAACATATCTTTCCCTCCCAAGGCAAAAACCAAAAGAAAAGAAGGAATATAACCCTAAAGGCTGGGAAAAGGAGACCTCAAACGGAGTGAGTTAGGAAGAAAAAAAAAAAACAAGAGCAGACAGAGAAATACAGAACAAATGAAAGACAGAAACTCATAAGACCAAATAAATGAAGAGGAAATAAGCAGTCTACATGAAAGAGAATTCAGAATAATGATAGTAAAGATGTTCCAAAGACTTGAAAATAGAATGGAGAAAATGCAAGAAAAAACTAACAGAGTTAATACAATCACCAAGAACATAGAAGAAATAAAGAATAAACAGAGATGAATAACACACTTACTGAAATAAATACTCTAAAAGAAAACAATAGCAAAATAACTGAAGCAGAACAGATAAGTGAGCTGGAAGATAGACTAGTGGAAATAACTGCTGAAGAGCAGAATAAAGGAAAAAGAATTAAAAGAACTGAGGATAGCCTCTGAGATCTCTGGGACAATGGTAAATGCACTAATATTTGAGTTATAGGGATCCCAGAGGAAGAAGGAAAAAAAGAAAGGCATTGAGGAATATTTTGAAGAAACTATAGTTGAAAATTTCCCAACATGGGAAAGGAAATAATCAATCAAGTCCAAGAAGTGCAGAGCCCCTTACAGGATAAACCCAAGGAGAAACACATCAAGACACATATTAACCAAGCTAACAGAGATTAAACACAAGAAAGCAGTAAGGGAAAAACAAGAAGTAACATACAAAGGAAAGCCCATACGATTAACAATGGATCTTTCAGCAGAAACTCTGCAGGCCAGAAGGGGATGACAGGTTATATTTAAAATACTGAAAAAAAAAAAAAATCTACATCCAAGATTACATTACCCAGCAAAGATCTCATTCAAAACTGATGCAGAAATTAAAGTCTTCACAGACAAGCAAAAGTGAAAAGAATTTAGCACCACCAAACCAGCCTTGCAACAAATACTAAAGAGACTTAACCTAGCCAGTAAATACAAGAGAAAGGAAAGACATACAAAAACAAACCCAAAACAATTAAGAAGATGCCAATAGGATCATATATATCAATGATTACTTTAAATGTAAATGGGTTAAATGCACCAACCAAAAGATACATACTGACTGAATGGATAAAAAAAGAAGACCCATATATATGCTGCCTACGAAAGACCCACTTCAGACCTAAAGACACATACAGACTGAAAGTAAAAGGATGGAAAAAGATAATTCCATGCAAATGTAAACCAAAAGAAAGCCAGCATGGCTATCTGTATTTCAAACAAAATAGACTTTAAAATAAAGAATATTATAACAGACAAAGAAGGACACTACATAATGATCAAGGGCTCAATCCAAAAAGAAGATGTAACAATTGTAAATATTTATGCACCCAATGTAGGAGCACCTCAATACATAAGGCAAACACTAACAGGCATAACAGGGGAAATGTACAGTAACAGAATAATAGTAGGGGACTTTAACACTCCACTTACACCAAAGGACAGATCATCAAGATAAAGAATCAATAAGGAAACACAAATCTTAAATGCAACATTTGGCCAAATGTACCTAATTGATATCTTCAGGACTTTCCATCCAAATGTAGAAGAATACACCTTCTTCTCAGGTGCACATGGAACATTCTCTGGGATAGACCACATCTTGGACCACAAATCAAGCCTCAGTAAATTTAAGAAAATGGAAATCATATCAAATAACTTCTCTGACCACAACACTATGAGACTAGAAATCAACTATGGGGGGGGTGGGATGGGGAGAGAAACCACAAAAAAAACACAAACTCAAGGAGAGTAAACAATACATTACTAAATAATGAAGAGGTTACTGAAGAAATAAGAAGGGAAATCAAAAGATTCCTAGAAACAAATGGCAACAAAATCACAAAACCTATGGAATTCAGAAAAAGCAGTTCTAAGATGTTTATAGCAATACAATCCTACCTCCAGAAACAAGAAAAACATCAAACAGACAACTTAAGTCTACATCTAAGGCAGCTAGAAAACGAAGAGCAAAAAACCCCAAGTCAGCAGGAAATAAATCATAATTATAAGAGCAGAAATAACTGACAAAGACATGAAGGAAACAATAGCAAAGACCAATAAAAATTAAAATCTGGTTCTTTGAGAAGATAAACAAAATTGACAAACCACTAACCAGACTCATCAAGCAAAAAAAGGAGAAAAATCAAATCGACAAAATTATAAATGAAAAAGGAGAGGTTATAACAGAAAGCAGAGAAATACAAAGGATCAGAACAGAATATTTTCAGCAACTATATGCTAATAAAATGTACAACCTAGAGGAAATGGACAGATACTTAGAAAAGTTCAACTTTCCAAGACTGAACTAGAAAGAAATAGAAATTACAAACAAGACAATTACAAACACTGAAATCAAAACTATGATCAAAAATCTCACAAAGAACAAAAGCCCAGGGCTAGATGGCTTTACAGGGGAATTCTATCAAACATTTACTGAAGAGCTAATGTCTATTTTTCTGAAACTCTTCCAAAAAATTACAGAAGAAGAAACACTTTCAAACTCATTCTATGAGGCCACAATCACCCTGATACCAAAATTAGGCAAAGACAACACAAAAAAAGAAAATTACAGGTCAATATCACTAATGAACATAGATGCAAAAATCCTCAATGAAATTATAGCTAACATAATTCAACAACACAAAAAAAAGTTCACACATGATGATCAAGTTGGGTTTATTCCAGGGATGCACAAGTTCTTCAATATATGCAAATCAATCAATGTGATACACCATATAAACAAATTGAAAGATAAAACAATATGATCATCTCAAAAGCTTCAGAAAAATCTTTTGACAACATTCAGGGCCTATTTTTATGCTAAAAATGCTTCAAAAAATGGATATAGAAGAAATCTACCTCAACATAGTAAAGGCAATATATGATAAGCCCACAGCAAATATTATTCTCAATGGTGAAAAACTGGAAGCATTTCTTCTAAGATCAGGACAAGACAAGGGTGTCCATTCACACCACTGTTATTCAACATACTTCTGGAAGTCCTAGCTATAGCAATTAGAGAAGAAAAAGAAATAAAAGGAATTGGGATTGGAAAAGAAGTAAAACACTCACTATTTGCAGATGACATGATACTATACATAGAAAATCCAAAAGAAACTATCTTAAAAAAAACTATTACTAGAGCTCATCACAGAGACGGCAATGGCACCCCACTCCAGTACTCCTGCCTGGAAAATCCCATGGATGGAGGAGCCTGGTGGGCTGCAGTCCATGGGGTCGCTAAGAGTCGGACATGACTGATTGACTTCACTTTCACTTTTCACTTTCATGCATTGAAGAAGGAAATGGCAACCCACTCCAGTGTTCTTGCCTGGAGAATCCCAGGGAAGGGGGAGCCTGGTGGGCTGCCATCTATGGGGTCACACAGAGTCAGACACGACTGAAGTGACTTAGCAGCAGCAGTAGCAGCAGCAGAGTGCCAGGAGCCAGCATGGGAGTTCCCACCAATGACAAAGGTCATGCAGAGAGGATCTGACATGCAAAGGCAAATCAGAACTTGAGAGGTCCCCTGGACCTGCCCCCAAAACCAAAATCTGTCTGTTTTACTATTTCATGATTTTCACCACCTCTTCTGACTTTAATGGGGGGGGGGGGCATCCCCAACCATCTTTCTCTGAAGAAAATCAGTTTAGAGCTCTAGTTAATAAGTCTCCTGGGCATAATAGGAGTTTTACAATTCAAACCCCTCTGATGACTTTCTAGCTTGCCTGACAGGTTTGTTCGGACTCCTGCAGCTACACATGTGATTGTTCACAGCCTCCCAACCATGAGAGGCATGGGAAGCTTAAGATATTCTAACAATGCAGAGCTTCTCAGAGAGTTAAAATTGTTAGAATAGAACTAGTAGGGGATTTCTTTGTTGAGCTTATGCTTGCTGCCAAGTTTCCATATACCTTACCTACTGTGTCCCTGGGAGTGTATTGATTAATATAGTTGGCATATTCTGAAAGAGATGGGAATACCAGACCACCTGATCTGCCTCTTGAGAAACCTGTATGCAGGTCAGGAAGCAACAGTTAGAACTGGACATGGAACAACAGACTGGTTCCAAATAGGAAAAGGAGTACGTCAAGTCTGTATACTGTCACCATGTTTATTTAACTTATATGCAGAGTACATCATGAGAAAAGCTGGACTGGAAGAAACACAAGGTTTCAGAATCAAGATTGCCGGGAGAAATATCAATAACCTGAGAGATGCAGATGACATCACCTTTATGGCAGAAAGTGAAGAGGAACTAAAAAGCCTCTTGATGAAAGTGAAAGTGGAGAGTGAAAAAGTTGGCTTAAAGCTCAACATTCAGAAAACAAAGATCATGGCATCCGGTCCCATCACTTCATGGAAATAGATGGGGAAACAGCGGAAAGAGTGTCAGACTTTATTTTTCTGGGCTCCCAAATCACTGCAGATGGTGACCGCAGCCATGAAATTAAAAGACGCTTACTCCTTGGAAGGAAAGTTATGACCAACCTAGATAGCATATTGAAAAACAGAGACATTACTTTGCCAACAAAGGTCCGTCTAGTCAAGGCTATGGTTTTTCCTGTGGTCATGTATGGATGTGAGAGTTGGACTGTGAAGAAGGCTGAGCACCGAAGAATTGATGCTTTTGAACTGTGGTGTTGGAGAAGACTCTAGAGAGTCCCTTGGACTGCAAGGAGATCCAACCAGTTAATTCTGAAGGAGATCAGCCCTGGGATTTCTTTGGAAGGAATGATGCTAAAGCTGAAACTCTAGTACTTTGGCCACTTCATGTGAAGAATTGACTCATTGGAAAAGACTCTGATGCTGGGAGGGATTGGGAGCAGGAGGAGAAGGGGCCAACAGAGGATGAGATGGCTGGATGGCATCACTGACTCAATGGACATGAGTCTCAGTGAACTCTGGGAGTTAGTGATGGACAGGGAGGCCTGGCATGCTGCGATTCATGGGGTCACAGAGTCGGACTCGACTGAGCGACTGATCTTATCTGATATAGATATGTAAGTAGCAACCTTAATGTTTGTAACCTTGGACCCTTGAGTTAATTCTTTTCTTGTTATAGCCCACTGCAATTTTGCCCTATAGGAATGCAGCTTTATCTAATGCTTTCAGAGGATGGCGTCTGACTTTAGAATAATCACCTTCAGAGAAAAATAAGTTTTCTGAAGAAAGGGTCACAAAATGTTAACAGGCCTCCTGGCCAGAAGATGATGTAAATCACCTAAAGTTTTTGCATATGATAAGTTTGCAGAAAGAAAGCCTGGCTTCCATAAAGATCAAGGACTGCTGACCTTGTTTGACTCTACCCACCACCCCCTCCCCCATTATCCTCTATGCACAACTTAAGGTATAAAAACTACTTTGGAAAATAAAGTGTGGGCCTTGCTCACAGAAGCTTGGTCTCTCCATGTTGTTCTTTCTCTTTCCTTTTCCTTTTCAGGCTGATTCCCTGGAACACAGGGGCCCTCTGCGTTTACTTTCCTGCCTGGGCTTTTAAGACCCACTCAAGAAGGTGCCTAAGGTGGGGCACCTTCAGCTATTCGAGAGGGCACCTGCAGCCTATGTGAACAGAGCAAGTCCTGTGCTGGAGCTTTATTGGCTTTCTGCATAAACCAAGGACTATCAGCCTCTTTTCTCTCCTCTATTTTCTTAACTGCAAAATTCTTTCCTTATCTCTTTCTCTATTTCTCTCAGTCGTCGACGCCGTCCTCCCGAGGGAATCCCTGGATCTAACTGGGGCTGGACCCTGGTAGCAGAGCTCATCAGTGAATTTAGCAAAATTGCAGGATACAAAATCAGTACACAGAAATCACTTGCATTCTTATATACTAACAATGAAAAATCAGAAAGAGAAAATAATGAATCAATCACATTCACCACTGTAACAAAAAGAATAAAATATCTAGGAGCAAAGCTACTTAAAGTAACAAAGAACCATATATGGAAAATTATAAGACACTGATAAAAGAAATCAAAGATGACATAAACAGATGGAGAAATATTCCATGTTCTTAAGTAGGAAGAATCAACATTGTGAAAATGACTATATTACCAAATGCCATCTACAGATTCAATGTAATCCCTATCAAATTACCAAGGACATTTTTCACAGAACTAGAACAAAAAATTTCACAATTCATATGGAAACACATCAGTTCAGTTCAGACGCTCAGTTGTGTCTGACTCTTTGCGACCCCACGAATCGCAGCATGCCAGGCCTCCCTGTCCATCACCAACTCCCAGAGTTCACCCAAACTCACATCCATCGAGTCAGTGATGCCATCCAGCCATCTCATCCTCTGTCATCCCCTTCTTCTCTTGCCCCCAATCCCTCTCAGCATCAGAGTCTTTTCCAATGAGTCAACTCTTCGCATGAGGTGGCCAAAGTACTGGAGTTTCAGCTTTAGCATCACTCCTTCCAAAGAAATCCCAGGGCTGATCTCCTTCAGAACGGACTGGTTGGATCTCCTTGCAGTCCAAGGAACTCTCAAGAGTGTTCTCCAACACCACAGTTCAAAAGCATCAATTCTTCGGCGCTCAGCCTTCTTCACAGTCCAACTCTCACATCCATACATGACCACAGGAAAAACCATAGCCTCGACTAGGCTAAGCTTTGTTGGCAAAGTAATGTCTCTGCTTTTCAATATGCTATCTAGGTTGGTCATAATTTTCCTTCCAAGGAGTAAGCATAAGACCCCCAAATAGCCAAAGAAGATTTGAGAAAGAAGAATGGAGCTGGAGGAATCAACCTTCCTGACTTCAGACAATATTACAAAGCTGCAGAAATCAAGACAGTATGGTACTGGCACAAAAACAGAAATATAGACCAATGGAACAGGATAGACAGCCCAGAGATAAACTCACACACGTATGGGTACCTTATTTTTGACAAATGAGATAAGAATATACAATGGGGCAAAAATAGCCTCTTCAACAAATGGTGGTGGGAAAATGTGACGGCTACATGTAAAATAATGAAAATACAACACTTCCTAACACTGGTGGCTCAGAGGATAAAGCGTCTGCCTGAAATGCTGGAGACCTGGGTTCAATCTCTGGGCTGGAAAGATCCCCAGGAGAAGGAAATGACAATCCACTCCAGTACTCTTGCCTGGAAAGTTCCATGGATGGAGAAGCCTGGTAGGCTATAGTCCATGGGACTGAAAAAAGTCAGACATGACTAAGCAACTTCAATTAACCAATTAACCCCATACACAAAGATAAATTCAAAATGGATTAAAGACCTAAATATAAGACCAGAAACTATAAAAGTTTTAGAGGAAAACATAGGCAGAACACTCGATGACATAAATCAAAGCAAGATCCTCTATGACCCACTTCCTAGACTAACAGAAATAAAAAGAAAAGTAAACAAGTGGGACCTAATTAAACTTAAAAGCTTTTGCACAGCAAAGGAAACTACAAACACAAGTCCTCAAAATGGGAGAAAATAATAGTAAAGGAAACAACTTACAAAGGATTAATTTCCAAAATATACAAGCAGCTCATACAACAGGAAAACAAACAACCCAGTCAAAAAGTGGGAAAAAAACCCTAAACAGACATTTCTCCACAGAAAACATACAGATGGCTAACAAATGCCTGAAAAGATGCTCAACATCACTCATTATTGGAGAAATGCAAATCAAAAGTACAATCAGATATAACCTCACACCAGTCACAAGAATTCAGTGCATTATTTTCCTTTGCCAAGGCATAAACTCAGCCTCAGTAAGTTACATGACTTGATGGGTTTGGCCATCATCAAAAAGTCTACAAACAATAAGTGCTGAGATGGTGTGGAGAAAAGGGAACTCTCTTGCATTTCTAGTGGGAATGTAAATTGATATAGCCACCATGGAACACAGTATGGAGATTCCTTAAAAAAACTAGGAATAAAACTACCATGCTGCTGCTGCTGCTAAATCACTTCCGTCATGTCCGACTCTGTGTGACCCCACATAGGACCCAGCAATTCCATTACTAGGCATATATCCTGACGAAACCAAAATTAAAAAAGAAACATGTACCCAATGTTCACTGCAACACAGTTTATAAAGCTAGAATATGGAAGCAATCTAGATGTCCATTGACAGATGAATGTATAAAGAAGCTGTGGTACGTATATGCAATGGAATATTCCTCAGCCATAAAAATGAACGCATTTGAGTCACTTCTATTGAAGTGGACGAACCTCGAGCCTATTATACAGAGTGAAGCAAGTCAGAATGAGAAATATAAATATTGTATACTAATACATATACATGGAATCTAGAAAGATGGTACTGACGAATCTATTTGCAGTGCAGCAATGGAGAAACAGAAATAGAGAATAGACTTATGAACACAGGAGGAGGGGATTAGGGAGAGGGTGTGATGTATGGAGGAAGTAACATGGAAACTTACAATACATATGTAAAATAAATAGCCAATGAGAATTTTCTGTATGTCTCAGGGAACTCAAACAGGGGCTCTGTATCAACCTAGAGTGGTGGAGCTGGGAGGGAGATGGGAGGGAGGTTCAGGAAGGAGGGGACATAGGTGTACCTATGGTTGATTCTTGTTAATGTTTGACAGAAAACAACAAAATTCTATAAAGCAATTATCCTTCAATTAAAAAAAATTTAGAAAAAAATTTCATCAAATTTTTGTACCAAAAGTAGATCTGAAGCTGGATACAAATGGATATATAAAATAAAAACAAACTGTATTATTGTATGACTTAGCTTTCTGAATCTGGATGGAATTGAGAACATTATATGAAAATAGATACATGAGGAAAGGTAATAGTCTGGACCAAAGTCAGAAGGCTCATTTTCTGGTCCTCTCTCTTCCAGAAACAGTTCTGGTGTTGTGGCATTGTGTAATTCTGTATAAATTGAGAAATAGAGTCTTCCCTGGTGGATCAACAGTAAATAATTCACAAGCAATGAAGGAGATGTGAGTTCAATCCCTGGGTCAGCAAGATCCCTTGGAGTAGGGTATGGCAACCCGCTTCAGTAGTCTTTCCTGGAGAATCCCATTGATAGGGGAGCCTGACAAGCTACAGTCTATAACAGTCGCAGAGTGTTGGACACAACTGAAGTGACTGAGCACACACACAGAGGATCTTTATAACATTCTATGAAATGAGGTAAACAGAGCATAAAAATATCGAAATGGATTAACTCTCTCACTAGAAAGAAAAAAAAAAGTACAGAGATAAAAATGGAAGGCATTACGTAAAACTGACCAGCTAACACAAGATCCAAACATCTATCCTCTGGGAAGGCTTCTTCGCATTCTCAATTACAACTTTGATTTGATTTTAACATTTTAGACATATACAGACTATGGCACACAGAATATTGCTGTAATCATCTCTTACAACTTGTCTTCCCCTGCTATACTGGGAATAGAACCATTCTTTCACATCCTTGCAGAGTCAGCACCCAGCAATAAACACAGAGCATATAGTCAATACAGGGCTTCATTAATAAAAGAATGAATGAACTATTTAATTGTGTTTAGCACAAACAATAGTTATCCAGAACTAAATACGTCAATCTCTCTCCATCCTCACTTTTTTCAGAAAATACTAAACTAGACTTTCAGTAAAATTTTACTTCCTTTATCCTGTTATAACACATATTTTAAGACATTTCTTTAACAAAAGTTTTCTTTACATATTGATTATACTAATAAGAAATGAATCATTGCTCCGAAATTCTTTCACAATCACAAATTACAGTTCTAACTCAGTGATTTATCTAATATGGGATCTTCTTTGCATATTTTACTATCTGAGAAATCAATTTCTACATCTTATATATGCATATAGTGACCCCTGGAAAAACTCATATTGAATCTCAAATTAAAAAGTTATACACAATCCATGATAACCTTGGAAACAAATTTGGAATCATTACAGTCTCATAAAATATAGCTATATAGAAATATAGAATGTGAATTTAACAAATCCGAATTAATGAAAAATAACAATAGACAATAAAAATAATCTTCTGTTCTTGCAAAATCTTTCATATTATATAAGATACTTCTGATATGTTAACTCTATGCCTTTACAAGAATCTGGTGCATTATTTCATTTGCCAAGGCATAAACTCAGCCTCAGTAAATTACACGACTTGTTGGGGTTCAAGAAAATTATATAGGGTAGTACTAAAACTACAACTGAGAGCTCCTGATCCTAGTTCACTTTTTCTTGCATCAAAACCCACAGAATATCTGCTACATATCAATTTTGATAAACAAATATATTTTAAGTATACATTCTATATATATCACTATTAATAATATTCCTTTTTAGTACTATGCAGAGATATTAGAATTCATAAATGTTAAATGCTTTAAGTGTAATCCAATATAAGTATAAAGCAATACTATAAAAATTCACAATAATATGGCATTTAAAAATTGATTTGTCTCAATTGATGGAGAATCCAATTTAGGTTAAATAACTATGTTTATGAAATTACTTCAGGATTTATTGGCTGTAGCATGATAACTCATCAACTGTAGTTGAGCTTCCAGGAATTTGAGCAGAAAAGTTAATTAACAATAATTTTAAAACTGCCAAAAGCTGCAGCAAGTTCACTCTGCACTCTGCATACATTGCAACATGTGCTGGGCTTCAAAAAGAAAGTCATTTCCTAAAACTGTTTACTTTTATGTCATTGAACTCATTATTAAAAATAAGTGAGCAGTATTGATTTGGATGGTTTAATAATTCAAAGTGGTTAAAGGCAATAACAGCACTTGAACAGACAAATATTTCCTATTGTTGTTTATTACCAACTTTAACTATAATGACTCAATTAATCCAGGCATGGTTTCCCAAAGCGAACTGAAATGCAATTATCAGACCAATAAGATGCTAAAGTCAGTAACTTAAACTTCAGGCAGACTATTTTATAAAGTGATATAATCAATATTGTATTCAAGATAGTATGTGGTGGTGATAATTTGCTTCAGAAAATACAGAAATTCCATTACCTTTTAAAATATCTCAAAATCGACTGATGTGTTATCAGTTGCACTTTGAGTAACTACTTTGCAGCATATATACAATAAAAAAGCTTACATTCATATACCTTCAATGGTGGGTAAGAAAAGTCATGGCTAATAAATGGTTAGACTTTAGTAATAGTCTATAGAGATATAAGTTGCCTTATCAACATAGAAACAATTTTACATATCCCTTCTGTTAGGGAAATATCTCTACATAATTCTTGTTCACAAATCCACTCACAAGCATCACAGTTATTCTCTGATCAAGCTTCCCTTCAAAATAATTTGTTGACTCTAAAACCAAGTCATTGCTACATCTATCAATCATAGCTCTTTTTAAATTGAAGGAAACAGAATACCAACATACCTTTGATAGAGAAAATCATGCTGTCTTCTAGGCATCCACTTCAGTTAATCATTTTGGACTATGACTAGTATTCTCCATGAACTCTTACAATCCTCTAACTCAGAATTACTGATGCTTAAAAGAAGTGAAATGCATAAAGCTATAAATCTGACTCAATAAGACTTGAGACTATGAGCAGGAACTACTTTAAGCCAAAGGAAAAATCTATGATCAGTTAACAGTACACTAAGCTTTCTTTTCTTTTTGTTTTTCAATATGAAAGCACTCTTAAATCCAACCACAGAATAAGAATAACTACTAATTGGTTTTCTGCTCAAAGAGACCTATCATTGGTTGGCAACTAAAGTAGCAAGAATAGTATTTTCTCCCACTCACAGCTTTAGAACTGAGAAGAAAATCTGATGTACTGAATATAGATAAGGAAATCTTTTAGATTGAATAAACTTGCTAAAGGAATATTCTTATTTTCCTTCAAACTGATTGGTATAATGATGATCATTGTCTTCAAAGAAATATAGTCAGTATGAAATGCAAAAGAATGCTGAAATTAAAATATCAGTTTGTGTGTCCTTACAAACTCTAAGAAATGCTGTTAGAAGTTATATGGACAGATATATCAGGGAAAAATTGATATTTCAATATTTCCCACATACATCCCAATTCTAGGTTTCTGAGAGGACAATATGAAGAACCCTGTGCAAATACTTCCACCAATTCTCTACATCCCTACAAATACATACACTTTAGTGGTTGTTGTATTGTGGATTTGCCTTCAGAAATAAAGGACTTGCCCCAGTTGTTGGAAGCACAGATGTAAGATGGCTCTCAGCTATATTTGGGATTGACTCATCTGGAGAAGGGGGCTTCCCTGGTGGCTAAGGTGGTAAAGAATCTACCTGCAATGTGGAAGACCTGGGTTTGATTCCTGAGTGAGGAAGATCCCCTGGAGAAGGAAATGGCAACCCACTCCAGTATTCTTGCCTGGAGAATCCATGGACAGAGGCTGGCAAGCTACACTCTATGGAGTTGCGAAGAGTCAGAAACAAGTGAACGACTAACACACACATAGCTGGAAAAAAAACTCCCTCTTGGAAGTTCATGTTTCCTTGCAAGGGGCAGTCTGTTGACTGCTTATCCCAGGGATGAAAAGGCCTAGTTCTCTCATCCCAGCTCAACAGATCTGAGGACCGTGCCAGCTTGAAAGCACCCATGTGTAGATGGAGGCTTTTATTGATTCTCCATGACAAATCTTTTCCCTCTTAGTCCCATTTCAGCTCCTCCCTTTCACAAGTGGAGATGTGAAAAGCAATCCTAACTGACATCCCGCTCACCAATCACCAACTCAGAAAATTCACATAGAACCTTGAAATAATATTTCACAAACAGGGTAAGAGCCTTAAAAACTGTATAATTTTAATTATCCATCCTTTGACTCTGTGCTTTTATGTTTTACTGCTATATACACTCTAAATTTCACACTACCTTATTATTATTTTGGCTTTAAATAGTGACAAATAAGCCAACAGGTGCTCATTAAAAGCTGATTAGAGCTGTGACTGGTCTCTTGTTTCCTGGTCTATGATTTATTCCTCCTATTTAGACAATTCTGCCAAGAATTGAGTGTACCCGTGCTTTATTTCTTTCCTTATAATGGGGTCCTCACTTCCTCGATTTCATTTTGTTGGTGTTTTTTGTCTCAAATGGATTTTTAAAATCTTTATTTAGAAGTTTAATTTGGCTTCTTGGGCTGCTGGCCTGAAAATGAGAGTCATGTGATTTTTTATCTATAGAGTCCTTTTCCTATTGAGTATATTAAGGCTTTCTGAACTATTATTTAGACATTGAAAAAAATGTTTTTAGAGTCAATCTATATTAGACTTATTCTTTAAAATATTAAAATTCTGAATTATTTTCTTTGTCTCTTTTGAATTGTCAAAGATACGGATAAAAGGGTTAATTCTTAAGTCTTAAATTACCATGCAAGGAAACTTCACTATCTACAATATCTGTTGTCACTAAATCAGCTTATAATGAGTTGATCAAAATGTATAGGTAGGCAGTTTATATTTATAGCAGATCATGAGACATAGTTTAGTACACATTTTACTGAAATGTATCCTGTGATAGAATAAATTTGAAAATTAACAAAAAACATTTGATCTAAGTCTAATATATTCTTAAATATAGAAGTACTGTATATTGTGTCTATACATAATGATCACCTACCTAGTATATAATTTATACTAGCATTAGACAGCTAAGCTCTCAAGGAACTGTTTCTCTTGAGTTAATTCAATCCATAAATAATTTCATCAACCAAATTTGTTAATAACTTTAGACATAATATCATAAGCCATTCTAGGAAAAACTCAATAGGAGGAAAAAACAATTCAAGAAATGTTTTATTTTCCTTCTCTTCTCTTCTTACATATTGTTACATACAAGATGTACATGGAAAATTAAGGTAAATACCTGTCTCTTGTCTGTTGCATGCAATACTGCGATAACTAGAGATCAGGTAAATTAGCACTGCCACGTCCACCCAGGAAACCCAAACCCTTCCCAGAGCCTCTTGTAAAATTTTCCTTTTCTTTAACAATCTCTTTAAAATTTCTAATATGCTTAAGCTTCTGTACCTACAAGAGACATCATTCTATTTAATAGTAAGAGGTATGTCAGATATTGATCACAAAAGATCTGGTAACTATAGCTACCTGAGGCTTACATTTTATTAAAATTTATCCTTGCATTCTAACCCTCACATCTTTGATGTTCTCATCAAGTCCAAGAAGGAAGCACATGGTTCTGTTAATACGTGACACATAGTTGCTTTATGAACAAGATTGGATTCCTTTTTTGAAGCACCATTTTTATTTCCTGATTTAACTAGATTTTAGGTTTAAAGGGATGAGACAGTCTCCCTTATGGATATCACCAAGTGGTCATCATCATCTTCTGTAGTGGATATATTTCTCTTTTCACTGTTTAGTAGCCAACACTCTCTTTCCCTGCTCTCCTTTGGGGTATGAGTAAGAAGAATTGGCCACCCCTCACTATTGCAGGAATCAAATCCTCCTTTTCACTGCCCTAGTGTTCATCAAGGAGACTTTTAAAGCCAAAGGTGTGACACAAGGCTTAGGAATAGCCAGAGGTCAGATTCACAGACATCAGTAGCTATGCTTACAAATCTGTCTGTTCTTGCACTCTAATATACTCATTCTGATTCCTGCTGCTTGGTTCTACGGACCTCCCAATCTATTTCAATGCTTCCCTAGATTCTAAGAGTTCCGATATTCTTTAAATAAACAATTTTTTCAATTAAGATTTTCAGTAAGTCTTTATTGCTTGCAAGTAAGACATCCATGCCTATCCAGTATGTTTTAGAAATTTCTGTATCTATAGTAGGAGATCCAGCCTACTCCAAGTCCAAATGTTTCTAATGTGGTTGACTTGAGCGCAATACTTAATAAGGGACTTAGATAATTGCTAGAAACAAACCTGGTGACTCTTATTTTCAGGGGTACCATGCAGACATACTCCTTTCTAATGGCTAGCTTGATTAAAAATACTGTTTAGGGTGGGTGCCATTTTGACTTGTATGCTATTAACAACTCTTTAAGAAACATTTTGCTCTAGATAAAGATACACTACATATAGTAGGCTTAGTTCCATTAATCAGCTTGCTTCTGGAATCAATCCAAATTCTGGAGCCCCAATTTCTGTAACAGTTATGTTTTTTCTGGTTACCAAATCACTCTAAAACCTTGTTGCTTAAAATAAAAACAAGTCATTATTTTTTATAATTTGGTGAGTTGATTGAGTTCAGCTCAGAAAGATGAAATTGCTGAAACTTTTGCTCCATATGTTTATTTATTCTCAAGGATGTTGGACAGGACTTATTAACATAGCAGCAAGCTTCCAAGAAGGCAAACATAAACACATACTAAGCTTATGGTTTATATCTCAGCTGCGGATATTTCACAGACCAAAGCCAATCATACAACCAAGCACTTAGTCAATAGGGGAAGGAAATACATAAAGGAACTGTGCAGGGAAAGGGTTAACTCAACAAACTTGGTTTTCACAAACCCTGCATGTTTGCAAGAAGGCTTATCTTCAGGTTTGGCCCATGGGATAAAAACTTTGAGCCCTGAGAATATTCTGCCTAATATGAGTGTTTTGCATGCCTAAGGGCTTAGACCACAGTGTACCACTTTGATGAAATAATTTATGCTAACAATATATTTTATGGAGAATGACTGTTTTTGCATGCCTGAGGCTATGGGCTATACCTAAGCAGTTTAATCAGACAGTTTATACAAACAAATATAATTATTGATGAATGACTATTTTTGCTTCAAAAGGCTGGAGTTTTAGTAGTTAAGTTCAGTCACACAGGAACTGCATTACTATGTGAGTGGTCCTCAATAAAAACACTGGATGTGTTAGTCGCTCAGTCATGTCCGACTCTTTGCAACCCCATGTACTATAGCCCGCCAGGCTCCTCTGTCCATGAGATTTTCCAAGCAAGAATACTGGAGTGGGTTGCCATTTCCTTCTCCAGGGGATCTTCCCAACCCAGGAATCGAATCCAGGTCTCCTGCATTGCAGGCAGATTCTTTACTCTCTGAGCCACCAAGGCTTAAGTGAGCTTCCCCAGTTGTCAAAATTTCAGATGTCTTTTCACACACTCTTTCTAGAAGAAATAAGCATGTCCATGCTACTCCACTGGGTGAAAACACTTAGAAGCTTACACATGGTTTCTCCTGAACTTTGCCTCATAAATGTGTTTTCTTTTTGCTGATTTTAGCCTATATTCTGTCACAGTAGTAAACTAGAACCATGAGTAAACAGTTTCTATAAGTCCTTACAGTGAATCATTGAGCCTGAGGGTGGTCTTGGGAACTCCCAGCATAGGCATGGATTCCCAAAAGTAAGACTATTGGGGGTGGGAGGGGGACATTAAAGTAGGAATCTATTTCAGAGTGTGAGAAAGACCTACACCTCACACAAATGGATCCCAAACATTTCCCAAAGTTCAAAGATATCCAGCTCTAACATCTGCTGCCTTTCATTACTTTCCTTACTGGTCACTTACATGGCTGGTAGAGAAGAAAGTTTAGCATCAGTTGTCTCTGCAAGAAATCCAAGATTTCATCCATACCTGAAGCCTATCCAGTTTAGTAGTAGGAGGCAGATTGAAAATGAGAATAAATCAGAAAGGAAATAACAGTAGATTAAAGCTTGAAAAGCTATAAGACATAGAGTCTCTCTAGGAACAGTACAAAGGTAAGCAACCAAAAGAGGAATAGAGATTAAAAATAATATTATAGAAATTTGAAGCCCAATTCCTACAGCTAAAGTAAATGTTAAACACATTTTGACTCCTATAAAAATCATTACATTAAAGGCTTTTTATCTCAGGTCTTATTACCTAATACACATTTTGCACTCACCAAAAATTACAAGTGATGAAAAGGAAGAAAACTCAGTATAAAAAAGAGTGATTTCATATTGGAACAGTCAGATAATTTCTATATTTAATATGATGATGGTTCTAATAAAGAAGGTTTACAACATGGAAGAATACTGTAAGCATAGAGATGGAAACTCTAAGAATCAAAAGGAGATTCTAGAAATAAACGGGAAAAGAAACAGGCTAAGGACTTGAATAGACACTTTTCGAAGAAGATATACAAATGGCCAATAGTACATGAAAAGATGTTCAACATCAGTAATCATTAGAGAAATGGACATCAAAACCACAGTAAGGCAGCACACCCACTTCACATGCATTAGGATGACTTTTACTAAAAAAGACAAAAGCAAACAAATGAAAACGAGAAATAAGAACACTGAAAATAACAAGTGTGAGTAAAGATGTGGAGGTATTGGAACACTTGTGCATTACTAGTGGGGATATAAAATCATATACTCACTGTGGAAAAGAATATGCCATTTATGTAAACAAACAAACAAAAAAAACAAAAATTAAACAGAATTATCATTGTAGGTATACACTCCCCAAAAACGGAAAGCAGGGGCTCAAATAGCTGTCTGGACACTTTGCTTATAGATAGAAGCATTATTCACAACAGTCAAGAGATGAAAACAGCCCAGATGTCCACCTATAGATGAATGGATAAACTAAACATGAAATGAAAATACAAGGGAATGTTATTTATTCTTAAAAAAGAATCAAATCCTGAATAAAGCTACAAAACGCATGAATCTTTAAAAAAAAAACAAAAACAGTATTCTAAGTAAAATAAGCCAGACACAAAAGGATAAACATTGTATGATTCCTCTTACATGAGGCACCTGGAATAGTTAAATTTATAGAGAGGGGAAATAGAATAATGGTTTCCAGTGGGTGGGGGAGGGGTTGGGGGGACTTCTTGATTACAGGTCACAAACTTTATACACTTAACAATGGTTAAAGTGGGAAAATCTGTGTTACATACACTTTGCTACAGTAAAAAAAAAACAATAATAATTGTAAAATACAGCAAGAAAGTTGTTTAGAGTGAAATTTATAGTATTAAACCCATATATTGGAAAATAAAGCAATTAAAGCTGTGTTGTGCTTAGTTGCTCAGTCCTGTCCAAGTCTTTGGAACCCCATGGACTGCAGCCAGCCAGGCTGCTTTGTCCAAGGGGCTACTCCACACAAGAATACTGGAGTGGGTTGCCATGCCCTCCTCCACAGGCTCTTCCCAACCCAGGGAACCAACCCAGGTCTCACGCACTGAAGGCAGATTATTTACTGATTAAGCCACCAGGGAAGCCCAAGAATACTGGAGTGCATAGCCTATGTCTTCTCTGGGGGATCTTCCAGACCCAGGAATTAAACTGGGGTCTCCTGCACTGCAGGCAGATGCCGGGGTCCAGCCCCGGCTGATCCAGGGTATTCGAAGCGGAGACTGCGTCAGCGGGGGTCAGGAAACAATTAATGAGGTGTTAATTAAAGATATAAAGAGTAATAAAATGAGGATAGCTCAGTGAGGAAATTCAGTGAAGAAAAGTGGCTGAAATAAGGATAGCTCAGTGAGAACATTTAGTGGAGAAAAGAGGCTGAATAATTCAGCCAGAAGGTAAGAGAAAGAACAACATGGGGAGACCAAGCTTCGGTGAACAAGGCCCCACACTTTATTTTTCAAAGTAGTTTTTATACCTTAAGTTATGCATAGAAGATAATGGGGGAAGGAGTAGAGTCATGCAGTAAGCCAGGCTTTCTTCCTGCAAACTTATCATATGCAAAAGTTTAGGTGATTTGCATCCTCTTCTAGCCCGGAGGCCTGTTAACATTTTAAGACCCTTTCTTCAGAAAACTTACTTTTCTCTAAAGGTGATTAGTCAGGTGCCACCCTCCAAAGGCATTGGAGTTGCATTTCTATAGGGCAAAGGTGTGGTGTGTTATAACAAGAAAAAGAATTAACTCAAGGGTCCAAGGTTCAGATCAGATCAGATCAGTCAGTCAGTCGTGTCCGACTCTTTGCGACCCCATGAATCGCAAGGTTACAAACATTAAAGCTACTACTTACATTTCTATAAACCAATTATATCAATCAATACACTGCCAAGGACACAGTAGGTAAGGGACATGGAGACTTAGCAGCAAACATTGGCCCAACAAGTGAAAAACCTTTCACCAATACAATTTCTAATCAATCTTTTAACTGCTCAAAGGAATCTGTATTTAGACAGTTTAGAACATCTTATGCCTCTCACAGTTGGGAGGCTCTGAGCAATCACATGTGGCCGGAAAAACCTATTCAGGCAGACTAGAGGACTTCCAAAGGAGTTTGTAGGTTGAAACACTGTGACACCCAGGAATTATTAACTGGAGCTGTAAGTAAACTCTTTTTTCAGAGAGAGGTAGTGGGGGGCAGCCCCCCATAAAGTCCTAGATGTAGGTGAGAGCACAAAGCAGAAAGTAGGCAGACTCTGGTTTTGGGAGTAGATGCTCGAGAATTTCCAAGCGGGCTCCTGAGGCTTAATCCCGCTTTTGCGTATGCTGTATGCCAAGCCTCCTTCCTCATGACCTTTGTAATGGGCGGAGCTCGCTCCCAGCAGGCAGATTCTTCACCAGCTGAGCTACAGGAACAAAGATAATTAAAGGTAATGATCTACAATTCCAGCATAGGACACTAGAGAAGGAAAAACAACTTAAATTTAAAGGAAGCAGGGGGAAAAAAAAAGAGATAACAAAAGTTATAGTTAAAATCAGTGAAATTGAAAATAAGAAAGCATTTGGGGGGAAAAAATCAACAAAACTTAAGCTTATTCCTTGAAAAGATCAATGCAGTTTATAAGTCTCTAGCCAGTCAATTTATTTTTTAAAAAAAAATACAATAAATTTAAAAGACATAGATTATAAATGTCAGTAAGGAAACAGGGGATGTCATTAAACATTGTGAAAAAATCAAAAGAATATTTAAAGGACTACATGAACAACTATTCCCAGAAATTCAATAATAAATGAAATGGATCAATTCCTTTTAAGACATTAACTACCCCAACTAGTATAAGAATAAATAGATAACAAGAATACATCTACACTGATTAATTAAAAAAAAAAAAAAAAAACTTTTAAAACTTCTCAAATAAAGAAAGCACCAGGCTCAGATGTTTTCATTGGTGAATTAAAAAAAAATTATGAAGAAGCAGTAGCATTTTTCTTATAAGTAACATAACACTTAAAAAGGATAGAGAAAACATTTCCCCCTAATATCAGGAATAAGGCAAGGATATTCTCTCTCACACTTCTATTCAACATTGTACTGGAAATCCAATCCTAGTGCAATAAGACAAGAAAAAGACATAAGTTATGTAAAGTATAGAAAATAATTTTTAAAAAATTTTTATTCACAGATTCCATGATCTACTTAGAAAACCCTTAAGAACCTACCAAAAGAGAAAAAATAAAACCTTTTAAAAATGCCCAGCAGGTTATAGCAAGGCAGTAAGATACAAGATCAAATTGCATACACAAAAGTCAAATGGCATTTGCATTAATACCAACAACAAAATGAATTATTTAGACAAATCAAATCTATATTGGATATAGCTATAAAAATATAAAACTGATGAAAAAATCAAAGCTCTAAATAAATCGAGATATTTTGTGTTCATGTATGAAAGGCTGACTATTAAGATGCCTATTTTTCACAACTTGACCTATACCATCACTGCAATCTCAATCAAAATCCTACCAAGTTGTTTTGTAGCTATCAATAGACAGACTCCAAAGTTTATATGAAAGGTCAAAAGATCCAGAATAGTGAATAATATATGAAGAAGAACAATGTTGGAGGAATCACAGTGTCTAATTTGAAACATTACTAGAAGACAATAATCAAGACAGCATCCATATTGGTGAAAGAATTAGATAAATATCAGTAGAACAGAATACAGAGGCCAGAAATAAAACTACCAAAATCAACTGATTTTTTTAAAAGGATGCAAAGATATTCCATGGAAAAAGAATAATCTTTATAACAAATGGTACTTGATGTTCAAAGCAAAAGTATAAATCTAGACATGATCTTAAAATTACAGAAAAATAAAAATGAATCAATGATGTAAATGCAAAATTATAACCCTTCTATTAAAAAAAGAGAATTTCCATGACCTGGCTTTTGGTGAAGGGTTTTTTGATACATCAAATACAATATTGTAAAGTTAAAAAAATAAAATAAAATAATTAAAAATAAAATACAAATTTTTTAAAAAAAAGCATGACCAATGAGGTTGGCTTAAAGCTCAACATTCAGAAAACGAAAATCATAGCATCTGGTCCCATCACTACATGGGAAATAGATGGAGAAACAGTGGAAACAGTGTCAGACTTTATTTTTCTGGGCTCCAAAATCACTGCAGATGGTGACTGCAGCCATGAAATTAAAAGACGCTTACTCCTTGGAAGGAAAGTTATGACCAACCTAGATAGCATATTCAAAAGCAGAGACATTACTTTGCCAACAAAGATTCGCCTAGTCAAGGCTATGGTCTTTCCTGTGGTCATGTATGGATGTGAGAGCTGGACTGTGAAGAAGGCTGAGCACCAAAGAATTGATGCTTTTGAACTGTGGTGTTGGAGAAGACTCTTGAGAGTCCCTTGGACTGCAAGAAGATCCAACCAGTCCATTCTGAAGGAGATCAGCCCTGGGATTTCTTTGGAAGGAATGATGCTGAAGCTGAAACTCCAGTATTTTGGCCACCTCATGGAAAGAGTTGACTCATTGGAGAAGACTCATGCTGGGAGGGATTGAGGGCAGGAGGAGAAGGGGACGACAGAGGATGAGATGACTGGATGGCATCACTGACTCGATGGATGCGAGTCTGGGTGATCTCCGGGAGCTGGTGATGGACAGGGAGGCCTGACGTGCTGCAGTTCATGGGGTCGCAAAGAGTCGGACACGACTGAGCGACTGATCTGATCTGATCTGATGACCAATGACAGGAAAAGAAACTAATGAACTCAATTTATTAAACATTAAAAACTTTATTGTTAAGAGAGTGAAAAGAGATGTCACTTACGGGGAGAAAGTATTTGCCAAACACATATTTCAAAAATGGCTTATACTGAAATAAAAGGAAGTCTTACACTCTACAGAAATAAGCACAAGCAAACATTGTTCATATTTAAATACTACATAGTGCTATTTTTCTTTCATTAGGAAGAAGGAAAAGCAATAATTATCACTTACATGATTGATATCAACACCTTGGAATGTGTCAGGTAATAGGGCTGAAAAAGCAGAGGGGAGACAATGGAAACATTTCTATTCCTTGGCTGTTTATAGAACGAACAGAAATTGTTAAAGTGCATTGGTCAATTAATTACCAGTTGCTTTGAAAAAAAGTTCCTGAACAGATACTACACCAAGAAGCACAAGCATCAATAGATGGAAAAATGTATGTTGAAAAATGCTCAACATCGTTTGCCATTAGGAAATAACACAAATTGATATACCACTATACAACTATTTGAATGGTTAAAAATTATTCTGAAAATATGAGCTGCTGAAAAATTCACCTTGTAAACCAGATTTTACTTAGGTTACTTCCCAAAGCAAGTTGCTCAAAGGAAAAAGTTAAATGCATAGCAGTCTAAGAAATGCTAAACAATATATTTTCCTCTTCAAGATACATATACATAGTACATGTTCTGAGAAATCAAGCAATAAACAGCCTTTATAATTTTATATAAGCTAAGGAGTGCGTCAAGGCTGTATATTGTCACCCTGTTTATTTAGCTTATATGCAGAGTACATCATGAGAAACGCTGGACTGGAAGAAACACAAGTTGGAATCAAGATTGCTGGGAGAAATATCAATAACCTCAGATATGCAGATGACACCACCCTTATGGCAGAAAGTCAAGAGGAACTAAAAAGCCTCTTGATGAAAGTGAAAGTGGAGAGTGAAAAGGTTGGCTTAAAGCTCAACATTCAGAACATGAAGATCATGGCATCCGGTCCCATCACTGCATGGGAAATAGATGGGGAAACAGTGGAAACAGTGTCAGACTTTGTTTTTCTGGGCTCCAAAATCACTGCAGATGGTGACTGCAGCCATGAAATTAAAAGACGCTTACTCCTTGGAAGGAAAGTTATAACCAATCTAGATAGCATATTCAAAAGCAGAGACATTACTTTGCCAACAAAGGTCCATCTAGTCAAGGCTATGGTTTTTCCTGTGGTCATATATGGATGTGAGAGCTGGACTGTGAAGAAGGCTGAGCACCAAAAAATTGATGCTTTTGAACTGTGGTGTTGGAGAAGACTCTTGAGAGTCCCTTGGACTGCAAGGAGATCCAACCAGTCCATTCTGCAGGAGATCAGCCCTGGGATTTCTTTGGAAGGAGTGATGCTAAAGCTGAAACTCCAGTATTTTGGCCACCTCATGCGAAGAGTTAACTCATTGGAGAAGACTCTGATGCTGGGAGGGATTGGGGGCAGGAGGAGAAGGGGACGACAGAGGATGAGATGGCTGGATGGCATCACTGACTCGATGGATGTGAGTCTGAGTGACCTCCGCGAGTTGGTGATGGACAGGGAGGCCTGGTGTGCTGCGATTCATGGGGTCACAAAGAGTCAGATACGACTGAGCGACTGATCTGATCTGATCTGATCTGAATTTTCCCCAATCTTATTGAAACATACAATTCCTTTTCATTAAGAGATGTTTTTCAAAATACCTGTTAATATTCTCTTTTATATACTTTGGGAAATGTAGATCTATGTTAAGGTTAACATATGGGTTTGTTTCCCTTTTAAAAATACATCTAGCCTCTGTTTTCTTTCTTAATATATATTACAGATATATCGTTGTAGTATTTGACTTTCAACTGAAGTATTAGAATCAAATCTTAAGTTTAGTCATTCAAATTTATCTAGGTGATCCTGGGAAAATTAAGCAAACTAACTCTCTGTTTTCTGAGACTTTAGAGCATGTCTTTAGAGCAGAGCAATTGGCCCACAGTAAGCAATCAATAAACACAAGTCAATTCCTTTCACGTTATCATTATCCACATATTTGTTACCGTTAATGTAAATAAAGGAAGAGTGAATGGTCCTTCTACCTTCTTATTCTCACTTTAACCTTCTTCACCCATCAGAACTAATGCTAGCTCATGAATATACAGGAAGAACCCCAATGAGAAAGATCATCTCAAGATTCTTTATCTTCACAGAAAAATAGAAAAAGCTGTCTTTGCGAGGGCAAGCTTGGAGAGTAGAGTGTTATTTTACAAAGAAAAACAATATTTTCTTATCAATTTTTAGAGTTTTATTCATTTTATATAAATATTTTCACAACAAACAAATAATTATCAAATACAGAAATTACCTACACTCCTGCAGGGCACTGCTGGCTCAACCTCAGGAGTTCCCCAAGTGAACTCTGAGCTGGCCCCTGATCATGGAGGGCAAAGAGAGATGAAAGAAAGGCAAACCAAAACCAAATTGATAGGTGTCAGGTTTAACAAGCAAGGACAGGTATATATGAGGCTAGTTTTGGGCAGCCACACACAATGAGTAGATCTCCACACTTGCTCACCAGAATCTTAAAAGTTTATCTCGATACTTTAACTGGGTTCAGTCCAAATTGTTTCAACTATTCCTTACTCTCTTAAGGCTCTATCCTTGGAATAGTTCCCATTGTGGAAACAGTAGACAGAGCTAATTACATTCCAAGGAAAGTCAATTGGGTGAGGACACCCCTATTGCCTATGCTTAGCTGGAGGGTCAGTTTAGTTCAGTCGCTCAGTTGTGTCCGACTCTTTGAGATCCCATGAATCGCAGCATGCCAGGCCTCCCTGTCCATCACCAACTCCCGGAGTTCACTCAGACTCGCATTCATCGAGTCAGTGATGCCATCCAGCCATCTCATCCTCTGTCATCCCCTTCTCCTCTTGCCCCAATCCCTCCCAGAATCAGAGTCTTTTCCCATGAGTCAACTCTTCACATGAGGTAGCCAAAGTACTGGAGTTTCAGCTTTAGCATCATTCCTTCCAAAGAAATCCCAGGGCTGATCTCCTGCAGAATGGACTGGTTGCATCTCTTTGCAGTCCAAGGGGCTCTCAAGAGTCTTCTCCAACACCACAGTTCAAAAGCATCAATTCTTAGGCGCTCAGCTTTCTTCACAGTCCAGCTCTCACATCCATACATGACCATAGGAAAAACCTTAGCCTTGACTAGACGGACCTTTGTTGGCAAAGTAACGTCTCTGCTTTTCAATATGCTATCTAGATTGGTCATAACTTTCCTTCCAAGGAGTAAGCATCGTTTAATTCCATGGCTGGGATCACCATATGCAGTGATTTTGGAGCCCCCCAAAATAAAGTCTGACACTGTTTCCACTGTTTCCCCATCTATTTCCCATGAAGTGATGGGACCAGATGCCATGATCTTCATTTTCTGAATGTTGAGCTTTAAGCCAACTATTTCACTCTCCACTTTCACTTTTATCAAGAGGCTTTTTAGTTCCTCTTCACTTTCTGCCATAAGGGTGGTATCATCTGCATATCTGAGGTTATTGATATTTCTCCTGGCAATTTTAATTCAAGCTTGTGCTTCTTCCATCCCAGCGTTTCTCGTGATGTACTCTGCACAGAAGTTAAATAAGCAGGGTGACAATATACAGCCTTGACGTACTCCTTTGCCTATTTGGAACCAGTCTGTTGTTCTATGTCCAGTTCTAACTGTTGCTTCCTGACCTGCATACAGGTTTCTCAAAAGGCAGGTCAGGTGGTCTAGTATTGCCATCTCTTTTAGAATTTTCCACAGTTTATTGTGATCCACACAGTCAAAGACTTTGGCATAGTCAATAAAGCAGAAATAGATGTTTTGCTGGGACTCTCTTGCTTTTTCCATGATCCCGTGGATGTTGGCAATTTGATCTCTGTTTCCTCTGACTTTTCTAAAACTAGCTTGAGCATCTGGAAATTCACAGTTCATGTACTGTTGAAGCCTGGCTTAGAGAATTTTGAGCATTACTTTACTAGCATGTGAGATGAGTGCAATTGTGTGGTAGTTTGAGCATTCTTTGGCATTGCCTTTCTTTGGGATTGGAATGAAAACTGACCTTTTCCAGTCCTGTGGCCACTGCTGAGTTTTCCAAATGTGCTGGCATATTGAGTGCAGCACTTTCACAGCATCATCTTTCAGGATTTGGAATAGCTCGACTGGAATTCCATCACCTCCACTAGCTTTGTTCATTGTGATGCTTTCTAAGGCCCACTTGACTTCACATTCCAGGATGTCTGGCTCTAGGTCAGTGATCACACCATCATGATTATCTTGGTCGTGAGGATCTTTTTTGTACAGTTCTTCTGTGTATTCCTGCCACCTCTCTTAATATCTACTGCTTCTGTTAGGTCTGTACCATTTCTGTCCTTTATCGAGCCCATCTTTACATGAAATGTTCCCTTGGTATCTCTAATTTTCTCCAAGAGATCTCTAGTCTTTCTCATTCTGTTGTTCTCCTCTATTTCTTTGCACTGGTCACTGAGGAAGGTTTTTTTATCTCTTCTTGTTATTCTTTGGAACTCTGAATTCAGTTGCTTAACCAACCCTCATCTCCTCTTGATGACATCCTCCTTGATGACTGTGTTGTACCTTATGTTAAGCTTACTTACAGTAGACTATGCCTTTCCCAAGTTTATGAATGCTTAGAATTAGTCACTCAATTGCAGTTTCTCTATAAATTTGGTACCATTTAAATTTTTTCTGTGTCTACATGTTCACTTTTGGAGAAAAACTTGGGCAACCTTCAGAAAAGTCACAGCGTATTAAATGTTACCTTAGTGGATAATAAAAATGAATCTTTCAGCTGAAGTATTCTGACAGCAGCATATTCTGGCTGACCACACCATTTCAAATGTGTATCTGACCATTATTTTAAATTAGAAGATATTCCACTGTCAAACCATAGCATCCAAAAATCAAAAGTGACATAGGAAAGTCAAAAGAAGAACCATGGACAATTTTATCAGATCATCTCATCCACTGTCATAATGCAATGGTATGCCATAAACAATCTGTCCTTTATAAAACTGAAAGTGCCAAAATTTGTGAGATAATTTATTTTATTGTAAAATATTGTTTTAGCATGACTCAAGGTTATTTTTATACATCCCTCTCCCTTGGTTGCATTCAATTTGCTTTTATTTAATGAGAAAAAAGGAACTGATGATACAGGTTCTGCCCTGGAGAATTGCCCTCAATCCCAGTTTATAAATTCATCAGTCAGATATATTCTGTCATGATGGAGAGCAGGTTAAAAACCTCTGAACCATACAGTGATACATATAGACAAGAAGGCTTTCAGATTCCAGTGCAGACAATTAATAGAAGAAAACAGAATCTTAAAAAATTAAAAAGCTATTTCTTTTTTTAATTTAAATTTATTTATTTTAATTGGAGGATAATTACTTTAAAAAGCTATTTCAATTTATCTTTATTTTCTACTTCCTTTTTCATAAAGTAATTACACCTTGACACAGTTACTCCTCAGGAACACCAGTATGAAGGGGGAATGGAAGAAACAACTCCAACCATAATCCATTCAAGGAAATAAGAATTTACTCTACTTTGAAATTCGATATTAAAAAAGCTTGTTTTGAATACATCATAGCTCAAGTTTTAGTAAATCAGATATTAGCTGTGTTTAACAATTTGATGTTATAAAGAAGTTTTCAAATACCTATTTTTTTCATATTATCATTTATAAAAGCAGATTTAGCGCTAACATGATTATTTATACACAACATTTAGCTCACACAGAAGAAAAAATAATTGCAAAACATTTCAAAGTAACTACAGAAATACTTATTAAGTGATCATACAAGCTTTAGACAGCAACTTGAAGTCTGTACCTCAATGGAAAGTATTCTTTCTGGTTGTTTGCTAAATTTAATTTTCCATTGTTAAAAGAATACCCAGAGATAAGAACCTTGATGTATTCTTCAAAGTGAAGTAGCACAGTGGTCATTAATTTCTACTACTCTCAAAGGGCAATTGCTTTTAAGACTAAAGATTCTCTTGCCCCCTCTTCCCTTCCCCTATGTCCCCCAGAGTGAGTTATTTACCCTAATGAAAATGATCTGTTCAAACAGACCCACTTGTCAACTAAATAAAGATAAATTTGCACAATGCTATAATTTCTATTTTCAATTGTGGGTTATCTTTAAAACATAATATAATATACACTAATTACACATTTCCAAGTTAATTTAAATAAAAGCAATCTAAATATCAAGAGTTATTTCTAGTTTTTTCCAGCTGAATAAATAATGAGTGCTATTTCTAGTTATTGCTAGTTGAATAATTAACTGAAATTATTAATATCTCAAATGCTGTAATCTTTAATAGTATTAAGATACCCATTTTTTATTTTTTACTAATATGTCTTTTTGATAATTTTTGAGCATCCTGGCTTGATTTAAACATCTTTCTTTTACTATTTCATAGTGCTGCTCATGTCTCTGGCTAGGGTTGCATGAAATATAAATCTCCACTTCAAATATCCCCAGCTTCTCTTTTATATCTTGAAAGGTCCAATCATTCTCAATAGGAATGCTTGACAGCTTAAGAAACCTGCTATATGGTGCCATATTCTGGATTTATAATTATTATTTTATACTATGGCATAACAGTTGCTTAATTTTATTGATTAAGTCATGGAAATTTTCAATCTTTCAGGTTTTCTTATGTTAATTCTCAAAATTCTTCACAAAGTTTATAGTTTTTAATTCTCCTGAGTATATGAGAATAGTTATGTGTACTCAACACATAAGCTATTAGATAAAAAATAATTTTTAGCCAAAAACTACAATTGTAGGGTTGCAAAATGAACTGACAGCAGGACATGATTTCCAAAACTACAGCTTTGAGGACTATAACTAATGAGAGATCTTACTTTATTTTAATTCCTATAAAGTCATAGTTTATCCCTTACAGATGCAAAATATATCCCTTATTGTACCTTTGAAAATAATGGTCAGTCTTCAATGGGCTTCAAATTTTGAAATTTTCACTTGAGATAAAATGTTAGACCCCAAAATAATAGGATTAATGGTTTTATTATCTTATATTCAGATATGTTTATTTTTCTCTATTATTTTGATTTTGTTTTAAAAAGTATCAAATGGAAGATGCAGATGATGTATGTTAAACTGGATTTTCTTAAATGTGATGCTATGTATCTCTAAGTCACACTGTTTCACCATGTCTTTTTTGCAGCCAATAATGTTAATGTCTGCAAAATATCAATACATGCACTGCAACCAGTTTTCCATCAGAAAAATAAACAGATAGATGTCATGTAGACTTGAATCTTGCAATCCTATGATTCTGTGATTCATAGAAAGATTCTAATATTATCCTCTTCATTCACAGGTTTATCTTGACAGTTAGAAAATGCATATGGATACAGCAAATAATTTTTTTGTTTGATAAGTTGTATCAGACTATTTTGCAACCTTGTGGACTGTAGCTTGCCAGGCTCCTCTGTCCATGGGTTTTCTCAAGCAAGAACACTGAAATGAGTTACCATTTCCTTCTCCAGGGGATCTTCCCATCCCAGGGATCAAATCCATGTCTCCTGCTTTGTTGAGTGGATTCTTATCACTGAGCCACCATACCACAGCATATATTCATTCATAGGGTATGGAATAGCATTTCTTATCTGGAGCAAAAGTGCTCTGTAAAAATCACACTCAAAAAATGTGTGAGATGTTATTAACAATACAGAATTATCCCTTAAAAGCTAGTTATCTTTCTTCTCTATTCCTTTACCCACTTCCCAGAACATTATCAGTTAAATAGTTAAACTTTGTAACTATGTCTATCATAGTAATACCGCTCAGTAGGTCACACACACAACAATGACCTTTCCAAAGAACATTTGAATTTGACATAAAAATATGGTGCAGTCTACTTGACACACACATCCTATTCTTACTAAAATATCAATGCTCAGCAAACCTTTACATTGAAAAGAACAGATTTGTGATGCTCAGAACAACAGATGTTAGTTTGCTATTACATTAAAAACAGAACATAAAAGAGAAAGATATTCACTTGTATCATATGCTGTGAATTGATCATCTGCATCTGCCTGGCATGTTTGGGTCTAAATGAAGCAAGTTGAGTTTCCAAAGGGAGTATCCATTTACTGCTTTATAGTCAAAGCAATCACATCTCTTTCCTGCTGCACTCATCAGTCATAGTAAAAGCCAAATATTCACACTGCAGCTTAAATGAGAAGACTGAAAGGAAGCAGGTATTACACACCAGGTATTGTGTATGTGAGTGAGATGCTAAAGAGAAGAGACGCAGCAGTACTGAAAATGGAGGGGAAAGGGAAAGGCTTTGGAGCACTCGGATTGCACTCAGTCATCTTGTCACTTTCCCACAGAATTAATTTAATTAGCCTCTCCCCAGTATTAGGTATGGCTCCTAACCTTGAACAGTGGCTGATGGAAGTATATGTCACTGCAGCTCACCAGATGAGCACTCTTCTGCTCTGTAATGGTGATTTGCCTCAGGTGAAAAATAGGATCACTCTCTTTTCCTATTGATTTCTGAAAAAGAAAATGCTTCCTCCCAACCAGCACTGCACTATTATTTTTGTTATCACTTTTCATGGAGCTGCACTCTTCTTTACGCAAAATTGAAAAAAAAAAAAAAAGTAGCAAGCCCTTGCCCATACCCAGAGGTAGAAACTAAAATCCAATTACCTCACTGATAGAAACACTTATATTCTCTCTTTGAAAGGAAAGGCTTATTATTTTTAAAATAGAATGCCATTGCCAATGTTTAATGTGTAATTTAAGTTTACAAAGGATATATACACTCACTGAAACATAAAAATGAAGTAAAAATGTAATGTTTAAGCTTAAATTCTTATTGTTAAAATTTTTATTTTTAAATACACAATTCTGTCAATTATGTTTATAAAATAACAGATGGAATCTTTGATCAATAAACCTCATATAAAAATCTTTTCTGAACATAATACAATTCCAAGGTCTAGATTTTTTTCTATTCCTGAAACAGAAACAATCATTTCCAATCTAAAAAAAAATTGTATTACTTCAGAAATTTTGGTTAAAAGAATCAATTATTAAAGTTTATTATTATAAACTTTATACACAGAATACACAGAAGAACTGAACAAAAAAAGAGCTTCACGACCCAGATAATCATGATGGTGTGATCACTAACCTAGAGCCAGACATCCTGGAATGTGAAGTCAAGTGGGCCTTAGAAAGCATCACAACGAACAAAGCTAGTGGAGGTGATGGAATTCCAGTTGAGCTATTCCAAGTCCTGAAAGATGATGCTGTGAAAGTGCTGCACTCAATATGCCAGCACATTTGGAAAACTCAGCAGTGGCCACAGGACTGGAAAAGGTCAGTTTTCATCTCAATCCCAAAGAAAGGCAATGCCAAAGAATGCTCAAACTACCGCACAATGGCACTCATCTCACACGCTAGTAAAGTAATGCTCAAAATTCTCCAAGCAAGGCTTCAGCAATATGTGAACCGTGAACTTCCTGATGTTCAAGCTGGTTTTAGAAAAGTCAGAGGAACCAGAGATCAAATTGCCAACATCTGCTGGATCGTGGAAAAAGCAAGAGAGTTCCAGAAAAACATCTATTTCTGCTTTTTTTTGACTATGCCAAAGCCTTTGACTGTGCAGATCACAATAAACTGTGGAAAATTCTGAAAGAGATGGGAATACCAGACCACCTGATCTGCCTCTTGAGAAATCTGTATGCAGGTCAGGAAGCAACAGTTAGAACTGAACATGGAACAACAGACTGGTTCCAAATAGGAAAAGGAGTACGTCAAGGCTATATATTGTCACCCTGTTTATTTAACTTATATGCAGAGTACATCATGAGAAACAGTGGGCTGGAAGAAGCACAAGTTGGAATCAAGATTGCTGGGAGAAATACCAATAACCTCAGATATGCAGATGACACCACCCTTATGGCAGAAAGTCAAGAGGAACTAAAAAGTCTCTTGATGAAGGTGAAAGTGGAGAGTGAAAAAGTTGGCTTAAAATTCAACATTCAGAAAATGAAGATCATGGCATCTGGTCCCATCACTTCATGGGAAATAGATGGGGAAACAGTATCAGACTTTATTTTTCTGGGCTCCAAAATCACTGCAGATGGTGACTGCAGCCATGAAATTAAAAGACGCTTACTCCTTGGAAGGAAAGTTATGACCAACCTAGATAGCATATTCAAAAGCAGAGACATTACTTTGCCAACAAAGGTCTGTCTAGTCAAGGCTATGGTCTTTCCTGTGGTCATGTATGGATGTGAGAGCTGGACTGTGAAGAAGGCTGAGCACCAAAGAATTGATGCTTTTGAACTGTGGTGTTGGAGAAGACTCTTGAGAGTCCCTTGGACTGCAAGAAGATCCAACCAGTCCATTCTGAAGGAGATCAGCCCTGGGATTTCTTTAGAAGGAATGATGCTAAAGCTGAAACTCCAGTACTTTGGCCACCTCATGAGAAGAGTTGACTCATTGGAGAAGACTCTGATGCTGGGAGGGATTGAGGGCAAGAGGAGAAGAGGACGACAGAGGATGAGATGGCTGGATAGCATCACTGACTATATGGATGTGAGTCTGAGTGACCTCCGGGAGTTGGTGATGGACAGGGAGGCCTGGCGTGCTGCGATTCATGGGGTCGCAAAGAGTTGGACACAACTGAGCGACTGATCTGATCTGATTTGATTATTTATCCACAATCAGTGTTTTACTTATAATAAATTACTAAGTTACAAAACAAGAAATTACCAAAAAATTGCTCTGCAGTGCAATTAAACTTTCTTTTAATAACTATAGAATCATAATCATTAATTATATGGGGAATCTATATTCAAACAAATTAAGTTAGGATTTAATTTCAAGATGAAAGGTTGGTAATCCTGTTTATGTCTTTCCTTTCTCAACACTAATTGAAGGATAGAAAAAAATTGAAAGTAGAATAGAAAAGTATAAGTCATTCAAAATACATATGGGTACAATAAACAGATCTGTAAATATTGTAGAAGACTGAACATACTAGTCTCAGTGATTGATTGTAATAATCAATGTCCACTGAAAGAAAAATACATACTTATTTTAATAGAAATCACTTATTATAGATGGTTGTATGAATAGACACTGATGGCCAAAAGAGCAAAAAATAAAGAGGTAAGATGGAGCAATTATGTGCAGAATGTGGCTACTCTCTTTAGGGGTGAGAGACAAAAAGAAAATTTGAGTTTCTCTAAACTTAAGTTTGCAGAAGCCTGGAAAAGGAACCTCATGGAGCTGGATGCAGAACTTTGAAGAAAGTCTTTTTCTTGTGGTACTTCAGAATCTTAGAAGGACCTCCCAGAATTCATGGCCACATCTGGAGAAGGAATGGAAATCCACTCCAGTATTCTTGCCTGGAAAATCCTATGGACAGAGAACTCCGGTGAGCTACAGTCCATTGAGTCACAAAGAGTCAGATGGGATTTAGTGTCTAAACAACAAACAGCAACTGCTGTCTTGGATAAAAATCAACTGATGGAGCATGCCGACAGGACCAACTAAACAGGAAGGAGTAATTCCCTTCTCTCTTTTACCTTCCCACTTCCTTAGTCTAACCCATTGGAAGAAACTAAGAGAAGCCAGCTGGCAAAGACAAAATGTAGCTTTGCAGGGTCTGAACTCAGCATCACAGAACAAAATTTGGAAAGTAGGGTTTGGAATCAAGGAACAATAGCTTAATAATTGAGTCAGTTAGCTCTCTGACTTACTCAGCATCTATAAACACCCTTCCTCACATACTTGATCATAAGTACAACTATAGTAAAGTGCTGTACAAGATGTAACTATCTTTCAAACAATCATGGTCATTCTCCCCTTATCCCTAAAATTGGGAGACAGAAATCCCTAACAATTTTTAAATTCATTTATGAATGTTAGGCAATATTAATTACTCCTCAAATTCAGTGACATTCACATCTGAAAACTAAAGGCTATTTTAAAGGTAACCATGAATAACATCATTAAATAAAAAAGAGGAGAGAAAAGATGTATATATACACATCAAGAAATAAAATATGCAAAATGGCCTCAAGTAACAGCAACTTTGTAACAGGTAACATAGTTGATATTTATAACTTATCTTTTTATGCACAGTTAATGATGCCATAGCCCTGAACCAACAACTCAACAGTTGGGATTCTTTCCCTTCTTAGGTGACTCAAACCTATATTCAAGAAGGATATGAATCTTCAGTGGTTCAATTGCTTTTGTGTTGTGATAATGTGCCTTATCTTATATGACATGAATGTAACACAAGTTATCCCAGAATTTTCTTGTGTTCCCAGATTCCAAATAGTGTCACTTCTGGTTTGTTATTAGTAATCCAATATCCCTTTGATATTCAAAATGAATCATCCAAGTCAATAAAATAACACTTGTTGATAGACTGGTTGGTTTATTGATTGATTGATCACCTGCTGGTTCAAGGTCATGAGGATCTCATACTGGATGGAATGTACAGTGGTAATCTCATAAGCATGAGAGAGTGCATCCAAGTCTGTAGGAAACTTTACAAATAATTTCCTGAGAATAAGGTACAGTGATTGTTTATCACCATTCCAAAGGAATAAGTGTGTGAATGATATGTGCATTGGGGAAATTTACTGCAGATAAATTAGATAATTTTATACTGAATAATCATTTATATTGAATAGGCTATGACTGGTTGATTTCTATGAATTAATGTAAAATCAGTGGAATGAGCACAGTATGGTTCACTATAGGTATTGGGTTTATTCCCGCCAACTACACATACACTTTGATACATTCTATTTTTTTCTCTAGCTCATTCTGTTTGTTTGATTCCCTTAATGGGTCAGAGAAGAAATAAAAAGGGAAAGTAGAAAATACTGAGAAAATGAAATTGAAAATTCAATTGCCAAATTGAATTTGCAAAATCTTATGGGATGTACCAAAAGCATCCCCAGAAAGGAAATTTACATAAGAGGAAAGTTCAGGTAAACATCTACACTAAAAGTCTCAAATAAACATAACTTTCAAACTCAAAAAATAAAGAAGAATAAGCTAAGTCTAAAATTATCATAAGCAAGAAAATAATAAAAATTATGGAAGAAATTTTTTAAAAAATAGACACTAGAGAAAAATAGAAAAAATGTCAATAAAATTGAGTCAGTGTTGTAAAAATATTAACAAATTGATATACCTTTAGTTAGACCAATAAAAAAAGAGAGAAGACTCAAATAATAACAGAAATGATAAAATGACACATTACTAATTATTCCAGAAAAATTTTTAAAAGAACCATAAAAGATTACTATGAACAATTAGTCATGAATAAATAGAAGTATCTAAACAAAATTCATAACTTTCTAGAAACATGCAACCTAAAAAGACTGAATCATGAATACAAGAAAGTATAAACAGACTTATGACTATTAAGGAGACTGAATCAGTAAACTAAACTTTCCAATAAGGAAAAGCCTAGGATCAGATGGCTTTCCTGGAGAAACCTACCAAATATTTAAAGAAGAATTAATACCAATCCTTCTCAAACTGTTCCAAAATATCAAAGAAAAAAGAATACATCCAAACTAATTTTTGGAGGACATTAGTCTGATACCGGGGAAGGCAATGGCACCCCACCCCAGTACTTTTGCCTGGAAAATCCCATGGATGTAGGAGTCTGGTAGGCTCCAGTCCATGGGGTCGCTGAGAGCCGGACACGACGGAGCGACTTCACTTTCACTTTTCACTTTCATGCATTGGAGAAGGAAATGGCAACCCACTCCAGTGTTCTTGCCTGGAGAATCCCAGGGACGGGGGAGCCTGGTGGGCTGCCGTCTATGGGGTCGCACAGAGTCGGACATGACTGAAGCGACTTAGCAGCAGCAGCAGCAGTCTGATACCAAAGCGAGAAGAAAATACTATAAGAAAACTGCAAACCATAACCAAACCAAACCCCAAACTGATATTCCTGATATAGATGCAAGAACCTCAATAATACCAAAAACCAAATCTGAAAGCACCTTAAATGAATCATACACCACAAACAAGTGGGATTTACCTCCAAGATGAAAGTATGCTTCAATACATGAAAATTGATCAAAGCGATGCACCATATCCTTTTACAGAAGGAAGGATAAAAACCATATGATCATCTCATTTAGATACATAAAAAAAGACCTGACATGATTTAACACACTTTCATGATAAAGATAATCAACAAACTAGGAATAGAAAGTAATTACCTCAACATAATAAAGGCTATGTATGAAAAGCCCACAGCTAAATTACATTCAATGATGAAAGTGTTTCCTCTAAGATGAGGAACAAGACAGAGATGCTCATTTTTGCCATTTTCTTCAACATAGTTTTGAAAATCTTAGCTAGAGCAATCACACAAGAAAGAGGAGGAAAAGGCATCCAAACTGGGATGAAAGAAGTAAAATTCCTCTCTTTGCAGATGTCATGATCATATTTCTAGAAAACTCTTAAGATTTTACACACCAAAAAAAAAAAAAAAAAACCTATTAGAACTAATCATTGAATTCAGAAGTTACAGAATACAAAATCAATATAAAAAAGTCAGTTGTGTTTCTATACACCAAGAACAAAAAATATGAAAAGGAAATGAAGAAAAACAATCCCATTTACAATAACATCAAAAAGAACAAAATACTTAGGAATAAACTTAACCAAAAAAACAGAAAGATGAGTACACTGAAAATTACAAAATCTTGAAAGAAATTAAAGAATATCAATTCAGTTCAGTTCAGTCATCAGTCATGTCCGACTCTTAAAGACCCCATGAATTGCAGCACGCCAGGCCTCCCTGTCCATCACCATCTCCCGGAGTTCACTCAGACTCACGTCCATCGAGTCAGTGATGCCATCCAGCCATCTCATCCTCTGCTGTCCCCTTTTCCTCCTGCCCCCAATCCCTCCCAGCATCAGAGTCTTTTCCAATGAGTCAACTCTTCGCATGAGGTGTCCAAAGTACTGGAGTTTCAGCTTTAGCATCATTCCTTCCAAAGAAATCCCAGGGCTGATCTCCCTCAGAATGGACTGGTTGGATCTCCTTGCAGTCCAAGGGACTCTCTAGAGTCTTCTCCAACACCACAGTTCAAAAGCATCAATTCTTTGGTGCTCAGCCTTCTTCACAGTCCAATGCTCACAACCATACATGACCACAGGAAAAACCATAGCCTTGACTAGACAGACCTTTGTTGGCAAAGTGATGTCTCTGCTTTTGAATATGCTATCTAGGTTGGTCATAACTTTCCTTCCAAGGAGTAAGCGTCTTTTAATTTCATGGCTGCAGTCACCATCTGCAGTGATTTTGGAGCCCAGAAAAATAAAGTCTGACACTGTTTCCACTGTTTCCCCATCTATTTCCCATGTAGTGATGGGACCAGATGCCATGATCTTCGTTTTCTGAATGTTGAGTTTTAAGCCAACTTTTTCACTCTCCTCTTTCACTTTCACCAAGAGGCCCTTTAGCTCCTCTTCACTTTCGCCATGAGGGTGGTGTCATCTGCATATCTGAGATTATTGGTATTTCTCCTGGCAATCTTGATTCCGACTTGTGCTTCTTCCAGCCCAGCGTTTCTCATGATGTACTCTGCATATAAGTTAAATAAGCAGGGTGATATACAGCAAATGAAAAGATATCCCATTTTCATGAACTAAAATATCTAATATCATTTAAACATCCATTCTATCCAGTGTGATCTACAAACTGAATGCAATCCCTATCAAAATTCCAATGTCATTTTTTTGAAAAAATAATTTATAAAAATTTGTGTAGAATCACAAATAAAACTGAATACTCAATTTCAAAAAAAGAAGAACAAAAATGGAGGCCTCAGACTTTCTGACTTCAAAACATAGTCAAAGCAACAATAATCAAAACAAGTATGGTACTAACATAAAGATAGACATATAGATAAATGGAACAGAAGTCCCAGAAATAAACTGAAACACACAAGATCAAATGATCTTTGACAAGGGTACCAGGATAACACAACAGGAAAACAAGAGTCTCTTCAAAATTGAATAACCACATACAAAAGGATGAATGTAAACATTCATGTATTCCATACTTAAAATTGGGGTACCCAAGCAATTCAGAGGGTAAAGAATCTGCCTGCAAGCAGGAGACACAGGTTCGATACCTGGGATAGGAAGATCCCTGGAGAAGGGAATGGCTACCTACTCCAGTATTCTTGCCTGGAAAATACCATGGACTGAGGAGCCTGGCAGGCTGGTTCACAGTGTTCACAAAGAGTCAGACATACTGAGCAATTATCACTACACTACTATCATGAGTTCAGTTGTGGTAGTCATGTATGGATGTGAAAGTTGGACCATAAAGAAGGCTAAACATGAAATAATTGATGATTTTGAACTGTAGTGTTAGAGAAGACTCTTGAGAGTCTCTTGAAAATCAAGGAGAACAAATCAGTCAATCCTAAAGGAAATCAACCCTGAATATTTACTGGAAGGACTGATGCTGAAGCTGAAGCTCCAATCCTGTGGCCACCTGATGCGAAGAGTTGACTCATTGGAAAAGACCCTTATACTGGGAAAGATTTAAGGCAGGAGGAGAAGGGGATGACAGATGAAGAGATAGTTGGATGGTATCACTGACTCAATGGACATGAGTTTGAGTAAACTCTGAGAGATAGTGAAGGACAGGGAAGCTTGGCATGCTGCAGTCCATGGGGTCACAAAGAATGGGACACAACTGAACAAAAACAATACTTACAAATAAGCTCAAGAGTGGATTAAAGACTTAGATGTAAAATCTGAAACCATGAAATTTCTAGAAAAAAACAGAGGGGGAAATCATCATAACATTTATCTCAACAATGGCTTATGACATCAAAAATACAGACAAAAGAAAGCAAAAATAGACAAGGGAACTATATCAAACTAAAAAGTTTCTGTAAACTAAAGGAAACAATCAATAGAATGAAAGATAACTAATTAATGGGAGAAAATATTTGAAAATCAAATGATAAGGAGTTAAACTCTCAAGTGTATAAGGAACTCCTACAACTCATGAGGCAAACAGTAAGTAACTTGATTTAAATATGAGTAAAGGATTTAAATAGACACTTCTCCAAAGATATTTAAATGGCAACAGATATATGAAAAGACAGTCACCATCATTAATCATTACCTTACTGCCTCCTAGGAAACCTGTATGCAGGTCAGAAGGCAACAGTTAGAACTGGACTGGTTCAAAATGGGGAAGGAGTATGTCAAGGCGGTATATTGTCACCCTGCTTATTTAACTTATATGCAGAGTACATCATGCGAAATGCCAGGCTGGATGAAGCACAGGCTGAAATCAAGACTGCCAGGAGAAATATCAATAACTTCAGATATGGAGATGACACCACCCTAATGACAAAAGCAAAGAGGAACTAAAGAGCCTCTTGATGAAAGGTGAAAGAGGAGAGTGAAAAAGCTGGCTTAAAACTCAAGATTCAAAAAACAAAGATCATGACTTCCAGTCTAATCACTTCATGGCAAATAGATGGAGAAACAGTGGAAAGAGTTGAGAGACTTTATTTTCTTGGGCTCCCAAATCACTGCAGATGGTGAGTAAAGCCATGAAATTAAAATATATTTGCTCCTTGGAAGAAAGCTATGACCAACCTAGACAGCATATTAAAAAGCAGAGACATTACTTGGCTGACAAAAGTCTGTATAGCCAAAACTATGGTTTTTTGAGTGGTCATGCATGCGTGTGACAGTTGGACCATAAAGAAGGCTGAATGGCAAAGAATTGATGCCTTTGAGCTATGGTATTAAAGACTCTTAAGAGTCCCTTGGACTGCAACAAGATCTAACCAGTCAATCCTAAAGGAAATCAACCCTGAATATTCATTGAGAGGACTGATACTGAAGCTGAAGCTCTGATTTTTGGCCACTTGACGTGAGGAGCTGACTCATGCAAAAAGATCCTGATGGTGGGAAAGATTGAGAGCAGAAAGAGAAGGGGATGACAGAGGACCAGATGGTTTGGCATCACCAACTCAGTGGACTTGAGTCAGAGCAAGCTTAGGGAGATGGTGAAGGACAAGGAAGTCTAGCATGCTGTAGTCCATGGGATTGCAAAGAGTCAGACATGACTCAGTGACTGAACAGCAAAGGGAATATCAAAATGACAATGAGATATTACATCACATCTGTTATAATGCTCATTTTTATATGTATATACATATATATAAACATAAAATAACAAGTGTTGGTGAAGATATGAATAATTAAAGCTCTTTTGTTGGTTGGAATGGAAAATCCAGCAGCCATTATGGAAATTAGTATTGAGGTTCTACCAAAAAAATAAAAATAGCATTAGCATATGCTCCCAGCAACTCTAATTTTTGATATTTTACATAAAATAATTGAAATCAAAATCTCGAAGAGGTTTTTGTATTTTTACATTCATTACAGCATTATTCACAATAGACAAGAGGTAGAAACTCCTAAACATCCATTGATGAATGAACAGATGAAGAAAATGTAGCTTATGTACTATAAAATATTTGTCAGCCTTAAAAAAAGAGAAAATTCTGCTATATGTGACAACATAGATGAGCTATGAGGACATTATGCTAAGTTTAATAAGCCAATGACAGAAGTTAGAAATACCACATGGTTCCATTTACAGGAGGCATCTAAAGTACTAGACTCTTAGAAGCAGAAAATAGAATAGTGGTCACCCAGGTCTGAAGAGAGGGGGAAATGCGGAGTTGCTGTGCAATTGGTTTAGAGTTTCAGTCATGCAAAATGAAAATGTTCCAGAGATCTACTGTATAATGTGCATATAATCTACACTATTGTGCTGTCCATTTAAAAATATAAGAAGGTAGATTTCACATTATGTGATTTTTGCCACAATAAAAAATAAACTAATAATGATTCCTAGAAATTTTTAATCACAGCTCCCTAAACACTGCATTTGGAGAAAGACTATTTGCTTTAATTATTTATTGGGACTTAATGGTTTATTTGGAGGCAAAGGCAATTACTACATGGTATCTTAATATCATTACTTTGTTTTGGTTCCCTTGCTACTACTAAAAGGAAGTGAACTTTCTGTGAATGTTCTAAATCACCTATAATGGGTTTTTCTGTGAATTCTTTGAGATTTTTAAATGATTCATATTGTCAAATATGTTCAACTGAGTTAAAATGTTGTAAGACAGATAACTAATAAGCCATAAATATAAACTTCATACTTGCACTAAAACAATTTCATACACTAAGCTGATATTTATTATAATTTCATTCCTTATTCTAGAACATAACTTAATGTGATCTAAAAAGAATTATTTAAAATTTGAGAGGAGTAACTTTTTGAGGAATTACACAAATGAAATGGCAATTAACTTTTGTATATATAGTCTAGCCTACTTTAAAATTAAGATTACCAAACCTTTAGTCTATTCTTTACATAATTCTCCATCCACAAATCAGCTTTTTGTTTTATTTTAATAATTGAATTCTTAACTAATATTTAACTAGCAATTTTAAAGAAACCAAGAACAAAATATTGACTTCCCAAGTTTAAATGGTAGACTAAGTTTGGCAGATTCTCTTGCATTTTTAGAAATCTTCTCAAACCTGCAAGGAGAATTTAGAAATAGAAATGCATATTTAAACTTGATGAAACAAGAAGCAACTTAAACAGGAGGAAAGCCTAACAAAAGCAGTGAAGATCAAGCAGAAGAATTATGTTTTCTTCTTGTTTCAATTGCTATTTCCTTAATTACTTCATAAATAATGTTTAATTTAATATATTGCACTGTATCATTACCCCTGTATATATTGTTATGTGCATGCTAAGTCTCTTTAGTCATGTCTGACTCTTGCAACTCTGTGGACTGTAGCCCACTAGGCCCCTCTGTCCAAGGGTTTCTACAGGAAAGAATACTAGAGTGGGTTGCCATTTCCTTCTCCAGGGGATCTTTGTGACCCAGGGATGGAACCTGCATCTCTTTATATCTCTTGCATTGGCAGGTGTGTTCTTTACCACTAGCGCCACCTGGGATGTCCTGTATATATTGTTATATTTTTCCATAATTTTCTATTCAGTTATTCATAATTTCTTTATTAATACCTTGCTTATTTTTCTGCATGAATGTTTTTATGTACTAGAAAATAGCCTCAATACTATTTATAGACTGGTAAGTGTTTCTTCATTCATTGGAAATGTCATCTTCATTATGTATTCAATCCCTACTATATTTGGTGGGTTATTTCTCATATCATATTTGTGCATTACTGCATCAAAAACAATATAATTAAATTGTTTCATATAACATTTTATAAAACAGAGTACTGGGAATGTTCAGTTGTCCTTCCAATCCCAAAGAAAGGCAATACCAAAGAATGTTCAAACTACCACACAACAACACTGATTTCATATGCTAGCAAGGTAATGCTCAAAATCCTTCAAGATTGGCTTCAACAGTATTTGAACCAAGAACTTCCAAATATACACGCTGGATGTAGAAAAGGCAGAGGAACCAGATATCAAATTCCCAACATCCGCTGGATCACAAAAGCAAGGGAACTCCAGAAAAACATCAATTTCTGCTTAACTGACTATGTGAAAGCCTTTCACTGTGTGGATCACAACAAACTGGAAAATTCTTAAAGAGATGGGAATACCAGAAAACCCTACCTGCTCCTGTGAAACCTGTATGTAGGTCAAGAAGCAAGAGTTAAAACCAGACAAGGAACAATGGACTCGTTCAAAATTTAGGAAGTTGTACGTCAAGGCTGTATTATTATCACCCTGCTTATTTAACTTACACACAGAATACACCATACAGAATGCCAAGCTGGATGAAACTCAAGCTGGAATCAATATTGCCAAGAGAAATATCAATAACTTCAAATATGCAGATGATACCACGCTAATGGCAGAAAGTGAGAGGAACTAAAGAGCCTCTTGATAAAGGTAAAAGTGAAAGAGAGTGAAAAACCTGGCTTAAAACTCAACATTCAAAAAACAAAGATCATGGCATCACTTCAAGGATAATAGATGTGCAAAAATTGGGAATAGTCAAAGACTTTATTTTGGGGGTTCCAAAATCACTGCAGACAGTGACTGCAGCCATGAAATTAAAATATGCTTGCTCCTTGGAAGAAATACTATAACAAACCTAGACAGCGTATTAAAAAGCAGAGGCACCAATTTGTTGACAAAGGTCCATCTAGTCAAAGGTATGGTTTTTCCAGTAGTCATGTACAAATGTGAACGTTGGACCATAAAGAAGCCTGAGTACCAAAGAATTGATGCTTTCAAATGGAAGTGCTGGAGAAGGCTCTTGAGAGCCCCTTGGACAGCAAGATCAAACCAGTCAATCCTAAAGGAAATCATCCCTGAATATTCATTGGAAAGACTAATGTTGAAGCTGAAGCTCCAATCCTATGGCCACCTGATGTGAAGAGTCAACTCAGTGGAAAAGGCCCTGATCCTGGGAAAGATTGAGGGCAAAAGGAGAAGGGGACGACGGAGGATGAGAACACTGCATGGCATTACTGACTCAATTAAATAAGCTCCAGGAGATAGGGAAGGACAGGGAAGCCGGATGTGTAGCCATTCATGGGTTCGCCAAGAGTCAGATATGACAGAGCTTGATTCAACAATAAAATATTTGGATTTTAGTAGTGTATGCTTATCAACATATATATTATGCATGTGTTTTTAGAATGTTTCAAGTCCTGTGAGGAATACTTTTATGACTTTCTTGGAGTTGAATTCACCTACATATTAATATAAAGAGTCTTTAAAATAGGGAAACATTTCATTTGTAATGATAGAATACTTCTCCATTCATTGAGGACTGTAATATCCATAAACAAAAGTTTTCAGATTTTTTCCATAAAATTCTTATACATTTCTTGTTACTCTTAATTATTTTGTAGTATTTGTTGCTATTGAGAATGCCACAGTTTCCCATTATGTTTAATAATTAATTTGTTACTATATAAGAAAAATTGTGTGCTTGTGTGTTGATTTCATATATTTCCATCTTACAAACTCTCTCCTATACATGTGAATTAATGTTTTCTTTTTCCTACCTAATAGTAATAACATATGCAAATAATGATCTGTATCTGATCTATCCCTGTATTTGTATCTCCTGTGTTCCCTGTATTATTTCATTGGTCAGAATCTCTTATAATATTTCATAATGGCAACTTTATTAAAGATCCTCATTTTGTTTCCCATTTTAATTGAAATTCATTCAATAACTATTTATGAAATGTGTTTAATGTAATAGATTATATTCTGGGGATAAAAGTCCTAGTGATAAAGTAGTGGAAAATATTGATGAAGTTCTTGCTTTTATGGCATTATCTGTAGTAGAGAAGTTGTGATAAACAAGTAAATAAATAAATGAATTTAAAAATTAACATACCTGTAGATATTGTCAAAGGTTGTGAAGAAAATAAGACAACTCAATGAAGAGAGAACTGAAAACAGGGATAGTATATAATTATAAAATATAACCAGATGATATTTCTTTATTTAATGATATTTGACCTTAGACTTGAATTGTGAGGCTGACTTTGCCATGTTAATTAAGTTAATGTGAAAGAAATTTCCACATAGTAAAAGTATCAGGACACAAGGGGTTAATACATTTGTCAAGAGAAGGGGTGGTTAGTGATGAGAGGAATTTAATGACCATGTTTGTTTCTTCCATAGTTATTAATCCATTTAGGTTTTCAGATTTTTGTTAATTTTTACCTTATTACAAATATTCCCATTTTCCTAGGTTTGCAAATGTATCAGTATAAGTTGATATCATATATTCAAATCTCTTCTGAGTCTATATTCATTTTCTTTTTGTGTTCTAATATTATATTTTTCCCTTTTCTTGTATATTTAGTCATACTGAATTTTATTTTCTTTGCACTACCTTCTCACTTCAGTGATTAGAATATCTTAAATTTTTTTCCAGAATCATTGTTTTTGATGGGAAGAGTTGTCCAAATTACCCATTCACTACTATTGAAAGCCAAAGTCAAATCATTTTCAATAGCTGATCCCTTCCTTAGTGATTCTGACACGTGAATGTGAGGATATAAGCATACATAATAATATGTATAGTCAAGTATACTAATAAGTAGATAAGACCAAAATGGAATTTTTGGTTAGATTCATTCAATAAATTTTTTTGAAAACTCGACCTCCATCTTTCAGGTACATTTGGGAATATTCAAAGACAAATAGCTAACCTCTCCCCAAGTTATTCAGAAATAAGAACATAAAATTAACTCTCTAATGTGGTGTAATTGTGTACAGTCTTAGGGCTTAAAGAAAATTGCAGGAAACTTGGAAGGAAAACAACTCATCTAACTTCTATCAAAAAGGACTTAGCTTTGTTTTTTAGATCATTTCCTTTTTGATATTTCTTTAAAGTATCTCTACTATAGGCTTCATTTTAATCTTCTGTAAGGTTTGGTCCTCTATGATGTAAAGCTAGACACAACTTCCACAGAATTATATATGCAAAACAAGTATTTCAATGTCTTCACATAATCATATTTCAGTATGCATGAAAGTCAGGGGAAATGGCATGAAAGATGGTGACAGCTAGGGCTGTACAGGAGAAGGCAATGGCACCCCACTCCAGTACTCTTGCCTGGAAAATCCCACGGACGGAGGAGCCTGGTAGGCTGCAGTCCATGGGATCGCCAAGAGTCGGACACGACTGAGCGACTTCGCTTTCACTTTTCACTTTCATGCGTTGGAGAAGGAAATGGCAACCCACTCCAGTGTTCTGGCCTGGAGAATCCCAGGGACGGCGGAGCCTGGTGGGCTGCCGTCTATGGGGTCGCACAGAGTCGAACACGACTGAAGCGACTTAATAGCAGCAGCTACTGCTACTGCTACTGCTGCTGCTAAGTCGCTCAGTCGTGTCCGACTCTGTGCGACCCCACAGAAGGAAGCCCACCAGGAGGGCGTGTCCAACACATGGACTGGGCCCCAGTCCCGGGACAGGGCTGTACAAAGTACACCTAAGTCTCCTGAGAAATAATTGATTCAGTTACAATGAGAAGGAAATGTGAAACTGGGAGAATGGAGTCTGTATTGTAACATTGGGACAAATGTGTTATTGGGACAAATAAGTGGTTTGTGAAATCAACTTCAAACGAGACTTAGAGCATGGTGCTATATAATCACAAGACTTAGGGGCCATCATAAGGTCTATAAAATTCTTGTTTTTACTTATATTTTATCTAAGATCCAAGAAGTCAGAGGATGCTAACTTCTGGGTAACCTAATACATATAAACTAATAATCACAGTATAATATGAATACTTTAAAATCTATGTATTTTCCAAGAACCATATGAGAGAGAGAAGAAAGGTCTTTTGGTACAATTAGAAGACAATTTGAAAGAAGAAATCACATTTCAGTTGGTTCTTGCAAATTTGAAGCAGAAAGAAACTAGAAGAGCATATTCATTAGAAAAATAAGAATAAAAGCATGGATGTTTAATTGACCCTGTTGAGTTGGATGAATTGAATGCTGAGATATGGGACTAATAGGTGAATTAAATTCCTATCATTAACTTTTCTGAATGTTATGTTATAAAGGTTACACCTTTTACTCAATGAAAGGGATCAGAGTTCCCTTTAACCAACACCCCCTAGGAAGACATTCTTTGAATCAATTATAATAAATAATGAAATACTGAAGGCAGGACATTGGATTTCTTAGAAGATTGTTGGAATTATTAAGGAAACATCAGTAGAGACAGAGAAGAGGAAAAGGATTATTAATATGTACAAGTTAGAATTGATGATATTTCTTTAAACACAGAAGTTATTATTTGCTTATAGCTTTAGGTGGCTAAATTAACCTGGCTGATTCTCAAAGCACTTCAGAAAAAAGAGATAAATTCTATCAAGCATGAAAAGATTATCACTAAATATATAAAAACTAAAACTATAAATATTTATATCATCCTTTGAAGTTACCCAGTAAGATAATGTAGTCTATTAAAATACAGTCCATACATGATGAGATTGAAAGTAAAATCTTAGGTATGTAAATTTCAATAGCCTTTTTTTTTTTAATAATAAGGCTAGTGTGTAAAGTACCTGTAGAACTGATTCACCAATGAGGATTCAGGACTGCTTTCAATTGGCTATATGAGTTTTCCTGGAGAGTATTTTATTTTTTAAATTTTTTATTTTGTTTAACTTTACAATATTGTATTGGTTTTGCCATACATCAAAATGAATCCACCACAGGCATACATGTGCTCCCCACCCCGAACCCTCCTCCCTCCTCCCTCCCTGAACCATCCCTCCAGGTCATCCCTGTGCACCAGCCCCAAGCATCCAGTATCGTGCATCTAACCTGGACTGGCGACTCATTTCATATATGGTATTATACATATTTCAATGCCATTCTCCCAAATCATCCCACCCTCTTCCTCTCTGTGAAGAGTATTTTAGAATAAATTCTAGAGGTCCATACCCTGATATGCAGCCACCAGGAAAACTATACAGTTACTCTGTGCCGTAACATGTTTGATTTTCAGCTATGAAGGGTAAATACCAAATCTGTTTCTTACAAATAAAATTCTGAAATCCAACCTATAGCTGCCACTCCACTAATCTAGACACACATGAATAGGAATCTGTATCTTTGTGAACCACTTTGAAATGAGTTGCCAGTCCAGGTTTGATGCCTGATACTGGATGCCTGGGGCTGATGCACTGGGACAACCCAGAGGGATGGTATGGAGAGGGAGGAGGGAGGAGGGTTCAGGATGGGGAACACATGTATACCTGTGGCAGATTCATTTTGATGTATGGCAAAACCAATACAATACTGTAAAGTTAAGTAAAATAAAATTTAAAAACTAAAAAAAAAATTCAATCCAAAAAAAAAATAATAATAATAAAGTGTCATCAACCTGAGTTGCAAAATTGTTGAAGCAAAGCATGGAAGTAAATATAAAATCTAATAAATAATTTATCTTGAGAATGATCTCTATTTCTCCCAAATGATTATCCCATCTTAAAGATGTATTTTTTTCCTGAAAGAAAGCTAAATTACAGCATAAATTATAACTTTTTTCATTATCTAATGAACTGCAAGAGGAGATACCATTCAAGATATTTAGGTTGACTAAGGACATAAAAGGGGCTTCCCAGGTGGCTCAGTGGTAAAGAATCGCCTGCCAAGAAGGAGACACAGGTTTGATCCTTGGGTCATGAAGATCCCCTGGAGAAGGAAATGGCAATCCACTCCAGTATTCTTGCCTGGGAAACCCCAAGGACAGAGAAATCTGCCAGGCTACAGTCCATGAGGTCACAAAAGAGTCAGATACAACTTAGTGACTAAGTGACAGCTACAACAAGGACATAAAAACAGGGTAGTTATTTGGTACATAATGGGTACTTAGCCACTTGGGCTTCCCAGGTGGCACCAGGCATAAAGAATCCATTAGCTAATGTAGATGACATAAGAGATGCAGTTTCGATCCCTGGATAGGGAAAATCCCCTGGAGAAGGGCATGACAACCCACTCCAGTATTCTTGCCTGGGAAATCCCATGGACAGAGGAGCCTGGAGGACTCCATCCAGGTCACAAAGGGTCAGACGTGACTGAAGCAACTTAGCAAGCACACAGGGAACTGAAGATGGTGTGTCATCATCATGGAGATCTCAATATCAGATTTCTAAAAAGTTCAGAGGTTTTCATAAGCCTTTTGTCTTCCCTATGTTTTATGTCCTTGTTATAGATAGTAAAAGGCCATGTAATTTCTCTTTATTTTCTTTATTAGTCTCTGATTCTATACCACAGTATTTTATTTTGCTTGTCCATTTTAAAACAAATGCTCAGTTTATATTAACTGATGATGCTTTGGCTTATGAACAATTCTGGACTATTTTTCAGAATTAATAAAAATTTTTAGCTGGAAAAATGTTTGTATGTGTGCATGTGTGCTAAATTACTTCAGTCATGTCCAACTCTTTTCAGCCCTATGGACTGTAGTCCATAAGACTCTTCTGTCCATGGAATTCTCCAGGCAAGAATTCTGGAGTGGATTGACAAGTCATCCTCCAGGTGACTTTCCTGACCCAGGAATTGAACCCGTGTCTCTTACATCTCCTGCTTTGGCAGCTGGGTTCTTTACCACTATTGCCACCTGGGAAGCCCGTTATATATGTGTATATTGTATAAGTGTGCATATATATACATATATATGTATATAGTATATACAATTATTATTAATAAATAATAATAATCAATAATAATAAATATATATATTTGTTATTTAGTATTGTTTAGCTGCTCAGTCATGTCTGTCTCTTTGTGACCCGATAAATAGCCACCAGGCTTCTCTATCCATGATAGCACACTATTGTTTATAAAATCTCTGTACTTATTTTTTAAATTACATGTATTTTAAAGTGTTTTTAGCTTCCCTAGAAATACTCTTTTTAAAGAAATATTCCTTTGAAATGACTGACTGTTAAGCAGCATGTTGTGGTCAGCAGTTAGGAGCTCAAAATAGCAGCTGAAAAAGAGAGTTACCTCAATCATGAGCTTTATTCTTTCAAGGAATTTTCCATTATATTATAAATCCTTCAAGAGAAAAACAAAAAAAACAAAACTGAACTCTTTCCTATTTTTCATGCTTGATATCTGAAATCTAGATGAAATTTAAAAACATAAAACTTTCTACTAGTGTCAGATAAGAGAGATTCAGTTCAGTTCAGTCACTTAGTCATGTCTGACTCTTTGCAACTTCAGGTTAATAGTATTCAAACTTTAAAATTTTCATTTTTGGGTTTAGGGAGATCACCAATATATTTCTTATTAGAATTAGTGTTTATTATTATTAGTTATTTTTATTTTTCTTATTTTATGCTTAAATGTCCTCTCAGAACCACTCATGTATATTTTTTTTTCTAAGACCCAGAATTATAACTCTCATCTTTTACAAGTTTCTCTGCATATATCATAAGTCTTTAAGTATAATAATGTAAAACTATGATAATGATAGTATTGAAACAAAAATGGATATGATGAAGTATCTGAGTGCAATCAGAATACCAATTATGGCATACTCTCATATACACTTAATTAGGTAGGGAAAATGATATTTTTAGACATTTTTCACCAAGAAGTTATGACATCTAGGCAGAAGGAAAAGGACAACTTCATTTTAAGTAAGTGTTTAAATTTCATAATGACTATAAGAAGGGAATAGAAGTTACATTGCTGGAGTTTCTTATTCTTATACCAATTCAGTATGGCTTTCTGAAGAGATAAATTCATGTAATTCTACAGTTAATGATGATTTATTTAATAAATGTTTTTATTTTAGCAGATATGAAAGAAACATGTGAATTCTATTTAGTAAGATAACCTATCTCCCTGTTCACATAAGTATATTTAAACAATATTACTTTAGTGCTGTAAATAGTGCTCAACCTCAAACCTTAATCACAGGATAGGATTTATTTTTGGATTAGTTTAGAAAAATAACTGCAATATTTTGGTAGTACTAAAAGCATGATGAAAACAACTTGTAGCATGTCATTAAAATTTGTCACAAAACTTCCTGATAATATGCTGACTTTTGGTCTTAGCATTGATTGATTTTCATCAAGATTTTCCAATTCACTTCAATGTTCATTAAGATTGCAAATTCAAAAATCTCTCTTTGCTTTCATTTAATACTAATGCTTGGGTGATATGAACAGTTGGCCCAATATATAAACCAAATCAATTACTGACCCATTTTTCTCAGAACTGAAAAGTACAAATAAATACTAAAAACTTTTCAATAGATTTTTAAAAAGAACAGATTTCTTTGTTACTGTTGGTGGGATTATTCCTGTGGTCTCTGATTTGTTAGAAAACATTGAAAGCTAAACACAAGAGATGTCAAGTATCTCCATTCAAAATTATCAGAATTCACAACAACTGTAGGATTTAACTGACATTTCCTATCCCTTGTATCCATATTATCCAATAGAAATATAGCATGGGTGACAAATATAATTTAAAATTTTCTCTCATGTTAATAAAATTATAAAAAGAAAAAAATAAAATTCTTAGTTTAAAAACATGGCTTATGAGAAAAATTTACTTATCTCATAAAACTAATAAAATTTAAAAAGAAATAGGTTAAATTAATTTCATAACATAATATCTAAACAATATAATCAAAATATTTTCAACATTTGATATTTTGAAATAGAAAATATATATTGTTTTTTATCCTCTTTGAAATTTGATGCATGTTTTATACTTTTAGTATATAGATAGATAGATAGATAGATAGATAGATAGATTGATTCAGAATACTCAGATTTCAAGTACTCAATACCCACATATAGCTGCTGCTGCTGCTGCTAAGTCGCTTCAGTCGTGTCCGACTCTGTGCGATCCCATAGATGGCAGCCCACTAGGCTCCGTCCCTGGGATTCTCCAGGCAAGAACACTGGAGTGGGTTGCCATTTCCTTCTCCAATGCATGAAAGTGAAAAGTGAAAGTGAGGTCGCCCAGTCATGTCCAACTCCCAGCGACCCCATGGACTGGAGCCCACCAGGCTCCTCCGATCCATGGGACTCTCCAGGCAAGAGTACTGGGGTGGGGTGCCATTGCCTTCCCCACACATATAGCTAGTAGCAAGCATAACAGACAGTATGGTGGTGGTTTAGCCGCTAAGTCATGTCTGACACTTGCAACCCCATGGACTGTAGCCTGCTAGGCTCCTCTGTCCATGGGATTCTCCAGGCAAGAATACTGGACTGGGTTGCCATTTTCTGCTCCAAAAAATATTCTACACTGTCTATTATAGGATTCTAATAGACCTCTTTCTTTTAGAAGAACAGTGGTCACTAAAAGAGTCTATCAAAGAGCTAGAGAAAGGAACTCTAACTTATAAACATTGGTGATGTCAGTGTCCTTGCAATCTTACCCTGGTCACATAAGAAATGGACATATGCTATTCTTCCTGAGGAATAACTAGGGCTACCTGCTCCTCTCACACTGCCAACAAATAGGGAAAAATAAATGAAAAGAGGTGGTATAAGGGAAGACTGTCAAGAAATGAATGGGTGAAGCCCACTCTCCCATGAAAGCCTTGTTCCCACAGATGCAGATGCCCACAAACCTGAGAATTGACCCTGGAGGACATGCAAGGTCACTAGAGAGCACTAGAGTTGTAAAAGAAAGGCTCACATATCAGAAGAAGGTGTAATGATGATACTAACAGCTGGAGGTCAACCAGAAAAATTGGCCAAACCTTCCAAGGAACTGCAGAGGCACAAAGAGCTTTTCTGAGACCCTCATTGACGGGCAGGCTGAAGCCACTACCTGACAACATCCAAAGGACAAATAGCCAAATAAGGCAGAGCCAAGACCTTCTCCTAAGCAAACAAGAGAACTACATTTTTCCTCCTGTTCCTCTACCCTATATTAGAGCAGTCAGTGTAGGGAAGATACAGAGAATGTGGGGGATATGAAAAGCAATCCACAAACCAATCCTCACCTACCCCAGCAAATCACTAGAGCCAAGGCTCTAACTTTCTGGAAAAATAAAAGGCCTTTGAATCACGTTTGAGTCTTGAGCTAAGACTGTTTGAAAACTGAAATTACACCATTTCAGAAGTTGGCCAATGGCATTTTAAAAAAGGTGATGCCCCTGAAGCAAAGACTGTTTGGCAGAGAAAAATTGAGATCTTGACTGGGATATAAAAGATAAAGCTATAAAGCTATTACATGTATAATGAGTAATGACTTCTCAATAAATCAGCTAAATATATGCTATCCTAAACAAAATGCTGTTGATGAAATGTTTAAAACACAAAAAGGTGTTAAAAAATGAAGATGAGACACGGAGACTGAAGAAAGGTATTGGGACTAAACCACCACCACCATTGGGAAGATAACCGTGGCTATAAAGACAAAGAGTGCAGGGCCTCAAACACCGGGAAGAAAGAACAAGTACTTTTTCTTTAAAACAAGATATGGCCAAAGTTTTTGATCTGAAAAGGGACATCATTGAGTCCTTTAAAATGAGCAAAATTTTAGGGATATTGTAGAGGTTAAATTAGAGTAGGAGTAATACAGAAAGCAGAAAGATAATTATCCAGCAAGTAAGACAAGCAGGAAGCAATGAGTAATTGCACAAATGAACAGAAAGGAAAAGTCAGATTTGAGAAATACATTTCTGACAAACATGATGACTGACTGGTTGTTGGTAGTACAGTATTAAGAAGAGAGAGAAGATTAAAAGAGCTTTCTCGCCTCCAGGTTAAATGTTGAGGAAGCAGAATAATGAACGCCTGAAGCAAAAATGAAGAGCAGTGAAATGTCAATTTAGGAATGATGACAGCAGGTCAAGTTTGAGATGCTTGAGGAACATTCAAGAGCCTATGTCCATCAACTAAGCACAGGAACTAAAGATCTAAAATTAAAAAGACGTCAGCAACAGAGATAAAAATTTTGGAGTCAACAGCATATGGTGGGAGTTGTAACTGTGGCACTGGAAGAGATTTCCCTGGAGGAGACTGAAAAAGAGCAGTCTCAGCAGAGAAAATCTTGGCACAGAGGCCAAAGAAGGAAGGGATAAAAAGAGGTTGTCAATAACCTCACAGAGTGCAAAGACATGAAAATTCTTAAGAGGATAAGAATTATTAAGAAGCCATTAGTTTTGGCAAATAAGAAGTTATTTGTGGCCTTAGTGAAAGAGATTCAGTGATATTACAACCATCGGAAGATAATGGACCAGATTAGGAAGTAACTGGAACAGAAGTGGAAGCAGTGGTGGTAGAATAACCCAGAACTGAAATAGTTCAGAGCTAGATTAAAGGGAGAACTTCTGAAATTCTTAGGAAACTGATCAGAGCACTAATAGAGGTTATGAATTCTATAAAAAAAGATTGTCTGCAATCCAAGCTTCTATATATAATTTTGTCTAAAAACTGGACTACACAAAGAAATCGGGGTTCTAAAGGAGCAGTAATTGCATCACATAGCAAATTTATTAATACAAACATGATACTATAAAAAGGAAAAAAAGAATGTCAGATTGTATGGTAACCTGTACCTATCAAAAATCCTAGGAACAATTTCAATATATTCTAGAATAACTAAATAGATGAAAAATAAATTTACTTTAAATTAGTATATTTCAATTAATTAGCTACCCTTGAAAAATAAATTTACTTTAAATTCATATATTTCAATTAATTAGCTACCCTTTTTTCTCCCAAGACAATAAAATTATTACTTACATGTCAGTCCCTATAACCAAAGTACAAAAATATAGTGCTAAAATTTAGAAAAAATCATTTTTCCCCTTGTGTTAGAAGAACTGGGAAGAGGGAACCATGAATTACTTAACCTTTTATATTTTACTTCATTTAAAAATACTTATGTTGATATTCACATCAAAGGATCATAGATTTTAACTTTTATTTCCAAAGATAATATTTTGACCAATATCTAAATTTTAAAATTTTAGAGATGTTTATATTCTTTATGGCTGTCTGAGGAGGCCTTACAAATAGCTGTGAAAAGAAGAGAAGCAAAAAGCAAAGGAGAAAAGGAAAGATATAAACATCTGAATGCAGAGTTCCAAAGAATAGCAAGAAGAGATAAGAAAGCCTTCTTCAGTGATCAATGCAAAGAAATAGAGGAAAACAACAGAATGAGAAACTCTAGCGATCTCTTCAAGAAAATCAGAGATACAAAAGGAACATTTCATGCTAAGATGGGCTCGATAAAGGACAGAAATGGTATGGACCTAACAGAAGCAGAAGATATTAAGAAGAGGTGGCAAAAATACACAGAAGAACTGTACAAAAAAGGTCTTCACAACCCAGATAATCACGATGGTGTGATCACTGACCTAGAGCCAGACATCCTGGAATGTGAAGTCAAGTGGGCCTTAGAAAGCATCACTACAAACAAAGCTAGTGGAGGTGATTGAATTCCAGTTGAGCTACTCCAAATCCTGAAAGATGATGCTGTGAAAGTGCTGCACTCAATATGCCAGCACATTTGGAAAACTCAGCAGTGGCCACAGGACTGGAAAAGGTCAGTTTTCTTTCCAATCCCAAAGAAAGGCAATGCCAAAGAATGCTCAAACTACCACACAATTGCACTCATCTCACACGCTAGTGAAGTAATGCTCAAAATTCTCCAAGCCAGGCTTCAGCAATACGTGAACCGTGAACTTCCTGATGTTCAAGCTGGTTTTAGAAAAGGCAGAGGAACCAGAGATAAAATTGCCAACATCTGCTGGATCATGGAAAAAGCAAGAGAGTTCCAGAAAACCATCTATTTCTGCTTTATTGACTATGCCAAAGCCTTTGACTGTGTAGATCACAATAAACTGTGGAAAATTCTAAAAGAGCTGGGAATACCAGACCACCTGATCTGCCTCTTGAGAAATTTGTATGTAAGTCAGGAAGCAACAGTTAGAACTGGTCATGGAACAACAGACTGGTTCCAAATAGGAAAAGGAGTACGTCAAGGCTGTATATTGTCACCCTGTTTATTTAACTTATATGCAGAGTACATCATGAGAAATGCTGGACTGGAAAAAACACAAGCTGGAATCAAGATTGCAGGGAGAAATATCAATAACCTCAGATATGCAGAAGATACCACCCTTATGGCAGAAAGTGAAGAGGAACTCAAAAGCCTCTTGATGAAAGTGAAAGAGGAGAGTGAAGAAGTTGGCTTAAAGCGCAACATTCAGAAAACGAACATCATGGCATGTGGTGTCATCACTTCATGGGAAATAGATGGGGAAACAGTGGAAACAGTGTCAGACTTTATTTTTCTGGGCTCCCAAATCACTGCAGATGGTGACTGCAGCCATGAAATTAAAAGACGCTTATTCCTTTGAAGGAAAGTTATGACCAACTTAAATAACATTGAAAAACAGAGACATTACTTTGTCAACTAAGGTTCGTCTAGTCAAGGCTATGGTCTTTCCTGTGGTCATGTATGGATGTGAGAGCTGGACTGTGAAGAAGGCTTAGCACTGAAGAATTGATGCTTTTGAACTGTGGTGTTGGAGAAGACTCTTGAGAGTCCCTTGGACTGCAAGGAGATCCAACCAGTCCATTCTGAAGATCAACCCTGGGATTACTTTGGAGGGAATGATTCTGAAGCTGAAACTCCAGTACTTTGGCCACCTCATGCAAAGAGTTGACTCATTGAAAAAGACTCTGATGCTGGGAGGGATTGGGGGCAAGAGGAGAAGGGGATGACAGAAGATGAGATGGCTGGATGGCATCACTGACTCGATGGACTGTGAGTCTGAGTGAACTCTGGGCGTTGGTGATGGACAGGGAGGCCTGGCGTGCTGAGATTCATGGGGTCGCAAAGGGTCAGACATGACTGAGCGACTGATCTGATCTGATATTCTTTATAACTTATATATATATGACAGCATACTTTTCAAAAGATTGACACAAATACAAGTAAAATCCTATTACATTTTTAATGGTTTTTACTTCCAAAAAGCTAAAAGAATAACATGGAGGGCTTTTTCCAGTTAGTATATACCTATGTTGACAATATCTATGACCATCTTTCTAAAATATTCACAAGGCAGAAGAGAAATGAAAACAATATATCCAAAGGGAGGCACCAAAAGAGACACAGATGTATAGAATAGTCTTTTGGACTCTGTGGAGGGGGGATGATTTGGGAGAATGGCATTAAAACATGTATAATATCATATAAGAAATGAATCACCAGTCCAGGTTCGATGCAGGATACAGGAAGCTTGGGGCTGGTGCACTGGGATGGCCGAGAGGGATGGTATGGGCAGGGAGGTTGGAGAGGGGCTCAGGACTGGGAACACATGAACACCCATGGCGGCTTCATGTTGATGTATGGCAAAACCAATACAATATTGTAAAGTGATTAGCCTCTAATTAAAATAAATATATTGAATTTTTTTTTAAAAAAAGAAAGCAACTCGGTCACAGATCTGAACCCATTTTTAGAAATCTCTTCCTTCTTAAACTATTTAAAATCATGACTTCCTAGGCACGCATCTTAACAATTCTTTGTAAAGAGATATTATAACATAGGACTGCTCAAAATGAAAAGGAGAAAAAATTAGAACAAAGTCCAGCTCACCAGTAAATGTGATACTTAAAGCTAAAAGATAAGAGGCACAAAAATGGGTGACTGCCATCTGTCTCCTAAAAAACACAGAAGCCTACGCAATGCAAACCAATATGTTCTGTCAAAGAAGTGACTTAAAATATGTTCTGCTAACACTAAAATGGCAATAAGCAATTTGAAGGGAAACGTATACTTGACCAAATTGTCCCCCACAGCTCATAAACACCTCTGTTTGTGCCCTTGAAGTTTATCAGGGCTATGGGAGACATTTATTGACTTTTACTTGATCTCCTATTGCCAAAACACACCAAGGTTAACACAGTTACTCAACACCTTTGATGCAGCCAGGAAAATCTTTGACTGAAAAATGTGTGCAATTTAACAAAGCAAGCAGTAACTGCCTGCAGGAAGCTCTACAACCACAATCATTTCAAAATGTCACAGTTAACCCAGCTCTGTGACAGCTCCACTCTGCGAGCACCCCTCAAGACGGTCTGTTCAGAAGAGACAGGTCAGCGTTTAAACACAGGTTTATTTTCACTTCTGAGGCATCCCTAAAATGTGGATCAAATATTGTGTTTAGAAAGTCTTGGAATAAAACAAATTACTTTTATCAGATATCTAAATAATTTGAAATGCTTTCTAATGCTCTAAAATAATTCATATAATGTTCTCTGTTTGATCTAAAAGGAATATACATGAACCTGACTCAAAACATGAATCAAAATATACACTAGAATTCCTGGTAATGTGGAACATTTTCTTATAATATTTGGTGTCTGCCAATCTTAGCCAACCACTCAGTAATAATAACATAAATACATCACCAGTGCTAATTAAAAAATCACAAAAATCTATGGTATATTAGTAACTTAAGAGAGCACAGTTCAAAAAACAGAAGCAACAGAACTCAGAGACTAAGAATTTGAAACCTTCATTACCACTGACTTAATAAATGATCTTGGGTAAATCAACCTAAACTGAACTTCCAGGCAATATCCATGACTGAAGATGATGTTGCCCTACAGTATTTTAACAACATTGTTAAGTGTGCTATTTTTGTTGCTACAGGCAAACCATTAATGAACAAATCATCTTGCCAGTAATTAAAGTTGATTTAAATACTAAACGACCCCATACCAGCCATCAAGAAGAGGTGATTTTCCTCTATTCATGCTTATTTGCTTCCATTCCACATTATAAGCAAGATAACTTGCTACTCAGATCACTTTCATTTGGTTTGATTGCTTGTGTTTTGCTGAATAAATTTCCATCTTTTTGTTTAAGGTATAAATTTAGGGGGATAATACAAGAAAACTAGCAAAATTGATACACAATATAGTCATTTACCTTCCTCCTTTACTCCCCATTAAAGCTAGACTTTGCACAGAAGACCAATTTCTAAAATAAATATTATCATTGTATAATACATAACCTAATCTATTACACACTAATTCCAGCAAATATTTATATAGATCCCTTTATCATTTTTAGATGAAAGATGCTTATTCTAAGCCATTCTCTATTTACTGATACACTAAATACAAAAAACATTCAAGTTCATCCTTAATGGAGTATTTGAAAACACTTGGGTCATATACTAGCATACCTCCTTAATAAATTAGGTCAGATTTAAATCAAGCAAAAATAAGACACTACAATATAAAAAGATAACTTGCATAAGGAGGTATCAACTAGTGGATTCATGTATATAAAGTGGCATTAGCAAATTTAAGTATTTACTTTTATGTCTAGTGTAATATACTGGTGAGACATATTAATTAAATACCTCATTTTATTGACTTTTAGCAGACATTCTATTATTCAGTATATAAATATATGGTATGAAGTCAAAACCATGAGTTTATGTCAATATTTAATCTTTTATATTTTCATATACAGTACTAAAAGGAGGATTATTTCAAGTTGAACTAAAATACTACTTGAGATATATGATATACTAGGAACATATTTTTAGAAAAAAAGTTTTTCTCAGCTAGTTTCTTTTTTATTTTTAACAGGCAATGTACTTCCTATATAAAAAAACATTTTGAACTTATATCTATTAATTGTTTAAAACTTCCACTTGGCATTTCTACATGACACATAAATGAATTCCAGGTTAGGATTGTAAAATAAACTAGGACCATGAGGTCCTCATCTCTGTTGCCTAGTAAGATGAATATATATTAAATAAACAAGTGAATAAACAATTTCATAATTAAAAGAAGAAACCAAAATCTAACATCCAGATGTGTCTAAAAGTAAGTGATATGGCATGGCTGTCTAACTCTCTTTCCCTAGAGCTAGTGACAAGGAAAGAACATATGTCTCAGTAAAGCTTTAAGAATTATATTGCTCTCTCAATTTGAGGGCAAGTAGATTAAGGCAGTGATTAAATGGCCCAGGGAAATATCAGAGAAAACTCTAAAATGCTAAAACATCAAGGCAAGACCACCTCAAGGACATAGCCACCAAATGAAAACAGCCACCATGCCAACATCTTTCGTGCCATTGTACTAAAATGGAAAAGATCTTGAAGCCAAAACAGTGGGATGTCTCCATGATACAGGACATTCAATGGGATCTCAGAAGAGAGAAGAACATAAGTCCGTTACCTAGGTCTGTCTCAGTCTCAGCTATGCCATCCCTTTCCCACCTTTATAGTCTGAGGCCTTAGAAAAGTACTTTGAAAACAGTCCATTTGAATGGAATAGACAAACTATTTCTAAATAAAATGAAAATAGCTATTACTCAATTTCTGTCATAATCGTGCTGAAAAACAAACATCCCCATGAACTGAGGGAAAAAAAAAAAAAAAGATTTATTTTTCTAACTCATGGGTCTTTGAGGTGGCTGTGATACTTCTAGGCTTAGCTGAGAGAGTCTTGGATTGGTTCAAGGATGGGGCAGATTTAATTTTGCCCCACACATATCTATATTCTGGAACTAGCAGCTATCGGGGAAGGCAATGGCACCCCACCCCAGTACTTTTGCCTGGAAAATCCCATGGACGGAGGAGCCTGGTAGGTTCCAGTCCGTGGGGTCGCTAAGAGTCGGACAGGACTGAGCGATTTCACTTTGACTTTTCACTTTCATGCATTGGAGAAGGAAATGGCAACCCACTCCAGTATTCTTACCTGGAGAATCCCAGGGACAGGGGAGCCTGGTGAGCTTCCGTCTATGGGGTCGCACAGAGTCGGACACGACTGAAGCGACTTAGCAGCAGTAGCAGCAGCAGAGCAGCTTTACCTCAGAGCAGAAGGTGGAAGTCCAGAAGGACAAGTCATCATACAAGCACATTCAAAGCCTGTTCGTGACATCTTTGCTCACACCCCATTAGCCATAAAATATAAAGTCCAAAATCAATGTCAGTGGTGAAGTCCAAAACCAATATGGCAAGAAATTATTCTCCTCCCATGGTGCCAGGGAGAGGGTAGACATTAGCTGAAAGATAAATGTATTTATGTCAGAAGGATATTAAGTCTCAGAAAGAATTCTGTCACACAAACAAAAGGATCTGGATGGAGCTACTTAGATTCATCATGAGCAATGATGATGAGTATTTAAAAATAAAAAGAAATGGTATAAAAACCATACAAATATACTACAGAAAAAATAATACAGTAGCACACATAATACAGGAAACACTGATTGATTTCCTACCAGTGTTTTGCTCTATAAAAGACTTTAGTAAAGAAATTTAAAGTTTTTAAAGTAAGGAGAAATATGATAGCTCAAAGGTGAGATGTTATAACAACAAATATAAAGCAAGAGAGAATGGCAAAGCTAAGAAAATAAAGAACTAAAACACACAACTTTTGACACAATAAGAAAACTCTCAGTAATAGAAATCAGGACAGACCTGGCTACAATCAAATAAAATTAATGTTGTATAAAAGGCTTAAGGTAATCAAATGAACACAGAGACAGAGCCAAAAAAATTACAACAACTTGAGCAGTGATGATAGATAAGAAGGATGAGTAAGGAAGAAACAGCATAAAAGTAACTTGCCTTTCTTAAGTAGAGATGTCTAACACACACGCACACAAAATATAAAATCATTCATAGGTGTAATACAGGAAAAATGCACTAAAGTTTAGGAAGACTTAAATAATCAAATGAAAGAAATACATTTTATTTGGAAAATTTAATTTAGAGTTACTGCTGCTGCTGCTAAGTCGCTTCAGTCGTGTCCGACTCTGTGCGATCCCATAGATGGCAGCCCACCAGGCTCTGTCCCTGGGATTCTCCAGGCAAGAACACTGGAGTGGGCTGCCATTTCCTTCTCCAATGCATGAAAGTGAAAAGTGAAAGTGAAGTCGCTCAGTCCTGTCCAACTCAGCGACCCCATGGACTGGAGCCTACCAGGCTCCTCCGTCCATGGGATTTTCTAGGCAAGAGTACTGGGGTGGGGTGAGATAGAAATAAATCAGAGCTAAATTATAGAAATTCAGGAATAAAGAAATAATTCTTCATTAAATTCGAAAAAGTCACCTATGAGGAGGCGTGGGAAATGAGGTTAGTCTCAGATGTCTTCAGTGCCAGGAAAAATGAGGTGCTTATGTGTGTGCTCAGTTGTATCAGACTCTCTGTGACCCTACGAGTGTAACCCACCAGGCTCCTCTGTCCATGGAATTCTCCAGGCAAGCATACTGGAGTGGGTTCCCATTTCCTTCTCTAGGGGACACGCCTGATCCAGGGATCAAATCCATGTCTCCTGTCTCTCCTGCATTGTAGGCGGATTCTTTACCTGCTGAGCCATCAGGGAAGGGTGTATGAAATTCCAAGGGAAAGGAAGTGTTATCAAAGAAAAGTGTGTCTAGTTAAGGTGTTATTTAATTATGAAAATGAAGAACACGTATCCTCTACAATGGTGGACAGATAATATAATACTCATGAACCACTTGATAAAGTGAGTTCTCAAAAAGGACATTCAGCTGACCACAAGATGACTCAAATAAAGAAGTCAGGGATGAAGAAGCTAATAGAAAGGGTAAGCAGTAAATCTGTTCACATGTAGAACTAAGACCAAAGGACAAAAAAAAGGGAATTATGATGCATAAAAGAATATAAGTATGATGACCCTTTTTGAACTCAAAAATAGGAAGAGAAAGAAAGTGAACAATACTAATTGTCTCCTCCTTCATAGTATTACTCGCTAAAACTGAGGCATTTAATTAGAAGAAAACAGACTGATCTCAAACTCTATTTTTATAAATTTTGTTACTTTAATGGTAATTTTAAACAACCAATAATCCTCGTGATAAAAAATTAACTTGCCTTCAAGTTTTTCAATTTATCTTTTCTTTAGTGACAAAGTGATTGAAACTACTGTCTTCTGAAGTCTTCAAAAAGGAGAGTGGATAGAATGGGTGCAAAAAAATCTCAAATTATTATGGGATTCATAATTCTAGTTTTAAAGAAAATGCAAAGGTAAAGCAAAAATTGAACAATTAACTAAATAAAAAGGTATTTTATATACCTTAAGCATTACACTGATCTTTTCTTCAGATAAATTGAAATAAAAAATAAGATATAATACATGCCAACTTTAATACCATGAATATAACGATGCCATGTTACAAAATCATTTGCCTGCACACACAACATCCTTATTCTGTAATACTCTCAGCTCTACTCTTATGTCAGCTTTGTCCTCAGAGTGGTTTCACTCCAAGGTCACAAGATTGTCACCAGTGGCAACCAGGGCTTCATTTGTGACTGTGCTCTTTGAACACTGCATAACTCCAGGGCACTCTGTTCTCAATGCTGCCTTTTTATGCAGGTTGCATGATGGTAGTGGTCCTAGAATGGGGAAATACATTTGCTTCCCATACCGAAGGAATTCAAGTGCTGATGTCCATGTTTATTTGAGCCAACCTTGCGTGAAGCCCTCTAGCCAGGAAAACACCTTGCAGTCTTTGGCTATGAACAGGGTTACACACCTATCACTAAACTAATCACTGTGTCAAGAGATAGAGATTAACAATCAGGGTTGAGTTTCTTTCTCCCAAATCACACAACTGCTACACCCTGGGGCTACAGAGTGGGCTTCACATTGGAAAAAGAATAAAATAAATGTTTGCAAGACAATCACATTGTCCACGACAGAGGAGTTTCTAGACAGGTTTAATATCAAGTAACTGAGGTGTGTAGAAAATGAATTATTCTATCGATTGTCTCTTTTCTAAATTGAAGTGATACTTTGTGACCCAAACATCTGCAAATCAAATGTACTAGCTTTCCAATACAGTGTATTTTCTGAGATTTATAGGTGCCTATTAGAAACAAATAAATGTTCACAAACAATCTCAGAATCAGCTAACACAAAAATTTATTGCTAAAGGCAACTTGAACATGGAAGCTCTGAAAGTATTGATTCATTGTAAGTAATTCCCCAAGAGGGCTGTTTTTAAAGCTGAGTTTTAAAGCATAGTTCACAGGTGTAGTCTTACCTACAGTGCAAGTACTTTTATGCATGGGAGATTTTTCTAACATTAATACAAATATTGGAATGGGAAACCCCATGAATAAAGTCTGGCTGAAAAACTATAGCCATCTATTTGCTGGTAGGCTGTGAAACAAATGGAAACAAACACACTCTAGATCTAAAAATAAGAGTAATCAGCATGACACTTTTCAAGAAATAGCACATGCACACCCTCAGCAGGATGGAAGGCAAGGCTTCTAAATGACAGTGATAAATGTTCGAAATGTGGCATAGCAAATGGCAAGTGCAACCTCCCCTTCAGGAAGATGAAGTTTTTGAGGTTGGAAAAAGACCCATCAGATCACTCTATCATTTTCCACTAGACATAAAGTGACTGAAGCTACTGCCTCCCTTCTGCACTCTTTGAAAAGGGGAATGGATAGACTGGGTGCAAAAGATAATATTATAGGATTCATAACTTCAGTTTTAAATAGAATGATAAAGGTAAATAAACATTGAAAATTAAAAGAACTAAGTAAAAGGCATTTATGTCATATGTTTAAAATCGCATTTAAAATTTTCTGACAAAAGCTATCCTAAGATTTGATTAATGACTCATCTTACAAGAACAGAAATTCTTTACCTAGCTAAACTTGAAAATGGATACAGCCACAAAATTAAGGAGCCTAGAAAGAAGATTTTGTGGTATGAGTAATATGATGAACATATTTCAGGACAGATGGTCAGCATTTCTGGGAACTGAGGATCTTCTCCTGGCATAATAATGAATGACATCATCATTCATAGCAGACTTACGATCACCTACTGAGGCCTCAGTTCAGTACAATTCAGTCACTCTGTCGTGTCCGACTTTTTGCGACCCCATGAATTGCAGCACGCCAGGCCTCCCTGTCCATCACCAACTCCTGAAGTTCACTCAGACTTACGTGCATCGAGTCAGTGATGCCATCCAGCCATCTCATCCTCTGTCATCCTCTTCTCCTCCTTCCCCCAATCCCTGCCAGCATCAGAGTCTTTTCCAATGACTCAACTCTTTGCATGAGGTGGCCAAAGTACTGGAGTTTCAGCTTTAGCATCATTCCTTCCAAAGAAATCCAGGGCTGATCTCCTTTAGAATGGACTGGTTGGATCTCCTTGCAGTTCAAGGGACTCTCAAGAGTCTTCTCCAGCACCACAGTTCAAAAGCATCCATCTTTGGTGCTCAGCTTTCTTCACAGTCCAACTCTCACATCCATACATGATTACTGGAAAAACCATAGCCTTGACTAGACGGAACTTTGGTGGCAAGGTAATTTCTCTGCTTTTCAATATGCTATCTAGGTTGGTCATAACTTTCCTTCCAAGGAGTAAGTGTCTTTTAATTTCATGGCTGCAGTCACCATCTGCAGTGATTTTGGAGCCCGAAAAAATAAAGTCTGCCACTGTTTCCACCTTTTCCCCATCTATTTCCCATGAAGTGATGGGACCAGATGCCATGATCTTCGTTTTCTGAATGTTGAGCTTAAAGCCAACATTTTCTCTCTCCACTTTCACTTTCATCAAGAGGCTTTTGAGTTCCTCTTCACTTTCTGCCATAAGGGTGGTGTCATCTGCATATCTGAGGTTATTGATGTTTCTCCCGCCAATCGTGATTCCAACTTGTGTTTCTTCCAGTCCAGCATTTCTCATGATGTACTCTGCATATAAGTTAAGTAAATAGGGTGACAATATACAGCCTTGACGTACTCCTTTGCCTATTTGGAACCAGTTTGTTATTCCATGTCCACTTCTAACTGTTGCTTCCTGACCTGCATACAAATTTCTCAAGAGGCAGGTCAGGTGGTCTGGTATTCCCATCTCTTTCAGAGTTTTCCACAGTTTATTGTGATCCACACAGTCAAAGGCTTTGGCATAGTCAATAAAGCAGAAATAGATGTTTTTCTGGAACTCTTGCTTTTTCCATGATCCAGCGGATGTTGGCAATTTGATCTCTGGTTCCTCTGCCTTTTCCAAAACCAGCTTGAACATCTGGAATTTCATGGTTCATGTATTGCTAAAGCCTGGCTTGGAGAATTTTGAGCATTACTTTACTAGCGTGTGAGATGAGTGCAATTGTGTGGTAGTTTGAGCATTCTTTGGCATTGCCTTTCTTCGGGATTGGAATGAAAACTGACCTTTTCCAGTCCTGTGGCCACTGCTGAGTTTTCCAAATTTGCTGGCATGTTGAGTGCAGCACTTTCATAGCATCATCTTTCAGGATCTGGAATAGCTCAACTGGAATATCACCTTCACTAGCTTTGTTCGTAGTGATGCTTTCTGAGGCCCACTTGACTTCACATTCCAGGGTGTCTGGCTCTAGGTCAGTGATCATACCATCGTGATTATCTGGGTCATGAAGATCTTTTTTGTACAGTTCTTCTGTGTATTCTTGCCACCTCTTCTTAATATCTTCTGCTTCTCTTAGGTCCATACCATTTCTGTCCTTTATTGAGCCCATCTTTGAATGAAATATTCCCTTGGTATCTCTAATTTTCTTGAAGAGATCTCTAGTCTTCCCATTCTGCTGTTTTCCTCTATTTCTTTGCATTGATTGCTGAGGAAGACTTTCTTATCTCTTCTTGCTATTCTTTGGAACTCTGCATTCAGATGCTTATATCTTTCCTTTTCTCCTTTGCTTTTTGCTTCTCTTCCTTTCACAGCTATTTGTAAGGCCTCCCCAGACAGCCATTTTGCTTTTTTTCATTTCTTTTCCATGGGGATGGTCTTGATCCCTGATCCTGTACAAGGCCTAACAACTCCCGAAAGGACAAGTCAATACGCATCCTTTCCCACTGTACTTTTTGCTTCAATACCAGACAGGTGTCATTCAAATGTAATTAATTCTTTCTGATTTAAAATTTATGGTAATGGTTAAACCTTGTTTTGTATCAGTTCAGTTCTGTTGCTCAGTCTTGCCCTACTCTTTGCAACCTCATGGACTGCAGCACGCCAGGCCTCCCTGTACATCAACAACTCCCAGAGTTTATGTTTGGCATAATGTTCTAAATTAATTAATTTCTAAGTCTCAATTTGTTTTTCCTTATCAATTGCAGGGAAAGAGAAATGCCAAAAATGATTTAAAGCAAGGGTTTAAATTACCTTTTTTATAGTTCTGATTGTTAACCTAGATTTATAAGTCTTCAGAGCATCTTCTAAATGTTAAAAGGGGTCATATAGAAAGAGTTTTCAACTTAAACAGACTGAAAACCAGGCATCCTCTTAAAGTTCGTTAATACTTATAATGCATTTTTCCATAAAAACAGTATAACAAGAATGTTCTGTTGTGTATTAAAAGACAAAGTCTAGAAACTCTTGAAGCAACTTAGCAGCAGCAGCAGCAGCAACTCTTTTAAAAGACTTGTTTTTCATTGAAGTTTTTAATTTTTTTGCTAAAAAAAAAAAAAATACTTTGTTTTCGGCCCTCTGTAAATTTTTGCTTTGTGAAATCCTTGTCCCTAAAATAGTGCCTTGCACATAATAAATGTTCAATAGATACTTTCTGAATAAGTGTATACCACCAAAAAGAAGAACAAATCAGTTATATTGAACCAGAGCTTCAATTACTTTATATAAGACTGCTTTCTAATCAAATTGTTAAATAGTTAATTGAACATATACAAAATGGAAGGTGATAGATAAAAATACCTGAAAAACTCATTATGATTTAATGATAAAAGCATGCAGGAAAATATGTGGCCTAGTCAGTAAAGAATCTTCCTGCAACGCAAGAGATCTGGGTTTGATCCCTGGGTCAGGAAGATCCCCTGGAGAAAGGAATGATAACCCACTCCAGTATTCTTGCCTGGAAAATGCCATGGACAGAGAATCTGGCAAGCACAGCCCATGCGGTCACAAAGAGTCAGACACATATGAGCGACTAACACACATAGTCGCTCATATGTGTGAGGAAAGAAATGAAAAGAAAGAAAATGTAATGCTGAATAGATTAAGCATGAACTTAGAATTTTCTCTTTTAAGTTCACAATTATTAATTCTGATTTCATAAGTGTAGATATTTATATTTAATTTTATCAGTATGGATATAGATAGCATATTCAAAAGCAGAGACATTACTTTACCAACAAAGGTTCGCCTAGTCAAGGCTATGGTCTTTCCTGTGGTCATGTATGGATGTGAGAGCTGGACTGTGAAGAAGGCTGAGCGCCGAAGAATTGATGCTTTTGAACTGTGGTGTTGGAGAAGACTCTTGAGAGTCCCTTGGACTGCAAGAAGATCCAACCAGTCCATTCTGAAGGAGATCAATCCTGGAATTTCTTTAGAAGGAATGATGCTAAAGCTGAAACTCCAGTATTTTGGCCACCTCATGCGAAGAGTTGACTCATTGGAGAAGACTCTGATGCTGGGAGGGATTGAGGGCAGGAGGAGAAGGGGACGACAGAGGATGAGATGGCTGGATGGCATCACTGACTCGATGGGTATGAGTTTGGGTGATCTCCGGGAGCTGGTGATGGACAGGGAGGCCTGGCGTGCTGCGGTTCATGGGGTCGCAAAGAGTCGGACACGACTGAGCGACTGATCTGATCTGATGGATATCAATCCTAAAATACCATTGTTTTTAACCACGGACTAAAGAAACATCAAATGTCTTTAGTATTTTCCACCTGTGATTCAGTTCAGTTAGTTCAGTCGCTCAGTCGTGTCCAACACCTTGCAACCCATTGGACTGCAGCAGACCAGATTTCCCTGTTCATCACCAACCCCCAGAGCTTACTCAAACTCATATCCATTGAGTCGGTGATGCCATCCAACCATCTCATCCTCTGTCTTCCCCTTCTCCTCCCGCCTTAAATCTTACCCAGCATCAGGGTCTTTTCCAATGAGTCAGTTCTTCACATGAGGTGGCCAAAGTATTGAACTTTCAGCTTCAACATCAGTCCTTCCAGTGAACACCCAGGACTGATTTCCTTTAGGATTGACTAGTCAGATCTCCTTGCAATACAAAAGACTTTCAAGAGTCTTCTCCAACACCACAGTTCAAAATCATCAATTCTTCAGTGCTCAGCTTTCTTTATAATCCAACTCTCACATCCATACATGACTACTGGAAAAAAGCAGAGCTTTGACTAGATGGACCTTTGTTGGCAAAGTAATTTCTCTGCTTTTTAATATGCTGTTTGGTTTGGTCATAGCCTGTCTTCCAAGGAGCAAGTGTCTTTTAATTTTATGGCTGCAATCACCATCTGCAGTGATTTTGGAGCCCAAGAAAATAAAGCCTGTCATTGTTTCCATTGTTTAAGCATCTATTTGCCATGAAGTGATGGAATTGGATGCCACAATCTTAGTTTTCTGAATGTTGAGTTTCAAGCCAACTTTTTCACTCTCTTCTTTCACTTTCATCAAGAGACTCTTTAGTTCTTCTTCGCTTTCTGCCATAAAGCTGGTGTCATCTGCATATCTGAGGTTATTGATATTTCTCCCAGCAATCTTGATTCCAGCTTGTGCTTCATCCAGCCTGACATTTCATATGATGTAGTCTGCATATAAGTTAAATATGCAGGATGACTATGTACAGCCTGTGATTAGAGAATATACCAACTGTGATTAGAGAAGAATCAAGAATCATTATGTTTCTTACTTTTTGAATATGATTTACCTTAATGGGAAACAGATTTTTAAAGTCAAGTCAAAGGATGAGCATTCATACTACTTTAAGTGCTGTAACTAAAAAGTTCTTAGGCTTGAGTCTTACCAACCACAATAGCCAAACTTGAATCAAAGTGCTAACAGGACACGTACCCAAAACAGTGGCTTGGAGAAACTTTAAGACCAAATCCATAACAAAGACATGGGCAACATTAAGGAAAATTTAGAGATATAGTAAAAAATTCCTGTATAAGCAATAGCTAACTTTTGCTAGACTTGAAGGGATAAAGGAATGTTGCAGTTGCCAGAAGCTGACAATAGGAGAGAGCCTTTTGAAAGGAGTTTTGGCTCTGTGGGAAGAAACCAGCAGTAGAATAAATACAATGAAATTTGTTCCCACCAGCATTCTGATCATCCCACTGGTGACATGGTCTACCAAGGTCAACCTATCAGGACATAGAAAAAGATAGAGCTGTATGAAAGTGAACACTGACGGACAAATGAAGAAAAACCTAGACTTCACTGGTGGAGAAAAGGGTGGCAGCTGAGGCTAGACAGAAGCATAGAGAAAGAAATTACCTAGGCTTTGGGGTTGGCAGTCAACACAATGCCCAGGCAATGAGTGTGATGTACCTTGTCTGAAATGTTCCAACATCCCTAAGTTTCCTTTGGCTCAGAAGTTAAATCAAATGAGTGGAGAGAAGCAGAGAGACCTGAATTGGTATTTAACTCACTCACAGTGATAAATAAAGCAAAGCTGGGAAAAAACAGCTTCTCAGCCATGCCCCAGTCCTAAAGCAGAGGTGATGTTCTAGAGCACATGCTCTGGGGCAAGGGTCCAGGCTGATGCAGAACTGAAGTGCTAAAGAGAGAAGCTACCAAAGTAAAAGGTGCTGGAGAATTATGTGCAAAAGAGTTCCAGAAAGTTGAAATTTAACAAGCACAACGACCTTCAGGGCTCATCTGCTACAAGTGGGTATTTGATGTGCTACATACAGGGAAACAGAAACTGTTGAGTCACAACCTGCCTTGATCAAAATAGCTCCAGATGCTATTCAGAATGCAACTTGCAGGTATCAGTGCCTTAGCATATAGAGGTTGGAAGAATGAGAGGCCAAAACTGAAGTAATCCTGACAATAATGATTTTATCCTGTCAGATATAATTTTTTTAACTTACTAAGGTACAATAATAAATAAATATAGAACTATGCAGAGTAAGAATGAAGAACTTCTTTATCACAATTTACATATATGTATATACTTTGGCCACCTCATGCGAAGAGTTGACTCACTGGAAAAGACTCTGATGCTGGCAGGGATTGGGGGCAAGAGAAGGGGACGACAGAGGATGAGATGGCTGGATGGCATCACTGACTCAATGGACGTGAGTCTGAGTGACCTCTGGGAGTTGGTGATGGACAGGGAGGCCTGGCATGCTGCGGTTCATGGGGTCGCAAAGAGTCGGACACGACTGAGCGACTGATCTGATCTGATATACATATGTATACATATATATGTATAACTATATAACCACTTTGTCGTTTATTATATTTTATATAGAGAATGCATCATTTTTACAAAGTCAACATTATGCTATTTTGACAAATTGGTTGTTTCTCTAAACAAATGACATATTGAAGAATTTTCAACAGCAATAAAAAAAATCATTCGAAATATATAGCAAATGGTAATTCTTTCAGAAACATTTTTATATTTTGAAATTATTTAGAGAAAATTAAAACTTTTATGAAGGCAGCTATTTCAGTATTTTCCTTGATTATTTAATTACAAAGTTCTTTTTCTCCACAAGTTTGTAAAAGCATATTATCCTATATATTCACTTTTAAAATGTTTACACATAACTATCTAATCAGCATAAATTTTTTTATGGATGGAATGAAGGAGAGGATAAAACTTTCATCAAATACAACTGGCAAGACTGCTCTTTCACATTAAAATTGCCACATTTATTAATCACTAAATTTCCATATATACATGGATATGCTTCTCAGATTATTTCTGCTTTATTAATCAAAATGCCTCTTCTTGAGTGAGAACTAGTATCATTTAATTACTGTCTTTATAGGTTTTTTTTTTCTGCACTACATCTAGTATCAGAGTTTTCAACTCTTATGAATAAGTTGAGAAAATTGCCATACATCTCAGTGTCCTGAAGCAGTTTCCCAAACATAGAAATTCTCCACCCTTGACTATAATGTGTACAAAAATACTGGTAGAATATTTGAATATGAGCAGTATTTAGTATTTCTTTCAAAATTTCTTTAGCTAAAGTTTTTCTTCCAAATGAATTTTAAAATTAAGTTACAGAAAAGATTCCGTTGAGATTTTCAACAGAATATTTACTGAATAAATAATTTAATTTTTGGAAATTGACTTTAAAAAAAATATTTGATCTTCCCATCCAGTAACTTAGTAATCTCTCCAAAAAAAAACAGAACTCCATCTCGTCCAAGAACATGGAATATTTTTCCATTAATTCGGTTCCTTCTTTTGTCACCCAGTGAGCTTGCAAACTTCTTAAGTTTATTTCTAGAGTCTTTATAGTTTTTGTTGCTTCTCTAGATGTAGTGTTTGGGTTTTTTTTCCTATTTGATCATTTCCTAACTGGTTATTTCTGCTAAACAGAAAAGCTATGAATTTTTGTAAGTTTATATCTATACTCTGACCACTTTTATTTTATTGGGCCTAATCAGATCAGATCAGATCAGATCAGTCACTCAGTCGTGTCCGACTCTTCACGACCCCATGAACCGCAGCACGCCAAGCCTCCCTGTCCATCACCAGCTCCCGGAGGTCACTCAGACTCACATCCATCGAGTCAGTGATGCCATCCAGCCATCTCATCCTCTGTCGTCCCTTTCTCCTCCTGCCCTCAATCCCTCCCAGCATCAGAGTCTTCTCCAATGAGTCAACTCTTCGCATGAGGTGGCCAAAATACTGGAGTTTCAGCTTTAGCATCATTCCTTCTAAAGAAATTCCAGGATTGATCTCCTTCAGAATGGACTGGTTGGATCTTCTTGCAGTCCAAGGGACTCTCAAGAGTCTTCTCCAACACCACAGTTCAAAAGCATCAATTCTTCGGCGCTCAGCCTTCTTCACAGTCCAGCTCTCACATCCATACATGACCACAGGAAAGACCATAGCCTTGACTAGGCGAACCTTTGTTGGTAAAGTAATGTCTCTGCTTTTGAATATGCTATCTAGGTTGGTCATAACTTTCCTTCCAAGGAGTAAGCGTCTTTTAATTTCATGGCTGCAGTCACCATCTGCAGTGATTTTGCAGCCCAGAAAAACAAAGTCTGACACTGTTTCCACTGTTCCCCATCTATTTCCCATGAAGTGATGGGACCAGATGCCATGATCTTCGTTTTCTGAATGTTGAGCTTTAAGCCAACCTTTTCACTCTCCACTTTCACTTTCATCAAGAGGCTTTTTAGCCCCTCTTCACTTTCTGCCATAAGAGTCGTGTCATCTGCATATCTGAGGTTATTGATATTTCTCCCAGCAATCTTGATTCCAACTTGTGTTTCTTCCAGTCCAGCATTTCTCATGATGTACTCTTTTAATTAATTGTGCTGCATATTATTTTTCCTTAGGCAATCATATCAGTTGCAAGTAAGATAGCTTATGTCATATTATCATCACTTTTAAATCTTATTAAAGTTTATTTTCTTAACATTGTATTGGATCTATAGAACAACATTGAGGAGAAGCTGGAGTTTTTCATGCTATTGTCTGCTTCAGTGAGTATATTTCTAGTATTTTATGATTAGGCAAGGTACTTGTTATGAAAAATTGCATAGACATTTGATCACCCAGTTAAGAATTTTATTTTTATCCTCAGCTTAATTACCAAGAAGATGGTTTGTTTTGATGTTTTGCTTGTTTATTTTAATAAGAACTTAGTATCAGAAATATACAAAATTATGTATAGTTTACAAAGGTACCAGAATCCTTCCCTTTTAATTTTTAATATAGTGTATTACATTAATAGTTTTTTAAACCTTTAATCTTACTTCCAACCCTGGGTTAAGTACTACTGGACATTTGGTTTTTTAATTAAAAATAATAGAGGAATCCAACATTTAACTTAATCAGTTTACACCAATGATAATATTTTCAAATCTATAGGATGATATCAAAACCAGTACACTGATATTGATACAAACCACCGATTGATTTTATTCAGATTTCCCATTTTGCTTATACTCATTTGTGTGTGTGTATTTAGTTTATACAATATTACTATATAGGCTTGTGTATCTATAACCATAGTCAAGATGCTGAACATCATCTTGATGCTGAATTCTATTATCACAAGAATTCAACTTATTGACCTTTTATTACTATACTTGCTTCCTTCTCCTCACCCCACCCTACCCCTTGTGTGTAACCAAGGCAACTACTAATCTCTCTCATTTAAAAATTTTGCTATTATAAAATATATAATAAACTGAATCATGTAGCATGTGACCTTTTAGGATTGACACTTTTTCTTTTTTTGCTGAATATGGTAGGTATACTCAGCAAAAAAGTAAAAGAGCCTTTTGATGATGATGAAAGAGGAGTGTGAAAAAAATTGGCTTAAAACTCAGCATTCAGAAAACTAAGATCATGACATCTGGTCTCATCATTTCATTGCAAAAATGTGGGAAAAAAGGAAACAGTGGCAGATTTTATTTTCTTGGGCCCAAAATCACTGTGGACGTTGACTGCAGGCATGAAATTAAAATTTGCCTACTCCCTGAAAGAAAAACTATGGCAAACCTGAACAGTGTATTAACAAGCAGAGACATCCGTTTCCTGACACAGGTCTATATGCTATGGTTTTTCCAGTAGTCATGTAGGGATATAAGAGTTAGAACATAAAGAAGACTGAGGACCAAAGAATTGATGCTTTCAAATTGCAGTGCTGGAGAAGACTCTTAAGAGTCCCTTGGAAAGCAAGGAGATCAAAGTGGTCAATCCTAAAGGAAATCAACCCTGACTATTCATTGGAAGGACTGATGCTGAAGCTGAAGCTCCACCACTTGACCACCGATGCAAAGAGCCAACTCATTGGAAAAGACCCTGATCCTGGGAAAAACTGAGGGCAAGAGGAGAAGGGAGACAGCAGAGGATGAGATATTTTGATGGCATCATTGACTCAATAAACATGAGTTTGAACTAACTTCAGGTGATAGTGAAGGTCAGAGGTTAGCATCCCACAGTCCATGGGCTCTCACAGAGACAGACATGATTTAATGACTGAGCAACAACAAATACTCTATGCATACATACATCTGATTATAACAAACTGAATTATGGGAAAGACATGTACAATAGAGCCTGTTGTTGTTAAAACTCTCAGCCCACACCCACCTAGATGAATATGTAAAATCCATTTACATGTGCCCAGATATGCTCTCTTCCCTGGTTGGCCTTGAGCATATGCCCATTTGCATTCCCTTTCCTGATTGGTGGTGGGTATAAGCCCTATTTTGCACATAGCAAAACCAAGAGGAGGAGATGGGAAATATAAAAAGGTAAGCCGAGAGGGATCATGGCCTCCCCTTTAGGGTTGGCTTGCTCCCACATCTTTGAAGTGTACTATCCATTGTCTGTTTAATAAAAGTTCTGTCTGCTTGAGCTGTAACTGAGCTGTAACTAGTCTGATATTTCTAATCCTTGCTACATTGAGACAAGAGCCAAGAAATATTGCCTGCTTGAGCTGTAATTAGTTCATTGTTCCAGATCTTTGCTACAGTGAGTCAAGAACCAAGGGAGAGAAATAAACCGACCTGACAATTTCCAATTGCCAGTCAATTACTCTCAGGCTGTCATTATATTTTTCTAGACTATCAGTATAGTTAGCAATTGACATTCAATCTCATTTCTCTTTTGGATAGAATTTTTCTCAAACCCTCAAATGCTTGAGACACTGCAACAGTGAATGCTTTCTCTTTCCTAGGTGGCCAAATCCATCACCTTTGGAATTTTAGCAATTAAACCACCACTTGTACCAGGATTTATTGGTGCCCTACTTAACCACCAATGATAAGAACGTCATTTTCAACTGGGTGGTGAGTAATCCAACCTCCAAATCCTATATTATTGCTTATTTTTCCAGACCACTTCTGACATGACTTGTTGCAATTTTGGTTCCTCAGAAAGCAAACTCTGAGTGAGAGTTTATCATTCAGTTTGTTTATACTGAAGTCTTCTCAGGATCAACACCCATGGAATAAAGGAGAAATAGGATTGAGAAGTGGGAGAAGTTGAGCTATAAGGCAAATTAATAGAGACATCCAAAATCACAGATCTAGCTGAAATGGCCCATCAGACTGTTAGCCATTCTGGCAAAATATCTGGGGCCTTTCACTTACACCTCAGCCAGTCTTTGGATATGAGTCACCCCTGGAAGTGCATGAACTTGGGTAAGAAGCCTCTTTAAAGCCAAAGCAATCCCTTCATGGGCTATCAGCTGAAGTTCCTCAGTTGATAGCATTCCCACTATCTGAGGCAAGCAAGAGTCCTTATTTGAATGGAGTTCAGAGTGGCACATCTCCATACCCTATACAAATGGTCAAACCCAATGTCTCAATGTAGGTGAGTATGCTCTACCCACCATGACTCCTAGGCAAGGATGGATTGTATAATACCACTATAGGGACATGAATAATAGATACAATTAGATCTAAAATCTCTGCATTGGTAATAACAAGGTCTGGATTATTTTTGCCTTGAATAAAGAGAAACATCATTTTCAGTGTCAATGAAAAAGTGCTGCAGAAAAAAGAAAAGAAAGAAAATGCCATCTAAATGACTATATGAAAGAATATGACAGAAAATTATAAACCGGGATATCGAAAAACAATTCCCTTAGGAAATTCAGAGAATCAATTTCTAGATTTCAATGTCCATAAGTCCTCTTTTCTACACATCTGTAGTCAAAGAATTATGCTGTTAGATTTCCCTGCAATAGTAGAATAGAATTGGCTCATACTGTATCCTAAGAATCAATGATCAGATTTTCAGAAATTTTGCAATTCAGTTGTTAAACTCAGCTATTACCAAAAATTAATATAAACTTACAATCAAATTGTATTAAAAACCAAAGATAACAAATACTCAGAACTCACCATATTCCTTTAATTTTACTCTTTTTTCTACTATTATTTATCTTTTTCTGATTATTTATGTCTACTTTATCTGTTTGTTAGAAATATTATGGAATAGCGCTCCATATCTTTTCAAATTCCACATGTAGTGGTATGTAGCTTAAAAATCACTAAAAAAGTCAACAAACACTGCAAAGGAGAGCTTGATTTATTGTTTGCTGATTAGCTATGTCTAAGAAAGGAAGAAGTTCCCTGGTATCCCAGTGGTTAGGATAGCACTTTCACTTCCATGGGCAGTCCAGGTTCAATCCCTGGCCAGGGAACTAAGATCCCACAAGCTGCATGGCGCAGTTCACCCACTCATCCTCCACCCAGAAGAAAAAGAGACATAAGAAAGTGAAGGAGAAAATGTTAATAATTCAGATAAAATTTAAAAGTGTACATTACACTGCACATGGTATAAAAAATTTGAGGAAATATTCCTCCAAGATTTCAAACTATAATCTGATTCAGCAAAGGAATCAGGCATATCATTGACAAACAAGTCAAGTTCCAATGTGTCTTTGTTGTTTCACTTCCATTTTTCCTCTTATTGTAATCAAAATATCAATCAACATTCATGATAGAACCACATACAGACATCAGTTGTAGTCAATGGTTGGTTGTAAATACAACAGTTTAGCAAAAATCAACAAAAACTTCCTATGAGAATCAATTCCCTATACAGAATTTACAATGAAGACTATTGTTATCTGCAAAATGTATGCTACACATCCTTTAGATCAGTAAAATTTATAATAACTTATGTATGTATATACCCATGTGCCTTTATTTGGAGTCAATTTTTAAACATATACTAGTGTACCGCTGCTACGTCCCAATCCTCAATGGCTTTTTTTTCACTTTTACATCCATCACGTGATGTTTTGCTCTTGAGTGTAAGTCCTTTGAAATACCAAACGTAAGAAATTGAAATACTGCTGTTAACCCTTAAGTTCTTTTAACTAAGACATTATAAACTTCAGAACACCTCTTTGTCTTTCCTTGTTATCAACAAAGTGGGGTGTTAGGGCATTCTGAATTCAGCTATATGAAAGAGTAGTAGTGATAATAAAAATTTTTCATCATTGACCTCATTTATCCTTCCCCTACCCTGGTGGTTCAGATGGTAAAGAATCTGCCTGCAATGCAGGAGACCCAGGTTTGATCAAGAAGATCCCCTGGAAAAGAGAATGACTACCTAATCCAATATTCTTGCCTGGAGAATTTCATGGAAAGAGGAGCCTAGCAGGCTGCTCCATAGGGTTGCAAAGAGTTGGACACAACTAAACAACTTTCCCTTCACTTTGACACTTCTCCTTATTATCATCAAAAATAATAATATCGAGTTCTATGCTAGCAGAGATATTATTATCAAAAAGAAACATTAAAATGTCATGTTTTATTTCATTTAGAAGGCAAACTCATGTAAAGCATCCATTCTTTAACTCTCTTTGAATTCAAAAGTCAGACAGTGTCATAGTACACTGTATTAACATATTTTTAGAACTGAAAAATAAAGCTAAATTTTTTCTGACAGGCGGCAAGTCTGATTTGGCTGATTGAATTAACAATGAGATATGGCTTTGTCAACTAGGTTTCATGATAGACATTTTCCAAATAGTTTGAATAAACTAAATCTGATGTTCCAAGGTTCCCATGAGAGTATGTTCGATGAGTGTGGTAATATAATAATGTTTTATTAAAAATATTGTATAGGCAAAGGTATAATTAAATTAATGATATTTCTGTTCTCTGATTATATCAGGTCTAAAAGTTGCCTCTAAGTAAAAAAAGTGTTTGGTATAATTAAATTGTTTAAGGATTTCAAACTATCTCCTGCATTGCAGGTGGTTTCTTTACCACTGATCCACCAGGGAAGCCCTATTATATGCCCTAGGTCCAACCATGCTTTTATAAATGGAAAGATTCCATTCCTTTATATGGCTGGCTGATATTCCATTGTAACGTCACATCTTCTTTATCCATTCATCTACCCATGGACATTTTGCTTTCTTCCAGATCTTGACTATTATAAATATTGGTGTAGTGAACGTAAGGATGAACATATTTTTTCATCCCAAGTAGGATGAGGTGAGAGCTGTTATGGAGCACCAGCCAGAGAGACTGGATGGTGGGACTGGTCTTTGGAAAAACCTGGGAAGGGCTCAAACTGTTAACTAGAAGAGTGACTTAAATGGTACCTGGGGCAGCTAGATGGAAGAAGACTAAAAGCATAAAATGAAAAAGATCATGCCTGCTAGTGCTTCCACCCTCAGAAAAAGTTCCACCAGATCTCTACCTGAAATTAGTCAATGAGTCTCCCTCTCATATGACCCAAGCACATTTCAAGCTGCTACCTCTACACTGGGATGCTGAGCAGGTGGGTTTGTGCATGAGCCTTTCAAGAGTAGAGTCTTGGTTTTCCACATCCCTCCCACTCTCTGAGACATTAGCCTCACTGGTTTTCAAAGTCATATGCCAAAGGGAATCTGTCCCTTTCAAAAACAAACGGAATTTGTCTTCCCAATATAGGTCCCCAGGTTGGGGAATCTGACCCCTTGCTCCTAGGTTATCCATAGTTGTGATATCCCTTCTGCTCACAAGCTGTCACATCAGGGATGTGGGTTCTGGTGAGACTGCCTCTCTGCCCCTCCTACCCATTTCAGTGTGGCCTTTTCTTTTTCCCTTAGTTGTAGGAAATTTGTTCTGCTGGAGAAAAAGGAATGATGTAAACGTTTCATTATAGAAGAAAATCTTGTTCATGTACTTTTAATAAGATTATATAGCATTAAATCACTATGATTGTGTAGATTCCATCAGAGATATTTAAAAGAATGGTTTAACTATTTTGTTAAAAAATGTAAGGTTGTAAATTTTGCCAGAACTGTATATTTTGAAATTATTTAAATATATAATAAAAAATATAGTGAACATTAAAAGAATGATAAATATGATATTTCTCTTCTTTTCAGCGATGTATGAGCAATATATAGTTGAAAACCAGTAAATTAAAATACTTAGAGAGTCAAGAGATTACAATTTAATAACTAATGAAATAAATGTGTTTTTTTTAAAGGTAATATTTGGGCAGCTGGAAGTTCTTTAATAAATTAATAGTGCAATTCTGAGGAACTAGATGACAGAAAAACCTGTTGGCTCATTTACTATCCAGGAAGTTTACTAAAAAGGTGTCCAAAGAAATCTTAATATTACTGATATGTTGAAATTTTAGAGAAAAGTAACTTCCTGATAGAACTAGGCTGTTTTGTTTAATTAAATCACTGAAAATTGTGAGAGGTTTGAAATTGCTTCAAAATGCATTGAGGATTGGACATCATGATAGCAGTTGAAATGGCAGTTGAAAAAATGTAAGGTAATTGCCCATTGTCAGAAAATGTCTGATTCTGACTGGAAATAGAGTCCCTTGGAAAATATGCACTAACCCATGCCCTGATTTAAGTGGTTTTTTTGAAAATGTTAGCATTCTTAGTAAACAGTATCTTTTTATCTAGCTCTGATGAGGGTTTAGCACAGTCAAGTATACTACATGTAACTCTACTGTTTATAAATATTTTTTTCTCCATTCCTTGTTTTTCTCTCTCCTTTTAGTAATCATTTTGGTATGTTAAAACTAGGTTGACACTAAATGCATTTTCATGTCCTGAGGAAGCTTATACTCAGAGAGGACTGCTAGAATGTGTTGTTAAAAAAAAAAAAAAAAAAAAAAACCCTAGAGGAAAACAAAAGAATTATTGCATTATTAGAACACATGCTTGAATGACAGTGGGGCAGGAATAAATCTTTTTAAAACTTTTATTGTACATTTCCTCAGCATCATCAGTCACCATTTGCTGATCCCTCTGGGATCAGAAACTATACCAATCATCTTGAATGTTGCTCAGAGGTACCAAAAATAAAACAGCAGCTTAATGAAAGATAATTATCATTATTAAATAACTCAAAACCACTCCATTTTCATCAAACCTAGATATACTAGGACCTGATTTTTTTTATGTTTTAGTTTGAATCTTAGAGAAAATTATTTGTCATAAGTCAGAAGTTTTCATTTTTCCACATGTTCATTCATTCCTGCAACAATATTTACTGAATTTATTGAACTCTAGGAACTAAAAAGCCTCTGGATGAAGGTGAAAGAGGAGAGTGAAAAAATTGGCTTAAAACTCAACATTCAGAAAATGAAGATCATGGCATCTGGTCCCATCACTTCATGGGAAATAGATGGGGAAACAGTGGAAACAGCGTCAGACTGTATTTTTCTGGGCTCCAAAATAACTACAGATGGTGACTACAGCCATGAAATTAAAAGACGCTTACTCCTTGGAAGGAAAGTTCTGACCAACCTAGACAGCATATTCAAAAGCAGAGACATTACTTTGCCAACAAAGGTCCATCTAGTCAAGGCTATGGTTTTCCCAGTGGTCATGTATGGATGTGAGAGTTGAACTGTGAAGAAAGCTGAGCACCAAAGAATTGATGCTTTCGAACTGTGGTGTTGGAGAAGACTCTTGAGAGTCCCTTGGACTGCAAGAAGATCCAACCAGTCCATTCTGAAGGAGATCAATCCTGGAATTTCTTTGGAAGGAATGATGCTAAAGCTGAAACTCCAGTACTTTGGCCACCTCATGCAAAGAGTTGACTCATTGGAAAAGACTCTGATGCTGGGAGGGATTGAGGGCAGGAGGAAAAGGGGACGACAGAGGATGAGATGGCTGGATGGCATCACTGACTCAATGGACGTGAGTCTGAGTGAAGTCCAGGAGTTGGTGTTGGACAGGGAGGCCTGGCATGCTACGATTCATGGGGTCGCAAAGAGTTGGACACGACTGAGTGACTGAACTGAACTGAACTGATTGAACTCTATCTGCCAACTCATATATGCAGACAGATGATTATTCAAAATAAAAATAAACTGGTTCTGCCCTCAAACATGAACATATCTTTGCAAATTGTGGTAAGTAAAAGCAAATTGTAGCTGTGAAGCAAACACACATAAGAGGACCTATCCAGCTATGGGAAGAAATTTAAGAGTGCCATGTAAGCCCAGACGTGACTGACCAGAAGCAGCCAGAAAGTGACTGAATGATTAAAGAGCAGTATGGGCAGAACTTGATCATTACTGGGAAAGCGTGAAGGTGGAATTTGGAGAAGAAAGTATAGAACAGCTTCTGCATGGCCCATTAAAGAAGTATGGGTTTTATTTAAAGAGTATTGAAGTATCTTTTTAGGATTTATAAAAAAAAAAAAAGCAAAATATTCAGAATTACATTTTGAAAATATGTCCTAGCTGAAACTTTCAGAATACAGTGAAGGGCCTCTTGCTTGGGGTAGCAGAGTTCATAAAATACCAGATGTACTCAAGTAGTAGGAAATATGGATAAAGCATATTTTAATGCATTCTGAGCTCATAGAAAAGTAGTAGAAATCTTAAGGATTAAAAAAATGAAAATAAAAAGAGTAGAGACTGGAAAATGAAATAGAAAACCAATGTCACAGGGAGATAGAAGCTGAATAAGCCAGGAGTACCTTCAAAAATGGGAGGATTTCACATATCAAAACGCTTATCCCAAATGGAGGTTAAGATGATTAGAGCAATTCTGGGTTGGTAACATAGCCTTGTTGCTGTTGTTCAGTCACTCAATTGTGTCCAACTCTTTGTGACCCCATGGAATGCAGCATACCAGGCCTCCCTGTCCTTCACTATCTCCCAGAATATGCTCAAACTCATGTCCATTGAATCAGTGACGCCATCCAACCATATCATCCTCTGCCGTCCCCTTCTCCTCCTGCCCTCAATCTTTCCCATCATTGGAATCTCTTCCAGTGAGTCACTTCTTCATATTAAGGGGCCAAAGTATCAGAGCTTCAGCTTCACCATCAGTCTCCTTCCAATGAGTATTCAGGGTCGATCTCCTTTAGGATTGACTGATTTGACCTCCTTGCTGTCTAAGGTATTCTCAAGAGTTTTCTTCAGCACCAAAGTTTGAAAGCATCAATTCTTTGACACTCAGTCTTATTTATGGTCCAACTCTCACATCTGTATATGACTACTGGAAAGAACCATAACTTTGACTATATGGACATTTGTCAGAAAAGTGATGTCTTTGCTTTTTAATAATCTGTCTAGGTTTGTCATAGCTTTTCTTCCAAGGAGTAAGGTAACACAGCCTACCACTCAGCAAAGAAAAGGGAACAAAATCATCTCTGGAGTAAACATTTCAAATCAAATTCTCTTGTCTTTGAGTCTAAAGTTTAAAAAATATAAATTACAACATTCATACTTCCCAATTTTTAATTTTGCTCATTCTCTGACAGAGAGGTCTTGATGCCTACATAGAGCTGAGCTTCCATGAGAATGGAGGAAGACCTCAGAAGTCAAATTAGTACAGAGCCAAGACTCCCTTGAGACTAATATTTGAAGAAGCTGAGAACTAATGGAATCCCAAAGCCACCAAAGAGGGCAAGCAAGCCATTATGCAAGTCCCTGGAGAGTTATTCCAGATGATATGACATTCCTGATCCCAGTGCTTAGTACTGTCAAAAGAAAGGGGGTGGGGGAGAAGAGAGACAGTGAGAAAAAGAGAGAGAGAATAACCAGAAGTCTAAACTTATTCATATTCATTTTAATATACCAAAATTTTATTTCCAGTTTATGTCTTAAGATTCCTAGCTCCATGTTCTAGAGTAGTAGTCAGCAAACATCTTTTTTTCTGTCAAGGATGAAATTGTAAATATTTTAGGTTTTGCAAGTCACATGCACTCTTTATTGCATATTCGTCTGTTTTTTTACAACCTTTAATAAACTAAATCAGGTTATGGCCAAACTTAAGCCTGGGTCAGTTTTCCAATCCTTATTCTAGATATTGAGGCCTTTCAGGTCACATCCACAAATCTAAAGCCTTTCAAAACTCCTAAAGGATCAATTTGTGATCCAGAACAGGAGGAAAAACACTTGTAAAATTAATGGGAAGGAAGTGATCTATTGAGAGAGTATGTTCTAGATAGGTGGTATTTCAAGAGGGAAGAAGGAGATGAAACAGTAAAAGGATTGTGGGTTGTCCCCATGGGGGCAGGACCTGGGTTCTAAAAACTTATGGCATTAGTACTTGCTTGGCAGAGTCAAGGACACTTCTGAAAGGGAGAACAAACATATGGAGGTTCACTGTGCATGATGCTCTGACAATCACTTCTGACAGGAGTGAGAGAAGGTAGAAAGACAGTAGGAATTGCATAACGGAAAAAAATTTAGGAGTGAAGAAGCCTTCCCCATTTTAAAATAATACTCAGTAGAAGTTAGATACTGACTGAATTCCTTCATTGTTCCTTCACAGAAATATATTTCAACTGTTTTACTTTCCTGTGTTTCATTTGTCTGTCTCCCCTTTAGAAAATGAGTTTCGAAGGGAGAGGATGATGTCCAACTTACTCATTATTATTTTCCAAGACTTTGAGATTTTTTTTGCACTATAACAAGCACACTGTAAAGCTGCAAAATAGGGAAAAGTGGGGAATAGAACAAGTGTTAGGGTGGTGGTATGGGGGAGACATCAAGAATTTAGTTTTGGATATATTTTATTTTAAATACCTGGAATACACTCGCATGTGATGACATCAAGTAGATAAACAGACACAGTTTGGGAATCAAGAGGAAGATTTTGGTTAAACTCATAAATGCAAGAGTCATCAACATAAAGGTGAGGTTTCTGGCAAAATACGCACAGACCTGGTCCTACCTAGATGAACTGTACAATGTTTAAGTATCTGATGAGAGAAGGAGATTGGGGATAAATAGTCAGAAAGGTGGTAGGAAAATCAGGGCAATATGATGTAGAGGAAACCAAGAGAGGGAGGGAAGTGTTCCAAATTGGATGTGTTCCAAATTGTGCTGAATCTGCGGAGAGGTCAGATAGGACGAGAACATAATACAAATCATTTGATTTAGCAACACACAGGTCATTGGCAGGGCATTTTGCTGGAAAAGGGGAGGGAGCTTATATGTGAATGTAGTTTGGTGACTTGGAAATATGGAGCTCTTTCATAGATCAGCTGTTGTGAGTATAAAATAACCAGGCAAGAGAGAAGATGGAGAAATTAATCTGTTTATTAACTTAGGCAAAATCATATTTACCTTGCATTAAGTTTCAGCAGGGGGTGCTTCCCTGGTGGCTCAGTGCAAAGAATTCACCTGCAATGCAGGAGCCTTGGGTTTGATCCCTGGGTCAGGAAGATCCCCTAGAAAAGAGAATGGTTACCTACTCTAGTATTCTTGCCTGGAAAATCCCATGGACAGAGGATTCTAGTGGGCTACAGTTAAAGGGGTGGCAAGAGTTCATATGACTTAGCAACTAAACCACCACCACCAAGTTTCAGGAACTTTTTGAAATTTCACTGAGAATTTATCAGTGATTTTTTTCTTTTTTATAGTTCTGTGCTCAATTTTTAAGGAAGCAGCAGTAGCTAAGTGTCACATCTCAGTTCATAAAATCTTGAAGTATGCAATGTCATCTTGCAAAGGACAAAGACTGTCAATGAAATTTGCTGTAACTAGAGGGTAAGTCCATTTCTAGAACTGCATGTTTACAAAGGCCTGGTTGATTTCGTGAGCACTGACAACTGTATTAGGAATGGGAACTCAGATAATAAGAGCAATCAAATATCATGCTTCAGGGTATAAACTGATTGCCTGCAGGGCTCAGGAAGAAATTTTCTCTCTGTCCCTTGCCCTATGTATAGCACTATATATAATACTTGGGTAGACATATCAGAAGGGCTGAGTGAAGAAGCAAAAAGATTCACAGTCTCTGAAATGTGAGGCTTGGTCATTACAGAAGTCAAGATGCTGAACCATCTGTTTTTTATAAAAGAGTTGTGATTTCTAATATGTGAACTCATCTGCTGAAATATGCAGCACTAAATCTCCAAAGAAAGCAAACATATAACACTGAACAATCATTTTAGAAATTTCCAGACTAATAAATAAAAATTTAAAAGCAACATGAATTCTGAAAATCAATAATCCCTTCCACTATGGTTGATTTTTAGCTACAAATATTTCAGTGAGGCTGCAGTTTCTTAGTTTTAAGTAAACATTGAAACTGTATGTCAACTAACAGTCAACTAATTAAATCAAGTTAATAGAAATGAAAACAAAAGTGGAATTTGGCATATGTTCACACAGGCACTTGAAATGGATACAGATTCTTTTCCCCTAAAATTCTTATTTCTTCTCAGAGTAATTACATTAATGATAATGGATTATGGAAGCATTAATCACTGCCCTAAATCCTATTAATATGGCTACTATTTGAAGGTTATATGAAATATTTTCTAGTAACTTTTTATTAGACTGTCAATATTCAACACCCGTAACTACTGCATCGCTTTAACCTATCTATTTTCCCAGTATGAAAAACATATTTGCCTGTGTGTACATATTTCTGACCTTTAGGTGAATGAAACAAGATTGACCAAATACTTGAGGTATTGGAACTGCCGTTCAACCAATTAAGCTGTGCTTTCCATTTGTAAGGTCAGAAATGAAATCTTATTGACACTGTGTGGGTGGAAAAACAGATTACAGTACTTGGATGCTTATAAATAAGCCATGCACTAAGACACACAAAAAAGAAACATGAATAATAATCTTTAATTAACTGACAAATAATCATCATAGTAATCTGAAAAAATAATAATATAAAATATATAAGAACATATTTCCTTATGTATTTTCCTCCTTCCTGATCAGCACTTTCCTTAATAAATGACTGTCATTTGAAACCAAATGAATCCAAGGGTTTGTGAGAGAGATGATAATTAAGTAAATGAAATTTAAGACTATTTCTAATACTATTCTCCATTAATAGTGCAGGTGCAAGTTTTTATCTCAAAATTTTCTTCCACTAAAATTATAATGTGTGTATGAGAAAGAATGAGAGATTTTATGATTTTTTGACAAGACAAAGTCCCCAAATAAAGTTAAGAACCAATACTTTCTAATTCAAATGCACTGAATGTTGAGACATCAGATGGTTTCAAATGAATAACAAGGGAAACATATTACAAATTATGTGCATCCATCAATAATAATTAATTATAAAACAATCATATATCAACCACTATATTCTCTGGAAATAATGAAAAGTAAAACATTTTAAGAATGATTAAATGCTTAAAGAAACCAGAGTTTATATGTGTTTGCGTATGTGTGTGAGAGAGAGAATATTACTCTAATGTAATCAAACAAAATAGCAAGTTTACTGGTGTGTGTGTGGGTGTGATGAAAATATTGGTAGCATGGAATTAGGCAAGTAGAATTCAAACCATATCTTTAGAACAGACGTCTAAGAACTGTGCCATCTTGGAAAAATATTTAAACTTCCTCAACTATATATAGAGGCTAAACAAAACCAACATTACAGGGTTGCTGTGAGCATCCAAAGATATGTGTGAGACATCACTTAGCACAATTTCTGCCACATAGGAGGGGACAGATATGTCAGTCAAGTTTCTCTTACCAGGAAGTTTCCTCTTTTCCATCCCTTCACTCTTTATTACTTTGTTGCTTCTCTATAGTCCACCTGGATGCCCAAGGTGAGTCTAGCTCAACAACCTGTCCCTCTCTTGACAGGAAATATACTACCATAAAAGGAACTAATCCAGGACCAGGTCTTCCTTGATATTGATGTTTATATTTGTGGTGCAGAGTTCCTGCCTGCATTTTTAACATGTTCCTATCCATTTCCTAGTATCCCTTGTGGTGACTGTCTCACTGGATTCCCATATGCTGTTGCTCTAGATCACCAATTGCTAATGGCAGTTGTATAAATTGCTTGTGAAAAGCAACTTACTGATTGACTTAGCAGAAGAATAATTTGCCAAAAGTGTTTTCCTTTACTTCTTTCCTTCCTTTCCCCTTCTTTTTCTTCCTTGACAATTCAGACCAAAAGCCATTTTTAATGCTGAGCAAGAGGCCTGGTATAGGACATCAAAGTAGGGTTAGGTGGACATGGGTCCGGTAGAGAAGTAACCTGAACAAGAGTGAGGAGAGTGTCGGTGTGGAAGAGGAGTGGGGTTGTGGCATGAGCAGAGTAAGGAGGTTGGAATGTTCCAAATTGTGAGTGACAAGAGAAGAGAATCCATGAAGAAGTGGTTGATGGCATGAGAATAAACCCAATGTGGGGTTTAGAGCTTAAGTAAAGAGAAGAGGGAGTCCATATCTGGGCAGGTGTCCCAGTACATGGTTTGGAGACTTAAGTATAGAGGGCATCTACACAAGAAGACAGCTCAGGGTGAGTTGTTGGAATCCAAACACAGTAAAGATGTATAGATTCCACAATCTGGCCAGGAACTGAGATGTGGTACCAGTGACAGGAGGCTGGTAAAAATATATGGAGACCGATTTCAAAAATTGATATATGGAGAATAATGGGAGCCAGATTTCTCCCTACCTGTTAGCAGCAAAATGGCAACAGCAATGAACACATCGAGTTCCCAAGTATTGGCGTCTAAACATCACTGTCACTAAAGGGAATGAGAACTCATTGGAGAAAGGGATAATTCCAAGGTTGGATCAGAGAAAGTACCTGATGAGCCTGAAATACTTTCTTATGCCAGGAAGGAAAGAAAGCTTAAATAATAAGGGAATCATATGCCATCATCATTAAAAGGCTCCCACTGGTCAAATCAGAGACAACTTTAGTGTCAAAATGAATAAAAGTAAAGACTTAAAACTCATCAAATAAAGTTAAAGTCTACATATCCACATTAAATTTAATAAATAAATGAAAAAAACTGATATACAAATTCTCAAGATACTATGGCACAAGCACTTATTTATTTCAAAATGTAAAACAGTAAGTTCATAATGCTGGGCAGGCATCACCTTACTCAAGTGAACAAAGTTCACCTCAACAGTGACAGAACATGTTGAAATTGTACACCAGCAACTAGGAAATAGAAAAGCACTGCTCTGTGATTTCCTGAGAAATAGACACAACCTGAATCTAATAATGAGGAAATAATAAGGGAATGTCAGACAAATCAAATTCAGAAGCATTTCTACAAAATAACTAGTTGATTGAAAAGTGTGGAAGTCACAAAATTCAAGAAAAGGCTGAGAAACTGTTCCAGACTGAAGGCAAGACTTCTCTTTAAGCAGGTTATTCACTTATAAGATCCTACAGCATGCAATTTTTCTGAATTAAGAAAAAGAGAACATAAAAAAGACTTCAAAATTGATTAGGTTGCTATTATGAAAAATGCACTGGCACAACATCCTTGGAGAGTAATGGTTTGGAGTTCATGTCATAATGGGATATAACATTGAAATGTTGGCTGTTACAGTAAAATGGTCAAAGCTTTTCATTGAAAATTTTCCTATTTATTTTTGCCTCTCTATCATTTATCTTGTCAAAGTTTATTTCTTATGGAAATAAACCAATGAATTCATCATTGCTGCTTCTTTGCATTTCAAAGTTCAAATTCCATGAGGCTAAGTAATTGATGATGTAAGATTCTAATACCTCCAGGAAATTTTTTTCTGCAATATGTTTTTACCAGTCTTAAACTTCTTCTGAGAAATTTTATTTATTATCAATAGTCATTTTGTTATATATCAACCATCTTTTTTTAATACCCAGTCCCTACTTCTGATTAAAACAATTCTTTCTAGACTATAACATCTCAACTTTAATTAATCTAAAAATCACCTAGGAAATTTATAAAAATTCAGACTCAAATTTAGGAGGTTATGTAAGGAGCCTGATATTCTGCATTTCTAAAAAATTCACAGATGTTGCTGATCCATGGAATACACTTTGAATGTCAAGGTTGTGGCTATAAGTAGGGAAAGATGAGAGTTTTATTTGTTATATTTTCAGAGTAACAAATTACCCCCAAACTTAACAGCTTAAAACAACAACAAAAATTTTATAACCCCACAGTTGTTTTTTTTTTTTTGGCTCAGAAATCCAGGAATGGTTTAGTTAGGTACCTAAAAGTCTGAGAGTCTCTTCATTGCTGCAGTTAAAGTTTGGATGGAGCTCCAGTTATCTCATGACTCATCTGGAAGATCTTACTTTCAAACTCACTTAAGAGACCAGAGGGTACCCAAAGCCAGTGCTCTGGGGCAACCCAGAGGAAAGGGGTGGGGAGGGAGGTGAAAGGGGGGTTGAGAATGTGGAGAGACATGTGTACCCATGGCTGATTCATGTCAGTGAATGGCAAAAAACATCACAATATTGTAAAGAAATTATCCTCCAATTAAAATTAATTAATTTTTTTAAAAAAGACCAACATTAGCTGTTGGCTGGAGCCATCAGTTCTTCACCCTAAAGTTTGCCACAACATGCAGATTATTCCCCCTTAAGTGAGGAATCTTGTGAGGGAGAAAGAGTGCCCAAGATGCTACTGATTTTTTATGACCTGATTCAGTTCAGTTCAATCGCTCAGTCATGTCTGACTCTGCAACCACATGAACCACAGCATGCCAAGCTTCCCTGTCCATCATCAACTCCCAAAGTCCACCCAAACCCATGTCCATGGAGTCTGTGATGCCATCCAACCACCTCATCCTCTGTCGTCCCTCTCTCCTCCTGCCCTCAATCTTTCCCAGCATCAGGGTCTTTTCAAATGAGTCAGCCCCTCGCATCAGGTGGCCAAAGTATTGGAGTTTCAGCTTCAACATCAGTCCTTCCAATGAACACTCAGGACTGATCTCCTTTAGGATGGACTGGTTGGACTCTCAAGAGTCTTCTCCAACACCACAGTTCAAAAGCATCAATTCTTTGGTGCTCAGCTTCCTTTATAGTCCAACTCTCACATCCATACATGACCACAGGAAAAACCATAGCCTTGACTAGACGAACTTTTGTTGGCAAATAATGTCTCTGCTTTTCAATATGCTATCTAAGTTGGTCATAACTTTCCTTCCAAGGAGTAAGCGTCTTTTAATTTCATGGCTGCAATCACCATCCGCAGTGATTTTGGAGCCCAATAAAATAAAGTCAGCCACTGCTTCCACTGTTTCCCCATCTATTTGCCATGAAGTGATGAGACCAGATGCCATGATCTTAGTTTTCTGAATGTTGAGCTTTAAGCCGACTTTTTCATGCTCCTCTTTCACTTTCATCAAAAGGTTCTTTAGTTCTTCACTTTCTGCCATAAGGGTGGTGTCATCTGCCTATCTGAGGTGTTTGATATTTCTCCCAGCAATCTTGATTCCAGCTTGTGTTTCTTCCAGCCCAGTGTTTCTCATGATGTACTCTGCATATAAGTTAAATAAGCAGGGTGACAATATACAGCCTTGACATACTCCTTTTCCTATTTGGAACCAGTCTGTTGTTTCATGTCCAGTTTTAACTGTTGCTTCCTGATATATCAATAATTACTTTAAATGTAAATGGATTAAGTGCTCCAACCAAAAGACACAAACTAGCTGAATGGGTACAAAAACAAGACCCATATATATACTGTCTACAAGAAACCCACTTCAGACTTCCAGACACATATAGACCGAAAGTGAGACGATAGAAACCGTATAGCGTCTGCCTACAATGCAGGAGACCTGAGTTCAATCCCGGTGTCCAGAAGATCCCCTGGAGAAGGAAATGACAACCCATTCCAGTACTTTTTCTTGGAAAATTCCATGGACAGAGGAGCCTGGTAGGCTACAGTCCACAGGGTCGCAACGAGTCAGACACAACTGAGTGACTTCATTTCACTTCACTTCATGCAAATGGGAAGCAAAAGAAAGCTGGAGTAGCAATCCTCATATCAGACAAAATATAACTTGAAATAAAGAAGATTACAAGAGATAAAGAAAGACACTACATAATGATCAAGGTATCAATCTAAGAGGAAGACATAACAAAATTGTAAATATCTATGTACCCAACATAGGAGTACCTCAACATATAAGACAAACACTAACAGACATAAAAAGAGAAATTGACAGTAACGCAATAATAGTAGGAGACACCCCACTCACACCAATAGATCAGATCAGATCAGTCGCTCAGTCGTGTCCGATCTTTGCGACCCCATGAATTGCAGCACACCAGGCCTCCCTGTCCATCACCAACTCCTGGAGGTCACTCAGACTCACATCCATCGAGTCACACCAATAGACAGATCATCAAAACATAAAATTAATAAGGAAACACAAGTCTTAAATAATACATTATATGAGATGGATCTCACTGATATCTTCAGGACATTCCACCCAAATGCAGAAGAATACACTTTCTTTTCAAGTGCACATGAAACATTCTCCAGGATAGATCCACATCTTGGCTCACAAATCAAATCTCAGTAAATTTAAGAAAATTGAAATCATATCAAGCATCTTCTCCATCCACAACACTGAGTCTAGATATCAAATACAAGAAAACAACTGTAAGAAACACAAACACATAGAGATTAAATAATACATTTCTAAATAACCAACAGGTTACTGAAGAAATCAAAAGGGAAATCAAGAAATTTTTGGAAACAAATGACAATGAAAACACGACCACTCAAAACCTATAGGATCTAGCAAAAGCAGTTCTAAGAACGAAGTTTAAAGCAATACAATCCTATTTCAAGAAACAAAACAAAATCCATTGAATAGACAACCTAACTTTACACCTAAAACAATCGGAAAAAGAAGAACAAAAAGAAAATAAAATTAGTAGAAGGAAAGAAATCATAAAAGATCTGAGCAGAAATAAATGAAAAAGAAATGAAAGAAACAATAGTAAAGATTAATAAAACTAAAAGCTGGTTCTTTGAGAAGATATACCAAATTGCCAAACCTTCAGCTAGACTCATCAAGATAAAAAGAGAGAAGAATCAAATGAACAAAATTAGAAATGAAAAAAGGAGAGGTTTCAACAGCGCAGATATACAAAGGATTATAAGAGACTATTATGAACAACTATATGGCAATAAAATGGATAACCTGGAAAAAATGGGCAGATTCTTAGAAAACTTCAATCTCCCAAGACTGAACCAAGAAGAAATAGAAATTATGAATAACCCAATTACAAGCACTGAAATTGAAGCTGTGGTCAAAAATCTCCCAAAAAACAAAAGCCAAGGACCAGACAGCTTCATAGGAGAAATGTATCAAACATTTAGAGAAGTGATAATGCTTATCCTTCTAAAATTCTTTCAGAAAGTTGCAGAGGAAGGAACACTTCCAAATTCATTATACAAGGTCACCATCACCCTGATACCAAAACCAGACAAAGAAAGCACACAAAAAAGAAAACTACAGGCCAATATCACTGATGATCATAGGTGCAAAATTCCTCAACAAACTTTTAGCAAACAGAATTCAGTAACACATCAAAAAGCTCATACACCATGATCAAGTTGGGTTTATTCCAGGGATAGAAGGATTCTTCAATATACACAAATCAATCAATGTGATACACCATAATAACAAAATAAAAGATAAAAACCATATGATCATTTCAATAAATGCAGATAAAGCTTTTGACAAAATTCAGCACACATTTATTATTAAAACTCTTTAAAAAGTGGGCATAGAAAGAACCTACCTCAACATAGTAAAGGCCGTATACGATAAGCAAACCTTATTATCAATGGTGAAAAACTGAAAGCATTCCCCCTAAGATCAGGAACAAGACTAGGGTGTCCACTTTCACCACTGTTATTCAACATAGTTCTGGAAGTCCTAGCTAGAGCAATTAGAGAAGAAAAATAAATAAAAGGAATCCAGATTGGAAAAGAAGTAAAGCTCTCACTGTTTGCAAAGGACATGATACTGTGCATAGAAAACTCTAAAGATAATATGAGAAAATTACTAGAGCTGATCAGTGAATTTAGCAAAGTTTCAGGATACAAAATCAATACACAGAAATCACTTGGATTTCTATATACTAACAATGAAAAATCAGAAAGGAAAATTAAGGAATCAATCCCATTCACCACTGCAAAAAAAGAATTAAATATCTAGCATAAACTTACTTAAGGAGACAAAAGAACTGTACACAGAAAAATTTAAGACACTAATGAAAGAAATGAAAGATTACATAAACAGATTGAGAAATATTCCTTGTTCCTGGGTAGGAAGAATCAATATTGTGAAAATTACTATACTACCAAACACAATCTACAGAGTCAATGTGATCCCTATCAAATTACCAATAGCATTTTTCACAGAACTAGAACAAAAAGTTTCACAATTCATATGGAAACACAAAGACCCCAGATAGCCAAAGCAGTCTTGAGAAAGAAGAATGGAGCTGGAAGAATCAACCTTCCTGACTTCAGATTATGGTACAAAGCTACAGTCATCAAGACAGTATGGTACTTGCACAAATACAGAAATACAGACCAATGAAACAAGATAAAAAGCCCAGAAATAAACCCATGCACCTACAGGTACCTTATTTTTGAAAAAGGAGGCAAGAATATACAGTGGGGCAAAGACAGCCTCTTCAATAAATGGTGCTGGGAAAACTGGACAGCTACATCTAAAAGAATGAAATTAGAACACTTCCTAACACCATATACAAAGATAAACTCAACATGGATTAAATACCTAAATTTAAGACCAGAAGCTATAAAACTCTTAGAGGAAAACATAGGAAGAACACTTGATGACATAAATCAAAGCAAGATCCTCTATGACCCGCCTTCTAGAATAACAGAAATAAAAACAAAAGTAAACAAGTGGAACCTGGTTAAAAAGCTTTTGAACAGCAAAGGAAACTATAAGCAAGGTGAAAAGACAATCCTCAGAATGGTAGAGAATAATGGCAAATGAAACAACTGACAAAAGATTAATTTCCAAAATACACAAGCAGTTCATACAACTCAATACCAGAAAAACAAACTATCCAATCAAAAAGTGGGGGAAAGACTTAAACAGACATTTCACCAAAGAAGACATACAGATGGCTAACAAACACATGAAAAGATGCTCAACATCCTCATTATTAGAGAAAAGCAAATCAAAACTACAATGAGCTATCACCTCACACCAGTCAGAATGGCCATCATCAAAAAGTCTACAAACAGTAAATGCTGGAGAGGGTGTGGAGAAAAGGGAATGTTCTTGCACTGTTGGTGGGAATATAAATTGATACATCCACTATGGAAGATGGTATGGAGATTTCTTAAAAACCTAGGAATAAAACCACCATATGGACCAGCAATCCTACTCCTAGGCATATACCCTGAGGAGACCAAAATTGAAAAAGACATATGTATCCCATCATTCATTGTAGCGCTATTTACAATAGTTAGAACATGGAAGCAACCTAGATGTCCATCAACATCTAAATGAATGTGTAAAGAAGATGTGGTACATACACACAATGGAATATTACTCAGCCATCAAAAGTAATGCATTTGAGTCAGTTCTAATGAAGTGGGTGAACATAGAACCTATTATACAGAGTGTAAGCAAGTCAGAAAGAGAAATAACATATTCTAATGCATATATATGGAATCTAGAAAAATGGTACTGAAGAATATATTTATAGGGCAGCAATGGAGAAACAGATATAGAGAATAGACTTATGACATGGGGAGATGGAAGGAGAGGGTGAGATGTATGGAAAGGTTAATATTGAAACTTACATTATCATATGTAAAATAGATAACCAATGGGAATTTGTTGTATGGCTCAGGAAACTCAAACAGGAGCTCTGTATCAACCTAGAGAGGTGGGATGGGGCAAGAGATGGGAGGGAGGTTCAAAAGGGAGGGGATATACATATACCTATGGCTGATTCATGTTGAGGTTTGACAGAAAACAATAAAATTCTGTAAAGTAATTATCCTTCAATAAAAAAATAATTAATTGTAAAAAAAGACCTATCTCATCTTTCCCACCCCACCCCCACCACTCCAAGCTCTTCACTAACAAAGCAAGAAGAACTACAAACTACAAACTATTTTCTGCTTAATACTTATACTGCTTGCTTAAATTTGTAGCTAAGCTGGTTATTACTTCAATCTTGTTTTCCATATCATATTGGACTCCTCAGTTATGCAGTTGTGATTCTAGTGCAACTTAAATGAAAGCAATGATCAATCTGGATGATAATAACCTTGGAGATTTTATTGTCCTCTGCAGCCTATCAGCCATCTGCAAAACAGACAATGCTACACCTCAGTCTATCTCAAAAGTTAACATTTTTTATGAAGACCTATGTGTTCCAAGAAACCCTTTTCTCCTCAACAGCCTTTCTGAGTATTATCCAATTTCAGCCCTTTCCCAAAACAACACATTAATCTGTATGATAGGCCAGGAAGGTGAAGGAAATGTTACCAGGAGAGGAGGCATTTATCTTCTTCTTGTTTGCTCTTGGCATCCAATGGCATCATTTTAACCATTAATAAATGGCCTTAACTGGACATTTAGAAAAGTAAAAGCCTCTCCCACATCCAAATAAATTTTAATTGCAATTCAAACAATTACTACAAGTTGATAAAGAAGAACCTTATAGATATGTATTATCCCAAGTCTGCCGCAAAACCAAAACAGTAAAAAGGCATTTGAGCCAGTCATCAAGAGAAAGTTCACAACTGCAGACAGCCCAAGGTTATAGAACTTAATAATAACAGGTTATATAATAGCCCTATCAAAACCAATAGCAGTGGATAAAGTGGCATTCAAAAGGCAGCAGGGACCTACCAAAAATCAACTCCATTTCTTCTGAATTTAGCTTCAGGACATTTTAGAAACCCAGGCCTAAGTGTCAGTTAGGCACCTCATCAAGCCAAAAATTGCTTCTCTTCCCTCTCTCCTCCAGGTCCCTTCAGATGAAAAGGTAAACCTGCATGTCATCAAGCCAACAATGTTAGTCGAAATTATGGCTCAGCATGATTGTCTCTAATGGAGGCACAAGCACACGGGACAGCATGGGTTGGATTTTTACCCTGTGTGACTCCAAAGAGTAGTTCAACCACTCTAGAGAACACTCCACCTATAAAATAAAGCTGGGTATGTGAAGCATGAAATAAAATTGACACTATTTTAACAGTGCATTGGCGTGAAATGCATCCAGTGAAGTCTGATTAGAACAGATGAATGCAGAAGAAAAGTCAGATATTTTCCTAAAATGTAATCTTTCTACCATTATATTCAGTCTGAGGAAAACTGGGGATACAGTTGAAAATTTTTCAAAGAGTTTTTATTTTGAGATTGAGACCCTGGTAATTCTAACATTAGGATATAAAATAAGGTCTTTATGCAGATATTTGGAGTTGAGAAAGAGTCATGATGACATCATTAAAGAGAAGAATTTCTTCATTTTTGAGAAAGCAGGACTTACACAGCTAATCCGCCACTGAATAAATTCCAAACTCAATATGTGTGAAAAGAAAAATGAATGCATACACTCAAAGAAAATGGAAAAATTACACTTTGTGAATAGAAATTTGTATGCAGGTCAGGAAGCAACATGACATGGACCTGGACATGGAACAATAGACCGGTTCCAAATAGGAAAAGGAGGACGTCAAGGCTGTATACTGTCACCCTGTTTATTTAACTTATATGCAGAGTACATCATGAGAAATGCTGGACTGGAAGAAACACAAGTTGGAATCAAGATTGCCGGGAGAAATATCAATAACCTCAGATATGCAGATGACACCACCCTTATGGCAGAAAGTGAAGAGGAACTAAAAAGCCTCTTGATGAAAGTGAAAGAGGAGAGTGAAAAAGTTGGCTTAAAGCTCAACATTCAGAAAACTAAGATCATGGCATCCGGTCCCATCACTTCATGGGAAATAGATGGAGCAACAGTGGAAACAGTGTCAGACTTTATTTTTCTGGGCTCCAAAATCATTACAGATGGTGACTGCAGCCATGAAATTAAAAGACGCTTACTCCTTGGAAGGAAAGTTATGACCAACCTAGACAGCATATTCAAAAGCAGAGACATTACTTTGCCAACAAAGGTTCATCTAGTCAAGGCTATGGTCTTTCCTGTGGTCATGTATGGATGTGAGAGCTGGACTGTGAAGAAGGCTGAGTGCCGAAGAATTGATGTTTTTGAACTGTGGTGTTGGAGAAGACTCTTGAGAGTCCCTTGGACTTCAAGGAGATCCAACCAGTCCATTCTGAAGGAGATCAGCCCTGGGATTTCTTTGGAAGGAATGATGCTAAAGCTGAAACTCCAGTACTTTAGCCACCTCATGCGAAGAGTTGACTCATTGGAGAAGACTCTGATGCTGGGAGGGATTGAGGGCAAGAGGAGAAGGGGACGACAGAGGATGAGATGGCTGGATGGCATCACTGGCTCAATGGATTTGAGTCTCAGTGAGCTCCAGAAGTTGGTGATGGACAGGGAGGCCTGGCCTGCTGTGATTCACGGGGTCGCAAAGAGTCGGACATGACTGAGCGACTGATCTGATCTGATCTGATCTGATAACTGTATAAGCTCTGTGTGTGTGTGTGTGTGTGTGTGCGTGCGCGCATATGATAAAGAGTGAAATAGAAGCTTTAGTGGTATTAAGACAATTTCTCAGCCATCCCAACTGCACATGTACCTTTCTTTTTTCTTTCTCATATTCTTTCCAATAGACATTGCTTGTTTACCCATTTTGCATTTTTCCTTCTCAAGAGAAATCTACTTTCCTGCATTTGACTATGTTTTTTATGGAAGAAAAGTACCAGCCCAAGCCTGGAATGAATAGTGGTTGATGTAATTCTACTATGATTGTCCCATCTACCTTCCTTGGAATTGATTAAACTTTAATCTCATCACAGTGACGCAAAGGTTTGAGGTCATTTTAAATACAGTTTTAATGAATTTTAGGGTTTTACCTTAGATTTTACACACCCTAACGTGAATGCCCAGTGTTCTACAGATTCTAGTTTGACTTTGATTTCAAAAGTCAAGATCAGTTTTATCTGAATGATCATTTGAATGTATTCACTAAGCCCTGAATATTTTCCCAAAAAATAAATATAAGGGATTGTTTGAAGCTTCACAAATCTGCAGTCATTAAAACATACTTTTGCTTTTAACTTTTAAAATACAACATATTATTCACAAAATTACTTCATCATATTTTTTACTCTAAAGTTACTGATTTTGCAGAAAAAAAAATGTCTGCACTTGGGCTAATACCATCATTTAACAATATTTTTATGACTTTGTTATATAGCATACTTTCAAAATGCTTTTAAATTATAATAGTTTTGCTGTAAAAACAGCAGATAGCAAAAAAAATCACAGACATCTTGACATACATAAACACAGTTTGAAAATACTTCTGCCATGTAGCAAAAGCATAAACACAGCTTATAGTTTACTCAGAATGCCAACTTTGAAATTTTGAATTTTTAAATTTTTTCAATAAAAATTTGAAGAATTTCATTTTTTACTTAAAATCAACATATATTCATATTTTATATTATACTTTGCTATTTCAAATTTGCCCTATTTAATTTTTATAATTCATGACTACATCAAAACCACTAAGATGCTTTGCACTACTAAAGAATTTTTCTTGAGATTGATCATAATGAAAAGAACTATGATGTTACAGAATGATTGAAAGTATGCTTCCCTGGTGGCTCAGATGGTAAAGAATCTGCCTGCAATGTGGAGACCTGGATCAATTCCCGGGCTGGGAAGATCCCCTGCAGGAGGACGTGGCAACCCACTGCAGTATTCTTACCTGCAGAATTCCATGGACAGAGTCTGGCAGGCTACAGTCCATGGAGTCTCAAAGAGTTGCACAGGATTGAGTGACTAATACTTTTCATAGCATTTACAGTTGAAAGAAGATAAACTTTCCACAAAGATTATTGTGGAAAAAATATTTTTAATAATAAAAATAATTTAAAAGATTATTTTTCAAGCTGGTTAACACTTTGTTCCATTTTATTTTTTATGAAGGTTCATAAATATATCATGATTGAGTTCTTAAAACAGTTCCAATTTCTTGATTTCATATGACACTAGACACCAGAAAACATTCAACAGGGGAGCACATCTCACTGAAACCCTCTCTTATTAATTGAATCTATTCAAGTAATGAGAAGTTGCCAAATATTTTAAAATTACAAATACTCCCTTTTATTCTGTAAAATTCTCACCATAATTTCTTCATCATTCTCTCCCGTGGACAACTCCACTATTCTTTTAGAAGCCTGGTAACAGCTTGAACCATCTAATTAATCAATAAAAAAATATGTTTTTCAACTATAAGTCTTGTTTGGGGCTTTTTAAAACATAATTTACATATCAGATCAGTTGCTCAGTAGTGTCCAACTCTGCAACCCCATGAATCGCAGCAGGCCAGGCCTCCCTGTCCATCACCAACTCCCGGAGCTCACTGAGACTCATATCCATCAAGTCAGTGATGCCATCCAGCCATCTCATCCTCTGTCATCCTATTCCCCTCTTGCCCCCAATCCCTCCCAGCATCAGAGTCTTCTCCAATGAGTCAACTCTTTGCATGAGGTGGCTAAAGTACTGGAATTTCAGCTTTAACATCATTCCTTCCAAAGAAATCCCAGGGCTGATCTCCTTCAGAATGGACTGGTTGGATCTCCTTGAAGTCCAAGGGACTCTCAAGAGTCTTCTCCAATGCCACAGTTCAAAAGCATCAATTCTTTGGCACTCAGCCTTCTCCACAGTCCAGCTCTCACATCCATACATGGCCACAGGAAAAACCATAGCCTTGACTAGACGGACCTTTGTTGGCAAAGTAATGTCTCTGCTTTTGAATATGCTGTCTAGGTTGGTCATAACTTTCCTTCCAAGGAGTAAGCGTCTTTTAATTTCATGGCTGCAGTCACCATCTGTAATGATTTTGGAGCCCAGAAAAATAAAGTCTGACACTGTTTCCACTGTTGCCCCATCTATTTCCCATGAAGTGATGGGACCGGATGCCATGATCTTAGTTTTCTGAATGTTGAACTTTAAGCCAACTTTTTCACTCTCCTCTTTCACTTTCATCAAGAGGCTTTTTAGTTCCTCTTCACTTTCTGCCATAAGGGTGGTGTCATCTGCATATCTGAGGTTATTGATATTTCTCCCGGCAATCTTGATTCCAACTTGTGTTTCTTCCAGTCCAGCATTTCTCATGATGTACTCTGCATATAAGTTAAATAAACAGGGTGACAATATACAGCCTTGACGTATTCCTTTTCCTATTTGGAACAAGTCTGTTGTTCCATGTCCAGTTCTAACTGTCGCTTCCTGACCTGCGTATAAATTTCTCAAGAGGCGAATCAGGTGGTCTGGTATTCCCATCTCTTTCAGAGTTTTCCACAGTTTATTGTGTTCTCATAGTACATATAACTAATCTATCATTTTAGTACTTATATTAGTAAAACTCCTCTAGTTCCTGTGAGGAAAGCCATATATAAATGTAAAAAGTAGATTAAATATTTTAAAACTTAAAACATTCAAAAATTAAAACATTTAAGAATTTTGCAGTAGAATATGTTGCACAAAGCCTTATCAATATACTGCCAGAGAGCATTTCTCAAGAAATCATCTCATCTAAATACTTTCAAAATAATGATTTCAAAAATCAGGTCAAAATTTTCAATTTACCTTTTATATTCTATTATTCATTTTCTTTAGGTAATCCTCCTGTAATTTTCTATTATGGCCCTTTCTTCCTAATCTGAAGATTAGTGGTAGGTTTCTAGTCTGTATTAGAATTGAAGGCATTATTCCATGAATTACACTGTAGCATGCAAAACTTTCTTAAGAATCTGGTTTATGTGTAATCTGCCGAAAACAGATTTGTTGTAAGAACAGATAAAACCAGCATGGATACCTGGCTCCACCTTTCCTTATTTCTGCCTCTCTGCACCAAGTTACAAACAAAGGTATCAGACAGTGAAAATAAAATATATTCTATTTACTGTAGAATAAATCATTTTTACTATCATTTTGCCATATGTTTTGTGTTAGAAAACAATTAATTGTAATGATTAAGAGAATGGGTTCTTCTGTAATTCTATTGCTTATCACTCTACATCATTACTAAATCTCTTCAAGCTCCAGTTTCTCATCTATAAAAAGGAGATAATATCACTACCCCTTTAAGTTACTGTGAAGAATAAACAAGGCAATATTAATACAGAGCTTAGAAGAATAATGGATACATTATAAACATCCAGTAAATTATTTGGAAAAGTCACGTAAAGAATTTGAAATGTAGCCAGTCTTTTCTTTTTGGAAAGGTCAAGATGCTCTTCAAAAAAGCAGCAGCTTCTGAGGCTCCTCGTGTTCTTTGGAGTGCAACTAGATAGATAGAAGGAGGCCTCTCAGGGAACAATATCTATGCTTTTCACACTTTTATCATTCTTAGAATTCCTGAATTATCAAAAAATGTAAGAACAGAATAGTATGTCACAGGTTAACACATCATCTGTAATTCTGGCATTTGGAATGATATGTACAGGAGAACTTTCTCTCATTCTTTACTATTTGATTCCACTTTAAATTTCCCTTTCTGACCAAAAATGTAGCTCTTTGAATAAAAACGCTGAACTATAGGAAATAAAAATGAAAAGATAATTTGAAAGGCAAACTGGAGCTACCAGTCAAACTTCTAAATAGGGTATTTATTTCAGGCTACTTGTTGATTACAGCAGGGGAGAAAATCTCAATTCCAGCACATTTTTTGTCTGATATGAAGAGCCTGCCCTACTTTGACATCTCATTGAAAGTTATGTGTGTGGTGTGGGGAAGTGGGGGGGACGGATGGTGGTGAGGGGACAGACATGATTCCTTAATTTAAATTGCACTTTTAGTCAGTGAAAAGAAATTAGCAATATTTCCTTTCATTTTGATTTTTGATGTCCCATTATTCCCCTGGTTTGCATTTAAAATCAGTCTTCTCATAGGCTAGAAATTGCCTTTGCTTCCCTGACAGGTTTGACAGCACTCAATTCTTAAACAAGTCTTATAGGAAAGGTGGAAAAAAATGTATTCTGAAACAAAAAGGCCCCATATTTTCCAGACTGAAACCTTTACTCATTCTCCTTTTGAAACAAAAAGCTCTAACATGGATGGCATCTTCAACTTTTAAAGGTAACTAAACCAGAGATCTGTCCTCATAGAAGTTCATGTAGGGACTGAGCAGCTTAGAGAACTTCAGTGCCACAGAGAATGCTTTCATAGACTGTAAGTGCCTATAGTAATTTAATAGCAACAAATTTGGAAAAGTAGAAAAGCAATAACTAGAATTCTTCCTGGGAAAGTTCAATTAATTCAATTGGGCCTTCAGTTGCGAAATTTTTATGAGAGCTAGAGTCTCTAACCTTATTTCAATGAAAATAAGTAGAATACCATTAATTTCTTTTTGGCAGTACATTTGATTGTGTGAAGAGGCTTTCATGCTTCAGCTTGTAACCTATTTCCCTTGATATATGAACATTATTTTCCTCTTATTTTAATGCAGAAGCTTAAGGCTAAGGTGTCAAAGTTGTCTTATATTTCCTATTTTTTTTTCTTATACTTCACCAAGTGAATACAATAATCAAAACCTGGAAATAGCTATTTTTCCCCTGACAATACCTACAATTTCTATATTTAACCAGATTATCTCCTGCCCCTACTTTTTCTCATGAAACCCAAGGGTGGTCTGGGGTATTGACCATGAATGGTGCACTGAATAATATTAAGATTTTCTCAGTCATTAATTGAACTTCCTTAGGGAAAGAATTCAATAACGGAATACTCTGAGGACTTACAAACAGTGTTGTAGAAGAAATAATAACATAAAAAGATGTGTCATGTATTAAGTGGGAGGGTAGGTTACAAAGCACCACATACTCTTTAGTCATGTGTGTTTTACCTCTTCATCTACATCATTCTACCATTATTTCCTTATTCCCTCTGCTTCAGAGCCCTCTGCAACCCTTAAACACTGGGGCAGTACCCAAATGGTGTAGTCAACCCATACTTCCAGCCCAACTCCCAAACATCACCCAGTTAGAAGAGCCCTGAGTCGCATATGCTGCTCTAAGCCAGTAGTCACTTTTCCCCCACCATCTCTCTTTCATTTTATGCCCACCCCAAACATTCCCCTTTTCTTTGACCTTTTACAAGTCATAACTAGAGCTGTAGCAGATACTTTGCTACCATGAAGAAAAAGTCTCAAGAACAACTGTGTGTTAATACACATTTAACAATCTTTTTTTTTTTATTGGTATGTGCAGGAGGTGGGGAGTCAGGGGAGTTCTCATACATTGTATTTGCTGATTTTCTTGGTGTAAATACCTCCACCATGTTCTATGTAAAGGCCACGGTGTGACATCACTTAAGATCAACTGAAGAAAACACATGCGATAAGTGTATCATTATATAGTATTCCCACCACACAGTAACAACAGATACAAGTAATTTTTCATAAATAACAGCAAAATTAAGTAAAATCATTAGGAAGTCATGAGTTTTCAAGTATGTTTTTCAAGCCTTTTAAAAACAATGTAATTGTTCATAAAATTTCATTTTTAATGATGCCTGTTTCATGACCAGCTCACCAATTTCTGAAAATTTGACCATTGGCTCTTATAGACTACTCCAGATACCAGTGCTCAAGAGAATCCCAGAGATTTGGTCCTGATAGCAAGAAGCCACCAAATCCTTGCTAATATCTGTCTACTCCAAACTTTGTGTTATCTCCACAAGGAAACCTAGGTTTGACTAGGATACTTAGTCAAGTCTTCTGTTACTTGTATATTAGGCATACCTAACACACTAAACTATTCTCTGCCTCAATCTTTTTGCTAATTTCATACTTATTCACTGATAGGACCCCTGGTATTCATGGGGTTGGCATCTTCTTAAAATGAGGGTTCTAGGCCAGTTATTCCCCTAGATATGGCTTCCCTAATCACCTATTTATCTAGTTTCTTATCACTTTCCTTTGTTTTATTTCACCACACTTGTAACTATCTGCAACACACACACACACACACACATATATATATATATATATATATATATATTTTTTTTTTTTTTTTTTTTTTTTGCTTGTTTGTTACCTGTTTCTCTCACCAGAAGGAAAATTGTTTGAAAGAAGACTATTGCTTTTTCATGGTAGACAAGTTTATAGGGAGGACACAGCCAGGTGATAGAGAGCTAGGTTGTACTGAATAAATAAAAAATATATTAATAATAAAAAGGGCGCAGTCCTAAGATGGTGGAGGAATAGGACAGGGAGACCACTTTCTCCCCAACAAATTCGTCAAAAGATCATTTGTACTCTGAGAAAATTTCACAGAACAACTTCTGAATGCTGGCAGAGAACCCCAGGCACCCAGAAGGGCAGCCTATTCTCTTTGAAAGGAGGTAGGACAAAATATAAAAGATAAAAAAAGAGACAAAAGAGTTAGGGACAGAGACCCATTCTGGGAAGGGAGTCAGGAAGGTGTTTCCAAACACCAGGAAACCCTCTCACTGGCGGGTCTGTGAGGAGTTTTGGAATCTCAGAGGGCAACATAACCAGGAGGAAAAAAAAAAGGCAAAAACAAAAAATCCACAGATTGCACACCTAACCACAACTCCCAGCAGAGAAGTAGCCCAGAAGCTCGTGTCCACCAGCAGCAGCGGCTGAACAGGGAGGCATGGGCTGCATGCTTAGGGTAAGGACCATGCCTGAATGCCCTGAAGACAATCTGAGGGAGCTAACGTGAGATAGCAACCCAAACTGTGGGATAGCCACAGAGGAAAAGAAAAAAGAGAGAGAGAGAGAGAACTTTCCCACGAAAAGCTATAAGGCACAACCTGGCCCACTCATAAACAAAGGATTGAGTGAACACCAGAGGAGAGCTAGCCAGCTGTGGACTGGCCCCTCCCCCTGCAGGAGGCAGAGAGGCAGGCAGGAGACAGCAGAGCTGGAAAGCAAGGGCCAATCTTGGCCCCAGAGATGGCATCCTCCACCAAACTGGGTGCAGGCTCCCAGTTCCTAATCGAGTCTTCCTGGGATCCTGGATGGTTGACATCCATCAGGAGGTTCATATCAGCTTCCCAGAGGAGACACATGACACGCCTGAGACAATGCTCCTGCTGCGCACCCAGGAAACCAAGGGCCTGGGACCGGGGAGGTGATGACGCATTGCCCACCTGGTGAGAGTTCTCCCGCGAAGCACCTGGATGCCTGAGCTGCTCAGACCTGGGAAGGGCACAAAATGCAGGCCAACTGAGTCTGTGCCTTTGTGGAGTACCCAAGAACCTGAACATGAGTGGCTTAGACCTGGGAAATGCACAAAACCCAGGGCCCACTTTGGACAGTTCCCCTGCAGAGAAACCTGGAGCCTGAGCAATGTAGACGGAGAAAGCACACACACTGTGAGCGGGGGCAAACCCAGTGTGGCCCAGACACTGCAAACACTCCACACACACACCAGTGATAATTGTTGGCAGTGTTCCTCCCTCCCCACAGCACAACTGAACAGATCAGATCAGATCAGTCGCTCAGTCGTGTCCGACTCTTTGCAACCCCATGAACTGCAGCACGCCAGGCCTCACTATCCATCACCAGCTCTCGGAGGTCACTCAGACTCACATCCATCAAGTCCGTGATGCCATCCAGCCATCTCATCCTCTGGCATCCCCTTCTCCTTCTGCCCTCAATCCCTCCCAGCATCAGAGACTTCTCCAATATGTCAACTCTTCGCATGAGGTGGCCATATACTGGAGTTTCAGCTTTAGCATCATTCCTTCCAAAGAAATCCCAGGGCTGATCTCCTTCAGAATGGACCGGTTGGATCTCCTTGTAGTCCAAGTGAGCCTAAATAAGTGATGACCTTCGCCCCCTTGTGTCAGGGCAGAAATTAGACACTGAAGAGACTTGGAAACAGAGGAAGCCAAAATAAACAAAGAAGAGGGAACTGCTTTGGAAGTGACAGGTGCAAAAGATTAAAACCCTGTAGTTAGCACTGACTACATTGGAAGGGGCCTATAGACCTTCAGAAGAAGTATAAGCTGAAACAAGGAGCTATCTGAAACTGAACTGACCCCACACTGCCCTCAACAGCTCCAGAGAAGTTCCTAGATATATTTTACTATTATCATTTTTAAATTTTTTTTTATTTTTAAGTTCTTTATTACTCCTTTAATTTTTATTTTTTAACATACTATTACCTTGCAAAAAAAGACTCTGTTTTTAAAGCAAATTTCATATATTTTTAAAATATTTTTTTTATTTTGTTTTGTTTTTATAATATTGTATTTTTGAGAGTCTAACCCCTACCCTAGATTTTTAATCTTTACTGTTTGGTATTTGTTATCAGTTTTGTACCTGTAAGAATCCAATCATCAGTACCTATTTTTACTTAGGAGTGTGATTACTGGCTTGATTGCTCTTTTCCCCTTTTGACTCTCCTTTTTATCCCCCCAGGTCGCCTCTATCTCCTCCCTCCCTCTTCTCTTCTCTACCCAACTCTATGAATCTCTTTGGGTGTTCTGGGCTGTGGCGAACACTTAGGGAACTGATTATTGGCTAGATCTCTCTCCTTTTGACTCCGCCTCTTCTCCTCCTGGTCATCTCTATCTCATTCCTCCCTCTTCTCTTCTCTACATAACTTTGTGAATGAACCTGAGTGTTCCAGACTGTGGAGAACACACAAGGAATTGATTACTAGCTAGATTGCTCTTTTCCCATTTGATTCCCCATCTTCTCCTCCTGGTCACTTCTATCTCCCTCTTCCCTCTGATCTTCTCCATGTAACTCTATGAACTTCTCTGGGTGTCCCTCACTGTGGAAAATCTTTTCACCATTAACCTAGATGTTTTATCATCAGTGTGGTACGGATGGAGAAGTCTTGAGGCTACTGTAAGAAAAAGACTGAAAGCCAGAGACAAGAGGCTTAAATCCAAAACTTGAAAACACCAGAAAACTTCTGACTCCAGGGAACATTAATCGACAAGAGCTCATCTAAAAGCCTCCATACCTACACTGAAACCCAGCTCCACCCAAAAGCCAACACGTTTCAGAGCAAGACACACCAAGCTAATTCTCCAACAACACAGGAACATAACTTTAAGCATTAAAATACAGGTCGCTAAAAGTCACACCAAACATAAAGACACCTCAAAACTCACTACTGGACACTTCATTGCACTCCAGAGAGAAGAGATCCAGCTCCACTCACCAGAACATTGATGCAAGCTTCCCTAACCTGGAAACCTTGACAAGTCAATCGTCCAACCCCACTCACAGGGAGGAACCACAAACTTCCAGCATATAGAAAGGCCACCCCAAACACAGCAACCTAAACAGGATGAAAGGGCAGAGAAATATTGAGCAGGTAAATGAACATGATAAAAGCCCACCAAACCAAACAAAAGAGGAGGAGATGGGGACTCTACCTGAAAAACAATTCAGAATAATGATATAAAAATGATCCAAAATCTTAAAAGCAAAGTGGAGTTACAGATAAATAGTCTGGAAACAAGGACTAAAAGATGCAAGAAATGTTTAACAAGGACCTCAAAGAAATAAAAAAGAGTCAACCAATAATGAATAATGCAATAACTGAAACCAAAAACACTCTGGAGGGAACCAACAGTAGAATAACTGAGGCAGAAGATAGGACAAGTGAGGTGGAAGATAGAATGGTGGAAATAAATGAAGCAGAGAGGAAAAAAGAAAAAAGAATTAAAAGAAATGAAGACAACTTCAGAGATCTCTGGGACAATGTCAAATGCCCCAACATTTGAATAACAGGAGTCCCAGAAGCAGAAGACTAAAAGAAAGACCTTGAGGAGATAATAGTTGAAAAGTTCCCCTAAAACGGGGAAGGAAATAGCCACCCAAGTCTAAGAAACCCAGAGAGTCCCAAACAGGATAAATCCAACATGAAATACCCCAAGACACATATTAATCAAATTAATGAAGATCAAACACAAAGAACAAATATTAAAGGCAGCAAGGGAAAAGCAACAAGTAACACACAAGGGGATTCCTACAAGGATAACAGCTGATCTTTCAATAGAAACTCTTCAGCCCAGAAGGGAATGGCAGGACATACTTAAAGTGATGAAAGAAAATAACCTACACCCAGATTACTGTACCCAGCAAGGATCTCATTCAAATATGAAGGAGAAATCAAAAGTTTTACAGACAAGCAAAAGCTGAGAGAATTCAGCACCACCAAACCAGCACTTCAACAAATGCTAAAGGATCTTCTCTAGACAGGAAACACAGGAAAGGTTTATAAACTCGAACCCAAAACAACAAAGTAAATGGCAATAGGATGATACTTATCAATCAGATCAGATCAGATCAGTCGCTCAGTCGTGTCCGACTCTTTGCGACCCCATGAACCGCAGCACGCCAGGCCTCCCTGTCCATCACCAGCTCCCGGAGGTCACTCAGACTCGCATCCATCGAGTCAGTGATGCCATCCAGCCATCTCATCCTCTGTCGTCCCCTTCTCCTCCTGCCCTCAATCCCTCCCAGCATCAGAGTCTTCTCCAATGAGTCAACTCTTCGCATGAGGTGGCCAAAATACTGGAGTTTCAGCTTTAGCATCATTCCTTCTAAAGAAATTCCAGGATTGATCTCCTTCAGAATGGACTGGTTGGATCTTCTCGCAGTCCAAGGGACTCTCAAGAGTCTTCTCCAACACCACAGTTCAAAAGCATCAATTCTTCGGCGCTCAGCCTTCTTCATAGTCCAGCTCTCACATCCATACATGACCACAGGAAAGACCATAGCCTTGACTAGGCGAACCTTTGTTGGCAAAGTGATGTCTCTGCTTTTGAATATGCTATCTAGGTTGGTCATAACTTTCCTTCCAAGGAGTAAGCGTCTTTTAATTTCATGGCTGCAGTCACCATCTGCAGTGATTTTGGAGCCCAGAAAAACAAAGTCTGACACTGTTTCCACTGTTTCCCCATCTATTTCCCATGCAGTGATGGGACCAGATGCCATGATCTTCGTTTTCTGAATGTTGAGCTTTAAGCCAACCTTTTCACTCTCCACTTTCACTTTCATCAATAACTACCTTAAATGTAAATGGGTTGAATGCCCCAACCAAAAGACAAAGATGGCTGAATGGATAAAAAAACAAGACCCCTGTATATGCTGTCTACAAGAGACACACCTCAAAACAAAGGACACATGCAGACTGAAAGTGAAGGGCTGGAAAAAGATATTTCACACAAATGGAGACCAAAATAAAGGAGGAGTAGCAATAGTCATATCAGATAAGATAAACTTTGAAATAAATGCTGTGAAAAGAGACAAAGAAGGACACTACAGAATGATCAAAGAATCAATCCAAGAAGAAGATATAACAATTATAAATATATATGCACCCAACATAGGAGCACCACAATGTGTAAGGCAAATGCTAACAAGTATGAAAGGGGAAATTAGCAGTAACACAATAATAGTGGGAGACTTTAATACCCCACTCACACCTATGGATAGATCAACTAAACAGAATTAGCAAAGAAACACAAACTTTAAATGACACAATGGATGAGTTATACCTAATGTCTATAGGACATTTTACCCAAAAACAATGAATTTCATCTTTTTCTCAAATGCATATGGAACCTTCTCCAGGATAGATCACATCCTGGGCCATAAATCTAGCCTTGGTAAATTAAAAAAAAAAAAAAAAAAATGAAATCATTCCAAGCATCTTTTCTGATAACAATGTGGTAAGATTAGATGACACCACCCTTATGGCAGAAAGTGAAGAGAAACTAAAAAGCCTCTTGATGAAGGTGAAAGTGGACAGTGAAAAAGTTGGCTTAAAGCTCAACATTTAGAAAACAAACATCATGGCATCCGGTCCCATCACTTCATGGGAAATAGATGGGGAAACAGTGGAAACAGTGTCAGACTTTATTTTTCTAGGCTCCAAAATCACTGCAGATGGTGACTGCAGCCATGAAATTAAAAGACGCTTACTCCTTGGAAGGAAAGTTATGACCAACCTAGATAGCATATTCAAAAGCAGAGACATTATTTTGCCAACAAAGGTCCGTCTAGTCAAGGCTATGGTTTTTCCTGTGGTCATGTATGGATGTGAGAGCTGGACTCTGAAGGCTGAGCGCCAAAGAATTGATGCTTTTGAACTGTGGTGTTGGAGAAGACTCTTGAGAGTCCCTTGGACTGCAAGGAGATCCAACCAGTCCATTCTGAAGATTAGCCCAGGGTGTTCTTTGGAAGGAATGATGCTAAAGCTGAAACTCCAGCACTTTGGCCACCTCATGTGAAGAGTTGACTCATTGGAAAAGATTCTGATGCTGGGAGGGATTGGGGGCAGGAGGAGAAGGGGACGACAGAGGATGCGATGGCTGGATGGCATCACTGACTCGATGGACATGAGTCTGGGTGAACACCAGGAGTTGGTGAAGGACAGGGAGGCCTGGCGTGCTGCGATTCATGGACCATGAACTTCCAGATGTTCAAGCTGGTTTTAGAAAAGGCAGAGGAACCAGAGATCAAATTGCCAACATCTGCTGGATCATGGAAAAAGCAAGAGAGTTCCAGAAAAACATCTATTTCTGCTTTATTGACTATGCCAAAGCCTTTGAGTGGATCACAATAAAATGTGGAAAATTCTGAAAGAGATGGGAATATCAGACCACTTGACCTACTTCTTGAGAAACCTGGATGCAGGACAGGAAGCAACAGTTAGAACTGGACATGGAACAACAGACTGGTTCCAAATAAGAAAAGAAGTACGTCAAGGCTGTATGTTGTCACCCTGCTTATTTAACTTATATGCAGAGTACATCATGAGAAACGCTGAGATGGAAGAAGCACAAGCTGGAATCAAGATTGCTGGGAGAGATATCAATAAGCTCAGATATGCAGATGACACCACCCTTATGGCAGAAAGTGAAGAGGGGCTAAAAAGCCTCTTGATGAAAGTGAAAGAGGAGAGTGAAAAAGTTGGCTTAAAGCTCAACATTCAGAAAACGAAGATCATGGCATCTGGTCCCATCACTTCATGGGAAATAGAAGGGGAAACAGTGTAAACAGTGTCAGACTTTTTGGGGGGGGGCTCCAAAATCACTGCAGATGGTGACTGCAGCCATGAAATTAAGAGAAGCTTGCTCCTTGGAAGGAAAGTTATGACCAACCTAGACAGCATATTAAAAAGCAGACATTACTGTGCCAACAAAGGTCCATCTAGTCAAGGCTATCGTTTTTCTAGTAGTCATGTATGGATGTGAGAGTTGGACTGTAAAGAAAGCTGAGCACCAAAGAATTGATGCTTTTGAACTGTGGTGTTAGAGAAGACTCTTGAGAGTCCCTTGAACTGCAAAGAGATCCAACCAGTCCATTCTGAAGGAGATGAGTCCTGGGTGTACTTTGGAAGGAATGATGCTAAAGCTGAAACTCCAGTACTTTGGCCACCTCACGTGAAGAACTGACTCATGGGAAAAGAGTCTAATGCTGGGAGGGATTGGGGGCAGGAGGAGAAGGGGACAACAGAGGATGAGATGGCTGGATGGCAGCACTGACTTGATGGACGTAAGTTTGAGTGAACTCCCGGAGTTTGTGATGGACAGGGAGGCCTGGCGTGCTGCAATTAATGGGGTTACAAAGAGTCAGACATGACTGAGCAACTGAACTGAACAGGAAAAAAAAAAAGTATTAAAAATACAAACATATGAAGGCTAAACAATACACTTCTGAATAATCAACAAATCACAGAAGAAATCAAAATATGCATAGAAACAAATGAAAATGAAAACACAACAACCCAAAACCTATGGGATTCTTTAAATCAGTGCTAAGAGGAAGGTTCAGAGCAATACAAGCTTACCTCAGGAAACAAGAGAAAAATCAAATAAGTAACCTAACTCTACACCTAAAGCAACTAGAAAAAGAAGAAATGAAGAACCCCACAGTTAGTAGAAGGAAAGAAATCATAAAAATTAGGGCAGAAATAAATGAAAATAATAGACTTATTTGTTCACTCTGTAAAGGTTTATTGACTATTTTATGGGTCTGGTACCACTTTGGGTAGTAGGGAGCAAGAAGTAACAAATGTGATCCTGTCCTAAATAATATATTGTGGTAAAGATAGACCTACTAATACAAAATACCAAGATGTGCCTAAGATGAGGACACCCAAACTGGACTTTTAGTTTCCTGAACTTTTCATTTCCAGATCAAACCTCCTAATATAGGATGAATTCAACATGATTTTTTTTTAAGTGTTCTTTGTGATTAAAAACAGAAAGCCATTGGTTAAGAAATTACATATACTCCTCCCCACCATCATTCCCCTTCTTTCTTCCCATTTCCCTCCCACCCTCATTGAAAAACAAAAAAGAAACAAAGGAGACCATAGCAAAAATCAACACAGCTAAAAGCTGGTTCTTTGAGAAGATAAATAAAATAGACAAACCATTAGCCAGACTCATCAAGAAAAAAAGCAGAAGAATCAAATCAATGAAAAAAATAAAATACTTAGGAATAAATCTACTTAAACAAAAGACATATATATAGAAAACTATAAAACACTGATGAAAGAAATCAAAGATGACACAAATAGATGGAGAAATATACTATACCATGTTCATGGATAGGAAGAATCAATATAGTGAAAATGAGTATAATACCCAAAGCAATCTATAGATTCAATGCAATCCCTATCAAGCTACCAACAGTATTTTTCAAGAACTAGAACAAATAATTTCACAATTTGTATGGAAATACAAAAAATCTCAAATAGCCAAAGCAATCTTGAGAAAGAAGAATGGAACTGGAGGAATCAATCTGCCTGAATTCAGACTATAACACAAAGCCACAGTCATCAAGACAGTATGACAATGGCACAAAGATAGAAATATAGATCAATGGAACAAAATAGAAAGCCCAGAGATAAATCTATGCACCTATGGACACCTTATCTTTGAAAAAGGAGGCAAGAATATACAATGGAGAAAAGACAATCTCTTTAACAAATGGTGCTGGGAAAACTGGTCAATCACTTGTAAAAGAATGAAACTAGAACACTTTCTAACACCATACACAAAAATAAACTCAAAATGGATTAAAGATCTAAACGAAAGACCAGAAACTATTAAACTCCTAGAGGAAAACATAGGCAAAACACTCTCTGACATAAATCACAGCAGCAGCCTCTATGACCCACCTCCCAGAGTAATGGAAATAAAATAAAAAATAAGCAAATGGGACCTAATTAAACTTAAAAGCTTTTGCAAAATGATGGAAACTACAAGCAAGGTAAAAAGACAGTCTTCAGAATGGGAGAAAATTTTAGCAAATGAAGCAACTGACAAAGAATTAATCTCAAAAATACACAACCAATTCCTGCAGCTAAATTCCAGAAAAATAAATGGCCCAAACAAAAAATGGGCCAAAGAACTAAACAAACATTTCTCCAAAGAAGACATACAGATGGCTAACAAACACATGAAAAATGCTCAACATCACTCATTATCAGAGAAATGCAAATCAAAACCACAATGAGGCACCATCTCACGCTGGTCAGAATGGCTGCTATCAAAAAGTTTACAAACAATAAATGCTGGAGATGATGTAGAGAAAAGGGAACCCTCTTACACTGTTGGTGGGAATGCAAACTAGTACAGCCAGTGTGGAGAGTCCTTAAAAAGCTAGAACTAGAACTGCCATACAACCCCAAAATCCCACTGCTGGGCATACACACTGAGAAAACCAGAATTGAAAGAGACACGTATACCTCAATGTTCATTGCAGCACTGTTTACAATAGTCAGGACATGGAAGCAACCTAGATGTCCATCCACAGATGAATGGATAAGAAAGCAGTGGTACATATACACAATGGAATATTACTCAGCTATTAAAAAGAATGCATTTGAATCAGTTCTAATGAGGTGGATGAAACTGAAGCCAATTATACAGAGTGAAATAAGTCAGAAAGAAAAACACCAATATAGTATATTAACGCATATATGTAGAATTTAGAAAGCTGGTAATGATGACCCTATATGCGAGACAGCAAAAGAGATACAGATGTAAAGAACAGTCTTTTGGACTCTGTGGGAGAAGGCCAGGGTGGGATGACTTGAGAGAATAGCTTTTTTTTTTTTTTTTAATTTTATTTTGCTTAACTTTACAATATTGTATTGCTTTTGCCATACATCAAGATGGATCTGCCACAAGTATACATGTGTTCCCCATCCTGAACCCTCCTCCCTCCTCCCTCCCCATACCATCCCTCTGGGTCGTCCCAGTGCACCAGCCCCAGGCATCTGTTATCAGGCATTGTACCTGGACTGGCGACTCGTTTCAGAATAGCTTTGAAACATATATATTATCATATGTGAAACAGATCGCCAGTCCAGGTTCAGTGCATGAGACAGGGTGCTCAGGGCTGGTGCATTGGCATGACCCTGAGTGATGGGATGGGGAGGGAGGAGGGGAGGGGGTTCAAGATGGGGAACACATGTACACCCATGGCTGATTCATGTCAATGTATGGCAAAAACCACTAAAATACTGTAAAGTAATTAGCCTCCAATTAAAATTAATTAATTTAAAAAATAAAAGAATAAAGGGATTCATGGTTCTCATTAGTAGAAAAGATATTTGTAAAAATGGAAAGAGGGAAGGCTGGAAAGAGTTCTGAGGTACTTGAAGAGAATAGCAAGTATTGGTATAAACTGATGATTTATAATACACATATATTACAGATTGTCTTAGTCCATTGGGTATACTGTAATAAAATGCCCCAGGTTGGTTATCTTAGAAACAACAGAAATTTATTTCCCATAGTTCTGGGGGCTGGACATTTGATATTAGAGTGCTACGTGGTCAAATGAGGTCTCTCTTTGGGGCCGCAGACTTATTATATCCTCACATGGTAGAAGGGCTAAGGGGCTCTGTGGGATCTCGTTTATGAGTCATAATCTCATTCATGAGTGCTCTAACCTCATGACCTAATCACCTTTCAAAGACCCCATTTTTTTTTTTTTTTTATATACTATCACACTGGATATTTGGATTCCAACTTGTGAATTTGAGGAGAACCAAACGTTCAGACAATAGCATCGATATATGCATAAATATAATAGAGGGATAGTGGTCAGATATTTACATGTATGAAAGTTATTACATATAAGTATTTCTTATGTCTGTTCACTTAAAAAGCACAGAAGTATTGATATTCCAATGTCATGGTTTTAATTTCTTCAAATCTTTGTAATGTCTTGCTTAATGCAAGAAGGTTGGTTTCTCAAATGTGCTTCTGTTTTCAATCTGCTATAATGTGTTCCAGTGGTTTAAGGTTGTAATGAAATCCAACTTCACATAGATACACAATAGGTGCTTCCCTGATGGCTCAGATGGTAAAGAATTTGCCTGCAATGCAGAAAACACAGGAGATCCAGGCTCAATCCCCAAGTTGGGGAAACCCCCTAGAGAAGGAAATGGCAACCCACTCCAGTATTCTTGCCTAGAGACTTCCATGGATAGAGAAGCCTGGCAGGCTACAGTCCATGGGGTTGCAAAGAGTCAGACACAACTGAGCTACTAACACACACATACTATAAATGATAGGAGTAATTTACTAGTATTTTTGGATAATTACAGATATTCTTCTTGGATACTACAAGACTCAATAATTGTTAGTTCTTAAAGATTAGTTGCAATGTGAAATCTGAACCTCTCTCACTCAATTTTTTTTATTTTGTTTCATTAAAATCCATTGATCTAATTTGCACTTCAAATGAGCTTTTCAATCATGTATGATTTAAATGTTGGTCATTTGAAAAACACTGCTTTACTGAGTTAAGGAGATATTTTAAGTGTTGACACATTTTTATTATACAATGTCAAAAAATACATTTGTGAATATCACTACTAATTTTGAAAAAGAAGCCAAGCTGGAAAGCTGTCACATTTGTGGATGACAGATAATTAAATTTCTCAAAATTTTCTAATTTCTGACTAATGTCAAAGTTTGAATTTTATCATTAGCAAGAAATTGTTGCCATAGTTGTTTACATTCAACCAGCAAGATCACTTCATTTATTTCCAAGAAAAATCTTTGCCAAAATCTTAGTTTAAATAATCAAAGTTGTACTGTCACTCATTCTTTCAAATAAAAATCATATTTCACAAAAAAAAGTCATTAGTTCAACATGCAACTCAGACAATTACACAAATGTGAAGATAACCATCACGTTATAATATTCAGTCAAAATGTTATATACATACACACACACACATTCACACACACACATATATATCCATTTTCTATTTTATTCACCAAGTTTTAAAAGGATATGTGTTCAAGTCCACATGCAAAATATTGAAGTCTAAACTTTATATCATATACAAAAATTTAACTCAAATGTATCAAAGGATGAAATTTAAGAGCTGAAACTATGAAACACTTGGAAGAAAATGTAAGAGAAAAGCTTCATAATATTGGATTTGACAATGATTTTAGATATGACATTGAAGGGAGAGGCAATGAAAGAAAGAAAAGGATAAATTGGACTACATCAAATTGAAAATTTCTGTAGAACAACACCATCAATAGAGCAAAAATGGTAACCCACTGAATGAGAGACAATTCTTGCCAATCCTGTATCTGATAATTGGTTGATATTTAGTATATATAAAGAAAATAATTCTCACAACTCAGCTACCAAAAAAGAAAAGAACAAAACAAAAAAAACAAAACAAAAAAACCCCTCAATTTAAAAACTGGTCAAAGCACTTGAAGAGATATTTTTCCAAAGAAAACATACAAATGACTAATAAACACATAAAAAGATGTTTAATATTACATTTTTCAGTTCAGTTCAGTCGCTTAGTCATGTCTGACTCTTTGCAACCCCATGAACTGCAGCACGCCAGGCCTCCCTGTCCATCACCAACTCCCGGAGCTCACTCAAACTCACGTCCATTGAGTCAGTGATGCCATCCAGCCATCTCATCCTCTGTCATCCCCTTTTCCTCCTGCCCCCAATCCCTCCCAGCATCAGAGTCTTTTCCAATGAGTCAGCTCTTCACATGAGGTGGCCAAAGTACTGGAGTTTCAGCTTTAGCATCATTCCTTCCAAAGAAATCCCAGGGCTGATCTCCTTCAGAATGGACTGGTTGGATCTCCTTGCAGTCCAAGGGACTCTCAAGAGTCTTCTCCAACACCACAGTTCAAAAGCATCAATTCTTCGGTGCTCAACTTTCTTCACAGTCCAATTCTCACATCCATACATGACCACTGGAAAAATCATAGCCTTGACCAGACAGACCTTTGATTAGGAAGACACAAATAAAAACCATAGATACTATCTCATACCCACTAGTCTGGATTGTATCCAGACTACATTAAAATTTTTTGATTAAAAAAAGAAATTAATCTGTGTTGAAAATGTAAAGAACTCAGAACCCTTGTGCACTCTTGGTGGGAACGGATAATGTACCGCCACTATAAAAATTATATGGCAGTTCCTCAAAAAATTGAAAATAAGATTACTATATGATCCAGCAATTCTATTTCTGGTTATATACCCAAAAGAATTGAAAGTAGAGACTCAAAGAGAATTGTATACAGCAGCAATATGCAACAGAATAATTCACAACAGTCAAGGCAGAAGCAACCTAAGTGGCCATCAACAGACTGTGGCAGGAGGTAAATCCCCACCCCACCTGACTTCCCCCTCCAGGGTAAAGCAACTGAAGATTCATTCCCTGTGAACTGAAATTCCAAAGGAGAATAACAGGACAATTAGCGGAGGAGGCTGGTCCCTGCCCAGATCACAAATTTCTCACTCTCAAAGTCAGGAGACCTCCCTAACCAGACCTGCACAGAAAGGTTCCTTGTAAGTCTGAGGAGAGTGATGTCAAGAGATCCTTTACCCTCATGCCCCTTTGGTAGAATCCATCTTGAATAAGAGATGCTTGACCAAACATGGGAAGAGATACAAAATCTGGACTCTTAATCAGTCAAATCAAAATGAATAGCTAAAAGAAACCCAGACAAATTGCCCCATGTAAGTGATTTAATCTGCTGTAAGGGTACCACTCAGGAACTCTCCCTCTGAGTCACCCTGTGTGTCTCTCTACAAGTACTGTACTCTTTTTCTCCTAATAAACCCTTTACTTATTTCACTACTTTCCATCTTTGTAGAAGTTCTTCTCCAAAAAAGCCAAAAGATTGGGGCCCTTATCACTGACCACTGGTCTAGTGATTAGAGTGTTGTGCTCTCAATGACATGATCCAGTCTCAATCTCTAGCTGGGAACCCAAGCCCCATTTCAAGCCAGTGCAGGCTGAAGCCATCTGAGATCAAGATTAATTAATAAATATAAATATATATATATATATAATAAAATATTAAAATCTCAGTTCAATGTAAATGATGACTATATTTGAGAAAATGCATTGTATATCTATTTAGCATTTAAAATAAATAAAATAATGCAAATATCTTTTAATTATTTGGCTGCTCAGTCTTGCTAAAATTTTCTTCTTAGTGGGCATCCCTCAAAATGTTAATCTATACAATGTTAACTCTGAACCATTTGCTATTCAAATTTAAAAATGTAGTGTGGTCCTGAATAACTGCTGCTACTTTTTTATTAATCTATTAAGTGACACAATTACTAGCAACTAAGGAAATCCCTTCCTTATTTTTCCCTTTCTTTCTTCTCAACAAAACTTCAATTTTGTGGTCAAAAGTGAAAAGACATCTCTCTGAAGGGAGGTAATTTTCTCCCATACCCCAGGAATTAAATTGTTATTTATGTAAGCCTGTCATGATAAATTCTATTTTGTTCATATCCTTTCTTTTTCAGACTTATTTGCAACTAAATACAGTCATGTGGCTCTGCCCAGTCAATGGAACTGAAGTGAAAATCTTGTGTGAAATTTTGGGGAAGGCTTTTTTATCCTCTCTTTATCTGAATGACAGATGTAAGAAGAAAGCTGCTGGTGTCATCTCTTTTTTCTTCCCTTAAACATAGATGTGATCCAAGAAGCTATGTCAGCCATCTTGTGACCCAAGAGGGAAAGACATGAAAATAAAAAGCCACCACATTAAAATAGGTGAAGCAGAAAGGTAGAAAGATGTTGGGAGCCGGTTTTTGGATTAGTGCTCCGCCCATGACAAGGGTCGTGAGGAAGGAGGCTCAATGACGCAAGGGCAAGATTGAGCCTCAGGAGCCCCTTGGAGGTTCTCGAACATCTGCCCCAAAAAAGCCGGAGTCTGCCTACTTTCTGTTTTGTGTTCTCACCTCTGACTTTACAGGGGGCTGTCCCCTACTACCTTTCTCTGAAAAAAGACCTAACTTACAGCTCCAGTTAATAATTCCTGAATGTGACAGTGTTTCAGCCTACAAACTTCTTTTGGAAATCCTCTAGCCTGCCTGAATAGGTTTTTCTGGCCACATGTGATTGCTCAGATCCTCCCAACTGTGATAGGCATGAGATGTTCTAAACTGTCTAAACACAGATTCCTTTGAGCAGTTAAAAGATTGATTAGAAATTGTATTGGTGAAGGGTTTTTCACTTGTTGGGCCAATGTTTGCTGCTAAGTCTCCATATCCCTTACCTACTGTGTCCTTGGCAGTGTATTGAAATGTAAGTAGTAGCCTTAATGTTTGTAACCTGGGACCCTTGAGTACAACCCACCACAACTTTGCCCTATAGATATGCAACGCCAATGCTTTTGGAGGGTGGCGCCTGACTTTAAAATAATCACCTTTAGAGAAAATAAGTTCCTTAAAATGTTAATAGGCCTCTGGGCCAGAAGATGATGTAACTCACCTAAACTTTTGCATGTGATAGGTTTGAAAGCCTGGCTCAGGGACTGCTGTCCCTGCATGACTCCACCCCTTCCCTCATTATCCTCTATGCATAACTTCAGAGATAAAAACTACTTTGAAAAGTAAAGTGCGGGGCCTTGTTCACTGAAGCTTGGTCTACCCATGTCATTCTTTCTCTTACCTTCTGGCTGAATTATTCAGCCTCCTCTCTCCACAAAATGTTCTCACTGAATTTCCTTCTCACTGAGCTATCATTTCATCCGCTTTTCTTCACTGCATTTCCTCCTCACTGAGCTATCCTCATTGCTATTATCCTTTATATCTTTAATTAATATTTTAATAAGCTGTTGTTTCCTGATCGCCTATGCCGTCTCCCCTTCGAAATCCCTGGACCCACCGGGGCTGGACCCCGGCAGAAAGAGCTTTTCATGATTATGTTATTGAGCCATGAGGCCAACCTTGAGACTTCCTGCTTCTGTATTTCTTACTATGTAAACAGGAAAGAGCCTTGATTTAAGATATTGTTTCTTGGATTTTCTGTTTTTTGAATCTAAACACACCTGGATGGATAAAAACTCATTACTTATTTTGCAATATTAAATCAAGAATAAAGATGGATAATTGTTATCCTTATACCAAATATCCAGTAGACCATATACTGTTGCTGCTGCTGCTAAGCTGCTTCAGTCATGTCCTACTCTGTGCAACCCCATAGATGGCAGCTCACCAGGCTCCTCTGTCCCCTGGATTTTCCAGGCAAGAATTCTGGAGAGGGCTGTCATTTCCTTCTCCAATGCAGGCATGCATGCTAAGTCGCTTCAGTCATGTCCAGTGCTGTGCGATGCTATGGACAGCAGCCCACCAGGCTCCTCTATCCACAGGATTCTCTAGGCAAGAATACTGGAGTGGGTTGCCATTTTCTCCTTCAGACCATATACTATTAGGAAGTTAAGTACCTTAGGCTGCAAACTAAATTTCAATAGTTCAATTATATACTTAAAAGAGAAATCTAAATACATTTTTGCACTTTCTGCAGTAATAAAGCTAACCCAGATCTGAAGGAGTCTAGGCATCCTTCCACTCTTTGGCATCTATCATATATTTTTACTTTTTTTCCAAAAGTGATTCACCCTAACAGAAAGATTATTAGCACCTGCAAAGATGCACTCCAACAGCTTGTATTAAAAAAATTACTCAATGTGACTACAAGATGAAACATGTACTCAAGTTTTATTAATAATTCATTGATAAATTCAATAAAAATGTATTGAAGACAATTATATGCCAAGCACTCTGCCAAGCATAATATAATGAATGAAATAAAGTTTCTGCCCTCGTAATTGGGGAAACAGAAAACTAAAAATGAAACAAATGGTAAATGCATTTTAAGTATGATGAGTTATCTGAAAGAAAAACATCTAGTAAGTTCATGGATAATGACTAATGGGTAACAGGTACCCTCCCTTTGACTGAAAGGTCAAGGATATATTTTTAAAAGAGTAAAAAGACACATAACTTCTGAAAAATGAGGAGTCAGCTGTACAAAGCACTGGGAAAATAATGTTCCAGGCAAGGGAAAGAAAAATAAGAGTAGATGCCAAGATTCCAAAGTGGAGAAGTTGAAGAAAGCTGCTATAGGCAGGATTTTGTCTTCTCAAAATTTGTATGTTTAAAAAAAATTTTTTTTTACATGTTTAAGTCCTCACTCCCAAAGTGACTGTATCTGGAAATATGGTCTTTGGAAGATAACTGAAGTTAAATAAGGTCATATGGGTGAGGCTGTAATCCAATAGGATGGGTGGTCTCATAAGAAGAGAAACAGAAAGACACCTCTGTCACTCTTTCTGCCATAGAGGACCTAATAAGAAGGAGGCTGTATGCAGTTCAGGAAGAGGGCTCTCACCAGGTCCTGACCAGACAAGCACCCTGACCTCAGACTTCCAGCATCGACAACTATAAGAAAATAACTAATGCAGTAGTTTCTGTTATTTATGCCACCTAGTTCAGATGGTAAAAGCATCTGCCTACAATGCGGGAGACCCAGTTCGATCCCTGGGTCTGGAAGATCCCCTGGAGAAGAAAATGGCAACCCACTCCAGTACTCTTGCCTGGAAAATCCCATGGATGGAGGAGCCTGGTAGGCTACAGTCTATCAGGTCGCAAAGAGTCGGACATGACTGAGCAACTTCATTTTGCTTTGCTTTAGTGTATATTGCTATGGCAGCCCTAGCTGATTAAGATAGATATTGACATGAAGAAGTGGTATGTTGGTGTGATAAGTACCTTTAGTTGATGTGGAAGTAGCTTTAGAAAAGTAGGTAGAGGCTAGAAGAGTTTTGAGATGCAGGCTAGATACACAGATGTTCAAGGCAATTCTGGTGGAATCACAGATCAGTATGAGATACACGTTTACGGCAAAGAACTTGATGGAACTATTCTAGTGTTTTGTGCCAGGTAGAACTTGCAAAAAATGGATATGGATATTTAGATGAGCAGATTTCCAAGCAAAGTATTAGAGTGGTTTGGTTCCTCCTGACTAACTAGAGTAAAATGCAAAGGGAGAGAGATGAATTGAAGAAAGAATTGTTAAGCAAAAAGGAACCAAACCTTGGGAAATTCTCAACATTCCAAATTGTAAAAAAAGAAAAATGAGAAAGCTCATCTCAAAGAGAACACGAGGGGTGTGGCTGACCAACCATTCAATAAAGATCATGGGTGCAACTCACGGCCTTTAGTCATCATAGGAGAAACCAGTAACAGAGATGGAATTGTACCAGGAAACATACTGCCAGTGTGAGCTCAAGGGGACAGAGAGTGAGATGGAATAAAGGAAGGCTGTCAGACTCTGTAGATTCTATAGGACCAGATCATAGATCTATTCTACTGTAAACATACTCTGTTCTTGAGGACTGAGCAAATATACACTGAAGGCATTCAGAGATTATCAGGGCTGCCACTCTCATCCAAATCTCAGGGGGCAAGGCAATTTCTTCCTTCTCAGTATCAAAAGGTGGGAACATATCTCAAGTTTCCAGAAAGCCAGAATGATTTTGCCTAGTGCCTCAGGGATGGTACTCACCTTGAGCAGATCTTGGTAGAGAGCTTGGTAGAGAGCAGGTCTCGGGGGGGGGGGGTGGGTGGGTGCGGGGCGCGCTTCCAGAGAGCAGAAGAAGTGTCCTTGCAGAGCTGAAGCAGTAAGGAGGGCCACCTAGCAGTCAGGGATGTGATACTGCCACTGCAGGGGGCCTGGAGGGCTAAACTTTGAACCAAGGAGGATTATTCTCCAGGCTTAAGGTCTAATAGAATTTGGTCTTGCTAGGTTTTGGACTTTTGGGTTTTGTCACTCCTTTACTCTTTTCAATTTTTATTTTGTGTAATGGGAAATTCTATTTTATACCTGACCCACCACTGTGTATTGTAAGCATATAAATTGTCTGGCTTCATAGGTTTGCATCGGGTAAAGAATTTTGCCTCAAGATGAATCATACTTTGAATCTCACCTAGATGTGACTTTGTTGACAACTGGATAGATGTTGGACTTTAGAGCTGATACTGGATTAAGACTTTTGAGGCTGTTGAGATGAAATGGATAAATTTTTTATGTGATAAGACATGAATTTGGGGGACCAGGAATGGAATGCTATGGACTGAACTGTGTCCCCCTAAAACTTGTAGCTGACACTCTAACCCCCAATGTGACTATATCTAGATATAGAGTTTTCAGGAAGTAATTCAGGTTAAATGAGTTCATAAGTATAAGGCTCTAATTTTATTAGACTGTGGGTTTATAAGAAGAGTAAGAAAAAGATCTCCTTCTTTCTCAAGGTGGCTGTCTGAAAGCCAGGAAGGGAACTCTCATCAAAACCCAACCATGCAGTTAATTCTGATCTCATACCTGCACCCTCCATAACTGTGAGAAAATAAATGTCTGTTGTTTAAGTTACTCAGAGTATAATATTTTGTTTCAACAGTCTGAGATGGCCTATACAAAGGCATTGCATCTAAAAGATAACATAGATGGAGTAAATCCAGTCAGTCAGTCAGTAAGTTCAGTCGCTCAGTCATGTCCGACTCTTTTCAACTCCATGAATCGCAGCGAGCCAGGCCTCCCTGTCCATCACCAACTCCCGGAGTTTAACCAAACTCATGTCCATCGAGTCAGTGATGTCATCCAGCCATCTCATTCTCTGTCGTCCCCTTCTCCTCCTGCCCCAAATCCTTCGCAGAATCAGGGTCTTTTCCAACAAGTCAACTCTTCGCATGAGGTGGCCAAAGTACTGGAGTTTCATCTTCAGCATCAGTCCTTCCAATGAATATTCAGGACTATTTTGCTTTAGGATTGACTGATTTGATCTTGCAGTCCAAAGGATTCTCAAGAGTCTTCTCCAACACCACAATTCAAAAGCATCAATTCTTTGGCGCTCAGCTTTATTTATAATCCAACTCTCACATCCATACGTGACCACTGGAAGTAAGCTATATTAATAGTAAAGAGGTTGGAGTTTATTTAAAGAGAACTGTGAGGACAATGAAGCACTTTAAAGAGAAGACAGTAGTCTTATATGATTTTTTAAGAGATCAAATCGTGAAAGAAACTTTTAACTTCATAGAATTAAATGCTTTCTGTATTGTCACCACTTCATGCCACATTTATTGGAGGATATAGGTACTTGGCTGGGTTGCTTAACTTCAACTGAATCCTTAGAAAAATCCATGAACCATACAGACTATGGAAAGGTCACAGAGAGGCTATCAATGCTGCCACAGCTTTTCAATAATTGATAATAAATGGGTATGTTTGCTGCTCACAACTAGTATTCTTCCATGCTATGGACACATTCTCTTAACTATGCTTCTTGTAAACGATATCAAGACTTTCAGGCTAGCAATACTTATTATTTTTTGAGTATACCCTTTCTATGCCATTCCCAACATATATATTTAAGCTTGGAGGTTACTGTGACTCTGTGTGTGTGTGTGTGTGTGTGTGTGTGTGTGTGTGTGTGTGTTCAATGAGAGAGAATGGCATAAAATTTTTAATTAAATTGAAGAAGGATCTTTCCAAATGTCATGCATTTACTAAATGTATAGGTGATTTGCTAGGCTGTTCTCAGGTATCAGATCAGATCAGATCAGTCGCTCAGTCGTGTCCGACTCTTCGCGACTTCATGAACCGCAGCACGCCAGGCCTCCCTGTCCATCACCAGCTCCCGGAGGTCACCCAGACTCACACCCATCAAGTCAGTGATGCCATCCAGCCATCTCATCCTCTGTCGTCCCCTTCTTCTCCTGCCCTCAATCCCTCCCAGCATCAGAGTCTTCTCCAATGAGTCAACTCTTCGCATGAGGTGGCCAAAATACTGGAGTTTCAGCTTTAGCATCATTCCTTCCAAAGAAATTCCAGGATTGATCTCCTTCAGAATGGACTGGTTGGATCTTCTTGCAGTCCAAGGGACTCTCAAGAGTCTTCTCCAACACCACAGTTCAAAAGCATCAATTCTTTGGCTCTCAGCCTTCTTCACAGTCCAGCTCTCACATCCGTACATGACCACAGGAAAGACCATAGCCTTGACTAGGCGAACCTTTGTTGGTAAAGTAATGTCTCTGCTTTTGAATATGCTATCTAGGTTGGTCATAACTTTCCTTCCAAGGAGTAAGCGTCTTTTAATTTCAGGTATAAAAGGGTATTTTTATAATATATAAAAATTCTCAGGTATAAAAGGGTATAAATATATTAGGCTAAAACCTTTCTTCTTTTTAAGCAACATATATGGATATTTTTAAACAATGCTTATTCTTTATGAAGGAATCTGGTTTCTGAAGCTGATTTGCTGGTGTGTGTTGTACAGGGATGTGGCTGATAGACCCTGATTTCAGAATCTTATTCCATTTTCTTTAGGTGGGAATAGAGATAGCCTTTTCCACCATATGTATGAGCATGCATCACACAAAACCGCAGCAGGGCTCTTGCTTTGCATAAATTGCTTTTTCTTATGGCTCATCTTGAATCAGCTGCAGTGCATTTTGTTCCATATTCCAGTGATTACAGTTGGAATCACAGTGGCATTTCCTCAGTTTGGTTAAAAACAAAGTGCCTGAGGCTTGTGTTCAGTTGCTACAATAGCAGATTCACCAGGGCAGATACAAGTTTTCATAAGCAAACTCATCCAGGAGAGTCTGGGGACCAGAGCGAACCAGAATAAAGTCTGAGCAGTATACAACTCTCTTCCTTTTCTCCTAATTTCCATGAGTAATTATAAAACCCCACAAGCTAAATGCTCTTTGTCAAAGAATATTCTTCTCTCCTAAAAGGCTTTTTATCAGATGTATCCCTTCAAAGCCATCAAAGAAAATTGGCTTCAATTTTTTTTCTTCTTATTTTAACATCCCAGCTACAGAAACAAGTTTATTAGCTCTCACATCCAATAAAAATTTGATCTAACAGACATTTTCTCAAGATACACTTGGAGTCATAAATGAATGGTAATTATTTTTTGAGTCTTTCTTTTCTGTTAAATTGACTTGCATGTTTTGGAAATACAATTTTTCAACTTATATAGTCAGCACTGCAAACACACCACCTTTTTTAATAAATAACCTAACTAAGAATCAACCCACCATGACTGTGTGCTAATTCTTATAGCCTAAGTAATGCTAAGAATTGTCACTAATAACAATGAAGAAAAATACACCATTAAGAAACATTACATACTCTGGGTTACATGGAATCAAAAGTAAATACACTTAAAATACTCTGGTATTTTCTCAATATTTTCTTTCATTTTTGCTTCTCATTTTCATTAACTATGAATTTATCATTATGTAGAAAGATCAAAAACTAATATAAGACAGGGTGGAAGGAACAATGTTACAGATATGTCTAAATAATTTCCTTAAAAAGGAAGATAACTTCAGACAAAAGTTTTCTGAGTATGCAGCTAGCTCTTTTTACCTGTATCTATTTTTTTCAGTAGCACTTTTTAAAATTAATTATATTTATTTTCAATTGATTGATGACTGCTTTACAATAGTGGTTTGATTTCTGTCATACATCAACATGAATTAGCCATCAGTTCAATTCAGTTCAGTTCAGTCACTCAGTCCTGTCTGACTCTTTACAACCCCATGTACTGTAGCATGCCAGGCCTCCCTGTCCATCACCAACTCCTGGAGTGTACTCAAACTCATGTCCATTGAATGGGTGATCCCATCCAACCATATCATCCTCTGTTGTCCTCTTCTCCTCCCACCTTAAATCTTTCTCAGCATCAGAATCTTTTCAAATGAATCAGCTCTTCACATCAGGTGGCCAAAGTATTGTAGTTTAGTTTCAACATCAGTCCTTCCAATGAATTCAGGACTGATTTCCTTTAGGATTGACTGGCTGGATCTCCTTGTAGTCCAAAGGACTCTCAAGAGTCTTCTCCAACAGCACAGTTCAAAAGCATCAGTTCTTCGGTGTTCAGCTTTCCTTATAGTCCAATTGTCACATTCATACATGACTACCGGAAAAACCATAGCCTTGACTAGATGGACCTTTGTTGGTAAAGTAGTGTCTCTGCTTTTTAATATGCTGTCTAGGTTGGTCATAACTTTCCTTCCAAGGAACAAGCATCTTTTAGTTTCATGGCTGCAGCCACCACCTGCAGTGATTTTGGAGCCCCTCAAAAATAAAGTCGGTGACTGTTTCCACTGTTTCCCCATCTATTTCCCATGAAGTGATGGGACCAGATGCCATGATCTTCATTTTCTGAATGTTGAGCTTTAAGCCAACTTTTTCACTCTCCACTTTCACTTTCATCAAGAGGCTCTTTAATTCTTCTTGGCTTTTTGCCATAAGGGTGGTGTCACCTCCATATCTGAGGTTATTGATAGTTCTCCCGGCAATCTTGATTCCAGCTTGTGCTTTATCCAGCCTAGCATTTCTCGTGATGTACTCTGCATATAAGTTAAATAAGCATCCCAATTCCCTTTTCCCACCCCTCCGGGCTGTTGGAGAACCCTAGTTTGAGTTCCAAGTCATATAGCAAATTTCTACTGGCTATCTATTATACATGGGGCTGCCTTGGTGGCTCAAACAGTAAAGAAACAGACAGCAATGCAGGAGACGGGTTTGATCCCTGGTTTGGGAAGATCCCCTGGAGGAGGTCATGGCAACCCACTCTAGTATTCTTGCTTGGAGAATCCCCATAGACAGAGGAGCATCACAGCTGTATAGTCCATGGGGTCACCAAGAGTCAGACATGACTGAGCAACAAAGCACAGCATAGCACATCTATTGTATACATGTATCACTGGTTTCAATCCTATGCTTGCAGTTTATTGAAGAGGTAGTTGCCTGACAAATAAAAACTATCACCACCTTGGGAAGTCAGTGAAAAAAGTTATAAATTTTTGTGTAGGTAAATAAAAGCCTTAAACAATATTAAGATTTACTGTATCCAGGTTACATGAAAACTCCGCTCTATTGTATTTCTGATAGTGAATGGATTTCTATGATTGATTAAATATTGATCATATTTAAACTTTATGTCATTCATATTCATAAATTTATTGAGAATCTTTGAAATCCTGAGGTTACAAAGAGGGATACGTAATCATTGCTATTGTTATCTACCATATTTTAAGTCTCTGATAATGTGTCAAGGTAAATACTTACATATGTTGTCTATTTTGATAGTCATAGGAACACCTTATGTAGGTATTATTTCCATTTTACAGTTGACGATACAGAAAATGTATTGGCTCTCAGAGACTTAGTTCTCAGGCTATCAATAATTAAAGTGAGCTAAGTGTATTGTTCATACACAGATATTTTGATGTTTGTTTTTAAATATTTAAAATATTAGAAACTGAATATTAAAATATTCAATATGTTGAACTTTTTCAAATACTTTTTTAGTATCTAGTAAGAAAAATCATGTGGTTTTTATCCTTTGGCCTATTAACGTGTTGCATCACATTGATTGATATCCCTATGTTGAATCAACCCTGCATCTTACGGATAAATCCCACTTAGTCATGATATATGATTATTTAAATATGCTGTTTAATTAAATCTGGTAGTATTTTGTTGAGAATTTCTGCATGTATATTCATCAGGGGTTATTGGCCCATAGTTTTCAGTTCAGTACAGTTCAGTTGCTCATTCATGTCTTTTTCTGGCTTTGGTATTTAAGGGTAAATCTTGCCTCATAAAATGACTTTGAAAGTACTTTCTGCTCTTCAGTTCTTCAGAAGAATTTGAGAAGGACTGGCATTAATTCTTCTTTAAATGTTTGGTAAAATTCTGCAGGAAAGCTATCTATCCTTTGGCTTCTTTTTATTGGGAAGTTTTTGATTATTGCTTCAGTCCCCTTTACCTAGCTATAGGTCTGTTCAGATTCAAGTTTGATAGTTTGTTATGTATCTAGGAATTTATCTATTTCTTCTAGTTTATCCAATTTGTTGGCAACTGTTCATAGTAGTCTCTTATAAGCCCCTCAAAGTCATAAAATCCCAACTTGGAGAATATTTACTATCATATATCTCCTCTCCCTCTCTCTATTTACTTCTTCTGTTTCTCTCTCTCTCTCTCTCTCTCTCTTTCTCTCATGATCCCCTTATTCTCATTCTTATAAACCAAGTTTACACAACATGAATATTCAGTTATAAACACACTGAACTTTTTGCTGAGACATGAGCTTCTTTCTTGAGAAAAATTGTGGTCTCTGAGAGCCCTATACAATTCAGTTGAACTGTGAGACCTCACGATGTTTTTTAAAGGTAAATGAAGATAAGGAGATCAGCCCTGGGTGTTCTTTGGAAGGAATGATGCTAAAGCTGAAACTCCAGTACTTTGGCCACCTCATGCGAAGAGTGGACTCATTGGAAAAGACTCTGATGCTGGGAGGAATTGGGGGCAGGAGAAATAGGGTACGACAGAGGATGAGATGGCTGGATGGCATCACCAACTCGATGGACGTGAGTTTGAGTGAACTCTGGGAGTTGGTGATGGACAGGGAGGCCTGGCATGCTGCAATTCATGGGGTCGCAAAGAGTCAGACACGACTGAGTGACTAAACTGAACTGAACTGAACAATAATGTTAAAGTAATTTATACTGCTTTCATCTCTTTGAAAAGTACCTATACCCTCCATGTTTCATCTATGGTTTAATAATATCTTTAAGGAAAGACTTTTATTAAGTTAAGCTATGAAATCTCTAATTTAGTAAGGTAAAAATAGTATTGATACTTGTTGAGGTCTTAATTTAAAAACTGAAAAAAAGATCCTAAGCAAGCAATCTCATTAACAATAGAATCAAAAAGAATAAGATAATTACGAATAAACATAACCAAGGAAGCAAAATGTTTGTACACTGAAAACTATAAAACATTGCTGAAAGAATTCAAAGGCGCAAGAAAATTAAAGACATCCCATGTTTATGGATTAGAAGATGGCAACTTAAAAATCTATGTAGAACCACAAAGCACCTCAAATAGCCAAAATAATCTTGGGAAGAAAAAATAAAGCTAGAGATCACACACTTTCTGACTTCAAAATATATGATAAAGCTACAGAAACTGAAACAGTATTATAATGGCATAAAAACAAACTGTAGATCAATGGAATATAGTAGAGAACCCAGAAATAAACCTACATATATAGGACCAAATGATCTTTGACAGGGTTCCAAGAATAGTTAATAAGGAAAGAATTGTCTATTCAACAAATTGTGTAGGAAAACTGGATATCCACATGCAATAGAATGAAACTGCAGCCTCATATTATATCATATGCAAAAATCAACTCAAGATGGATTAAATGTAAGATCTACAACTGGACAAAATATAGGAGAAAATAAAGGGAAAGCTTCATAACATTTCTCTTGCAATTATTTCTTGGATATGACACTAAAAGCACAGACAACAAAAGCAAAAATAGATAAATTGGACTACATCAAAGTTAAAAACCTTCTGTGCAGGCAAAGGAAACAATCAGTAGAGTGAGAAAGAAAGCTATAGAACAGAAGAAAATATTTGCAAACCATGTCTGATAAGGAGTTAACAAACAAAGTGTATAAGAAACTCCTATAACTCAACACCGAGAAAACAAGCTAATTAGGCAATGGGAAAGGACTTGAATAGACATTTCTCCCACAAAGACACACGAATGGCCAATAGGTATTTGAAAAGATGCTCAACATCACTAATCATCAGTTCAACTCAGTTCAGTCTCTCAGTCATGTCCAACTCTTTGAGATCCCATGAATCACAGCACGTCAGGCCTCCCTGTCCATCACAAACTCCCAGAGTTCACTCAGACTCACGTCCATCGAGTCAGTGATGCCATCCAACCATCTCATCCTCTGTCGTCCCCTTCTCCTCCTGCCCTCAATCCCTCCCAGCATCAGAGTCTTCTCCAATGAGTCAACTCTTCGCATGAGGTGGCCAAAGTACTGGAGTTTCAGCTTCAGCATCATTCCCTCCAAAGAAATCCCAGGGCTGATCTCCTTCAGGATGGACTGGTTGGATCTCCTTGCAGTCCAAGGGACTCTCAAGAGTCTTCTCCAACACCACAGTTCAAAAACATCAATTCTTTGGCGCTCAGCCTTCTTCACAGTCCAACTCTCACATCCATACATGACCACAGGAAAGACCATAGCCTTGACTAGACGGACCTTTGTTGGCAAAGTAACGTCTCTGCTTTTGAATATGCTATCTAGGTTGGTCATAACTTTCCTTCCAAGGAGTAAGCGTCTTTTAATTTCATGGCTACAGTCACCATCTGTATTGATTTTGGAGCCCAAAAAAATAAAGTCTGACACTGTTTCCCCATTATTTCCCATGAAGTGATGGGACCGGATACCATGATCTTCATTTTCTGAATGTTGAGCTTTAAGCCAACTTTTTAAACTCTCCACTTTCACTTTCATCAAGAGGATTTTTAGTTCCTCTTCACTTTCTACCATAAGGGTGGTGTCATCTGCATATCTGAGGTTATTGAGATTTCTCCCGGCAATCTTGATTCCAGCTTGTGTTTCTTCCAGTCCAATGTTTTTCATGATGTACTCTGCATATAAGTTAATTAAGCAGGGTGACAATATACAACCTTGACATACTCCTTTTCCTATTTGGAACCAGTCTGTTGTTCCATGTCCAGTTCTAACTGCTTCTTCCTGACCTGCATACAGGTTTCTCAAGAGGCAGATCAGGTGGTCTGGTATTCCCATCTTTCAGAATTTTCCACAGTTTATTGTGATTCACACAGTCACTAATCATCAGGGAAATGCAAATCAAAGCCACAATGAGATTTCACCTCACTCCTTTTGGAATGGCCATTATATATATTTTTTCTTAATATAACTTTTTATTGGAGTATAGTTGCTTTACAACATTGTGTTAGTTTCTGCTATATAACAAAGTTAATCAGTTATACATATACATATATTCCCTCTTTTAAAGATTTTTTTCCCATTTAGGTCACCATAGAGCATTGAGTAGAAGAACAAGAAAACTCTCACATATACAAGCATGTAAGTACTTCATTTTAGAGTCCATTCTTCCCTTTTCTTAAAAAGTCTTCATTGTGCAGAGCAAAATATACCAGACTTACTGATCAAAATATCCTCTAAGTTTAATAGGCCTTAACTTTCATTGGAACACAAAGGCTGCTGCTGCTGCTAAGTCACTTCAGTTGTGTCTGACTCTGTGTGACCCCATATATGGCAGCCCACCAGGCTCCCCCATTATGTATTTTTTTAAAAAGGAAAGAAAATAAAAAGTTTTGGCAAGGATGTACAGAAATCGTAACTTGAAAACTGGTTACTTTCAATAGCAATTGGCAATGTAAAATGGTGAAGCCACTATGGAAAACAGTATGGAGGTTCCTCAAAAAAAGTTAGAGTCACCATATGATCTGACAATTTCACTTCTGTTATTGATCTGAAAGAATTGAAAACAGACTATCAGACATACATTTGCACTCCCATGTTCATGCAGCATTATTCACAACAGCCAAGAGGCAGAAACAATCTTAATATCCATTGATGAATGAATGGGTAAAGAATAGACTATTACTCAGCTGTAAAAAGAAATTATATCCTATGCCACAGCATAGATGAAACTTGAAGGCATTATGCTATGTGAAATAAGCCAACCACAGAAGGACAAATGCTGCATGATTCCACTTATAAGTATCTGAGGTAGTCAAAGTCATAGAAAACAGAAAATAGACTGCTGGTGGTTGCCAGTGGCTGGGAGTAGGGTATGGGATTTGGGAAGGCTCTGTTCCATGGGTGGAGAAGGCAATGGCACCCGACTCCAGTACTTTTGCCTGGAAAATCCCATGGACAGAGGAGCCTGGTGGGCTGCAGTCCATGGCATCGCTAGAGTCGGACACGACGGAGCGACTTCACTTTGACTTTTCACTTTCATGCATTGGAGAAGGAAATGGCAACCTACTCCAGTGTTCTTGCCTGGAGAATCCCAGGGATGGGGAAGCCTGGTGGTGTGCCGTCTATGGGGTCGCACAGAGTCGGACACGACTGAAGCGACTTAGCAGCAGCTACAGCAGCTGTTCCATGGGTATAGAGTGTTAGTCATAAAAAATTAAAAAATCTCCAGAGATTTACTATACAGCACTGTTCATATAGTTAACTATATGGTACTGTACAAAGTAAGAAAGTAGATCTCATGTTATATGTTGGTTTTATTGGGATTTTTTAATCCCATAAAAAGAAAATACACAGCATGTGAGGAAAACAACAAAGAATTTATCCTACTAGAGTGAATAGTGAGTGGCAAGGTTTCCAGAAATAAATCTGGAAAGCTACGATGAGGCTGACTGTGATAGGTTTTGAGTTTGGAAAACATTTCCCTTGCAGCTAGAAACTCTCAAACTGTTTCTCCTCCAGTTCCACTGTGATAATTTTCTTCTTTTATCTATTATTTTAAGGTGATATTCTTTAGAATTTTTTTTTTTTTTTTTTTTTTTTGCCAGTTACACACTGTACTTGGTCAATCTCTTCCACATTTGGAAACTCAGTCCCTTTCTTTATTCATAAATCCAAAATCCACTCTTATAACCAAGACCTGCTTCTTAAAATCCAAGTTTGTATGTCACATAACCTATGAAGTCTCCACGTGAATGTGGCAGAGGCACCTCAAACCCAATAGGCTAATGTGAACTCCTCCTCCACTCCCCATCCCTGTTCTTCTCTATTATTTTCCTCTCCATCCTCCACCTCACTACATGACATTGCTCCTCCTCAGTGCTGGATAGTTGTATCTACCTTACCTCTCATATCCATCCAGTTACCTCTCATATCCATCCAGTCATTCCTGAAGCCTTCTAAATTTATTTCCAAATATCTCATAGTCTACCCATCATGAGAGCCATCACTGGTATTCAGATAAATCCCAACACATCCAGAACTCCATTTGTTATCCCCCAAAATTATTCTGTAATGAGATTTCAAAAGGTTTAACTGGGAATAAGATACGAGAATTCAGACAGTATTCATTTTATATGGTTAGTCCCTGAGATATCAAGGATTAGCTGAATATATCATCAGATTGCATTACATTAGAAGTGAGAATTAGATATGTCTGTTGACCAAAGTAAAAGCCACTGGGGGAGTAAGGATTTTATTTTGCTATGTCTGGAAGTTCCAATCAGATAGACATGGTAAGTGTATTGTATTACATTTTCATTCTATCTCCTAATTTAGCAAGTACTTGCAGCTCTTGTGATTACACCCTTCATTTAAAAGCCTCTGCTGGACATACTAGACCTGTTTAACTTCTGTTAAGTTAAAGTTTTATTTTGAAAAGAGAGTCTAATTGTCAGCTCAGTTAGCAACTGGGGAAAAACAATTTTATAGTACATACATACCGGTTCTTAGAGAAACTATCAGCATAATTTTTAGAGAATTATCAACATAAGTAGAAAGGAACCTTGAAATGTGGCTAAAAGTAGTGTGTTACATACATACATCTCATAACAATGAGATGACACAACAACTCTCCTGCTTCTGTGCTAGCTTTCTGGCTTAACATTCAAGAGAACATTACCCGAACTACACCTGGAGACAGAAAACAAAAACATCACCTGAGCATAACTCAAGGACAGGTTACATTCTAGCTATCTATTGAGGAAAAATTAGCTATATTACCTTTTATAACTTTTACAATATATTTAAACTGTGTAAAATATACAAGACTTTTCACTCTTGTGTCATGTCCTTTTGAATTTAGTGAGTCAAATCTGTCTAAAGCAATTCCTCAAAAACTGGTATCTGATAGATTTTCAAAAGCACATAGCACTATGCTAAAGAATCTGTCTACATTGAAAACATTTGAATTCAAAAATCAAGTTTGAACTTGCAATTGCCTCTTCACTATAATCAACTTGGTCATTTAAAGTGAAGACTTAGCTCAAAATCAAGGAAAAATCTAATTTAATTATTATAATGTTTTTTGTAAATATGCCCTGAAAACCAAATAAAAATTGGATCTTTGATTTAATATTCAAGAGAGAAAATAAACACACTTAAGCAGTAAGGCTGACCATCATGTTCATTTAAATTCAATATTTAACTATTTCCTGTCATGGGACTGAATTCCCAAAGTATCTATGCAGGGGCTTTCCTCTAAACTCACCCTAGCATTAGAAAATTTGAGCTGATTAATGACTGAGTTCCCACAATCAAAATCTGGAGTATGTTGGTTCAATTTAACACTATGGTATAATATGTTATAGTTCAGTTGTTATGCTGATGGAACATTAACTTGATGTTTAATATAATGCCAAATTAACTTTTATAAATTTAAATACTGTACTCTTAGAAATACTCACCTTAATATATTTTTAAAATTTTACTACTGCCATACATTTTGCAGATGGTTAAAAGATGTAAGACACTCCATCTTTTCTCCCTTGGAGATAAGCATCCAAATTTGTCTTGTGTATCTTCCCAATTCATGACAACTAAATGTCATTATTTTCTTAGAAAAAAATAACAATGAGAAATATGAAGGGTCCTGCTATCATATTCTTCTGTATGCCTAGCATGTGAAATACCATGAAAGGTATAAATTATTATTATCACATCTAATGATACTGCAAAGCTTAATTACTGCCATTGATGTGAGCACATAATGCTAGGTCATTTTCTCTTTGTCTCTGTTCCCTTTCCATTTAAAATCTAAGCCATATTGTCCTTTACCCTTTGGCCTCAATCGTTTATCTTTGGCTGCAAAATCTGAAGACCTATTTCACAGTCTAGGACCGTTCAAAATATTTAAGCTCATTCCAAAGCTTTTAAAATGGCTAATAGGTTGAGAGAAACCTTTTGTCCAAATCATTTAAATGCAAAATTTAAAAAAATAAATGCACTATTGATTCTCTTAGAATGTCACTTCTAAATGCAAAGGGATACTTTATCAAATAGCTATGCCTTTCATCATAGATGAATCTTTTAATTATATATTGATTGGCTGAAATCCTAGTAATCTTTTCTATGTATATAATTACATATCTATTGTCATATTTTTATAACTTCCTTAATATTTCTTCTAAGAGTCATGAAATATAACTCAGAATGCATAAATTCACTGTGATTCCCAAAGACAAAGTAACTTTACGTTACAAAAACATGAAAGACACAGGGATGGTATTCCCTAACATAAGGCATTAGAACATTCCATTGTATCCTAGTTCATGTACAAATGCATAAGCGATTAAAAGTAAAACTTCTGGTAGATTGCCAGTATTAATTTGTTATTTTTATTTTAATATTTCTTAAATGAATATAAACATAAAGCCAGCAATAAGTTTCTAGTTTTATAGTTCATAGACAAAAATATGAAACTCAAATACAAACACAATAATGCATCTAATAAAATTTAAATTAATAGTACTAGTGTAATACTTTGGACAATATTGTTTTGATGAAACTAAATAATGAGCTGGGTGTCTTTTATCAGCTAATTCAATGCCATGATGAACCAATCTGAGAATGTACACCAAAATGTACCAGAAAATTCTGAAAAAAAAAATAGTTTAAAATATTATCCCAAAAGTTCTTCATTGGGAATGTACTATTACTCTTACTACTAACAGAACAATTACACAGATGAATAGTCTCTAAGACAGAATTCATGCAATGCATATATGGTACTAAACGCTAAGGCACAGGTCTTCTGAGCTCAGAATAACTAATACTTCTCTAGTCTTTCACTGCTTTTCACTATTCAAACGAATGTAAATGTCCTTTTGCAAAATTCTTTGTGGAGCTCTCTGGACTTCTTTGGCTCAAATTCATCATTCTTAAATCAAATTTGCCTCCTTTCTTTTCTCATTAGCCTGTTACAACTACTCTGTTACACTATGCTATTTTTGTGGTATTAAATCAAAGTCTGAATTGATTAACTTAAAAATAAAGCCATAATCTATGAAGATGACTGTCCATTGTAAATTACTGCCAAAAAATACGGTTTTCAAGTAACTGGTCAAAATAATTCCATATGAATACAATAGTAGATGTAAAATATGTATTAGCTTTTTAATTTTAGGATATATCAATTTTGTGGCAGCCAATAATGTCCCCTAACGATATGAAAGTAAAAATGCTGTCATTTCAGGTAACCACTGGGTACCAGTGTAATCATAAACGTGAAAGTAAATGCTGGCACTGAAATCAGTATTTAGTAACAAAGTAGCCATTCCCATACCAAAATATTCTTATATAAACATTTTAATTATCACTGAAATGAAAGCTTAAATACAAAACTACTTCAGCCAAAATGCTCCTCCTGTAGTGTAAGTCTTCATGATACAAATTGTTCCTAACAAAATAGATTAATTCTGAACTGGAATTTGTTTTACAGAGACCACTATTAGTCATCACCTGATAATTCAGAACATCAGTAAACCAAATAGAAGAGTCTGGCTTAGTCATACAAAATCACTTTCAGAGGTTGAGTGATCAAATCGTAAATTCATGGTTTTTGTTTACATTTGATGAATGTGGGCTGTGCTGTAATAGTAATAACAATGCTAGTACATGTATGTAATGATGTAAATATCTATGCTGGTGCTAATGGTAATTGTAAAAACCCATTACATTTTTTAAAATTTTTATAATTTTTCAAATAAGCTTCAAAAATTTACCATCTCAACCCTTTTTCAGTTTACAGCTCAGTGGTATTAATTACATTCACATTGTTTTACAGCCAGTCTCCAGAACTCTTTTCATCCTAAAAAACTGAAACTTATACCAATTAGAAAACTCACTGTTCTTTCCTCCCTCAGCCCATGGAAACCACCATTCTACTTTGTCTCTTTGAATCTGACTACTCTAGGTACCTCACATAAGTGGAATTGTACAGTATTTGCTTTTTTGTGACTAACTTAGCATAGTGTCCTTGAGGTTCATCCATGTTGTAGTACGTGTCAGAATTTCCTTCCTTTTTTAAGGCTGAATCATATTTAATTGTATGTATGTGCCACGTTTCATTTTGTTCATTCATATGACAATGGACACTTACAGTGCTTCTGCTTTTTGGCTATTTTGAATAATGGGTTGTTCAAGTAGCTCTTCAAGTCCTTGCTTTCAATTCTTTTGGGATATACACAGAACTGAAAATGCTGGATCATATGGTAATTCTGTTTTATTTATTATTTTTGGTGAAGAATGGCCATACTGTTTTCCATGATAGCTGTACCAGTTTTCATTTCCACCAACAGTGCATAAGTGTTCTAATTTCTCTCCATCCTCACCAATATATGTTTTTTTCTTTTTCCCTTGCTTAATATTTTTTTAATTATGCCCATCCTCATTGTTATGAAATGAAATGCCCATTACTTTTGAGCAAAGACCTCATTATTTTCAGGATTTTCTTAGTGCTGTTTATTTTTTGTCAATATTGATCAGCCAAAATGTTAATTGTATATTATGATAACAAAATAGAACCTCAAAATATGGTTAGCTAATTTTTAAAAACTAAACAGTTGTATTTCAAATCTGAAACTCTTTATCTCATAATCCTTTTTTCTCATTAAAAATTTTATAAAACAACTCTGATAACATGGTTTCTTAGGGATGGACTATAGAGTTCTGAAAGAATAGACTATTTTTCATTATCTTTGTTCTGCTTATATCCAGAGCATATGAATGAGTGGCTTATTTCCTATTCTGCTTCTGCCATTGATTTGCAGTGGCCTCACTTATTAACTATTTCTATTCAGAAAACAAAGATCATGGCATCCAGTCCCATCACTTCATGGGAAATAGATGGGGAAACAGTGGAAACAGTGTCAGACTTTACTTTTCTGGGCTCCAAAATCACTGCAGATGGTGACTGCAGCCATGAAATTAAAAGACACTTGCTCCTTGGAAGGAAAGTTATGACCAACTAGATAGCATATTGAAAAGCAGAGACATTGCTTTGCCAACAAAGGTTCGTCTAGTCAAGGCTATGGTTTTTCCTGTGGTCATGTATGGATGTGAGAGCTGGACTGTGAAGAAGGCTGAGCACCAAAGAATTGATGCTTTTGAACTGTGGTGTTGGAGAAGACTCTTGAGAGTCCCTTGGACTGCAAGGAGATCCAACCAGTCCATTCTGAAGGAGATCAGCCCTGGGATTTCTTTGGAAGGAATGATGCTTAAGCTGAAACTCCAGTACTTTGGCCACCTCATGCGAAGAGTTGACTCATTGGAGAAGACTCTGATGCTGGGAGGGATTGGGGGCAGGAGGAGAAGGGGACAACAGAGGATGAGATGGCTGGATGGCATCACTGACTCGATGGACATGAGTCTCAGTGAACTCTGGGAGTTGGTGATGGACAGGGAGGCCTGGCATGCTGCGGTTCTTGATGTCACAAAGAGTCAGACACGACTCAGGACTCAGGGACTTTGTCCCTGACCCAGGACAGGGAGGCCTGGCGTGCTGCGATTCATAGGGTTACAAAGAGTTGGACACGACTGAGCAACTGATCTGATCTGATCTGATACTACCAGAGAGGGAAGCATTAGATTTTCACTTTCTCACAGATAGTTCCCATCAAATATTTCTAGAACTTTGGTGAATGTAGGCTGTGCTGCAATAGTAATAAAAATGCATATATATAATGATGTAAATATTTATACTTGTGCCAATGGTAATTGTAACAATCTATTGCATTTTTAAAGGCAGAGGAGTTTGGTAACATCATGTTATATTTCCCTTTTTCACTTACCATTCTTATACCTCTTTCATAGCTGTCATATTTCATATGTATCTCTGAGTACTGAACATGGATGTGTTTGTGATAGTTAAAAATATGCCAGATAGGATACATCCATATTCACTGTAGTGAAATGAAGTGAGAGATGCTTTGAAATGTAGTTTACATTCTAAAATTTCCACAGTTAAGGACTATGGCCAACTATGGAAGAGGAAATACCCTTTCATTTCTTCAGTGGTAGCAACTAAGTGACTAGCAGAAATCATAAAGTCCTTCTGTTTAATAAACTCCTGAGAGCTTCTGTCCCACAGATTTAATCTCTACCTGTGCAAAATAACATCCCTTCCAGAGCTGATAAAACTTCAAGTAAAAACTAAAAAAATAAAATAAAAAGTCATTTGGGGATCAATTATGACCAAGCCACTATAACTCCATAATGCCCTTGACAGGGAAGAGAGAATCCTTTATGATCTTTCCTGTAGATAAATCATTGGAGAAATGAATTGCACTGTATGACCAGTTATGTATATGTCACTTTGTCAAAACTGGAAAGTTATTTCCCAAATACGTGAGAGTTCTGGCAATTACTATGTTGCATAAAAGCTAATTATTCATAAGTGTTGATCATTTCAATTATATCTCTTGAAAAGAAATTTGAATCTTTGCTGCAACTGCTAAACTTTCAAACTGTTCATTAATTTTGGCCCTGACTCTAACCTTAAAGCAATAAATATTTTAATATTTACTGATTAAAGAATAACATTCCGCTCTATGGTCAAGTGTATGGTCTACAGATTTTCTTGAATAAGCTAAAGAAAATAATGCATTAAAAGTCACTATTAAAATTATCTGTTACAATTGACCCCAAATTTTCATTTCCTGGCAACAATTACACACTGATCCACATGATAAACTTGATGTACAAATAAGACCTTTTCCCGAAAGCTTGAAAATAATGGATGAATCATAATTTTACATAATGTTATTTATCAAACCACAGTTAATAATGATGAATCACTGTGTTATATTATAATATATTATTATATTATTGTTTATTATATTATGCATAATTAACATTAATATTATAATTATAATGTTAATTCTTATATAATAAATATTATATTAGTATATCATATTAATGTCATAGACTTCTTTCTAAACTTTAATTCTCATTAAAATTTACTTGTAGTTTTACCATCCAAGAGTAACAATATTTTTCAATCAAATACCTTTCATTTTTACTATTTCATTTAATACTCATCCTTTCAATAAAATAAAACATGAAGGTTTATCTGCATTTGTTCCTCATTTTTCTATTTCCTACTTCGGATCACTTTCCATATAGCCATTCTTGTTAATACTGAATATAAATATTTTTATGATTCTCACTCTACTTATTACAGATTAGTGAACCATCTGCTCAATACAACAGTCTTTCACTGATTGTCCTCTCTGTTCATAAATTCCTGCTTTTAAATTTTCTATGCAGCTGGCTTTACCCGATACATTTCTTATTCTGTCAAGGGTGATTGAAACTATTTCTGTTTTTATATTTAGTGAGGCTGACAGCACTTTTTCCAGAGTCTCTTTGACTATATTGCCATGTCAGAAAATACACGCTTACTAAATCATACTTTTATTTATACTCATTTGTATTAGTTTAATTGGCATGGCCAAAACTACTTCATTTCTCTTATTTTCTCCATGTATAAGAATTTTTTCTTCTTCTAGCTAGTTAATATGATCTACCTGTCTATCTTGATGCTTGCAATAGACATAAATATGGGGATAATAAATGTTTCCTAAATTAAATTATTAGTATATAGTTATATGACTACTATAAATATTTTCTTAGGCTACTATTTATAGTCATAAGCTCTTGAGTTACAGTTCAAGCTGGGAGATGACAGACATTACCTTATATTATTGAAATAAGGAAGTTGATTGGTAGTTATATTACTCCAGTTCTCAAGAAAAACATACCTTTTTTGGAAGGGAGGTTGAGACATTTCACCTTTTTACTCAAAATAATAATTAATAGTGATGAAAAAATATAGGATTTCTAGTTTATTTATTATTGGCAGTCAATTATTAAACCCAATGCTTAAATATTCAACAGCAATCCTGGATAGACTCTGTGTACAAACTCTTCACAGAAAGTGAAAAAAATTAAATTTGCATATACAGTTTACTTATAGCTCTTAGGATGACTCGGGGGGGGGGGGGGGGTGGCCGGGGATGATATCCCATATTCCACAAAATCCCACAAAAGTGGAGATCATTCTGAATGCTTCAGTTGAACCTTACCTTCTTCATTTCCATTGTTATGATTCTAGCAATACCTCACTTCCCAGCTAATACATTCCAGCCTCTGACTACCTCATGCCTTTCAAACTAAACACTGTGTCACAGAAAAGGAATGATATCAGCATTCTTGAACCTTGGCTTGGATTTCCTTGTCCTTGATTTTTACTCTTACTGATTCTTACTGGAATGGGTGAATTTAACTCAGATGACCATTATAACTACTACTGTGGGCAGGAATCCCTTAGAAGAAATGGAGTAGCCATCATGGTCAACAAAAGAGTCCAAAATGCAATACTTGGATGCTATCGCAAAGACGACAGAATGATCTCTGTACAGTTCCAAGGCAAAGCATTCAATATCACGGTAATCCAAGTCTATACCCCAACCAGTAATGCTGAAGAAGCTGAATTTGAACAGCTCTATGAAGACCTACAAGACCTTCTAGAACTAACAACCAAAAAAGATGCCCTTTTCATTATAGGGAACTGGAATGCAAAAGTAAGAAGTTAAGAAACACCTGGAGTAACAGGCAAATTTGCCTTGGAGTACAGAAAGAAGCAGGGCAAAGGCTAACAGAGTTCTGCCAAGAAAATGCACTGGTCATTGCAAACACCCTCTTCCAACAACACAAGAGAACACTCTACACATGGACATCACCAGATGGTCAGCCATGAAATCAGATTGATTATATCCTTTGAAGCCAAAGATGGACAAGCTCTATAAGTCAGCAAAAACAAGACCAGGAGCAGACTGTGGCTCAGATCATGAACTCCTTATTGCCAAATTCAGACTTAAATTGAAGAAATTGGGGGAAACCACTAAGCCATTCACTTCAGTTCAGTTCAGTTCAGTCACTCAGTCATGTCCGACTCTTTGCAAGCCCATGAATCACAGCATGCCAGGCCTCTCTGTCCATCACCAATTCCCAGAGTTCACTCAAACTCACGTCTATTGGGTCGGTGATGCCATCCAGCAATCTCATCCTGTGTCGTCCCCTTTTCCTCTTGCCCCCAATCCCTAACAGCATCAGAGTCTTTTCCAATGAGTCAATTCTTCACATAAGGTGGACAAAGTACTGGAGTCAGCTTTAGCATCATTTCTTCCAAAGAACACCCAGGGCTGATCTCCTTTAGAACGGACTGGTTGGATCTCCTTGCAGTCCAAGGGACTCTCAAGAGTCCTCTCCAACACCACAGTTCAAAACCATCAATTCTTCGGCACTCAGCCTTCTTCACAGTCCAACTCTCACATCCATACATGACCACTGGAAAAACCATAGCCTTGACTAGACAGACCTTTGTTGGCAAAGTAACGTCTCTGCTTTTGAATATGCTATCTAGGTAGGTCATAACTCCTTCCAAGGAGTAAGCGTCTTTTAATTTCATGGCTGCAGTCACCATCTGCAGTGATTTTGGAGCCAAGAAAAATAAAGCCAGCCACTGTTTCCACTGTTTCCCCATCTATTTCTTATGAAGTGATGGGACCAGATGCCATGATCTTCGTTTTCTGAATGTTGAGCTTTAAGCCAACTTTTTCACTCTCCTCTTTCACTTTCATCAAGAGGCTTTTTAGTTCTTCTTCACTTTCTGCCATAAGGGTGGTGTCACCTACATATCTGAGCTTATTGATATTTCTCCTGGCAATCTTGATTCCAGCTTGTGCTTCTTCCAGCCCAGCCTTTCTCATGATGTACTCTGCATATAAGTTAAATAAGCAAGGTGACAATATACAGCCTTGACGTCCTCCTTTTCCTATTTGGAACCAGTCTGTTGTTCCATGTCCAGTTCTAACTGTTGCTTCCTGACCAGTGTAGAGGTTTCTGAAGAGGCAGGCCAGGTGGTCTGGTATTCCCATCTCTTTCAGAATTTTCCACAGTTTCTTGTGATCTACACAGTCAAAGGCTTTGGCATAGTCAATAAAGCAGAAATAGATGTTTTTCTGGAACTCTCTTGCTTTTTCCATGATCCAGCGGATGTTGGCAATTTGATCTCTGGTTCCTCTGCCTTTTCTAAAACCAGCTTGAACATCTGGAAGTTCACAGTTCATGTATTGCTGAAGCCTGGCTTGGAGAATTTTGAGCATTACTTTACTAGCATGTGAGATGATTGCAATTGTGTGGTAGTTTGAGCATATTTTGGCATTGCCTTTCCCTGGGATTGGAATGAAAACTGACCTTTTTCAGTCCTGTGGCTACTGCTGAGTTTTCCAAATTTGCTGGCATATTGAATGCAGCACTCTCACAGCATCATCATTCAGGATTTGAAATAGCTCAACTGGAATTCCACCACCTCCACTAGCTTTGTTCCTAGTGATGCTTTCTAAGGCCCACTTGACTTCACATCCAGGATATCTGGCTCTAGGTGAGTGATCTAAATCAAATCCCTTATGACTATACAGTGGAAGTGAGAAATAGATTTAAGAGACTAGATCTGATAGACAGAGTGCCTGATGAAGTATGGACAGAGGTTTGTGACATTGTACAGGAGCTATGAAAAGAAGAGAAGCGAAAAGCAAAGGAGTAAAGGAAAGATACATCCATTTGAATGCAGAGTTCCAAAGAATAGCAAGGAGGGATAAGAAAGCCTTCCTATGCAATCAATGTAAAGAAATGGAGGAAACAATAGAATGGGAAAGATTAGAGATCTCTTCAAGAAAATTCTAGATACCAAGGGAACATTTCATGCAAAGATGGGCTCAATAAAGGACAGAAATGGTATGGACCTAACAGAAGCAGAAGATATTAAGAAGAGGTGGCAAGAATACACAGAAGAACTTGACAGGAAAGATCTTCACAACCCAGATAATCATGAAGGTGTGATCACTCACACTCACCTAGAGCTGGATATCCTAGAATGTAAAGTCAGGTGGGCCTTAGGAAGCATCACTACTAACAAAGCTAGTGGAGGTGATGGAATTCCAGGTAAGCTATTTCAAATCCTGAATGATGATGCTGTGAGAGTGCTGCACTCAATATGCCAGCAAATTTGGAAAACTCAGCAGTAGCCACAGGACTGAAAAAGGTCAGTTTTCATTCCAATCCCAGGGAAAGGCAATGCCAAAATATGCTCAAACTACCACACAATTGCAATCATCTCACATGCTAGTTAAGTAATGCTCAAAATTCTCCAAGCCAGGCTTCAGCAATACATGAACTGTGAACGTCCAGATGTTCAAGCTGGTTTTAGAAAAGGCAGAGGAACCAGAGATCAAATTGCCAACATCCGCTGGATCATGGAAAAAGCAAGAGAGTTCCAGAAAAACATCTATTTCTGCTTTATTGACTATGCCAAAGCCTTTGACTGTGTAGATCACAAGAAACTGTGGAAAATTCTGAAAGAGATGGGAATACCAGACCACCTGGCCTGCCTCTTCAGAAACCTCTATACTGGTCAGGAAGCAACAGTTAGAACTGGACATGGAACAACAGACTGGTTCCAAATAGGAAAAGGAGGACGTCAAGGCTGTATATTGTCACCCTGCTTATTTAACTTATATGCAGAGTACATCATGAGAAAGGCTGGGCTGGAAGAAGCACAAGCTGGAATCAAGATTGCCAGGAGAAATATCAATAAGCTCAGATATGCAGATGACACCATCCTTATGGCAGAAAGTGAAGAAGAACTAAAAAGCCTCTTGATGAAAGTGAAAGAGGAGAGTGAAAAAGTTGGCTTAAAGCTCAACATTCAGAAAACGAAGATCATGGCATGTGGTCCCATCACTTCATAAGAAATAGATGGGGAAACAGTGGAAACAGTGGCTGGCTTTATTTTTCTTGGCTCCAAAATCACTGCAGATGGTGACTGCAGCCATGAAATTAAAAGACACTTACTCTTTGGAAGGAAAGTTATGACCAACCTAGATAGCATATTCAAAAGCAGAGATGTTACTTTGCCAACAAAGGTCTGTCTAGTCAAGGCTATGGTTTTTCCAGTGGTCATGTATGGATGTGAGAGTTGGACTGTGAAGAAGGCTGAGCGCCGAAGAATTGATGGTTTTGAACTGTGGTGTTGGAGAAGACTCTTGAGAGTCCCTTGGATTGCAAGGAGATCCAACCAGTCCATTCTAAAGGAGATCAGTCCTGGGTGTTCATTGGTGGGCCTGATGTTGAAGCTGAAACTCCAGTACTTTGGCACCTCATACAAAGAGCTGACTCATTTGAAAAGACCCTGATGCTGGGAAACCTTGAGGGCAAGAGAAGGGGACGACAGAGGATGAGATGGCTGGATGGTATCACCGACACAATGGACATAGGTTTGGTTGGACTCCAGGTGTTTATTTTGGACAGGGAGGCCTGGTGTACTGTGGTTCATGGGATCTCAAAAGAGTGGGACGCAATTGAGCGACTGAACTGAACTGAACTGATTCTTACTAAGTGTCTTGCAATCTGCTTCTGGTCAGTCTCAAACTCCTGGCATTTCCTCAACTTCAGTTTCCTGCCTCTGGATTCTTATTCTTCCATGTTAATTTTGAGTTTTAGTCTTCCAGGACAGAGGGTTTACATTCATATAGACTCAAAATTTGCTTGATCTGTATCTGGAATTTTTTAAGTCAGTGAAGAAAATGGTCAATTTAACACATGTATCTACTCTCCCATGTGTAAAAATAATAGCAAATAAGAAAATAGTTCTCATTACTTGTAGATGATATAATTTATATTCCTTGAAAATTCACCTATATGAACAAAAAATATAATAAAAATAATGAGTTCAATAAGAAGCTTGATAGAGTATCAACTTACAAAAGCAATAGTTCTTATGTATTCCATCTCCCACACACTTTTAGAAAAGAAGATCCCATTAACAAACTATGCAAAAAGAAATAAAATTTATGAAATATGCATAAACCTTACAGGAAATACGAATATGTAGAGTGAGAAATAAGTAACAAAATGATAATAAAAGTTAAAAAGAAACATAAGTCGATTAATTTCTGAATGGGAAAGTTCAATAAGGATGTTATATATCCACAAATCAATATATAAATTCAATAAGATATCAATAATCTCAATCAAGAACCTCAAAGAAAATTTGTAAAGCTGAGAGTAAGGTTCGTATTGAACAGAATGTGTATAGAAATGGCCAAAGCAACCATGAAAAAATAAACAAAACACTAAAACTAGAATTTGTCCAAGCAGATATCAACATGAACTATACACATTATTGTGATATGTGCACAATGATATAAATACATGCCAATAAACCATAATAATAAACCATAATAAAATTTACATAGGAGTCTGTGCTTCTAAGGACTATCTGAGTGCCTGAACCTGGCCGGCTTAGATTTGGGTGTTCATCTCCTCCCCCTTTGTAACAGAGCAGAGACCAGATACTGAAAAGATCGGAGAAGGCAATGGCACCCCCACTCCAGTAACTCTTGTCTAGAGAATCCCATAGATGGAGAGGCCTGGTGGGCTATACAGTCCACGGGGTCGCTAAGAGTCGGACATGACTTCACTTTCTCTTTTCACTTTCATGCATTGGAGAAGGAAATGGCAACCCACTCCAGTGTTCTTGCCTGGAAAATCCCAGAGACAGAGGGGCCTAGTGGGCTGCCGTATACGGGATCGCACAGAATCGGACATGACTGGAGTGACTTAGCAGCAGGGTGGGAGAAAGCTGGAATCTCCGGAGCTGCGAAGGGTAGACGAAATGGGGTGGATAGGTCCTGGAATAGAAACTGTAAAGGCTATTAACGTGTGAGGCTGTAAAGTAGTAAGAAGGGGAGCCAGCGACCCCTGTATCCCTTCACTCCACAGGATTGGGCAGGGTTGCCCAATGGCACCCCACTCCAGTACTCTTGCCTCGAAAATCCCATGGATGGAGGAGCCTGGTGGGCTGCAGTCCATGGGTTCGCTAAGAGTCGGACACGACTGAGCGACTTCACTTTCACTTTCACCCTCCAAAAGCATTAGATAAAGTTGCATTCCTATAGGGCAAAGGTGTGGTGGGCTATAACAAGAAAAAGAATTAACTCAAGAGTCCAAGGTTACAAACATTATAAGGCTACTACTTACATTTCTATACACCAATTATATCAATCAATACACTGCCAAGGACACAGTAGGTAAGGGACATGGAGATTTAGCAGCAAACATTGGCCCAACAAGTGAAAAACCTTTCACCAATACAATTTCTAATCAATCTTTTAACTGCTCAAAGGAATCTGTATTTAGACAGTTTAGAACATCTCATGCCTCTCACAGTTGGGAGGCTCTGGACATGTGGCCGGAAAAGCCTATTCAGGCAGGCTAGAGGATTTCCAAAAGAGTCTGTAGGTTGAAACACTGTCACACCCAGGAATTATTAACTGGAGCTGTAAGCTAACTCTTTTTTCAGAGAGAGGTAGTGGGGGACAGCCCCCTGTAAAGTCAGAGGTGTAGGTGAGAGCACAAAGCAGAAAGTAGGCAGACTCTGGTTTGGGGGTAGATGTTCGAGAATTTCTAGGGGGGCTCCTGAGGCTATATCCTGTCTTTGCATATGCCGAGCCTCCTTCCTCATGACTTTTGCCACGGGCAGAGCTTGCTCCCCGCAGCTGGTGATGCTATTTACCCATCTCATCCTTTGCTACCCCCTCTTTCTTTTTGCCTTCAATCTTTCCCAACCTCAGAGTCTTTTCCAATGAGTCAGCTCTTTGCAGCAGGTGTCACTTTATTTCTAATCTAATTCTGCCACTGGTCTGACAGAAGGTACCAGTCTGTGGCCCAGAAATTGAGGATCCCTGTTTAACAACCTAACACTACATGGAGAGCCGGCATGCTCAGTGATATACAATGTCAAGATCCCAGTATTGATTGCTGCTGCCAGTAGATAGGGCATTTAGTCATGACAGTAGCTACATCATCTAGGATAGAAGACCATGCTGTTAGATCCATGCAGAGCCTTTATCAGTACTGCCACGTCTCCTCAATTCATGGACCCTTATGGTAAGCAAGAAGGTGCCTGAGGACAAGGGCTGGCATATGCCTATCAGATGAATCATCCTGTTCACTGGTTGGTCAGTCTCCTCCATAGTGGAATCTTTTTGCAAGGCATTGGTATGAGATACACAAAGCCTGCATCCATTTCCATGTGTTCATCCGTATAATTCTTTTAAAAATATCCTTGCCTATAACATTCTAGTCATTCTCCCAAGCCACTGACCCTGAAGTCCATAAAGTTTTCCTATAAAAGGTCCATATAGTAAATATTTTAGATTTGCTGATCTGAGCCATATAATCTCTATTGCAGCTATTCAAATCTGCCTTTGTAGCAGAAAAATAGCCATAAATATTACATAAATGAATGTGTGCTGTGTTTCAAAGAAATGTTATTTATGGACACTGAAATTTGAGTTTCATATGATTTTCACACATCATGAAATATTATTCTTTTAAAATTTTTCCAACCATTCCAAAAATATAAAACCAATTTTTAACTCGCAGGTTATATAAAAACAGATATTGGAGCAGATTTTTTTTTTTAGGATACAGTTGTCCAATCCCTTCCTTGAACCAACAAGCAAAGCCATGCACTGCTGCATGAGAAATCATAAGTAAGTGGTCTTACATCAGACCAATTTTCCCTCCATATAAAGTGGAAAACTATGTATACTCTTCACAGTTCTGCCTGATGAAATCATTTCCTCTCATCAACATCTTAAAGAACTACCTTTGAGTGGGTCTACAGTGCATCAGTATTGCAATTGGTTCATGCTAAACTATTAAGACAGCTTATGGGGCCAAATTTATCTCCCATTCCATTAGCTAGCTGAAAGCAATGTTCCACAAAGCTGAGGAAGAACCATCAGTTTACCATCTTTTGATCTTACTTGGGTCCAGTCCCTATTATATAATTTCCATCCTTCAATAAATTGATGTGTATCTGCCAGACCTTATTATTTGGTGTGTCCTGCAAATCCTTCTACTAGGTCACTCCAGTCTCATGGTTGTTTGAGGCATCATGAAAAGGGACTCAGTCTCTACAAGGGCTTGATAGCCTCCCAAAATCTACTTGTTAAAGTGTTTTGCTGAAGAGATCATGTTCTTCTAGGTGACTAGGTGACTGTGTAAAAGCCTCTCTTCCAAGGCTTCTTACATCTACTTCCACAGGATCTGGTGGATCATACACGTTGAAGGGAAGGACAGTGTACACAGTGACTTAGACCTGGTAAAGAAGTCTCTCTTTCTCTGCCTTCTTCTCACATGAAACCAGCATTCTTCTGAATAATCAAATAGCCATTGGAGAGGGATTGATTAATCTCAAGTATGGTGTTACCTCCAAAATTCAAAAAGTCCAAGTGCACCAAACCAAGGACTGTCCTCGATTTACTAATCAGTGAATCTATTTATTACCTGCAACCAGGAGATGTGATAGCATTCGGGATCTCTCAGTATCAATATCAACTGAAACTCTGCATCCCACTGTTCTCAAAAGGCTAGGAATCTCCCTTCCTTCTATATGCAGTTAATCTGGTTAACTGCCACATATCTCACTAGAAAATAAGGGGATATTTTTTGTATATTCTCATAATGATGTTGCAAAATCTTCCTCAAGCAGACCTGGGCTTTTCTTCCCTTGATTACATTGAGGTGTGAGAACAGGCTCCCTTACTGAACCAGGGTGAGGCATTGGATTTTTCATTGTGCCGATAAAAAATAGATTTCTTCCATCCCATTATTTACTTTATTACTATATTTTTGGTTACAGAAGTCAAGAAATACCTAACTGATCTCCCATCTCTCTCATCCTAGGAATACCATGGTCTAATAGTCATTGCCAGAGATCACTGCACATTAAGGCAACCAGATTACCCCTCTAACACTGCTGACTATCACAGTAATTACATCTGACTCACCTCCAATGTCTAAGAAATGCCTCTGCTGCTGCTGCTGCTGCTAAGTCACTTCAGTCGTGTCCAACTCTATGCGACCCCATAGACGGCAGCCCACCAGGCTCCTCTGTCCACGGGATTCTCTAGGCAAGAATACTGCAGTGGGTTGCCACTTCCTTCTCCAAGAAATGCCTCTAGGCCTCTGATTTTCCATGAATCTATCCAGGGCATTCTACTCTACTGTCCAGGGCATTCTACTCTACTGTCAACACTAGCCTTCAGAAGATAACAACAACTGAGCCGCTCAAACTATATTAGTGTTCCCCTCACAAGTCCACTCATTGCTTCATTGAAGGAAGCATCCTCTGAACTATTCTGAGCAACAGTGGGTTTTCTAATCTCCTGTAAAAAATATATTCTAATATTCTCTCCTTCCCTTCTGACTCCTTCCTCAATATGCTGATGAGATAGTTACTGTGTCCCCAGCTCTTCTATTGAGGACCATCATCGTGTCTGAGCTTCAAGCAGCCATACTAGAACCACATAAAATGGGCTTCAAGTGTTCAGGTAAAGGATAGTATTCTTAAGCCAATAAACTCTCCTCATCAAGTGTTAGTTCGAGTACTTACTAACATGCCAGGTATTCTCATAAGTGTTTTGCATATATTATTTTTTTTAAACTCTTACAATATCCCATGAAAGATTTACTGTTTATCACCATTTACTTCTAATAATCTAAAAATCCTTAAATAGAGAGGTGGTTGAATAAATTATGATATATTAACACTACGGAGCAAATGTAACCATTTAAAATGAAGTAGCTTTATACATTCTGTCATAAAAAGATCTATAAAATATATCACTAACTGAAAAATTTAAGTTAAAAAATGTGCCTGTATTATTTTTCCATCTATGTGAATGAAGAAAAAAAAGAAGAGAAAGGGAAAGAAGAGAAGGAAGAGGAAAAGGAGAGATGTGTTGTTATGTACAGGTAGATAAAAAATTTGCTTACCTCTGAGAAAAACAGTTGATGTTTGGGAAGGAAAAAGAGAGAATAACTTTCATATTCTACCACATAAATTTTTGCATTGTCTGCATATTTTGAAAATAAAGATGTGTTTATGTATTATTTTTATAACAAAAATATTAAAAATCAGTGACATCTAGCTTCTAATAATGAGTCTGCTGAGAATGATCTCAGAGAGGAAGAATAAAGATAAATAATGAAAGTCATTTCTTACCTGACTGCCCTTAGTTCTACACCTTAAAAGAAAAATTCATGTTTCTTTTTCAGGAAGTCAGTTTTTGCAAACAGAATCTCAGACCTGTTTTTCTTTTACTTTTGTTTGAGCAATTTTACCTTACTGTTTCGTATACATATCTGTATGCATACAGATATGTATATATCTGTTAAACATAGAAAACCACCATTTTATAGATTGACAGTTTAATATCAGCAATTTCGTATGGTCCATCCCTATAAAACATTAAACTAACATCAAAATTAAAGTAGTATTATTTCCATCTCTTCATCTCTAGGGAAAAAAAAATCCAGACATCCTATTTCTTTCTCTAAACATATGCTAAAATTTATAACCCTTATGTCTTTAATTCATACATGATGATATTAAGAAAATTTCCAATTTAACCTTTCAAAATTAAAATTTTATGAACTCGTAAAATAATCAAGCTTCAAGATTTTTTTAAAATTTTGGTTTCCTGAACTCCTCTGATTGTTCTGTTTTCCACCCACCTTAGCTACTCACTCCTGTGGTTATAACTGAGGTAAACATCTCCCATCTTTTCAACTTATTACCTTCAGTATCCTGACTCCTACAGTCTTTCTATCCAAATGGGATTTCCAATCCATTGATTCTTTTTATCTCACCCACTGAATACTCCTCCTTCTCTCTTTACTCCATTTAATTCCACTAATGTTTACTATATTCATTTCCTTCAATTCTCACAAAATTGTCTTGGTCTTTTTTTTTCCTTTCTCATAGTCCTTTGGCTAAACCACAGTGCAGATTAAATACAACTTTCAGCCTAATTCATGCCTGCATCCAAGCAGCTGAAAATGACTGGAGAAAAACACATAACCATGCTGACTGACTCCACTTTCAATTCATGACCATATACCTCAGGTGGATCCTTAGTGCTTCTTGTCATTCATAATGTTTCCTTAGTCCATTCTTTCTCCACTATCACTAGCTAATATTTCACACTGGTTCTTTTTCTTCAAACTTCAAACATTTCCTTGCCTATCCTCACTTCCCAGTTGATAACTTTGCTTCCCAATTCACTGAAAATAACTGAAGCAATCAGTAAGGAGCATTTGCTAACAAGCACCCCTATATGTACTGCCTACTGGTATTTTTACCCACTAAACCTGACTTTCTGCCTGTTCCTATCAGTGAACTCTGTTCTTTTCTAAAGCCAGTCTCTCCACATGCACACTTGATTACATTCTCTCCAAGGATACACTCCCAGCCCTTCCTCTATCTTCTGATTCATCAATTTTTCTATCTTTCCAGGATCACTGCTACTGGTATAAAAGCATGTTGTTTTCATCATATTAACACAAAACAAAGAAAAATTTTCTCTAGACCTCACTTTCCATGACAACCCCGGCCCCACTTCTCTCCTTTCCTTTACTGAAAAACTCCATGCAAGAGTAATCTATATTCATTCTCTCCAAGTTTCCTCTTCTAAAGTCTCTTCTTCACTAAAGTGAAGTCTCTTCTTCACTATTCTAAAGTGAAGTGAAAGTTGTTCAGTTGTGTCTGACTCTTTGCAACCCCATAGACTAAACAGTCCATGGAATTTTCCAGGCCAGAATACTGGAGTGTGTAGCCTTCCCTTCTCCAGGTGATCTTCCCAACCCAGGGATCAAACCCAGGTCTCCCACATTGCAGGCAGATTCTTTACCAACTGAGCCACAAGGGAAGCCCTTCCTGTAACTTTCTCTTAAACTCTCTTCTGTCAGGCTTTAGTCCCTGCTCCTCACCAAACCACTCTCATGAAGGTTCCACATGCTAAATACATCTCTGCTCTCATTTTATCTGTCTTATCATCAACACTTGACAGAATTCATCTTGCCTTTCTTCCTCATACAAATCCTTCACATGACTTTCAAGAGACCACAGCCTCATAAGTTTTCTCTTGCCTCAATTTTTCTCATCTCTTCTTTCCTTCATGCTTAATGACGTGATGATCTCATCCACTTCATGATTTTTAAATATCATCTGCTTACAGATGAATCCCAGATTTATGTCTTTGGCTCCGGCCTCTCTCCTGAATACCAGACTTATATATCTAACTTGTCCTGCTACATCTCCACTGGGATTTCTAAAAGATATCTCATGTTTAACATACTCAAGACTGCCTTTTAGTCTTGGAGAATACTGTAAATAATACTATACTATCTTTGTATGGTGACAGATGGTAACTAGACTTAACATGATGATCATTTGGCAATGTATCGAAATATTGAATCACTGTGTTGTTCACCTGTAACCAACGGTGTTGTAGGTCATTTATACTTCCATTTTCAAGAAGGACTAAATTTTAGATATGCCTCCCAAATTTAGTCTGGAGGATCCTTTCTATCCTTCTCCATGGGAGCAGATTTTATATTTCCAGTTGCTTAAGCCAAAAACTTTGAAATCATCCTTGACTTCTCTATTGTTTCACACATCCAGTTCAGGTTATTAATGGTTCACCAATAATTTTCATAGGGGAAAAAATACAACATTTAATTAAAAGTGAAAAAAAACATGTGCCTAATATATAATCAAAATTTTAACATATAAGAACTCTTTTTGTTATAAAGTAAGAAAATAGCATTTTCTTTTTGCTACTGGCTTCAAAGCAAATTAGATTAAAGCAATCACTATATTGATTTGTCAATATGTATAAAAAATCATTTCAACCCTGTACTTTGGGGTGGATTACATTTTTTAAGGAAGTGAACAAAAATATCATAAATTTTATGTACAAATATGTTCTTCACAGTGTTACTTATATTCATTTTAGAAAATTTTAATAATAGAAAACAGTATAAAGAAGAAAGTAAAAATGATAAAACTTGTCAGCAGCTTGGTTTACTTATCTGTTAATTAGCAAATTAATTTACTTAATATATCACTTTACCAACAAAGGTTCGCCTAGTCAAGGCTATGGTCTTTCCTGTGGTCATGTATGGATGTGAGAGCTGGACTGTGAAGAAGGCTGAGCGCCGAAGAATTGATGCTTTTGAACTGTGGTGTTGGAGAAGACTCTTGAGAGTCCCTTGGACTGCAAGAAGATCCAACCAGTCCATTCTGAAGGAGATCAATCCTGGAATTTCTTTAGAAGGAATGATGCTAAAGCTGAAACTCCAGTATTTTGGCCACCTCATGCGAAGAGTTGACTCATTGGAGAAGACTCTGATGCTGGGAGGGATTGAGGGCAGGAGGAGAAGGGGACGACAGAGGATGAGATGGCTGGATGGCATCACTGACTCGATGGATGCGAGTCTGAGTGACCTCCGGGAGCTGGTGATGGACAGGGAGGCCTGGCGTGCTGCGGTTCATGGGGTCACAAAGAGTCGGACACGACTGAGCGACTGATCTGATCTGATCTGATATCACCTGAATTTCCCCATACCATTGAATATTCTTCAAAAGGCAGAATTTAAATTATTATATTCCATACCATTTGGGAAGAGGTTGGGCCACATGCAGAAAGTAATAACAGTAGGTCAAACAAAATATAAGTTTATTTTTCTCACACACAAAAGAAGTCCAGTTCAAGTCTAAAGTTAGTAGAGCAGCTCTATAAAGTCTGTAAACTCCCAAAGAAAGACATAGTTTGAAGCTATGAGGGTTTAAGGGAAAGAAAAAGAGCTTTTGGATCTGCCTGCAATGGACTAGCTCATTTAATAGAGTCAGGCTGTCTTTGCCATTTCTGAGATGTTGCTTTCAGTCTTACCAGCCAAGATGGCCCCTAAAGGTCCAATCATCACATGTATATACCAGAAAAAGAGTTGGTCAATTGGCAGAAGATACACAAGGCCTCTCATTTAAAGTTTCCAGAAGTGCCATAGAAAACTGTGTTTACACCTCACTGGCAAGATCTTAGTCATACCAGTTTAAGGTACTCTGAGAAATGTCTTATTAGCTACTTGTTTGCTTCCAATTCGCAATTGGAATTCTGTTACAAAGTGAGAAAACAGAAATAGACTAAAGGAAGGACCTAATAATCTATGCCTCAAAGAGTTTTATGTATAAAGAGTAACTTATGTAACAAAAGCCCTGTTTTTAAAATATGTTGCTTTCTTCCAAATTTTTGTTTTCATAATAAAAATATATTACTATGTAACATGTGAAGGTCGCTCAGTCCTGTCCAACTCCTAGTGACACCATGGACTGTAGCCTGCCAGGCTCCTTTGTCCACGGAATTATCCAGACAAGAATACTGGAGTGGGTAGCTATTCCCTTCTCCAGGGTATCTTCCCAACTCAGGGAGTGAGCTCAGGTCTCCCATATTGCAGGTGAATTCTTTACCATCTGAGCCACCAAGAAAGCCATACACAAGTGCCGACTCTAAACATGGACATATCCAGATGGTCAATACTAAAATCAGTATTTTAGTATTTAGTAAATACTAAATAATACTACTAAATAATAAAAACTAAAGAATACTAGATACAATATTCTTTCAATACTAAAGAATATAAATCAAAGATTATATTCTTTGCAGTCAAAATGGAGAAGCTATATACAGTCAGCAAAAACAAGACCAGGAACAGACTGTGGCCCATATCATGACTCTCTATAGCCAAACTCAGACTTAAATTGAAGAAAGTAGGGACAACCACTAGGCCATTCAGATCAGATCAGATCTGTCACTCAGTCGTGTCCAACTCTTTGCGACCCCATGAATCGCAGCACACCAGGTCTTCCTGTCCATCACCAACTCCTGGAGTACTCAGACTCATGTCCATCGAGTCAGTGATGCTATCCAGCCATCTCATCCTCTGTTGTCCCCTTCTCCTCTTGCCCCCAATCCCTCCCAGCATCAGAGTCTTTTTCAATGAGTCAACTCTTCGCATGAGGTGGCCAAAGTACTGGAGTTTCAGCTTCAGCATCATTCCTTCCAAAGAAATCCCAGGGCTGATCTCCTTCAGAATGGACCAGTTGGATCTCCTTGCAGTCCAAGGGACTCTCAAGAGTCTTCTCCAAGACCACAGTTCAAAAGTATCAATTCTTCAGCACTCAGCCTTCTTCACAGTCCAACTCTCACACCCATACAGGTATGACCTAAATCAATCCCTAATGCTTATACAGTGGAAGTGACAGATTCAAGGGATTAGATGTGACAGAGTGCCTGAAGAACTATGGACAGAAGTTCATAACATTGTACAGGAGGTGGTGATAAAAATCATCCCCAAGAAAAAAGAAATGCAAAAAGCCAAAATAGTTGTCTGAGAAGGGCTTACAAATAGCTGAGCAAAGAAGAGAAGTGAAAAGCAAAGGAGAAAAGGAAAAATATACCCATCTGAATGCAGAATTCCAAGGAATAACAGGGAGAGATAAGAAAGCCTTTCTAAGTAATAAATACAAAGAAATAGAAGAAAACAAAAGAACGGGAAAAATTAAAAATCTCTTCAAGAAAATCAGAGATACCAAGGGAATATTTTATGCAAAGATGGGCACAAAAAGGACGGAAATAGTAGGGACCTAACAGAAACAGATGGCAATGGCACCCCACCCCAGTACTTTTGCCTGGAAAATCCCAGAAGGCAATGGCACCCCACCCCAGTACTTTTGCCTGGAAAATCCCATGGACGGAGGAGCCTGGTAGGCTCCAGTCCATGGGGTCGCTGAGCGGCTTCACTTTCACTTTTCGCTTTCATGCATCGGAGAAGGAAATGGCAACCCACTCCAGTGTTCTTGCCTGGAGAATCCCAGGGACAGGGGAGCCTGGTGAGCTTCCGTCTATGGGGTTGCACAGAGTCGGACACGACTGAAGCGACTTAGCAGCAGCAGCAGCAACAGAAGCAGAAGATATTAAGAAAAGGTGGCAAGAATACACGGAAGAACTATACAAAAAAAGATCTTCATGACCCAGATGATCACAATGGTATGATCACCCACCTAGAACCAGACATCCTGGAATACAAAGACAAGTATGCCTTAGGAAGAAGCATCACTATGAACAAAGCTAGTGAAGGTGATGGGATTGCAGTTAAGCTATTTCAAATCCTAACAAATGATGCTGTTAAAGTTCTACACTCAATATGCCAGCAAATTTGGAAAACTCAGCAGTGGACACAGAACTGGAAAAGATCAGTTTTCACTCCAATTACAAAGACAGGCAATGCCAAAGAATGTTCAAGTTACCTCACAGTTGTACTCATCTCACACGCTAGCAAAGTAATGCTAAAAATTCTCCAAGCAAGGCTTCAATAGTACATAAAGCAAGAACTTCCAGATATGTAAGCTGGAATTAGAAAAAGTAGAGGAACCAGAGATCAAATTGCCAACATCCATCGGATCACAGATAAAGCAAGAGAATTCCAGAAAAGCATCTACTTCTGCTTCATTGACTAGGCAAAGCCTTTGACTATGTAGATCACAACAAACTGTGGAAAATTCTTAAAGAGATGAGCTTACAAGACCACCTTACCTGCCTCCAGATATATCTGCATGCAGGTCAAGAAGCAAGAGTTAAAACTGTACATGGAACAACAGACTGGTTCCAAATTGGGAAAGGTGTATGTCAAGGCTATATATTGTCACTCTGCTAATTTAACTTATATGCAGAGTATATCATGAGAAATGCTGGGCTGGATGAAGCACAAGCTGGAATCAAGATTGCTGGGAGAGATATCAATAACCTCAAATATGGAAGTGACACCACCCTTATGGCAGAAAGCCAAGAAGAACTAAAGAGCCTCTTGATGAAAGTGAAAGAGGAGAGTGAAAAAGCTGGCTTAGAATTCAACATTCAGAAAACGAAGATCATGGCATCCAGTCTCATGACTTCATGGCAAATAGATGGGGAAACGATGCAAATAGTGAAAGGCTTTATTTTGGGGAGCTCCAAAATCACTGTAGATGGTGACTGCAGCCATGGAATTGAAAGATGCTTGCTCCTTGGAAGAAAAGCCATGAGCAACCTAGACAGCATATTAAAAAGCAGAGACATTACTTTGCCAACAAAGATCTGTCTAGTCAAAGCTGTGGTTTTTCCAGTAGTCATGTATGGATGTGAGAGTTGGACCATAAAGAAAGCTGAGCATCGAAGAATTGATGCTTGATTCCTTGTACATTAAAGGACATACTTTCATCAGGAAAAAATTAAAATTAAAAAAAACACTATTATTTTTACCATTGTTGATAATGTAACAACAACAACAAAAAAAAACAATGTGAAAACATAGACTGTAGTTCCAATTACATGGCTGAAATCTTAATTCAGAGCTCATTGGAAAGTTCTATTATTCAAATTTTATACAAATGCCTAAATTTGATCTGTCTTGTTCCCAGTATAATATCTAGTAATACAGCCTGTCATGAACATAAGTGGTTCCTTCCATGATACACTGCTTCTTTGGAGCAGGGTTTGATGTTTCCAGCTATATGACCTGAGCCACTACCCTTGATTTTGACCGAGTTTGAAGAAATATTTAGTTCTCATTAAGCTCCTTTCACAGGTGAAATAGTGCATTATATTACTAACTCATCACTTCTCTAAAGAGCTGTGATTTTTTTTTTTTTTTTTAATATTTAGAGACTGGAATTTCTGATGATAAATGTGAAGTCAACACATCACCGTGTTCTTTAGCGCTGGCCACTTGGGAAAGTTCTCATTACAGAGTGACAGCCACAGGCCATTTTCCCTGTTAAACTCAGATGAAAACTAAGCTACTTTGATCCAATCCTTTTGAAAAGATAAGACTAGTATTATGGTTAAAGCCTTAGCTGACATATTTCAAATAGGACCATAGTTTTGAAGCTATTGGGTTTAAGAGAAAGAACAAAGCGCTTCTGAATCTGCTTGGAATGGAGTAGCTCATTTAATGGAATAAACTGCATGGAACCTACACTTTTCTTATCAAATGAGACATCCTTTACTTTTACCGGACAGGTTTAATTGCTTGAGCCACTTGGTTAGAATATTTTTCAAGCTAATTACTTGTCAGCTATCATTAGAAACATTAATGGCACTTTAAAAATCACTTATTCCTCAAAGCTTCCTTTGTGGACTATGTCACGAAATGACATACAGTTACTGACCCACAACTAATGTTTCGGGAAACTGGTGAAGGGGAAAGGTAGTATAACCCAGCCACAGGAAACTATAAATAGTTGATTTCATGCAAAAGTGTTAGACTTGGGGTGTTAGCCATGCCTAGTATCCTCCCCTCCCTCACCAGGCCCTCAACTCTCCCTGGTGGCTGCAGGAGCTGTAAAATCCACAGGGAAGTTTTTATTCCTCTTTTCCAGACAGGGCTGTACCCCCAATCCCTTGATTAACTCTGACCCCAGGAGTGGATTAATCATCAAGGTAATAAAGCTTAAGCTTTAGGGCTTCTCAGCTCATTGTCATTCATAATTTTATATTTTTAATAGTGTTCCACTCAGCACTGTATAACTTTAAGGCCATATAAAACCTGGATTTACTTAGGAGATTCATAAGTATGATGTAAAAATAAAACTAAAGTGAAGGTTTTGTTCTTTATGTCTATATTAGAGTTACAAGAACTCTGATCCACACTGCACATATAACGACACTACTAGAAAACGTCTCCTCAAACACATTATTGAAAGGATTATCCTAGCCCAGCCCTGGCATTCCTTTGCTCCATGTTTTGCATTTTTATAACAATTGTAACTAATCAATATTGCACAAAACATATTTTCTTACTCCCCATTTGTAAAATGAGCTCCAAATGGGTATGTTTTCATCACAGAATTACAGCATCTAGAATAATGATCATAATGATCACTATATAAGTTTCAGTTCAGATCAGTCATTCAGTCATGTCTGACTCTTTGTGACTCCATGGACTGCAGCACATCAGGCTTCCTTGTCCATCACCAACTCCCAGATTTGCTCAAACTCATGTCCATCAAGGCAGTGATGCCATACAACCATTTCATCCTCTGTTTTGCCCTTCTCCTCCTGCCTTCAATCTTCCCCAGCATCAGGGGTTTTTCTGAAGAGTCAGTTCTTCACATCATGTGGCCAAAGTATTGGAGGTTCAGCTTCAGTCTTTCCAATGCATATTCAGGATTGATTACCTATGCAAAAATGAAAGTCGCTCACTCATACCCAGCTCTTTGCAACCCTGTGGACTGCACAGTACATAGAATTCTCCAGGCCAGAATATTGGAGTGGGTAGTCTTTCCCTTCTCCAGGGTATCTTCCCAATCCAGGTCTCCTGCATTACAGGTGGATTCTTTACCAGCTGAGCCACAAGGGAAGCCCATTTGGATCGACAGGTGTGCTCTCCTTGGTGTCCAAGGGATTCTCAAGAGTCTTCTCCACCACCACAGTTCAAAAGCATCAATCCTTTGGCACTCAGCTTTCTTCATGGTCCAATTCTCATATTTGTACATCAGTTCAGTTCTGTTCAGTCACTCAGTCCTGTCCAACTCTTTGCAATCCCATGGACTGGAGCATGCCAGGCTTCCCTGTCCATCACCAACTCTCAGAGTTTACTCAAACTCATGTCCATTGAGTCAGTGATGCCATCAAACCATCTCATCCTCTGTCTTCCCCTTCTCCTCCCGCCTTCAATCTTTCCCAGCATCAGTGTTTTTCCCAGTGAGTTAGTTCTTCCCATCAGGTAGCCAAAGTATTGGAGTTTCAGCTTCAGCATCAGTCCTTCCAATGAATATTCAGGGCTGATTTTCTTTAAGATGGACTGATTGGATCTCCTTGCAGTCCAAAGAATTCTCATGAGTCTTCTCCAACACCACAGTACAAAAGCATCAATTCTTCAGTGTTCAGCTTTCTTTATGGTCCAAGTCTCACATTGACAAATGACTATTGGAAAAACCATAGCTTTGACTAGATTGACCTTTATAGGTAAAGTGATAGCTCTGCTTTTTCATATGCTGTCTACTTGGTCATAGCTTTTCTTCCAAGGAGCAAGTAGTTTTTAATTTCATGGCTGCAGTCACCATCTGCAGTGATTTTGGAGCCCAAGAAATGAAGTGTCTCACCTTTTCCATTGTTTTGCCATCTATTTGCCATAACTGCAAGGAGATCCAACCAGTCCATTCTGAAGGAGATCAGCCCTGGGATTTCTTTGGAAGGAATGATATTAAAGCTGAAAATCCAGTACCTTGGCTACCTCATGCGAAGAGTTGACTCATTGGAAAAGACTCTGATGCTGGGAGGGATTGGGGGCAGGAGGAGAAGGGGAAGACAGAGGATGAGATAACTGGATGGCATCACTGACTCGATGGACATGAGTCCAAGTGAACTGGGAGTTGGTGATGGACAGGGAGGCCTGGTGTGCTGCAATTCATGGGATCTCAAAGAGTTGGACACGACTGAGCGACTGAACTGAACTGAACTGAACTGAACTGAATGGGACCGAATGTCATGATTTTACTTTCTTGAATGTTGAGTTTTAAGTCAGATTTTTCACTCTCCTCTTTCACTTTCATCAAGAGGCTCTTTAGTTCCTCTTCATTTTCTGCCATAAGGGTGGTGCCATCTGCATATCTGAAGTTACTGATATTTCTCCAGGCAATCTTGATTCCAGCTTGTGCTTCATCCAGCCTAGCTTTTCGCATGATGTACTCTGCTGCTGCTAAGTCACTTCAGTCGTGTCCGACTCTGTGCCAACCCATAGACAGCAGCCCACCAGGCTCCTCTGTCCCTGGGATTCTCCAGGCAAGAACACTGGAGTGGGTTGCCATTTCCTTCTCCAATGCATGAAAGTGAAAAGTGAAAGTGAAGTCACTCAGTCGTGCCCGACTCTCAAGCGACCCCATGGACTGCAGCCCACCAGGCTCCTCCATCCATGGCAGTCTCCAGGCAAGAGTACTGGAGTGGGGTGCCATTGTGTACTCTGCATAGAAGTTAAATAAGCACGGTGACAATATACAGCTTTGATGTTCTCCTTTCCGAATTTGGAACCAATCCATTGTTCCAAGTCTGATTCTGTTGCTTCATGACCTGTGTACAGATTTCTCAGGAAGCAGGTAAGGTGGTCTTGTGTTTCCATCTCTTTAAAAATTTTCCATAGTTTGGTGTGATTCACAGTCAATGGATTTAATGTAGTCAATGAAGCAAAAGTGGACATTTTTCTGGACTTCTCTTTTTCTACGATCCAGAAGATGTTGGTAATTTGATTTCTGGTTCCTCTGCCTTTTCTAAATCCAGCTTGAACATCTGGAAATTCTTGCTTCACATTCTGTTGAAGCCTTGCTTGGAGAATTTTGAGCATTACTTTGCTAGCATGTGAAATGAAGTGAAAGTCACTCAGTCATGTCCAACTCTTTGCAACCCCATGGACTATACACTCCATGGAATTCTCAAGGCCAGAATATTGGAGTGGGCAGCTTTTCCATTCTCCAGAGGATCTTCCCAACACAGGGATCCAACCCAGGTCTCCCACATTGCAGGCAGAGTCTTTATCAGCTGAGCCACAGGGAAGCCCAAGAATACAGGAGTGAGTAGCCTATCCACCAGGTGGGTGGATGCCAGGGCTTGTCTGCCATCCCTGATGCAACCAGTGGGTGTCCCCAGTCTGCTCCCTTGCTCACCAGGGTGTCCGGCCCACGATGGAAGTTACCCCCTGGTTCCCTCCTGGACCAAGTATGGAAGATTAGCTATCCTCATCATAGGTTAGGCTGGTCTGCCGGCTCCCGGTGATTACCTTCCCCCTCCCTCACCTTCTGAGTTTCATGCTGGCTAGCATGTGAGATGAGTGTAATTGTGCAGTAGTTTGAACATTCTTTGGTATTGCCTTTCTTTTGGATTGGAATGAAAACTGATCTTTTCCAGTCTTGTGACCACTGTTGATTTTTACAAATTTTATGGCATATTGAGTGCAGCACTTTCACAGCATCATCTTTTAGGATTTGAAACAGCTCAACAGGAATTCCATCACCTCCACTAGCTTTGTTCGTAGTGATGCTTCCGAAGGCCCACTTGTTTTCACACTCCAAGATGTCTGGCTCTAGGTGAGTGATCACACCATTGTGGTTATCTCAGACATGAATATTTTTTTGTATAGTTCTTCTGTGTATTCTTGCCACCTCTTCTTAACATCTTCAGCTTCTGTTAGGTCCATACTGTCTCTGTCCTTTATTGTGCCCATATTTGCATGAAATATCACCTTGGTATCTCTAATTTTCTTTTTCTTTTTAATTTAATTGGAAGCTAATACTTTACAATATTGTAGTGGTTTTGGCATACATTCACATGAATCAGCCCGTCTTTCCCGTTCTTTTGTTTTCATTTATTTCTTTGCATTGATTACTTAGGAAGTCTTTCTTATCTCTCTTTGCTATTCTTTGGAACTCTGCATTCAGATGGATATATCTTTCCTTTTCTCCTTTGCCTTTCGCTTCTCTTCTCAGCTATTTGTAAGGCCTCCTCAAGCTTTTTGCATTTCTTCTTCTTGGGTATGGTTTTGATCACGACCTCCTGTACAACCTTACAAATCTCTGTCCATATTTCTTCAGGCACTCTACATATCAGATCTAATCCCTTGAATCTGTCACTTCCACTGTATAATTTAAGGGATTTACTCAAATTTAAGTGACCATATATTAATAAAGCATGTTAGTCACTCAGTTCTTTCCAACTCTGCAACCCCATGGACTGTAGCCTGCCAGACTCCTCTGTCCATGGAATTCTTCAACCAAGAATACTGGAGTAGGTAGCCATTCCCTTCTCCAGAGGATCTTCCTGATCAAGGGATGTAACCCATGTCTCCTGCATTGCACGCAGACTATTTACTGTCTGAGCCACCAAAAATAACTTAATGTCTAAACAATAACATGAATAAAAGCAAGTATTATTAATAATTAGAAATATCAACTTTAGACTGCCAGTTTCAGAAAACTGCAATCAAAGTCACCCAACCATAAGTGTGTATTGAATTTAATGCCCCGAAGCAAGAGGATGTGAGAGAAAATAACTAGATCAGATAGACCCCTCCTTACTTATGTTGTCCTAGTGTATGTGTTTGTGTGTGTGTGTGCATGCGCACGCACATGTGCTCATGCTCACACTTAATAGCATCTGACTCCTTGCAACACATGGACTGTAGCCCACTAGGCTCCTCTGTCCAGGGGATTTCCCAGGCTAGAATACTGAAGTGGGTTGCCATTCACTTTTCCAGGGGATCTTCCTGACCCAGGGACCTAACCATGTCTCCTGCATTGGCAGGAGATTCTTTATTGCTCAGCCACCTGTGAAGCCCATGTTACCCTAGAATCTAGCCTAAATCATGCTTTCTTCTGAGGCTGGTAGGAAATCCTTAATTGGGAAACTTTCTTTAATCTATCCCATTGCTGCAGTAAATCAGTGTTCTCATTCAGGAACTATTTCTTACCATCACTATCCCAATCCTACCAGGGAATATTTGGCAGTATCTAAAGACATTTTGTGTTGTTACAACTGGGAGGTACCATAAGCCTCTAATGGGTAGAGGCCAGGGATGCAGCTAAAGATCCTATAAGACAAAATACAACCTGCAACCCTAACAAAAAATTATCCAGCCTAAAATGTCAGTAGTGTTAAGATCAGGAAACTATCAAGCAACCAAAGAAAAAATGACCCAAGAAAACGATTATTCCTGTTCAGTTCCATCTTTAATCAGTTTCTTCCCAATAAATAATTCACTCCTTAGTATTGTTACATTAGTAAATATTCCTGAGGGCTCTTTTTTGACTTTGACTCAGATCACAGCTCCTCCTTTTCTCCTTTGACAAGGAAGAAAAGAGTTCTTGAGGGAATAGGTGAGGATGTAAGGAAAGAGTAGTTTGCAAAGAAAGGAAAGTTTGGGAATATGCCAAAATATGGAGATCTCCTCAAGGAACCTGGAGCATACTGAATACAGAATGATCAACAAATACTATACCATACTGTTCTTTATATAATAATAGAAATTTAGCCAAATAATAATAATAATGTATTATGTAAGCTCAAAAATGTCTATTAGGCTTAAGAATTTTACTGTGCATAACCTCATTTGATCCTCAAAGAAACATTCAGATATTACGATTCATTGGAACAAAAGTGCCAAAGGAGTGTGATTTGCCCAAGATTATTTATTTCAGTTCAGTTCAGTTCAGTTCAGTCACTCAGTCGTGTCCGACTCTTTGCAACCCCATGAATTGCAGCACGCCAGGCCTCCCTGGCCATCACCAACTCCCGCAGTTCACTCAGACTTACATCCACCGAGTCGGTGATACCATCCAGCCATCTCATCCTCTGTTGTACCCTTCTCCTCCTGCCCCCAATCCCTCCCAGCATCAGAGTCTTTTCCAATGAGTCAACTCTTCACATGAGGTGGCCAAAGTACTGGAGTTTCAGCTTTAGCATACAAAGGGCCAAATTTTGGTAATGAATCAAAGAATAAGAAGGGGGGGTTGGTGGGGGCCGAATAATAATTTTAACCTTTATCTAGTGTCCAATATGTGCGACATATTTCATGTTCTTTCACTCACTCTTCACAACAACTCCTACGAGGTATCATCATCCCCATTTTAGATGTGAGTGAACAAATGCTGTGGTTTACTCATTCTGACCAAGGTTTAAAACACATATCTCACACATCATATTGAAGACTCCTTCCAGAAAACAACCTTGCTTGTCTATTTACATGAACTCCTGTTGCTAATTTTAACTCATTTCTTCAGATTTACTTTTAGCATATCCACAAAATGCAAGACACAATGCTAGGCCCAGGGAGGTAGGGGAGTGGGGTGGGAGGGGAGGTGCGGGGGGAAAAGCCTGGAATAAAACAAAGTGTCTGCCTTAGGGAATTTAATTGCACTGAAAAACAAAACAAAAAACTTGCTTAGATATTCATTTCCTTCTCCCTGGGAACTGAGCCATTACCCAGCCATTCACCCTGAGAGCACCAGCTGGCACATGGTGTTGAGAGGTGTTGGGAAATTACTGCATAACTCTTTACAAATTATTTTTGCTCTCTTATGTTGTTTTGAAAATGTTATGAGGTTAAAAAGTGAGGTAAACCCTTTTGGAATTTTTCTAAAAGAATCAGACTGGCTTAGAAAACTAAGTTACTGATCATGCTGCTGCTCTTTCTTTATGCAAATAAACTTTAAAGGAGCCCTAAGCTGAAAGAATAAGAATAATGAGCCCATCCGTTTAAAATGTGAATAATCAAGGTAACCTAAGGTAAGAGCACAAGAACAGACAAGGAAAAAAGAGTATAAATTTTTAGCAAAAAGAGGAACCATATAAGCCTATCATATAATCAATTATTCTTAGGAATTGACTGACCTGCCATCCAAAGAACAAGACACATATTATTAAAAAAAAAAAAAAGCCCTCAGTTCTTTGCCTTGCTTGAATCATGTAGAAGGAAACAGAATAGGCTGTCAATCTAAACCATAAGTCTAAAATCTAGTTAGAATTCTGATTGAATTCATTTATGTGCCCATTAAGTGCATACTATCTGAACTAAAGAAATGCATCAAGAGTCAAATATGGTTAAGTATTATGACGTTAAGGTGGGTAGGACAGAAAGGGAGGGAAGATTCTATTTTTGATGAGGTGCTAATAGAAAGACTCTCGGATAAAGTAACATTTGAACAGAGACTTCAAGGAAGGGGTGAGCCATGTTAAACACAGGGACAAAGAGTGTCCCCAGAAAAAGACCAGACCATGCAAAGGGTCTAGAGTGGCAGCTGTCCTGGAGTACTGAAGGAAAGCAAAGAAGTCAGGGTGGTGAGAATACATTTTGCCAAAGAGGAAAACACAATGAGATAAACTCAGAAAGGCAGGACTGGGGACAGATCACATAAGGCCTTGAAAGCCAGGGTAAGGGCAGAGTGAGATGAAATGCCATTGGAGGATTTTGCAAACAGAAGTAATATGATCTAGTAAAATTTACAAAAAAAAATAACCCTGGTTGCCACACAGAAATAGGTTTTATGGAACATGGATAGAATCAAGAGACTGGTTAGTCTACTTGGTCATGCGTGGGGAGCAGTGTGATAAGGAGACATATTTCAAAATCACAGCATTTAGGACTGGGATAGATTGAATGTGGGATGTGAGAACAAGAGAAGAATCAAGAATTTAGGATCTTTGAATCAGGCAACTGGCAGAAAGAATTGTATTTACTGAAATGAGAAAGACTTCTGGAGGAGCAGATTTCAGAGGAAATTCGACAGTCTGCTTGCTGTGTATCATTTGAGATGTCTAATTAGCATCTAAGTGCAGATGTAAAGTTGAAAATTGAATAGGTGAATCTGAGGCTTGTGACTGAGATCAGGGATACTCATGTCAAACAGGAACTCACCAGGGAATAGATGCTTTCTAAATTGCACTCATCTCACACGCTAGTAAAGTAATGCTCAAAATTCTCCAAGCCAGGCTTCAGCAATACGTGAACTGTGAACTTCCAGATGTTCAAGCTGGTTTTAGAAAAGACATAGGAACCAGAGATCAAATTGCCAACATCCTCTGGATCATGGAAAAAGCAAGAGAGTTTCAGAAAAACATCTATTTCTGCTTTATTAACTATGCCAAAGCCTTTGACTGTGTGGATCACAAAAAACTGTGGAAAACTCTGAAAGAGATGGGAATACCAGACCACCTGACCTGCCTCTTGAGAAATCTGTATGCAAGTCAGGAAGCAACAGTTAGAACTGGACATGGAACAACAGACTGGTTCCAAACAGGAAAAGGAGTACATCAAGGCTGTATATTGTCACCCTGCTTATTTAACTTCTATGCAGAGTACATCATGAGAAACGCTTGGCTGGAAGAAGCACAAGCTGGAATCAAGACTGCCAGGAGAAATATCACTAACTTAAGATATGCAGATGACACCACTCTTATGGCAGAAAGTGAAGAGGAACTCAAAAGTCTCTTGAGGAAAGTGAAAGTGGAGAGTGAAAAAGTTGGCTTAAAGCTCAACATTCAGAAAACGAAGATCATGGCATCTGGTCCCATCACTTCACGGGAAATAGATGGGGAAACAGTGGAAACAGTGTCAGACTTTATTTTTTTGGGCTCCAAAATCACTGTGGATGGTGACTGCAGCCATGAAATTAAAAGACGCTTACTCCTTGGAAGGAAAGTTATGACCAACCTAGATAGCATATTCAAAGGCAGAGACATTACTTTGCCAACAACGGTTCGTCTAATCAAGGCTACGGTTTTTCCAGTGGTCATGTATGGATGTGAGAGTTGGCCTGTGAAGAAAGCTGAGCGCTGAAGAATTGATGCTTTTGAACTGTGGTGTTGGAGAAGACTCTTGAGAGCCCCTTGGATTACAGAGAGATTCATCCAGTCCATTCTGAAGGAGATCAGTCCTGGGTGTTCTTAGGAAGGAATGATGCTAAAGCTGAAACTCCAATACTTTGGCCATCTCAAGTGAAGAGTTGACTCATTGGAAAAGACTCTGATGCTGGGAGGGATTGGGGGCAGGAGGAAAATGGGACGACAGAGGATGAGATGGCTGGATGGCATCACCACCAACTCAATGGAAATGAGTCTGAGTGAACTCCCGGAGTTGGTGATGGACAGGGAGGCCTGGCGTGCTGCAATTCATGGGATCACAAAGAGTCGGACACAACTGGGCTACTGAACTGACCTAAAGCATTTGGAGCAATGGATAAAACACATAGGCAGAGAAGAGTTGAGGACAGAGTTCCTGAGTCCTTCAATATTTAGTGTTTGGATTCAGTGCAGTCACACATTCGTGTTTGACTCTCTGTGACCCCATGGACTGCAGCATGCCAGGCTTCCATGTCTATCACCAGTTCCAGAGCTTGCTCAAACTCATGTCCCTCAAGTTGGTGATGACATCCAACCATCTCATCCTCTGCCATTCCCTTCTCCTCCTGCCTTCAATCTTTCCCAGCATCAGGGTCTTTCCAATGAGTCAGTTCTTCACATCAGGTGGCCAAAGTATTAGAGCTTCAGCTTTAGCAAAAGTCCTTCCAGTGAATATTCAGGACTGATTTCCTTTTGGATGGACTGTTTGGATCTCCCTGCAGTCCGAGGAACTCTCAAGTGTCTTCTCCAACACCATAGTTCAAAAGCATCAATTCTTCGGCGCTCAGCTTTCTTCACAGTCCAACTCTCACTGCTGCTGCTGCTGCTAAGTCGCTTCAGTCGTGTCCGACTCTGTGCAATCCCATAGACGGCAGCCCACCAGGCTCCTCCATCCCCGGGATTCTCCAGGCAAGAATACTGGAGTGGGTTGCCATTTCCTTCTCCAATGCATGAAAGTGAAAAGTGAAAGTGAAGTCGCTCAGCCGTGTCCGACTCTTAGCGACCCCATGGACTGGAGCCTCTAGCCCCATGGACAGGCTCCTCCATCCATGGGATTCTCCAGGCAAGAGTACTGGGGTGGGGTGCCATTGCCTGCTCCCCCAACTCTCACATTCATACTTAATTATTGGAAAAACCATAGCTTTGACTAGATGGAACTTTGTTGGTAAAGTAATGTCTCAGACAGTAAAGCTGTCTGGGTTGGTCATAACTTTTCTTCCAAGAAACAAGCATCATTTAATTTCAAGGCTGTAGTCACCATCTGCAGTGATTTTGAGCCCTCAAAATAAAGTCTCTTGCTGTTTCCACTGTTTCCCCATCTATTTGCCATAAAGTGATGGGACTGGATGCCATGATCTTAGTTTTCTGAATGTTGAATTTTAAGCCAACTTTTTCACTTTCTTCTTTCACTTTCATCAAGAGGCTTTTTAGTTTTTCTTCACTTTCTGCCGTAAGGGTGGCGTCACCTGCATATATGAGGTTATTAATATTTCTCCCAGCAATCTTGATTCCAGCTTGTGCTTCATCCAGCCCAACATTTTGCATGATGTACTCTGCATATAAGTTAAATAAGCTGGGTGACAATATACAGCCTTGACATGCACCTTTCCCAATTTGGAACCAGTCTGTTGTTCCATGTCCAGTTCTAACTCTTGCTTCTTGACCTGCATACAGATATATATGGAGGCAGATAGCACGGTCTGGTACTCCCATCTCTTTAAGAATTTTCCACAGTTTGTTGTGATCTGCATAGTCAAAGGCTCTGGCCTAGTCAATAAAGCAGAAGTAGAATGATTCTGTTAAAGTGCTGTGTTCAATATGCCAGCAAATTTGGAAAACTCAGCAGTGGACACAGGACTGGAAAAGGTCAGTTTTCATTCCAATCTCAAAAAAAGGCAATGCCAAAGAATGTTCAAACTACTGCACAATTGCACTCATCTCACACCCTAGCAAAGTAACACTCAAAATTCTCCAAGCAAGGCTTCCACAGTAAATGAATCATGAACTTCCAGATATTCAAGCCAGATTTAGAAAAGGCAGAGGAACCAGAGATCAGATTGCCAACATCCGATGGATCATCAAAAAAGCAAGAGTTTCAGAAAGACATATACTTCTGCTTTATTAATGTTTGAGTAGTGGAGGTAAATCTAGCAAAAGGGTGAAGAACAGTGTGGTTTGAAGAAAATCAAAAGATCAAAGAAGAAAGTTTTTCCAGAAAGAAGGAAAGATGAACAGTATCAGTGCTCCTAAGTAAAATGGATGGGGTACTGGGTTTGAAACTAACAGACTATTAGAGACAGTGATAAGAGCAGGTCATGTTGAGTGCTGGAGACAAAAGTCTCATTGAAATGGGATAAATGAACAATAGAAGTGGGGAAAATTATGATACATATTTTGAGAAGTTTTTCTCCAAGAAGAGCAGTAGAGATGAAACAGGGGATGAGGAAAGATGTGGAAGTCAAATGAGTTCTTTTTTTTTTTTTTCTTATGAGACTAGTACACATGAAGATTGTGACTCCTAAACTAAAATCCACAATTTCTCAAGCTGATTCATGTATCTGTCCCACATGAACTTGTCCATCAATAAGGGTAGCACCTGTGGGTGATCATCTGACCCCTGACATCTGCCTCTCTTTAAATAGCCTTTCCTTCATTCATTTTACTCATTCATTCATTCAACAAATGTTTTATTCAGTACTTGTGAAATGGATGTATAGTACTAGGAACTGAAGATAAGGGGTTAAAAAAAATACCAAGTCCATGTCCTCATCGAGCATATAGTTTGGCATAGAAGATTAACACTAAACTAGAGCAAAGCTGGGCTTCCCTGATGACTCATATGGTAAAGAATGTACCTGCACTGTAGGAGACCTGAGTTGATCCCTGGGTTGGGAAGATCCCCTGGAGGAGGTCATGGCAACATATTCGAGTATCCTTGCCTGGACAGAGGAGCCTGGAAGGCTACAGTCCATGGGGTGGAAAAGAGCTGGACATGACTGAGCAAGTAAGTACAGCACAGAGTAAAACTAGTTATGGACGAGGAGCATAGGGGCTTCTGTGAAATAGTCTCCTACTAGGAGATGGGGTGGAGCAGCCAATCAAGCAAGACCAGCCCGTGAGAAGACCTGAAGAATAAGTCTCAACCAGCCAAATAAAGGAGAGAGGCTAATGAGAATAAGCCCAACAGCAAAGGAAAAATTTTGCCAGAGGGTATGAAGATATAGAGAGGTTAGCTTATTGAAAGAACCAAACAAACCCCATGTAATATAGACAGACTGAAGGGCCAAAGCAATAAGTGGGGCTAGGACAAGTCAGGTGCACAACCCTAAGGGGCTTCACTAACCATATTGAGCAGTTAGAGGTTTAAACAGAGACAGATATGAACAGGTTTAAGATTTTATATCGGCCTTCTGACAAATACTTTTCTACCGCAATGCCTTCACACGTTTTTCCTCTCTGTCTGAAACAATATTTTCCCAATTTTAATAACTGATTTATTACTATCCTTGAGGTCTCAGTTTTAAACACCTTGTTTAATGTTAGACACAATATTTTTATTCACAGATATCTTTTCAAAATATCTATCACAACTTGTTAACTATGACTTACGTCTATGGGGTCGCAGAGTCGGACACGACTGAAGTGACTTAGCAGCAGCAGCAACTGTCATATTTATTCTTTGCTTCTTCCACTCAGCTATAAGCTCAATGAAGTCAGGGATCTGCATGTCTTGTTCGCCACCATATTCAGAGCTTTTGGCACATAGTAGCACTCAAAAAATAAGTTTAAATGTATGTGCATCTATTGAATGTAGTCATAGAAGAAGTAGGAAAAATCAAAAGTGATGTCACACTTTCTAAATCATCAACAGGAAAATTAGAATGTATTAAGAAGCAAGTTTTATAAGAAAATGATGCTAATTTTTAATATGCTGGATTTGAAGACACTAGGAGAAAAATGAGGGAAAACTGGGCTGAAAGCAAAGATTTCAGATTATTTGGCATATAAGTACAATAGCTAGCCATGAGAGCAGATAAGCATGACCTGTGGATGAAGTGCAGGGGGTGAGAATGGGTGTCGGGGTAGTGGAGAACCTAAACCAATCAGTATCTGAGAGGGGAAATAAAAGGCAATGAAGTATCTGGCAAGCACTGCTAATAATCAGAGACACACCAGGAAAATGTGGTGTTGTGAAAAATGATAGTATGGAGTGGCAGATGCTCTGAAGCCATCAAACAAAGTAAAGGACAAAAGCACCCACTGAACTTGGAGATGTGGAGATCTTTGGTAACCAGAGGTAGGAACAGTTTGTGTGGACAGAGGAGTGCTGGTTGAGGAGTGAGTGAATGGGAAGTGTAATCAATTCCCTTAGATGACAGTTGGAAGAATTTTGTGTGAACAGTGAATGTTCACGGATTGGAGGGTTGATTAGCTTGTTTTATTTCTTAGGATTGATGATAACAGAGCATATGTATATCCTGAAGGGAAAGAACTTGAGAGAGAGGAAGATAGTGAAGGTTAAGGATGCTCAGTACCACAAAGTCCCCTGATGGAGGCCTGAAGGACAGATAGACATGTTAGCCTTACACAGAAAAAGAAGTATCTGTGCCACAGAAGGAGAGGAAAGAAGAGTGGTCAAGATGCAGGTAGATTTGCAGAGTTGATGATGGATGTTGATGGAGCTACTACCCTATGGCTTCTAATTTGTCTTTGAAATAAGTTAGTATAAATATTTGCCAACTAAGTCTCTTAAGGTCTCCATGAGCCCAGATTTGTCTGCCTGCAAATCAATCCTTCTTATTGCCAATGAATTGTCTATAAAGCTAGTTATGCCACTCTATCTCCATCCTTCTTTCTCTGCTTTCATAAATGTATTAACCTTCTATATTAACCAATATAATCGACAGCACATTGTTAACTATTAACTATTCTTTCTTATTTTTAACTCTTCTAACATTAGCTTATTAATTTTATCTTTCTTGGTGCCTAGTCAAGAACCTGACACATAGGAATTGCTCAGTAAAGGTTTCACTGAGGAAAGGTAAACAAAATGTGTCACAATTCATTGTTCAGCTTGATCAATAGGTATATGCCAACATTCTTATGTTTTCTTTAAATCTGGTTCTGAATTATATTTGTCTTTATCATCTAGGAACTGCTTGAAAAAAGTTATGCAGCTAGATTATAATAAACTTGGAAGGTATTTTTTTAATATCTACTTATGCAGTAAATTATCTAGGTCAACCATGCATGTTAAGGAGATTTAAGATCCTGTCTGTTACCCAATGATAACACCGACATCTAGTGGTTATTAATCTGATTTTTGGTCATTTATTTTATTCCCTCAAAGGACAAAGCTTGTATTAAAGGTTTAAGTACTGTATCAGCACGAGCTCATAAATCACAGCTATTGTCAGACAAATTCAGAAAAATACATTTGGGATATAGGGTACTTTTTAAAGAAATCAGGTTATATAAAGAAACAGGAAACATGTAGCTAGAAAGTGAGCTATCCAAGGTCCTGATGGAGGATCCAACTCTGGTTCTCAGAGTGTTTTCTGTAGACTGTACTTCTTGAGTCCTTAAGAAGTATTACTCATTTACAACACAGATTCTCTAGTCAAATAAATGTCCAACTTTTTCACCTTGACCATAACTCCCTTCATCCCCTCTCTCTCCTTTTAATCTCCATAGCGCTTTGCACGTTTACTTGTTATTTTTTACTTTATATGCTTATGTGTTACTATCTGTGTCCCCCACTTGAATGTGAGCTCCATAGGGGCAAGGATTTTTACATGTTTTTCTTCAAGAAACCTTGGCCTATAATAAAAAGCCAATGAAATATTTATGATTGACAAATGAATTTGAGAAACACTGAATTAAACAAAGTTAAATAAAATTATCCACTGTAAGAATTCTCAATGCCATTAAAATGCTAATAGAATTACTAATTCCAAAGAGAGGCATATAGCATTTCTCAAATATCCTTCCTCCTTCTCATCTCTACTCACCCTCTTCATATTATAAGATTTATGTTCTGCTGAATACGTTTTGGCAAAGGCTGGTCTGACTCATGGGCCTAAGACTCCAATTTATTCACATTAAATACTGTGGTTCCTGCCATACCCTATCGTAGTCATATTTCAAATTAACACACCATGTAATACTCAGGATACACTAAATTGAAAATACAGAGAACAAACTGTACCTTTGATGGTGAGTCAAATAATACAGAGAGGACATAAAACCTATTCCAGTGAATAGCCCATGACGGATTACATTTAAGTGATATTTATGTGAATCCCATCTCCTTTTGAACTCAAGAATTATCAAAATGGAAGTCTGAATTACATCAGAAATACAAGAAAGAAACACAGGCATGATATATAAGAAAGACAAGTTATTTTAACTGCTACTTATTCAAGGAACAAAAATCCTGTATGTCAACCTTGAGGAATAAGCTTACAAGAATATGCAATGGAAGACTATGACCTCTTAGCATCTGAGTTCCATTTTACTTTAACAAATCCCTGTCTGTTTTGTTCCATTCTTATTTTAGTAGCTGTATCCAGAATAGAGAGGATCCATTCTGAAAAATGATTGCACAGTATTTTCATCACAGCATGTTTGCCATCTTTCATGGGGAGAACAGGTTGTTCACATAGCCATGCACAGTTTGTTAAAACATCAGCAATGTTGAGAAATGTGGCATAAAACTAAGGTGGTACTATCCATTACAAGATACAAGCAGAGCCTACACAGCCAAGTTAAATTGCCTATCATCCTTTCATATATTGAGCTAATCATACAGATATTTCATTACTATTAAAAGCACTGCATATTTAAGAGGCAATTTCTTTGCAATAAAAATATTGAAAAAATAAAATACAACTACAAAAAATAATAACAGCTGCAGGAACTTCTAAAATATGTCTGCTCAGTTGGCAAGAATTAATTATTGTCATTCTAGACTTGATCTCAAAAATCTCCCCAGGAATCCTAGAAAATGGATTGACCAAACACAGATCATTTTCTCCTCAGGAATCCCCTCTTATAAAATTAGGTGTGTGGCAGTGTGTTCTCCTAGAAAGGACTTGCTTTCAAGATTAGATTCAGGACACCTGTGTTGAAGTTCTAGGTCAACTGCTAACTAGCTGCATAGCCTGGTCAGTTTCCATAGCCTCCTTGACCTGTGCTGTGGCATGCTCATTCACTCAGTTGTGTCTGACAAGTTGCGACCTCATGGACTGCAGCCCCCCAGGCCCTCTGTCCAAGCAAGAATACCCAGGGATCAAACCTATGTGTCCTCCATCCCCCACATTGGTAGGCAGATTCATTACCACTGAGCCTCCTGAGAAGCCCTGCTTTACCTGAATCCTCAACTATAAAATGAGAATTGTAATTCTGGCCCTACTTTCTTCAATGAGTTATAATATAAGCAGCATTTGAAAGCATAATTGATGCTTCAAATCATTCAAAGCATGATTTGAAAGCAGATACCATTCAAAGTTTTGTAGAGATGAGAGGAGAGAAAGAAAAGAAAGCCTATTGTAAGGGAGAACATTAGATTTGCTGCACTGGGATTGAAAGTAAAAGTGAAAGTTTAGTCACTCAGTCCTGTCCGACTCTTTGCTACCCCATGGACTGTAGCTTACCAGGTTCCCCTGTCCATGGGATTTTCCAGGCAAGAGTACTGGAGTGGGGTGCCATTTCCTTCTCCAGAGGATCTTCCCTACCCAGGGATCGAACCCAGGTCTCCCACATTGTAGGCAGGCACTTTACCATCTGAGCCACCACTGGAATTAGGTAAACAATAATATTGCCAATTGCCATGTCAAATTAATCTGTGAGTGGTCTCTATAGTAATTAGAACTTTCCAATAAGAAGCTGCTATACTTCCTGGATAACTCGTCGGTGCATTAAATAGGCAAATGCTCATAAATGCTCCTTAAATTCTCCTGTGTCCTCCAACACTTAACACACCTACTGGCAATATCAAGATGTTAGTTTAAAGACTATCAAATATAAAGCTCTTCAGTAATTTGGTTTGTTTGCAACAATTGAAAAAGATAATCAGTTACCTTGGAAATTTTTTTCAAAAACAAAATGGTTACAATATGAGCACATTTCAAGAATAGAGAAAAATAATCTTTTCTCCTTACCCACTCACTCACTTTATTCAGCTTGCTCTTTAACAGGGAGCCATGCTCTTGACCCAACACCAACTTTCTCTCTTTTCACACTAATCTTGAGTAAAAAAGACATTACACTTTTCCTACAATACTGAGTACACAGATCTAGCTTTTTCTTACTCTGCCTCTGCAAGCTTTCTTAGATGGTACCATCATCCTCAGCTTTCTGCAGCATTTGTACTTACATAAACTTGCATTTCTTAACTTCCAAAGCACTTTCCCTAAACTACTTTCATGTCTGGCTCTCTGGCATGAAGCACCATTTTCTCTGAGCAGCTCCAGTTCTTGAACTTCATGGCAATTTGGTCTTCTGTTTGTTACTGACAAGGGTGCAATGTACCTGCTAAACACTGTCTCCTTTCTCACAAAAGAAAACAACTAATCAAGAGGGAAGCCACGTGCTTGGCATTTTCTTATTTTTTTCTAAGGGATATTGAGTTCTGGATGAGCGTGACTGAGTATGAGAATGAAGGCTGCAGTTGACATTGAGCCATGGAGACCTTGATACACAGATGGCCCTATTTTTAGGGACCTTGGATACACACAGATGGCCCTGACAGGATTCCTCCTGGTGACAGTGCTTGTGAGAAAGCGCTACATTTGATGGAAGAATGGCAGTTCTAGGCAATGGTTTTGGTGCTGAAGTGACCATATTTAATTTTCATTATCCCTTGTATAATGCTCAAATTCTTACAGTTTTAACATTTGATATGTATACTTAATGTTTTCTTACTTTTCATGAACTATAATGACATCCCTTTAAACTTTTAACTGTTTTTATTGACAATGTAAGTTTTAAAAAAAGAGTGCTTGCTCTGCAAAAACAGCTCTGAAACTTCAAACCAACACCCTTTATCTCCTGATCCCCAAAATACATTTTTCTGAGTCCATTCTATGCATATATTCATTCTGGAGGTCCTTGTGAATTCAGATGTAGATGTATCAATGATGCTCATGCTTCAACCAAGAACTGAGATCACCTTTAACTTTGTGTGGTGTGAGAAAGGTGTCTTGAGTGTGATGCATGGAGGGAAGATACTACTCTTACCTGTACTTGAAACCAAGGTAGCAATTAGAAAAGCCATCAGAATGCCCCTTTTCAGCTGTGACCATGCCAGCTCTCTCAATTCTCATCGTAAGAGGTGCAGATCAATCTTTGGGGCCCCCAGGTAGCTTTCATATAAAAGAATAGAGCTTTTCCCCTAAAATATAACAGTTGATGTATTAAAAGCTCAGTGAATTTAGTCACTTTTTATCTTTCCCTTTAAATCTGAATGATTGTACTGAGCTTTTAAGGTCTGTGCCAGCTAACTAGGGCATTTTAGTAATCTATTTTTAATATGTACCAACTTCTGTTCTTTTTAGTTCTGCCTTAAGACATACTTTTATCTTTACTGGTATGCAGAGATCATCAAAAAATATAAGTTCTCCATTACATGACAACTCATAATGAGTCTTAATGAAGCTTGGGAACAGCTGTTTAAAAACTCCCGTTGAATAGCTTCCTAAGCAGCATTCACTTACGACAGCCTCTCTGCTGCAACATTGCCTGAATCACAGAACTCACCATACATATAATGAGAAGGGTGAGAATGAAATCTTTCTCCAGTTTCATTAGGTAGTTTATTTTAATCAGAATGCTAATACACTATCATGAATTAGTGCATTATGAACCATCAGCTCAATGCTTTTCACTGTTTTAATTATATTCCTTCATGGAGCAGAAAAGAAGTAAATGTTACTATGCAAATTTAAAAAACAAAATTCATGTCCTTCATGAAAATGAGAGTGGGAAACAGAATATAGAACCAAAATTGAAAAAGACACATGTATCCCATTGTTCACTGAAGAACAAACTTACTTTTTAATTATACTGGAAACACGTTGCAATTGCAAAATGTTGAAAATTAAGCTAAGTCCAGTTGAGTTCAAATAAGATTCACAATCTGAAATTTAAAGGATTTTAACTTCACTGCATAGGTTAATGTGTGTGAAGAAGAAGTAAAACAAACTTCCATTATGAAGTTAATCTCATTCTTTTTCTCATTTACACTTTTGAATGGAGTCATCTAGCTATCTTAATTTTTCACCCTATGTGTCAAGAGTCTTAGAAGAAAAGTTAGTGGTCATGATACTTCACTATCTTATTTTCTCCCAAGATCCTCATTACTTCAAATACAGCAGTCCCCCCTTATCTACAGGGATATGTTGCAAGACCCCTAGTAGATAACTGAAACCATGGAGAGTATCAAATCCTATGTATGTTTTTTTTAATATACATATACAACTATGATAAAGTTTAATTTATAAATTAGGCATAGTAAGATATTAAAAACAATAGCTAATAATAAAGTAGGTTAAGTATAGGAGTATACTATGCCAAAAGTAACATGGATATAGTTTCACTCTCTCTCCAAATGTCCTACTGTATAAATGCATGGATCATGGAAAAAGCAAAAGAGTTCCAGAAAAACATCTATTTCTGCTTTATTAACTATGCCAAAGCCTTTGACTGTGTGGATCACAAAAAACTGTGGAAAACTCTGAAAGAGATGGGAATACCAGACCACCTGACCTGCCTCTTGAGAAATCTGTATGCAAGTCAGGAAGCAACAGTTAGAACTGGACATGGAACAACAGACTGGTTCCAAACAGGAAAAGGAGTACATCAAGGCTGTATATTGTCACCCTGCTTATTTAACTTCTATGCAGAGTACATCATGAGAAACGCTTGGCTGGAAGAAGCACAAGCTGGAATCAAGACTGCCAGGAGAAATATCACTAACTTAAGATATGCAGATGACACCACTCTTATGGCAGAAAGTGAAGAGGAACTCAAAAGTCTCTTGAGGAAAGTGAAAGTGGAGAGTGAAAAAGTTGGCTTAAAGCTCAACATTCAGAAAACGAAGATCATGGCATCTGGTCCCATCACTTCACGGGAAATAGATGGGGAAACAGTGGAAACAGTGTCAGACTTTATTTTTTTGGGCTACAAAATCACTGTGGATGGTGACTGCAGCCATGAAATTAAAAGACGCTTACTCCTTGGAAGGAAAGTTATGACCAACCTAGATAGCATATTCAAAGGCAGAGACATTACTTTACCAACAAAGGTTCGCCTAGTCAAGGCTATGGTCTTTCCTGTGGTCATGTATGGATGTGAGAGCTGGACTGTGAAGAAGGCTGAGCGCCGAAGAATTGATGCTTTTGAACTATGGTGTTGGAGAAGACTCTTGAGAGTCCCTTGGAAGCAAGAAGATCCAACCAGTCCATTCTGAAGGAGATCAATCCTGGAATTTCTTTGGAAGGAATGATGCTAAAGCTGAAGCTCCAGTATTTTGGCCACCTCATGCGAAGAGTTGACTCATTGGAGAAGACTCTGATGCTGAGAGGGATTGGGGGCAGGAGAAGAAGGGGACGACAGAGGATGAGATGGCTAGATGGCATCACTGACTCGATGGATGTGAGTCTGAGTGACCTCCGGGAGCTGGTGATGGACAGGGAGGCCTGGCGTGCTGCGGTTCATGGGGTCGCAAAGAGTCGGACACGACTGAGCGACTGATCTGATCTGATCTGATCTGATCACTGTCTCTAAAAACAGGGTATAGAGTAGAAAGGTGAATGATAAATCATATGCAGATACATCCATACACACCATACACACAGAGAGCCATATATGAAGGAAGTGGACAGTTTCTGAGGCAAGCTAGAGTAAAGAGATTCATGAGAGCTCCTTTGCACTGGTAATCTCAATTTCCTGGAATAAATGAAGGCTAACAAACTCATTAACATATTACTTTGTTTTATGATAAGAACCATTGCTAGCATGAAATAGGAACTGGCAAACATTTTCTGCAAAGGATGAGATAATGAATATTTTATGCTTTGTGGGCCACATACAGTCTCTGCAACAACTCCCTCCTCCTCCTTTTCCTTCCAATTCATTAAAAATATGAAATACATTCCTAGTTCACAGACTGTACAAAACAAGGATATGGACCACATTAAAATTTCAGTTTGCTGACCCCTCAACTAAAACATGGATCTAATAACTCTCTCACCCATCAAATCATATCTAGAAGAATGAATGATTCATTCAAAAACTGGGAAAAAAACTAGAATCCACTTGCATAAATAATTGCCCCAGAGCACGAGAGAAGCACGGCCCCGGGGAGAGAGACCAGGGGGAGGACAAAGGGAAGAAGCCAGAAAGAAAAACACAAAACAGAACTAACGATATATATGGAATTGAAAGATGTCAATCACCCTGCAGACACGAGAAAAGAGGACCTGGGACGGGAGAGGGTGGGAGAGGGAGAAGAGCAACAGGGGGGAGGGGGAGGGAGGAGGGCAGGAGGGGAGACAGAAAAAAAAAGTGAAGCCAAAAAAAAAAAAAAAAAATAAAAGACGGGAAAAAAAAAAAAAAATGAGCAATAAAAAGAACCCATAATAGACATAGGGTCTACAATGAGGGTACCAAAAAGTTAAATGGAAAACAGATGGTAGAAAACCTGTACTCAAAAGAATTACTTTTCATGAATCAAATAAAAATACTGTAGTTGAATTTTATAGAACTCCAAAGAAGTAATCACATATATGGGCTTCCCTGGTGGCTCAGATGGTAAAGAAGCTGCTTGCAATGCAGAAGACCTGGGTTCAATCCCTGGGTCAGGAAGATCCCCTGGAGAAGGGAATGGCAACCCACTCCTGTATTCTTGCCTGGAGAATTCCATGGGCAGAGTAGCCTGGTGGGCTACAGTCCCTGGAGTCACAAAGATGACTGAGCATGCACACACAATTACATATATAAAACAGTCAAGGCAGAAATACAAAAGTCAACTATAATGTAAGCTCTGTGAGAGGATCAACTTTTGTCTCCTTTTACTCTATCATTTGCCTGTATAATAGTGATCTGGCACATATAATAGTGCCTTGTTTCATATATATATTTCATTGAATACCTGAATGAGACGACAACTTAGAAAAAAAAAGCTGGCACAATTTAGGAAAGGGGTATATAAAAATTGAGCTTATCATGGAAATGAAAGCCACTTTGAGGGTAGGAAGAAGGATATCAGACAATTGTGAAAACAGAGTAAAAGACATGCAAGGCAAAGGATTCAGAAAATGATAAAAGGAATAATAACAAATGATACGTATGGAGAAAATGCAAAAGATATATATTACATTTGAATAGTTGGAGTTCCCAAGAAAAAAATATTAAGCGATAAAGAGAACAAATATACAAAAATAAAATTCAAGAAACTCTCCTGAAAGAAAAAGGGATTTAAATCTACAGGTTCAAAGAGTATAGCATATTCTACCAATAATAAACAAACAAAACTAAATGATTGATAGAGAATGATACAAAGACACAGATTCATTGGCTATCAAAGATAAGGAAAGAATTCTTTGGACATCCAGAATAAAAGATCAAGTCACTTAAATCAGAAATAAATAAAACTGGTATCAAACTTCCTTCTGTATGAAAGTGAAAGTGAAGTCGTTCAGTCGTGTCCGACTCTTTGAGACCCCATGGACTGTAGCCTACCAGGCTCCTCTGTCCACGGGATTTTCCAGGCAATAGTACTGGAGTGGATTGACATTTCCTTCTCCAGGGGATCTTCCCAACCCTGGGCTCGAACCCGGGTCTCCCGCACTGTAGACAGACGCTTTTCCATCTGAGCCACCAGGGAAGTCCTTGTGTGGCAAAATACAATTCTAAAATGTAGTGAGCCTTTTGAAGTCTTTTGAAGAGATCAGCAGAGTGTGAGAAAAGAATTTAAGCAGTATTCATAATGTTATTCAAATATAGACAACATGAAATGCACAATACCTCAGGGAATATAGTTCTCAAGATGCCTTCTTGAAGAACTCCCAAAGGACCAACTTCAGCCAAATAAGAAATGAATGAAGAAACTTTCAAAAAGATTGATGATGAGCCCAAGTCTGTTAAAACATAAGACTAAGACTAGAACAAACGGACAGGTTATCATTAAAGAAACAAATGTAACTATTATAAATCCAGTATTGAGAAATGTTAGAAATTTAAAGAGCTGGGAGAAGAGAAAAGAAGGTAGAAGGTAGTATATACTGACTACTTCATTTTATCTCTAGAGGTACAGAAGCTACAAGACACATGTACAGAAATATCCGCTGCTGCATTATTTGTAAAACAAAATATTGGCAATAACATAAATGAGTATCAGTAAGAAACTGGATAAATACTTTTAAAGTATATCTAAACAAGAGAATAAAGTGTCCATTAAAAGCATTAGGCTATTTTCTAAACTGATAAGGAATAATGTCCAAGACATAATGTTAAATTAAACAAAAATCAAGTTGCAGAGCAGCGAGGAGAGAATGCTGCAGAAGGAAGGAAGCAATCAAGGAGAGAGGATGGTAGAGAAAGAAAGGAAAGTTGATAGGGTCTCTAGAAAATCATGGATGAAGTTATAAATGACATATCACTCTATAACAGGACCTGCTCTTGAAGGGGGAACATAGGAGACTGAGTTATGGGAATGAGAGAAAGATATGCTTTCCAGTGTTCACATTTTTATGGCTTTTGAAAAGTGCATATGCTGCATATGTAGGTGCTGAGTTGCTCAGTCATGTCTGACTCTTTGTGACCCCCATGGACTGTAGCCTGCCAGATTCCTCTGTCCATTGAATTTTCCAGGCTAGAATACTGGAGCTGGTTGTCATTTCCTACTCCAGGGGATCTTCCCAACTCAGAGATTGAACCCATGTGCCCTGCATCAGCAGGTGGCTTCTTTACCACTGAGCTACCTGGAAAGTCCCATATATACTGTGTGAATTATCTAATCAAAAAAGATGAATTAAATAATTTTGTTGGTCAAACATTAAATGTTTTGGCCTGTCTCAGAATAGTTTAATGAACTAGAAGGAGATAAAGACAGCCCAGAAATCTTCCCTGGATGTAATAAAGGTCAAGGAACCCTGTTAGGGTAAAATTGTGTGTTGGAAAGTCGTGTGTGTGCAAAGATCTACATCAAGTCAACACGAAAAAGGTCAAGTAACTTCATCCAATGAACACAAAGCAAAAACAAGACCCAAAGGGACACAGGCAGAGCATTTCCTATTAGGGCAAATGGATAAAGTGGCTAATTTGACACTTTACTCCATTCTATACACGGAGCCCAGGTGAGCTGCTGAGCAGTTTGAAGTAATCACAGAAAAAGGGTTCCCTTGATACTAAAATGAAACCCATTTCCACTCTCAAATATTGTCTCCCGGAAGATCACCATGGAAACCCAGGCTGGTCAGGCATCCACAACTAATCAAAGACAAATTTGTTCTAACTTATTTACTGTTTTCTTGTGTGAAACCTAGAGACACCTCTGCTCTGAGAAGTACCATATCTCTGGATCCCAGAAGGGCTATCTTCCCTTTCCTGTTTTGATTGCTTCCATTCAATAAATGGTTTTGCTTTAAAGACTTCTGGGTCAAATATTTAATTTGATTGGCTCCACAAAGGTTAAAAGGAAATAATAAATGGGGTTCAGTGCTAAAAGATATAAGTTCTCTCAGTAACTCAGACCTAACTGGCCATCTGTTGGAAATTGCTATAGTTATTTGGCCCCACTCCATCTCTAGAGAGCTGTTTGATTCAGGATTTTATGGAGGTACAGGAGTGATTGAAACCCTTTTATGAAATGAAAACCACACATAGTTTACCATACACTTAAGCACTTAGCTTTAGCATAATTATATAAAACTCAATGTAATGAAGATGGGGTTATAAAATAAATACCCTATCTCTATTCATAAAGATGTAATGAAACTCCTTATTTCAGCTAAAGAATTTAGCTAAAAATCTATTGGTTTGGTTTGGATATTTCCACTTACACTTTTTAATTTTCATTTTATTCTCAATAGCATTTTGTCCCACCTTTATCTGCATTAGTATGTTACTTCATTGGTGTATCAGTGACCTTATTGCTTGAAAAAAATCATTTCTCCTAAAGATAATTGCTTATATTTCACTATAGAATCTGAGTTTTTACCAACCGTACTTCTAAGGAGAATGGTTTCCTTTCTGCTCTCAAAAGTGACTGCCACTGGTTACTTATGACCAGTGAGTGATCTGACAGATTTTCCAGCCTAGGTTAGGCACTCTGCATTTCCTGCCTACTTGCCTCATTTTGCCCTGGAGGCCAAGAAGGGAAATATTATATCTTGGGTCCCAACAGAACTGTCTAATTGAAGTCTGAGGTAAAACATAATGCCCAGAAGAATGAACCACAGAGTCTGCTACTTGCTGTATAAAAGTATGAAATGGCATTACCTGTAATCTGTAAAAAGATACTGTGGCTATTACTATTTAGCTATTGTGTATACTATAAAAAAAGTTAATGAAATATCCATTTAAAGTATCCAAGTTGTCTGTTTCTTTCTATGTAAACAGATATAACCATAGCCAAAACTTAATCCATTTACTGGCTATGTAATATTTCATCTAAATACTAATATTTCAATAAAACAGATATTAGATAAATACACATATATACATGTGTGTGTGTGTGTGTGTGTGTGTGTGTGTGTGTGTGTGTGTGTGTATCTGGGAAGCAAAACTAGAAAATCTCATTTTAATCTTTGGTTATCAACAACTCTATACTATTATGGTTTGATTTATCAGGGGTAAAACGAAAATTTAGGATAGAGATGGAAAACATCATTCCACATTTGAGCACAGTTTCTAAGCTGACTCAGTGCAACCTTCATTTAAAAGAGGAGTCATAAAAGTTACTCTTTCCCCCCCAAAAAAGTTACTCTTGCCATCTTTGACCATTTATCTTTTACCTGCATGGAACAGTGATCATTTAATACAAAACAAAACAAAACATCTCACACCTGACTGCAGATCAAAATGTCTTATCATATTTTAAAAGAGCAAATTATATTTAGGGTGAAAGTGTTGAATAATTTCTGAATAGCACTTTCAGTCTTTGTGGTGACTTTTAAGTATAAATCACACATTTTTTAAGTGTTACTATAAATTTCCATGCTTTCTTTTATTCATTCATACTTGCTTTACAAAGTATAAGATAAACATTTAGCTACAATGATTTTCTTAGTATAACTTATTGGAATGATCAGTGTTCTTCACAAATTGGAAGTTGAAAAGTAGAGTGGGGAAATACGTGTGTGTGTTTTGAGTGATGTCACCAAGACAATAACATAGATTGTTCCTGGCTTCACTCCCTGTAACAAGAGGAACTAAAAATTATTCAAGAACAAGGCTCCAGACTGTATTAGAAGGTAATGTTGACCACCTTGCCTCCTCCCTTCATCACAGCACCGCACAGAGAGGTCTCCTCAGAGTGTCTGGCTCCTCCAAGAAGAAAAGAGACCCCAGGGGAACACTTGGCCCTCCCCCTGCTTTATGGGAATCACTACTCGGATCTTAGCCCACAGAGGATTACATGGGAATCTGTAGGGCTCAACCACTGGGAATCTGACTGTTACAGAGAAAGGAAGAGGGGCTTTCAACAACCAGCATAGGGATGTTTACAGACTGAGTTTTTACTTGCAGTGTGTAAGTAGGTGTCCCAATCCACAAATCTGCTCATCTGCAAAACCAACTTGGCAGCACACTCTGACCAAGAGACTCAGTAGGGAGCAGATCTGCTTGATTCTGATCTTCAAACAAGGAGTGCTGCCATCCCTAGAGCCCATGTGCAGGCAAGGCACTAAGTCACACCCTGTCTGGCCAGAGGGGCTGGTGAGAACATCATGACAGTGCTCAGGCACAAAGGCAGGTGGGCAAAGCTGATCACTCCCAGAGCAGAGCCAGTACTGGGTATGGAGAATTTTCATGCTTCACATGTGTAGGGGAAGTCATTTATAGCCAAGGCTGAGGGTAGCTCTTGAACCCTTCCTACCCAGAGAACCTATCTGCAAAATTGAGAGTTGCCTTAGATTGGCCCCTCTCCTTCCCACCCAGGTAAGGAAGCTGAGACAGAGCTCCACCTACCCCTGTGGCTCCTGGCACCATGACCAGAAGGGCTGGCAAGAACATGTGGAATCTGTCTGCGCAGCCCAACAGTACTCAAGCCAAAAAAGGGCAACCAGAGATGATAGTTAGAACAAAACCAGGGGATTTGATCAACAAGGGAATTTGGGGGACAGGTCAGCTTGAGTTAAAACAACCAGGAGCCTCTGCTTCTATTGTACCTGGACCAGGAAACGGATTTGTAGCCAGCTCATTACTAAATATGGTTTCTGGCATGCCTAATTAGGGAAGCTTACCAGAGCACATGGGGAACCGCGTATTCAACAGTCCTGGATACAGTGGCCCTTGAGCCAAGACCACAGACCATGGCTTTCCCCATCTGCACAGCAAACCTGTGGCCTCACCTGACCCAGGAATTCAGTGCACACTCTTCCCTGATTTGGGTCCCTGAACAACAATCTTGCTGTTGTTCTCTCTCAAGATTAAGATTAACAATCTTAATCTTGCTGCTCTGTTAGGGGAAGAAGTGAAGTGAAGTCGCTCAATCATGTCCAACTCTTTGAGACCTCATGGACTGTAGCCTACCGGGCTCCTTCGTCCATAGGATTTTCCAGGCGAGAATACTGAACTGGGTTGCCATTTCCTTCTCCAGGGGAACTTCCTGACCCAGGGATCGAACCCAGGTCTCCCACATTGTAGGCAGACACGTTTACCATCTGAGCCACAAGGGAAGCCCTCTGTTAGGGGAGGGAATCTAATTCACAGCTCCTTCTACAACTGAATATATAGTGCTCAGTCTCAACCACCTAGTAAGCCTGTCCAGAGAATCCAAGCAATGGCGAAGTTCACACCACAGCCTCAGCATCACTGTGAGAGGGAACTGAGCCAGCAGTCCTGCCCAACTGTTCTCAGTCAGAGGCACACTCCCAATCCTCTATCTCTGAGTTTGAATGATTTGCTTCACCAAAATATAGACCGTAATAGTAGACCCCACCTGCCTAGTGACAATATCAGCAAAAACACTCAAACTGAATTGATTGCTGAAGATTCATTTCTGCCAAAGCAAACCTATAAAGTCTGGAAAAGGAACCCCATTGCTCGAATATACAGATATTGATGTAAGGAACAAAGGATCATGAAAAGCCAGGTAAATATGACACCACCAAAGGAGACTGTGTGCTCAAAAGCTCAGTGGTGTCTGACTCTTTGCAACCTCATGGACTGCAGCCCTCCAGACTCCTCTGTCCATGGGATTATCCAGGAGAGAATAGTGGAGTGGGTTGCCATTTTCTCCTCCAGGGAATATGCTGGGTCCAAAGATCAAACCCACGTTTCTTATGTCTCCTGCACTGGCAGGTAGATTCTTCACCACTAACGCCACCTGGGAAGCCCATCAAAAGAGACTAATTAAACTTTAATAACTTATCTTGGAAGAAAAGCTTTGACAAGCCTAGACAGCATATTAAAAAGCAGAGACACTGCTTTGCCAACAAAGGTTTGTCTAGTCAAAGACATGATTTTTCCAGTAGTCACGTATGGATGTGAGAGTTGAACCATAAAGAAAGCTGAGTGCTGAAGAATTGATGCTTTTGAACTGCGGTGTTGGAGAAGACTCTTGAGAGTCCCTTGGACTGCAAGGAGATACAACCAGCCAATCCAAAAAGAAATCAGTCCTGAATATTCACTGGAAGGACTGATGCTGAAGCTGAAGCTCCAATGCTTTGGCCACCTGATGAGAAGTACTGACTCACTGGAAAAGACTCTGATGCTGGGAAAGATTGAAAGCAGGAGGAGAAGAGGAACACAGAGGATGAGATGGTTGGATGGCATCACCGACTTGATGGACATGAGTTTGAGCAAGTTCCGGGAGTTGGTGATGGATAGGGAAGCCTGGCATGCTATAGTCCATGTGGATGCAAAGAGTCGGAAATGACTGAGCAACTGAACTGAACTACTGATCTTTAAGAAATGGAGGGCTTCCTAGGTGGCTCTAGTGGTAAGGAACCTGCCTGCTAATGCAGGTTAGGCATAGCAGGCACTGTTTCGATCCCTGGATGGTGAAGATCCCCTGGATAAGGGCACAGCAATCCACTCCAGTATTCTTGCCTGGAGAATCCCAAGGACAGAGGAGCTTGACAGGCTGCAGTTCATGGGGTCACACAGAGTCAGAGATGACTGAAATACTGAAATGACTTCGCACACACACACAAACACAAAGAAATGGAAATCTATGAACTATCAGACAATGAATTGAGAATAACCCTCATAAAGAAGTTTAATGACCTACAAAAATGCTTAGACAGACAACTAAATGAGATTAAGAAAACAAAAAAAAATGAGAAGATTGACAAAGTAATAGAAACCAAAAAATAAAAAAGCAAAATTTTACAACAGAGGAACTGAACTGAAAACACAAAGCATAAACAACAAAATCAAAATAAATGGGACTACATCAAACTAAAAAGCTTATGTACTGCAAAAGAAGCCATCATCAAAATGAAAAGAAGACTTACAGAACAATAAAAAGTATTTTAAAGCCATATTTCTGATAAGGAGTTGATATCAAAAATATATTAAAAACTCATACTATTCATGCGCAAAAAATCACAGCAAACGACCTGAATAGACATTTTTCCAAAGAATATATATTAAATGGCAATGGGTACATGAAAATACAGTCATCAGAGCAATGAAAATTTAACCATAGTGGGATGTATCACTATATGCCTGTTGGAAAGTCCATTATCAAAAAACAGATAACAAATGCTAGTATGGAGAAAGGGAACCCTTGCAATGTTGTTGGAATGTAAGAATGACTGCCTGGCCTAGCAATTCCACTTCTGGTAACATATTCAAATAAAACAGAGACATTAACTCTAAAAGATATCTGCACACCAATGTACATAGCAGCATTATTTACAGTAGACATGGAAACAACCTAAGTATCTGTTGATGGATGAAGAAGTTATGGTGTGTATATACATACCTTCCAGACGCAGAAATTGAACCAGGGTCTCCTGCATTACAAGCAGACTTTTTACCAGATGAGCTACCAGGGTAGCCCCTATGGTGTAGACACACACACATATAAACACACACATATACACACATAATGGGCTATTACCCAGCCATAAAAAATAAGGATATTCTACAATTTGTAAAAACATAGACGAACCCTGAAAATATTATGTGAAGTGAAATAAGACAGAAATAAAAATATTGTATGATCTCACTTATATGTGGAATCTAAAAACAAAGAATTGATAGCTGAAAACTTCCTTAACGTAGGAAAGGAAATGTCTATCAACAAAGTCCAGGAAGCACAGAGTCCCAAGCATGATAAACCCAAGGAGGACCACAGTGAGACACATAGCAATCAAAAGTTCACAAATGGATAAATAGACAATAATAGCCGTTGTTTGCCATATCAATGACTTGAGAAAATTGTAAGGTATATATTAAAAGAAAGTGAGAAATTATTAATGAAGCAATATAAAAACCATCTCTATTACAGAAAAAGTATTCACTGATAAGTAAAATAAAAGCCAGAGTCAACCAAGTGAATATTGCTAATAAACTTTAGAATTCAAGACTTGCTTGTTTCTGTAATTCTATTATACACATTGAAAAAACTGACCTTATAACATCTATGTGACAACAATTTTGTTCCAATACATTTTGCAATGGAGGAATTAGCTAATGGGATATGAATAGAGACACTGCTGCCTGAAAAAAATTTTTTTTTCTTTTAATTTTTTTGGACTGTTTCTAATTGTATAAATCATCATATCAGTACCCAAAGAGAAAAATAATAGTTATTAAAAATTATTCTTTCTAACATAACTTGGACCTTGGAGCAGTGGAGATTATTAGAAGACATTTGGAACTTTTTCCTGCCATTAGATTCTACTGAAGAAAAATCTGCAGACCAGAAAACCTTAGTTTTAATCTACGTTCCATTTAGTCATTGTGCAACACTGAACTTCACCTCTTTAGTTTTCATCTTTACTAAAACAAACATTGTTACAACAGATATCTCTCTCCAAACATACTCTTCTTGTTACACAACTTTCACTAAGCAAATTCAAAGATGTGGAAATTACAGTAATTATCCAAGTGATCTGATTAGTATAGTCTGCCTATTTAGGTGACCTGGGTGAACACAATTCTTTTTTTCTTAAATAGAATTTTTAAATGTGTGTGTTAGTCTTGTAATTCTTGAAATTATCCTTTCAACTACTTCTGGAGAGATAGCATCAGACACAGAGCAGTTCAGCCATTCAAGAGATTATGCTTCTGCCCTGCCTGCAATAGTTAGAAATTTTTTTCTGTTAGAAATGTCTGAATTAATTATACTTCTTATGGTATCTACAGTCCTATCTTTATACACACCCCCATTTGCTTACTTTTGCCATTGAAACCATGTGGAAGTGAATACCTTCTGTATTAACTATAATATACCTAACCCATGTATGGTTCTCTCTGAAACTGAGGTTTCATTTGCTAAAAAAAGAAAAAGAAAAAGCCAAGGGAGAATAAACACCTGTCTTTTGGTGAGTTCATTGCTAATTTTATGTTCAATACAGAAAATACATATTTACCAATGTGACAATAAGTAACTTAAAGAATAAATATATATAATTCCTAGATATAAACTGTAAACTTTATCATTCAATTAATTTATTTTTTGAGCTGTTACTTAGAAATGGTGAACTCTTGAAGTAATCAGAGCTTATCTGAAATAATTAGATGATATGTCTACATAAGTTCATTAGTCCCCAGAGCAAAAGAAGGTCAAACTGGAGGTATGCAGTTACTGGAGCAGCACTTTCAGATCAAGCAACAGGGATACATTCTTGTCCGAGGTACAAAGCTAAGCAAAGTCAATGTGTCTGAGCAAAATGTTCTAGACCATTCTGTTCAGTGCCCAGTAGAATTAAAATGCAAGTCACACATATAATATTTAAATTTCTAGTAGCCAAAAGTAGAAGGAGCTGAAGTTAATTTAGAAATATATTTATTTAAACAAATATATATATATTACTTTAACATGTAATTGACATTTTAAAAATTGAAATATTTTGTATTTTTGTACTATTAATAAGTTTTTAAATCTAGTGTACATTTTACACTTGCAGCATAGTTCCATTTGGATTAGATACTCGTAGAGTACTTGATAGTTACATATAGCAATGCTTATAATAGGTGGCAGAGGTCTAGACAACAGTCAAGACCACCCATATTAATTATGCTCCTCCTCACTAAACTGCTACACACACACCACATGCTCCCACCTCTAACATTAAACAAAGATATCATGCCACAGATTTATGTATGTTGAGGCACGTTGTCCCCTAACCCTAGGTAGATACACACAGAAAAGTTTTCTGCCTTTATTCACTGGCCATCTTATTTTAGATACATAAAAGATAATTTTATGACTTAATGGTTTTATTTGACTCTTGAAGATAGTAATCTTCCAGTCATTAACTCAGATATACAAATAAGATTTTATTTTTCTAAAATTCATGTCTGTTTCTAGAGTTTCATTATTTCTGAGTCATTAGTTCGCTTTCATCAATTATCAGTGGGTACCTGCTGTGTTCTAAATTTTGTAATAAGTATTAGGAATGCTTGTTCCTCTCTTGGAGCACACATTCTCATGGAAGGGACCAAGTAATTGTGTGTAATGTATGGCATGCTGCAAAACAGAAAGTTAATTCTTTCTCTCTAGGATGGAGTTTGAAGGCTGATATAGATTAGGTACTTTCTGACAGTGCCTACAGCACAGATAGTGTCTAGAACTGAACAAATGTTTGGTTTTTCAATGAATAAATAACAATAGAGGAAGGCAGCCCATCCCCTGTCAGGTACCCACTGAAATACAAACATCACCCCATCTGGAGTCTGCTGTCATCACTCCCTCCAAATTGTCATCAACTGAGTTATCGATTCCCTGCATCAGTTGAGATGTCTACTCCCTGGCCATATGGTCCATGCTGTCATCCACCGCCAAGACTTCATCTCAGCCACACGTCCATGTGAGGTCTACTGCCTCTCACTCCATGGCACCTTCCCAGGAGCAGATACATACTTAGGTGTCCTTCCATGATTATTTGAGGTTACAGTATTTGATGGGACTACCCGGGATTGCCCCTTGCCTCTCGTGTCATAGTGCTTCTAGGTTTCTAAATGAAAATTGGAACAGATTCACTATTATTTTCAGATACACACATGTAGTCAGCCTTATCTCTTTCTCCGTTCTCAAGTGTGTACCAGGCAAGGAGTAGGTATCAAGGCATAGATCTTCTTAGAACTCTCAAGCACATATAACTTTCTTACCAACCCATCTTACTCAGAGAGGATTTTGATCTCACTTTCTGCAGAGACAGAACAGGGAGTTGTTGATAAATCATTAAATGAAGTATTTTAGTACAACTTCTTAAATGATGCATGGTTTTCCTTTACAATCAATCACATTCAATTTACGTAATCTTATGCTTTAGAAAACGGTACTGTTTTTCTTTCTATTTTATCTGCAATGGCTGAATTTGTTAATATGCTGAGGATAAATAGGTGGATAAAACCAGCAAAACAGAAAATCATGTTAACTCACACAAATTTCTTTTACAAGGGGCTATACTTTCTACTCCAAAGAACAATGGATGAGAGAGAAACACACCATCATTTGAACACAATAATCTGCCGAGGAATATACAAAATATTCATATACCTTATGCTGCTGCTAAGTAGCTTCAGTCGTGTCCGACTCTGTGCAACCCCATAGACAGCAGCCCACCAGGCTCCCCCATCCCTGGGATTCTCCAGGCAAGAACCCTGGAATGGGTTGCCATTTCCTTCTCCAATGCATGAAAGTGAAAAGTAAAAGTGACATCGCTCAGTCGTGTCCAACCCTCAGCACCTCCATGGACTGCAGCTTTCGAGGCTCCTCCGTCCACGGGATTTTCCTGGCAAGAGTACTGGTGTGGAGTGCCATTGCCCTCTCCGTCATATACCTTATATTCTTCCTTAATTTCTTTACCATATGTATTGCACTGTAAGTATGTATTATGCTGTTCTCCTGGGTTTATGTACTTTTCCCATTAAAAGTATTAAAAAACACAATCTAAATATGATAAAGATCAGAGGGTCTTAGATATTGAAAAGTTAAAGTAAAAAAAAACTTTTGAAAAAAATGAAAGTGAATGTTACAGCTCCAAAGGAACAGACCTAAGGAAATCCATGGCCTGCGGCATCAGGACAAAATGGAAGAATAATTAAAACAAGAGATGGATACACTACAGCCATCATCTGTTCTAAGGGGCACTGAAGTGTGCTATGGAAGATTGAGGGTGCAGACGTAACGCTGCCACAGAAAGAAAGGCACTACTCAGCATCCAGTCTCATCTGCAGGACCAAGCAATAAGTATATGTGTCACTCTAGTGACACAAATTTTACCTTCATAATAATGATGTCCTTCCTTCCATTTCTTAAAGATACTACAAATATCACACTTCACTATATTTGGGCTTCCTACATGGCTCAGTACTAAAGAACCTGCCTGCCAATGCAGGAGATGTAAGAGACGTGGGTTTGATCCCTGGTTTGGGAAGATCCCCTGGAGGAGGAAATGGCAACCCACTCCAGTATTCTTGCCTGGAGAATTCCATGGTCAGAGGAGCCTGGCGGGCTACAGTCCATGGGCTCTCAAAAGAGTCAGATACAACTGCGCAACTGAGCACACACATTCATACCAAGCAAACTTAATGACTTTTTTCAAATAAATTGCTTTATATTATTTGGAATCTAAGTAATACACTTAGAGTAAGACGTTTTAGTACTTTAAGTTTTTATTAAGTCTTTTCCCCTATAAAATCGTTTAGAATTTGAGGTTCACTGCAATACTATCTTGTTCATGAAATTCCATGATATGTTTATTTTTGTGTGTGTGAATTAATTTTATTTCTTTGTGGACAAGAAAGGTTTTATGTTCAACACAACACAATCTAAAGAGATCAGGTCAGTGGCCTATCTCAAAAACAGTAATGACATTACTTTAGTATGATTAGAAGAATCAAAAGCTATTTCTTTTTGTGAATGGGGACCATACCATTTTCTTTCTCTGGATCCCCAAAGAGCTGTGCCCTCACAAATTATTTTTTAATTTTATTTTATTATTTAACTTTACAATATTGTATTGGTTTTGCCATATGTCAACATGAATCCGCCACAGGTATACACGTGTTCCCCATCCTGAACCCACCTCCCTCCTCCCTACCCATACCACCCCTCTGGGTCATCCTAGTGCACCAGCCCCAAGTATCCTGTATCCTGCATTGAACCTGGACAGGCGACTTGTTTCATATATGATATTATTCATGTTTCAATGCCATTCTCCCAAATCATTCCACCCTCTCCTTCTCCCTCTCCCACAGAGTCCAAAAGATTGTTCTATACATCAGTGACTCTTCTGCTGTCTCGTATACAGGGTTATGGCCACAAACACATGAAAAGATGCTCAACATCACTCATTATCAGAGAAATACAAATCAAAACCACTATGAGGTACCATTTCATGCCAGTCAGAATGGCTGATATCCAAAAGTCTACAAGCAATAAATGCTGGAGAGAGTGTGGAGAAAAAGGAACCCTCTTACACTGTTGGTGGGAATGCAAACTAGTACAGCCACTATGGAGAACAGTGTGGAGATTCCTTAAAAAATGGAAATAGAACTGCCTTATGACCCAGCAATCCCACTGCTGGGCATACACACTGAGGAAACCAGAATTGAAAGAGACACGTGTACCCCAATGTTCATCACAGCACTGTTTATAATAGCCAGGACATGAAAGCAACCTAGATGTCCATCCGCAGATGAATGGATAAGAAAGCAGTGGTACATATACACAATGGAGTATTACTCAGCCATTAAAAAGAATACATTTGAATCAGTTCTAATGAGGTAGATGAAACTGGAGCCTATTATACAGAGTGAAGTAAGCCGGAAAGAAAAACACCAATACAGTATACTAATGCATATATATGGAATTTAGAATGATATGTTTATTTTTAAGAACACATGTACCACATTATGGAAGAAATGACTCTATATTTAAAATTCTAATACACTTAATGATTTCCATTTTTGTAGCACTATACCCTTTAGGTCTATCCTTTTGATTTGGTCTAAAGCAATACTACACAGTAAAGCTGTATTGTTTAAATAATAACTACCTCACATAATTTAATTTGTAACCATAGAAATATAAGCCTCAAAATGCTGGGTTTAGATCAACCGTAATCTTTTCCTATTAATGTTTGACCCTTTATATCCATCCTTAAATGAGTCATTATCTTTTTAATGATTAAAAGTCATAGATTTTATGTTTTCCTAAAATCTTGAGGTTGTTGAGATGATAAAGATGGTACTTGATCATAATATGACTGGGGTATGGTCAGGAGATGTAAAATAAGAAAGAAGAATGTGTACATAAAAGCATTAGTCATGGAGTGAGCAGAATAAGAAATTATTTGCAACAGAAAGAAAAGGGAACATCAACAATATCTAGCCAGAGTTCTTATCTACTTGAAATGTCAGCAAATTCTGAGAAATGAGAAATAATGGTGACTCATGTCCCCTAAGGAACGCATAAACAAATTTTTTGTTTGTTTATTTTAGGCTCCCGCCAGCCAGTGTCCAGACCAGTGTGACGCCCCGGTGCCAGCCTGTGGGAAGGTAATCCAGGGCGGCAGGCCCATTCAAACTCCTTCTGGCCCATAAACTAGCATTTGAATATCACTTTGGAGTTCACAAAGTTCATTTAACACCCATCGACTCCTTTAATCCTTTCTAAGTAAGGTAATATTTTCATTATCCCCAATTCACTGATAAGAATACTTGGTGAAATTCATACAGGGTCACACATGTCGGATAGGAGGAACCCAGATTCATGGACTCCAACCCAGATACCTTCTCCCATACTCTGCTACCAAACTGCTATCAGCTGACCTAGGAATCCTCTTCTTTTATAATTAAGTTACAGCAAAGACTCCAGAAAAGCTAACAGTGTCTATAATCTAAGAACTTTAGTCTTGACTTTGTTGATAAATTTTTTCCAGAATTTTTAAGTGATGTATACATTTTGTTATGTCTTCTGAGAAACTCGTTGTTACCCCTCTCATTCCAAACAAAATAAGGATCCTTCCAACTGAGCAACACATACTGAGAATTTTTTTTAATTTCAAATTACAATGTAAGAACAATGTCAGTTAAATAAATATATATATGTATTGGAGAAGGAAATGGCAACCCACTCCAGTATCCTTGCCTGGAAAATCTCATGGACAGTGGATCCTGGTGGGCTGCAGTCCACGGGGTCACAAAGAGTCTGGCACAACTGAGCGACTAATACTTAAATTACTTAATAAATATATGTATTCTTAGAATCTTAGCTATACTTTCTACCAGATGACAGAGAGACAAATACAAAATCTGCAGTTTATTCAACTCATTGATTTTCATCCAGCTATTTTGTACTGGCAAGGTCTACACATAACAAAAGACTTGATTCAGCCAACTCAGTAGCAAAAACAAGAAGTCATATTGGTCATGAGTTATGCATACCAAATCATAACTAATGAGAATTTTGCTAATCAACTAGTTGTCAAGGAGCCTTGAAAATACAGCCTAATCAGCACACAGCAAAGTTCCTATATCATAGACGCACTTGCCTATTTCAAAGAATTCTATAGCAATTGTAGGAAAGAGAAGTCTATTTTTGAATGCTAGCATGTATTGGAAAAAACTCCAGAATGATTAAGTCTTCTGGCATGTATTTTAGCTATTACAGCTGTTTGCAATATATATGTGCTACATCTATATTTGAAATCTCTGCTGCTGCCATTCACCATCTGTCCAAAGATGAGTGAAAATGCCTATGTTTTTTTGTTCATTGCTTATGAAACTGCATATAACAATTTGCCAAACCTGTATTATTTTTCTTAGTCTTTTTCAAGCATCTAATCAATATCTTAGAAATGTTAAAGTCTCTGACAACTGAAAATATAGTTTACTTTTAAAATTAGTAGAGGACTAGGATATTTCTCACAGTAACTTTGACTATCAAATTATTAACTATTTAATAATGCCCTGGTCATCCAGAACACTGCCTTCTAAATTTCAAACATCTGGAATACAACAGGGAAAAAATCTAAAAACACTAAAGACAGTGTCACAAGTCCTACAGCCATAAAATAGTCCCTTGCTGCTGCTGCTAAATCGATTCAGTCGTGCCTGACTCTGTGCAACCCCATAGACGGCAGCCCACCAGGCTTCCCTGTCCCTGGGATTCTCCAGGCAAGAACAATGGAGTGGGTTGCCATTTCCTTCTCCAATGAATGAAAGTGAAAAGTGAAAGTGAAGTCGCTCAGTCGTGTCTGACTCTTAGCGACCCCAAGACTGTAGCCTACCAGGCTCCTCCATCCCTGGGATTTTCCAGAGAAGAGTACTGGAATGGGGTGCCATTGCCTTCTCCGAAATAGTCCCTTATGAGAGCCGATTCATGGAAAAGACACTGATGCCTGGAAAGACTGAGGGCATAAGGAGAAGGGAGTGACAGAGGATGAGATGGTTGGATGGCATCATTGATTCAATGGACATGAGTGTGAACAAACTCCAGGAGATAGTGAAGGACAGGAAAGCCTGGCATACTGCAGTCCATGGGGTCACAAAGAGTCGCACATGACCGAGCAACTGAACAGCAAAAATGAGTGGGAAGTAAAATTGTTTAATGTATTAACTATATAAAGCAATCTGCTGCTGCTGCTGCTTAGTCACTTCAGTCAAGTCCGATCTGTGCGACCCTATAGACCATAGCCCACCAGGCTCCTCTGTCCATGGGATTTTTCTAAGTAAGAGTATTGGAGTGGGTTGTCATGCCCTGCTCCAGATCTTCCTGACCCACCAGGGATCGAACCTGGGTTTCCTGTATTGCAGGCAGATTTTTTACTGCTGAGCCACAAGGAAAGCCCATAAAACAATCTACTTTATATCATCTATACCCATAATATTAAGCCATGTAGATTGAATTAGATTCCAAAATTCAAACCCAAACGTTTCTTCCTTCAATAAAAATCCCCTGACACAAAATCCGAAACAAAGTTCTATTCCACAGAAGATGGTCCTTATGTATACACAAATTTTACCTTTATGAAGCAACTGAATAAAACTGAAATTTAAAAATCAGAATCTTCAACACTTAGTTTCTTCTGCCTCTGTATAATTGCTTCCGAATAAATGTCACAATGGAATAATTGCTCTGCAACATCTCAAGTTGATTCTGTGTCTTCAGAGTTAGGCTTTGTCACAACAGATGAATCATTCTCAAGACTCACTGGAAGATTGGTCACTACCATTTTTCTCTATATATATTATGTAATCGCATATTCATTAAGGTATTCTCATCCTCAAATCACTTATACCACAAACATTTTCTAGGATTGCATTTTAAATGTCAACACTTGTAACTGAAGACTCAACATGCTTCAATTTAACTTTGTAAGTAGACAAGCCCCTTTTTCATGAGTATTATAATCAGGTACTCTTAAGTTTCACTTAGCCTAGTCAGAAATATAACTAAACTTTCCACAGAAGACAATCAACTCACAGACACTATTCTTCATTGCGAATTTTGTAAGGGTCAGGTCAGATCAGATCAGATCAGTCACTCAGTCGTGTCCGACTCTTTGCGACCCCATGAATCGCAGCATGCCAGGCCTCCCTGTCCATCACCAACTCCCGGAGTTCACTCAGACTCATGTCCATTGAATCAGTGATACCATCCAGCCATCTCATCCTCTATCATCCCCTTCTCCTCTTGCCCCCAATCCCTCCCAGCATCAGAGTCTTCTCCAATGAGTCAACTCTTCGCATGAGGTGGCCAAAGTACTGGAGTTTCAGCTTTAGCATCATTCCTTCCAAAGAAATCTCAGGGCTGATTTCCTTCAGAATGGACTGGTTGGATCTCCTTGCAGTCCAAGGGACTCTCAAGAGTCTTCTCCAACACCACAGTTCAATAGCATCAATTCTTCAGCGCTCAGCCTTCTTCACAGCCCAATTCTGACATCCATACATGACCACAGGAAAAACCATAGCCTTGACTAGATGAACCTTTGTTGGCAAAGTAATGTCTCTGCTTTTGAATATGCTGTCTAGGTTGGTCATAACTTTCGTTCCAAGGAGTAAGTGTCTTTTAATCTCATGGCTGCAGTCACCATCTGCGGTGATTTTGGAGCCCAGAAAAATAAAGTCTGACACTATTTTCACTGTTTTCCCATCTATTTCCCATGAAGTGATGAGACCAGATGCCATGATCTTCATTTTCTGAATGTTGAGCTTTAAGCCAACTTTTTCACTCTCCACTTTCACCTTCATCAAGAGGCTTTTGAGTTCCTCTTTACTTTCTGCCATAAGGGTGGTATCATCTGCATATCTGAGGTGATTGATATTTCTCCCAGCAATCTTGATTCCAGCTTGTGTTTCTTCCAGTCCAGCGTTTCTCATGATGTACTCTGCATATAAGTTAAACAAGCAGGGTGACAATATACAGCCTTGACGTACTCCTTTTCCTATTTGGAACCAGTCTGTTGTTCCATGTCCAGTTCTAACTGTTGCTTCTGACCTGCATACAGATTTCTCAAGAGGCAGATCAGGTGGTCTGGTATTCCCATCTTTTTCAGAATTTTCCACAGTTTACTGTGGATTACTGTGTGTAATCCACACAGTAAAAGACTTTGGCATAGTCAGTAAAGCAGAAATAGATGTTTTTCTGGAACTCTCTTGCTTTTTCCATGATCCAGCGGATGTTTATAAGGGTAGAAGGGCTTATTTGGCCATCAATTTACTGATGAGCTATATCTATCTGATAAAATACAATTTAAAACTTGTCTTCCTTTTCAAAATTCAGGGATTTGCATTTTAAAAGTCAAGATATATTTGCCCTTTTAAACATACATTTATTTATAACTATACTGTCTTTATGAACCTTGGCTCCAGAATTATTCAAGATTTGACCAACAAGATAAAATACTGAATTAAATATTTCTAAAAATTGTGCATCAAGTGAGGATAAGAAAGAGTTCCACTACCTCATATGAACTATAGTAGGGTTTTGCTAGATAACAAATTTAAGAGATCTGCAGCTCCAATTTACAAGAACTCAATGTTGATTGTAGGCTTCTAAATCACCTAGTATGTGATATGGGGATCTAGCATAGTGACTTAACTAAAAGGGCAACACGAATCTTTGTTGAAACAAACTGTGATATACATGTAAATAGACAAATGATAGTACAGGATAATAATTGGTTAAACAGAAGTCAAATAGATTGTTATGAGAAAATATAAGATGGAGAAACTAATGCTGAATGTGAAGTTAAGAAGATTTTCACCAAAGGAGTTGCATTTGAACATATTCATGAAACATTTATTTAGAACCTAAGAAGAATTTTTTTTAAAAAAGCCCAACTTCATAATATATGATATCAGTTGACTTTGTGTAAGGATTTCTTTTACTTTTCTCCCTTCAAGTTTCTGCTTATCATTATTAACTGCTTCTGAGTGTATAGCTTTATTTGTTGTTGTTGGAATCATCATTATTATTTTATCCAAGACATCATGCAGTGAGAGAGTTTAAGAGGGAGGACAAGAAAAGCCTCCGTGTCTGTGATAGTGGTTACAAAGCTTATCTGAATTATGCTTCTACAGAACCTGCTCACTTTTTATGCTCGATGCCAACCACAGATTAGAAGCAAATCTCATCACTGACTGCTCGGAATTCCTCAAGGCACTGCCATTGCTTGGATTAAAATCCAAACCCCTGTCCAGGGCTTAAAAGGTCAATGATGAAATGCCAATTACCTCCCTCTGCAGCCTCTTGGCTTACCTCTCCCAGCTTACCAAACTCAAGAAATAATGACTTTCTTACTGTGTGTCCTTTTCCTCTGCCTGTCAAAATTTCCATTTTAGTAATATTTTAAAGAGCCCTGGAGCAAAGTCGCCTGGTTGGAAACCTGATTTCAACACTCCCTAGATGTGAAAACTTTAAACATTTATATAGTCATTCTAAGTCTCAATTTCTCCATATAAAATGGGATCCTTTATGATTGTTGTGAGGATTAAATGAGATAATATATGTGAAGTACTTAAAACATTACCTGTCACCATAAATAAGCTTTTATATAGGTTATCTGTCATGATTGTTTTGTTATTTTAGAGAATAATCAAAAATACTTATTGAATGAATAGATATGTCTTGTTACTAGTTAGAGAAATGGACTGGACTCGCATAGTGAAGAGAGCATGGCATTTGGAGGCTGACAAGCATAGATTTGAGTTGCAGTTTCCTCTCCAACTTTCCTCTCACTTTCCTCTCTATCTCTATCTCTCACACCTACATGCATACCCATAAGAATATATGCCCAGGAAATCTAAAGCACAGACATCTGAAACCATTGCAAATACAAGTTAAGTGTCCTTCATTAACTCTTAAGACCTGAAGTATGTCAAAGAAAAGAAAGAGGCAGTTATTGTGACAAAAGTTGTATTACCCTCTGTGTCCTCAGTGGAAGAAGGCAGGCAGTGTGTAACACATTAAAGAATGCCATGTAAACATGTTTTAAATGAATATATTTCAGAACATAAAGCCGTAGGCGAGACTACTGTACTGACACAAAACATTTCTGTCACCTCCTTGGCTGTGCAGCCTTCTGTGAACTGTCAGACCTTCTCTGCACTCTTGCCACACAGCTATGACACCACTTCCCACACAGCATCCTCCTCCTCCCCTCACACCTGTACTCCAGCTGCTCCAGTCTGGTTTCTAGCCAAACCTGTCCACCAACACCGCTACTGGTAAGTTCACAAATATCTTCAAATTTCTGAATCCAAAGAATTCATATAGCCCTTTCATATCTTACAAAACTTCCCCACATGGATTTCTGGATTTTGAAGCCCTCCAACCTCTTCTCTATATTCATCACAGTCTCTAGGGATTCACCAAACTATCCTGACCTCTCTTCTATATTATCCATTCCTCCCTTCCTAACATCTAAACACTACCTTCCTCAAAATCTGGCCATGGCTGTCACCTCTCCTCTGTCACTATTCTCTCCCTAGGTGATCTCATCAGTTCCCATGATGTAAATGAACGTGTATATGTTGAGGTCAAATCAACCACTCTGTTAGCAAGATCAGTGATATGACAAATCTACTTCTCCAAAAGTGAGCTCTTGATTCCTACCCCCAGAAATGTGTACCTCCTCGTGGCTTCTGCTTCTTCACAAATTATACTAGCATCCTTTTGCTGCTTATTTCAGAAATCTAGAAGCCATTCTTGGTTCTTCAGCATTCCCTACACTCCTCGCTCTTTACTCAATCATTCAACAACATTCATAAATTCTGTCTCTAAAAATATTTGTCTAATTTAATCATTTTCTATCTTCATTCCCAAGGTCATTCTGCTACAAAACAAAACCATATTTCACTAGAATTACTGCAGTGGTCCTCTTTTATGTTTTTAAAGACAGTTTTATTGAGTATGTGCTGTGCTGTGCTTAGTCACCCAGTCATGTCTTACTCTTTGTGACCCCATAGAGTACAGTTCCCAGGCTCCTTTGTACATGAGAATTCTCCAGGCAAGAATACTGAGATCCTCCTCCAAGGGATCTTCTTCCCAAGCCAGGGATTGAACCCAGGTCTCCCACATTGCAGGCAGATTCTTTACCAGCTGAGCTACCACGGAAGCCCCTTTATTGAATATAACTGATATAAAAAAAAAACTGATATACAAAAAGACTGGGTATATTTAATATTAATAATTTTATCTCTGTGCTCCTGCCTTTGAATTCATCTTAGTCATTCTCCACACTATGGTCAGGGTGACCTTAATGCTTGCTCCTCACAAGATCATTTTGAATTCACTGGAAATTTTCTTACTGATGACTTCTCACACTAATGAAGTAACTATGACATTATACTTTTAAAATTTTTATTTCCATTTTTCTTCTTGAAATATCTACATCATTTCTAAATATTCAGAAACCATTTGCTGTTTTCCTTGGAGGTCATTAAAATACTGATGAAATTAGCAGCAGTATTTCAAATTAAGTTTTCCTGAAAAGCCTTTGATTTAGATTCATTAAGACAACTATTATTTTACTATCTAAAAATAAAATCCAATCATGGTTGCTAAGATATAATAATGCATTTATATTGGTTGAGTTAACATAAAAGAAATATAATTACATGTTTGTTTTCCTCTAGTAAATTCTAAATAACTTTTTTTAATATTTAAGTGAAAGACATTTAGAAATAAATATTTTTAAATATGATTTCTTACTGAGAGATGCTCTTTTTCCTTCTGTTTTGAACACTCTTTATATTTTGGCTTATATGAAATCAATACATGTAGAAAAAATCACATTAACTAAGAGCAGTATTTTTCCCTCATTATTTTGTTAAAAGATAGAGACAGTTATTTTGGTTTCTGATGCAGTCTGACTGTATTTATGTGATGCTTATAAAAGGATGATTCTGACTTAGCAGCACATTGCTATGGACATGAATAATAGTCTATGTCTATAAGACTTTTCTCAAACACAAGTACACCTGAATATAAAATATAAATGGATAAATCAAGAGGAGAAATCAATCATTCAAGTTATTTGACATTTCATTGGAATAAAACTGCAACTATATTCTTTGACTGAATATTTTATTTTTTGATATAAGAATGGTGTCTAATCAAGACTGTGAAATGGAAATAGTGACCTAAGGCAATATAAAGAAAATTATTTTACTTCTGCACAATCACTCTATAAATATAGTCTAATGAATTGTTGCTATATGCCATACATAAACATCATCTTCCTTGTGTATTACAAAGGAAGTGCAAATTGCCTAAATACCTTCAAACAAATAGCATTTGCATATTTTTCTCCTGACATCTGTGTTAATCACTCATATTTACAGAATTCATCAAACATTTGCTCAATTCTGCTGTTCTCTGTACACATGGTAACAAGTACAGAAAGTTACACTGTAATTAATAATAGTTGTTCAGGAATCATTTATCTGTCTGTGTTAGCTTAAGCAGCATGGTATAACCTGGTGCTTTGTGGAAGTGAAGTAAGGGTTCATCAGAATGGTAGCACCTCCTGGAGATTAGAGTGTGGCTTTGAGTGAAAGAAGCTGAAAACTTACTTACTAATAGGGTCAGCAGGAATTCAAGGGTAGAATGAAGCATCTGTGACCATATCATTTATCATCCAAACCAAGACATTTCTGAAAGGGAAAAAGGATTGTTAGCAATTATGTCAAGACAACAGAAATAAAGTGAGACCTTCCACACAAACAAGATGTAAGGTCATCCTAGGATAGTTTCACCCTAAGGAGATAGAAAGTCGAGATCAAGATAAAAATAAGTTATAGGAAAAATGACTATTTTTCAATTACTGTCAGGTAACAGGGACCTAAATAATTGTCTCTAGAGATAAATGTGACAGGAGGTGCCATTCTGTGATAAGGCCACCAGATACAATCTAAGATTCCAGTTAAATCTGAATTTCAGATAATCAAATAATTTCTTAAATATAGGTATGTCTCCAGCAATGGTTAGATCTACTTTATACTTTGAAAATTTTTCATTTATCTGAAATTCACATTTAATTGTGAGTCCCATATTTTTATCTGCTAAGTCTGACAATCCCACAGAGTCCAACCAAGGTCTTTGTTCCTAGATAACTTGCTGAGCATGAAGAGATGACCGAGAAGAGCCTATGTAAATCTAAATTCAAGATTCCATGAAATAAATACAATTTTTCCCCAAAACTTGTTTTACTCACTTGACAAAACAGGAAGAGCTCTCTGAAGTGCAAAGTGTGGGTGTACAGTAAATGCCTGAAGAAGGACTGAGTGATTCTTTTTGTTGATCTCAGGATCACAAAGGAAAAGAACACTATGTGAGTGCATGGAATACATAGAAGAAAACCTCAAAAGAGGTGAGCCAAGCCAAGAGCTAGTACAAATCAGGGTTATGTTCAGATGGGCCGCATGAGTCAGAATTGAGTCCCCAATCTCATTCAAGCAGTAAGAGCCCCCAGAAAGCAGGTGTTATGATGGAAACCGAGACAAAGCTCAAGGCCAGAGGATAAGACTCTCTGAAATGGAGTCAAGAAAGTTTAGAATTCAGGGAAAATAATAATAATAATAGAAGCAAGTTAGGATAACTAGGAATGGAACAGGCAGGAAAAGATGATGCCCTGTCTTAGGGCTGAAATATCGATAATTTGCTTATATCAATCACTAAGTATAAGAAGTATCAATCTTTCTGAGTGACCTTAATTTATCTTCCATCTAATATATCATGCTTAGATTTTTGTAAAAGAAATGGCCAACTTTAATAGTAATAATAATGGCAACAATAAGAGCAGTAATAGCTAACTGGTATTGCACCCTAACAATTTACCAGAAATAAACTAAGTTTTTCTCTTGGGTTAATTTATTAATTTGCCACAATTTTATAATCACAACTATGATGTAAGTAATACTGTTATCTTAATTTTACCTTGCTATAGTACTGTATAAGGGGCTTCCTAGATGGCTCAGTGGTAAAGAATTCACTTGCCAATACAGGAGACGCAGGAGATGCGAGTTCAATCTCTGGGTGGGGAAGATCCCCTGGAGAATGAAATGGCAACCCACTCCAGTATTCTTTCTGGGAAAATCCCATGTACCTAGGAGCCTGACAGACTGTAGTCCATGGGATCACAAGGAATCAGAGACAACTGAGCACACACATGCTGCTGCTGCTGCTGCTAAGTGGCTTCAGTCATGTCCGACTCTGTGCGACCACATAGACGGCAGCCTACCAGGCTCCCCAGTCCCTGGGATTCTCCAGGCAATACTAATGGAGTGGGTTGCCATTTCCTTCTCCAATGCATGAAGGTGAAAAGGGAAAGTGAAGTCACTCAGTCATATCCGACTCTGAGCGACCCCATGGAATGCAGCTTACCGGGCTCCTCTGTCCACAGGATTTTCCAGGCAAGAGTACTGGAGTGGGGTGCCATCGCCTTCTTCGGACACATACACATGAATTATTAGTAATAGTCTATAAATTATTATCTTGAAGTCTTCTAGATTTCTCCCACCAAGGTTTTATACCAAGATAAAGATGAAAACTGCAAAAGGTGAAAAAGATCTATAAGAACCACTGTGCACTGCTCATATCTCTGCCAAAAAGACTATCTGGAGAAGCAGAGGAGAAAAAAGAAAAACGAATTAAAAGAAATGAGGACAATCTCAGAGACCTCCAGGACGATATTAAACGTTACAACATTCAAATCATAGGAGTCCCAGAAGAATAAGACAAAAAGAAAGACCATGAGAAAATACTAGAGGAGGTAATAGTTGAAAACTTCCCTAAAATGGGGAAGGAAATAATCACTCAAGTCCAAGAAACCCAGAGAGTCCCAAACAGGATAAACCCAAGGCAAAACACCCCAAGACACATATTAATCAAATTAACAAAGATCAAACACAAAGAACAAATATTAAAAGCAGCAAGGGAAAAACAACAAATAACACACAAGGGAATTCCCATAAGGATAACAGCTGATCTTTCAATAGAAACTCTCCAAGCCAGGAGGGAATGGCAAGACATACTTAAAGTGATGAAAGAAAAGAACCTACAGCCCAGATTATTGTACCCAGCAAGGATCTCATTCAAATATGAAGGAGAAATCAAAACCTTTACAGACAAGCAAAAGCTGAGAGAATTCAGCACCACCAAACCAGCTCTCCAACAAATACTAAATGACATACTCTAGCCAGGAAACACAAAAAGGATATATAAATTAGAACCCAAAACAATAAAGTAAATGGCAACAGGATCATACTTATCAATAATTACCTTAAATGTAAATGGGTTGAATGCCCCAACCAAAAGACAGAGACTGGCTGAATGGATACAAAAACAAGACCCTTACATATGTTGTCTACAAGAGACCCACCTCAAAACAGGGGACATATACAGACTGAAAGTGAAGGGCTGGAAAAAGATTTTCCATGCAAATAGAGACCAAAAGAAAGCAAGAGTAGCAATACTCATATCAGATAAAATAGACTTTAAAACAAAGGCAGTGAAAAGAGACAAAGAAGGTCACTACATAATGATCAAAGGATCAATCCAAGAAGAAGATATAACAATTATAAATATATATGCACCCAACATAGGAGAACCGCAATATGTAAGACAAATACTAACAAGTATGAAAGGAGAAATCAACAATAACACAATAATAGTGGGAGACTTTAATACCCCACTCACACCAATGGATAGATCAATTAAACAGAAAATTAACAAGAAAACACAAACTTTAAATGATACAATAGACCAGTTAGACCTAATTGATATCTATAGGACATTTCATCCCCAAACAATGAATTTCACCTTTTTCTCAAGCGCACCTTCTCCAGGATAGACCACATCCTGGGCCATAAATCTAGCCTTGGTAAGTTCAGAAAAATTGAAATCATTCCAAGCATCTTTTCTGACCACAATGCAGTAAGATTAGATCTCAATAACAGGAAAAAAACTATTAAAAATTCCAACATATGGAGGCTGAACAACACGCTGCTGAATAACCAACAAATCACAGAAGAAATAAAAAAAGAAATCAAAATCTGCACAGAAACGAATGAAAATGAAAACACAACAACCCAAAACCTATGGGACACTGTAAAAGCAGTCCTAAGGGGAAAGTTCATAGCAATACAGGCATACCTCAAGAAACAAGAAAAAAGCCAAATAAATAACCTAACTCTACACCTAAAGCAACTAGAAAAGAAAGAAATGAACACCCCAAGGTTAGTAGAAGGAAAGAAATCTTAAAAATTAGGGCAGAAATAAATTCAAAAGAAACAAAAGAGACCATAGCAAAAATCAACAAAGCCAAAAGCTGGTTCTTTGAAAGGGTAAATAAAATTGACAAACCATTAGCCAGACTCATCAAGAAACAAAGGGAGAAAAATCAAATCAATAAAATTAGAAATGAAACTGGAGAGATCACAATAGACAACACAGAAATACAAAGGATCATAAGAGACTACTATCAGCAATTATATGGCAATAAAATGGACAACGTGGAAGAAATGGACAAATTCTTAGAAAAGTACAACTTTCCAAAACTGAATCAGGAAGAAATAGAAAATCTTAACAGACCTATCACAAGCACAGAAATTGAAACTGTAATCAGAAATCTTCCAGCAAACAAAAGCCCAGGTCCAGACGGCTTCACAGCTGAATTCTACCAAAAATTTAGAGAAGAGCTAACACCTATCCTACTCAAACTGTTCCAGAAAATTGCAGAAGAAGGCAAACTTCCAAACTCATTCTATGAGGCCACAATCACCCCATACCAAAACCTGACAAAGATGCCACAAAAAAAAGAAAACTCAGGCCAATATCACTGATGAACATAGATGCAAAAATCCTTAACAAAATTCTAGCAATCAGAATCCAACAACACATTAAAAAGATCATACACCATGACCAAGTGGGCTTTATCCCAGGGATGCAAGGATTCTTCAATATCCGCAAATCAATCAACGTAATACACCACATTAACAAATTGAAGAATAAAAACCATATGATTATCTCAATAGATGCAGAGAAAGCCTTTGACAAAGTTCAACATCCATTTATGATAAAAACTCTCCAGAAAGCAGGAATAGAAGGAACATACCTCAACATAATAAAAGCTATATATGACAAACCCACAGCAAACATTATCCTCAATGGTGAAAAATTGAAAGCATTTCCTCTAAAGTCAGGAACAAGACAAGGATGCCCACTTTCACCTTTACTATTCAACATAGTTTTGGAAGTTTTGGCTACAGCAATCAGAGCAGCAAAAGAAATAAAAGGAATCCAAATTGGAAAAGAAGAAGTAAAACTCTCACTGTTTGCAGATGACATGATCCTCTACGTAGAAAACCCTAAAGACTCCACCAGAAAATTACTAGAACTAATCAATGAATATAGTAAAGTTGCAGGATAGAAAATCAACACACAGAAATCCCTTGCATTCCTATACACTAATAATGAAAAAATAGAAAGAGAAATTAAGGAAACAATTCCATTCACCATTGCAATGAAAAGAATAAAATACTTAGGAATATATCTTCCTAAAGAAACTAAAGACCTATGAGTTCTTTAGTTTAGAAAACTCTAAAACATTGGTGAAAGAAATCAAAGAGGACACTAATAGATGGAGAAATATACCATGTTCATGGATCGGTAGAATCAATATAGTGAAAATGAGTATACTACCCAAAGCAATTTATAGATTCAATGCAATCCCCATCAAGCTACCAACGGTATTCTTCACAGAACTAGAACAAATAATTTCTCAATTTATATGGAAATACAAAAAACCTCGAATAGCCAAAGCTATCTTGAGAAAGAACAATGGAACTGGAGGAATCAACCTGCCTAACTTCAGGCTCTACTACAAAGCCACAGTCATCAAGACACTATGGTACTGGCACAAAGACAGAAATAAAGATCAATGGAACAAAATAGAAAGCCCAGAGATAAATCCACGCACATATGGACACCTTATCTTTGACAACGGTGGCAAGAATATACAATAGATTAAAGACAATCTCTTTAACAAGTGGTGCTGGGAAAACAGGTCAAACACTTGTAAAAGAATGAAACTAGAACACTTTCTAACACCATACACAAAAATAAACTCAAAATGGATTAAAGATCTAAACGTAAGACCAGAAACCATAAAACTCATAGAGGAAAACATAGGCAGAACACTCTCTGACATTCATCACAGCAGGTTCCTCTATGACCCATCTCCCAGAATATTGGAAATAAAATCAAAAATAAATAAATGGGATCTAATTAAACTTAAAAGCTTCTGCACAACAAAGGAAACTATAAGCAAGGTGAAAAGACAGCCTTCAGAATGGGAGAAAATAATAACAAATGAAGGAACAGACAAACAACTAATCTCAAAAATATACAAGCAACTCCTACACCTCAGTTCAAGAAAAATAAATGACCCAATCAAAAAATGGGCCAAAGAACTAGGTAGACATTTCTCCAAAGAAGACATACAGATGGCTAACAAGCACATGAAAAGATGCTCAACATCACTCATTATCAGAGAAATGCAAATCAAAACCACTATGAGGTACCATTTCACGCCAGTCAGAATGGCTGCGATCCAAAAGTCCACAAGCAATAAATGCTGGAGAAGGTGCGGAGAAAAGGGAACCCTCTTACACTGTTGGTGGGAATGCAAACTAGTACAGCCACTTTGGAGAACAGTATGGAGATTCCTCAAAAAACTGGGAATAGAACTGCCTTATGATCCAGCAATCCCACTGCTGGGCATACACACTGAGAAAACCAGAATTGAAAGATACACTTGTACCCCAATGTTCATAGCAGCACTGTTTACAATAGCCAGGACTTGGAAGCAACCTAGATGTCCATCCGCAGATGAATGGATAAGAAAGCAGTGGTACATATACACAATGGAGTATTACTCAGCCATTAAAAAGAATACATTTGAATCAGTTCTAATGAGGTGGATGGAACTGGAGCCTATTATACAGAGTGAAGTAAGCCAGAAAGAAAACACAAATACAGTACACTAATGCATATATATGGAATTTAGAAAGATGGTAACAATAACCCTGTATATGAGACAGCAAAAGAGACACTGATGTATAGAACAGACTTTTGGACTCTGGGAACGGGAGAGGGTGGGATGATTTGGGAGAATAGCATTGGAATATGTATAATATCATATCTGAAACAAGTTGCCAGTCCAGGTACGATGCCTGATAACGGATGCCTGGGACTGGTGCACTGGGACGACCCAGGGGGATGGTATGGGGAGGGAGGAGGGTTCAGGATGGGGAACACATGTATACTTGTGGCGGATCCATCTTGATGTATGGCAAAAGCAATACAATATTGTAAAGTTAAGCAAAATAAAATTTAATTAAAAAAATAGAAAAAAAAAAAAAAAAGACTATCTGGAGGCCCACTAGCTAGGTTGGAATTTTCTCTAGCTCCATTGTTTCCTAGCTATATAAACTTGGGCATGTTCCTTCATCCAAGTCTTAATTTTATTCTATTTAGAAAGGGGGAAATAGTAGAGTCTTTTTTACACTGTTTAAAAAATGAAATGAGATAATATGCATGACCAGTTTATCAGAATACCTGGTAAAGGATATGCAATAAATAGATAATTTATTAGCTAAATTTAGGAAAGATATAGTATTGAAAGAGATGGAAAAGAAATAATTCTTTGTTACAGTAGTTTTGCATTGATTAATTTTCTTAATAGTTCTCTATTTCAGTATTGTATGAGATGCAATTTACATATATACAGAGATTTCCTCATTCCCACCGGCAATCAATACCCTTTGATACTTGCTCAATGAAAACCCCTAGCTATTATCACACATGGAGATGGAAACCAAAGTAACTAGAGCTGGGTTACAGACCTGCCTGTGTCATGCCAGATGCAGTGCCCAGGTCTTATCTGAATAAATCCAAGGAGGATTTATTTTACTACCACCATTTCTACGCTCAGTTGAAGAGCTATAACACATGACATTAAATCTCTGACTTCTCAAAGACAATCAGATCAGATCAGATCAGTCGCTCAGTCGTGTCCGACTCTTTGCGACCCCATGAACCGCAGCACGCCAGGCCTCCCTGTCCATCACCAGCTCCCGGAGGTCACTCAGACTTGCATCCATCGAGTCAGTGATGCCATCCAGCCATCTCATCCTCTGTCGTCCCCTTCTCCTCCTGCCCTCAATCCCTCCCAGCATCAGTCTTCTCCAATGAGTCAACTCTTCGCATGAGGTGGCCAAAATACTGGAGTTTCAGCTTCAGCATCATTCCTTCTAAAGAAATTCCAGGATTGATCTCCTTCAGAATGGACTGGTTGGATCTTCTTGCAGTCCAAGGGACTCTCAAGAGTCTTCTCCAACACCACAGTTCAAAAGCATCAATTTTTCGGCGTTCAGCCTTCCTCACAGTCCAGCTCTCACATCCATACATGACCACAGGAAAGACCATAGCCTTGACTAGGCGAACCTTTGTTGGTAAAGTAATGTCTCTGCTTTTGAATATGCTATCTAGGTTGGTCATAACTTTCCTTCCAAGGAGTAAGCGTCTTTTAATTTCATGGCTGCAGTCACCATCTGCAGTGATTTTGGAGCCCAGAAAAACAAAGTCTGACACTGTTTCCACTGTTTCTCCATCTATTTCCCATGCAGTGATGGGACCAGATGCCATGATCTTCGTTTTCTGAATGTTGAGCTTTAAGCCAACCTTTTCACTCTCCACTTTCACTTTCATCAAGAGGCTTTTTAGCCCCTCTTCACTTTCTGCCATAAGAGTGGTGTCATCTGCATATCTGAGGTTATTGATATTTCTCCCGGCAATCTTGATTCCAGCTTGTGTTTCTTCCAGTCCAGCATTTCTCATGATGTACTCTGCATATAAGTTAAACAAGCAGGGTGACAATATACAGCCTTGACGTACTCCTTTTCCTATTTGGAACCAGTCTGTTGTTCCATGACCAGTTCTAACTGTTGCTTCCTGACCTGCATACAGATTTCTTAAGAGGCAGATCAGGTGGTCTGGTATTCCCATCTCTTTCAGAATTTTCCATAGTTTATTGTGATCCACACAGTCAAAGGCTTTGGCATAGTCAATAAAGCAGAAATAGACAATAGGAAACATAATTTACAAGTGTAAGGGAATTAATGACCATTGAGAGACAAAGACAAGAAGGAGCCAATAGATAGTCTTCAGTCTCCCTTCCCTACAATGAACTTATGAAAATTACATGAATATCATACTACCTCTCCAGAGATATCATATGTGATCAAGCAACTGAGTGTATAGTGTTTTCCTATAAAACAATATGACCACTCAGTCATACACTAGATTGTATTTGATGTTTATCTTCTTTTTCCCCCTCACTCTTACTAGTCTGAGATTGAAAAGTCTAATTAATTAACTAGCTAATTAATCAATGTTCAACTCTGAATGCTTTGCCTCAGGCTATTTTACTAGAAAATCCAGAGCTAAAACAATTGGTAACAAGAGGGGCTAAACCAAACTCGTCCTCAAGGTGGGATTTTTGGAATAGATAATCACACTGTCTTAAGATACTCTTGTGAAGGAATCCCACTAGAATGAGTGATGTCATAATGAATAAAGTAGCATGTGATTGATATGAGAGCAATAATAATTGAGGGAATTGTGGTACAGGACAGGTGCCCTTCATGGCTTGGGGGCCTTGCTGAAAGAAGACAAGTTCAGGATAGCTAATTGCCAGCTAAAGGAATATTATCAAAGCTAGTAAGTTTCTATGTAGTTTCAGAATAATTTCATCTTCTGCTGCTTCAGGGTGCAATATACAGGAAAATAGGCTTGGGAACTAATTATAAAAGTGATAGAGCTACAAAGGAGACTAAAGTATATTCTCAAAGATCTTCTGTGTCAGATTATGGGCTCTAAAGAAAAGTAATGGGAAGCTTCTATCTGGGATGGGGACTTTTAGGTGGAGCATTCTGAAAATCTTCAGCCTCAAATCCCACTCTCCCAGTCAGAAGAAGTAGTTCATGTACACTTACTAGAGACACAATGCCTCCCTTGTATGGACTCTTAGAGTTGATCCTGACAGTTTGCTGAGATGGCTTCCTCATACCTAGACTTGAAAATACCTTACTTTAACAAGTTGGGAATTCCGTAATTGTCTTTAACATAGTTGTAAAGAAAAGATCAGAAGGCACAGAAAAGTGAGATTGTTAGAATGGATATAATATATAAGATCTGAAAATCAAGCACTAGACTATATCCTCCAAGAAGACCTAGAAGACATTCCTTTATTAATGCAATAAGGATTTCACAGGAAAGCACTGGTATCTTTAGCAGAAGCTGTCCTATGCAGGCTGATGTTAAGTGGGAAACACTGACTTTAAAATGAGCTCCCCCAAATTAGTGATAATGTTAAGACTTCTAAGTGTAAGTGCTGGCAGAACTTAACCACTTGAGGCAATGTGAACATAATTTTCAAGTTGGCATTAAGGCTAGACTAGCAATCAGAATATCTTGACCTAAGTTATCTGTAGTGACAGTTAATATATCAGGATGCTCCAAGGGGAAAATAGCTTGAAAGCTTAATGGGTGTTAGCTCAGTTGCTAAGTCATGTCCAACTCTTTGAGACCTCATGGACTGTAGCCCAGCAGTCTCCTCTGTCCATGGAATTCTCCAGGCAAGAATACTGGAGTCAGTTGCCATTTCTTCCTCCAGGGGATTTTCCAGACCCAGGGATCAACCTGTGTCTCCTGCACTGGCAGGTGAATTATTTACCATTGAGCCACCTGGGAAGCTCGACTTAAGGAACAGGGGCATAGAAATCAAGAGCCAGTGATCAGATGATTTGCAACAACTAGCACAATTGAAAATAGCAGTCCCTTAACCAGCTCCATATCTAAGTCAGTTTATAGATTCAGAATTCATTAACTAAAGGGAAGCTCAATTCCCTCTGAGGAACACCCATACAATGTGATTGCAAGTATATAATTCTTCCATTTCACAGCAATGAACTGGAGACAAGAGTTACAGTTACAAAATAAGTTAAGCACATTCCAATGTCTGAGGTAACACTAATATCAGGAGGTCCAAACCACCAACACTGTCTCTGGCTTAGGATGGGAGCTTACAGATGGTAAATGAAAACAGAATCCTAGTCCACATCTAACTCGCGTAGAACAGATGAGCCCAAACACAGCCTGAAATTATTTTCCAGTTACTGAACATGCATTTCAGACCGATATCCTTAGAAGCTTCCCAGGTGGCACTACTGATAAAGAACCTGCTGCCAATGCAGGAGACCTAAGAGACCTGGGTTTGATCCCTGGGTTGGGAAGATCCCCCAGAGGAGGGCATGGCAGCCCACTCCAGTACTCTTGCCTGAGAATCCTATGGACAAAGGGGCCTGGCAGGCTACAGTCCAGAGGGTCTCAAAGAGTTGAACATGACTGAAGTGACTTAGCACACATGCATACTTAGAAGTAGACCAAACTCACATTGATTTTGTATTCATATTTGTACAGCTGCTGCTGCTGCTGCTGCATCACTTCAGTCATGTCCGACTCTGTGCGACCCCATAGACGGTAGCCAACCAGGCATCCCGTCCCTGGGATTCTCCAGGCAAGAACACTAGAGTGGGTTGCCATTTCCTTCTCCAATGCATGAAAGTGGAAAGTGAAAGTGAAGTCACTCAGTGGTGTCCGACTCTAGCGACCCCATGAACTGCAGCCTACCAGGCTCCTCTATCCATGGGATTTTCTAGGCAAAAGTACTGGAGTGGGGTGCCGTTGCCTTCTCCGATTTGTACAGCGGGGCTCATTATATTAGGAAGAATTAAACAGAAATTCCTGAAACCCAGCCTCCCCAAAAACCAAGGCAGTAACTTAGAAATGATAACTCAAATAGAAAAGAATTACAGAATTCAGTGCCATCATCAAAGTCTTGAGGATACAGGTTGATGGCACACATCATAGAACTATTCAGTTAATCTCTTAGATTTCTACAAAGATAAAGGAGGAATATGTAAATAATGGTGGGTTATTTGTTATATGCTTAACTACTTGATGGCCTCAATCATAACTGCTTTGCCAGCTATGGAGGTTTAATGCAGCACATCAACAAGATCATACTTAGTAGCGATATTAACGTGACCGATGTCTTTTTCTTGATGCACAGCAAAAGGGAGGATTGGAATAAGTTCCCATTTACACAGCAAGGATAGCAGTACACATTCACAGAAGTGCTTTAGTGCTAGGTTAACTCTGGTTCTTTGTCATATATAGCTTTTATTATGTTGAGGTATGTTCCTTCTATTCCTGCTTTCTGGAGAGTTTTTAATCAGAAATGGATGTTGAACTTTGGTCTGCAGGAATGCTGTCTTTTAGTTTCACACACGGCTGCTGCTGCTGCTGTTGCTGCTAAGTCGCCTCAGTCCTGTCCGACTCCGTGCGACCCCAGAGACGGCAGCCCACCAGGCTCCCCCAGCCCTGGGATTCTCCAGGCAAGAGCACCGGAGTGGGTTGCCATTTCCTTCCTCAATGCATGAAAGTGAAAAGTGAAAGATTTCACACACTATGCCCACTCTATTGACACCATACCAATAGTACTGTCCTAATAAGACACCATACATGAAGAAGGGTAAAAAAAATGAATGCCACAAACCTTCAGGAGCCTACATTATCAGTTTAGATTTTAGAATTACAATGGTCTGAATCATAAGACATTATATCTAAAGTAAAAGGTGGTAGTAGTAGTGTTAGTTGCTCAATTGTGTCCCACTCTTTGTGACCCCATGGACTGTGGCCTGCCAGCCTCCTCTACCATGGGATTCTCCAGGCAAGAATACTGGAGTGGATTGCCATTCCCTTCTCCAGAGGATCTTTCTGAACCAGGGATTGAACCCAGCTCTCCTGCACTGCAGGCAGATTCTTTACCATCTGAGCCACAGGCAAGTAAAAGGTAAGTTGATACAATTCAAACTTTCTACAACTCAAAAAGAGGCATAGCACAATGTAATCAATGTAAGCACAATGTAATCTATGTAAGCACAATGTAATGGGATTTGGAGACCACATTAATTTGGGTTTTGAGGGACAGTTGCTTTACCCATTTATATATGGTGAATTTGTTTGTTTTTTAAATTTTTTACTTGAAGTATAGTTGTTTTACACTGCTATGTTAGTTTCTGCTGTACAACAGAATGAATCAGCTATAAGTATACATATGTCCCCTCCTTCTTGAGCCTCCCTCCCACCTCACCCCCATCCCACACTTCTAGGTCATCACAAAGCATACATAGTGAATTTGAAAGCTAAAAATTAAAGAATTGCCCACAATAATAGAGGAGTCTGAAGCTCGAGGAAGCTGCCTTGATTCAGGAGCCCAGTGATGCTAGAAGTATTCTTGATATGTGAAGACATCATGTGAGGAGTCTGTGGGGTAAATAATAATCTTCCCTGTGGATAGAGCTCCAGTGGGAAGACACTTAAATATTAATTTCAAATGCAGAGAGTAAGGTAGCCAGAGTATAAATACTTAATCTGGGCAAAGGTGAATGGCTTGTCCAGCTAACCAGGACTTGATTAGTCCTGGTTAAAAAAAAAAAAAAAAAGGCTGAAAATTATAGGGTAAAAAGTTTTAGATCAAATGCATATGATGAAAATGAGCACAAAATATGTAGATCTGTGTGTCTTGTGTTAATTCTATGAAGAAAAGAAATCAATCATAATGAAAGCTCTCTCCAACAAAGTCAACCTGATGCTCTCTCCTATGGAGTACTACTCTTCAGCCACCATAGTGTTTGAATAATGACCAGTGAATAGCAAGACCATGATGGTGAAGATAGAAGCTATCCATGGGCTTCACAGCAATGCTTCTCATAACAAAGTCTTGTCTAAATATTGCTACTGTGCAACATTCCAACAGGGAAAAATTAAGCTGAGAACTTGATATGACACCTATGAGGAAAAGATGATTCAATCAACTCTTGGCACGTCTATTTCATTGGAAACCATCTACTGTGGAGTAGATAGTGATTTGACTTTACTGAGATCAGTAAAAATTTTGAGTATGGGTTTACATTCCCTGCCCACAGAGTTAGGCAATTCAAATCTTAAGACAGAGGATATCAAGCTAGTTATTCTATCTTTTACCTATTAAGTTTTTTTTTTATAATTCAAATCTATTAATTGGACAAGAACCTCAGCCATTCATGATACTTAATCCTGAGGATTTAAAATAAGTCTCATGCACAAAGGAATTTCTCTCATTAAAAATCAGAGGGGAAAAAAATGACAGAGAACTAGTGAGTAACTTTAACCAAGGAGCTACAAGGACAAAGCCTGAGGTGGGACTTTATTATTCTAGTCCCCTGATCCTGAATCTCTGAGTGCAGGAAGAAGTGAAGTCCATGCATAGCTGTATGTGGTAAAACACAGTATCTTCCTACATTTTTTCAGGATGTATATTTAATGAAGTCAAATCTGAGTGTTCATGAAAAAAAGCTTGGATCAGGTTACATATCAGTTAGGATCCCAAGAGTAATGATATGGTAGTCTCTGCTGCTGCTAAGTCGCTTCAGTCGTGTCCGACTCTGTGTGACCACATAGATGGCAGCCCACCAGGCTCCCCCGTCCCTGGGATTCTCCAGGCAAGAACACTGCAGTGGGTTGCCATTTCCTCCTCCAATGCATGAAAGTGAAAATTGAAAGTGAAGTCAATCAGTCCTGTCGGACTCTGAGTGACCCCATGGACTGCAGCCTACCAGGCTCCTCCTCCGTCCATGGGATTTTCCAAGCAAGAGTACTAGAGTGGGGTGCCGTTATTCAAAGAAGATTTAATAAAGGATTTATTCCCAGGTGGCTAGCACTAAAGAATCTACCTGACTATGCAAGAGATGTGGGTTCGATCCCTGGATCAGGAAGATGCCCTGGAGTAGGAAATTGCAACCTGCTCTGTTTTTCTAGACTGGAATGTTCCATGGACAGAGGAGCCTGGCAGGCTACAGTTCATGGGATTGCAGAGTCAGACTAAGCAAAATCTCATGTATATCAGTCATTATTTACAAAAGATTGGGCATGGATTTAGGGAAACCAGATGAGATAATGCAATACAATTATCTTCTTACTACCATTAGGTCCAAGGAGAAAAGGGAATAAGATGATTATTCCCTTAATAATGAGAAATTCTGCAGTCAGATCCACCTTGAATTGAACTGTGACCTTTAAGACACATAACCAGGATGCTTGCCAAGTAGAGAAGAAAAAATGGCATAAAATCATAGCTTTGCTCTCCAACTTTATCTTCTGCAGGAATATCCATTGGCTTAATCTTGAGAGCTTCTTTGGAGACTCTAGCAGGGGAGTGCAGCTACTTGTATACCCTTGACTGAAGACCAGTCCTCCTCTATCAGGGATGACTGTCCTCTTCGACTGAGCATGCAGCTTCACGGGGGATGCACATGGAGTGGTGAGGGAGGGAGGGGACACCCACCTAGCCAGCCAGATCAGCTGAATCAACACTGGTGATCAATAGAGTGACAGAAGTCGCAAACAGATCACCCTTATATCCCCATTGGCTTAATATTATCAAGATCAGAGGACAAAGGAGCCCATCAATGAATTTCACAAAAGTCAGCTTTCCAGGATTAGAATACAAGGAAGCAATGTGAAAAGTAGACTCACAATGGCAAACAGAAGAAAGTCAGCATAGGCTGAATCTCACAGTCTTTTACATTTCTTTGAGCTAGTTTATGTCCACTAATATAAAATTTCTTCCTAAATACAGATACAATAAAATCTAGAGACTTTGTGTGGGATAAATATATAAAAAGGGAGTACTATGAAATAGCATCCAAAAGAAAAGCACAAAGGCAAAATGATTGTCTCAGGAGGCCTTATAAATCACTGAAAAAAGAAAAGTGAAAGGTAAAGGAGAAAACAAAAGATATACCCATCTGAATGGAGAGTTCCAAAGAAGAGCAAGGAGAGGTAAGAAAGCATTCCTAAGTGATCAATGCAAAGAAATAGAGGAAAACAATAGAATGGGAAAGAATAGAGAGCCCTTCAAGAAAATTAGAGATACCAAGGGAATATTTCATGCAAAGATGGGCACAATAAAGGACAGAAACAGTGTGGACCCAACAGAAACAGAAGATAATAATAAGAGGCGGCAAGAATACACAGAAGAACTATTAAAAAAAAAAAGAAGAAAAAAAAAAAACTTAATGACCCAGATAATCACAATGGTGTGATCAATTACCTAGACCCAGACATATTGGAGTGAGAAGTCAAGCGGGCCTTAGGAAGCATCACTACGAACAAAGCTAGTGGAGGTGATGGAATTCCAGCTGAGTTATTTCAAATCCTAAAAGACAATCTGTGAAAGTGCTGCACTTAATAAGCCAGCAAATTTGGAAAACTCATCAGTGATCATAGGACTGGAAAAGGTCACTTTTCATTCCAATCCCAAAGAAAGGCAATGACAAAGAATGTTCAAACTATCACACAATTGCACTCATCTCACATGCTAGCAAAATAATGTTCAAAATTCTCCAAGTTAGGCTTCAACAGTACATGAACCAAGTAATTCCAGATATTAAAGCTGGATTTAGAAAAAGCAGAAGAACCAGAGATCAAATTGCCAACATCCGTTGTATCATAGAAAAAGCAAGATAATTCTAGAAAAATATCTACTTCTGCTTCAATGACTATGCTAAAGCCTTTGACTGTGTGAATCACAACAAACTGTGAAAAATTCTTAATGAGATGGGAATACTAGACCACCTTACCTGCTTCCTGAGAAATATGCATGCACGTCAAGCAGTAACAGTTAGAATTGGACATGGAACAATGGATTGGTACTAAATTGGAAAAGGGGTACATCAAAGCTGTATGTTGTATCTTGCTTATTTAACTTAAATACAGAGTACATCATGTGAAATGCTGGGCTGGATGGAAGCACAGCCAAATCAAGATTACCAGGAGAAATATCAATAACCTCCAATATGCAGATAATACCACCCTTAATGGCAGAAAGTGAAGAGGAACTACAGAGTCTCTTGATGAAGGTGAAAAAGGAGAGTGAAAAAGCTGGATTAAAACTCAACATTCATTTCCCAAGATGATGGAGGAATAGGAAAAGAAGACCACTTTCTCCCCCACAAATTCATCAAACGATCATTTGAATGTTGAGCAACTTCCACAAAACAACTTCTAACCACTGGCAGGGGACATCAGACACCGAGAGAGGCAGTCCAATCTCTTCAAAAGGAGATAGGACAAAATATAAAAGATGGAAACAGAGACAAAAGATTTAGGGATGGAGACCCATCCTGGAGAGGGAGTCATGAAGGAGGAGAAGTTTCCACACAGTAGAAAACCCTCTCACAAGTGTGTCTATGGGGAATTTTGGAATCTCAGAGGGCAACATAACCAGGAGAAGGAAAAAAAAAAAAAAAAAACAGAGAATGTGCACCTCACCGCAACTACAAGCAGAGACAGAGAAGAGGCACAGATGTGTCCACCACCAGAGAGTGGGGGCTGGGCGGGGAGGAACAGGCTGCATCATTGGTCCTTAGGGTAAGGACCAGGCCTGAATACCTTGAGGAAAATCTGAGGGAGCTAATATGAAATAGCAGTGCAAACCATGGGATCCACTGAGAGACAAAAAAAAAAAAAAAAAAACTTTCCCATGAAAGGCTCTAACACCACACGGTGACCCCTGGTACACTCACAGAACAAAGGATTAAGTGAATACTAAAGGAGAACTGCCATACAGGGCCCTCTCTCCCCAGAGGCAGAGAGGCAAGTGTGTGACAGCCAGTGCTGGAAGGCAAGGGGCTGCTGCAATCTCGGCCCCAGAGACACCATCTTCCACCAAACTGTGAGCAAGTTCCCAGCTGCTAATTGCGCTTTCCTGGGATCCTGAACAGTTCACATCAGCCAGGAGGGTCCCAGCCTGAGATGAGCTCCCCAGAGGAGACACAGGCACACCTGGGAGACCAAGCAGCTGGGACCAGGGAGATGCATAAGACGCTTAGCCCACCTGAGTCGGTGCACTCGCCAAGCACCAGGTCATCTGAGATGCTCCGTCCTGGGAAGGGCACAGAATGCACAGCCAATCCGGGTCTGTGCCCCTGGGGAGCACCAAGAACCTGAGTGGCTTAGACCTAGGAAGTGCATGAAATGCAGGGCCCACTTGGGACAGTACCCTTGCAGAGCACCCTGGAGCCTGAGCAGTGTGGACCCAGGAAATACACACGGCCTTGGGCTGTGGCAAACCCAGCGTGGTCCAGCCACTATGAGGACTCCCCACGCATGCCAGTGGTATTTGTTTACAGTGTTCCTCCCTCCCCACAACACAACTGAACAAGTGAGCCTAAATAAGTGGTCACCTTTGCCCCCTTGTGTCTGGGTGGAAATTAGACACTGAAGAGACTTGCAATCAAAGGAAGTAAAAAAAAAAACAATGAAGAGGAAACCACTCTGAAAATAAGAGGTATAACAGATTAAAACCCTGCAGTTGATGCCGAGACTGTGCATTTGAGGGACACCTATAGAACTTGAGAACAAGTACAGGCTGGAACAAGGGACAATCCGACACTGAACTGAACCCACACTGCCAACAACAGCTCCGAAGAAATTCCTAGATATAATTTTATTATCACTTTTTAATTATTAAAAAAAATTTAATTCTTTTATTACTTCTTTAACTTTCATCTTTATAGCCTACTACTACCTTTCAAAAAAAAAACCTATTTTTTAAAAACAAATTTCTTATATTTCAATTTTTGTGATTAATTTTGTTTTGTAAATTTTATACTGTATTTTTGAGAGTCTAATCTCTATTTTAGGTTTTTAATATTAGCTATTTGATATTTGTTATCAATTTTGTACCTTCAAGAATCTAATCTTCAGTATCCATTTTCACTCAGGGATTTGATTACTGGCCTGAATACTCTCTCCCCTTTTGACTCTCCCTTTTCTTCTCCAGGTCACCTCTATCCCCCTCCTCCCTCTTCTCTTTCTACATAACTCTTTGAATCTCTCTGGGTGTTCTGGGCTGTGGAGAGCACTTAGGGGTTTGACTACTGGCTAGATTGCTCTATCCCCTTTTGACAACTCCTTTTCTCCTCCTGGTCACCTCTATGTCCCTCCTCCCTCTTCTCTTGTCAATACAACTCAGGGAATCTCTCTGGGTGTTCCTGGCTGTAGAGAATCGTTTCATCATTAACCTAGGGGCTTTATCTTCTGTGATGTATGGATGTAGAAACCTTAAAGCTACTGTAAAAGAAGACCCAAAAGCCAAAAGCAGGAGGCTTAAACCCAGAACTTTAGAATATCAGAGAACTCCTGAAACCAGGGAACATTAATAGACAAGAGCTCACCCAAAAGTCTTCATACCTACATTGAAACCAACTTATACCCAGGAGCCAACAAGTTCCAATGCAAGAGACACCATGATAATTCTCCAGCAAAACAGGAACATGACCCTGAACATTAAAATATGGGCTGCGCAAAGCCATCCCAAACCCATGCTGCTGCTGCTGCTAAGTCGCTTCAGTCGTGTCTGACTCTGTGCAACCCCATAGACGGCAGCCCATCAGGCTCCACCATCCCTGGGATTCTCCAGGCAAGAACACTGGAGTGGGTTGCCATTTCCTTCTCCAATGCATGAAAGTGAAAAGTGAAAGTGAAGTCGCTCAGTCGTGTCCGACTCTTAGCGACCCCATGGACTGGAGCCTACCAGGCTCCTCTGTCCATGGAATTTTCCAGGCAAAAGTACTGGGGTGGGGTGCCATTGCCTTCCCCGTCCCAAACCCATAGACACCCCAAAATTCACTACTGGATACTTCATTGCATTCCAGAGAGAAGAGATCCAGCTCCACACACCAGAACACAGATGCAAGCACCCCCAACCAGGAAACCTTGACAAACCACTGGTTCAATCCCACCCATAGGGAGCACACTCCATAATTAAAAGGAACCACGAACTTCCAGCCTACAGAAAGGGCACTCAAAACACAGCAATACTTGAGGAGATAATAGTTTAAAACTTCCCTAAAATGGGGAAGGAAATAGCGACCCAAGTCTAAGAAACCCAAAGAGTCCCAAACAGAATAAACCCAAGGCAAAACACCCCAAGACACATATTAATCAAACTAACAAAGATCAAACACACACACACAAAAATGTTAAAAGCAGCAAGGGAAAAGCAACAAATAACACACAAGGGGATCCCCATAAAGATAACAGCTGATCTTTCAATATAAACTCTTCAGGCCAGAAGGGAAGGGCAGGACATACTTAAAGCAATAAAAGAGAAAAACCTACAACTAAGATTACTCTAGCCAGCAAGGATCTCATTCAAATATGAAGGAGAAATCAAAAGCTTTACAGACAAACAAAAGCTAAGAGAATTCAACACCAACAAACCAGCTCTTCAACAAATGCTAAAGGAGCTTCTCTAGACAGGAAACAAAAAAGGTTTATAAAAACAAAGCCAAAACAACAAAGTAAATGGTAACAGGATTTTACTTATCCATAATTGCCTTAAATGTAAATGGGTTAAATGCTCCAACCAAAAGACAAAGACTCGTCAAATGGATACAAAAACAAGACCCATGTATACACTGTCTACAGGAGACCCATCTAAAACCTAGGGACACATAAAGACTGAAAGTGAAGGGCTGGAAAAAGATATTTCATGCAAATGACCATAAGAAAGCAGGAGTAGCAATACTCATATGAGATAAAATAGACTTTGAAATAAAGACTGTGATAAGAGACAAAGAAGGACACTACATAATGATCAAAGGATCAATCCAAGAAGATATAGCAATTCTAAATATATATGCACCCAAAATAGAAGTACCTCAATACATAAGGCAAATGCTAACAAATATGGAACGGGAAATTAGCAGTAACACAATAATAGTGGGGGACATTAATACCCCTCTCACACCTATGGATAGATCAACTAAACAGAAAAGTAACAGAAAACACAAACTTTAAATGATGCAAAAAAAAAAAAAAAATCAATATCCTTCAGACATTTTACCCAAAAACAATGGATTTCACCTTTTTCTCAAGTGCATACAGAACATTCCCCAGGACAGATCACATCCTGAGTCATAAGTCTAGCCTTGGTAAATTTTAAAAAGCTGACATCATTTCAAGCATCTTTTCTGATCACAATGTGGTAAGATTAGAAGTCAACTACAGGAAGAAAAACTATTAAAAATACAAACATATGGAAGGTAACTCGCTCCTGAATAACCAACAGATCATGGAAGAAATCAAAAAGGAAATCAAAATATATATAGAAACAAATGAAAATGAAAACACGACTGCCCAAAACCAATGGGATTCAGTAAAAGCAGTGCTAAGAGAGCTCATAGCAATATCAGCCGATCTAAAGAATCTAGTGAAAGTGAAAGTGAAGTTGCTCAGTCGTGTCTGACTCTTTGCAACCACATAGACTGTAGCCTACCAGGCTCCTCTGTCCATGGGACTTTCCAGGCAATAGTACTGGAGTGGATTGCCATTTTCTTCTCCAGGGAATCTTCCCTACCCAGGCATCAAACCTGGGTCTCCTGCATTGTAGACAGATGCTTAACCATCTGAGCCACCAGGGAAGTCTAAACAACCTAACTTTACACCTAAAGCAATTAGAGAAAGAATAAAAGAACCCCAAAGTTAATAGAAGGAAAGAAATCATAAAAATCAGAACAGAAATAAGGGGAAAAGAAATAAAGTAGAATATAGCAAAAATCAATAAAACTGAAAGCTGGTTCTTTGAGAACATAAATAAAATAGACAAACCATTAGCCAGACTCATCAAGAAAAAAAGGAAGAAGATCAAATCAATAGCATTAGAAATCAAAATAGAGAAATCACAACAGATAAGACAGAAATACAAAGGATCATAAGAGTCAAATATCAGCAATTATATGCCAATAAAATTGACAATTTGGAAGCAATGAAAAAATTCTTAGAAAAAGTATAGCCTTCCAAAACTGAACCAGGAAGAAACAAAAATCTTAACAGACACATCACAAGTGCAGAAATCAAAAGTGTAATCAAAAATTTTCCAACAAACAAAAATCCAGGACCAGATGGCTTCACAGGTGAATTCTATCAAAAATTTAGAGATGAGCTAACACTTATCCTACTTAAACTCTTCCAGAAAATTGTAGAGGAAGGTAAACCCCCAGACTCACTCTATGAGGCCACCATCATCCTAATACCAAAATCAGAAAAAGATGCCACAAAAAAAGAAAACTACAGGCAAATATCACTGATGAACATAGATGCAAAAATCCTTAACAAAATTCTAGCAAACAGAACCCAACAACATCTTAAAAAGATCATACATCATGACCAAGTGGGCTTTACTCCAGGGATACAAGGATTCTTCAATATTCACAAATCAGTATGATACACCATATTAACAAATTGATAGATAAAAGCCATATGATTATCTGAATAGATGCAGAGAAAGCCTTTGACAAAATTCAATACCCATTTATGATTTAAAAAAAAAACAAACTCTCCAGAGCAGGCATGAAAAGAACATACCTCAACATAATTAAAGCCATATATGACAAACCCACAGCAAACATTATCCTCAATGGCAAACAATTCAAAGCATTTCCTCTAAAATCAGGAACAAGACAAGAGTGCCCACTCTCACCACTACTATTCAACATAGTTTTGGAAGTCCTAGCCATAGCAATCAAAGAAGAAAAAGAAATAAAAGGAAATCAGATTGGAAAAGAAGTAAAACTCTCCCTGTTTGCAGATGACATGATCCTCTACATAGAAAACCCAAAAGACACCACCAGAATATTACTAGAGCTAATTACTGAATTTAGTAAAGTTGCAGATATAAAATTAATATACAGAAATTCCTTGCATTTCTATACACTAGCAATGAAAAAACAGAAAGAGAAATTAAGGAAACAGTCCAATTCACCATTTCACTGAAAAGAATAAAATACTGAGGAATAAATTTACCTAAAGAAACAAAAGATCTGTGTATATAAAATTATGAAATGCTGATGAAAGAAATCAAAGATGACAAAAATGGAGAAAATACCATGTTTATGGATTGGAAGAATCAATATAGTGAAAATGAGTATACTACCCAAAGCAATATATAGATTCAATGCAATATCTATCAAGTTACCAGAAATATTTTTCACAGAACTAGAAAAAATAATTTCACAATTTCTATGGAAACACAAAAAATCTCAAATAGCCAAAGCAATCTAGAGAAAGAATGGACTGGAGGAATCAAGCTTCCTGACTTCAAACTATACTACAAAGCTACAGTCATCAAGACAGTATGGTACTGGCACAAAGACTGAAATATCTATCAATGGAGCAAATCAGAAAACCCAGAGATAAATCCATGCACCTATGGACACTTTATCATTGACAAAGGAGAAAAAATATACAATGGAGAAAAGACAATCTCTTTAACAAGTAAGTCATGTATAGATATGAGAGCTGGGAAAACTGGTCAACCCCCTGTAAAAGAATGAAACTAGACACTTTCTAACATAATACCCAAAAATAAAATTAAAATGTATTCAAGATCTAAATGTAAGGCCAGAAACTATAAAACTCTTAGAGGAAAACATAGGCAGAACACTCTCTTACATAAATCACAGCAGGATCCTCTATGACCCACCTCTCAGAGTAATGGAAATAAAAACAAAAATAAACAAATGGGACCTAATTAAACATAAAAGCTTTTGCACAACAAAGGAAACTATAAGCAAGATGAAAAGGAAGCCTTCAGAATGGAAAAAAAATAATAGCAAATGAAACAATTGACAAAGAATTAATCTCCAAAATACACAAGCAGGTCTTTCAGCTCAATACCAGAAAAGTAAATGACCCAATCAAAAAGTGGGCCAAAGAACTAAGCAGACATTTCTCCAAAGACATACAGATGGCTAACAAACATATGAAAAGATGTTCAACATCACTCATTATCAGAGAGATGCAAATCAAAACCACAATGACGTACCATCTCATGCAGGTCTGATGGCTGCTATCAAAAAATCTACAAACAATAAATGCTAGAGAGGGTGTGAAGAAAAAGGAACCCTCCTACTCTGTTGGTGGGAATGCAAACTAGTACAGCCACTATGGAGAACAGTGTGGAGATTAAACCTTTAAAAAATGGAAATGGAACTGCCATATGACTCAGCAATCCCACTGCTGAACATACAAACTGAGGAAACCAGAACTGAAAGAGACACACATATCCAAGTGTTCATTGCAGCACTGTTTACAATAGTTAGGACATGGAAACAACCTAAATGTCCATCAGCAGATGAATGGATAAGGAAGTTGGAATGCATATTCACAATGGAATATTCAGATCAGATCAGATCAGTCGCTCAGTCGTGTCCGACTCTTGGCAACCCCATGAACTGCAGCACGCCAGGCCTCCCTGTCCATCACCAGCTCCCGGAGGTCACTCAGACTCACATCCACCGAGTCAGTGATGCCATCCAGCAATCTTATCCTCTGTCATCCCCTTCTCCTCCTGCCCTCAATCCCTCCCAGCATTAGAGTCTTCTCCAATGAGTCAACTCTTCGCATGAGGTGGCCAAAGTACTGGAGTTTCAGCTTTAGCACAATTCCTTCCAAAGAAATCCCAGGGCTGATCTCCTTCAGAATGGACTGGTTGGATCTCCTTGCAGTCCAAGGGACTCTCAAGAGTCTTCTCCAACACCACAGTTCAAAAGCATCAATTCTTCAGTGCTCAGCCTTCTTCACAGTCCAGCTCTCACATCCATACATGACCACTGGAAAGACCATAGCCTTGACTAGGCGAACCTTTGTTGGCAAAGTAATGTCTCTGCTTTTGAATATGCTATCTAGGTTGGTCATAACTTTCTTTCCAAGGAGTAAGCATCTTTTAATTTCATGGCTGCAGTCACCATCTGTAGTGATTTTGGAGCCCAGAAAAATAAAGTCTGACACTGTTTCCACTGTTTCTCCATCTATTTCCCATGTAGTGATGGGACCAGATGCCATGATCTTCGTTTTCTGAATGTTGAGCTTTAAGCCAACCCTTTCACTCTCCACTTTCACTTTCATCAAGAGGCTTTTTAGTTCCTCTTCACTTTCTGCCATAAGGGTGGTGTCATCTGCATATCTGAGGTTATTGATATTTCTCCCAGCAATCTTGATTCCAACTTGTGTTTCTTCCAGTCCAGCATTTCTTATGATGTACTCTGCATATAAGTTAAATAAACATGGTGACAATATACAGCCTTGACGTACTCCTTTTCCTATTTGGAACCAGTCTGTTGTTCCATGACCAGTTCTAACTGTTGCTTCCTGACCTGCATACAGATTTCTCAAGAGGCAGATCAGGTGGTCTGGTATTCCCATCTCTCTCAGAATTTTCCACAGTTTCTTGTGATCTACACAGTCAAAGGCTTTGGCATAGTCACTAAAGCAGAAATAGATGTTTTTCTGGAACTCTCTTGCTTTTTCCATGATCCAGCGGATGTTGGCAATTTGATCTCTGGTTCCTCTGCCTTTTCTAAATCCAGCTTGAACATCAGGAAGTTCACGGTTCACATATTGCTGAAGCCTGGCTTGGAGAATTTTGAGCATTACTTTACTCGCGTGTGAGATGAGTGCAATTGTGCAGTAGTTTGAGCACTCTTTGGTATTGCCTTTCTTTGGGATTGGGATGACAACTGACCTTTTCCAATCTTGTGGCCACTGCTGAGTTTTCCAAATTTGCTGGCATATTGAGTGCAGCACTTTCACAGCATCATCTTTCAGGATTTGGAATAGCTCCACTGGAATTCCATCACCTCCACTAGCTTTGTTCGTAGTGATGCTTTCTAAGGCCCACTTGACTTCACATTCCAGGATGTCTGGCTCTAGGTCAGTGATCACACCATCATGATTATCTGGGTGTTGAAGCTCTTTTTTGTACAGTTCTTCTGTGTATTCTTGCCACCTCTTCTTAATATCTACTGCTTCTGTTAGGTCCATACCATTTCTGTCCTTTATCAAGCCCATCTTTGCATGAAATGTTCCTTTGGTATCTCTGATTTTCTTGAATAGATCCCTAGTCTTTCCCATTCTGTTGTTTTCCTCTATTTCTTTGCATTGATCACTGAAGAAGGCTTTCTTATCTCTTCTTGCTATTCTTTGGAACTCTGCATTCAGATGTTTATATCTTTCCTTTTCTCCTTTGCTTTTCGCTTCTCTTCTTTTCACAGCTATTTGCTCAGCTACAAAAAAAGAACACATTTGAGTCAGTTCTAATAAAGTGGATGAAACTTCCACCTATTATACAGACTGAAGTAAGTCAGAAAGAGAAACACCAATACAGTATATTAACACATATATATGGAATTTAGACAGATGGTAATGACGATCCTATATGTAAGACAGCCAGACAGCAAGATGTAAAGAACAGTTTTTTGGACTATGTGGGAGAAAGCGAGGGTGGGATGATTTGAGAGAATAGCATTGAAACGTGTATATTACCATATGTAAAATAGATGACCAGTGCAAGTTTCATGCATGAAGCAGGGGACTCAAAGCTGGTGCTCTGGGACAACCTAGAGAGATAGGGTGGGGAGGCAGGTGGGAGGAGGGTTCAGGATGGGGAGACACATGTACACCTGTGGCTGATTCATGTTGATATATGGGAGAAAAAACACCACAATATTGTAAAGTAATTAGCCTCCAATTAAAATAAATTAAAGAAAAATAAATCAAAGGGGAAAAACCTCAACATTCAAAAAACTAAGATCATGGCATCTGGTCCCATCACTTCAGGGCACATAGATGGGGAAACAGTGGAAACAGTGACAGATTTTATTTTCTTGGGCTCCAAAATCACTGCAGATGGTGACTGCAGCCGTGAAATTAAAAGACGTTTGCTCCTTGGAAGAAGAGCTATGACAAACCTAGACAGCATATTAAAAAGCAGAGACATTACTTTGCCAACAAAGGTCCATCTAGTCAAACCTCTGGCTTTTCCAGTAGTCATGTATAGATATGAGAGTTGGACACTAAAGAAGGCTGAGTACTTAAACACTGATGCTTTTTAACTGTGATGTTGGAGAAGACTCTTGAGAGTCCCTTGGACAGTAAGGAGATCCAACCAGTCAATCCTAAAAGAAATCAACTCTGAATATTCACTGGAAGGACTGATGCTGAAGCTGAAGCTCCAATACTTTGGCCACCTGATGCAAAGAGTCAACTCATTAGAAAAGGCCCTAATGCTGGGAAAGATTGAAGGCAAGAGGAGAATAGGACAACAGAGGATGAAATGGTTGGATGGCATCACCAACTCAATGGACATGAATTTGAGCATGCTTCAGGAGATGAAGGACATGGAAGCCTGACATGCTGCGGTCCATGTGGCTGCAAAGAGTTGGACACAACTGAGCAACTGAACAACAACTCTTAAATAGATATTTGTAGGTAGAAGAAGCAAGTCTGAATAGACTACAAACTATATAATCCCATTTATATTGCATTATGGAAAATTAAAGCCAGAACAACTGAGCGACTTCACTTTCACTTTTCACTTTCATGCACTGGAGAAGGAAATGGCAACCCACTCCAGTGTTCTTGCCTGGAGAATCCCAGGGACGGGGGAGCCTGGTGGGCTGCCGTCTATGGGGTCGCACAGAGTCAGACACAACTGAAGCGACTTAGCAGCATGGAAAAATAAAACATAGAAATGTCTTAAACATAGATGAAATAAGAGTTGGGGGAAGAGGAAGATTGAGTAAGTGAAGCACATGGGATTTGGCAGGGGGTAGCAGGGGAGTAAAATTATTCTGTATTATATTGTAATATTGGTTATATAATACTATGCATTTGTAAAACCCTTAGAAATTTACAGCACAAATAGTACAATGTTATGTATACAATATAGGCAAACTCATTTAGAAGTTCCTGGTATTCCAGGATGAACTATAACAAAAGGATCTATCAGGCCGGTTTTCTCTCCATTGGTTCTTGTCCCGCTGTAGCAAAGAATTGAAATGGCAGACCAGAACAGCTCAGGCAAGCAAGGTTTATTGAGCAAGCAGTAAGCAGTATATTCTCCAGAGGTGAGAGCAGACCAACACCAGCATGACTGGTCCCATCCAGTTTTAAGTTTCCCTTTTACAGCCTTTGTTCTCTCCCCTGGGCAGTCCATGGGACCTGACTGGTTGCATCCAATGCAAATAAGGCATGAGCTTGAGACCAATCAGAGGAGGGGCTGTGTTGGGTGCATTTTCCCGTCAGAAGTCTTCACTTCTGATATATGGTTTTCCTTATTCTTGGGTTTTTTCTTTTCTTTGTATGCCCTCTGTGTGGTTCTTCTAGCCACCTGGCTGCCATTTTGGACTCCTTTTTCCCTACTTTAACTGCCTAACAAATGTAATCCTATCACACATGTATGAAATAATCTCACTAAAGAGGTTGAGGAAAAACATGCTGACCTTTGTAACTTTGTAGAAGTGTAGCAATTACAAGAAAATAGGCATAACGAGTATATATACAAGTCCTATAATCTAATAAATACAGTTGTTCCCATGGGGGTGTGAGTTAGCAATTTCAAAACCACATACTGGAATTGGACAATTAAGCAAATAGATGGCAGAAGGTAAGTCATGTTTCTCAGTTTGGAGTGGGAGATTATAAGCAAGGAGAGAAGGCTTGAGCAAAACATGTAATGGATTGATTAGTGTTAAATATATGACAAACTCACCTTTGGCCTAATATGAATAGAAGTTGGATACACAAAGAAATATTTATAGATATGTATATATAAAGAGGTTATTGCATATCTGTGTGTATTTCCTTGCACGTCCATCTAGTCAAGGCTATGGTTTTTCCAGTAGTCATGTATAGATGTGAGAGTTGGACTGTGAAGAAAGCTGAGCGCCAAAGAATTGATGCTTTTGAACTGTGGTGTTGGAGAATACTCTTGAGAGTCCCTTGGACTGCAAGGAGATCCAACCAGTTCATTCTAAAGGAAATCAGTCTGGGTGTTTTTTGGAAGGAGTGATGCTAAAGCTGAAACTCCAGTACTTTGGCCACCTCATGTGAAGAGTTGACTCATTGGAAAAGACTCTGATGCTGGGAGGGATTGGGGGCAGGAGGAAAAGGGGACGACAGAGGATGAGACGTCTGGATGGCATCACTGACTGGATGGACGTGAGTTTGAGTGAACTCTGGAAGTTGGTGATGGACAGAGAGGCCTGGCGTGCTGCAATTCATGGGGTTGCAAAGAGTCAGACATGACTGAGCAACTGAACTGAAACTGAACTGAACAAATTAGAATAAAATAACACCTAGCACAAAGGACTTGGTTTCTAATACTACTCTCCAATAAACCACTAGAGCTTCCTGTAGCTCCAGAGCTGGCGCAATAAATATATAAGATGACCATGGAATTTCTTGTAGTGCCAAAAGTTCAAGAAGTGCTTAACAATAACAACAAAAAAAACATCATGTTAGAGATGTCAAATGGACATGGAAGGCAACTGAAAGAGGTTGCAATTTCCAAATATAAAACAATTAGAGCAACATAATAAAGTAGGATTGGATTATAACTTAATGTGTAATAAAATATCCATGAGCTTATACTGATACTAATAAATAATTGAGGAACTTTCCTGCTGGTCCAGGGGTTAAGACTTGGCCTTCCAATGCAAGGGTTGCAGGTTTTGATCCCTGGTCGGGGAGCTAAGATCTCATATACCTCAAACAAAAACAAAACAAAACAGATGCAATATTGTAACAAATTCAATAAGCACTTTAAAAAAATTGACTAAATATAAGGAAGAATATAGACAAACATCTCATCTAGAAAAATCCCAAATTATTTATGTAGATAATCCACCTTCTAAGAGGTGAAAAAGAAGTCACTCCTTGAATGTGCACCGCACAGTGACTTTCTTTCCATCCTCATTGTAAGTCAGTGTTCAAGGTCACAAAAAGTCAACAGTGATAAGTTATGCAGATAGCATGCACCCTTTTTGTGATGTGATGAAAATCACACTTAAGCTCTGTGGTCTTTCTCCCACAAATGCCTATCCCTAGTTTAATCATGAGAAAACATCAGAAAAATGGTGCTTTTTGTTTTTTTTTTTTGATGAGAGACATTCTACAAAATAATTGGACCATAATGTCAAGGCTATTTAAAAAAAGGGGGGGGGGGGAGAAAGTCTGAGAAACTGTCACAGCCAAGAGGAGCCTCAAGAGACATGATGATTAAATGTAATGTGGGATTCTGAAACTAAAAATGAATATTAGATAAAAATGAAGAAAATCTGAATAAAGTATAAACTTTAATACTAACATATCAATATTGGCTTATTAATTGTGAGGACTGTGTCATATTAATCTAAGATCATAATAATAAGGGAAAATGATGCAAAGTGTATGGGAATTCTTTGTACAATCTTCACAACTTTTCTATAAATGTAAAACTGTTCTAAAATCAAAAGTTTATTTAAAAGAAAAGGCATTATTCATGAATTTTAGTCATAAAATATCATTTTTGTTAAAACTTCACAAACAATATTACCATATGTCAGTATTGCAACTAATGGTGAACTCTATGTACTTTGGAAGATATTTGTCATGCTATACCACACATATACTGGCTTAAAGCTTTCCTGAAAGAATCCTTCCAGAGCATCATAACCTGTCTTTTAAAGCTTTCAGAACATAAATCCTATATTATTAACTGCTTGGCTCAGATCATAAATTATTTTAAGCAAAAAGAAGAGACAAAACTGCACTTGAAACTTACAAGCAATTGCTGCAACTCTGCAGTAACTCCTAGATATTTTTGCTACCTCTAAAAGGCTAATAAGGTAATGCGTGGAATACCATAGTCTTCCTTCTCTTTATTCTACTTAGACTGAAGGCAATGACTTTGTCACTGAGGCTCTGACCTTTTATAAATTTATCATGATCATCAGGAGTACCTATGTCACACCAGAATAGCTCTGCAGTGATGGTCTTCCTAGTATTTTATGATGGGTCTTTATTCATTCCCACTAGGGAAATCCCAAGACTACTGGAGTGGGTAGCCATTCTCTTCTCCAGGAGATCTTGAACCCAGGTCTCCCACATTGCAGGCAGATTCTTTACCATTTGAATAGCTATGGAAGCCTCTTTTATTCATTCACTAGACAAATACTTCTTCAGAGCCTATACTAATAGTATCTGTACTGAGCTGCAGAGACAAAAAAGATATCATCCCTGTTTTCACAGACCTCATTTCTAGTTGATAATAATCCAGTTATGCATGTATGTCTTAATTCTAAATTCAATAGATGTAAAAACTGCTTTCCTGGCATGCCTTTATTCAAATATGTTCTATCTACATACCCCATTCACCAACCAGAAACTCTTATATCAAAATTCACATCTGTGTAGTAAAGAATATAATCTTACCCTAAGAGAGAGGTATTGCCTTTGTCTCGTCCGGGAGATAATATCTCAGAAGACTATCTTTATTTACCGGGAGGCTTTGGCCAGCAGACTAACAAATGATTTATGATGGGGGCTTTGGGCCACCCAGTATCCACTCTACCTCGAAAGGTGATGGAGATTACATTTAGCCATGTGCACAGTCAACCAAGGAGCACCAATTAAAATTCCAAACACAGCTCAGGTGAGATTCCCTGGCTGGCAGTACTCCACACCTACTGTCACATATCAATGCCAAGTGAATAATGTTGTCCTGACTCGATGGGGAGAGGCAGAATCTCCACTTTTGGTACATTTCCTCTTCTTGAGGCCCTTGTTCTCTTTGCTGATTGTAACCAGTATTCTTTAGCTGGACAAAAGCTATAACTGTGACTATTAATGTCTTTCAGTGAGTTCTGAGTCCTTCTAACATATTACTGACATTGAGAGCGGTTTGGGTAAACCCTTATGTTTAAAATTGGTTATATTTTAAGAGATGAGAAGTCTTGTGTGTACTGTGCCCCCGAACTTCACAGGTGGCTAACCTCATGGTATCTAACACAGAACAGCTGCCCTACTATCATACCACTGGACAAGTCTGACCTTGGCTAGCGATCTACCATGGGGGTTGAGGGTGTTATCTTCCTCCTTCTCATCATGGTGCTTCTGGTTCATTCAGTTTGAAAAATAAAAAGAGAGAAAAATATATAAATATTTTAGGTGACACTGTTATGATCCACCTCTGCATGGCAGGCATCCTGTGTAACAGGCATTTAGGGATGTACAAGTGTAGGTTGAGTGAGGATCTGTGTCCTGATAGCTTATCACATTACTTCCTACTATCTGGATCTTCTTATTCCATTAGAATAATGCCTTGAGAAGGGTGCTTTCAAGCAGTTCTTGAACCTGGTTCTTTTCCATAGTGTCTACATGGTCACAGGAACCGCCATACCAAATGGAGGGGCTTCACACGCAGTACTGCTGCCCTGTGTACTCCTCTTGTCATAGCAGGCTACTCCAGCCAACACACTGCCTTTGGGATGCTCCAGGAAGTCAGTACGTGTTGGTCTTTTTGTTCAGTAATGGCCTTAATCTCCAGGAACCATGGGACATCTCTGGGTAATGACTCACTGTGCTCTACTCTGTTACTTTTGGGGTTAGCTTACAACTGAAGCACAGCAAACACTTGAACAATGAATGAAATATCTGTCTCCTATGCTGACAAATACATGCAAGCCCTTGATATACCATAGTGTTAATCAGAGTTCTCCATAGAAATAGACTCAATAGCTGATTATCACACACACACACACACACATCTATTTCTGCTTCACTGACTACACTAAAGCCTTTGATTGTGTGGATCACAACAAAATGTGGAAAATTCTTAAAGAGATGGGAATACCAGACCACCTTACCTGTCTCCTCAGAAACCTGCGTGCAGATCAAGAAGCAACAGTTAGAATCATCCATGGAACAAAGGACTGGTTCAAAACTGGGAAAGAAATACATCAAGGCTGTATATCATCACTCTGCTTATTTAAATTATATAAAGAGTACATCATGTGAAATGCTAGGTGAATAAATCACAAGCTGGAACCAAGATTGCCAGAAGAAATATCAGCAACCTCAGATATGCAAATAGTACCACTCTAATGGCAGAAAGCGAAGAACTAAAGGACCTCTTTGACAAGGGTGAAAGAGAGTGAAAGAGTTCAAAAGCTGGCTTAAAACCCAAAATTCAAAAAATTAAGATCATTACATCCAGTCCCATCACTTCACAGCAAATAGATGGGAAAAAAGTGGAAAGAGTGACAGACTTTGTTTTCTTGGGCTCCAAAATCACTATGGATGGTGACGGTAGCCATGAAATGAGAAGACCATCGATCCCTGGAAGAAAAACTGACAAACCTAGAAATCATATTAAAGAGTAGAAGCATCACTTTACTGACAGAGGTCTGTATCATCAAAAATATGGTTTTTCCAGTAGTCACGTATGGATGTGAGAGTTGGACCATAAAGAAGACTGAATGCTAAAGAATTGATGCTTTTAAACTATGGTGCTGGAGAAGACTCTTGAAAGACCCTTGGACAGTAAGGAGATCAAACCAGTCAATCCTAAAGGAAATCAACCCTAAATATTCATTGGAAGGACTGATGTTGAAGCTGAAGCTCCAATACTTTGACTATCTGATGCAAAGAGCCGACTCACTGTAAAAGACCCCGATGCTGGGAAAGACTGAGGGCAAGGAGAGAAGGGGGTGACAGAGGATGAGAAGGTTGGATGGCATTACTGCATCAATGAACATGAGTTTATGCAAACTCCAAGAGATAGTAAAGAACAGGGAAGTCTGGCATGCTGCAGTCCATGGGGTCACAAAGAGTTGGACACGACTTAGCAACTGTACAATAACAACACACACACATATGTATATGTACCTATTTTAAGTAACTGCCTCATGTGATTAAGGAGGTTGGCAAAGCCAAAAGTTCAGCTTCTCTGTACACCAGTGTTGACCTGAATCTTGGAGACAGAGCTTTAGGTGAGGTAGAAAAGTGTAGCTTTATTGCTTTGCCAGACAAAGGGGACCACAGTGGGCTAATGCCTTCAGAACCATGTGTCCAAACTTGCGGAAAATAGTGAGAAGTTTTATAGTAATAGGTCAAAGAGGATCAGTTTGTGGACATTCTTCTGACGGGTTGGTCGTGAGATAAGTAGGAGTCAGCATCATCAACCTTCTGGTCCAACTGGTATGGGGTGGTCTATGTACTTGGTGGGCAGCACACCATTGTTAATCATTAATTTCTCCCTCCTGGAGGGATTTCAGTATCTGCAAAATAACTCAAATATATTGTTGCCTGTATTTGTTCATGGGGAAACAGGACCATGCCCGAAGGCTGCTCTTGACTATTTGTCCCTAGTTTCACATCCCCTTCCCTCTCTAATCAGCAACTTCTTGAATCCAGCCCTGGGAACTCTGGGAAGGTCATGGAGGCTGAATAAAGGCTGTTTCCCATAATTAAAGAAACGGGGGATACAGAAAGGTCTTGTGCCCAGGAGCCCCACAAGGCTTTGCATGGTATCACCTGCTGCTGCTTTTAAGTTGTTTCAGTCTTGTCCAGCTCTGTGCGACCCTATAGACAGCGGCCCATCAGGCTCCCCCAACCCTGGGATTCTCCAGGCAAGAACACTAGTGGGTTGCCATTTCCTTCTCCAGTGCATGAAAGTGGAAAGTGAAAGTGAAGTCGCTCAGTCATGTCCAACTCTTTGCGACCCCATGGACTGAAACCTACCAGGCTCCTCTGTCCATGGGATGGTCCAGGCAAGAGTACTGGAGTGAGTTGCCATCGCCTTCTCTGATGGTGTTACCAGCAAGTCCAAAATCTGCAGCGTGGGTTGGCAGTCTGGAGACCCAGGACTGCTGATACTACAGTTCTGGTCCAAAGGTCAATAGGCTAGAGACCCAGGAAGGCCAGTGCTGCAGTTCAAGTTTGAAGGCTGTCTACTGGCAGAATTCCCTCTTGCTGGGAGAAGGTCAGTCTATCTTTCTATTCCGCCCTTCAACTTATTTAGTAAGAGTCACTCATGTTATAGAGGACAATGTGGTTTACTCAAAACCCACCCATTTAAATGCTAATCTCATTTAAAAAAATACCCTCACAAAAATATTTATAATAATGTTTGACAACATATCTGGGAACTGTGGCCAGCCAAGTAGACACATAAACTCAGACATCACACTTTCTTAATTGGCCAAAATAAAAAAAGAGAGAGAGAGAGAAAGAGTGCCCTTTTACCTCTCTCCCAAATAAGAAATAAAAATCCAAAGTAATTCCTTGGGGTCTATGTCATATTATCCCTCATTGACTTTCTTTGCAACCAGTTCCTCTGTATGTCTAGACTCCTCTCTATGCAGGTTGGTTAAATATTTGTAGGGTTGATAGTGAGATTACAGGAAAGTCTGAAAAGCATGATAAGGTTGGAAACAGGTTTCTGGTATCTTTAGAATGCAGGTGTACTTACTGATCTTCTTTAACTTAAGAATTTATCTGATATCCCTGTATAACAAAAAGTCCTATTGAACATGCTGTGATGTACTTAAGCAGGAAATTGCAAAGCAGTATGTTAAACACTATAATAACTGCAAGAAGAATGCACTGGGAGTATTTAAAAAGGTTTCTAAGCCAGACTGAAGGACTTGGGAAAGTATGAAGAAAAAAACAATTAAAAAGCTGAAAACTGAGGCATACTTAGAGAAAATGCATTGGAAAATAGGAGTGAAATAAGAGAAGACAATGCTCATATTTAAAGGATCATCTATATGGCAATGCCCAGGAGTAAGAAACAGTGTGGGCCTTTGGCAGAACTGTAAGGTGTTCAGTCCGGTTCAGTTCAGTCCCTCAGTTGTTTCCAACTCTTTGTGACACCATGGACTGCAGCACGTCAGGCTTCCCTGTCCATCACCAACTCCCAGAGCTCGCTTAAATTCATGTCCATCAAGTTGGTGATGCCATCAAATCATCTCATCTTCTGTGGTCCTCGTCTCCTGCCTTCAATCTTTTCAGCATCAGGGTCTTTTCCAGATGGGAAAAGTATTGGAGCTTCAGCTTCAGCATCAGTCCTTCCAATAAATATTCAGGACTGATTTCACAGGACTGACTGATTTGATCTCCTGTGATTCAAGGGACTCTCAAGACTCTTCTCCAACACCATGGTTCAAAAGCAGCAATTCTTCCATGCTCACCTTTCTTTATGATCCACTCTCATATACATATATGACTACTGGAAAAACCATAACCTTGACTAGATGGACCTTTGTTGGCAAAGTAATGTCTCTGCCTTTCAATATGCTATCTAGGTTGGTCATAACTTCTTCCAAGGAGTAAGCATCTTTTAATTTCATGGCTGCAGTCACCATCCTCAGTGATTTTGGAGCCCAAGAAAATAAAGTCTGTCACTGTTTCCACTGTTTCCCCATCTATTTGACATGACGTAATGGGATCAGATACCGTGATCTTGGTTTTTTGAATGTTGAGTTTTAAGCCAACTATTTCACTCTCCTCTTTTACTTTCATCAAGAGCCTCTGTAGTTCCTCTTCACTTTCTGCCATAAGGGTGGTGTCATCTGCATATCTGAGGTTATTGATAGTTCTCCCTGCAGTCTTTATTCTAATTTGTGCTTCATCCAGTCTGGCATCCTGCATGATGTACTCTGCTATAAGTTAAATAAGCACGGTGTTGAACACTAGTCCATTTTAGTTCACTGATTCTTAAAATGTTGATGTTCACTCTTGCCATCTCCTGTTTGAGCACTTCCAATTTACCTTGATTCATGGACCTAACATTCCAGCTTCCTATGCCATATTGTTCTTTACAGAATCAGACTTTACTTTCAACCTGTGTCTCTGCCGGAGACTCCTGGAAACTAACAGGCAAGTCTGGGGTCTCTTATGGGGTCACTGCCTTTTCTCCTGGGTCCTGGTGTGCACAAGGTTTGGTCTGTGCCCTCCAAGAATATTTTTCCTAGTCCCTTGGAAGTTCTGTAAGCAAATCCCACTGACCTTCAAAATCAAACTGTTCAGTCCTGGTAGAACAAAAAAGTTTGAAGAGTCTGATCAAGAGGCAAGAGATAAAGGTAGAAATGTAAACAATGCACAAAAAGTAATGAACCAGGCAAGCCACACTAAAAAACTTGGATTTTATTCTAAGGTCATTGAAGAGACACAGTGATTTTATGTAGCAAAAAGGAGATTTAGTCTAAATAGCACACTGGCTATAGTCTGAGAATGGATCAGGAGGGAAAAGGGTCTCTAAGTGACCCTGTGCCACTAAGTTAATTTCTGGAAATACAAAAACACAATTCCCATTCCCTGAGGCTCACAACACAGTGATGAAAGTTAAGCATTATCATTGAGAGAACCAAGAAATACTGTAATTGAATCTGGGTTTTATATTTACAGTATATATGACTCAATAGTTTATTTGGAGATTCAGTCTCAAAAACAAACAGAAATTTAGCCACACTTGTACATATGTCTTTGTGCATATTGTACACAGTGGTATTGGGTAACTTTTTGTTCAGTGACTAGATATCTAAAGATATCTAAAAGGACAGTGTCAGCTCAAAAAAAAAAAAAAAAAAAAAAGAACACATAATGCATGCCAGGTATAGCACATCAGATCAGATCAGATCAGATCAGATCAGTCTCTCAGTAGTGTCCAACTCTTGGCGACCCCATGAACTGCAGGACGCCAGGCCTCCCTGTCCATCACCAGCTCCCGGAGGTCACTCAGACTCACATCCATCGAGTCAGTGATGCCATCCAGCCATCTCATCCTCTGTCGTCCCCTTCTCCTCCTGCCCCCAATCCCTCCCAGCATCAGAGTCTTCTCCAATGAGTCAACTCTTCGCATGAAGTGGCCAAAGTACTGGAGTTTCAGCTTTAGCATCATTCCTTCCAAAGAAATCCCAGGGCTGATCTCCTTCAGAATGGACTGGTTGGATCTCCTTGCAGTCCAAGGGACTCTCAAGAGTCTTCTCCAACACCAGAGTTCAAAAGCACATAGAGGGACGTTGATATAGGAAATGAGTTATATTGGAAGGTAGATGGAAAAAAAGCAGAAGGGGAGTTGAAATCAGCTCAATTCAGTTCATTCGCTCAGACTCTGCAACCCCATGGACTGCAACACGCCAGGCCTCCCTATCCATCACCAACTCTGGGAGTTGACTCAAACTCCTGTCAATTAAGTCAGTGATGCCATCTAACCATCTCATCCTCTTTCATCCCCTTCTCCTCCCACCTTCAATCTTTCCCAGCATCAGGGTCTTTTCAAATAAGTCAGTTCTTCATATCAAGTGGCCAAAGTGCTGGAGTTTCAGCTTCAACATCAGTCCTTCCAATGAATATTCAGGACTGATTTACTTTAGGATTGACTGCTTTAATCTCCTTGCAGTCCAAGGGACTCTCAAGAGTCTTCTCCAACACCACATTTCAAAAGCATCAATTCTTTGGTGCTCCGCCTTCTTCATAGTCCAACTCTCATATCCATACATGACTACTAGAAAAACCATAGCCTTGACTAGACTAGTTTTAGACAAAGACTGCTAAAACTTCTAAGCTAGAACCCACTAGTCTGCACCTACTATTCCACTTTGGAGATGCTATTGTAGCCAGTTCAAAATCTGTCAAATATGAGCTACCTGGACCTGGGTAGGAATTACTGAAAAGGTTTTTGTTTTTTTTTTTTTTTTTTTTTTTTCTTATCCAAGCTACTACTCTGGAGTCCAGAATCCAGAGATTACTGGATTACTGTTGCTACAGAAACTCCCAGAAAATTCCAGGTACTGCCAATAATTGCAATGTCATTGAAGCCCAAAACAGGAAGTTTTTTTCCAATTTCTAGTCTTTTGATTTTCTAACAATATTCCCTATGATAGACATAGCAACAAGCCAGCTGGCAAGAGATCCTGAAAAATGTATAGTCAAACTAGTGCAGACAGAGAAAATTATGACAGGAGTGGTGCTGAGAAACCACAGAGATATAATCATCTCATACAGAATTACTGTCCAAAGCCCTGATTTGGGGTCATTTCTATTAAAAGTTTTAGCGATAAAAGTCCTCTGAGACCTACTTCTGCATGAATATTTTTCCTCAGAAAAAAAATGCATGGGATAAGAATCTAAAAGAGTGGAAATATATATATAAAAGAAAGAAAGAGAAGTCAGTCAGTCATGTCCAACTCTTTGCGACCCCATGGACTGCAGCCTGCCAGGATCCTCTGTCCATCAGATAGTCCAGGCAATAATACTGAAGTGGGTTGCTATTTCCTTCTCCAGGAATATATATATATGTATACACACACACATACACACACACACACATATATAGCTAATTCACCTTTTTCTGCACCTGAAACTAACACAACATGGTAAATCAACTATACTCCAATAAAATATTTTTCAAAATGCATGGAATCCAGGTTGTCCTTTATCAGATACATAAAATTAGGTTATCTATTAAAAACAGTCAGGTGATAATGGCTGAGATGTCTGTGTTGTAATTTCAATCATTGTCAGTGGTTATTTTATAATAATTGAGCTAACATAATACTTGTAGAATTCACCTGCATGAAGGCAAGTGGAGCTGTGATCTGTGAATTAGAATTTACCATGATATTGATTAAGATGAAAGAAGAGTAACACATGCCATTTTACTTGGCAAAACCCCTCATGCTGAATTTCTGTGGACGTAACCAAGAATCAATGATCCATGGTTTGTCTAAACTACTCCAGGTTTTAAGAACTCCTTAATTTTTATAGATCTCACCTTAAGATGACCTGAAAAGATCTGAAATACATCACAGAGTGCAGCCTTGATCACTGCCAGCCCAGCATACTGATTAGTATCCAAAATCAGATGATCAGAGATGATTGTGTTAGACAAAAGTCAAGTTTAATTTTAAGCAGTTTGTCAGTAGGAACTATACTCTTGTCCTATCTTACCTCAAGCATCCTTTCAATCAATCAGGCACTGTGTTAAGTACTACTGAAACTGACATAAGGATTCTTCCTTCAAAGAGTTCATTGCTTAGTAGTGGAGAAAAATAAGATTCAAAACTAAATTCAATTAAAATATTCTGTAATAACCTAAATTGGATAAGAATTTTAAAAAGAATAGATGTACATGTATATCTGAAACAGTTGTATACCTAGAACACACAAAACATTAATCAACTATACTCCAATATAAAATAATTCTTTTTAAAAAAGACAAAAACTAAATACAAATACAATTACTGATAGAATATATTATTGAAGATCCTAAAATTGTTAAGGAATTGTCATTAAAATTTATTATTTTTCCCATTAATCACCATGCCATTCATTGTTCCACACAAGCAGTCATTCCCACTGAATTCTGAATAATAGCAAGTACCATCCTATTTAAAAAAACTAAATAAAAATGTATACATTAAACTAAACATCTTCTGTAGGCTGCTTAAATTGCTGCCTCCCTTTGCAACAAATGACTTACTTGTAGGAAGTATAGAGCTTGTGTAAGATGATGATATTAGGCTTAAGTAGTGGAGATGATGAAATTCCAGTTAAGCTATTTCAAATCCTAAAAGATGATGCTGTGAAAGTGCTGCACTCAATATGCCAGCAAGTTAGGAAAACTCAGAAGTGGCCACAGGACTGGAAAGGGTCAGTCTTCATCCCAATCCCAAAAAAGGCAATGCCAAAGAATGCTTGAACTACCATACAATCGTACTCATCTCACACACTAGTAAAGTAATGTTCAGAATTCTCCAAGCCAGGCTACAGCAATACATGAACTGTGAACTTCCAGATGTTCAAGCTGGTTTTAGAAAAGGCAGAGGAACCAGAGATCAAATTGCCAAAATCCACTAGATTACCAAAAAAGCAAGAGAATTCCAAAAAAACATCTATTTCTGCTTTATTGACTATGCCAAAGTCTTTGACTGTGTGGATCACAATAAACTGTGGAAAATTCTGAAAGAGATGGGAATACCAGATCACCTGACCTGCCTCTTGAGAAACCTATATGCAGGTCAGGAAGCAACAGTTAGAACTGGACATGGAACAATAGACTGGTTCCAAATAAGAAAAGGAGTACATCAAGGCTGCATATTGTCACCCTGTTTATTTAACTTTATATGCAGAGTACATCATGAGAAACGCTGGACTGGAAGAAGCACAAGCTGGAATCAAGATTGCCAGGAGAAATATCAATAACCTCAGATATGCAGATGATACCACCCTTATGGCAGAAAGTGAAGAGGAACTCAAAAGCCTCTTGATGAAAGTGAAAGAGGAGAGTGAAAAAGTTGGCTTAAAGCTCAACATTCAGAAAACGAAGATCATGGCATCTGGTCCCATCACTTCATGTGAAATAGGTGGGGAAACAGTGTCAGACTTTATTTTTCTTGGCTCCAAAATCACTGTAGATGGTGACTGCAGCCATGAAATTAAAAGACACTCCTTGAAAGGAAAGTGATGACCAACCTAGATAGCATATTAAAAAGCAGAGACATTACTTTGCCAACAAAGGTCCATCTAGTCAAGGCTATGGTTTTTCCAGTGGTCATGTATGGATGTGAGAGTTGGACTATAAAGTTGAGCGCTGAAGAATTGTCCCTTGGACTGCAAGGAGATCCAACCAGTCCATGCTAAAGGAGATCAGTCCTGAGTATTCATTGGAAGGACTGATGTTGAAGCTAAAACTCCAGTACTTTGGCCACCTGATGCAAAGAGCTAACTCATTTGAAAAGACACTGATGCTGGGAAAGATTGAGGGCAGGAGGAGAAGGGGATGACAGAGGATGAGATGGTTAGATGGCATCACCAACTCAATGAACATAGGTTTGGGTAAACTCTGGGAGTTGGTGATGGACAGGGAGGCCTGGTGTGCTGCGATTCATGGGGTAGCAAAGAGTTGGACATGACTAAGTGACTGAACTGAACTGAACTGAGTTAAAGTTAGGCTAAATAAAAGGCACAGAAATTTCAAGCTATAAATCTGTTAGTGAGTTATCAGCCCTTTGACCAACTGAAGATGATGTTCTTCCTGAGCATCTTTATGACAACAGAATCATTGGAACCACATCCTTAGAGTTAATTGGTATTGATTTCTTAGCTATACCTCTCCCAAAATACAACAGGTCCTCAAAGACTGATTTTTCTCTAATTTGTAAAAATACTCAAAAGTCATTAAAAAAAAAAAAAAACAGAAAAATAAACTAAGGCTTAACTAGTACATATAAAATCATGTCTTTCTTCTGTAATTTCTTAGAAAATTATAACCTAAATAGTTGCTCTCTCCACCCAAATCTATCATACAATTTTATTATTATATTACAATTGTCATATTTTAATAATCAGATAAGATCAGATCAGTCGCTCAGTCGTGTCCGACTCTTTGCGACCCCATGAACCGCAGCACGCCAGGCCTCCCTGTCCATCACCAGCTCCCGGAGGTCACTCAGACTCGCATCCATCGAGTCAGTGATGCCATCCAGCCATCTCATCCTCTGTCGTCCCCTTCTCCTCCTGCCCTCAATCCCTCCCAGCATCAGAGTCTTCTCCAATGAGTCAACTCTTCGCATGAGGTGGCCAAAATACTGGAGTTTCAGCTTTAGCATCATTCCTTCCAAAGAAATTCCAGGATTGATCTCCTTCAGAATGGACTGGTTGGATCTTCTTGCAGTCCAAGGGACTCTCAAGAGTCTTCTCCAACACCACAGTTCAAAAGCATCAATTCTTCGGTGCTCAGCCTTCTTCACAGTCCAGCTCTCACATCCATACATGACCACAGGAAAGACCATAGCCTTGACTAGGCGAACCTTTGTTGGTAAAGTAATGTCTCTGCTTTTGAATATGCTATCTAGGTTGGTCATAACTTTCCTTCCAAGGAGTAAGCGTCTTTTAATTTCATGGCTGCAGTCACCATCTGCAGTGATTTTGCAGCCCAGAAAACAAAGTCTGACACTGTTTCTCCATCTATTTCCCATGCAGTGATGGGACCAGATGCCATGATCTTTGTTTTCTGAATGTTGAGCTTTAAACCAACCTTTTCACTCTCCACTTTCACTTTCATCAAGAGGCTTTTTAGCCCCTCTTCACTTTCTGCCATAAGAGTGGTGTCATCTGCATATCTGAGGTTATTGATATTTCTCCCGGCAATCTTGATTCCAACTTGTGTTTCTTCCAGTCCAGCATTTCTCATGATGTACTCTGCATATAAGTTAAATAAACATGGTGACAATATGCAGCCTTGACGTACTCCTTTTCCTATTTGGAACCAGTCTGTTGTTCCATGACCAGTTCTAACTGTTGCTTCCTGACCTGCATACAGATTTCTCAAGAGGCAGATCAGGTGGTCTGGTATTCCCATCTCTTTCAGAATTTTCCATAGTTTATTGTGATCCACACAGTCAAAGGCTTTGGCATAGTCAATAAAGCAGAAATAGATGTTTTTCTGGAACTCTCTTGCTTTTTCCATGATCCAGCGGATGTTGGCAATTTGATCTCTGGTTCCTCTGCCTTTTCTAAATCCAGCTTGAACATCAGGAAGTTCACGGTTCACATATTGCTGAAGCCTGGCTTGGAGAATTTTGAGCATTACTTTACTAGCGTGTGAGATGAGTGCAATTGTTCGGTAGTTTGAGCACTCCTTGGCATTGCCTTTCTTTGGGATTGGGATGACAACTGACCTTTTCCAATCTTGTGGCCACTGCTGAGTTTTCCAAATTTGCTGGCATATTGAGTGCAGCACTTTCACAGCATCATCATTCAGGACTTGGAATAGCTCCACTGGAATTCCATCACCTCCACTAGCTTTGTTCGTAGTGATGCTTTCTAAGGCCCATTTGACTTCACATTCCAAGATGTCTGGCTCTAGGTCAGTGATCACATCATCATGATTATCTAGGTCTTGAAGCTCTTTTTTGTACAGTTCTTCTGTGTATTCTTGCCACCTCTTCTTAATATCTTCTGCTTCTGTTAGGTCCACACCATCTCTGTCCTTTATCGTGCCCATCTTGGCATGAAATGTTCCTTTGGTATCTCTGATTTTCTTGAAGAGATCCCTAGTCTTTCCCATTCTGTTGTTTTCCTCTATTTCTTTGCATTGATCGCTGAAGAAGGCTTTCTTATCTCTTCTTGCTATTCTTTGGAACTCTGCATTTAGATGTTTATATCTTTCCTTTTCTCCTTTGCTTTTCGCTTCTTTTCTTTTCACAGCTATTTGTAAGGCCTCCCCAGACAGCCATTTTGCTTTTTTGCATTTCTTTTCCATGGGGATGATCTTGATCCCTGTCTCCTGTACAATGTCACAAACCTCATTCCATAGTTCATCAGGCACTCTATCTATCAGATCTAGGCCCTTAAATCTATTTCTCACTTCCACTGTATAATCATAAGGGATTTGATTTAGGTCATACCTGAATGGTCTAGTAGTTTTCTCTACTTTCTTCAATTTCAGTCTGAATTTGGCAATAAGGAGTTCATGGTCCAAGCCACAGTCAGCTCCTGGTCTTGTTTTTGCTGATTGTATAGAGCTTCTCCATCTTTGGCTGCAAAGAATATAATCGATCTGATTTCGGTGTTGACCATCTGGTGATGTCCATGTATAGAGTCTTCTCTTGTGTTGTTGGAAGAGGGTATTTGCTATGACCAGTGCATTTTCTTGGCAAAACTCTGTTAGTCTTTGCCCTGCTTCATTCCGTGTTCCAAGGCCAAATTGGCCTGTTACTCCAGGTGTTTCTTGACTTGCTACTTTTGCATTCCAGTCCCCTATAATGAAAAGGACATCTTTTTTGGGTGTTAGTTCTAAAAGGTCTTGTAGGTCTTCATAGAACCTTTCAACTTCAGCTTCTTCGGCGTTACTGGTTGGGGCATAGATTTGGATTACTGTGACATTGAATGGTTTGCCTTAGAAACGAACAAAAATCATTCTGTCATTTTTGAGATTGCATCCAAGTACTGCATTTTGGACTCTTTTGTTGACCATGATGGCCAGTCCATTTCTTCTGAGGGATTCCTGCCCACAGTAGTAGATATAATGGTCATCCGAGTTAAATTCACCCATTCCAGTCCATTTTAGTTCGCTAATTCCTAGAATGTCAACATTCACTCTTGCCATCTCTTGTTTGACCACTTCTAATTTGCCTTGATTCATGGACCTGACATTCCAGGTTCCTATGCAATATTGTTCTTTACAGCATCGGACTTTGCCTCTATCACCAGACACATCCACAGCTGGGTATTCTTTTTGTTTTGGCTCCATCCTTTCATTCTTTCTGGAGTTATTTCTCCACTGATCTCCAGTAGCATATTGGGCCCCTACTGACCTGGGGAGTTTCTCTTTCAGTATCCTATCATTTTGTCTTTTCATACTGTTCATGGGGTTCTCAAGGCAAGAATACTGAAGTGGTTTGCCATTCCCTTCTCCAGCGGACCACACCCTGTCATATCTCTCCACCATGACCCGCCCATCCCAGGTTGCCCCTCCGGCATGGCTTAATCTCATTGAGTTAGACAAGGGTGTGGTCCTAGTGTGATTAGATTGACTAGTTATCTGTGAGAATGGTTTTAGTGTATTTGCCCTCTGATGCCCTCTTTCAAGACCTACTGTCTTACTTGGGTTTCTCTTACCTTGGGCGTGGGGTATCTCATCCCGGCTGTTCCTGGCTGCTCCCAGCCAGCGAAGCACAGCCATCGCACCTTACCTTGGACGAGGGGTCTCTCCTCACCGCCGCCCTTCCTGACCTCGGTCGTGGGGTAGCTCTTCTCGGCCGTGCTTAGTGCGCTGGCCCTCACTGCCGTCCTTCCTCGGTCGTGGGGTAGCTCCTCTCGGCCGCGCTCAACGCCGTCCTTCCTCGGTCGTGGGGTACCACGATTGATGGCAGATATTAAATCATTCCTGAGGTCCTCCAGCACTGACTGGAAGAGGAAGCAGGCAGCACAAGGCCCTCAGTCCCTTCTGGATAGATGGTGACATGTATCCCACATGGGACAGTTGCTATTTTAATAATACAGTTGCTATTTAATAATATTAAATAATATTATTAAATATTAATAATATATAATTATTAATAATAATTATTAATTATTTAATATAATTAAATAATTATATTAATATAATTATATATTATATATAATATATAATTATATTAATTTTTTTTTACTTTATTTAATCTTTTTAATGCTTTTTGGCTTTTATACTACAAAATAGTTCAGTATATATAGTATATTGTGTCTTCACTGAAAAAAATTTTTTTTTTTAATTTTTTTTTTTTTTTATTTTTTTTTTTTTATTTTTGCAGGGGAAAATGGACAAGGGAAAGGATCAATGAGGGTGGGAGGGAAATGGGAAGAAAGAAGGGGAGTAATGGTGGGGAGGAGTATATGTAATTTCTTAACCAATGGCTTTCTGTTTTTAATCACAAATTCTCTCAACTTTTGCTTATCTGTGAAGCTTTTGATTTCTCCTTCATATTTGAATGAGATCCTTGCTGGATACAATAATCTAGGCTGTAAGTTATTTTCTTTCATCACATTTAATAATAATAAATAATAATAATACAGTTGCTATTTAATAATACAGTTGCTCTTTTAATAATATACCTTTACAAAACTACCATCCTTCTCAATTCTCAATATTTATGCTTTACTTCTACACACATACACACACACAACAGATTGTGAATGTATCTTGCAATGCCCACCCATGATGTGGTAACTGTGGTTTGCTAGAAATATAAATGTGACTTGGCAAAATAAATTGAAATGGCACAAAATTAATCCACTTGTTTATTCATTCCTTCAAAAAAATGTTGAATGAGTACAGTTGTGGTGGTGTAGTGTCTGTGCTGAGATAGGCAGATACTCCCACGTGTAAACATGATGCCTGTCTTGAGGAACTCCCAGTGCAATGGAGGGATAGACAAGTAGACAGGAAATGTGAGTCATGTGAACAGTGCCAAGATCGAAGCTGAGAACAAGGTCCTAAAGAAGCTCTTCAATTTTTATTTCTACTGTGGATCAAGAGCTTTTACTCTTCACAGTTAAACTAATGCAGCCATGACTTCATCCATAACTGTCTGAAAGTAAACTTGATTTTCAAGTGTATAAATGCAACTGTGTCTAAGCATACTATTACAAATGGATTTTCATTGGAATTCTTCCTAATGGCAATTGAGAGAAGAGAACAACCTGACCTTTCTCACCAAATCTGAAAATCTGCTATAATCCTCTGGAAAAATAAAGAGCAAAGGAGAAAATAGTGTGAACAGTATAATGACACATAAATAAATTGTTTATACATGATCTCAGAGTAGCCTTGTTTAAATAGTTCAAAATTGTCTCTAAAGTATTATGTAACCACAAATTTGGCAAAACAAGAAGAGTATAAATCAAACACTTTTGCAAGAGTTTTTAAATTAACACTGTGTTTCAGTGAGCTTACAATTAGCAAGGCTCAAGGACTAAAAGTATCTTAAATTTGTGTAAACTATAACTCCTCTTAGGTCTTAGTTCAGTAAAATAACTTTAATAAAGCTTTCCATCTTGGCTTTTTACAAAGATATTGTAACTTAAAATGGAAATTTCTTAGCCTTATTTTTAATTATGATTCTAAGAAATGCATTTTTAAAATCACATTCTTCTGTTTTCAAGGCACATATCAATGCAGTACCAAAGATCCATATGAAATTTAAAACATCCCAAGAAAACTCAGGATGTTTTAGAAGAGGCATCCATTTCTTATTTTATTGGGCAGCCGAAAGGGACATGAAAAAATTTTTTCAACTTGTCGGTGTGTATCAGTTGAACCCAAAAGTGGGTTAATCAAGTGTTTAATCACACAGGTAGCCATTAAACATGTTGTTTTTCCCCTGCTTTGAAGTTGCTTATCAGTTTTTCAACATAAAGCAGAATTCTAAAGAAATAGTACTTAATGTTGAAAACAAAATTAGTGCATACTACTTTCATACATGGAAAAGTTTCAGAGTGGCAAGCTCTGGATGTCAAGGAGCACCATGAGGCACCTGGCAAACTTGATGTAGGAAAGAAAACACCCTTAGAAGCAGAAGTGATGTGGTCTACTTCACAACCTATCTAAGGCTGCTCTAACAAGAAGGGTATCTATCTACAAGCTAGATACAAGAATCCTGATACAGTTGCTAAACAAGAAAGTTCAGGATCCAGATTTCTGCATTGTAATTCCAGCTCTGCCACTTCCAAGCTGTGTGACCCACAGTTAGTTCCTTAACCTTTCTGTGTCTCATCTTCCTCCCCTATAAAATGAAAAATTACAATACTCATCTCATAGTTTTGACAAATACTAAAGGCCTTCACACAAGTAAAGTGCTAAGAAGAGTGCCTGGCAAACAATTAAGTGTTCAAAAAGTGTTAGTTATAGTAGCATTACCAGCCTCTTAGAAACCCAGCATATTTATTCTTTGTGGTTATATTAGATAAGTTTAGAGATAATTGGGTTTCATTTAGTTACTCTGGAGACCTAAAAACTAAGGTTTAGAAGTGGTAAATGACAAAGTCACTTTGGCGGGTAAGTGGAAACAGGCAAGTCTGGGATTAGATCGGTTGTTCTATCTAAAAAGGACTATAGATCCAACAAAAGATATACTGATGGGGAAGAAAGGAATATTGTATACTGCAGCAGTAATTTACTAAACAATAATACCTGACTTAAATAGCTACTCATAAGAACCATAATTCGAATATAGGAAATTGCAAAGATACAGATAAATATCTGGAGTTACAGAAATTGTTCATGCTCATAAACATTATGCTAAAGACTGAGGTCTGACAGAATAGATAAAATAGTCTAATAACCTAAAAATACATATAATTTGTAGGTATTATGATGAGCCCTCTGGCACCGTAGAGAAAGGCACTATAATGTTCCTTCAATATTAAGAAAGAAAGAATGAACCTGAAGCTTTGGTAAATTTTTCCAGACCACAGCATTTTCTGTCTCTTCTCAAATCATTAGACCTTTAACCTACTGGCATATAATACAGTTCCATTTGGTATATCATAAGACACATATCTCTATTTTAAGCACTCTGGCCAAGTATCAACAAAGTAAAAATATTCCAAAAACTTCAATTATAAATAGGTGGCATTGGTCTCTTTTTTTTTTTTTTTTCACACTGAGACTTAACTGAAAATATAGCCCAATTTTTGCTTCTATCTTCTTCTCTCCCTATGCAGTCATATCATTTGCACGATTATAGATGCAGTTAAGTTGTGTCAGCAATTTTCTTTATGCTGCCAGCTTGGCAAATGTTTATAAAACTAGCTTTTGTGGGGGAAAAAGTATGTTTTAAGCTGAAACACAGCGAGTAAAAGTCCCATCACTTGAGAGTAATTTCTTTTATCTACCTTACAAAAATGTGATGTGAATATATAAAAAGACACTAGCTAATTAAAGGTATATGACATGGTAATATTAAAAATGTGAATAGAGGCATGGGTGAAACAGAAATGAACCCCAGCAGAAAATTTCTTTGAGATGTGGGATTTAATGATGTATACTTTAAGAAATAATAATGTATACATAATATTTGGGAACATTGAATTTAATGGAATATGCACCAAAAGGGTAAACATTTTAGGTACACAGACACAAAGAAGCCTGTAATATAACTTTCTTTAATAAGCAGACAAATAATTGAGGCCAGTGTAAGAACTGTTAAAAATCTGACCACATGGCCTGTCTATTCATAAGCTTTCACCACATGCAAAGAGAAATATCCAAACAGTATCTCTCTACTACACATATTTCTTATGCATATTTATCACTCCATATATGTGTTTGGAAATGTGAGGAAAGTGCAATTGTATATTCCCAATTAGTTTAAGCACAATCTGAGCAAATCTATGAGAATTTTGGCCAAGGTTGGCTCCATTTAGGAGTAGGAAAGAGAAGAAACAGTATCACTATGAATTTCTGAGAATTCTGGAACTGAGACTACAAATAGTTCAAAAATATTAGGACAGTGGCCTGATAGTCTAATACAAAGATATTTCAAAAAGCCTGAGACTCAAAAACAAGTTCGCAATGACCAACAAGGGCTTAATTTCCAATATACAAACAGCTCGCATAATTCAATAACAGAAACCAAACAGAAGACTTAAATACACATTTCATCAAAGAAGAGATTTTGTCATTGTTGTTTAGTCACTAAGTCATGTCCGACTTTGTGACCCCATGAACTGCAGCATGCCAGGCTTCCCTGTCCCTAACTGTCTCCCAGAGTTTGCTCAAATTCATGTCCGTTGAGTTGGTGATGCGGTCTAACCATCTCATCTTCTGCTGCCTGCTTCTTCTTTTGCCAAAAATCTTTCCCAGCATCAGGGTCTTTTCCAGTGAGTAGGCTCTTCATTTTAGGTGGCCAAAGTATTGGAACTTCAGCTTCAGCATCAGTCCTTCCAATGAATATTCAGGGTTGATTTCCTTTAGGACTGACTGGTTTGATCTCCTTGCTGTCCAAAGGATTCTCAGGAGTCTTCTCCAGCACCACAATTCAAAAGCATCAATTCTTGTGCACAGTACCTTCTTTATAGTCCAACTCTCACATCCATACAGACTACTAGAAAAACCATAGCTTTGACTATATGGAACTTTGTCAGCAAAGTGATTCCTCTGCTTTTTAATACACTGTCTAGGTTTGTCATAGCTGTTCTTCCAAGAAGAAATCATCTAATTTCATGGCTTGTCATTGTCCGCAATGGTTTTGGAGCACAAGAAGATAAAATCTGTAACTGCTTCCACTTCACTTGGGAAAGGCAAACTACTCCAGCATTCTTGCCATGAGAACCCCAAAAACAGTATGAAAAGAAGACATACAGAAGGCAAAAAAGAACATGAAAACATGTTCAACATTGCTAATTATTGGAGAAATGCAAATCAACACTACAGTGAAGTATCAACTCACACCAGTCAAAATGACCATCATTAAGTTTACAAATAATAAATGCTGAACAGGGCATAGAGAAAGGGAAACTTCCTAAACTGTCTGTGGGAATTTAGACTAGTATAGTCACTGTGGGAAATAGTATGAAGGTTTCTTTAAAAAACTAAAAATATAATTGCCATATGATCCAACAATCCAACTACTAAGCATGTGGAAAAAACTCTAACTCAAAAAGATACATGCATGCCAAAGTTGACAGCAGCACAATTTATGATAGCCAAGACACGGAAGCCACATAAATATCCACTGACAGATAAATGGATAAAAACGATGTATATATGTATGTGTGTGTGCATGTATAAATAGTACAGTCTCCTAGAATAAACCATAATGGAAAATAATATTTTAAAATAATGTATATATGTGTAAAGAAAAAAAAAAAGACATGGAAGCAACCTAAACATCCTAAACATGAATGGATAAAGAAGATGTGGTACATATATACAATGAAATACTACTTAACCAGAAAAGAATGGAATAATACCATTTGCAGCAACATAGATGGACCTACACCTTATCATACTAAGTGAAACAAGTCAGAGAAAGACAAATACATGATACCACTTTTATGTGAAATCTAAAATATGATACAAAAGAACTTATTTACAAAACAGAAAACACAGGAAACAAATTCATGGTTACTAAAGGGGAAGGCAGGATAGGAGGGATAATTTAGAAGTTTGGGATTAGCAGAGACAAACTGCTATATATATAGTAGATAAACAACAAGGATCTACTGTATAGCAGAGGTAACCATATTCAGTATCTTATAATAAACTACAATGGAAAAGAATATGAAAAAGTAAATGTGTGTATGGACATGTGTATATATATGTGAATCACTTTGCTGCAGACCAAAAACCAACACGCTGTAAATTAACTATACTTGAATTTAAAAACAAAAAAAATCCTCTAGATAATCCACATTGATGCTGTCCTAACTAGCTAGCTCAACAATTTAATAATCTGTAAGAGGAAGACACTACTGCCAAGTTGATAAGATAAATCCAAAAGGGATCTAGCCAATGCCAAATATAATCATATGAATTATAACAATAACCATTTATAGAAACATAAGTCATAGAGTAAATAAAAAGTTTATTTGTGTTAATAGTGATAGTTCTGTCAAGGATTGGTTATGTTTTCCTGGGAAATTTACCTGATCTTCCTTTATCTCAGCCTCCTCAGTTATAAAATAGAAGTTACAAGAACTTCTACACATGAATTTCTTTTGATATTAAAAAAGAGGATCTACATGAAAAAAAATTAAATTTTAATTGCTAAACATATATAATTTTATTATTAAATATAAAATAACCTACTTAGATTAAAAATTATGGGAGTTTATAATGTGGAAGATACATGTCTTTTAAGTTGTACAAGAGACAAAAATGTATATTTTATATAACAGTAACTCTATTGAAATTCAACAATGGACTGTTTCTGCCAAAATAAATAACACAATCCCAAGCTTTGGTGATGGACGCAAAGTGTTTGGGTCAAAGTAAGGAATGGCCCCATTACGAGCTGGTTAGGCTATTCTTGGAGAACTGCAACCACTGCTAACACTGGACTGTAAGAAGAAGCCAAATTACGGTCAAGCATTTAGACTCAGGTGACCAGAATAATAACAAGGGAGAAAACACTAATATTTTGAGAAACACTTAAGCAAGGAGGATATTCAGTTTAAGGAGGAGAAAACAGCTAATGTCCATGCAGTTGGATAGCTGTTATATTGGTGATATTGCTTTTGGGAGACTCTAGGAATAGAATGAGAATCAATGATTAGAAGTACTAGGTGTTCTGATTTCAGGTCAGTATAATAATACACTTGATTATGATGATGATAGTAACAGCCAAGTGCTTATATAATGCCTACTAAGAGCTAGCCACTCTTATAGGTGTATATGATAAGTCATTTAATCCTTATAACACTCCTATAAGAAGATACTGATATTATTTCCAACTTACAGTCCAGGAGCCTGAGCCATATAAGGGTTACATGGCTTGCCCAAAGTCACACTAGTGAGGGTCATAAACAGATTTTAAAATCCAGTAGTCTGGTTCCAGAACTCTAGAACTATACGGCCTAACTTTATAACAGTCTGAGCTCTCTGAAATGCAAACGGACTGCTTTGGGAAAAAGTTCCCTTTTACTGAAGGTGACAATAGAATAGACTATGTGACCTCTTACCTGTGTAGGTGAACAAAATGGCCTTTACAGATTTATTTTTCTCTTTCATTCACTTACTAGTTCTTCCTAGGCAATTTGTATGAGTATGAGTCAGGTTCTCTGTTAGGTAGTTGAGAATACCATCATGAAAACATGATAAAGTTCCTGCTGCTGCTGCTGCTGCTAAGTCGCTTCAGTCGTGTCCGACTCTGTGTGACCCCCATAGACGGCAGCCCACCGGGCTCCCCTGTCCCTGGGATTCTCCAGGCAAGAACACTGGAGTGGGTTGCCATTTCCTTCTCCAATGCATAAAAGTGAAAAGTGGAAGTGAAGTTGCTCAGTCGTGTCTGACTCTTAGCGACCTCATGGACTGCAGCCTACCATTCCTCCGTCCATGGGATTTTCCAGGCAAGAGTACTGGAGTGGGGTGCCGTTGCCTTCTCCGGATAAAGTTCCTACTCTCATGTAATTTACAGACAGATGGCATATATCTACGTGGATATGAGCTCGGTCACTTCAGTCATGTCTGACTCTGAGATACTATGGACTGTAGCCTGCCAGGCTCCTCTGCCCATGACATTCTCCAGGCAAGAACTAGATTCTCCAGTTGCCATGCCTCTTTCAGGGGATCTTCCTGAACCAGGGATCAAACCCATATCTCTTTAAAGTCTCCTGTATTGCAGGTGGATTCTTTACCCGCTGAGCCACCTGGGAAGCCTGGAGTTTACTCAGGCATTAGCCAAATAATTAACTTTGATTAACTGTGATTGAGAGTACCAAGGAGAATTACATGATAGTGTAAGAACATATGAAGGATACCTTTTTGTCTGGAATGTCTAAGGCAACATTCTTGAGGAAAATAATTTTAATGCTTATCTTGCCATCTACTGAAACATGATCTAGTGACCCCTTATCTTGACTCCCATAACTCTTGATATATCATTCAGTTCAGTTCAGTTCAGTCGCTCAGTCATGTCTGACTCTTTGCGACCCCATGAATCGCAGCACGCAAGGCCTCTCTGTCTATCACCAACTCCCGGAGTTCACTCAGACTCACATCCATCGAGTCAGTGATGCCATCCAGCCATCTCATCCTCTGTCGTCCCCTTCTCCTCTTGCCCTCAATCCCTCCCAGCATCAGAGTCTTCTCCAATGAGTCAACTCTTCGCATGAGGTGGCCAAAGTACTGGAGTTTCAGCTTCAGCATCATTCCTTCCAAAGAAATCCCAGGGCTGATCTTCTTCAGAATGGACTGTTTGGATCTCCTTGCAGTCCAAGGGACTCTCAAGAGTCTTCTCCAACACCACAGTTCAAAAGCATCAATTCTTCAGCACTCAGCCTTCTTCACAGTCCAGCTCTCACATCCATACATGACCACAGGAAAAACCATAGCCTTGACTAGGCGAACCTTTGTTGGCAAAGTAATGTCTCTGCTTTTGAATATGTGATCTAAGTTGGTCATAACTTTCCTTCCAAGGAGTAAGCGTCTTTTAATTTCATGGCTGCCCTCACCATCTGTAGTGATTTTGAAGCCCAGAAAAATAAGTCTGACACTGTTTCCAATGTTTCCCCATCTATTTCCCATGAAGTGATGGGACCGGATGCCATGATCTTCGTTTTCTGAATGTTGAGCTTTAAGCCAATTTTTTTCACTCTCCACTTTCACTTTCATCAAGATCATTAGGGTCCACTAAACAAAATTTTAGCTTTTGAATTTCTTTGATGAGAATTTCTATTTTTAAGGATCGGTATTTTGTGACACTTACTCTTCATTAAAAGTCTTGCAAAGAACAAAGGGAAAATGTACTATTTTTTAATGGAATAAAATCCATTCTATCTCACAATTACGAAAGATGTCCATACAACCTTTCTATAAATCTAACATACATTATCTTGAAACAACTTGCAATTTCATCACTGTAAGAATTGCTTCATCAATTATCATTGATTAGTGTCAACAATACTAAGAAAGATTAATAAGAGAAAATCTATAGAATCATCTGGAAGAATGATGCAACAGTAAAAAAACATCACTATTGCATCATCTTTAATTTTTCATTTTGAGTTGACCAAAGTATTGCATCATTATCTTTCAAGAAAAGATGAAAGAAGCCTGGAGACAATATTTGTAGTCTGCGTTTAGCTTTCACGGAACTCAGTTTAGAATTCAGAAATTTTATTTTCTGCTCATACTGGCAAGAGAAGACTATTGACAGAGGATGATGATTCACAATTATTAGATGAATCAGAAGATGAATGTAAAATGACAAACAGCTGTGCTTTTAGAATGATGATGATGAAACTGATATATAAGAAAAATCCTAGACCGTGAGCCTTCAGATGGTAATAGTCCATATGAATTTTCTCAGATTCAAGCCTGGTGAGTGAATAATCTTGGTAGGTGACAAAAGAGAAACAAATACAGTGTTTTTGTCTGCCTAGTGACTAGACAGAAAGGACTTCATCAGGTAATATTTTGGGATAATAATCTGAACTACTCTGTTTTTCTAAAAGAACAAGTGACAATATTCTTTCATCTTTTGTGATTTTCTGGTTCATAAGTGGACAAATACTGAAGATATATGTGTATTTAAAAGTAACTGGAAGAAAATAGATTATGTAAAATGGAAAAAATGAGTTGATCATTATAATTTGTATTTATAAATCTAAAAATGAAAATGTTCTTCAATCAAGAAAACAAAGATGACCACCTTTAGTAAAACTCAATTTAAAGTTGTTTATGGAAATTCTAAACCAACCTGGTGACACTAGTGGTAAGGAGCTCCCATAAGAGACCTGGGTTCGATCCGTGGTTGGAGGAAGGTCTCCTGGAGGAGGGCATGACAACTCACTCCAGTGCCCTTGCCTGGAGCATCCCATGGACAGAGGAACCTGGTAGTCTACAGTCCATGTGATCTCAAAGAGCTGGACAAGACTGAAGCAACTTAGCAGCAGCAGCAGCAAAAACAACCTAAAACTGAAATTTAGAGTGTTTTTCCTTCTGCTTTTTTTAACTTCTTTGTTTTGTCTTCAATAAATCTTTACTAAAATTTCATTTTGGTTATAACTAAACTTTAAATCTTAATTGGACCAGCAAACATCTAGTTCTTAACTTCATTCTGCGTTTCGGAAACAGCATGCCATGCTATTCTTTGTTTTTCCCTGTAAGGGCTTAAACCATACTCTGGTGGGAAATATCAAATATAGTGTCTGATAATTATCAAGCCCAAGATATTTACAAAATCAAGGATCCATTTGAGCATCCATATTTTGCCTGCCAGCATACTATTTGTTCCCAAGTTGCTTCCCTATCAAAATATGGATTTCATCACGTTAACTTTTATTTCCAGATTGTTTTACCAATGACCTCCTTTTTCCACAGTGTGCAAGACTCTGTGGGGTAAACTGTCAAAATATTTTGTATGGAATAACACTTACAATTCCTGTTAACTCTAATGGGACCAATGTGAGGACTCCCATCACCACTGTGAGGTCACACTGCCCTGAACTACTCCAAATTATTATTGAAAAATCTTTAATGTCATGATCAAAAATGTAGTAATTTTATTTCACATTTTTCTCCAAGTAATTACACTTTTTTTAACTAATATTGTAAAAATTAGAAAAGAATAAAGCAGAAAACTCTTTTAGAGAAGCAAGAATTTATTTGTTTGGGCTTCTGTGTTGAATGGACAGGCAGAAGGTGATACTTTCAGTGGTGAATAACACAGTATGTTCCCTGGAGCTACCTGTGTGGCATAGTACAATCTTTTGTGATGTTTCACATGGTTTTTTGCTAAATTCCACTTCAGAATTATCCCCTGCCTGGATGCATTAAGGGCGTGAGGCTTTTCATTTACAAAACCCTTGGCGATCAACCTTTGCAGTCTGCTGGTAAGTAGAAAAGTCTGCTAGAATGAAGTGTTTCTGCTATCTGATTTTCAAGGGAAGCTTTTTGGACTGAGATCTGCATTGATTGATATCTCCATTGTATTATGTTCCTGTGCCAATGAAAAGACTGCAGAAGCAGTACTGAGTATCAGAGCATGATTGTGACCCTTTTCCCTCTGAGTCTTCCAGCCAAAGGAAAGTGAAAGTAATTCACCTTAAATAGAATAGATGACTTGAGTCACATCCTGGTAGGCAGGTAGGTTCTCGGTCTTCTTCAAGAAAACAACTGCCCAGACAATGACTGAATAGTGGCCTTATTTTACTGCAACTATCATAACTTTTTTTTTTTCTCCTACAAAGTGTCAGTAACGGTGTTTTGGAGTTGATCTAATGCCTTTCAACCAGTTTCAAAGCTTTCCAAGTAGCACAGTGTTAAAAAAACCACCTGCCAATACCAGAGACACATGAGATGCAGGTTCAATCCTGGGTCAGGAAGATCCCCTGGAGAAGGAAATGGCAGCCCACTCCAGTATTCCTGGAAAATTCCATGGACAGAGGAATATGGCAGGCTACAATTCATGGGGCCTCAGAATTAGACCGACTGAGTACACACCATATTTTAACCAGCATTATTTTTAATTAGAAAATAATTATATCAATAAATTAGAAAACACAAAGAATTTCTCATAATTAAATGTAAAATATTCCAGTTATAAAAGATATTGAAGAAAAAGAATGTCTACCCCATTAAGGATCATATTTTATAATTTGATCATTAGAGTGACTATAGTGGATTCAGTACTTGTTGTATTCAATATAATTCAGTGACCCCGTCATGTCTGACACTTTGTGACCCAATGGACTGCAGCACACCAGGCTTCCCTGTCCAGCACCAACTCCCAGAGCCTACTCAAACTCATGTCCATCATGTCAGTGATGCCATCCAACCATCTCATCCTCTGTCATCCCTTCCCCTCCTGCCTTCAATCTTTCCCAACATCGGGGTCTTTCCAAATAAGTCAGTTCTTCCCATCAGGTGGCCAAAGTATTGGAGTTTCAGCATCAGTCCTTCCAATGAATATTCAGGACTGATTTCTTTCAGGATTGACTGCTTTGATCTCCTTGCAGTCTAAGCGACTCTCAAGAGTCTTCTCCAACACCACAGTTCAAAAGCAGCAATTCTTCAGCGCTCAGCGTTCTTTATAGTTCAACTCTCACATCCATACATGACTACTGGAAAAACAATAGCCTTGACTAGATGGACCTTTGTTGGCAAAGTATGGTCTCTGCTTTTTAATGTGCTGTCTAGGTTGGTCATAGCTTTTCTTCCAAGGAGCAAGTGTATTTTAATTTTATGGCTGCAGTCACCATCTGCACTGATCTGGGAGCCAAAAAAAAATAAAGTCTGTCACTGTTTCCATTGTTTCCCCATCTATTTGCCATGAAGTGATGGGACTGGATGCCATGATCTTAGTTTTCTGAATGTTGAGTTTTAAGCCAACTTTTTTAACTCTCCTCTTTCACTTTCATCAAGAGGCTCTTTAGCTTTTCATTTTCTCCCATAAGGGTGGTGTCATCTGCATATCTGAAGTTATTGATATTTCTCCCAGCAATCTTGATTCCAGCTTGTGCTTCACCCAGACTGGCATTTTGCATGATGTACTCTGCATATAAGTTAAATAAGCAGGGTGACAATATACAGCCTTTACAAACTCTTTTCTCAATTTGGAACCAGTCTGTTGTTCCATGTCCAGTTCTAACTGTTGCTTCTTGACCTGGAAACAGATTTCTGAGGCAGGTCAGGTGGTCTGGTATTCCCATTTCTTGAAGAATTTTCCACAGTTTGTTGAGATACACACAGTCAAAGGCTTTGGCATAATAAATAAAGCAGAAATAGATGTTTTTCTGGAATTCTCTTGCTTTTTCCATGATCCAGTGGATGTTGGCAATTTGATCTCTGGTCCTCCATCTTTTCTGAATCCAGCTTGAATATCTGGAAGTTCATGGTTCACGTACTGCTGAAGCCTGGTTTGGAGAATTTTGAGCATTATTTTGTTAGCATGTGAGATAAGTGCAATTGTGTAGTAGTTTGAACATTCTTTGGCATTGCCTTTCCGTAGGATTGGAATGAAAACTGACTTTTTCCAGTTCTGTGACCATTGATGAGTGTTCCTATTTGCTGGCCTACTGAGTGCAGCACTTTCACAGGATCATCTTTTAGGATTTGAAATAGCTCTAGAATTCCATCACCTCCACTAGGTTTGTTTGTAGTGATGCTTCCCAAGGCCCACCTGACTTCGCATTCTAGGATGTCTGGCTCTAGGTGAGTGATCACACCATCATGGTTATCTGGGTCATGAAGATCTTTTTTTATATAGTTCTTCTGTGTATTCTTGCCACTTTTTCTTAATATCTTCTGCTTCTGTTCAATCCATACCATTTCTGTCCTATACTGTGCCCATCTTTGCATGAAATATTCCCTTGCTATCTTGAATTTTCTAGAGGAGATCGCTAGCCTTTCCCATCTTATTGTTTTCCTCTATTTCTTTGCACTGATCGCTGAGTAAGGCTTTCTTATCTCTCCTTGGTATTCTTTGGAACTCTGCGTTAAGATAGATAAATCGTTCCTTTTCTCCTTTGCTTTTCACTTCTCTTCTTTTCTCAGCTATTTGTAAGGCCTCCTCAGACAGCCATTTTGCGTTTTAGCATTTATTTTCCTTCGGGATGGTCTTGATCACTGCCTCCTGTACAATGACACAAACCTCCATCCATAGTTCTTCAGGCACTCTGTCTATCAGATATAATCCCTTGAGTCTATTTGTCACTTCCACTGTATAACTGAAAGGGATTTGATTTGAGTCATACCTGAATGATCTAGTGGTTTCCCTACTTTTTCAATTTAAGTCTGATTTTGCAATAAGGAGTGCATGATCTGAGCCACAGTCAGCTGCTTGTCTTGTTTTTGCTGACTGTATAGTGCTTCTCCATCTTTGGCTGCAAAGAATATACTCAATCTGATTTTGGCATTGACCATCTAATGATGTACATGTGCAGAGTCTTCTCTTGTGTTGTTGGAAGAGGGTTTGCTATGACCAGTGCATTCTCTTGGCAAAACTCTGTTAGCCTTTGACCTGTTTCATTTTGTCCTCCAAAGCCAAATTTGACTTTTACTCCAGGTAGCTCTTGACTTTCTACTTTTGCGCTCCAGTCCCCTATAATGAAGAGCACATCTTTTTTGATTGTTAGTTTTAGAAGGTCTTGTAGGTCTTCATAGAACTGTTCAACTTCAGCTTCTTTAGCATTACTGGTCAGGGCATAGACTTGGATTACTGTGATATTGAATGGTTTGCCTTGGAAATGGACAGAGAGCATTCTGTTGTTTTTGAGATTGCATCCAAGTACTGCAGTTTGGACTCTTTTGTTGACTATGATGGCTACTCCATTTCTTATAAGGGATTCTTGCCAAAAGTAGTAGATACTTTTGGCATCTGAGTTAAATCCACCCATCCAGTACATGTTAGTTCACTAATTCCTAAAATGCTGATGTTCACTCTTGCCATCTCCTGTTTGAAAGTACAAGTGGAAGTCGCTCAGTCATGTCTGACTCTTTGCAACCCCATGGACTAGTCCATGGAATTCTCCATGCCAGAATACTGGATTGGATAGCCTTTCCATTCTCCAGGGGATATTCCCAACCCAGGGATCAAACTCAGGTTTCCTACATTTCAGGCAGATTCTTTACCAGCTGAGCCACAAGGGAAGCCCTGTTTAACCACTTCCAATCTGCCTTGAATCATGGACCTAACATTCCAGGTTGTATTCCTATACAATATTGCCCTTTACAGCATCAGACTTTATTTCCATCACCCTTCATATCCACAACTTGGTGTTGTTTTTGCTTTGGCTCCATCTTTTCATTCTTTCTTAAATTATTTCTCCACCCTTCTCCAGTAGCATATTGGGCACCTACCGAACTGGCTTGTTGTATTAATTGCTAACAATTTTAGATTCTGAAATACAAAAAGGAAAGAGTATTCCTCTAGAATTTTGTTAATTAAATAGCAAATAGCTCTGTGAGCAACGTCTCACTACACACACACACACACACACACACACTCATGAACATGTGCAAAGTAAAAGACTGCTTTAGACAAGTTACATATTTGAAGAAAAAAGAGGAAGACCTCTTCAAGATTCACATGATTAATTTTCAAACATTTATGTTCTAGTCAATTAATTAAAACTTAGGAAAATAATTAAATATTTAGCTAAAACAGGAAAAGTGATATAATAATAATAAATATTAATTGTATATGTTAATTGTAAACAATAATTGTATATATGTATATCAAAACTGCTCCAAGGACTTTGCATGTACTAACTCATTTAATCCTCAAAATAACTCTATAAAATGGGCATTATTCTTATCCCCAATAATGCACACAAAATTTTTCTAAAGAACTTTGCATATTATTTTCATCATACTTTACTCAACATGCAATTGGTAAATACTACAATTTTCATGTTGACTTCTTTATACATTTTGAATATCTTAGTCTTCTGAAGTTATGTGACATATGTTTGTTTATTAGTCAACACACTGAAATGAAAACTTCATATATAGGAAATATATAGTTCATGGCTTTATCGAAGTAACAAATATGAAGTGTATACTTTGCAAATTTCTTGAAATGGTGTAAGAATCATTTTCCATGCCCTTTGTTTTATTTCATTTTTTCCAATCCTACCAATTTCCCTATAACCCAATAGAAGAAGATTTTTTCATATTCTAATAATCATATTGTTCAATGAAATCTCCAAACGAGATTTTACTTTCCTCACTAATCATGGTGAGTTGTCAAGGCTTACAAAGACAGTATGAATAATTTTATATGTCTAATTGCCCAAAACCATCACAAACAAAGAAGAAAGATATCCCAAATAATCAGACACCAATGAGACCCATGAGCTTCCAAGGTGGCTCAGTGGTAAAAGAAAGTCATCCTGCCAAGCAGGAAATGCAGGTTTGATTCCTGGGTCAGAAAGATACCTTGGAGAAGGAAAAGGGAACACACTCCAGTATTCTTGCCTGGGAAATCCTATGAACAGAGAAGCTTGGTGGGCTACAGTCCACTGGGTCTCAAAGAGTTGGACACAACTTAGCAACTAAATAACAACAAAGAGAGCTATATTAATAGAAATAGGCAGAAAAGAATAGATTTGGATAATAGCATGCATGCACTTTAAAGCTTTGAGACTTGGTGAACAGTTGAATATGGGGACTGGAGAAGAGAGACCATAGTCACTACTAGATTTATAGCGAGGGCAGTACCATAAATGAAAGAGGAAGAGAGTCAGGAGCAGAAATTGTCCACCTTTAGGGAAGAGGCAGCAGATGATATGAAAATATAATAAAATGGCTCACATGTGCATCTTAATTAGATTTATATATATGCAACTCAGCAGGTTATTTATGAAGTCGTAGTGTCAGTTATAGTATCTAAACAACTGTATTGAATCTGTTGTTCAGTTGCTAAGCTGTGTCCACCTCTTTGCAATCCCATGGAATGTAGCAGGCCAAGCGTCTCTGTCCATGGGGTCAGACACCACTTAAATCCTACTGGCTTTACCCAGTAGTCCAGTCCCAGCCTTAGAGGTCAATTCCAGAACTGGTTTCCACCCACTCCTTGCCAGGACAACCTGAGATGATTGCCTGAAGTCATTCAGTCGTGTCCGACTCTTTGCGACCCCATAGACTGTAGCCTACCAGGCTCCTCTGTCCATGGGATTTTCCAGGCAATAGTACTGGGGTGGATTGCCATTTCCTTCTCCAGGGGATCTTCCTAACCCAGGGCTCGAACCCAGGTCTCCCACATTGTAGACAGACGCTTTACCGTCTGAGCCATCAGGGAAGTCGTACAACCTGAGAGCACCCACCTAATGCACCATACACCTTTTGCTTCCTGCTCCAGGGCTCTTTTGATGCCAAGGCTCATACAAGGGAATTAACTTCAGTCCAAGAACTCATCTTTGACTAATGAGAAATGGGAACCAAGAGATAAATGCTTTCCCTTTTGATCTCCTGGACAGAGAGTTCTGAGACACATCACAATCCTATGGGACAAGAACAATGGCCCCCCTCACTGTGTCTACATGCATAATCATCCTTGTATTGTTCCCTCTTCCCTTTCACTCTTCCTGCCCTTCCTTCCTGATCCCTTGGGACATTTCCTGAATAAACTACCTCATGCTGGGCTCTCTCTGGTCACATCTCATGCTCTTCTTCCAGGGGAGCTAAGCTAAGGCAGTAGCTAAACTGAGTTTTTAATTTAAATAGCAAGTGAGAAAATAATAAGTATAAACTTTTTGTCACAAACCCAACATATTATGTTGATTAAGTCAAATTACTGAAAATTTTTTGTTTATCTCTGGATTTATCCTGGTGTTATTAGTATCAGTGAGAATTTGAAAAATTAATAGTAATGTATTATAAAATGGAAAATTCTTGCCTTTGGTACTTCAATATAGACATTAGTAATTGAAGAGTAGTTGAGCATAGTATTATTTTAAATACTGGCAAGTCAATAATGCAGCATGAGTACATGTATTATTAGCAAAGCTCCTAATGTGTAATGTTGTACTTTCTACTTTGTCTTTTTCAAAGTGAGTGTAGAAAAAGGAAAGATTTTTCAATAAATAATGTTAACAGTCTATACTCATTATATTGAATCCTTAATGATTTCTGAAGATGTAAACATTTTTCTCTCCCTTACAAAGATAATAAAGAATGAAAATAAAGACATTTGATGATTTATATAGTGAGGCCTATTTTCATCTATACATTAGTATATATAACAAAATAATCCAGATTTTAAATATAACAATAAAACTAAAATTATCCTCCAATTAAAATTTTTAAATTAATTTTAAAAAATAATAGTTTTTTTCTAAAACTGGAAATAGAACTGCCATACAACCCAGCAATCCCACTGCTGGGCGTACACACAGAGGAAACCAGAATTGAAAGAGACACGTGTACCCCAATGTTCATTGCAGCACTGTTTATGATAGCCAGGACATGGAAGCAACCTAAATGTCCATCAGCAGATGAATGGATAAGAAAGCTGTGGTGCTGCTGCTGCTGCTAAGTCGCTTCAGTCGTGTCCGACTCTGTGCGACCCCATAGACGGAAGCTCACCAGGCTCCCCCGTCCCTGGGATTCTCCAGGCAAGAACACTGGGGTGGGTTGCCATTTCCTTCTCCAGTGCATGAAAGTGAAAAGTGAAAGTGAAGTCGCTCAGTCGTGTCCGACTCTTAGCGACCCCATGGACTGGAGCCTACCAGGATCCTCCGTCCATGGGATTTTCCAGGCAAAAGTACTGGGGTGGGGTGCCATTGCCTTCCCCAAAAACTGTGGTACATATACACAATGGAGTATTACTCAGCCATTAAAAAGAATACATTTGAATCAGTTCTAATGAGGCGGATGAAACTGGAGCCTATTATACAGAGTGAAGTAAGCCAGAAAGAAAAACACCAATACAGTATACTAACGCATATATATGGAATTTAGAAAGATGGTAACAATAACCCTGTATACGAGACAGCAAAAGAGACACAGATGTATATAATAGTCTTTTGGACTTGGTGGGAGAGGGAGAGGGTGGGATAATTTGGGAGAGTGGCACTGAAACATGTATAATATCACATGTGAAATGAATCGCCAGTCCAGGTTTGATGCATGACACAGGATGCTCGGGGCTGGTGCACCGGGATGACCCAGAGGGATGGTATGGGGAGGGAGGTGGGAAGGGGGTTCAGGATGAGGAACACATGTATACCCGTGGCGGATTCATGTTGATATATGGAAAACCAATACAATATTGTAAAGTAATTAGCCTCTAATTAAAATAAATAAATTTATATTAATAATAATAATAGTTTTTTCTCAAAAAAATATTATCACATTAGACAGTAATTGGATTAATGCTGATATTCTTAACATCTCTGAATAACTGCTATTTTTATGTTCAAAAGTTTCTAGTTACAGATATTAAGTAGAAAAATAAAAACCCAGATAGTCCCAGTATTTAGTGAGCTTTCCTGACAGTAATCCTGCTTAAAACAGGGCTTTTCTTGCAAGAGACTACTTGTGAAGCTCCTTGATAACCTTTGTGTATATTCACAGATTGATTCATGGGTAGAAAACATGGTATTGTACCCAAATCTGTTTAAATGCAATTTTTCATTTATACCATAGCTTATAATGAAAAGGAAAGTTGAAAAAAAAATCTTATAGGGATGTGGTGTAAATCTATCATGTGAGGAGTCATAATATTATAACATGAAGTGGCTAGGATGAACATGTCACAACCCCTAACACTTTATAGTATGCAACTTCAGTCCTGAGCCTTTGAAAAGATTGTCACTTACAGAATTACCATTCCTTCTTTGTATCAATCAGAACTTTCCTTGAGGATGTTACATACAACTATCACCTAAATATAAATGGGCTGCTAAGCATAAGCCAATAGACAAGAACAGACACCCAACAGTGGGATTGCAGAAGCATAACTCTGCACTCTTATTCAGAAGTGCTATATATCAGCTTAGCGTTTGGTTTTTATTCAGCACAGAACACAAATGTTTATCCCAAAGGCATTTGTTTGGGGGAGAAAAAGAGCCAAAGCATTAATTTTCAAAAGCTTAGAGACATTTTTAAAGTGTCAAAAATATTTCAAATAAAGGTTCAGGTTAAGGAAGGTTTTTTGGTTTGTTTATTTTGTTTCGTTTTTACCGTTTTACGAAGCTTCACATCTCAATTTAGTTTAGTAGCTAAATACAGAAATCCCAATCTGGTGGTATTTAATGCCAGTTATTTAACTGAAAAAGTTTAGACAGAACTTTGCTTTTACACAGAGTACCTCTGGAAAGTCAATTATTTTAAAAAGTTTTGTCTTACACAGGTCTGCCTTTCCTGAAATGATTAGATTCACCCCCTTAAATCAAGCCTCAACAAGGTCTTACAATTAAAAATAACAAATCATTATCACCTAGCATCTGTTAGGATAGCTTTTATCAAAAAGGCAAGAAATAACAAGTGCTGGCAAGAATGTGGAGAAAGGGGATCTCTTGTACACTCTTAATGGGACTGTAAATTGGTGTAGCCACTATGGAACACAGCATAGTCTTTTCTCAAAAAATTAGAAATAGAACTGCCATATGATCCAGCAATCCCACCTCTGATATATATCCAAAAGTAACAATATTAGTATCTCAAAGAGATTCCTCTACTGCCATGCTCATTACAGCATTACTCACAATAGTCAAGACATGGAAATGATCTCAGTGTCCGTCAACAGAAGAAAATATTAAGAAGACATGAGATACACGCACACACACATACATAAACATTATTTAGTCATGAATGAGAAGAAAATCCTACCATTTGCAACAACATGGATGAACCTAGAGGACTTTATGCTAAGTGTAGCTGCTGCTGCTGCTAAGTCGCTTCAGTCGTGTCCGACTCTGTGCGACCCCATAGACGGAAGCTCACCAGGCTCCCCTGTCCCTGGGATTCTCTAGGCAAGAACACTGGAGTGGGTTGCCATTTCCTTCTCCAATGCATGAAAGTGAAAAGGGAAAGTGAAGTCGCTCAGTGGTGTCCGACTCTTAGCGACCCCACGGACTGGAGCCTACCAGGCTCTTCCGTCCATGGGATTTTCCAGGCAAAAGTACTGGGGTGGGGTGCCATTGCCTTCCCCGAGCTAGCTGAAGACAAACCCTGTGTGATTTCACTTATATGTGGAATCTAACAGAAGAAAAGGTCACGTTCATGGAAACAGAGGTAGAATGGTGGTTATCAGGCACTGAGGGATGGAGGAAATGAGGGTGGTGCTAGTCAAATGGCACAAGTCCTCACTTACAAGTAAGTAATGGGGATCTAATGAACAGCATAGTAACTATAGCTAATAATACTGTATTGTAGAAATAATTTGGAGAAGGCGATGGCACCCCACTCCAGTACTCTTGCCTGACAAATCCCATGGATGGAGGAGCCTGGTAGGCTGCAGTCCATGGGGTCATGAAGAGTTGGACATGACTGAGTGACTTCACTTTCACTTTTCACTTTCATGCATTGGAGAAGGAAATGGCAACCCACTCCAGTGTTCTTGCCTGGAGAATCCGAGGGATGGGGGAGCCTGGTGGGCTGCCGTCTGTGGGGTCATACAGAGTCAGACACAACTGAACTGACTTAGCAGTATAAATAATTGACATTTGCTGAGAGTAGACCTTACCAGATTCTTATCATACCCACACACAAAAAATGGTGACTATGTTAGGTCAGAGATATGTTAATTAACATGATTGTGATAGTTATTTCATAATGTATCTATATCAAATTATCATGTTGTATACTTTAAATATATACACATTTATTTGTCAATTATACTTCAATAGTGAAGAAGAAAAACTTTAAAATAATTTTGAAAACAACAATAATTTCTGAATATCTCATGCTTTCAATAATTTAGGAGATTTAAACTGTCAAACTGAGTGAATCTTAGAAAGTTACCAAATACTGAATGTTAGGCAATTACCAAATACTTTATCATCTACTTATCTTTTTAACTTCCAAATTTATCTGTATTCATATGATAAAAAGAACTAAAAGGCAACGCTAAAATATGAACTCTGTGTTGCAATTCAGTTTATAGTACTAAATTTTTAAAATTCATTAAATATAGCAGTTAAATATAATCCAGATCAAAGTATTTTGAGAAGTTTATGCAGAACCATAGGCTTCATGTAGAACAAAAAAATCTGTTTAAATAATCTGAGTAGAAGCTTCTTCACTGTAAAACCAAGTACAGTACAAAAATAAGCAAGCCAAAGCAGACAAACAGATTCCAAGCAAACTGTGAAACTGTGGATACTATTCTTTAATAATTTAGTAAGGTCTTCAAAACTAACATATTTCATTCCATCCATTCAGTTCAGTTCAGTTCAGCTCAGTCGCTCAGTCATGTCCGTCTCTTTGCGACCCCATGAATCGCAGCACGCCAGGCCTCCCTGTCCATCACCAACTCCCAGAGTTCACTCAGACTCACGTCCATCAAGTCGATGATGCCATCCAGCCACAAAAGATGGCTATTTGTTCCTTTCCTCCTTCCCACATTTTTCATGTGCTCACTTACTGATGCGTTACTTAATAAGACATGACCAACCAAATAAGACATGACCAACCAAAGTGATTTAATCCTATAAAACATGTTATTCAAATAACCATCAAAGTTAATTAACAGCTCATGTGTAGAAATATTGTTCCCTTCCCTGAAAACCCCATTCATTCTCACACCATCCACTTCCAGATCTCCAACTCTGCTCTTGCCCCCAGCTGCCTGTTTCATATTTTCACCTAGATGTTTTCCTCAGAACTTCAAATACAATGCATTTTAAAAGCAAATTTATTTATCTCTGTCCTTGGATTTTTACACTGTTATCTTGTCTATTCCTGGAAATATTCCACTACAATAACCTCAGGGTTATTTTAAATTTTCTATCACTGACACTGGAAACTGTGTGGATATGAGTAAATGGTTAAACATCTAAAGTGAGACCTCTGTGTTCCCTCTTTTTCTAATTTTTTAAATATTATTTTTTATTCATTTATTTGGCTGTGTCAGGTCTTAGTCGCAGCACATAGGATCGGGGTGCATGGGCTTAGAGGCCCTGAGGCATGTGGGGTCTTAGCTCTCCAACAGGGATCAACCCAGTAACCCCTGCATTGGAAGATAGGTAACTGCTAGACCACCAGAGAACTCCTGATCCCTCTTATCTTTATCCCCTACTTTCCCATCCCAGTGTCACCATCCTACTAGCTGTCACAAAATTTACAGAAACTTCTAACTGATGGTTCCCTTTCTGAGAGAAGGGATAGGCAGAATCCCCTTGCTATTCAAATGATCATTCACACCACTACTAGATGAATCTTTTTAACATATTTCTGAACAATCCCCAGTTGAAGGACTGAGTAAAGTCTAAAATCAGCCCTTTATGACAGACCATCTGGCCATCTAGCCCTTTCCCTTTTCTGACTTGTCAAGTATATATAAATTGACCCTTGAACAGTAATAGGGGTTAGAGACACCAACCCTACACAGTGGAAAATCCATATATAACTTTAGAGTAGGTCCTCCATATCCAAAGTTGCACATCCACGAGTACAAGCAATTATGGATCATACAATACTACAGTTTTAATTTAGTGGGAAAATCCACATAGAAGTGAATTTGCAATTCAAACCAAGGTTGTTCAAGAGTCAGCTATAATGCATCTAACACAGATTGCTCACCATTCAACAATCATCTTCAACACACCTCTTATGAACGTTTTTGCTGGAAAGATTTCATGGGCTTATAACTTCTCTTTTTCACACTCTCACCTTTTTAAATCCTATTAATGCTTCAAGAATTAGCTCTTGGGCTACTCAACGTAGTACTTAATGTAGTACTCTATGAAACTCACATGCAACAGGATTAATTTATGTTTCAAAATCATGAAGATGCTACAAGGAAACCTCTCAACTCCAGGTACTATATGGAGGAGTGGTGTGATATTTGATTGTGGGAAACAGTCAGAAAGAAAAATCTTTTGAGTAATGAAGCAAAGTCTCCCAGGTAGAAATCTAATCAGAAATTATTCTTATTTTCTCCTAACATCAGGGAAGTTAAAAAAAAAAAATCCTCCCCATTGCAGCTGCAGTAAACATTTTTTTCTGGAGGCATTTTCATGCATTTTGAAGAGTGCATAAAAGACTATCTCCCCAGCATCGTGCAATTATGTGTAGTAACAAATAGACACAGAAATAGCTAGTGCAGTCCAAGTTGATGTGTCCTAGAGACTGAACATTAACCAATTGCATGCAAATAAACTAAAAATTCTTTTCAATTAGTGTAGTACTCTGTTCTACAAGAAAGAGACCAGCACAACATAAAAAAGCCTGATTCTGTCTGAGATACAGCAAGAAACTAAATGACGATGCAGAAGCAGAACAAAGAAATTACTCTAAAAACTACTGACTATGGGTTTTGCTCATAATCCACTGACAAAGGATTGGTAAAGCAGACTCACATTATAGTATTTCCAATTACACTGCAAAACTATTGAAAGAACTATAGACATATCTATAAATGTCTTAATTTTAGGTCTCAAATTCTAAATTAAAGCAGAATTTAATCTTTTCTTATTCTTCCTATAATTTGACAAATTACAAAATTTCTTATTTAATGATAAAAACATTTATATAAAGAATATTTGTAAAATTCTATAGTGAAGCAAGTTTTATTTTTTTTTTTTTTTTTTTTACTATGCTGAGCACTTGGGATTTTCAAGATGGAGATGAAAGCATGTTTGTAACTGGTTTAAATGAAGTAGCAGAGGGATGTTAAAAATGAATTCCCAGTTCCTGATCTTGTATCATTAATGACAACTCTAAAAACAACATGGTATGAGAGAGCTAGGTGCCATTTTAAATTTGGTGTTCTGGAAGGCACATTCTTTTTGTTCCTCTTTTCTGCCTCAGAAATGACTTTAACTTGATAAGATAAGGCTACATTTGATAAAAGAAGACACAGGCAGGCATGACAGTCACATCCTTGGTGTCTTAAACTTGGAGAATTTCCAATATTTCCATAGGATATCTGCAAGGCATTCAGGGCCTTGGTACTTAAACTCTCAAACAGTCAACAACTGTCAGGCTGCCAACAAACTGTCTTTTCTGGTAGCAGCTGTGTCTGCTGTCACTAGTTACTTTCACACAATTGTAGTAGACCAATAGCAAGCATTTTTTTGATCTGGGTTATTAACAGATCACTGCAGGGGACATATGAATGGGAGGGAAATCTCCTTTATTAGACAACTGAAGGAAGCAGGAGGAGTAGAAAATTAAAAGGTATGTTTTATCAGCTATATTAGAAAATTATATCTATTTGAGAGCGATTTTATTTCTAATTCAGTTGTTCAGTCTTTATTCCATGCTTTCAAGTGAGAATGAGGTATGAATAATCAAATAATAATCAAACTCAGTGTTGATTATTACATTTTGTTTCACATGTAAGTTGCTGTCTCTCCAACCACAATCAGTTTACACTCTGCCTCCACTCTCTCCCTCCTCTTCATTTACAATATGAATTCAATCTCCTCCAAAGCATTGGCATCTCTCGCCATTTGAAGGCCAAAAGGTTTTAAGAGATCACTGAGGTTCTGTAGTAAAAATGAAAAAAAAAAAAAGACAACTGGCTTATTTTATCCAAGGTATTCATTAATACTTTACCCTTCTATTTTTTATTCCTCTGTAACTTTTTCTGTCTATCCTCTTCTATCTATCCTGAATGGAAAATGAAGTAGCATTTGATCAATAAAGCAGGTCGAAAAAGTGAAGATGAGAGTATCTTGTACTAGGGAGACAGCAAAGTAATAAGAATGGTTCTCCATGTTCAAGGCCTCAAAACAGTCCTAACATCCAAATTCATGTTTTGGAAACTGAAACTGTAAACACATATGAAACAGAGAGAACCAACCAATCTTTAGTGGCTCACAAACTACCTTCAGGATTCAATACAAAATAGATACAAAAACAATCATTTCTGCTTCCTTAACTTTTTTCCCAGTTCCAAACCATATTTTATTATTTGTGGTTGTTGTTCAGTCACAGCCACATTCGACTCTTTGCGACCCCATGGACTGCAGCACACCAGCCTTCCCTGTCCTTCACTGTCTCCCGAAATTTGCTCAAACTTATGTCCACTGAGTCAGTGATGCTATCTAGCCATCTCATCCTCTGTTGCCCTCTTCTCCCACTGCCCTCAATCTTTCCCAGTATCAGGGTCTTTTCCAATGACTCAGCTCTTTGCATCAGGTGGCCAAAGTATTGGAGCTTCAGCTTCAGCATCAGTCCTTCCAACAAATATTCAGGGTTAATTTCCTTAAGGATTGACTAGTTTAATCTCAGATGCTTGCATTCCAACGGACTCTCAAGAGTCTTCTCCACACCACAATTTGAAAACATCAATTCTTAGGTACCCAGCCTTCTTTATGTTTTATTATGCTTCTCTCCAAAATAGCCAACCCTGTTGAGGACAAACTCAAAAGTATCCACACTTCAATATTAACTCTCTGCTCCCAGTCATTAATCAAAACTTGAGACACTGAGTTTGAGCTCAGCTGACATTGCTTTGTGATCTTGCTAAAATAACTGATATTAAACATGTTTCAAAGGGAACAACCACAAGTTCAGCCTGGAAGGTGGAAACACAAAAAGCACATGAACTAGACTATCTGATTATGACTGAATCTGTATCAAAGGCCTCTAACAATTAGAAGAACATCTTGTTATGCTGCTTTAACTCAGGGTTAAAAAATCCTTTCCTGCATCACACGGAACAAGTGCCCAAACAGGTGGCATCTACTATGACAGGCAAATGCCAGGAGAGATTATTCTGGTGGAAATTATCAGCCCAAGAATATCCAAGGGTTTATGGCATTTCTAAATGAAATATTCACATAAAGCTTAGACTTTAGCAGAAAATAAAAACCAGGTAAATCATACCAGAGGGAAGAGTCAGAATAAAACTTAAAGCAAAATATTTTCTAACATCTGCAGTCAAGTGCTCTGCTGGAAAACGTGAAAGATGGATTCCCTCTGGTAGCAAATAAGAAATGCAGTAGATGTATTTACAACATTCTGTATATATTCATTGGAACATATGGCTCAATGAATTATTCTACATGATAAATCTCCACTGAGGAAGCCTGCTACCCACTAAGGCCCTGAACCTTCTGAAAGTGGCAAAACCTGCTGCCAAGTGGTGTCATTCAGAAGAACAGAGGGTAAGACAAAATAAATTGCATGCAGTGTTGGTTATTTGAGAATGCTCCTATAATCTACATAAAGCAAGGGCAGATGATTCTGTCTGACTTCATCTGAAAGTTCCTTGAGCAGGGGTGGGGAGAGGGTGGGCAATGTGTTTTTGTTTTTTTTTTTTTTTCCTAGTCAGTGATTACAGGGAAACCAGGTAGTATTTAGTAGGCAGACTCTGATTTCCAGACATATCCCAATCTGCTTCCATCTATCTGGATTTGGAGCTTTCTGGACCCCTTCCAATATGCTCTTGGCTCTGTGGCCTGATTATCCTCAGCTGTGTTAATGAACAAGATGTGCTGATTTACATAGGAGACACACTCTCAATGAGAAGTTCCTTTGTGTATGTCTTTCTATACCTGATTGGGAACATGATGCTCTCTACTGAGTTATATCAGAGCAAGGGATTTGCAGACACTGTATGTGGGCTGTGAGAAAGACATGGCACAAGTTTCGTGGGACTAAAGCAGCAACCAGTTGTGCTCAGAATCCAAGGCCAGATTTTATACAAGTAATGTCTTTATAGTGTAGTAAGGAGTTCTTGTATCAGTTCAGTTCAGTCGCTCAGTTGTGTCCAACTCTTTGCAACCCCATGAATCGCAGCACACCAGGCCTCCCTGTCCATCACCAACTCCCGGAGTTCACTCAGACTCACATCCATCGAGTCGGTGATGCCATCCAGCCATCTCATCCTCTGTCGCCCCCTTCTCCTCCTGCCCCCAATCCCTCCCAGCATCAGAGTCTTCTCCAATGAGTCAGCTCTTTGCATGAGGTGGTCAAAGTACTGGAGTTTCAGCTTCAGCATCATTCCTTCCAAAGAAATCCCAGGGCTGATCTCCTTCAGAATGGACTGGTTGGATCTCCCTACAGTCCCAGGGAATCTCATGAGTCTTCTCCAACTCTACAGTTCAAAAGCATCAATTCTTCGGTGCTCAGCTTTCTTCACAGTCCAACTCTCACATCCATACATGACCACTGGAAAAACCATAGCCTTGACTAGACGGACCTTTGTTGGCAAAGTAATGTCTCTGCTTTTGAATATGCTATCTAGATTGGTCATAACTTTCCTTCCAAGGAGTAAGCGTCTTTTAATTTCATGACTGCAGTCATCATCTACAGTGATTTTGGAGCCCCAAAAAATAAAGTCTGACACTGTTTCCCCATCTATTTCCCATGAAGTGATGGGACTGGATGCCATGATCTTTGTTTTCTGAGTGTTGAGTTTTAAGCCAACTTTTTCACTCTCCTCTTTCACCTTCATCAAGAGGCTTTTTAGTTCCTCTTTACTTTCTGCCATAAGGGTGGTGTCATTTGCATATCTGAGGTTACTTTTCTTGTATAGTCCTAAGTAAACTATGTGAAGTAAGAAATATAGTTATTCCTGGTTCACAGCTCAGAGTCAGATGGTCAAGTGCTCATGCTAAGCACAAGCTTCACCTCAGATCTGTTTCCATGTCTAAAGTCACATTTTATATACATAGTGGACACTTGGATATTAAGGAATTAAAGTGCTACACAAGTTACAGTGCTTGAAAAAAGCTACCTCTAGACATACAGGTTTCCCAAGGAGTTACTGTCAAGACAACTATAGAAAAACTGAAAAGGTATACATTTAAATCTAATTACTAACCACTGAATCCATTTAAAAGGGAGAGGTTAAAAACTATTTTTAGGTATAAACAAAAAAAAATGGTATAGCAAGTAAGTTTATTGATCATATTTGCAAAATTGTATTCTCTTCGAACAAGAAAACTTTAAAATAAATGAAAAATTATAATCATCAGAATCATGCTATCTTGTAAAAAGTGACAAATTTATGTGTTTTTAAATTTAAAAAGTTTATTAAAGATTAGATTCCCAAAAAATAAAACCTAAATTCTACCTAGGTAACACAGAAAATTCTGAAAGTGAGGCTTGATCCTCCGTCCATGGGATTTTCCAGGCAAGAATACTGGAGTGGGTTGCCATTGCCTTCTCCTAATCTGGTAAGGAGCAACCCCAAATTCAAATCTAAAAAATGATGTACAATAGATCACTCCCTCTACACCATTCCCCCTGATACTATCAGGGATCAGAATTAACCAGGTGATTAATTCTGCACTAGCAGAATTAATGCACTAGCGTCATCCTGACACATGCTTGTTTTACTAGTACATGTAAATAGGCGATTTTGAGTGACAAGTGTGTCTATATGTGTGCTACTCTGAGTGTGATTATAGTAAATGCAGTCTTCAGTCTTTGGGGGAATTGGTCCGAGGCTCAGCATTGTTTACTTAATGTCTTCAGAATGGCTTCCACACACAAGAAGCATCTTGTCAACGAAAGCACTAGGGTGAAACAGTGAGCACTGTCTCCAGCTGAGTATAGATTTGCTTTGATGACCTAAAGTCATTTATAAAGGTTATCAATTCCCAACGTTCAGATACGTGGCTCAAGTGGAATGAGCTAATTTTAAAAATCCTCCTGAGAGTACTATCTAAATAAAGGACCACAAAAGAAAATAATGTATCTATTGATAGATAAATGCAATGAACTTGGATTTCTACAGGAATATACTTAAAAAAAAAAAAAATTGGAAGGAAGGTCTCAGACAAAAACAGACAAAACACATTATCACAAACCTGGGAGGGGAGATTATAATTGTTGTTGTTGTTCGGTCACTAAGTTGTGTGTACTCTTTGAGACCCCAAGGACTGCAACATGCCAGGCTCCCTTGTTCTTCAGTATCTCCTGGAGTTTGCTCAGATTCATGTCCATTGAGTCAGTGATGCTATCTAACCATCTCATCCTCTGCTGCCCCCTTCTCCTTCTTGCCTTCAATCTTTCCCAGCATCAGGGTCTTTTCTAAGGAGTTGACTCTTCGCATAAGGATCGAATTAGAATGGCTAAAGCCCTACAGTAAGGCTTTAAAATAAAAAACTAAAAATTCTTAAAAGATATCATAGAATATATTGCTTATGAGAATGAGATTTTATGACAGACCTGATTCTAAGTATGACTTGTTTTTTGTAATTATGAGGTTTTGACAAAGATACCTAGTTTCTTTTATTTTTGGTTTCTGCATTTGTAAAATGAAACTAATAATACTTTTACATTGGGTTGTTGCATATTGAATGAAAAAATATAGATAAAACAGCTCCAAAAAAAAAAAAAAATAGCTCCATATCTTCTACCGTTAGCACACACTGAACATTTGCTTTAAGTGCTTGGGAAAAGGGAAGTTATAGCCTCAAAGTATAAGATAAATGATATAATGATAATGAGAGCAGAGAAAAAGTAAAGCTATTCAATTTCTATTTTGTTTCCACTTCTCTAATAAAAAGAGTAATGCTGAAATTGGAAAGGAAAGAACAACTTGGTTACCAGAGGACAGGAGTCTAAAGTAGATAAGGAGATGATAAGAGAAAGCCACGGTGCTTTAAACCAACCTTAAGACTCAAGCACAGGCATGCTTGTGAAATGTATGCAAGGGCAGTGAGAGAATATTCATATACAATTGGAATGGCTATTGGCAAATATTTAGACAACAGGATAACGTGCAGAAAAACTGAAAAGTCAAAATTCTCCCCAGTTTTTAAATGTGAGAGGAAGTGGACTATAAAAATTTTAGCATGATATACTCTATTTATCTTTGCCTCCATCTCCCTGCTCTAGTTTTTTGTTATACTTCTGCTCCTCATAGAACTCAGCAATGGATCTATCAGGGTCAGGCTTCCTTTCAGAACCAATCTTTCAAGATGTTATAAACTGAATGTTTGTGTCTCCCAAAATTCATACATTGAAATCTTAACCCTGTGGTGTGAACCTATTAGGAGAAGGGGTCTTTGAGTGTGATGAAGTTATGAGAGTGAAATGAATGGAATTAGCACACTTATGAGCAGATACCAGAGAGTTTGTTCCTTCTCTCTCTCTGCTTATCACCATGTGAGGATACAAAAAGAAGACAGCACTCTGCAAACCAGGAAGCAGATCCTCTCCAGACACTGGATCTACCAACGTCTTGATTTTGGACTTTCTAGCCTTCAGAACTGTGAGAGATAAGTATTGAAGTCACTCAGTCTTTGGCAATTTGCATAGCAGCTCAAGCTAAGGCATAAAGTATATGTTAATCTTCTCCTACCAGTAGGAATTAGAATTGAGTCCTTTAGGTAGATCCAACTTCTCATGGTTGTTTTTGCTAAGTGTCCTTGTCCTTGCAACCCTCTCTGTTTCCTCTTATCTGTATTTGGAAAATTTTAAGAATAAACTTTTAAATGGATGTTTTATGGACATTTTTCAAATAAAATTACTAGCAACTACAATGGCTCCACTGAGAACAAATCATGCCATTTTATCTCCTTTGTAACAGAATCTCTATGTTAGTAATGAAGAATAACCTCCACAGAGTAGATATTAATTTCAGAAAGAAATATGACCAATTTTCCTATGATTCTCTAGGAGAAATGGAGGCTGGATGACAGTAGAATTCAGGAGATTGATTGCTGCATGGTGGTTTAGTCACTAAGCCATATTTGATCTTGTGACCCCATGGACTGTAACCTGCCAGGCCTCTCTGTCCATGGGATTCTCCAGGCAAGAATACTGGAGTGGGTTGCCATTTCCTTCTCCGGGGGATCTTCCTGACCCAAGAATTGAACCCGGGTCTCCTGCATTGCAGACAGATTCTTTACAGATTGAGCTATGAGAGAAGCCTGATACCTGCATGAACTATATTCACACAGTGAATAATACATTGATACCAGCTGAAACATATACCTCACTCTACCCTATTTCAATTTTTATCAGTGATCTGATTAAAATACATAAGGCATTTTTACTAAACAGATAGGCATTTTTATTAACAGTATAGGTGACTCTAACTTAAGGGATGGATCCATTTATTGGATATAATTAACAATAAATTTAAAAATTCTTGTTGAGCTAGAAGAGTGGGTTGTAACAGACAATATGAAACTTCATGGGGAGAAATATAAAGCCCAAATAAGGCTCAAAAAGTCACCTGTAAAGTTTCAGAGTGAGAGAGACCTAGCACAAAAGCAATTCTTGTTTTAAAATGACCATCATAAGATAATGGGATGTGGCTGCTAAAATAACTCACATTAACTTGAGTTGTAGATAAATATCAAAAAAGGTAAGGTACACTTCCATTGTTCTGTGCATTTTCCCCTCCAAATCCGAAACACTGAATTTTGTGCTGGGCTCCACATTTTCAAAAAATATTGACACACTGGAGTTATCCGGAGATTATCAAAAAACAATTGAAAGTGAAGTCGCTCAGTCGTGTCCGACTCTGCAACCCAATGGACTGTAGCCCACGAGGCTCCTCCATCCGTGGGATTTTCTAGGCAAGAGTACTGGAGTGGGTTGCTATTTCCTTCTCCAGGAGATCTTCCCGACCCAAGGATCGAACCCGGGTCTCCCGCATGGCGGGGCAGACGCTTTACCATCTGAGCTACCAGGGAATTAAAAAACAATTGACACTTCTACAAATTATGTCATTTGAGGAATACAGGAATTAACAAACACTAGAAATGTAGACTATAGCAGGAACATCAGAACTACATTCAAATATTTAAAAGATTTCAGAAGGTTAGAATGAACTGAGCAGTAGCTCCAAATGTCAGAACTAAGACTAAAACTATAAGTAATAAGAAGACAAATTCCAGCCCAGTACAATTTCCAAGGAAATAAAATTGTAATGGTTTTGCAAGAGGGTAAGCCCCTCATCCCTGAGATGTTCCACCCAGAAGTTGAAATGGCCACTAGCACTTATTCAAGCACAAGAGGAGAAGCCATTAGTGAACTTTTAAAGGTTCCTTCTACCCTTAACCCATGAGATTATCAGCATTTCACTTTCAAGAGACATTTTTAGTGTTACTGTTCCCAATATTTGATTGCAGTAGCCAAATTTCTTTTAAATTAGTTTTCTTGCTCTAATAGCCCAAAGCAAAGGTGTATATTTAGAATTAAGAAAGGCCTTTCATGGTATTATCAATAGGTTTTTCTAAATACCAGCCTATCTTTGCAGACAACCCAAAGAATGGAACAGTTGATCATTTATCAGCTGTGACCTCTGGAGTAGTTTCTTTACTTGGAGAAAAATTGAAGTTCCACCCCATCACACTTATACTTGCTTGAGTTCACAACTGCAATATGCCCCTCTAGAGAGAGGTTCATTGTTGGTGTCATGAGCATCGATCGATTGTATCTAAGCTGCTCTCACAATGATTACACCGTCCCTCACTCCCCTTAAGTTTCACAGCCCAGAGCATGCCCAGGGCTCACTGCAGGCAGACGCATTCTGATCAGTGCAACACCAGCATACAGCATACGTTCACAGAGCCAAAGGCAGTCAGGGTCCCAGGGTATTCCAATCATAGACAGAATTTCAGCTTTATTAGGTAACTGTCAAATTTTCCTTGGTATCTCTTAAAATTTTAAATCAGAAGAAAATATAAATGCAGAGAAACCATGATAAGTTAACTTACCAATCTGTTGTAATAAACATGTGCACTATGATCATACATTATGGAAATCAGATGGAGAGCCCAGAGTGTGATAATAGCGCAAGATATGTGCACATAGTGAGATCATAAAAATCATAAATGTTATATATCAGGAATAGTTTTTATTTTTAAACATCCTGGTCAATATTCCTGCTCAACATATTTGTGGAGCAACCTACCCTTCTATTTAAAAAATTAATCATTCAAAGGGTAAAATAATGCAAAAAAAGTTTGAAACCCAAAAGGCAATATATACAATGAAAGTAGAGAAAGGAGGTATTACAGTGTGGAAGATGATACCCATGTACATTTAATGCCTCTACTGAAATCCAGACATGGACTTCATTGTCTTAATTTCTCTAATTTCTTTGTTTCTGTATACAGGTCCTACTGTGTGTTCATTCCAATATATCTTTCTTTACTCATGAGCTGCAAAAGAGAAAATTCTACATCTAAAGCTTCTTCTTGTATAAGCCTCAGCTTAGGGTGGGAGAGAAGAGTAGGGAATGTTTCTTTATAATCTGATGGAAAAATCCTTAGATAAATAAATGCATTGTTTAGCAAATAATAGGCTTAAAAGGCTATGTTATATATGAATAGATAGTTTCCTTGGCAAGACTAGAATAGATTGTGAATGAGGGGAAAAAAAATCTCCAAAATAAGAGAAGGAAAAAAAAATGAGTTTTCACTAGCTACAAAAAGAAAGTGACAACAGTCATAAGAATCTGGAAAAGCAGAGGGGATGTGAGGAGTAGGGGAGAAAGCTTCGAAAAAGAGCAGGAGACTGGGACAGGAGGAGGAGAAACAGACAGTGGGAAGTTTCTGGAGCTGGTTTGGCCACATTCAAGGATGGAGAAAGTTAAAGATCAGGGTCAATTATCTCTCTGTTATGCTCTGATGAAACACAGCCTTCTTCCAGATCCACTCTTCATCTTCAGTCAAAGTCTATTAACACAAAAGTCTTTTGTGAATTTCAAGATGAAAATTGTGGCATAGGAACTACATTGCCCATTTGGATCAACTCAGAATAGACAGAAAGAAATGGAAAAGATTATAGATGAAAAAGATCAATGGAAAATTCATCAGACTTAACAAACCAGAATAAATGATTAGAAGATTCTGAGAGCCATTGGAAATATTGATTAGCATACCATACATGAAGTTGAGATGGGTAAGGAACTGAATCAGAGAATTACTGAAATAGGCTGAAAGACTAGAGACATAGTGGCAATCGAATTCAGGATCAAGCACACTAAAACTGGCTGGGTATAACTCTTGGTGATATTAAAGTAGAATGCCTGCTTCAACTCATCTCTTAGAGATGCTTTAAGATCTGACATGGGATTGGAGAAAGGATTAGAGCAAGTTGAAGGGGAGAGACTCTGAGTGAGTCCCAACCAAAACCAGTCCAATTCTGCATGATTTGCAAACAAAGATTCTGTATAGTATTTCAATTCTAATAAGGGCCCATATATTAATATATAAGTATAAATAAATATTTTTAAAGTTTTGATACTGCTGCTGAAAATTCCTAAACACTAGCTGAATCAAACTAGAAAGTATTTACAGCTTGTGATATAATTTACAATTCTCCAAAAAGCAGCAAAATGAAGGGGAAAAGAAGAAAGGAGAATGAGGAGAACAGGAGATGGCTGTTGGCCAATCAGTAAAAATCCAGTTTTGTTTTATCAGTTTTTAATTCAGTTTTAATTCCATCTTCTTGCCCCAATCTCAGAAGTTAAAATTTCCATCTCATAACCTATGTCAATCTCTGTAGCTTCTAGATGAGTAAAGTTCTATTATTCTTCCCATAGTCCTATGAATACTTCGCAATACTGCTACCAACACCAGATGGCTGCTCACCTCGTCTTCATGAACACATCTAGACTGCTGCTCTCAGCCTCACTTAAATAGCTATGACAACATGACTGAGTGCTAGCCAGCAAAATATGTGTGGACGTAAACTTCACACTTCTAGGGCTGGCCCATTAAAGTCATCCATGGTCTTTTCCCTACTACTTGCTGGGTGTTAATACCCAAGGCAGCCTAAAAGCTTCAAGATAAAGATGGCAGAGCTTCTATCAGCCTGAGTGTGTGAATGACTGTGTGGATCAAAGCACTTCAACAAACTGGTACTAACTCTACATTTCTGAACCATTAAAACACTTCAGGATTCATCTGTTCTATTTATATATGATGCTGACTTGTTATATTAATGATGCTACCTAACTAGTATAAATATGATCTCTGATCTACTCCATTTTATTCTCTAACAGGCTAGCAAATCTTCAGAAATGTTTCATGAACATCAGTGTTTCTCCAGAGCTGATAGAGATGACAATGAAATTGGTATTCACTTGGGGCCTACATGTGTATGTGTTTGTTCAGTGGCTCAGTCGTGTCTGATTCTTTGTGACCCCATGGATGTTAACTTACCAGGCTTCTCTTTCCATGCAATTTCCCAGGCAGGAATACTGGAGTGGGTTGCCATTTCCTTCTCCAGGGGATCTTCCCAATCCAGGGATCAATAGTGAAGTGAAGTGAAGTGAAGTGAAGAAAGTCGCTCAGTCATGTCTGACTCTTTGTGACCCCATGGACTATATAGTTCATGGAATTCTCCAGGCCAGAATACTGGAGTGGGTAGCCTTTCTCTTCTCCAGGGGATCTTCCCAACCCAGGGATCGAACCCAGGTCTCCCTTATTGCAGGCAGATTCTTAACTAGCTGTGCTATCAGGAAAGCCCCAAGAATCGATAGAGAAACCCATAAATGCTAACAAATTAGCAAAATACAGTAATCTTTTCTGATAAGACTGTGTAGCATAATAAGGTTTTATGGAAGAGCTGAGAATTACCTACTTTAAAAAAGTTTTCCAACTAAATTTCCTAGCCAATTATTTCTTATATACCCAAGCAATTTGAAGAAGGTTGAATAATATAATCAGTTCAGTTCAGTTCAGTTCAGTCACTCAGTTGTGTCCAACTCTTTGCAACCCCATGAATCGCAGCATGCAAGGCCTCCTTGTCCAACACCAGCTCCCGGAGTTCACTCAGACTCACGTCCATCAAGTCAGTGATGCCATCCAGCCATCTCATCCTCTGTCATCCCCTTCTCCTCCTGCCCCCAATCCCTCCTAGCATCAGAGTCTTCTCCAATGAGTCAACTCTTCATATGAGGTGGCCAAAGTACTGGAGTTTCCGCTTTAGCATCATTCCTTCCAAAGAAATCCCAGGGCTGATCTCCTTCAGAATGGACTGGTTGGATCTCCTTGCAGTCCAAGGGACTCTCAAGAGTCTTCTCCAACACCGCAGTTCAAAAGCTTCAATTCTTCGGCTCTCAGCCTTCTTCACAGTCCAGCTCTCACATCCATACATGACCACAGGAAAGACCATAGCCTTGACCAGACGGACCTTTGTTGGCAAAGTAATGTCTATGCTTTTGAATATGCTATCTAGGTTGGTCATAACTTCCCTTCCAAGGAGTAAGTGTATATCCAATAATGCTGTAGTGTTTTAGCAGCTATGAAATACTAAGCAGCCTGATAAGTGATGGTAAATTGCCTCTCTTATTTTGCTAGTAAAGATGTGGCAAAACAAAATCCCATGCTGGATATTTGGGGGTAGTTCAGAAGTTCTATTTTGGAAATTTTTAGTTGTCACTCTGAATCACTATAGCATGCTTGTTCTCAAATATCTTTCTCCTTTACAATAATTCACACTTCTTTAGCATGTAAGAACCCTTGAACATGCTCACACATTCTAATTTATATGCTTTTCTTTAGGTACACTCAGAATAAACTACCTACGAAATGGTAGGTGACCTTTTGAATTTTTCTTTTATAATAAAGGGAATCTGACTGGTGAGATTAATTGTCATTCTGGGTAATATAATATTCTGCATTTTATTTTCCTGAGGACTCAGAGGAGAGGAAAGCAGTAAAAATTTAAATATAGCATGTCCAAGGGAATCTGCTACAATATATTGTGTTTATCCTGAGTATGAAATGCAAATAATGCTTGTATATCAGAGGTGACTATTTAAACCCATTTCAATGTCTGAAAAACCTTATTTCAAGTTTTAGCTAATTCTTTTCTTATATGATCCAAAAATGCAAATACAAAATCAACAGAAAGATGTGAAATGATGAGACAGGTAGACATGGTTTCAAGCTCTAGTTCAACTACAACCTCCATCTATAGCTACATTTAAATTTTCCTTATGAGGAGAGAAGTTAAAACAGGAAGGAGAGAGATGCTGGACATGATATTCAGCTTCTCTGTTTGTCTCAAATATGTAGTGATCATTGAGTAACTTGACTTCCCTTTCTCAGTTCAGTGGGAAAATATATTTTCATTTATTTTTGTGCAGAAACACAAATAAAATGTCATCTAAATGGCATTGCTTTTATATGGATAAGCAGGTGATCTCACATTGGTCTCAGTTCAGATTGATTGTTCCATCTCTTTACTAAAGAAATACACTTAAAAGCAAATTTAGTTTAGAGGAGTCTAGCAATAATGCCTGCCTAATAGAAACAATTTCTTAGTGCCTTCAATGGGCCCTGATAACAAAGTGCATAACAGCTGCAAAAGAAGTAGCCCAATGAGCATCTTCTACTGATGGTGATTGATCCAGTCTCATAATGAAGTGAAAGCTTTTTTAGAGCCAAAGCAATTTTTGCCCACATCCTTTATCAGGAGAAACCATAATGAATCGTGTTAGTAGCCAGCATTTATTGAAAATTTCATCTTAGAATGTTGGCCAGATGTCATTATAGCAGAATTAAGTGCAGCCTGAGAGCCTTGCTATAATGTACAGAATCTCTCTTCATCACTGTTCTGGAGTTGTTTGGGGTCTGCCTCCAAATATTACAGAGAAATGAAAAAAAAAAAAAAAAAAAAAGCAATGCTTTAAACTACAACTGATTAAGTGTTTTATGCACAACACGTCTTGTATCTTCTCTTAAAAGAAATTTAATTACCTAAATTCTGTATGCTGTTTCAATGTATAAGTGTTAGTCTAATACATAAGATAAAAATATTTTTAAAACCTTACACTGGTCTGACATCTTAGCGAGGCAGCAGTGGTCACAGCTGCACTTACAGCTTCACTATGTCGCCCAAGGATGACAAGAAGAAGAAAGATGCCAGAAAGTTGGCCAAGAAAGACAAAGATCCAGTGAACCCATCTGGGGGCATGGCCAAAAAGAATTGGTCCAAAGGTAAAGTCTGGGACAAGCTCAATAACCTAGTCTTGTTTGCAAAGCAACATATGACAAACTAACTCTGTAAAGTGAAGTTGCTCAGTCGTGTCCAACTCTTTGCAACCCCGTGGACTGTAGCCTACCAGGCTCCTCAGTCCATGGGATTTTCCAGGCAAGAGTACTGGAGTGGGGTGCCACTTCCTTCTCCAGGGGATCTTCCCCACCCAGGGATCAAACCTGGGTCTCCAGCATTGTAGGCAAACACTTTACTGTCTGAGCTACCAGGGAAGTCTACTGTAAAGAAAGTTCCCAACTACAAGCTTATGACTCCAGCTGTCGTCTCTGAGAGACTGAGGATTCATAGTTCCCAGGCCAGAGCAGCCCTTCAGGAACTCCTTAGTAAAGGACTTATTAAACTGGTTTCAAAGCACAGAGCTCAAGTGATTTACACCAGAAACACTGAGGGTGGAGATGCCCCAGCTGCTGGTGAAAATGCATAAACAGGCCCCACCAACTGTACATTTTGAAAAATAAAGTTTTATTAGTCAAAAAAAAAAACAAACCTCACACTGACCTCTAATATTCCTAAAAATATAAAAACATTTAATATAGTTTGCAACTTAAGAATTATTTTAGTAGTTTCAGATTATTCCAATGCCTTCAATTTATTCTGAAAAGGGCTTAGAATCATGTATCATTCTAAACAGTAAATGGTACATGAAAAGCATTTTCATTAAAAAAGCTTGTACTTAATGAATTATCTAGACTAATATATTGAAACCACGTGGTATATTCTACTTTTACAATATTTCGTGTCATCAGATATAATCACTTTCCTTGATTTGATGAATCTTAGAGAATTACTCCGAGAAGGCAATGGCACCCCACTCCAGTACTCTTGCCTGGAAAATCCCATGGACAGAGGAGCCTGGAAGGCTGCAGTCCATGGGGTCGCTAAGGGTCGGACACGACTGAGCGATTTCACTTTCACTTTTCACTTTCATGCATTGGAGAAGGAAATGGCAACCTACTCCAGTGTTCTTGCCTGGAGAATCCCAGGGACGGGGGAGCCTGGTGGGCTGCCGTCTATGGGGTTGCACAGAGTCGGACACGACTGAAGCAACTTAGCAGCAGCAGCAGCAGCAGAGAATTATTGTCAAGCTCTCTTTGGCTAAGGGATCTGTTTATATGAAACTGATTTGTAGTTTTGTAGCTAAGTAAAACAATAAATCCATCTGCCGTCTGTCATCTCACGTTTTTTATGAAAAGCTGCAGTGTGAAGCTTAGAACATATTAAAACGAATCTTTCTTTGGATGCTTCATTTTCACATATTAAACTAGAGTTTTCAGCATTTTAGGTGGTATGTTGTCTCCATTTGTCTCAACTGTGGTTATAAAAACCATTAATTTTCATTTCTAACATCAGTATATGTAAGTGGACTACATATATTCAGATGTGAGGCAGGTCCCTAGCTTTAGACAATAGTCACAGTACAAAAAACACTAGGAGTCAGTCCATAGAATGAGGCCTGATGAATTAGAACTCCATGCTCTACAGCGCAGAAAAGAAAAAGTAGAGCCTTCATCTGGGGCACACCTAATATATTAAGTATATTTCATCCTCAGGTATGATAATCCAAGTTATTACAAATAGGATACTGCAACTAAGAAAGCTTTCAAGTTTAAGTATTAGCAGGAATATATTTACCCTTTTAATTTATATTTAATGGAAGGTGCTACTTGTTTTTAAAGCATCCGGTTCTACTTTTACCTAACACTGGCCATGTGAATTAAATTAAGTTCCTAAAGTGCTTGCAAAAGCTGTATTTTTTGCATCTTCTAATCAATTACAATGTTTTTGGATTACATTAAGAAGCACAAAACCAGGAAATTCCAAAACTGTAAAAGACAATATGTGTACATTGATATATTTGTGGTAAGGTTGGTGGTTACAAAATTTGCCGTGACACCAGATTACCTCTGAACAAGGAATTACAAACTGTCCTGAATTCAACCAGTTCATTAATTAATTCGCTTATTGATATTATTTTTATTCTGCTGGCTCAATAATTGTTTAGGATTATTATGTTGGAATAGGGAAATGTATGGTTGAGATGTGTGCTAAACTATACAAAAAATAACAATTTTCAAGTATAGCTGATTAAAAAATTTAATGTATAACTTTCTACTAGTGTTTCTATTCAACATCAACTAATTCTCTCAGTTCCTGAGCACTAGGAGAATTAAGTTGAATCTTATAGCTCAGAGCATGTTTTGGAAATAATGCCTCTCTGCTGAGAATAAGATACTTTCTGGTACTGTGACTTGAGGGAATTGCTCTTTGGAGGTCTCTACAGAATGTTTCTGCCAGACAGGAAAAGGACAGAATACACTAAGGTACATATTGATCCTGCCCTGAAATGTGAGTCTGTCCCCAAAATAATAAATTCCTAGATTTAGTGCGATATAAAGTACTCTTTTCATACAGCAAACAACTCTTCTTATTTGGATCCCCCTTGGGAATGAAACATTATGAAACAAATGAATTTTCCCCCAACACACATACACACGAAAAAAGCATTACATGTTTTCAGACCCATAGACATTTGCAGAAAAAAAGGAATATTTTTAACAATGCCTCATTGTAAGTTAAAAGCATTATCCTAAGGCACTACGGCACCCAGTACAATCTGAGCAAAATGTTTCTCTGCCAGTAGATGTGTATTTTAATAGCAACCAGTGCAGTCTACTTGTCTAAAATCTGAAAGTTCATTGCCAGTCTTTTCCCTTCTCTATTTAGAGCATCATAGTTCTTGTACTTTTAATTCTGGCATTTCTTAGCACCTATAAAGGGTACCAGGTGGTCTCTTCTGGAACCTGAATTCTTTTATTCATGTATCAAGTAAAATCAGAGAGCTGTCTTCTCTCCCCTGTATCCACTTCTAGAGGAACTTGCTTTCATGGTGAGAGGTTATTTGATGTCTCTTCTTGTTTGGTCCCCAGCTACTCCACTGAACCTTCCTTTGAGACTATGGACCCAGAAATAAAAATCCTGTTCATGAGAAAAAATTCAAGATTGCTGGTTTATCACATATAAGCTATTAGCTGTTTATAAGGAACTTCATTTAGTTGAGGGACTCCATATTTAAAGCAAAGTACAAAATTGATACCACTTAATATCTATTATTATAGACCATTATATCTACTACTATAGGCAGGAATCCCTCAGAAGAAATGGAGTAGCCATCATGGTCAACAAAAGAGTCTAAAATGCAGTACTTGGATGCAATTTCAAAAACGATAGAATGATCTCTGTTCGTTTCCAAGGCAAACCATTCAATATCACAGTAATCCAAGTCTATGCCCCAACCAGTAATGCTGAAGAAGCTGAAGTTGAACGGTTCTATGAAGACCTGCAAGACCTTTTAGAACTAACACCCAAAAAAGCTGTCCTTTTCACTATAGGGGACTGGAATGCAAAAGTAGGAAGTCAAGAAACACCTGGAGTAACAGGCAAATTTGGCCTTGGAATACGGAATGAAGCAGGGCAAAGATTAATAGAGTCTTGCCAAGAAAATGCACTGGTCATAACAAACACTCTCTTCCGACAACACAAGAGAAGACTCTATACATGGACATCACCAGATGATCAACACTGAAATCAGATTGATTATATTCTTTGCAGCCAAAGATGGAGAAGCTCTATACAGTCAGCAAAAACAAAACCAAGTGCTGACTGTGTCTCAGACAATGAACTCCTTATTGCCAAATTCAGACTGAAATTGAAGAAAGTAGGGAAAACCACTAGACCATTCAGGTATGACCTAAATCAAATCCCTTATGATTACACAGTGGAAGTAAGAAATCGATTTAAGGGCCTAGATCTGATAGATAGAGTGCCTGATGAACTATGGAATGAGGTTCATGACATTGTACAGGAGACAGGGATCAAGATCATCCCCATGGAAAAGAAATGCAAAAAGCAAAATGGCTGTCTGGGGAGGCCTTACAAATAGCCGTGAAAAGAAGAGAAGAAAAAAGCAGCCGGTTAAGATGGCGGAGGATTAGGACGGGGAATACGCTTTCTCCTCCACAAATTCATCAAAGGGACATCTGGGCGCCGAGTAAATACCACAAACAGCTTCGGAGTGCTGGCGGAGGACGTTGGACACCCAGAAAAGCAACTCACTGCCTTCTAAAGGAGGTAGGAAAGAATATAGAAGCCAGAGAGAGACAAAGAGGGAGGGGCGGACCTCTGTCCGGGGAAGGGAGTCTTAAAAAGAGAAGTTTCCTAACACCAGGAAACACTCTCCCTGCGGAATCTGCGCCGAACCTGGGAAACACGGAGACTATCATAACAGGGAGGAGAACAGTTGAGCAATTAGAACCCACAGACTGCGGGCCCTGCGGTAACTTCCGCAGCGGAAAAGCACCGCTGCAAACGCCCGCATCTGCCATTGGGGAGCCGGGGCTGGGCAGGGAGACGCCTTGGCCGTTCCCAGGCGGGACACTCCCCTGCCGGCGCTCCCCAGAGGGACGCCTCCCCCGCGGGACTCTCCCCCACTGGACGCTCCCCCGCCGGCCACTCCCGCGCAGGCGTGCCCCCGCCCGCTGTGCCGGCGGCTCCCACGAGGGCCACCCCATCCCCTCCCCCACCCGCCCGCCCGCCATTCCCGTCGCCGGCCCCTCCCCCTCTGCGGGCCTCAGCGCAGACTTCGTTCGCCTGATTGTCTGGAGTGCTGCCTAACTGGAGTAGTTTGGGCCGGCAATCCAGATTGTGCAGCGCCGACCACACGAGTGGCCGGCCTTGGCCCAGAACACCGCCGAACCGTGCACAGAACAAAGGACTATACAGACCAACTACAGAGAAAGGGGCCTAGAGATCTTGAGAAATTTAAGCCGGAACAAGGAACTAGCTGAAAATGAACTGAACCCACAACAATAATAGAGAAACTCTTATATATATTGTTACTATTTTTACCATCATTATTTCCTTTTCTTTTCTTTTTTTAATATATATATATTTTTTAAATTTTTATTATTTTTTAATTGGAAAAAGGAAAACAAAAATTTTTTTTCCATTTAATTTTTTTGTTGTTGTTTGTTTTGTTTCCTTTATTTTTATTTTTTTTTTATCCTCTAGTACTTCTTTAATCTCCACGTTTAGATATAACTTTTGCGACCCTGTTGTGTTTTTTTTTTTTCTTTTTTCCTTTTTGTCCTTTGCTTTTTTCCTTTCCTTTTTTCTTTTCTTTACTGATTACTGACTAGATCGGTCTCTCTCCTTCACACTCCCTCCTTTTATCCTCCTGACCACCTCTGTCTCCTTCCTCCCTTTTTCCTTCTCTGTATAATTCCGTGAACATCTCTGAGCGGTCCAGTTGTGGAATGCATTATAGAAGAAGAAGTTTTTGAGACTACTGTAAAAATAAGACCAATAATTGGAACCAGGAGGCTTAAGTCCATACCCTGATCCCACGAAACACTAATTGACAGGAGCTCATTAAAAGCCTCCATACCTACTCTGAAACCAAGCATCACACAAAGACCAGCAAGTTCCACAACAAGACATACCAAGCAAATTCTCCAGAAAAACAAGAACACAGCCTGAGCTCCAATACACAGGCTACACAAAGCGACCCCAAAAGCATAGACATCTCATAGCTCACTACTAGACACTCCACCGCACCCCAGAGAAAAGAAATCCAGCTCCACCCACCAGAACACCGATACAAGCTTCCATAAACAAGAAACCTTGACAAGCCACCGGTACAAACCCACATATAGTGCAGAAACGCCACAATAAAGAGAACTCCACAGACTACCAGAATACAGTAAAGACGCCCCAAACTTAGCAATTTAAACAAGATGAAAAGACAGAAGAATTCCCAGCAGGTAAAGGAACAGGATAATTACCCACCAAACCAAACAAAAGAGGAAGAAATAGCGAACCTACCTGATAAAGAATTCCGAATAATGATAGTGAAATTAATCCAAAATCTGGAAAGCAAAATGGAATCATGGATAAATAGCCTGGAGAAAAGCATTGAGAAGATGCAAGAAAGATTTAACAAGGACCTAGAAGAAATAAAAAAGAGTCAATATATAATGAATAATGCAATAAATGAGATCCAAAACACTCTGGAGGCAACAAATAGTAGAATAACAGAGGCAGAAGATAGAATTAGCGAATTAGAAGATAGAATGGCAGAATTAAAGGAATCAGAGGAGAAAAAAGAAAAACGAATTAAAAGAAATGAGGACAATCTCAGAGACCTCCAGGACAATATTAAACGTTACAATATTCGAATCATAGGAGTCCCAGAAGAAGAAGACAAAAAGAAAGACCATGAGAAGATACTAGAGGAGATAATAGTTGAAAACTTCCCTAAAATGGGGAAGGAAATAATCACTCAAGTCCAAGAAACCCAGAGAGTCCCAAATAGGATAAACCCAAGACGAAACACCCCAAGACACATATTAATCAAATTAACAAAGATCAAACACAAAGAACAAATATTAAAAGCAGCAAGGGAAAAACAACAAATAACACACAAGGGAATTCCCATAAGGATAATAGCTGATCTTTCAATAGAAACTCTCCAAGCCAGGAGGGAATGGCAAGACATACTTAAAGTGATGAAAGAAAAGAACCTACAGCCCAGATTATTGTACCCAGCAAGGATCTCATTCAAATATGAAGGAGAAATCAAAACCTTTACAGACAAGCAAAAGCTGAGAGAATTCAGCACCACCAAACCAGCTCTCCAACAAATACTAAAGGACATTCTCTAGCCAGGAAACACAAAAAGGATATATAAATTCAAACCCAAAACAACAAAGTAAATGGCAACGGGATCATATTTATCATTAATTACCTTAAATGTAAATGGGTTGAATGCCCCAACCAAAAGACAGAGACTGGCTGAATGGATATAAAAACAAGACCCCTCCATATGCTGTCTACAAGAAACCCATCTCAAAACAGGGGACACATACAGACTGAAAGTCAAGGGCTGGAAAAAGATTTTCCACGCAAATAGAGACCAAAAGAAAGCAGGAGTAGCAATACTCATATCAGATAAAATAGACTTTAAAACAAAGGATGTGAAAAGAGACAAAGAAGGTCACTACCTAATGATCAAAGGATCAATCCAAGAAGAAGATATAACAATTATAAATATATATGCACCCAACTTAGGAGCACCACAATATATAAGACAAATACTAACAAGTATGAAAGGAGAAATCAACAATAACACAATAATAGTGGGAGACTTTAATACCCCACTCACACCAATGGATAGATCAACTAAACAGAAAATTAACAAGGAAACACAAACTTTAAATGATACAATAGACCAGTTAGAACTAATTGATATCTATAGGACATTTCATCCCAAAACAATGAATTTCACCTTTTTCTCAAGTGCACACGGAATCTTCTCCAGGATAGACCACATCCTGGGCCATAAATCCAGCCTTGGTAAGTTCAGAAAAATTGAAATCATTCCAAGCATTTTTTCTGACCACAATGCAGTAAGAGTAAATCTCAATAACAGGAGAAAATCTATTAAAAAGACCAACATATGGAGGCTGAACAACACACTCCTGAATAACCAACAAATCACAGAAGAAATCAAAAAAGAAATCAAATTCTGCATAGAAACGAATGAAAATGAAAACACTACAACCCAAAACCTGTGGGACACTGTAAAAGCAGTCCTAAGGGGAAAGTTCATAGCAATACAGGCATACCTCAAGAAACAAGAAGAAAGCCAAATAAATAACCTCTGACTTACATCACAGCAGGATCCTCTATGACCCACCTCCCAGAATATTGGAAATAAAATAAAAAGTGAACAAATGGGACCTAATCAAACTTAAAAGCTTCTGCACAACAAAGGAAACTATAAGCAAGGTGAAAAGACAGCCTTCAGAATGGGAGAAAATAATAGCAAATGAAGCAACTGACAAACAACTAATCTCAAAAATATACAAGCAACTTCTACAGCTCAATTCCAGAAAAATAAATGACCCAATCAAAAAATGGGCCAAAGAACTCAATAGACATTTCTCCAAAGAAGACATACAGATGGCTAACAAACACATGAAAAGATGCTCAACATCACTCATTATCAGAGAAATGCAAATCAAAACCACTATGAGATACCATTTCACGCCAATCAGAATGGCTGCTATCCAAAAGTCTACAAGCAATAAATGCTGGAGAGGGTGCGGAGAGAAGGGAACCCTCTTGCACTGTTGGTGGGAATGCAAACTAGTACAGCCACTATGGAGAACAGTATGGAGATTCCTCAAAAAACTGGGAATAGAACTGCCTTATGATCCAGCAATCCCACTGCTGGGCATATACACTGAGAAAACCAGAATTGAAAGAGACACCTGTACCCCAATGTTCATAGCAGCACTGTTTGCAATAGCCAGAACGTGGAAGCAACCTAGATGTCCATCCACAGATGAATGGATAAACAAGCTGTGGTACATATACACAATGGAGTATTACTCAGCCATTAAAAAGAATACATTTGAATCAGTTCTAAGGAGGTGGATGGAACTGGAGCCTATTATACAGAGTGAAGTAAGCCAGAAACAAAAACACAAATACAGTATACTAACGCATATATATGGAATTTAGAAAGATGGTAAAAAATAACCCTATTTACGAGACAACAAAAGAGACACTGATGTATAGACCAGACTTTTGGACTCTGGGACCGGGAGAGGGTGAGATGATTGGGGAGAATAGCATTGAAATATGTATAATATTATATCTGAAATGTATTAATTGTTGAAACTAAACACTATCATGTTACAATTTGTTCATACTAGATGTTTGTAATGTTTCTGATAATCAATAAAAGAGATTCTTGATTAAAAAAAAAAAAAAAAAAGAAAGCTACGACAAAAAAAAAATAAATAAATAAAATTACAAAAAAAAAAAAAAGAAAAAAGCAAAGGAGAAAAGGAAAGATATAAAAGCATCTGAATGCAGAGTTCCAAAGAATAGCACGAAGAGATAAGAAAGCCTTCTTCAGCAATCAATGCAAAGAAATAGAGGAAAACAACAGAATGGGAAAGACTAGGGATCTCTTCAAGAAAATCAGAGATACCAAAGGACCATTTCATGCAAAGATGGGCTCAATAAAGGACAGAAATGGTATGGACCTAACAGAAGCAGAAGATATTAAGAAGAGGTGGCAAGAATACACAGAAGAACTGTACAAAAAAGATCTTCATGACCCAGATAATCATGATGGTGTGATCACTGACCTAGAGCCAGACATCCTGGAATGTGAAGTCAAGTGGGCCTTAGAAAGCATTATGACAAACAAAGCTACTGGAGGTGATGGCATTCCAGTTGAGCTATTCCAAATCCTGAAAGATGATGCTGTGAAAGTGCTGCACTCAATATGCCACATTCTTTGGAAAACTCAGCAGTGGCCACAGGACTGGAAAAGGTCAGTTTTCATTCCAATCCCAAAGAAAGGCAATGCCAAAGAATGCTCAAACTACTGCACAATTGCACTCATCTCACACGCTAGTAAAGTAATGCTCAAAATTCTCCAAGCCAGGCTTCAGCAATATGTGAACCATGAACTTCCTGATGTTCAAGCTGGTTTTATAAAAAGCAGAGGAACCAGAGATCAAATTGCCAACATCCGCTGGATCATGGAAAAAGCAAGAGAGTTCCAGAAAAACATCTATTTCTGCTTTATTGACTATGCCAAAGCCTTTGACTGTGTGGATCACAATAAACTGTGGAAAATTCTGAAAGAGATGGGAATACCAGACCACTAGATCTGCCTCTTGAGAAATTTGTATGCAGGTCAGGAAGCAACAGTTAGAACTGGACATGGAACAACAGACTGGTTCCAAATAGGAAAAGGAGTACGTCAAGGCTGTATAGTGTCACCCTGTTTATATAACATATATGCAGAGTCCATCATGAGAAACCCTGGACTGGAAGAAACACAAGCTGGACTCAAGATTGCTGGGAGAAATATCAATAACCTCAGATATGCAGATGACACCACCCTTATGGCAGAAAGTGAAGAGGAACTAAAAAGCCTCTTGATGAGAGTGAAAGTGGAGAGTGAAAAAGTTGGCTTAAAGCTCAACATTTAGAAAACAAAAATCATGGCATCCGGTCCCATCACTTCATGGGAAATAGATGGGGAAACAGTGGAAACAATGTCAGACTTTCTTTTTCTGGGCTCCAAAATCACGACAGATGGTGACTGCAGCCATGAAATTAAAAGACGCTTACTCCTTGGAAGGAAAGTTATGACCAACCTAGATAGCATATTCAAAAGCAGAGACATTACTTTGCCAACAAAGGTTCGTCTAGTCACAGCTATGGTTTTTCCAGTAGTCGTGTATGGATGTGAGAGTTGGACTGTGAAGAAGGCTGAGCATGAAGAATTGATGCTTTTGAACTGTGGTGTTGGAGAAGACTCTTGAGAGTCCCTTGGACTGCAAGGAGATCCAACCAGTCCATTCTGAAGGAGATCAGCCCTGGGATTTCTTTGGAAGGAATGATATTAAAGCTGAAAATCCAGTACCTTGGCTACCTCATGTGAAGAGTTGACTCATTGGAGAAGACTCTGATGCTGGGAGGGATTGGGGGCAAGAGGAGAAGGGGACGACAGAGGATGAGATGGCTGGATGGTATCACTGACTCGATGGACATGAGTTTGAGTGAATTCCGGGAGTTGGTGATGGACAGGGGGCCTGGCGTGCTGCCATTCATGAGGTCCCACAGAGTCTGACACAACTGAATGACTGATCTGATCTGATCTGATGTTTTCAACAGTATTTTATATCTTAAGACTAAAGATCAGAAATTAAATATTGCTGGTGCAGAGTCATTTAAAAGAATGTACTGTTAACCCTTGGTAGCTCAAATGGTAAAGAATCTGCCTGCAAAGCAAGAGACCCAGGTTTGATCCTTGGGTTGGAAAGATTCCCTGGAGAAGGAAATTGCAACCTACTCCAGTATCCTTGCCTAAAGAATTCCATGAACAGAGAAGCCTTATGGGCTACAGTCCATAGGGTTGCAACAGAACCAAGCAACTAACATTTTCACTTTCACTGTTAACCTAACTTTTATCTATTTGTATAAGGAAAAAATCCCCATTCTAATCTACCAGCCTCCTTCATACTTGCATTTAAGAATATATTTCCAAATATATTCTGGATAAATAAGTTTCTATCATCATATCATTGTATATATAATGGCCAATATCATGATTTAATCTGTGATGTAAAATTGACTGCATTATTGTTAAATTTCTAATTCAGAGATTATTGGTTACTCCATTTCTCCTTGCGGATCTCTAAATTCCATCTCATCTTAGTGGCTTAGCTACATTTTACAGTTCCACATTTTTCATTATCTTCTGTTTGATAATAATCCAATGTATCTGATTTTTTTCACCCACAAATTATGTTTTATGAATTATAATTTTTGTGAATTTATATGAAAAATACAAATGCCTAATGCATCAGATAAAGTCATAGGTCTTGATACAAGCAAGGTCACTGCTAGATCATAAAATGATACTGTTCAGAAAAAATATTTCTGTTTTTATGAAAATGTGTGTCTACCATGGCATCTTCTCATTTTTTTTTAATATATATATATTGATTTGTTTAGGCTGAATGAGGTCTTAGTTGTCACATGTGCGATCTAGTTCCCTGACCAGGGATTGAAACCGGACCCCCTGCATTAAGACTGCCGAGTCTTAAGCACTGGGCCACCAGGAAGTCCCTTCTCAAAAGTTTAAAAAAAAAAAAGGGGGGGGGTGTTCTTTCCTCCAGTGGGTGAATCTTTGAGTTCAGCAAGCTAAAGGTAGACTGCATATCATTTTTCTACTCAGCAGGGCGCCCCCACTTTACACACTGGCCAGTGACACGAAACTAAAAAATAGATCATGTAACATGACAGAGCTTGCTTCTACAGAGGAAAAACTTCAACTCAACTCCGGGGCCCTACTACTGGAAAGAATCAGATACTTTGGAAATCTTTTTCCTCAGTTGTGTGAAGGACAAGGTGATAAAGGGCTTTGCATGCGTGTGCATGCTAAATAGCTTTAGTCACGTCCAACTGCTTGCAACCCCATGGACTGTGGCCCACCAGGCTCCTCTGTCCATGCTGGTTCTCCAGGCAAGAATACTGGAGTGGGTTGCTATGACCTCCAAGGGATCTTCCTGACCCAGAGCTCAGACATACATCTCTTATGTCTCCTGTGTTGGCAGGTGGGTTCTTTACCACTAGCACCACCTGGGAAGCCTGATAAAGGGGTATAAGTCAGTATAATTATATGCGTATGGGTGTAAATGTCATGTATATGTCATATATATATATAAGTGTGTGACAGCATAAGATGGTGTACAGATACAGATGTAACAAGTAATTCAAGTCATGTCACTAGGGAATACTCTGGTAGTCTGGTGGTTAGGACTCAGAGCTTCTTCCACTGCAAGGGGCATGAGTTCAACACAAGGCTGGGGAACTAAGATCCTTCATGCACCTCCAAGTGGCCAAAAAAAAAAGATATATATATATCCATGTGAGTCATGGAGAAGACCAAGGAAGTGTGGTTCCATGAGACCCCATATATACATGCACACTCACATATATGTACATATACACAAGCAATACAAACAATACACACATATGTGAAAACTCATCACTCCTTCTAAGAAAAAGAAAAACACCTCAAATCATATTATCTGGTTTGTATCACATGCACGACACTATTTTTCTACATGAGTCATGGTTTAGACACCAGCAAACTTGATTAACAATTCCTAGGGAATAAAAATAGAATTCGAGTAATGAAATAAATGCTCACTTTTTTTTTTGTTTTGTTTTCTTTTTCTTTGTGCTTCATCTAGTTTCTCTTGCCCACAGTGAGCCACTTGCAGAGGCCTTGTCCCCAGTCCTTGAAGCCATAATTCCTAGCAAGAAATGGCTGCAGGGACCCTGCATCTCAGGAATGGTATGTAGAGCACTGCCCAGGAAACAGCAATTCAATATGGCTGCAGGCCATATGCAGAGACACTGAGCCTGCCTCATGAGACTTGGAGCGAGATCTGGAGTGAGAGAAGCGCAGTTCAGATCAGTTCAGTTCAGTCACTCAGTCGTCTCCGACTCTTTGCGACCCCATGAACTGCAGCACGCCAGGCCTTCCTGTCCATCACCAACTCCTGGAGCCTACTCAAACTCATGTCCTTTGAGTCGGTGATGCCATCCAACCATCTCATCCTCTGTCATCCCCTTCTCCTCCTGCCCTCAATCTTTCCCAGCATCAGGGTCTTTTCAAATGAGTCAGCTCTTCACATCATGTGGCCAAAGGATTGGAGTTTCAGCTTCACCATCAGTCCTTCCAATGAACATTCAGGATTGATCTCCTTTAGGCTGGACTGGTTGGATCTCCTTGCAGTCCAAGGGACTCTCAAAAGTCTTCTCCAATACAAAAGTTCAAAAGCATCAATTCTTTGGCTCAGCTTTTTTTACAGTCCAGCTCTCACATCCATACATGACTACTGGAAAAACCTTAATTAGTCAGACCTTTGTTGGCAAAGTAATGTCTCTGCTTTTTAATATGCTATCTAGGTTGGTCATAACTTTTCTTCCAAGGAGTAAGCGTCTTTTAATTTCATGGCTGCAGTCACCATCTGCAGTGATTTTGGAGCCCCCCAAAAATAAAGTCGGCCACTGTTTCCCCATCTATTTGCCATGAAGTGATGGGGCCAGATGCCATTATCTTCATTTTCTGAATGTTGAACTTTAAGCCAACTTTTTCACTCTCCTCTTTCACTTTCATCAAGAGGCTGTTTAGTTCTTCTTGGCTTTCTGCCATAAGGGTGGAGAGAAGCACAGCTGTGCCTAAAGGTGAGAACTCTGCCCCAGCCTCTATCAAGAGATTGCCATCAAGCAGCCCCACCGACAACTGTTCACTGAAAGTCCTTGCTCTAGAACCTGGGCTCAGATCACTATTCTCTGATCAAAGAATGAAGCTTTCCTGCACTGGGGACTGAACTCAGTCTCTTTCTGTTGGCTTAATGCCTGGCAGGAGGACCCTTGTCAGGGCCTGACTCAAAGTGTTGGTAAATTTCACTGGAAATTTGGGAATGAGATTTCTTTCCTGGTCCACAAAGATTGAAGAACCAACTAATGATAGTAGCATTTGTCATGTTGGTAGCGATATAGAATTTTGGTATTATTCATTCAGGTGGGTGGCATGTGGAAAAGACATTTGCTCCCTGTGATCAATGGCTTTTATATTAACGTATTTCTTTTTTGTTTAGAAATAGTACGTTGAATATAAAAGCTATTGATTACAAGCAGAAAATGTACTTACCAATTACTACCTTAAAGAAGAAGAATATAAAGTGCTCTCAGGCTGAAGTGGTAACAGTTGGTGGCTTACAATGAACCACCACACCGGTGTTTCTTGGTTCACATAGTGTATCAGAGAGTTTCCAGATTTTTCTTAAACAAATGCTTGCATTTTTTTCATCTTTTAGCTTAATATCCATGGTAGAGTTTCAGCAAAAATAAATAGGAAAATGTAAGGCAGGGATGCCTGCTGAGAGATTAGCGGTCTAAAGGCCCTGCTATGTAATCAGCTAAGGCAGTTAGTGACTTTTTACAGCTTCAAAGCTGCACTTTTTCAGAGTTTGAATTTTTCAGCCCATGCATCCTGCCCACAATTTAAAAGAATGCCAAGGATACTGTATGGCTGCTTTGGTAAACAATAACTTTATATATCACAGTTGATTTAAGCCACCCTTTAACTTTACGTTCAAATGAGCAAACACAAATATGCTCTTCTAAATTAATGGATTCTGTGGTCTACTTACACACCTTCAATAAACCCACCATCTTTGCACTCAGTAATCAGCCTACAATGAGTAACCTCACCCCTTACTGCCCTTCTCTTTGGGAGAGAAGAAAGATCTACTCAAAGCCTCCATATTCACCTTATTGATTGCCTTTCCAAGCCACAATGAATGTTTTTCTCAGTTGGCGTTCCATTTAAATGTCGTATACTTTTGGCAGTGCCATTAACAGCTCCCCAGAGGGCATACCATGCCTAAGAGAAGGGCAAGGCTGCCCAAAGAAAGATGAGAATGAATAATCTAAAGCTGCTATCCATAAACCCTGGGGCCAGCCCAGGACTAATTTCTAACTAACAAGGAGCAGTTTCAGATTCTGCTGTGTTTATCACACACTGCATTTCAACCCAGAGATTTCTCTCAATACTCATTTGCTCTCTGGCACAAACTAATTGCTCTATGTAGCAGTCAGGCTCCGGAAATTTGTAAAGATGGAGCTACAGAAACGTAACATAATAATACAGATTTTTTTCTTTTTAAGAAATCATCTTTTCACAGAAACTTTATCATCATTCTCCAGAAGACACTCAGGACAATGGTGTTCTATGACACCCTGTACTCCCTCAGCAACAAGGACATCCTTTTCTACCTTGCCGTAGCTTACAAATATTAATGTATCAGAGATGTCCTTACTTGCCATCTGGCTTTCTGACAGGCTTTGGGTTTTAAATCAAGTACGAAGCATGAAAAGTTGTAAATAGCAAAAATTTGATAAAGCAATCCTTTAATATTTGTGTTTCATTTTCTTTAGACAACGTATTAGATAAATTAAATTAGGACTTCCAACACAACTCTTCTGACTTACAGGGAGGTTTGTACCTTTCTCAAAAGTTTCTTTGCTCTTAAACAACTGCTGCATCATAAGACCAAAGTATTTCTTCGGAATTGTTGTTCAATTCAGACCATTGTGTAAAGATACTTTAAATCATTAAAAGGTTTATATCTGATGTATAAAGAAGAATAAGGGGGGAAAAAGAAATGAACTATTACATTTCAACTAGAAATAGAGACTAGTAATAGGAAGTAGATTTATCCTGGTGTGGAAAAATCTAATACACCACAGCAGCTAAGCAATATTCGTTTTTATGGGATAGTATACAAAATATATAAACCATTTGTTTGAGACCGAGATTGAACAAAGAACATATTATCCCCATGGCTTTCCCCTACATGGGTAATAATTTTTAAAGTGAAATGAGCAGGCCTATAAACCAGTAGAAATATCAAAATATTTCTCTGAAAACTATTTTTTTAAGCATCTAAACCCCTTATACTGAACCCACTAGAAATACATAGAAGTAAATAGGAATTATTTTGTAAGCTTTCTTTCTCTCAACCTTTCGACATTGTAATTCCATTGAGGAACAATGGTAAAAATACCAAAGCGATTTGTTTTAATGTTTCTATGGCTTTAGTGAGTCTCCTAAAGCAAGAATCTTCTTAAATCTCAAAAGGGATTGAGGTTTTGAAACACTCTTATCAACTTTTTAGATCAGAGATGTTATACACACAGACTAGCTTTGGGGCACTACTCTGAGTGTAACTGATTTGAAGGAGGCTTGTCAACTGCAGACTGAGAACGGCTGTTTCCAGAGTCACGACTGCATTTCCAGCAATGATTTCTACCCCTTACCTACCATGCACCACTTATTAGATGCAAAACCCACTGCCCTGAAGAATTTGTTCACAATCCCTACAACAGTGGCATCTGCAGAGGGGAGCTCCAGCCACTTGAAACTCATTAAAACATACTTGAGATTGACAGTGAGTAGAGAACATCTGTCAGACTTGGCCAAGATTTCAATCAAGTGTGATGTTGCTGTGTTACTTGACTACATTGACTTAATAAATGAGTTGGCTGCTGTCAGCACAAGGGAAGTTGGGTTGTAATTACTACCCTGTCCTTTTCTCTATTTTCTGAACTGTTCTTTCACTTAAATGTTCATATTCTACGTGAAATGTATGAAAATGAGTTTGATGGAATAACATACCATTTAGAAAAGGAATCGAAGGTTCATTTTCAGCTGACTGAATTTAACAAGATGACCACTTCTTTAATGAACTTGCAAGCCTATAGCCTTGAAAAGGTGGATAATATCACATTCCTCTCACCTCTATAGACGTGTCTCCAACTGCACGTCTGGAAGAATGAAGTCTTTACTTTGATGTGTAGACTGAATGGCTATATAAATGCCCCAGTATATACAATTTGGGGGAAAACCAAAAGCATTTCTCAATAACCAAAGAGCAGTTGATCTTCAATAAATAATACTCTACCTTATGCCGCATTGTAAGCCTTATGTTTACATTTCACACTTAATCCCAGAACAATCCATTTTGCAGATGATTAAACAGAGACTCAAAGAAATTCACTGATCTACCCTAGTAACATAATTACTAAGCAACTGAATGGGGATTCCAACTCTAAATCTGGAGCTTTTCCACTGTGTTGCATTTGCTATGTTTCCCTTTCAGAAATGTTTGACGAGAGCTCAGATTTAAGTACAAGACATTGGCTCTGATCACTATTATTTCCAGGGGGTGGAAAGTAATTATTGTTTCTGCTGACAAGATAGCACGATCTGCTTAAAGATGGAAAGATATGAAATTTAGTTTTAGAAGCCAGGCAAGTTCAGCAGGATTTAAAAGAAATGATCACAGTTCAGTGAGCCAAAAGCTGGACTCAGAGAAGAAAAACATTCTGATCTCTCCAGCTGGTGCATTGGGACATCCATTTAGCAGACCTGGTAAATCTGAGCTCAGCAACTAGTGGAGCTGAGTCTTCACATGCCTGGGAAAGCACAGGCTGACCACCACGAGCTACACACCCAGGACATACTCATAAGTATGCTGCTGCTGCTATGTCACTTCAGTCTTGTCCAACTCTGTGCGACCCCATAGACGACAGCCCACCAGGCTCCCCCATCCCTGGGATTCTCCAGGCAAGAACACTGGAGTGGGTTGCCATTTCCTTCTCCAATGCGTGAAAGTGAAGTCGCTCAGTTGTGTCCAACTCTTAGCAACCCCATGGACTGCAGCCTACCAGGCTCCTCCGTCCATGGGATTTTCCAGGCAAGAGTACTGGAGTGGGGTGCCATTGCCTTCTCCAGTAGCTCTATTTTCATGGTGTCTGCACAGAGAGGGTGGACAGAGGTCTCTTAAAATGAAGGGAAAGATGTCTCTTCACACTTTAAACTTGCTTCCTCCATGGGTAGAGCATTAGCAACTGTACCCAGAAAAAAAAGATAACCATGTATACATTAATTATACTTTCTGATTTTCTCAATATTTCCCTTTGCCCATTGCCAGTGATTAAAACTGCACACGGCCTCACATTTAACAATTACAGCCCCCAAGTTTAATTAATGCTATGTCTCCATTTCTGATACCTCCACTGATCTAGAGCTTAAACCCACTGAAACTCTCCAGTTTTGATGTCATTACACTGTCAGCCTGCAGGCACTCGGTGGTTGGATGAAGTCTGTATTATAAATAGGATGTCTTTATAAAGACTGTCCCCTACAGAAGGCTGAGATGAGCCACATAGCTAAGATTATCATAGTGTTAGTAAAAATAGGTCAGTCACACATAAATGTGTGAATTCTCTTTTCTCTGAACTCCCTTAGCATTTTATTTTTATCTCTCATATGGCACTTATCACTTTCTACCTTATATGATAATTATTTCTATGGTGGTTTTATCTCTTTTACACTAAGATCAAAAAATTCTTATTGTTCTTCACAAAACAACACAGTGCCTTGTACACAGTAGGCACTTGTTTAGTGTTGTTTGTTTAACAGAGCTCTAAAAATAACCAGGTAAGGATTGCATTTTGGAGAAGGCAATGGCAACCCACTCCAGTACTGTTGCCTGGAAAATCCCATGGACAAAGGAGCCTGGTAGGCTGCAGTCCATGGGGTTGCTAAGAGTCGACACGACTGAGCGACTTCACTTTTACTTTTCACTTTCGTGCATTGGAGAAGGAAATGGCAACCCACTCCAGTGTTCTTGCCTGGAGAATCCCAGGGACGGGGGAGCCTAGTGGGCTGTCGTCTATGGGGTCGCACAGAGTCGGACACGACTGAAGCGACTTAGCAGCAGCAGCAGCAGCAGCAAGGATTGCATTAATGTTTAAAACCTACCTTTAGCTCTGGTGGGTGGAACTAGATTATGTCCCTCTGATAGGCAGGGCCACATCAGGTGGCGAGTTTTGGGGTGTTTGTGAACTTAGTGTGACTTTTTGTAAAGCAAGTATACTCTAATTTAAAAAAGGAAAGAAAATAAATAAATAAATAAAAAAGGAAAGAAATCACTTGAGCCAGGAGTGTGAAATAATCATTCCAGAGACATTTTTAACATATTTCAGACTTTTAAAAATGTTTTTTATGAATGTTTTACATTTGTGTGGTCTCCCTTGTTGTACAGTTACTCAGTCATGTCTGAATCTTTGAGACTCCATGGACTGTAGCACACCAGGCTTCCCTGTCCTTCACTATGTCCCAGGGTTTGCTCAGATTCACATCCACTGAGTAGATGATGCCATCCAACCATCTCATCTTCTGTCACCCTCTTCTCCTCCTGCCCTCAATCTTTCCCAACATCAAGGTCTTTTCCAATGAGTTGGCTCTTGGCATCAGGTGGCCAAATTCTTGGAGCTTCCGCTTCAGCATCAGTCCTTTCAATGAATATTCAGGGTTGATTTCCTTTATGATTGACTGGTTTGATCTCCTTTCTGTCCAAGGGACTCTCAAGAGTCTTCTCCAACACCACAGTTGAAAGCATCAATTCTTTGGTGCTCAGCCTTCTTTATGGTCCAACTTTCACATCTGTACGTGACTACTGGATAAAATAGTGTTTAAAATTATCATTAACATTTTTTAAAATAACAAAAATAAAACATACTTTTATAAAAAGCATTTGACCTGAACTTCCTTAGAACATGTGGGGTCCTGTTCTTGTGTTCTCTCTTCAGGAGAGGCCACCGTCACACACATGCGCCACACACTCACTGCTCCAGCTGGACTGAATTAGTTATGACTCTGTGCTGTCTTCTACCCCCAGGTCTCCTTTATCTCACTCTTTCCTGTTATCTGACTTTTTTACTAACTGCAAAACTGACTCCTGCTTCAGCCTCCCTCCTTCTGGAAGTTCTCCCTGACCCTCTAAAACCATCCCTCTACATCTTGATGCTTCCTCCCTGAGCCGTGAGAGAAGCCTTCTCATCACTTAATCACACTTAACTTGCTCTACACGGGCAGTGAGGATGGGTCTATGACATCTCAGGGCTACAGCTAAGTTCCAAGGAAATCAGAGCAACAAGACCTGGCCCGGACCTGGCCCAGCAATGGGTTCTGAGTACTCTCTGTGAATGACCTCTTTACTGAAGGGTAGTGATAGTCAATGGCAAGCCACTCCAGTACTCTTGCCTAGAAAATCCCATGGATGGAGGAGCCTGGTGGGCTGCAGTCCATGGGGTCGCTACGAGTCGAACGTGACTGAGCGACTTCACTTTCACTTTTCACTTTCACACAATGGAGAAGGCAATGGCAACCCACTCCAGTGTTATTGCCTGGAGAATCCCTGGGACGGCAGAGCCTGGTGGGCTGCCGTCTACGGGGTCGCACAGAGTCGGACACGACTGAAGCGACTTAGCAGCAGCAGCAGTGATAGTGATGTTGCTCAGTTGTGTCCGACTCTTTGCGACCCCTTGGACAGTAGCCAACCATGGGATTTTCCGGGCAAGAATACTGGAGTGGGTTGCCATTTCCTTCTCCAGGAGATCTTCCCGACCCAGGGATCGAACCCAGGTCTCCTGCATTGTAGGCAGACGCTTTACTATCTGAGCTACCAGGGAAGGTGGTTTACTGAAGGACAGGCACTGCCGTTTATGTGAGTCACAAGGAAGATAGCCCAGTCGACATGAACAATTATGGGACGTGTTTTGTCAACATGAATAACAGAGCACAGGTTTTACACATAAGCCTTTGATGAAGGCTTTTCAGTTTAAAATAAATACAACACTTCAAAATATTATAGCTCCAATTGCTTCATTGGTATAGGGGGAAGAAATTTATTTTATTATTACTTTTTAGTGAACCTCTCTCTTTAAGCAGAAACTTGGAGAAGACAATCATAACGTCTTTCTGAGGTAAGGAGAGGAGTAGAAGATTAGAGTGGGCAGCATAAAGGAGGTAGCATATCGGTTGAGTTCAGTGTAGCCAGTGAAGAAGGGGAGGAAGCTCAGACTTCAGTCAGAGCCAAGACGTATGAACACAGTTTTAGAGACATGAGAGTGTGTGTTGTTATTGTTTAGTTGCTAAGTCGTGTCTGACTCTTTGCGACCCCAGAGACTGTAGCCCATCAGGTTCTTCTGTCTATGGGATTCTCCAGGCAAAAATACTTTAGTGGGTTGTGATTTCCTTCTCCATGGGATCTTTCCAACCCAGGTACATGACTAGAAATGTATGGATTGTTGCTGAAGGTCAGAGGATGTGGGAGAAGCTGTGTGAGTGCATGCAGGAGAGGACATTAAAACAGTAGGTTGATTTACAATTACAAATAGCCTTGAACACTAAGCAAAGGAATTTGAACTTAATTCTGTAATTTGGAAACTACCTTCCAAGCAAGAAGACACATAGGCCATCTGTGATTTAGAGAAACAATTTTGGTGACAAGCTAATGAATGAGAGGGAGAAGAAAAAGACTGGAAGCAAGAAGATCTAGTTGGGATGCCATTTCTATGATTTGAGTAAGCAGTTTCAATAATTTAAGAACTGCATAGCTGTAAAGTTCAATATAAATGTTAATTTAAAACTATTATCTCAATACGATTGAATTCAATAACCTTTAAGGCAGTAGATATTGAGGCAGGATTTTTTGTTACTTAGCTTCAAGTAATTCAGGTAAAACTGATGTATAATTTGAACATAATGACCAAATTCACTAATGAGCTGATTGCAGGCTTTATGTTCTAACCTTAAAATATGAAGTACAGTCGCAACTGAAGGAAAAAGACCAAAACAATGTTGGACCTGCTGGGAGGCAGTGCAGATTGTAATTCACAGAAATAAAGAGTTTTGTTTCTTTTTACTCAAATATGTAAAAAGCCATACTCGTTAGTCAAAAATGGGATCTAATTGAAATCTACACATGGCAGTTTAATGTTGCTATTGAGATGAAGTTCATGGTCAAAGAAGAGATTTCTTACAATGGAAAGGGATATGGGTTTTCCTGAATGAATTAAGCTCACATGTCCTATTTTGTCTTGACATTCTCTATCATTTTGGATTATAAGAACCATGTGACAGTGAAATCTACTCTTTATATCCTCCATGGGTATCCAAGTCATCATTCCATCATCACTCTCAAAACCAAGGAGTGGCATTTCTGAGACAGTATGAACTACAACCATGACCATTTATGAGACACGGTAGTAGCTAATAATTGTTGTTCAGTCGTTAAGCCATGTCCGACTCTTTTGCCACCCCGTGTACTGTAGCCTGCCAGGCTCCTCAAACATGGGGCTCTTCAAGCAAGAATACTGGAGTGGGTTGCCATTTTCTCCTGTAGGAGATCCTTCTGACCCAGGGATCAAACCCACATCTCCTGCACTGGCAGGCAGATTCTTCACAGATGAGCCACCAGGAAGCCTAGTAGCTAATACAGTGACCCATTAATAAAACCAAAATTAGTTAATACTCATTGACTGATTCTTACAATCCAGGCATTGCTGTAGGATTGGGGAACTTGGCAGTGTGAATAGAATAAAGTCCCTGCACCCATGGTTTATGTAATACCACCTCAGTTAATCAATAATAAGGACAATGAGCAAATAAAAGCTGTGTGAGAGCAAGCTATTTTAAATAGGTGATCAGGAAAGCCTCTCTTAGGAGGTGACAACTGACAAGAGATAGGAGGTAAATATTCGGAAGAAAAGTATGTCAAGCAGAGCAAACTGTAAACACAGAGACTCTGAGACAGAATCACATCTGGTGAATTCAAGGAACAGCAATCGGGCTAATAGAGCCCTAGAAGAATGTTCAAGTGTGGTAAGAAATAAGACTGGAGAAGAAGTCAGGGGTATGACTGTGTCCGATCGTGTAGTGTGGTGAAGACTGGATTTCACTGGATTTCAGGAAGCCATCAGAGGGTTTTGAGCAGGGAAGTGATATGTACTTAAATCCATCCATGATAACCCAATCAGCAGGCTTTTGTACCCATTAACATGAAAATTGTCAGTCCCACTTCTAAGAGCTCAAAAGGCATCTCTACAGGAGAAAAGTGCTATATATAGGATTTCTTCTTTTTTTCTTCCCTTCTCCCTTTTTTAAGCTGGGCACATATCAAAATCAAAGTTAATGTGTCTGAACCAGTCAATTCATGATGACAAAGAAAGAGACAGAGCCACTGCTTCATTCATACCTGGGGATCTGTTGGGAAGAAGGCAATGTTGCAGTACAAATTTTCTTATTGTCTTGTAGACGTTGTGATCTCAGCTTATTCTCCTTGCCCCTAAGCTCATTCATAGAGGAATCAGATAAATTGAATCATAGACTATCAGTATCACAACGGACTGGAAGAAGAGAGAATAGTAGTTACAGGAGCTAGAAGGGTTACCAACCCACCCTGAAAAGCCTTCAACTCTGAGACTGAAGGACTCACACTCTTAGGTAAGAGTCTCCAACCTCTGGGACCCAATGCTTGATGATCTGAGGCGGAGCTGATGTAATAATAATAGAAATAAAATGCACAATAAATGTAATGTGTTTGAATCATCCTGAAAGAGTCTCCCCCAACCCAAGTCCATGGAAAAATTGTCTTCCATAAAACTGATCCACGGTGTCAGAAAGGTTAGGGACCACTGCTCTAAGGAACCAGAGGGATTCCATTCCAGAGAATGGATGGGTCATTCTTTAAGTCCCACCTAGATCATGCTTTACCCACCCCAGTTAACAACAGCTTAAAGGATCATTTGTCTGATTCCCTGTGTGTGCTTGATCAGTCAGCATAAGATGTGTACTTATGTTCCATTTTCCCCCTCCCTTCCACCGTTACAGATACAGTTTTGTACTCAAAACAGAACTTTTTTTCCTTCTCAGGTTTAAAAAAAAAAAAAATCTAAGAAACCACAGTGAAAATGTTTCTTGGAGCTAAGTAGGGTCATACTGAGAAATTGATCATCGTGCTGAGCCATAATTGATTGAATGAGGGCTCTTTATTTGCTTTAGCTAAGTAAGGAACCTAGATTTCTTAGATGACAGTTTGTACCTGTAAAGAGTGAGAAATCACTCATTTTAGATATTTGAAAAGCAAAAAGGACATGGAGTACAAGTTTAAAGAATCAGACAAAGGGAACAAAAATCAGAGATTCATCTCTTGAAAGAGCAACAGATCATCAGGAGATAATGCAGATAATACAAGCCATGCAACCTAGATGAGGGTTATTAAGGAGATAAATAATGTAACACTAAGAGCAAAATTTGGGAAGATTTTTAGAGGTGAGAATAACCTGGTTGCATCAGTGAATGCAGTTTAGATAAATTTTAGAGATTACTTTGTCAGAAAAGTGATTTTACCTCTTTCCAAAGAAGTAATGCATAAAAGGAGATAGAGGACTCTTGCTGAGGTAAATTGTCACCTAGTTCCAGGATCTAGGCAGAGAAAATATAATGAAAATCAAATATATTTAGAGGCAAAAATACACTGTAGTATTTTCTAAAGTGGGTCAAGACTGTACAACACAAACTTAGTAGAAAATTCTGAAATGTTCTAAGAACTCTCCAAGGAGCCCAGCGGTTTCCATCAGAGAATGCTTATGCCTTTGGGAGGTGAGCTCCAGTGAGTACAATTACTGAACTAACTCAAGGCAAAACTCGGAGGGAGTTTTTCCAGCTACATGGCTGCATTCTTCAACAGAACAAGGTGCAGCTCCCATTTGAAGGGAGTCTCAAAGGCTCCCTGCTCTTCTATTTCTTGTGTAATTGGGACAGGGCCTCTGTGGTGACCTGCGGTGACATTCTTACACCTCTATATTTGAGGCTGGAGCTACTTCTTAACTAGGCTTTAAGAAGCCAGTCAAGAGTTTTTCTTCATCTTTCATGCTTTGCTCCCCATCACATGTGAGCTGATGCCAGTCATTGGGAACTGAATAGGTTGTAAACCCCAAGATTGGTTATCAAGTTAAAAGAATAAAATACATCAAAAATTGCATACTTATATTTTATTACAAAAACATACACTTAAAATAATTAAATAAAACTACTAATTAAAAATCAAAAATGGGTAAATAAATATTTGTTCCATGAAGCAGATTGTAAATAATAGCCAGACCATCCTTCCATTAACAACTGCTCTTGTCTATGTATCATCCCAAGGCCCGAGGATCCCAAGTCCCCATGGACAACGTCACCTCTTTCTTTGCACCATTATCATTGTCAACACTGCTGGCTTCAATAGTGCTGATATTCAAATGTCGTCTTTTTGAGTGGAAGCCAAGAATTTTCTCCACTCAAGTTTCCTGTATCTTGATTTGCCACTCTCAGGAAATCACTATATTTCCATCTCTTTTTTTACTGTATGTAAAACAAAATTCATAAATTTGGCAAAAGTCAAAATGCTCTGACAAGAATTGATGACAAAAATCTATGCAGAACATTTCCCTATATAAATTATTATGTAAATTCTTGAAAGTGTAAGTTTATGTAAATAAATATAAGGAATGGAGATTTGGATTTATTGACTTTCTTTCATTATTTATTTATGGAGCATCTGAAATTAGATAAGTTTGATGAATTTAGAGTTCCTGTTCCCTAAACATATGCTATAAAATTGGGTGATTTGGTGGTAAAATACTATGCATGAATTTTTCAATGTAATTTTTTTAAGCTGCCAGTGGTTACATATGAGAATGTGGTTTTTTTACCCCCAGTACATGAGTCTGCTTAACCTTGAGTATTTATTTCAAAATTACACGACCTACCTGATATATAAAAGTCATGATTTATAAAAACCTTATGTTAACAGTGTATATGGAGTGAGCACACATATAATTATAAATGTAATTTTAATTCTATTCTCTTTACTGGGCTACAGTATCTGTGAGTAATCTACTCCAAAATCAAAGATCAGCTTAAATCCCTTCTACCAACTCAGAGCCTGTATTCTAAGTATTTATTTAATGTCATTGTTCAGTAAGGAACTGAGAGAACTTTCATTTTAGGTAGAAGGAAAATGCAAATCCGTTAGTTATTTGCTAAGGTTCCTAAGGACACTGAAAACACACAGGCATTTGTAACTGTGAATTTCTCAGCAATAAAAAATCTTTGTCTTCCAGAGTATTTGTTTAACTGAACAAAGTTTACACAGTCTGAAGAGGATTAACATTAACAATAATATAAAATTAAACCTTTGACATTCCTCCAGTTCATTTCTAAGTTTATCTCCTCTTTTCCCACATCCATTTCTCTAATTTGATCATTTAAAAAAATGGGAGTGGGTATCGTACAGTGTGCACTGAATTCCTCTGGGGAATAATGATCAGAGTTACATTATTTTCCCTGAATTCATTTCTTCAGGAACACTATTTAGCATCAAAAATGGACCAGGTATTATGTCACACAGTAAAAAGACAATGATAAAATTTTTTTTTAAAAAAAGCACTATTCCAGATTTTAAGATTTTATAGTTTGTGAGTGGGAAAGATAGATAATCTATGACTTGCAAATATAATATTATACATGCTATACAAGTGTTATGGGACTGCACAGGCAGATGGGAAAAAAAGAACTATCATCTCTAGTGAAGAAAGTCTAAGAAGAATTCAAGAAGGAGATGAAATCTGAGCTGGCTTTAAAACACTACTAGGTATTTGGTGATCTGGACTGAGAAAATATTCCAAGCCGAGAGAACAGCTTATACAGAAAAAAAAGAAAGTTTAGTATAAAAGTATTTGATATGCCTGGAGTTAAGAAGTAACAGAGAAATGAATGAAGTAGCAAGAAATGAAGCTACAAATATCTTTGTGGTATCAAGATGACAAATTGAGGCTCACTGGTATAGATGTATCATAATCTATTTAAGTATTTCTATATTGATTGAGCATTTAAATTATTTCCAATTTTTCCCCAAACATTAAGATGTGTACCTTAATGTGCACTTTTCTACACACATCTTTCACCATATCTCTAACTAAAGATCAGATTAGCAAAAATGAAATTAGTGAAGTAAAGGTACATATCTTTTTACATATCTTGCAGCATTTGTCATATTTATTTCTAGAAAAAAATGCCAACTTACCAGCAACAAGCGAGAGTATCTGTTTCACTGTTCCCTTTGCCAGAATGGACTATCATCATTTAAAAAATATATATTTGCTAATTGCATGAGTGGAGAATGAGATTAGATCTTGGAACATTATGAATATAAGGGTTAGGAGTTTGAATTTAATTCAGAAGTTAATGAGAAACCATTGAAGATTTCTAATCAAGGAGGCAAAATAGCTACATCAACCCTTTAAGAAGGTTAATTTTGGCAAAAAGGTATAGGATAAGATGAGCTTGGTTTTGCCTGAGAATACACACAAATGTCAAAGCAGAGAGGCTGTTGTAACAGTCCGGGACAGCACTTTCCAACAGAACTTTCTGCAGTGATGACCGTGTTCTACCAATGTCGTAGTCACCAGCCACAAGTCACTTTTCAGTACTTAAAAGGTAGCCAGTGCAACTTAGGAATTAACTTTTAAATTTAATTTAAAAGTTATTTATATTGAATTTAAATTAAATAGTCACATACAGCTAATTACTATCCTATTGAACAGTACATACTTAAGACAGAAAGAGATCAAGATGGAGAAAAGAGAGCAAGAATAGATTGAACAAATTCAAAGCCTTTGCATTTAGATGTGGAAAGTGAGGGAGAGGGAGAATCCTAATTGATAACAAAGAGTTAGAATCAGAAGGAAATAAAATAAACTGCTACCGGTGCTCCCATTCACAAGGCAAGCCACTGCTGACCTACATCTCCACAGGAGACTGTCCAACACTAACAGGTTGTCAGCAGTTTTCAAGGCCACCAGTAATGTTGCAAATGTGGGAAGAAGGAAGGAAAAAAGCAAGGGCAAAGAGCAAGAAGAGCTAAGCCGTGTCTGACCCTTTGCAACACCATGGACTGTAGCATGCCAGGCTTCCATGTCCTTCAGTGTCTCATGGAGTCTGCTCAAACTCATGTCCATTGAGTCAGTGAAGCCATCCAACCATCTCATTCTCTGTTACCCTCCTTCTCCTCCTGCCTTCAATTTTTCCAGCATTAGTCGGCTGGACTGATGAGTCGGCTCTTGGCATCAGGTGGCCAAAGTATTGGAGCTTCAGCATCAGTCCTTCCAGTGAATATTCAGGGTTTATTTTCTTTAGGATTGACTGGTTTGATCTCCTTTCGGTCCAAGGGACTCTCAAGAGTCTTCTCCAGCAACACGGTTTGAAGACCCAATGGCAAAACACAGCATCATGTTCAGACCTTTGATAACTGACAGCTGACCTCAGGCTGCTACACTTCAAATGTCATGCTGGCAGACCCACTAGCTGGCTACAGGTCACTGTCCTCTGGATGTGGAGAACTTATGTTCTACTCAAGCAGGCAAAAGAATCCCTGGCACCTGCAAATTCATTGTTCCCTAAAGAACATATAAAAGACTACTTCCATGCTTACCTGTGTGAGGGCTCCTTGGCCAGGCCCCACCTCAGTCCAATAGACTCATAGAGAATAAAGTAGTGGTTACCCATGGGAAGAGGGAAGAGGGGAGGGACAATAAGGGTTAGGGATTAAGAGATAAAAGCCATTATGTATAAAATAACTAAGTCACAAGTATATATTTTACAACATGGGGGATATGGCCAATATTTTTTAACTATAAATGGAGCATAAACTTTAAGAATTGTGAGTCACTATGTTGTACACCTGAAACTTAATATACATCAACTACACCTCAATGATAATAATAAAAAGACTCATGATTGAAAAAAAAAAGAAGGAAATAAAATATGGTCATGTCACTCATAGAGACTGCAATACAGAAAAGGCCTCAGAGGAGGTCATCTCTTTTTCTCTCTCCTTCTCCCCTTTCAAAAGACAGCTCCTAAACTTGTCAACAGGACATTGAAAATGACAAAAAGATTTAAACAGACCAGGAATCATGGTTTCATGGTTTTCTTAGCTATATTGATCTATATAAAAATGTGATAAGCTGTTGGAACATAACCTATATATCAAACCTACAAATACAGGCTGATATGGCCTCCCCACTGTCAGAAACTCTAATAAAGAAACCTGTCTTTAACATCACAGAAAACTACCTGAATTTCAAAAGTGAAATAGGGTAAGTATCCTGCCTCTACAACTTAAAGCTGCTCCTAAGTCGCTTCAGTCGTGTCCGACTCTATGTGACCCCATGGCAGCCCACCAGGCACCTCTGTCCCTGGGATTCTCCAGGCAAGAATACTGGAGTGCGTTGCCATTTCCTCCTCCAATGCATGCATGCATGCAAAGTTGCTTCAGTCATGTCCGACTCTGTGCTACCCCATGGACAGCAGCCCACCAGGCTCCTCTGTCCACGGAATTCTCCAGGAAAGAGTACTGGAGTGGGTTGTCATTTCCTTCTCCATACAACTTAAAGTATCTATTTGTGAGACACTATATGTCAAACTGTAACAGTAATTATATTAATAAAAACCTAAGTGTAAATGTAATGGAAAAGAACAAAATTAAAAGAGGATTGCAGACCCAGCCAAACAACCAAACATTATGTAAATAGATAAAACAGAATGATGACTTTAAATAGGCTAATTAAATAGGCTATTAATTAAATCTATGTTGATGGATCAATTATGAAAGGGAGTAAAAGGAAGGAATTCATTCTTTACCTCCACCTTTACATAATTAATCCTTTCTCAACTTTAAGGTCTCAGCTGAAATCCAGCTCCTCAGAGAAGACTGATTCTGTACACCTCCCTTCCAATATATCATTTCCGATTCTGTTGTTTTTATTTATAACATTTGTCACAGCATTTATTGATTCATTTGTTTATCACTGGTCTCCATAAATGCTAAGATCTGTGAGTCTTTGGTAACTGATATTATCAAACACTATCAGACACTATCTAGCACAGATGTCGGGTATTTAGGAGATGTCCAGTAAGCATTGTTGGATGAATAAGTGAATCTTATACACTTAGATGAAGAAGTAATCTTTCATTCATAGTATAAAAGACACTGTACCTTTTACACAATGTATAGAAGATCCAGTCGACTAAGAAGAAAATTCCAGCAAGATCAAAGTGAACCTGCTAAAGTCAGTTGACCAAGTGAATTCTCATGGAGCAAAAGCTTGGAGCTTCCATGTTCAATATGGTCAGCTCACAATTCAGTCTTTGGCACAGTATTCAACCAGGAAAACTTCATCTTACCTCCAGCAAAGACCTTGTTGACAAGAGTGATTGTTTAACTTAGCAAAAACAGGTGATCTTATGGAATATTTATTTATTATGGGACTTTACTCCAAGATAAAACAGATCCTAAAACTGCTACTTATCAACCTCAAAGAACAATGATTGATCAAGAGTATATGGTAAGCATAGATAAAATAGCTCTGATATTGTAATTTCTTGAGGCCATTTTATTTACACCACTACTTAGGAAAAAGCTTTTTTCCAGGTTCACCAAGACCATGGTTGATCAGATATTATTATCAGAATAAAAGAGAGAATGTATATATCCACAAAGATATGCGCGTGCACACACACACACACACACACACACACATATATATATATATACCTGAATGACCCTCTGATCTTCTAAAAGTATGAATTCCAGAATCATTATTTTGTCCTAAATCTTTAAAAACTTCACATATGGAGCAGCAATATTTTTCTTTTTATGTAACAAAGTGAAAAAGAGAAAAAGCATATCTCCACACCTGGAGCTGTTCAGATCTCACAGCTAAGACTCAGTGTTGTTGCAAGCTGGTCTCATGCTCACAGTCAGGTCACTTTGTGCTCTGGTTGGACATAACAGTCTCAGAGAACATCATCATCATCCAAGGTCACTCTGAGACCATGATAAAGTGAGACAAAAGCAAGAACACCATGCAACATGAAAACACAAGTCATTCCCTCTCATGAAATGAGAGCTTCTTTACCAATTACAGTTTAGCCCTCAATCTGGTCTGCCTTCCCTATAAATATTTACTGAGATACCCATTCATGGAGTTTCCCTGAATTCACACAGAGTGAGCTTCCTCAGAACCTTGCCAAAATTACCCACCCAAAGCTCAAATCCTATAAATCCTGACTCCCTTTCATTGAAACACTCGTTCAGTTAGTTCAGTTCACTTGTTTAGTTGTATCCAACTCTTTGTGACCCCATAGACTGCAGCATGCCAGGCCTCCCTGTCCATCACCAACTCCCAGAGTTTACTCAAACTCATGTCCATTGAGTTGGTGATGCCATCCAACCATCTCATCCTCTGTCATCCCCCTCTCCTCCTGCCTTCAATCTTTCCCAGCATCAGGGTCTTTTCAAATGAATCAGTTCTTCACACCAGGCAGCCAAACTCATAATTCTTATCAAATAAAAGTTGCTTCAGATGGAGTTGAATAGGCAAGAAAGACTTTATCAAGACTATTGTAATCGGGGAGGGAGGAACTAAGATGGCGGAGGAATAGGATGGGGAGAACACTTTCTCTTCCACAAATTCATCGAAAGAACATTTAAACGCTGAGTAAATTCCACAAAACAACTTCTAAATGCCGGCAGAGGACATCAGGCACCCAGAAAAGCAACCCATTGCCTTCTAAAGGAGGTAGGAAAAAAATATAAAAGACAAAAAGACAAAAGAGGGAGGGACGGACCTCTGTCCGGGGAAGGGAGTCTTAAAAAGAGAGAAGTTTCCAAACACCAGGAAACATTCTCACTGCCGAGTCTGTGCCAAGCCTGGGAAGCACAGAGGGCAACATAACAGGGAGGAGAAATAAATAAACAATTAAAACCCACAGATTAGAGCCCTGAGGTAATCCCCCCAGCGGAGAAGCAGCGCAGATGCCTGCATCCGCCATTAGCAAGCGGGGGCTGGGCAGGGAGGCGTGGCGTGGGCAGATCCTTAGAGTAAGGATCTGGCCTGAATATCCTGAGCGCTACCTGAGAGAAATAATTTGGGCTAGCAAACCAGACTGTGGGATATCTACCACAGGAAAAGCCAACCCTAACCTAAGACACCGCCAGGCCTGCACACGGAACAAAGGACTGTACAGAGATAGCCGGCTGCAGACCGTCCCCCTCCGGTGACAGGTAGCCAGAGCCAGAGGGGGCAATCGCAGCCCCAGAGAGACATTATCTACAAAACTGTAAGCAGGCATCTTTGCTAACTAAGACTTCTTGGGGCTGTGGACAGTCAACACCCGCCTGAGAAGGTGCGCTGGTTGTACACCCAGAAAACCGAGCGGCGGGGAGGCTATAAGTCGCAGAAGCTGCGCTCACTAAACATCTCATCACCTGCGCTGCTTGGACCTGCAAAGGGCACAAAACGCAGGCCCAACCGAGTCTGGGCCTCTGAGGACTACCCAAGTGCCTGAACTTGAGCGGCTTAGACCTGGAAGGGGCAAGCAGCCCAGGGCCGGCCGCGGATGGGTCCTGGCAGAGAAATGTGGGGCCTGAGCAGTGTGGGCAGGGAGGCTACACGCGCCGTGAGCAGGGGCAGGCCCAGTGTGGCTGAGGCACTGTGAGCACACGCCAGTGTTATTTATTTGCAGCGTCCCTCCCTCCCCACAGCGTGACTGAACAAGTGAGCCTAAAAAAAAAAAAAAAAAGGTGTCCACCACCGCCCCCTTTGTATCAGGGTGGAAATCATAAACTGAAGAGACCAGCAAACAGAAGAAGCTATAACAGAGGAAAGCTCCATGGAAGTGACAGGCAATAAACTAAAACCCCGTGGTTAGTACCAACTTCATAGGAAGGGGCCTATAGATCTTGAGAAATATAAGCCAGAACAAGGAACTAGCTGAAATGAACTGAACCCACAATATCCACAACAATATCAGAGAAAGTCCTATGTATATTTTTACGATCATTCTTTCTTTTTTTTTTAATTTTTAAAAAAAATTTTTTCAATCCTCTATTACTCCTTTAATTTTCACTTTTATAACCTTCTATTACTTTGTAAAAATAAATAAATAAATAAAAGACCCTTTAAAAAAAAACTTCATATATATATTTTTTATAATTTTTGTGACTTTTTTTTTCTTTTCTTTAACATTGTATTTTTGAAATTCCAAACTCTGCTCTAGATTTTTAATTTTAGCTTTTTGGTATTTGTCATCAATTTTGTACCTATTTTTTTTTTTTTTATAACTTTTGTGACTTTTTTTTCCTCTCTCTTTCTATCTCTTCATCTTTTCTTTAACATTGTATTCCTGAAATTCCAAACTCTACTCTAGAGCTTTAATTTATGCTTTCTGGTATTTGTTATCAATTTGTACCTATATCTTCCTTATAGTTTTTGTGACTTTGTTTTTGTTTTCTTTTTTTCTATCTTTCTATTTCTTCTTATTTTCTTTAACATTGTATTTTTGAAATTCCAAACTCTACTTTAGTTTTTTAACTTTTGCTTTTCGATGTTTGGTATCAATTTTGTACCTATATTTTCTTTATAACTTTTGTGACTCATTTTTTTCTTTTTCTTTTTCTCTCTTTCTTTTCCTTCTTCTTTTCTTTAACATTGTATTTTTGAAACTCCAAACTCTACTCTAGATTTTTAATTTTGGCTTTTAGGTATTTCTTACCAATTTAGGTATTTCTTACCAATCCTGACCAACTCTATCTCCCTCCTCCCTTTCTCCTTCTCCGTATAACTCCGTGAACATCTCTGAGCAGTCTAGTTGTGGAATGCAATATAGAAGACGAACTTTTTGAGACTACTGCAAAAATAAGACAGATAACAGGAAGCAGGAGGCTTAAGTCCAAACCCTGATCCCACGAAACATTAATTGACAGGAGCTCATCAAATGCCTCCATACCTACACTGAAACCAAGCATCACACAAAGACCAGCAAGTTCCACGGCAAGACATACCAAGAAAAACCTCTAGAAAAACAAGAACACAGCCCTGAGCTCCAAGTCACAGGCTACACAAAGCGACCTCAAAACCATAGACATCTCATAACTCACCACTAGACACTCCACCGCACCCCAGAGAAAAGAAATCCAGCCCCACCCACCAGAACATCGATACAAGCTTCCATAAACAAGAAACCTCGACTTGCCACCAGTACAAACCCACATATAGGGCAGATAAGCCACAATAAAGAGAACTCCACAGACTGCCAGAATACAGTAAGGACTCCCCAAACTCAGCATTTTAAACAAGATGAAGAGACAGAAGAATTCCCAGCAGGTAAAGGAACAGGATAAATGCCCACCAAACCAAACAAAAGAGGAAGAAATAGCTAACCTACCCGATAAAGAATTCTGAATAATGATAGTGAAATTAATCCAAAGCCTGGAAAGCAAAATGGAATCATGGATAAATAGCCTGGAGAAAAGCATCGAGAAGATGCAAGAAAGATTTAACAAGGACCTAGAAGAAATAAAAAAGAGTCAATATATAATGAATAATACAATAAATGAGATCCAAAACACTCTGGAGGCAACAAATAGTAGAATTACAGAGGCAGAAGATAGAATTAGTGAATTAGAAGATAGAATGGCAGAATTAAATGAATCAGAGGAGAAAAAAGAAAAACGAATTAAAAGGAATGAGGACAATCTCAGAGACCTCCAGGACAATCTTAAACGTTACAATATTCGAATCATAGGAGTTCCAGAAGAAGAAGACAAAAAGAAAGACCATGAGAAGATACTAGAGGAGATAATAGTTGAAAACTTCCCTAAAATGGGGAAGGAAATAATCACTCAAGTCCAAGAAACCCAGAGAGTCCCATATAGGATAAACCCAAGGTGAAACACCCCAAGACACATATTAATCAAATTAACAAAGATCAAACACAAAGAACAAATATTAAAAGCAGCAAGGGAAAAACAACAAATAACACACAAGGGAATTCCCATAAGGATAACAGCTGATCTTTCAATAGAAACTCTTCAAGCCAGGAGGGAATGGCAAGACATACTTAAAGTGGTGAAAGAAAAGAACCTACAGCCCAGATTATTGTACCCAGCAAGGATCTCATTCAAATATGAAGGAGAAATCAAAACCTTTACAGACAAGCAAAAGCTGAGAGAATTCAGCACCACCAAACCAGCTCTCCAACAAATACTAAAGGACCTTCTCTAGACAGGAAACACAAAAAGGATATATAAATTCAAACCCAAAACAACAAAGTAAATGGCAACGGGATCATATTTATCCATAATTACCTTAAATGTAAATGGGTTGAATGCCCCAACCAAAAGGCAGAGACTGGCTGAATGGATACAAAAACAAGACCCATACATATGTTGTCTACAAGAGACCCACCTCAAAACAGGGGACACATACAGACTGAAAGTGAAGGGCTGGAAAAAGATTTTCCATGCAAATAGGGACCAAAAGAAAGCAGGAGTAGCAATACTCATATCAGATAAAATAGACTTTAAAACAAAAGCTGTGAAAAGAGACAAAGAAGGTCACTACATAATGATCAAAGGATCAATCCAAGAAGAAGATATAACAATTATAAATATGTATGCACCCAACATAGGAGCACCGCAATATGTAAGACAAATACTAACAAGTATGAAAGGAGAAATAAACAATAACACAATAATAGTGGGAGACTTTAATACCCAACTTACACCAATGGATAGATCAACTAAACAGAAAATCAACAAGGAAACACAAACTTTAAATGATACAATAGACAAGTTAGAACTAATTGATATCTATAGGACATTTCATCCCAAAACAATGAATTTCACCTTTTTCTCAAGTGCACACGGAACCTTCTCCAGGATAGACCACATCCTGGGCCATAAATCTAGCCTTGGTAAGTTCAGAAAACTTGAAATCATTCCAACCATTTTTTCTGACCACAATGCAGTAAGAGTAAATCTCAATAACAGGAGAAAAACTATTAAAAATTCCAACATATGGAGGCTGAACAACACACTCCTGAATAACCAACAAATTACAGAAGAAATCAAAAAAGAAATCAAATTCTGCATAGAAACGAATGAAAATGAAAACACAACAACCCAAAACCTGTGGGACACTGTAAAAGCAGTCCTAAGGGGAAAGTTCATAGCAATTCAGGCATACCTTAAGAAACAAGAAAAAAGCCAAATAAATAACCTAACTCTACACCTAAAGCAACTGGAAAAGGAAGAAATGAAGCACCCCAAGATTAGTAGAAGGAAAGAAATCTTAAAAATTAGGGCAGAAATAAATGCAAAAGAAACAAAAGAGACCATAGCAAAAATTAACAAAGCCAAAAGCTGGTTCTTTGAAAGGGTAAATAAAATTGACAAACCACTAGCCAGACTCATCAAGAAACAAAGGGAGAAAAATCAAATCAATAAAATTAGAAAAGAAAATGGAGAGATCACAACAGACAGCACAGAAATACAAAGGATCATCAGAGACTACTATCAGCAATTATATGGCAATAAAATGGACAATATGGAAGAAATGGACAAATTCTTAGAAAAGTACAACTTTCCAAAACTGGATCAGGAAGAAATAGAAAATCTTAACAGACCCATCACAAGCACGGAAATTGAAACTGTAATCAGAAATCTCCCAGCAAACAAAAGCCCAGGCCCAGACGGCTTCACAGCTGAATTCTACCAAAAATTTAGAGAAGAGCTAACACCTATCCTACTCAAACTGTTCCAGAAAATTGCAGAGGAAGGCAAACTTCCAAACTCATTTTATGAGGCCACCATCACCCTAATTCCAAAACCAGACAAAGATCCTACAAAAAAAGAAAACTACAGACCAATATCACTGATGAACATAGACGCAAAAATCCTTAACAAAATTCTAGCAATCAGAATCCAACAACACATTAAAAAGATCATACACCATGACCAAGTGGGCTTTATCCCAGGGATGCAAGGATTCTTCAATACCCGCAAATCAATCAACGTAATACACCACATTAACAAACTGAAGAATAAAAACCATATGATTATCTCAATAGATGCAGAGAAAGCCTTTGACAAAGTTCAACATCCATTTATGATAAAACCTCTCCAGAAAGCAGGAATAGAAGGAACATACCTCAACATAATAAAAGCTATATACGACAAACCCACAGCAAACATTATCCTCAATGGTGAAAAACTGAAAGCATTTCCTCTAAAGTCAGGAACAAGACAAGGATGCCCACTTTCACCATTATTATTCAACATTGTTCTGGAAGTTTTGGCCATAGCAATCAGAGCAGAAAAAGAAATAAAAGGAATCCAAATTGGAAAAGAAGAAGTAAAACTCTCACTGTTTGCAGATGACATGATCCTCTACGTAGAAAACCCTAAAGATTCCACCAGAAAATTACTAGAACTAATCAATGAATACAGTAAAGTTGCAGGATATAAAATTAACACACAGAAATCCCTTGCATTCCTGTACACTAATAACGAGAAAATAGAAAGAGAAATTAAGGAAACAATTCCATTCACCATTGCAATGAAAACAATAAAATACTTAGGAATATATCTTCCTAAAGAATCTAAAGACCTATATTTAGAAAACTATAAAACACTGCTGAAAGAAATTAAAGAGGACACTAATAGATGGAGAAATATACCATGTTCGTGGATTGGTAGAATCAATATAGTGAAAATGAGTATACTACCCAAAGCAATTTATAGATTCAATGCAATCCCCATCAAGCTACCAACGGTATTCTTCACAGAGCTAGAACAAATAATTTCTCAATTTGTATGGAAATACAAAAAACCTCGAATAGCCAAAGCTATCTTGAGAAAGAAGAATGGAACTGGAGGAATCAACCTGCCTGACTTCAGGCTCTACTATAAAGCTACAGTCATCAAGACAGTATGGTACTGGCACAAAGACAGAAACATAGATCAATGGAACAAAATAGAAAGTCCAGAGATAAATCCACGCACATATGGTCACCTAATCTTTGACCAAGGCGGCAAGAATATACAATGGATTAAAGACAATCTCTTTAACAAGTGGTGCTGGGAAAACTGGTTGAACACTTGTAAAAGAATGAAACTAGAACACTGTCTAACACCATACACAAAAACAAACTCAAAATGGATTAAAGAGCTAAATATAAGACCAGAAACCATAAAACTCCTAGAGGAAAACATAGGCAAAACACTCTCTGACTTACATCACAGCAGGAACCTCTATGACCCACCTCCCAGTATATTGGAAATAAAATCAAAAATGAACAAATGGGACCTAATCAAACTTAAAAAGCTTCTGCACAACAAAGGAAACTATAGGCAAGATGAAAAGACAGCCTTCAGAATGGGAGAAAATAATAGCAAATGAAGCAACAGACAAACAACTAATCTCAAAAATATACAAGCAACTTCTACAGCTCAATTCCAGAAAAATAAACGACCCAATCAAAAAATGGGCCAAAGAACTAGGTAGACATTTCTCCAAAGAAGACATACAGATGGCTAACAAACACATGAAAAGATGCTCAACATCACTCATTATCAGAGAAATGCAAATCAAAACCACTATGAGATACCATTACACACCAGTCAGAATGGCTGCGATCCAAAAATCCACAAGCAATAAATGCTGGAGAGGGTGCGGAGAGAAGGGAACCCTCTTACACTGTTGGTGGGAATGCAAACTAGTACAGCCACTATGGAGAACAGTATGGAGATTCCTCAAAAAACTGGGAATAGAACTGCCTTATGACCCAGCAATCCCACTGCTGGGCATACACACTGAGAAAACCAGAAGTGAAAGAGGCACGTGTACCCCAATGTTCATAGCAGCACTGTTTACAATAGCCAGGACGTGGAAGCAACCTAGATGTCCATCCACAGATGAATGGATAAGCAAGCTGTGGTACATATACACGATGGAGTATTACTCAGCCATTAAAAAGAATACATTTGAATCAGTTCTAATGAGGTGGATGGAACTGGAGCCTATTATACAGAGTGAAGTAAGCCAGAAAGAAAAACACAAATACAGTATACTAACGCATATATATGGAATTTAGAAAGATGATAACAATCACCCTGCTTATGAGACAGCAAAAGAGACACTGATATATAGAACAGACTTTTGGACTCTGGGACTGGGAGAGGGTGGGACGATTGGGGAGAATAGCATTGAAATATGTATAATATCATATCTGAAACGAGTCAGTCCAGGTATGATGCCCTATAACAGATGCCTGGGACTGGAGCACCGGGAGGACCTGGAGGGATGGTGTGGGAAGGGGGGAGGGAGGAGGGTTCAGGATGGGGAACACGTGTATTCTGGTGGCGGATCCATCTCGATGTATAGTAAAAGTAATACAATATTGTAAAGTTAAGAAAAATTAAAAAAATAATAATAATAAAAAAAGAAAAATAATAATAATAAAAGCAACTGAATTGGAAAACAGCAGTCAGCACATTATATGGATAAGACGAGACCAAGGAAAGACATTCATCGAAACCACACTTAAAGTCTTGGATCTTCATGGAGTGATTGATGAATGAATATATGTTTCAAATAAAATGTGAAAGGTATAAAAAAAAAAAAAAAAAGAAATTTTTTCAATCCTCTATTACTCCTTTAATTTTCACTTTTATAACCTTCTATTACTTTGTAAAAATAAATAAATAAATAAAAGACCCTTTTAAAAAAACCTTCATATATATATTTTTTATAATTTTTGTGACTTTTTTTTTTCTTTTCTTTAACATTGTATTTTTGAAATTCCAAACTCTGCTCTAGATTTTTAATTTTAGCTTTTTGGTATTTGTCATCAATTTTGTACCTATTTTTTTTTTTTTTTATAACTTTTGTGACTTTTTTTTCCTCTCTCTTTCTATCTCTTCATCTTTTCTTTAACATTGTATTCCTGAAATTCCAAACTCTACTCTAGAGCTTTAATTTATGCTTTCTGGTATTTGTTATCAATTTGTACCTATATCTTCTTTATAGTTTTTGTGACTTTGTTTTTGTTTTCTTTTTTTTCTATCTTTCTATTTCTTCTTATTTTCTTTAACATTGTATTTTTGAAATTCCAAACTCTACTTTAGTTTTTTAACTTTTGCTTTTCGATGTTTGGTATCAATTTTGTACCTATATTTTCTTTATAACTTTTGTGACTCATTTTTTTCTTTTTCTTTTTCTCTCTTTCTTTTCCTTCTTCTTTTCTTTAATATTGTATTTTTGAAACTCCAAACTCTACTCTAGATTTTTAATTTTTGCTTTTAGGTATTTCTTACCAATTTTGTACCTTTAAGAACCCAATCTTCAGTACCCATTTTTAACTAGGGAGCGAGATTACTGGCTTGACTGCTCTCTCCGCCTCCAGACTCTCCTTTTTCTCCACCAGGTCGCCTGCGTCTCCTCCCTAGCCCCTCTCTACTCTACCCAACTCTGTGAATTTCTGTGTGTTCCAAACGATGGAAAACACTTAGGGAACTGATTACTGACTGGATCTGTCTTTCTCCTTTTCATTCCCTTCTTTTATCCTCCTGACCACCGCTGTCTCCTTCCTCCCTCTTCTCTTCTCTGTATAACTCCATGAACATCTCTGAGCGGTCCAGTTGTGGAGTGCACATAAGGAAGTGATTACTGGTTAGCCCGCTCTCTCCTCTATTGATTCCACCACATCTCATTCGGGTCACCTCTAACTCCCTCCTCCCTCTTCTCTTCTCCATGTAACACTGTGAACCTCTCTGGGTGACCCACACGGTGGAGAAACTTTTCATCTTTGACCTAGATGTTTTATCAATGGTGCTATATAGAAGGAGAAGTTTTGAGACTACTGTAAAAATAAGACCGATAACTGGAAGCAGGAGACTTAAGTCCAAACCCTGACTCCAGGGAGCATTAATTGACGGGAGCTCATCAAATGCCTCCATACCTACACTGAAACCAAGCACCACACAAGGGCCAACAAGTACCATGGCAAGACATACCAAGCAAATTCTCCAGCAACACAGGAACACAGCCTTGAGCTCCAATATACAGGCTACCCAAAGTCACCCCAAAACCATAGACATCTCATAACTCATTACTGGACACTTCATTGCACTCCAGAGAGAAGAAATCCAGCTCCATCCACCAGAACACCGACACAAGCTTCCCTAACCAAGAAACCTTGACAAGCCATCTGTACAAACCCATACACAGTGAGGAAACGCCACAATAAAGAGAACTCCACAAACTGCCAGAATACCAACGGTATTCTTCACAGAGCTAGAAAAAATAATTTCTAAATTTGTATGGAAATACAAAAAACCTTGAATAGCCAAAGCTATCTTGAGAAAGAAGAATGGAACTGGAGGAATCAACCTGACTTCAGGCTCTACTACAAAGCCATAGTCATCAAGACAGTATGGTACTGTCACAAAGACAGAAATATAGATCAATGGAACAAAATAGAAAGCCCAGAGATAAATCCACGCACATATGGACACCTTATCTTTGACAAAGGAGGCAAGAATATACAATGGATTAAAGACAATCTCTTTAACAAGTGGTGCTGGGAAAACTGGTCAAACACTTGTAAAAGAATGAAACTAGAGCACTCTTTAACACCATACAAAAAAATAAACTCTAAATGGATTAAAAATCTAAATGTAAGACCAGAAACTATAAAACTCCTAGAGGAAAACATAGGCAAAACACTCTCTGACATTCATCACAGCAGGATCCTCTATGACCCACCTCCCAGAATATTGGAAATAAAAGCAAAAATAAACAAATGGGACCTAATTAAACTTAAAAGCTTCTGTACAACAAAGGAAACTATAAGCAAGGTGAAAAGACAGCCTTCAGAATGGGGGAAAATAATAGCAAATGAAGCAACAGACAAATAACTTATCTCAAAAATATACAAGCAACTCCTACAGCTCAATTCCAGAAAAATAAATGACCCAATCAAAAAATGGGCCAAAGAACTAGGTAGACATTTCTCCAAAGAAGACATACAGATGGCTAACAAACACATGAAAAGATGCTCAACATCACTCATTACCAGAGAAATGCAAATCAAGACCACTATGAGGTACCATTTCATGCCAGTCAGAATAGCTGTGATCCAAAAGTCTACAAGCCATAAATGCTGGAGAGGGTGTGAAGAAAAGGGAACCCTCTTACACTGTTGGTGGGAATGCAAACTAGTACAGCCACTATGGAGAACAGTATGGAGATTCCTCAAAAAACTGGGAATAGAACTGCCTTATGATCCAGCAATCCCACTGCTGGGCATACACACTGAGAAAACCAGAATTGAAAGAGACACGTGTACTCCAATGTTCATCACAGCACTGTTTATAATAGCCAGGACTTGGAAGCAACCTAGATGTCCATCAGCAGATGAATGGATAAGAAAGCAGTGGCACATATACACAATGGATTATTACTCAGCCATTAAAAAGAATACATTTGAATCAGTTCTAATGAGGTGGATGGAACTGGAGCCTATTATACAGAGTGAAGTAAGCCAGAAAGAAAAACATTAATACAGTTTACTAACACATATATATGGAATTTAGAAAGATGGTAACAATAACCCTGTATACGAGACAGCAAAAGAGACACTGATGTATAGAACAGTCTTTTGGACTCTGGGAGAGGGAGAGGGTGGGATGATTTGGGAGAATGGCATTAAAACATGTATAATATCATATATGAAACGAGTCACCAGTCCAGGTTCGATGCCTGATACTGGATGCCTGGGGCTGGTGCACTGGGACGACCCAGAGGGATGTTATGGGGAGGGAGGAGGGTTCAGGATGGGGAACACATGTATACCTGTGGCAGATTCATTTTGATACATGGCAAAACCAATACAATATTGTAAAGTTAAATAAAATAAAAATAAAATTTTTAAAAAATTTATATAAAAAAAAAAGACTATTGTAATCAGGTACAGAGATTCAACTCAACTCCACTAAAACAAAAAGTAGGTGAAGTTTTGGGGCGGGTGCCTTAAGAAATGTATTCTCTGCTTCTAAAATACATCTTTTTAAAAAAATTGGAGTATAGTTGTTTTACATTGTTGTGTTAGTTTCTGCTGTACAGCAAAGAATCAGTCATACATATCCCCTCTTCCTTGGATTTCCTTCCCATTTAGGTCACCACAGAGCACTGAATAGAGTTCCCTGTGTTGTCCAGTCTGTTCTCATTAGTTGTCTATTTTATACATAGTAGAGTGAGTGTGTGTGTGTGTGTGTCTGTGTGTTCAGTTGCTCAGTCGTGTCCAACTCTTTGCAACCCTGTTGTCTGTTGGGCTCTTCTGTCTATGGGATTTTCCAGCCAAGAATACTGGAGTAGTCTACCATTTCTTACTTCAAGGAATCTTCCTGAACCAGGGATTGAATCCATGTCTCCTGCACTGGCATGCAGATTCTTTAACACTGCAGCACCTGGGAAGCCCACAGTAATGTATATATGCCAATTATGATCTCTCAGTCCATCCCATCTCTCCTTTCCTTCTAGTTATCCTCACAACTCTTCTCTATGTCTAGGAGAGTAATGGACAGTGAAGATGTGGCACATTTATACAATAGGAAAAATAAAGAATGAAATTGTGCCATGTAGAGACATGGATGGACCTAGAGATTGTCATACAGAGTGAAATGTCAAAAAAAAAAAAAAAATCTTATACTAACATATACTAGTGGTATCTAGAAAAACTGGGCAAGTTTTAAGCTCAAGGTGAGCTACTGAAAAAGTACTAGAGGACGTTAGTTGGAAGTCAGAGAATATGATTAGACTATCTGCATTTGCTAGCTAGTACCTCTTGAGATATAATGTCATCTGAGTTAAATTCACCCATTCCAGTCCATTTTAGTTCATTGATTCCTAAAATGTCAATGTTCACTCTTGCCATCTCTTGTTTGACCACTTCCAATTTGTGTGGATTCATAGACCTAACATTCCAGGTTCCCATGCAATATTGTTCTTACAGCATTGGACTTCACTTCCATCCCCAGTCACATCCACAATTGGGTGTTGTTTGTGCTTTGGCTCCATCTCTTCATTCTTTCTGGAGTTATTACTCCTTGATCTCCAGTAGCATATTGGGCACCTACCAACCTGAGGAGTTCATCTTTCAGTGTCCTATCTTTTTGCCTTTTCATACTGTTCACGGGGTTCTCAAGGCAAGAATACTGAAGTAGGTTACCATTCCCTTCTCCAGTGGACCACATTTTGTCAGAACTCTCCACCGTGACCTGTCCTTCTTGGGTGGCCATACATGGCATGGCTCATAGTTTCATTGAGTTAGACAAGGCTGCGGTCCATGTGGTCAGTTTGATTAGTTTTCTGTGACTGTGGTTTTCATTCTGTGGGCAAGAATCCCCTAGGAGAAATAGAGTAGCCAACATAGTCAAAAAAAAAGATTCCAAAATGGAGGACTTGGATGCAAACTCAAAAGTGACAGAATGATCTCTGTTCATTACAAGGCAAACCATTCAATATCACAGCAATTCAAGTCTATGCCCCGACCAGTAATGCTGAAGAAGCTGAAGTTGAATGGTTCTATGAAGATCTACAAGACCTTCTAGAACTAACACCAAAAAAAGATATCCTTTTCATTATAGGGGACTGGAATAAAAGTAGGAAGTCAAGAGGTACCTGGAGCAACAAGCAAATTTGGCCTTGGAGTAAAGAATGAAGCAGGTCAAAGGATAAGAGAGTTTTGCCAAGAAAGTGCACTGGTCATACCAAACACACTCTTCCAACAAACAAGAGAAGACTCTACACATGGACATCACCAGATGATCAAAATCAGATTATATTGGATTTTTTCAAATATATTTATTATCTATATCTTGATTATATTCTTTGCAGCCAAAGGTGGAGGAGCTCTATACAATCAGCAAAGACAAGACCGGGAGCTGACTGTGGCTCAGATCATAACTCCTTATTGTCAAATTCAGACTTAAGTTGAAGTAGGTAAAACCACTAGACCATTCAGGTATGACCTAAATCAAATCCCTTATGATTATATTGCAAGTGACAAATAGATTCAATGGATTAAATTTGATAGGCAGAGTACCTGAAGAACTAGGGACTGAAGTTCCCGAGAGTGGAGGCAGTGATCAAGAACATCCCCAAAGAAACAAATGCAAAAAGGCAAAATGGTTGTCTGAAGAGGACTTACAAATAGCTATGAAAAGAGGAGAGGCTAAAGGCAAAGTAGAACAGGAAAGATACACCCATTTGAATGCAGAGTTCCGAAGAATAGAAAGGAGAAATAAGAAAGCCTTCCTCCGTGATCAATGGAAAGAAATAGATGAAAACAATAGAATGGGAAAGACCAGAGAGCTCTTCAAGAAAAATAGAGATACAAGGGATTATTTCATGCAAAGATGGGCACAATTAAGGACAGAAATTGTATGGATGTAACAGAAGTAGAAGATATTAAGAAGAGGTGGCAAGAATACACAGAAGAACTATGCAAAAAAGATCTTCATGACCAGATAACCACGATGGTGTAATCATTCCCCTAGAGCCAGAAATCCTGGAATGTGAAGTCAAGTGGGCCTTAGGAAGCATCACTACAAACAAATCTAGTGGAGATGATGGAATTCCAGTTGAGCTATCTCAAATCCTAAAAGATGATTCTGTGAAAGTGCTGCAGTCAATATGTCAGCAAATCTGGAAAACTCAGCAGGGGCCACAGGACTGGAAAAGGTCAGATTTCATTCCAATCCCAAAGAAAGGCAATGCCAAAGAATGCTCCAACTACCACACAATTGCACTCATCTCACATGCTAGCAAAGTAATGCTCAAAATTCTCCAAGCCAGGCTTCAGCAATACGTGAACCGTCAACTTCCAGATGTTCAAGCTGGTTTCAGAAAAGGCAGAGGAACCAGAGATCAAATTGCCAACATCTGCTGGATCATCAAAAAAGCACGAGAGTTCCAGAAAAATATCTACTTCTGCTTTATTGACTACACCAAAGCCTTTGACTGTTTGGAATACAACAAATTGAGGAAAATTCTGAAAGAGATGGGAATACCAGACCACCTGACCTGCCTCTGAGAAATCTCTGTGCAGGTCAAGAAGCAACAGAACTGGACATGGGACAACAGACTGGTTCCAAATCAAGAAAGGAGTACATCAATCCTGTATATTGTCACCCTGCTTATTTAACTCATATGCAGAGTACATCATGCAAAATGCCAGGCTGGATGAAGCACAAGCAGGACTCAAGATTGCCGGGAGAAATATCCATAACCTCAGATATGCAGATGACACCACCCTAATGGCAGAAAGTGAAGAACTAAAGAGCCTCTTGATGAAAGTGAAAGTGGAGAGTGAAAAAGTTGGCTTAAAGCTCAACATTCAGAAAACTAAGATCATGGCATTTGGTCCCATCACTTCATGGCAAATAGATGAAGAAATAATTGAAGCAGTGAGAGACTTTATTTTGGGGGGCTCCAAAATCACTGCAGATTATAACTGCAGCTATGAAATTAAAAGATGCTTGCTCCTTGGAAGAAAACCTATGAGCAACATATGCAGCATATTAAAAAGCAGAGACATTACTTTACCAACAAAGGTCCATCTAGTCAAGGCTATGGTTTTTCCAGTAGCCATGTATGGATGTGAGAGTTGGACTATAAAGAAAGCTGAGTACCAAAGAATTGATGCTTTTGAACTGTGGTGTTGGAGAAGACTCTTGAGAGTCCCTTGGATTGCAAGATGATCCAACCAGTCAATCCTAGAGGAAATCAGTCCTGAATATTCATTGGAAAAACTGATGCTGAAGCTGAAACTCCAATATTTTGGCCACCTGATGGAAAGAACTGACTCACTGTAAAAGACCCTGATGCTGGGAAAGATTGAAGACAGGAGAAGGGGACGACAGAGGGTGAGATGGTTGGATGGCATCACTGAATCTATGGACGTGAGTTTGAGTAAGCTCCAGGAGTTGGTGATGGACAGGGAGGCCTGCTGTGCTGCAGTCCATGGGGTTGCAAAGAGTCAAACATGACTGAGCAACTGAACTGAATTGAATTGAACCTCTTGAGATGAGGCTCCTACCCACCCCAGCAGAGACTGGGAGACAGGCATGCTATCTTCACTGCTGATTACATGCAAAAAGGAGGGATGAATCCCAGGTTTGCAAGAAAGTTATAAAACTAGCAGCAGTTTGGGATTAGATTTACAACTCAAAGGATTAAGAAAGAATTTACAGTATCAAGTTTTCTGATGTAAATGCTCTAAGAAAGGCAGGGCCAGGGCCAGTTAGGAATTGAAAGTGAAAGTCGCTCAGTAGTGTCTCTTTGTGACCCCATGGACTGCATAGTCCAGGAAATTCTCCAGGCAGAATACTGGAGTGGGTAGCCGTTCCCCTCTCCAGGGAAATCTTCCCAACTGAGGGATCGAACCCAGGTCTCCTGCATTGCAGGCAGATTCTTTACCAGCTGAGCCACCAGGGAAGCCCACAGTTATGAAGAAGCCTATCTAAAGTTTAGTCAGGGGACTTCCATGGTGATCCAATGGTTAAGATTCTGTGCTTCCAATGTAGGGACCGTGGGTTCCATTTCTGGTTGGGGAACTAAGATCCCACATGCCACACAGCATACCCAAATGTTGTTTTTAATAAGTTAAATAAAATAAATTTTAGTGAAGCTCAGGGGAGTGTTGGGTTTGTCTTGGTCAGTGCCCATGACACATGTTGTCTCCAGCTGCAATTATAATGAAACCAATGTGTTCAATACGGACGTGTTCCTCATGTTCTTTGGCTGACGGGCATTGCCAAAAGCAAGAATAAAAAGGATATTCAGTAACTGAAGAAAAATCATATCTGGTTTTTAACTTATGATTGACTAAATTTATTCTACTTAAATTTGAGGGAAAAAAATTCCTTATTGATATTTAGTATATGACTTCTTGGTCCTTTGGTAGATCCGTGTCAAATACAATGAAATACATGTCTTAATGTGCTCCATGGTTGGATCACATTGATATATTATTTGCTAAGAGCATATTTGGGGGTTGTTTGGTTGGTTAGGTTTTGTTTTGTTTTTTTTTTTTTTCTTGCCTGAAACAAGTCCTTAGGTCTTTGTTTTTTAAACTAGTTTATTATACTTTATTGACAGAAAAAAGCAGTACATATTTAATATATACTACTTGATGAGTTTGGATGTAATTATACACCTGTGAAACCATCACCAAAATCTATGTCATAAACATATCTATCACTTCAAACACTTTCCTTCTGCTTTCTTTATTTATGGTGTGTGTGTGCATAATAACAGAACATTTTGTTTTAAAAACACAAAATCATCAGATGTTCCAGAGTATCTTTGAAATATGACAGTACCTATTAAGGTGTCCTTACTGCTTAAGGATATGATGATCTCCTAACATTCTGAATTCTTAGAAAATGCCTCATAACTCTAGTTTAAATAAACTATAAAACTTTTATCCAATTTTACCAAGGCTATTAAAATTTTAGAAAGGGCAGACAAAAAAAAAGTTTAGGTCAAGAGTCCACAAACTACATGCCCAGTGCAATCCTTGCCTGTGTTTGTAAATAAAGTTTCAGTGGGTCACAGCCATGCCCACTTGTTTATATACTGTATATGGTGGCTTTGAGCTACAATGACAGAGTTGAATAGTTGTGACAGAGACTATCTGGCCTGAAAAATCTAAAATATTTATCTGGCCTTTTACATACAGGTTTGCTAACCCCAGATCTATGTTAAAAAGTGGAAAAATCACTTTTTTAAAAAATAGGCCAGAGACCTATTTAAATCATTTTTAAAATTTTAAATCAATCATGATTATTTTTTCAGTATCATGTTGCAGGGTACATTACCTCTCAACTTTTGGTTCTGTACCAATAATATACACTTTAATGCACACAAATCAGTATTACTTCATCTAACTCTACCAAGAGAAGACAGTGATGCTTACATGCTCTATGTTACCTGTAAGGAGCTAAGTACCTTTCCAAGACTTTATTTTTGTTTATTAAATAATCAAGTCCCATCAGCTTCTCAAAAACCATCACAGTTTCTCTCAGGTCTAGACAACAATATATACTAAAGATTTCTATTTTCAAAATCCTCGTATGACTTTCAGCATGGCATTTTATGTGACATTACAGACCAAATTCTTGCCCTGGGTCTGCTATATTGAATATCTGATTTCTCACTCAGTAATATGTGAGAAAGAAGCAAATGCCAAACACTGTTGTGATCTCAAACAGAGGTAGTAACGTTAGCCAACATCTCTTCAAGATGCTTATTCCCTAATGAGAATACAAAAGGAAGAAGACAGACTAATTTTCCACAAGGGACAATATAACATTAAAGGCAGATGGAAGCAATGTATATTCATGCTCTAGCATTGTTTTAAAGTTGATGTTCTTAGCACAGTTTCAGGATAGTAGGTTTCCCTGAGAATTTCAGGACAGCTGTGGGTTCTTCCCCTCAATAGTCTTCAATCCAGAATCAAGGAAAAAACTAAAGACGGCCTTATACTTTACCTCTCAGAAAAGTGAAACTCAGTACCTGGACAGAGAGACCAGGTCACTGAACCAGATGTCTGTCATTCTGGTTCCCTGCTGGGTGGTCTCAGACTGGCTCTTGAAACTGGCCCTCCTAACGCCAAGTTCCTTTGCCAAGTGATGATTTAAGCTCTGTATCCAAAACTTTATTCCCTTGCTTGTCTCCCTTGACCTGAAACCATTTCTTGTCTGCTCTGACCTCAATCCTGTGCTATCTGAACTAATCAACCAGAGTCAGATGACTAAGATTACTGTTGTCAATTTTAACATACTAAAAATACTATTGTAGATATTATCATTCATGTACTACCTCAGGTTGTTACTCCAGGACAAGATGAGCTCACAGACCTTCCCTATCTCAACTCCCCCTTCCAAGCCATGGGCCATTAGTCAGACAATCATAAACCAGAGACATCCTGACTCCTGAAACTGTGATTAAGAAATGCCACAAGACAATAATCTTAGTTTCTTTGTTCTTCTCCTTTAAAACATTCATAACTAAAAGACCAAGATGGAGTGGATCTGAGATTTGCCTCCCATGCACACCCATGCTGGGTGCCCTGTAAATAAATCCTTACTGTGCTGCAAACACCCACCATCTGAGTTTGGCTTTCTGGGCCATGACTATAGGAGGCTTTACTTCATTACACTCTCAGCTTTAATGTAAGGTTTAAGCTCCTCTCAAGACAGCTCTCTCTATGTAGCTACTTCCCTCCAGATGATAATAACTGCTTCCTCTTTCTTCCCTTCAGACCTAGGAACTGTCAGAGGTCCACTATTCTAGTCCCTGAATATTGTACTACCCCTTATAAATACTTCCCTTGCATCCTTTCCACACTTTTACAAAAAGTATCTTTATTAAACCTTCCTTGAATGATGTTAATTTCAATGGGCTATCTTGGAGCTAGACTGATAAATGGGGTTGGATGTTGTAAATAATAGCACACATCTGCCTGGAGTATGCATTTAAGCATGTATTCCTTAAGAAGCAGGCAGCAATATTTACACTTAGAATGTATCAGATCTTGCTCTTTCCAACTGCTGAACCATTCTGGAGGAAGTAACTTAGATGATTAGGGAAACAGTTAATTCTCCACAGAACCAAGGAAGCTGCTGTGAAGCCCACAAAGAGAAAAAGTTGACTAATGCAAGAATCGGACACAGTAAGAATACTGTAAACTGCCGCCTTGAAAGAGGTGCCAGAGTGGTAATGTTTAGCTCTTTTCTGATAAAAGAAAGAAGATTTCAGTTGTCTGAAACCCCTCTGATTACCAAGAAGTCAAAGAATAGTCATAATTCTATAATAATATCTAAGAACACACTAGGCAGAGTATTGCAGTTATGCCTATTTTAAAACCTACATAACTCTGGCTAGGTGAAATCAGGAAAAAAAAAATACATGACTCTGAACTAAATTAAATTCTAAATTAGAGAATTATGATAGCTTTGGATTGGAGGAATTTTAGTTTGAGATGTCTAAACCAACATGAATGCAGGATGCCCTCCACACCACCTCTAAGGAAGGTCTAACAATAACTGGAAAAAACATCAGGTACTATAAATTCCGCAACAGAAAATCACACTTTTCTGAGTGAGCGCTCTCGATTTTCTATCAACTAATCACTAAAAAAAATCTATTAATATATATGTATGTGTGTGCTGCTGCTGCTGCTAAGTAGCTTCAGTTGTGTCCTATTCTGTGCAACCCCATAGACAGCAGCCCACCAGGCTCCCCTGTCCCTGGGATTCTCCAGGCAAGAACACTGGAGTGGGGTGCCATTTCCTTCTCCAATGCATGAAAGTGAAAAGTGAAAGTGAAATCGCTCAGTCGTGTCCGACCCTCAGTGACCCCATGAACTGCAGCCCACCAGGATCCTCCGTCCATGAGATTTTCCAGGCAAGAGTGCTGGAGTGGGGTGCCATTGCCTTCTCCGATATACACATACATATATACATATATCAGCTTCTGAAGCCACAGAGTTTCCATTTAATGGTATCTTTTCTACTTCTTCTATATGACAGTGCTCAAAATTCAGTGCTCTCCATCACCCTTGCGTATCAATACATACCACACACAGACACACACTCACACAGCCCACATATACACATACATGTTTCCTCTTCTCTGGGAAAAGTGTTAGTTCCTTCACCTTTTCCTCATATACTATTTTTCTATAATATTTTCCCCATCCTGAATTCTACCCTTTAGACATTTTTTGGTTTATCACTGTCCTTATTAAAGCAGCTAATCCCAGCACTATTTTTTATTCAGATAGTGTAGCTATTCTGGGAGTGTGTTGAAATGAAAGTGATCTGGATTCTATTATCCTTCATATTATCTATCTGCCCAGGTTCAATCTATCTGTTAACTGTCACTCTTTGAATACAGTCATTCAATTAGAGAGAATATCAAATCTAGGAATGAAGAGCCTATTTTCATTATTTCATTTACATACCCAGAAATGTTTAAGCCACCTGAACTAAAAGCAGAAGGGGAGGTAATGCTCCCGACACATGAAAACTCTTCCTGGACCCATATTGGGATGCCTGATCATAAAGGTAAAGGAGGGTGTGTGACAGGAGGAGAGGGTGCTGGTGAGGTAGCAGCTGCCTCCACACACATTTTATTTCCCATCCCAACTATCACACAGAGACACCTGGTCTGAACCTCCCCCACTGCCTATACCAGAGACAGCTGGATTTGCTAAGATATCTTCATATTGCTTTTCTTAAAAAAAAAAAAAAAAAAAAGTCTTCAAAAATATCTCATATTTCCAATTGATTCCAAAGAGACCAGGGTTTTTACAGATGTAAGCATTATAAAAATGCCACATAGAAGAGTGTAAAAGACTGTGTGTCTGGTGGTTTGCATGGTACAGGTTTTGAATGTGTAAGAGCAGGAACAAAATCCCAGAGAGGTTTCGAGAAAACGCCTCAAAGGTCTGCCACTTCGTTGTGATAAAAGCTAATAGAGGAAAGGATGAAGCATGTTACCAGCTAGGATTTCAGCTAGCTTCATGAGAATGAAGGAAGCTAGAATGAATACCATTTTTAAGTCTCAAGGGGGAAAAGAAAAGTCCATGCAAGAAGCAGGAAAATTTTTCATAAGGTGATGTCTCCACCTACAATTCTCACCTTTATCAGCTGTGCTTTCAGGTGACAGAGAGAAAAACACTTTTAAGACATAGGTGCTAATTTGTACATTTACCTATAGTTTAGAAAATTACAAGAATCTGACAGAGGGCTTATTACCCTGCATAAGACAATTGTATAATGAGCTGGTTATCAATCCTTGGTGAAATTCTTGGTTATAAAGCTAGAAGTATTTGTAATTATCAAATTACACATTACCCTTTTTAAAAAAGAATTTGAAGTTATTTTCTGGAAATAATTCATTTTTCTTATAAAAAAGACTTTTTTTTTCTTTTTGCTGTTGTTAAACATAATGAGTTCAGAAGAGAGGTGTAGTCAAGGTAAAAATCATTAAGTCAAGTAATGTAAGTTAGGCAATTGAAAGCTGGACTACAAATTTGACTCTAAGCTTTTTTGGGTGAAGCCAAGTGGTAAGGCAATAGGTTTGTGACTAGATTCCAGTCTAGCTCATCAGAACCTGAGATTTTCCTCAACACTGTCTCAGGTTTCTACCCTGATTCAAGCTGCTACCCTTGTTCCAATCACAGATTTTTTTTTTTTTTACTTTACAATATTGTATTGGTTTTGCCATACCGGTCTTGAAGTCTATATGTAACTATATAACTATATATGAAAATATGAAACTGAAAAAGTTCTCATCAATGGTAAGTTTAAAAACATTCCATGTACAGAGAAGACATATAGTTTTTATGCTCAATTTCACACTGAAATTCATACAGATATCAGAGATGTAGAGCTGACATAATTTTCAACAACATCCCTACAATTTGTGCAGTAGGCATTTGCAAATGGCTATTTTTACAACTTTTCTTAATGCCAAACGGGGCCAAATGCCAAAGCATTCTTGGTAACAACTCAAAGAATCAAAATAATATGATCCAGTCATATAGTGCTTAAATATTCAGACTTGAGTCCTGGAAAAGGATGCATATTTTATGTATCTAGATTCCTAGTGTCGACTTAAAAAAATGCACAATGTGAGAGTTGCAAATTAAGTTTTATGTGGGGCAAAATGAGGACTGCAGCCTGGGAGACAGCACTTCAGATAGCTCTGAGAAACTTCTCCAAATAAGTAGGGAGGAAGGTCAACATATGAAAGATTTTGGTGAATGGGGAATACATGCAATTAAGCACATATTTTCCCAAAAGGTTTCTACTTCTCTTGTAAAGTCTGTGCTAGTCAATAAGGAGTCATTACCGTGAAGGATTTTAGTGTTCTTTTGAGATATGAGGAGACATAAGAGTTGGGCTCATAAAATCAGCTCCTGAAAATATCTATCTGAAGACCTCTCTTGCCAGTTTCCCCCCAAGCACAGAGTGCCTTATTTCTGCCCTCCACCCTGAACTCCTTTCAGGGGGGTGTTGAAAATCAGCAGCTGCAGTAGCACATGATTTAATCCTTGTAGAGGTAGATAGCAAATGTCAATGGCAAGTGCCAATTTGTAATTGACACTGGTGGGTATACAATTAGACTGTATATCTTCCAGCAACTAATATTTGTTTTCATAATTAAAATTTTAGACCAATATGTTCAAGGCACCATAACCTAGGAAGTAGTTCTCTAGATTTCTTATAACAAGTTCATCCTAAGTAGAAGGAAGGTTTCATGTTCTCTAGTCTAAAAAGTCCAAATTGGATTGCATGCTTAAATGAATGTCCCCTCCATTCAAACACTTCAACAATGGACCCTAAGTGCCCCCAGGCACCCAAGCATTCTCAGGAAATAGTCATGACTCATTTGCATTGGTCCATCTCTGGGGTCGGACACCACTGAAGTGACAGCAGCAGCTGCTTAGATTGAAATTGACCTGTGAGCTAAAATAAAAGCTACATTAACATATTCTTGACCATAAAATGCACCTTGAAAGAAAAAAAATATGTGCTCTCAGACCACAGAGAAATTACACTAGAAATCAATAAGTGAAAGATAACTGGAAAATTCTAAAAACACAGAGATTAAACAACACACTTTTAAATAACATATAGATCAAGGAAGAAATCTCAAGGGACATTTAAATATATTTTGAACTGGATGTAAATGAAAAGATAATTTATCAAAATTTGTGAGATGCATCTAAAGCAGTGCTTAGAGGGAACGTTATAGCTTGAATGTAAGAAGTAGAAATGAAGAATATTTAAAATTCATAATCCAAGTTTCCAACTTAGGAAACTATAAAAAGAGGAGCAAATTCAATCCAAAATAAACAGAAGAAAAGAAATAAAAATTAGAGCAAAAATCAATGAAATTGAAAAGAGTACATCAATGGAGATGAGCAAAGAAACCAAAAGCTGATTCTTCAAAAATACCAATAAAATTGATAGGCCAGGTAACTAAGAAAAAGGAGAGATCTAGGACAGATTGCTAATATCAGAAATGAAACAGAGGGAGGACATCCCATGGACATTAAAAGGATAATAAAGGAATATTGTGAGCAACTCATTACCCACAAATGTGACAAACTGAATGAGACAGACCAATTCCTTAAAAGAATCTGCTAAAACTTACATAAGAAGAAATAAACAATCTGAATATAACTATATATATTTAAGAAATTAAATAAATAATAGCTTTTCAAAACAGAAAGTGCCACACCCAGATGGGTTCAAAGGCAAATTATACCAAATATTAAAGGAAGAAATTATCTCAATTCCCTACAACATTGAAGAGGATAAAAGCAGAGAGAATCCTGCCTAACTTATTCTATGAAGCCAGTGTTACCTTAACACCAATACCAGACAAAGACATTACAAGAAAACTATAAACTAATATCTTTCATAAACATACACACAAAACTTCACAACAAAACATTAGCAAATTGAATCCAAAAAATGTATAAAAATTATATACCACAACTAAGTGGGACTTATCCCAGATATGCAAACTTGGTTCAACACCCAAAATCAAATAATGTTATCCATCACATCAACAAACTAAAAGATAAAAATCATATGATCATATTAATAGATGAAGAAAAAGCATTTGACAAAATTCAACACTCATTTATAGTAAAAACTCTCATTAATCTAGGAGTACATGATGGAATCCCTAAAGGAGGATACCATTAACATTTTGCATTCATTATGTCAGCAAATTTGGAAGACCCAGCTGTGGCCACAGGACTGGAAAAGGTCAATCCTCACCCCAATTCCAGAGAAGTGTATTACCAAAGAATGTGCTAACCATCAGACAATTGCACTCATTTCCCATGCTAGTAAGGTCATGCTTAAAATCTTGCATTCTAGGCTTCAGCATTATGCAAACCAAGAACTTCCAGATGTCCAAGTTGGGCTTAGAAACGGAAGAAGAACTAGAAATCAAATTGCCAACATTCACTGGATTATAGAGAAAGCAAGGGAATTTCAGAAAAACACCTATCTCTGTTTCATTGACTATGCTAAAGCCTTTGACAGTGGGGATCATGAAGAACTGTGAAAAGCTCTTAGAGAGATGGGAATACCAGACAGTCTTATCTGTCTCCTGAGAAACCTGTATGCAGGTCAAGAAGCAAGTTAGAACCCTGTATGGAACAACTGACTGGTTCAAGATTGAAAAAGGAGTATGACAGGGCTGTCTGCTGTCACCCTGTTTGTTTAACCTATATGCTGAGCACATCACGAGAAATGCCGGGTTGTATGAGTTACAAGCTGGAATCAAGATAGCCTGAAGGAACACCAACAACCTCAGACAGGCAGATGATACCACTCTAATGGCAGAAAGCGAGAAGGAACTCAAGACCTCTTAATGACGGTGAAGGAGGAGAGTGAAAGAGCCGGCTTAAAACTGAATATTAAAAGAACAGGTCATGGCGTCCAGTCCCGTTACTTGGTGGCAAATAGAAAGGGAACGTGGTTGTAGTGACAGATTTCCTCTTCCTGGACTCCAAAATCACTGCGGATGGTGACTGCAGCCGTGAAATCAGAAGATGACAGAAAAGTTATGACAAATCTGGACAGTGTGTTGAAAAGCGGAGACATTACTCTGGACAAAGGTCCATATACTCAAGGCTATGGTCTTCCCACTGCTCACGTTCAGGTATGAGAGCTGGAATTTAAAGAAGGCAGAATGCCAAAGAATTGATGCCTTCAAACTGTGGTGCTAGAGAGGACTCCTGGAAGTCTCTTGTGCAACAAGATCAAACCAGCCAATCTTAAGGGAGATCAACCCTGAATATTCACTGGAAGGACTGATGCTGAAGCTGAAGCTCCAATAATTTGGTCATCTGATACACTTAGATGACTCATTGGAAAAATCCTTGATGCTGGGAAAGATTGAGGGCAGAAGGAGAAGAGGGTGCCAGAGGATGAGATGGCTGGATGGCATCATCAATGCAATGGATATCAACTTGGGCAAACTCTGGGAGGTGGTGAGGGACAGGGACACCTGGCGAGCTGCAGTCCATGGTATCACAAAGAGTTGGACGTGGCTGGGCAACTGAGCAACAACAACAACAACAGAGGGGAACTTTCTCTGCTTGATAATGGTAGTCTATCAAAAACCTACCTGTCATGCTTAATGATAAGAAACTATAACATTTCCCAAAAAGGTCAGATTCAAGGCAAGTATATCCCCTCTTAGCATTCTTTTTCAATGCTGTACCAGAAATCCTTACTTGCAGTAAAATAAGAAAAGAACATAAATCACAAAGTGGGAAGGAAAACATAAAACTATCTTTGTTTTCAGATGACAAGATTGTCTATATAGAAGATCGGAAAGAATTGACAAATAACTCCTAGAATATATAGCACAGTTGCAAGACACAAGGTTAATAGAGAAAAGTTAATTGCTTTCATATATATGAACAAAGAAAAAATGGAATTTAACAAATTTAAAACACAATATCATTTACATTATCACCCCAAAAGTAAAACAGTTAGGTACAAATTTATATGTACAAGATCCATATGAGGAAAACTACAAAACTGTGATGAATGAAACTAAAGAACAACTAAATAAATGGAAGGATATTTCATATTTATGGATAGGAATACTTAATGTTGTCAAGATGTCAGTTCTCCCCAACTTAACCTATAGATCCTGTGCAATACCAATAAAAATCTCAGAAAGATTTTTTATAGATATTAATAAACTGATTCTAAAATTTACATGAAGAGGCAAAAGAACCATGAGAGCCAAAACAACTTAAGAGAAAAAAGTCTGAGCAAAATACAATGCTACTGGACTTCAAGACTTAACTACAAAGTATTAGTAATCAAGATTATGTAGTACTGGTTGAAGAATAGACATATAAGATCAATGGAACAAAATAAAGAGCCCAGAAACAGTTTCACATAAAAATAGCCAACTGATATGTGAGAAAAGATTAAAGACAATAGAATGAAACAAACATAGTCTCTTCAACAAATGGTATTGGAACAACTAGGTATATACATGCAAAAAAAAAAAAAAAAAGAAATCTATATACGAAACTTAAGTGAAGTGAAATCACTCAGTCATGTCCGACTCTTTGCGACCCCATGGACTGCAGCCTACCAGGCTCCTCTGTTCATGGGATTCTCCAGGCAAGAATACTGGAGTGGGTTGCCATTTCCTTAAGTCCTTCACAAAAATTCACAGACCTAAATATAAAGCACAAAACTATAAAATTCCTAGAAGATAATATAGGAGAAAACCTAGATGACCTCAGTGATACTTTTTAAGATACAAGACAGGAGACCTGATCCGACAGAAGTAATTGATAAGCTTGACTTCATTAAAATTAAAAACTACTATTCTACATCAGACAATACCAAGAGAACCAGAAGACAAGTTGCAGATTGTCTTGCAAACAACACATCTGAGAAGCTGCTTTGCAAACAACACATCTGAGAAAATATTTGCAAACAACATATTTGAGACGCTGCTCCATGCTGTATATCTTCAGGGAAATGCAAATTAGAACAACAGTGAGTTACCACTCCACACCTACTGCTGCTAAGTCGCTTCAGTCGTGTCCGACTCTGTGCGACCCCACAGACGGAAGCTCACCAGGCTCCCCTGTCCCTGGGATTCTCCAGGCAAGAACACTGGAGTGGGTTGCCATTTCCTTCTCCAATGCATGAAAGTGAAAAGTGAAAGGGAAGTCGCTCAGTCGTGTCCGACTTTCAGCGACCCCATGGACTGGAGCCTACCAGGCTCCTCCGTCCATGTGATTTTCCAGGCAAGAGTACTGGGGTGGGGTGCCATTGCCTTCCCCGCCACACCTACTAGAATAACCAAAATCTGGAACACCAAAAACACCAAATGCTAACGAGGAGGTGGAGTAACAGGAATGTTCATTCAGTGTTGATGGGAATTCAAAATGGTACAGCCACTTTGGAAGAGAGTTTGGCAGTTTCTTTCAAAACTAAACACACTCTTACATGGGACCCAACAATCCTATTTCTTGGTGTTACCTAAAGTGCTGAAAATATATCCATGTAAAACCCACACACAGATGTTTACCAAATTGCCAAATTTGAAATTAGTAGGTGAATGGATAAAACCAGTATGTCCAGACAATGGAATACTATTTAGCCCTAAGAAGAAATGAGCTAGCAATCCAAGAAAATATGTGAAGGAAGCATGAAAGCATTTTGCTAAGTGAAAAAAAAAACCAATATGAGACTACATGCTGTATGATTCCAATTCTATGATTTTTTTGGAAAAGAAAAAATTATAGAGACTATAAAAAGATCAGTGTTTACCAGTGATGGAAGGTTGGGGACCTGAATAAGCAGAGCCCAGAGGATCTTTTAGGACATCATACTCTGTATGATGCTTTTAATTATGGATATACCTCATTATACATTTGTCCAAACCCACTGAATATACATCAAAAATGAACCCTTAGGTAAACTACAGACTTGGGATGATTATGATGTGTCAATATAGATTCATCTTTGATTAAAAGTGTACTTTTCTGAAAACGATGCTGATAACAAAGAAGGTTATGCATGTGTGGGAGCAAGGGGTATATGGCAAGTCTCTATCTTCCTCACAATTTGTTTCTTCCTCTCAATTCTATTGTAAGCCTAAAATTTCTCTAAAAATAAAATCTGAAATAAAAGCCCACATTAATATTTTAACATACCAGGTCCTTCAAGAAGTTTCATTATAGTTAATTCAGTCTATAATTTTTGGCCACATAGAGTATTGAGTAGAAAACGTGATTTGGTTACTGATAGGACTAGAGGTCAGTATGGCTTCATGGCTACTCTTTGCAATAAAAGGAAAAGGTATGATATTAACCCATTATCATAGATTATATCCTGAAATCCAGAGCATAGGAAAAACCTTTAAATTACACACAGCTGTATAATAACCTTAACAACGTAACAGGATCACTGACATAAAGAAAAAGCATAAAATGTCACAATATACATGTAACAATATGATGTTTGTGGAAATTATAAGGTATTTTTTGAAAAAATTAGAATATTTAGTAGAATCAACTGTCTATCCAATATCTTATCCTTTCTTTCCTTGATTACCAATTTTGTTCTATGGTGTAAAAGTTAGAAAATCCAATTTTGTTTTATGGTGTAAAAGTTAGAAAACATTTTCTATAAACAGACAGATAGTGAATATCTCTGCTTTGCAAGTGACTTAGTCTGTTGCAATTACTCAACAATTTTAGTGTGAAAGCAGTCACAGACAATAAGTAAATGAACGTGCATGACAGCAACCCAATAAAACTTTATTTACAGAAACAGACAGAGGGCTGGATACAATCCACAGGTAAACTTCTTGATTTAGGAAGTCTAACCCAATCACAGCTCCTAGAGCTAAATCTTTTTTGATAGAAAGCTATCAAGCTTATCCTATTCTTAGCTATTAATTGTTTGAGGTGGGCAGGTGACCCAGTTCTAGCCAAAGAGATATGAGGTGGGGGTCACCTGGAAAGTTTCTCATTCCTAAGAAGGACACATCAGAAGAGATCATCTCTTTGTGCTTTTCATTGTTGTCTGTAGATGGGATGCCTAGGACTCCTGCAGCCATACTGCTACTGGGCTGAGCATAAAGCCAGCTCACTGAGGGGGCAGATCTAAGAGACCCTCAGAGAAGTGCAGCCCTGACCTACTCTGCCCTGAGAAGTCCTGCTTCTTGAATTCTTATTAGTCATATAATAGATAACCCACATTGGTTAAACCATTATGAGAGGTCACAGCCTAAAGCAGCCCAACTGATACCGAAAGAAAGAGAAAGAATGTAAGAATAGTTTATTTTCTTCCATTGAGGTATACCACAGTTTACTAATTTATCTATTCATCATATAGGTATTAAAATTAAATATATAAAACATGAATCTTGCCTCATAACCTAGGAATTTTACTTAGAAGTTTGCAGATATCCTTCCATCCAATATCAAAAAGCATTAATTTGAATAAGAAGAATAGGAAAAGTAGAAAAATATAACAAAACATCTTGAGATAAAATTGGTAGCTATAAATCATGACAATGTGTAATATCTCTATTACATTGCAAGACAAATTAATTACATGTCTATGAAATTGAAAGTCAGTTTTGATGAAAGTTTCTCTTTATTTCAGGAGAATATCACTCTATTCAAAAATAGCCAAGAAGTTTATTATAAAACATGGAATAGTTTTTAGCTCTTGGCTTGTTTTCTTTGGGAATTATGCACTGCTGGACTCCACCGTGTCTTCTCTTGAGCTAGTGTGATCAGGGTACACTGAGCCACTATAGCAAATGGTATTTTTCAGCAAAAGTTGTAACAATATATATCATATGTCCTATGATCAAGAGGTGGGATCTGTGGCCTCTCCTCTTGAACCTGAGTGAACTCAGTAGAATGACGCAGGTTGACTTTCAAGAGTGGTTCATAAAAGTCTTGTAGGCTGTCCTGCTCCTCTCTAAAAAATCTCCCCAAAAATGTCCCACTAGAGACTTCCCCTCAGGTAACATTCAATCACCTCCCTCAATTATAGGCAAATAGCTATCCTTCTAGGTCACAGAGTAAGGGAAGGATAAGATAGAATGTTTCTTTTGTATTTCTCCAAATCCCTTATTATAATATAAACACTTTAATGTGCTATGCTCAGGGCTTTCTCTTTTGATTTTCAAAAGCATCTTTGAAAAATTAAGCAAAAAAACATCAGACAGACTGATTTGTTGTTGTTCAGTCACTAAGTTGTGTCTGACTCTTTGCAACCCCATGAACTGCAGCATGCTAGGCTTCCCTGTCCTTTATATCTCCCAGAGTTTGCTCAAACTCATGTCTACTGAGTCAGTGATGGCATCCAGCCATCTCATCCTGTTACCCACTTATCCTCCTGCCCTCAATCTTTCCCAGTATCAGGGACTTTTCCAGTGAGTCAGCTCTTCACATCAGGTGGCCAAAGTATTAGAGTTTCAGCAATAATCCTTCTAGTGAAAATTCATGGTTGATTCCCTTTAGGATTGACTGATTTGACCTTCTTGCTGTCCAAGGGACTCTCAAGTGTCTTCTCCAGCACCATACTTCAAAAGCATCAATTCTTAGGTGCTCAATCTTCTTTATGGTCCAACTCTCACATCTATTCATGACCACTGGAAAAACCATGGCTTTGACAATACAGACTGTTGGCAAAGTGATGTCTCTGCTTTTTAATATGCTGTCTATGTTTGTCACAGCTTTTCTTCCAAGGAGTAAGAATTTTTAAATTTCTTTTAACCACATTTTTAAGTTGTTTTAACCACAGTGATTGCTTCTTATTATTTCCATTCTCATGAAACAATCCTACTTCTCCCCAGAGGCAAAGAAGGTATCTGACTAGAGGAAATGTCCTGAGAAGAAAAAAAGAAAACACAGATCTCAACTTTTAAAAATCTTGTCACCTTTGTCAATGGCCACAAAGAAACCAAGACAAAAGAGTTCAGATGACTCAGCCCAAAACTTTCATATAAAAACAGAACCAAAAAAATAACAACAAAAAGACTGGGGCTACTGGAAGATCTATTGGAAAATAAATTATAGTCACCTGTCTTTCAGTCAGGGGTTAGTAGAATTATCATCATGTTTGAAAAACAAATTGTCTTGAAAAAAGTCCTCTGTTGAGAGCGTGAGTTGTTAGGTAACCATAGAGGCCATGAAAATTGCTTAGTGGAATAATTTCCAAATTAAATTTTAGTGCTGTAGTGTATCCCTTGCTGATTTAGTCTAAACCATATGTAGGAAGACCCTGATGCTGGGAAAGATTGAAGACAGGAGGAGAAGGGGGAAACAGAGGACAAGATGGTTGGATGGCATCACCGACTCAATGGACATGAGTTTCAGCAAGCTCCGGGAGATGGTGAAGGACAGGAAAGCCTGGCATGCTGCAGTCCATGGGGTCGCAAAGAATCGGACACAACTGAGCAACTGAACAGCAAACAATGACAAATATATGGGACTGGCAGGCAATAGATGTTTCCAAAAGGTAAAAGATAACTTAGGTTTCCAGGGACATCGTTGTGTGAATTTCTTTAAATGCATTATACCAAAGCCTGATGGCCACTCTGCAGGCACCACACATGAGAAGGAGGGGATGATGATCAAGGGATTGTAACTTTTGGGAAAATTTTAAGTTGGTGATGCTGCACCCCCGCCTCTACCCTCATACAATGCAGCAGTGTGCCACAGCTCCTGGAGAACCAGGAATAGTAGCTGACCCGAAGCCCAAAGCCAAAGAAGCAAAAGCTGCGAATGAATTTTAAAATAAACCAAAATAGAGTGTGTACTGGAAGGGAAAGGAGCTTTATAGGTCACCTTGTCTGTCCTCCCACTCAATTTCCTGTCAGTCTCCCTAACAGTTGGCCATCCCGCCTGTTCCTGCACCTGCACCCGCGGAGAGCTCACACTCCCCACGACAGCCGATTCCAGTTTTAAACTGTGCAGCCTAACTGAAAAGAAAGAAAGAACGTCTCTTTTTACTGAGCTAAAGCTTGTCATCCTGCAATTCCCACTCTTTTTCGTTCTATTCAAATTAAGCCACAGTCTGGATCAAGATATACCTCAAAGAAAACCAGAAAGTGGCTCGTTGTTAGAGAAGCAACGAGAGTCTGCTTGCTGTGTTGGTCTCCCACCTACTTCCTTAGGAGCTTGTTAACACTAAGGGACCAAAGGGCTCCTTGCTTTCCTTCAGGTTTTAAAGGTAAAGGACAGCCCTTTACCCAGCACAGTCCTCTGCAAGTGTGCACGGAGCCCAGCTCCTCAGGAAGGGTGCACACAAATGGTTTCTCCTAATTATTCTCACTGAGTGAACTTTCAAAAGCCTGTGCCAAGCAAAATGTGGGCAATTTTCCTGGTAGAATTGCCCAAATGTAGAGGTTTAAAATACTTTTTCATTTGTTTTCTGCTTTTAGCATGGCCCTTTTCCCTAGCATATGTACCCTGAATTCCCTCTTGCTAAGCTATTGTTTATCTTCATAACTGTATTTTTAACTCAGTGTGACCCTTGAAGGACCAAAAGTCTTTTTCAAAGGAAACCAGTACTGAATTGCAGATTTGGAAATCATTTTCCTGTTGTTGTTGCAGTTGTTTGTACACTAGAATTAACACCGCACACTCAATTGACTTTACAAAATCTAAATTACCTCTTTGTTTCATTGTTTTCTTTCTCTGATAAGCCAGCCTTTCATTCCTTAGGCCTGAGAGGTTAGTGGCCTTTTTTCACAGAAATGTAAGGAATTAAAGCAAAAGGTGAAGAGTAGAATATCAATAGGACCCTATTTTTACTCTTTCCCAGAGCTAAAAATCTTACCACCGAAAGATTTGAATCGAAAAACATTGCTACAGTGAATTAAATACTGAAGGCAAAATGAAGAATCTGAAGAGTTAAAGAAAAGAAACTGGCAAAGGATTACATTAAAGTTAAACAATTCTTAACAAAATAAAAGAGTAGGCATACAATAATTCATGAAAGTCATGTGCTTGATTTACTTAACGTCTCTGCAGTGAGTACTTCTCATTAACTTACCAAAGTCAGCATTGCTCCTTAGGGGGAAAAAAGGAAATTTTGGCATATCAAGGAATAAATAGAATGCTGCAGTATTATTCACTGAATCATTTTGGGGGCAAATTTAGTGCTGTTTTCATGTCTTTGTATTCCTTCTAAGTCTATGTTTGTCAATGTCAATTCAACCCTCCCTGAAAACAACAGAGCTACAATTAGAGATGTAAAAAGCAGTTTGTGTGTAATTTAAATGCTGCAAACTGGCAATCTTCTTATGAAAACCACAAACAATTATTTCCATTCTCATGCACCAGTGCATCTGGTTCACCACCACTTTTTAAATCTGGGATTGCATATGAATTGATAGTTAATTTCATTGCTAGGTGGGGAAAAAAAAAAAAAAAGATACATTTTTGACAGGGGTGAGTTATTTGCTTTTTAGTCACAGCACATTGTCATGCTTATGTGGCTAATGATTTAAATTATATAACCAACTAACCAGATAACAATTCTTTGCTCTGCTTAGCTCAGTAAGTTTTCCCAGGGTCACTGATATCAGGTGATGATAACCCTGTCTCCATATTGGCCTAAATTTTGCTGTGTTGAGAACAATCAGCTATCAGCAGCACCACAAAGATGAAGAGTCTTGAATAATACCAAAAAGGAGGAATTTTGTTTCTATTTGATCTGACTTTGCCATCTCTGATTAAAAGTAAAAAAAAAAAAAAAAACAAACAAACAAAAAACACATGAATGAAAGTAAACCCACCTTTGAACAATTCCCAAATAGGCCTGTTGCACTGAAGGGCACCTTCATTAAAGAGAGATTTACAGACTTCTTAAAAGACACGTATTGGCATCTGTTTAGCTTATATATGAAGAAATCACATGTGGGGAAAACATTTGAATAAACAAAAACCACAGAGATAATGAAAGCCTTTGGTACAACATTGATATGCAAGAACATCCTTCAGGATCACTCAAGAGGAAGTGAGCTTTAATGCAAAGGCATTAGTAATGGACTTTCTATTTTCTTATTAGAATTAACCTTGATCTGGAAGAAAAAAACTTTTTCTTCACTGTTGAATACGTATTTCTCTCCAACTAATATATTCTACTAAAACCTAAAAAAAAGTGGCACTTATACTGGATTTATTATGCTTGAAATGGGTACTGCCAGAAACAAAATAACTGAGAAAACTATTTATTTTTGAAGGAAACAAGTTGTTTCCAAGGATCATAATGGTATTATAGGGAATGCTAGAATTTCCTTCCCAGTAGGTATTTTCAAAAAAGAGAGATTCTCCCCACCAGAGAAAAGTTTAGCCAAAATTTGCCAATGGCAGAAAAATGAATAGATTATTCCTTGAAATTCACTCCAAGCCTATTCTTTTATGCTACTAGTTTTCATTTGCTAGTTCTTAAAATCAGAGCAGTGAGTGGAAAATGTAATTTATTAGCAAATTATAAGCACAGCCTGATTCAGCCTCACATATATTTTAATACTTTAAGTTTGAATTCTCTAATTTGAACTCAATGCCATATTATATCCTTGCGCTGTCTTTCTCACTAGCTTAGTAGAATATAGTATGTGAGGAAAATAAACTTACACATTTGTCTGATGCAATACAGTCACGTCTTCAAAGGCATGACACCTGTTAGCTGTTTGAACAGTAAAAAGATAAAATAAAATAATTAAAGTTTAATTTAAAACTGGAGCAAAGTGCTGTTATTTCTAGACTGGGTACCTAAAGCAGAAGTGCCTTGACCTTTAACATTTTTAGGCAACACGAGTATTTATTGAATTATGCTATTGGGAATGTTAGTACAACATAAAGTCCAGTCCTTGCACTCAAATAACTTCGAGCCTTAAAGCTGAGACTCTCTATCCTACCTCCCCTCTGGGTATTTCATAATCCAAGCCCCAGAACCCCCTCTACCCTCTAGATATGTATTTCAAGTAGAACTTAAGAGATTCATTCAAAAGAAATGAAAATGCAAATTACATGGTGAAGCTAGAATAATGGAATACAGAAGTAAGCCAGGTGTCCATGGCTGTTAGGGCCCACCACAGATTATTTTAGGATTTTTATGCACTAGAATCTCCAGTTGCCACCAGGCTAATATAGGATGCAAATACCCAACCCTTGCTACTTCTCCAAGACCTGCCCAGTCCTGGGCATATCTCTGTTTAAAGGACTTAAGAATTCTAATTTGACTCAGTATTTGCACCTGAAATTCACTCCTATAATCTTCATAAGGAAATTATCAACATATTAAAAACTTCATAAGGAAATTATCAACAAATTAAAACAGAAGTGACACTCTTTTAATCTCTTAAAGATATTTTGTGCTTAGTCGCTCAATCGTGTCCAACTCTTTGCAACCCCATGGACTGTAGTCTGCCAGGCTCCTCTGTCCATGGGGATTCTCCAGGCAAGAATATTAGAGTAATTGTCATGCCCTCTTCCCGGGGAAGGCAATGGCACCCCACCCCAGTACTTTTGCCTGGAAAATCCCATGGACGGAGGAGCCTGGTAGGCTCCAGTCCGCGGGGTCGCTAAGAGTCGGACACGACTGAGCGACTTCACTTTCACTTTTCACTTTCATGCATTGGAGAAGGAAATGGCAACCCAGTCCAGTGTTCTTGCCTGGAGAATCCCAGGGACAGGGGAGCCTGGTGAGCTTCCGTCTATGGGGTCGCGCAGAGTCGGACACGACTGAAGCGACTTAGCAGCAGCAGCAGCAGAGGCTAAGGAGTTGATGTTTAAGTGTATAAAATATTTTTAATTAATCCTTCTCAGTGTCCAACAACATATGCCTGTATACAGTCTAAGGACATATCATTTTATGATTGTTTTATTATTATTTGTTTACCTGTCTTATTCTTAAAGTTTATATTTCTTTGATACCATGGTTTATGTCTTGCTTATTTTTTTTACACCTTGGAGAATCTTACACAGTGATTTGCTCATAATAGTGGTTCAATAAATTCTCATTGACTTTAATTATTCACCACTGCAGAGATCTTGTAGGGCTATGGAGAAAAAAGATTCAGCTTGTCAGACTGCCTTGTAAACATAAACTCTCTTTATATGGATGACAATATTAAGTGATTTCTCGATTGACATTGAGATCCAACATTGACATTCAACCTGCATTGGTGTCCAGCTTTGTCGCTAGATACTATCACATGTGTTTCTGTTCCTTCAAATAAAAGCCCTACTTATATCTTGTTGCTTTTTAAACTCAGGAACAGTTCAGGGTTTATCTTGCTGGGATACATTTTTCACCTATTTCACAGATAAAATCGATTGGTTTCAGGAGGAGTTCAGTAGCTCAGCAGGAGCAGTGTGAAAGCCCATGGTAGGAGACGCAGCGTTTTCATTTTCTGCTTTCTACATGCTTTTTTCTGCCAAAGGTTTTAGTCAGGTTCTGTAATAACACCCAGTCCTTCTTTGGAGAAAATGATAGCCTTCCTTAAGGGTGGCAAGATGTGGTTTCTTTACCACAGAAAAGAATGTTAGCCGTCATGAAAGAAGAAAAGTTGCCAACATAATTTACAAATTTGAATTTGATATTTCAACAACATAGGTCTGGAAAACAAAATCATTAACCCAAAAAAAAGCTCAAAATAAGACAAGTCATAATTCAGTGAAGCCTGAGTTAATTAGAAAGTTGGCGGTGAATGCTGAATGACACTGTCAAAGTGGAAATTGTTGGTACTGAGCTGAAATTCCATGCTTGCTTGCTTTTCTGACAAAACATAATCACCTTCTACCTCCTCTAAGTTACAAAGCAAGGAGGAGCCACAGAAAGTCCTGGAAAACTGGGAACTCAATGAGAAATAACTTTGTTGACAAAATCTCATCAACAGCTGGCCACCTCCATGACACTAAGATGAAGGAACATCACTCATCTGGCTAAATCCTGACACACACTTTCTTTTTCATTCATTTTCAAAATATCCTCAGTAACAATAATCATATTCCAATTTTTTTAAAAATGTATCAATAACCAATAGAAAAGTCACTCTGACCTCAGAATGATTCTTTAATTTGCAGTCACAAAATTGCTTTTCAGTAACACTCACTCATTTGTTCCTCCAGGGTTAGGAGATCTGTCATCCCTTCCAGTTGTAAAGGGCTTATTTCTGAGAGCTGGATTCTAGACTAGCCTGTCTGCTCCTATTTCACAGCAGCCCACAAAGATGGACTCCAAGTCAAATCGAGGCTTCAATTTTTAAAAAAACAACACAACAAAATAGCAATTAACCTTAAACATCTTTCACCGGTGTTTTGTGGATATTCAAAGAAGAGATAGGAAAAGGTTTTTTGTTTTGTTTTGTTTTGTTTTTAAATATAGTTTATCTTTCATAATGAGGAGTTATACATGGAGCTGATTTTTTAGATGACCTGCCTGGACTGTTCAAGAAGAGATGGAAAGAATACACAGAAGAACTGTACAATAAAGACCTTAATCAGCCAGATTACTATGATGGTGTGGTCAGTCATCCAGAGCCAGACATTCTGGAGTCTGAAGTCAAGTGGGTATTAGGAAGCACTGCTGTTAATAAAGCTAGTGGATGTGATGGAATTCCAGCAGAGCTATTCAAAACCCTAAAGGATGATGCCATCAAGGTTTTTCACTCAGTATGTCAGCAAATCTGGAAGACCCAGCAGTGGCCACAGGACTGGAAAGGTCAATCCTCATCCCAATTCCCAAGAAGGGTAGTAAAAGTGAAAGTCCCTCAGTTGTGTCCGACTCTTTGCAACCCCATGCCCCATGAACTGTATAGTCTATGGAATTCTCAAGGCCAGAATACTGGACTGGGTAGCCTTTCCCTTCTCCAGGGGATCTTCCCAACCCAGGGATTGAACCCAGGTCTCCTGCATTTCAGGCAGATTCTTGACCAACTGAGCTATGAGGGAAGCCCAAAGAATGTGCTAACCATTGGATGATTGCACTCACCTCCCATGCTAGTAAGGTCATGCTTAAAATTTTGCATGCCAGGCTTCAGCATTATGCAAACCAAGAATTTCCAGATGTCCAAACTGGATTTAGAAAAGGCAGAAGAATCAGAGATCAAATTGCCAACATTCATTGGATCATAGAGAAAGCAAGGGAATTCCAGAAAAATACCTACCTATGTTTCATCAACTATGCTAAAGCCTTTGACTGTGTGGATCATGACAAACTGTGGAAAGCTCTTAGAGAGATGTGAATACCATGCCATCTTATCTGTCTCCTGAGAAACCTGTATGCGGGTCAAGAAGTAACAGTTAGAACCCTGTGTGGAACAACTGATTTGTTCAAGATCGAGGAGTACAACACGGCTGTCTGCTGTCACCCTGTTTGTTTAACCTATACACTGAGCACATCATGAGAAATGCCAGGTTGGATGAGTTACAAGCTGGAATCAAGATAGGCTGAAGTAACATCAACAACCTCAGACAGAAGGATGATACCTCTCTAATGGCAGAAAGCAAGAAGGAACTCAAGAGCCTCTTGATGAGGGTGAAGGAGGAGAGTGAAAGAGCCGGCTTAAAACTGAACATTAAAAAACAGATCATGGCATTCAGTCCCATTACTTCATGGCAAATAGAAGGGAAAAGGTGGAAGTGGTAACAGATTTCCTCTTCTTGGGTTCTAAAATCACTGCTGACGGTGACTGCAGCCATGAAACCAGAAGACAATTGGTCCTTGGCAGGAAAGCTATGACAAACCTAGACAGTGTTGAAAAGCAGAGACATTACTCTGTGGACAAAGGTTCATACAGTCAAGGTTATGGTCTTTCCAATGGTCATCTATGGTTGTGAGAGCTGGACTGTAAAGAAGGCAGAGTGCCAAAGAATTGATGCCTTTGAACCATGGTGCTGGAGAAGAGTCCTGGAAGTCCCTTGGACAGTAAAGAGATCAAGTCAGTAAATCTCATTGGAAGGACTGATGCTGAAGCTGAAGCGCCAGCATTTTGTTTATCTGATATGAACAGCCAACTCATTGGACAAGTCCCTGTTGCTAGGAAAGATAGAGGGCAGAAGGAGAAGAGGGTGTCAGAGGATGAGATGACTGGATGGCATCACCGATGCAATGGACATGAACTTGGGCAAACTCTGGGAGATGGTGAGGGACAGGGAGGCCTGGCATGCTGCAGTCTATGGGGTCTCAGAGTCAGATACGACTGGGCGACTGAACAACAACAAATACTCTTCCAACTCTGAGCTAATTCAAAAGTCTTCTCCATATGAGTTGAGGACTGTGGACAAAGAGATCTGGAGAGTCCACCATGGATAGCATGTGTGTTGTAACTATACTGATGGTCAGGTGCTCCAAAAGTAACCAAAAGTAAAAAATGCCACGTGGTCCATTGAGGACAAAAGCAGACCTCATCACCCCCAGTAACCACCATTTACACAAAAGACATAAAGGGGCCAGAACTGCCCCACCAAAAGCCTTGGTTTGACATACCCTCAATTTGAGTTCCTAGGTGAAAATAGGTTGTCTTCATTAAACTAACTGGGTTTCTCCTCCCCAATAATGTTTACCCAAATTTATTCCTTCTTTCTTAACAGCTCTAAACCCATTTAAATGGGATGAAAATGAAAACAAAAATTTTTTTAAAAGTACAACTTTACAAAGTTTTCTTGATATGTATCCATAAGTCACAGAAATAGGACATATATAGAGGGCAGAATTAGAATGAGAAAGGAAATCTGTACAATGTACTGGGTGTATTCACTGGACTTGGCTTGTTGATCTTATTGACATTTCTTAGGCACATCCTGATAGAACACACTGTTCCATTACTAGCTAGACATGACCAAAATACGGAGGAGAGGAAACATGTCCTGCTGCATTCTCTTAAAATTAGCAGTCACCTTCCTAATTAAAACCTACCCTGTGAGAGAGCAACGTGAAGATATCCACCTTTGAAAGACTGGCATGGATCCCCACTAATTTAAAAATTGTCACTTACAAACCCAAAGAAATTGGCTTATTAAAGGGAACACTAATGGAAGATTCTGTTGCACAGAGATGACAGGACAGAGGATTGAAAGGAGGAAGGGATGAATGTGTATATCTTGCATTGCCTTTCATTATCTGAGAAGAAGCCTCTGACAGCAAGAGCCCCATCAGGAGGGCGAAAACAAAATGAGTGTGGCAGGGACCACATTTTCCTGGCTTATTAATATGTATTATATATAGCTCTAAGTCACTGAGTGCCACAGATAGGTGGGTTATTCTGTTTCAAGTATATTAATTTTAAACAAGTGTATGACGAGAGGTTCAAGGACACACAGTTTGGTATATTTTATCTTGTTTTTTAGATGATTGCTTGGGAAGCCCTTTTAGTCTGCCATAAGGCAAGTGAGTAGAGTATTCTTTAATCAACTGAAAAATTCAGTGAATGCACTAAACTATCTTCTCAGCCGTCATCCAAATATACTTCAGCAAATACACACACACACATACACACACGAACACACGTATTCTTTCTCATTTTAGCATGCATTTTACCTTACATTTTTCCACACTACCCATGACTAACTAACCTCAGAAAACCTATGGATGCTAAAGGATAATGTTCTAGAACTGTGGATTATTTAGAAACCACTCCTTCCTATTCTTCAAATAGTGCATCCCATTCATTTGCCTGATTTATTCTTCTCCTTGTCTTTATACTAACAAAGTGGTTGATTGAATTCCTCAAGGATGCAGTTGTCTAGTGAGCCATATATATAGTAAATTCTATTCATAGCTTGGCCTACCCAATATGAGAGATTTAATAGAGAGGGTGAGAAAAGGTAATCGAAGAAAAGGAGAAAAGTCAGCAAAATGAAATGTAAAAAGAAGCTGAAGTGCTTACAAAGATTTTATCAAGTCTCGGTTCAAATATAACTTATGCATTAGCATCTCTTAAAATGTGACGTTGAAAAAAAATTCCACAAACACAGTTTATAGAAAATTCTCGACATGGAACCAACCTTAGAGATAACCTGCTATATCCCAACCACTTTACAAATGAAGAAATTGAGGCACAAATAGTTTAAATGACTTTTGTTAGGGCGTGTAATGATTAACTAACAAACCCAAGACTTAAACCCTAGTTGCCTTATCCCTAGAACAGAACTTTTTACCCCTAAATCTTTTTGTCACCCAGGTTATTAACCTAAGAAGCTATTCATTCGTTTACTCTTAAGAAGTCATCTTTAATTTAAAGCATTTGTCTATCTTCTCAATCTTTTCCTTGGGTAGGATTGTCTACTGAATTTCACTAGAATCAGATTTCAGTGTCTCCAGACAATTTCTGAAGCATCTCAGATATATATCATCCAAAGCCAGCTCCTCTTTGGTTAAACAGCTAACATGATATGAATTGAAGGAGAACAAAAGTTACACAACTCAAACCTATCTTCTGGGACTTCCCTGGCAGTCCAGTGCTCAAGAATCTTAAGAATGCAGTTCTGTTGCAGAGGGCATGGGTTCAATGCCTGGTTGGGGAACTAAGATCCCACATACTGCTGAGCACAGCCCAAAATAAATTTTAAAAAATAAATTTAAAAAAAGCAACTTTCTTCCCATAAATGTTCACCATCTTTTTAATAACTTAGGGAAATTACATTTAGGCATTGTGTTAAATATGACCTCTTCTCATCTAATCATCAAAAATAGTAGACACTAAATATATACTTCTTTGAAAGAAGGAAAATTTGGACACTATTATCCACACTTTCATCAAAATAGGAGACAAGCTTCCTAGAACATAGATAATGTATCCAGAGCTACTAGCTGGTGCATAACAAGTCTGGATCTATCTCAACCCAGATCTCTCTGAAACCACTTCATTCACTTCTCCCTCTGCTTGACACCATTGTGGCCACTGCTCTGGGTTAAAGGCATCATCTTCAAAAGGTGTCCTTTACTAATGGACACTCAGAGTAGAATCTTATCAATCACTGTACAAAGTGAATACATTAGGGAACATTAGTTGATTGAAGTACCTAGTAGAAAAGAACCATTTGAGGGAAAGAGGGCTTCAGCTGGTGAGTTTTGATTGAAGCAAGGGAGTCAAAACACAGTGAAACTGGAGTGGACCCGGCTGCATGGTGCAGGCGGAGGCTCTGGCCAATCAAGGCTGTGCATTGAGGATAGATGGCGAAGCGAAGGATCACTCCACAATCCTCTGTGGGCCAGCCCTGACATCCAACTGTCATTTTAAATGTGAAGTGCTACTCGGATCTGATTTTTGAGGGTTTCAGTTTTAGGATTTCACTGCTATTTTCACTCTGAAAGGTCATTAGAGAGTACGTTAGATGGAGATAACTCTGTCTCTTGCTCAGTGTGCTGCTTCTATAAGTGTGCCTTCCTGAAAATAAACTACATCTGGCAACCACTCGTGTGAATTACCTAAATAAAAGACTCACACTGTTAATGGAGCACTTTTGTACTAGAAAAAGAAACCATTAGATTTGATGTTAAAAGAAACTGCTACTGTCACTTACTTGATTGATTGCATCTTTTATTAGGTCTTCGCTGAATTATTTTATGGTATTTCTCTTTAATCTGTTCCCCTTTGTTGGGATATTAAGAATGTGTATTTTGAAAGTAGTAGGGAAAAATGTTGAGAAGTATAAAATTCAAGATCATAAAAGCCTTTTTCATGGGTGGTATTATGAACGGAGCTGTCATGTGGAGTCTGGAATGTAGGTGTAAATTTCAGGGAGTGAGGATTATGTTGTAAAGAGAAAGGGAAGTATAAATTGGAGCTGTAGGTTGGTGAAAGAAAGGGAATGCAAGGCAATCGAAAAGGAAGCATGGGGCACCTATTACAACTATTGCCAAGGGGCTTCCTTCAGCCACGGCCTTCCAAGTAATGGTTTCCGAAGCAATATTTTCAAGGATCAGATGTAAACTCTGCTCAGCAGGTGTGCTGTGTTTGAGCAACCTCCCTTTTTTGTCACCTGGCAGAGCCTGTGATTAACCTGGCTCACACGAGAAAAAAATGTCCTAGGTTTAAATTATATGTACCTCCATCACTGGGGGCCCTGCGGCAGTGGGTGTAAATGGAGCATCCGTGTGCCCAGAGGACGAGGAATTTGGCACCTGATGAAACAGACCCAAGGGATACACACAGCAAAGCAGTGCGTGCTAAAGAGCTGATACAGACTGCTGACTGGCCAAGTGTGTTCGTGGAGCTGGGAGCCCACAGGTCTCCAGAAGACAGCTAATAATCATCGTGACAGGCTGTCAAGCTTCCGTTTTTCCCTTTTCTGTTTTGCATATTGACCCTGAACTGGGTGGCATGTTCATTTTCTATGCCTTGCCACATAGCATCAAGGCTGGGCCAGCCCTGCCTGGTGTCTGCCACTTACTAACGAGCTACCACTTTTGACGGTTGTGGCAGAACCTCATGCTTGTGTTTATAAATGCTGCGCACAGAGGCTCGCTGGTAGGCAAGGCTGCCGAGGATGCCACACTGATGATGTGCAGAGGATTTCAGGTGAGCAGAGAGAATCTCATTAGCAAAGTCTCCCCTGTTCTTCCCGTCCAACTGCCAGAAAGCCAATGAGCCCCAGCAGCTAAGAACACAGGCACAGGAGTGGACACTTTCTGCCCAGATTTAGAGTGCTGGCCTGACCTCCCCACTGACCACCTCCAATTCAATAACCAAGACAATTCCTGAATTTAGAAAATTCCTCATTGGCTTCGGTTGAATTCCGCAAAAGCAAAGCCCAAAATAAATCACATGTGAAAGTGATTTATTAGGAAGTGATTTCAAAAGAAACAGGTAGAGGGATTAAGGAAGTGGGACCACAAGGAGAGGAGACTGTGGTAGATAGAAGGATGCCTCCCCTGAAAGATGCCCACCTCCTAATAATAGAACTTATGAATATGTTGCCTTCTTTGGTAAAAAGGAAGTAAAATTACAGATGTAATTAAGATTACAAAACATCTGGTCACAAAATAGGGAGATTATCCTAGATTATACACAGATAGGCTGAATCTAATCACAGGAGGACTTAGATGAGAAGAAAGGTAGGTTAGGAGGATCGCAGCATGAGAAGGGCCTGATGCGCCCTGTGCTGGCTCTTAGATACTGGGGGTTCTGTGAAAGAACAGAGAGAGGCCTCTAGGAGTGAAGGGTGGGGCCCAGCTGAGAGCCAGCCAGGAAACAAGACCACAGCCACATGGAACTGAATTTCTGCCCAGAAAAGGATCCTCCCATTCACTCTACAAAAATGAACACAAGGCCGCCAATACCTTTCATCTACCGAGACCGAGTTGGGACTCCTGCAGACTATTAAATTATAAGTTTTGATGTTTTAAGTCATGAAAATTGTGATGATTTGTTACAAAAGCAATAGGAAATTAATATAGAAGCCAAATGAAGATATCAAGCAAGGGACCAGAGCTGGTAACCCGCTCAGTTCCCTGGGGAAATTTTGTGACAGCAGAAATCACACCTCAGTGTTTTCATATCAGGGACCAAAGAGCTGGGTATTACAACCATGCCATCCATCAAGCATTGCTTAGGGTTAGGAGTATGCAGCGGCAGAAGTAAACCTGGTTTTTCAAGAACTTCCTAATCTTCAAACAGGAAAGTACACTCTTACAGTCTAAGGACACCCTTCCAACAAAGAGGTGCAGGTGCTGGCTGTAGGGAAAGAGCAATGAGAATCAACATGGAGGAAAAGAGCAAAGAGACTAAGCAGATGTGGGAAGAGCGCTAACACTGTCTGCTGCAACCATCCGTCATAATAAACACACCTTTTCCAGAAATCTTTCATGTAAATAAAACCACTGAGTAGCTCAGGAAACACAAGTTTTGAAAGCACCAGAGCATAGCCAAGTTCCCAACTTTTATTTGGGGCCTTTGGTGAATTGCCTACTCTCTGTATGTCTCAGTTGTTTTGGATAGATAGAAAATAGGAATTTTCAATGGGCAGCTCTTTTGACAAGTCTCCAAGAAGTTTCAGTATGTGAATAAATGGGCATACACACTGAGGAAACCAGAACTGAAAGAGACACGTGTACCCCAATGTTCATCACAGCACTGTTTACAATAGCCAGGACATGGAAGCAACCTAGATGTCCATCTGCAGATGAATGGATAAGAAAGTGGTGGTACATATAGACAATGGAGTATTATTCAGCCATTAAAAAGAATACATTTGAATCAGTTCTAATGAGATGGATGAAACTGGAGCCTATTATACAGAGTGAAGTAAGCCAGAAAGAAAAACACCAATACAGTATACTAACGCATATATATGGAATTTAGAAAGATGGTAACAATAACCCTGTATACGAGATAGCAAAAGAGACACTGATGTATAGAATAGTCTTTTGGACTCTGTGGGAGAGGGAGAGGGTGGAATGATTTGGGAGAATGGCATTGAAATATATATAATATCATATATGAAATGAGTCACCAGTCCAGGTTCGATGCACCATACTGGATGCTTGGGGCTGGTGCACTGGGACGACCCAGAGGGATGGTATGGGGAGGGAGGAGGGTTCAGGATGGGGAACACATGTATACCTGTGGCGGATTCATTTTGATATATGGCAAAACCAATACAATATTGTAAAGTTAAAATAAAATTTAAAAACAAAACAAAAAAAAAGAAAAGCACCTTACACAGTGCCTAGAAAACAGCTAAAGTTGGATCTCTTCCTCTTTTGTCCCCTGACCTTGGACTTTGGGACATAACACACTTTGTCTAACATAGGAAGGAAAGATCAACACGGAGTTCTAACCTATATATCCTGCATGTATTTCTTTTCCTTTGGTTTATCAACTTGCCAATTTCCTCCCAACTTTACAAAAGCCCTCTCTCTTCTTCAAAACCTGCTCTAGACATTGAGATTTCTTTATTTTTTTTAAGTATTATTATTTTTTAAAAAAATTTTTTATTTTATTTTTTAGCTTTACAATATTGTATTAGTTCCTTTATTTTATATAACTCAACTTATTAAAACAGTATTCTACTCCAGTCTCTATCATCTCATCCTGCATTTACTTTTCAATCCCACCCTCTATTGTGTTTGTCCTTGAAAATTATCACACTGTTTGCCAAACCTACTGTTTATTAAGCTCACAGTGCTGGTTGACACTGTTGGCCACTCATTCTGAAATGTATTTCCCTTCTCCACTTCTAACTTGCTCATGTTTTACCCCAGCACTCTTACGATTCCTCACTGTTTCTCTGTAAAATGTTAGATATCCCTCATCTGCAATCCTCTTTTCAGCTCCCACCCTAGACTCTTAATTTAATAATAGCAATAATAGTAGCCAATATCAATTGATATTTACAGTGTTCCAGGCACTCGTCAAGGACTTCACATGATGCTTAAGATGGTTATGAGGATTATTCCCATTTTACAGAGAAGGCAACCAAGGTTTGGAAAGGTGAGGTAACATGCCCATAATTCCACAGCCCCAAAATGGCAGATCTGGAATTTGAATCCAGGAGGTCTGATTCATTACCACTGTTTCACTTAGCTTGTCTTCCTGGTTTCCCCTATCCATATGTAAAGTTTCACCCACCAAAACCTTGCCAATGACCAATAAGTCTCTATCTCTGGTCTAATATCTCTGCTGAGCTATAGGCTTATGAAGTGCTCATTACCTCCCAGACAGATTCTCTTACATGTACCACAGGCATTTCACATAATGTTCCCCAAGCCCAATATCACCCACATTCAACAACCTGCCCTTTCACTTTCTGTCACAGTGAAAGTTGTTCAGACTCTTTGCAACCCCATGGACTATACAATCCATGGAATTCTCCAGGCCAGAATACTGAAACGGGTAGCCTTTCCCTTCTCCAGGGTATCTTCCCAACCCAGGGATCGAACCCAGGTCTCGCGCACTGCAGGCGGATTCTTTACCAGCTGAGCCACGAGGAAAGCCCAAGAACACTGGAGTGGGTAGCGTATCCCTTCTCCAGGGGATCTTCCCAACCCAGGAATGGAACCAGGGTCTCCTGCATTACAGGCAGATTCTTTACCAACTGAACTATCAGGAAAGCCCCTTGTCACAGTAAATGTCTGTCACAGTAAATGGTATCCATTCAGTTGCTGAACGATATTCTAGTCTGCTTTCTCGTCTACATCTGGTCAGCTACCAAGTTCTACCAATTCAAACACTACAATAGCTTGGAGCTCTCATCCATCCCCAACTACCACAGCTTTGTTTCAAGGCACCCACATTTCTGTGTAAACTACTATAGCTGATTCTTAACCCATCTCTTGCCTTTAGTCTCACAACCTGCAAGCCTACCTTATTGCCCAGGTCAGTTTTCCAATCCATAAATCTGATTATGTTTCAACATTTTCCATTACACAGTAAAGTACAAAGTCCAGACTTGGCTGAGAAGACTGGCTGCCATTTGAACCTCCATTGTTTTTTCTAGTCTCCTCTCTTGTGCAGTCCCCCGCTGGCCGCACCAGATACTGCAGTTTCCCGAGAATGTGTCTTCCCGTTCCTCTGTGCCCACTGCATGCCCCCTCCTCTACCTGGGATTCTGTCCCTCCCTGACTACCTGGCCTGAGCCTGGTTGCTGTTGTTCAGTTGCTCAGTCGTGTGCGACTCTTTGTGACTGCATGGCCTGAGGCATGTGAGGCTTCCCTGTCCTTCACCATCTCCTGGAGTTTGCTCAATGACCACCTATTCCTACCCATCCTTAAACACTCATTCAAGCATCACCATGCCAGGAAGATCTCTCTGCACTCACAGATCAAATGAAATGCAATGTCCTTGTGCTTCCTCTCTGATTTTTTCAATTTGCCTTTTTCAGAGTAATGATCACACTGGGTTATATAATCATTCACATTTTTATCCATCTCCCCAATTAGACGCTAAGCTCCTGTATCTCATTTACTGTGGTAAGCCTAGTGCACACTGCCCGCAGTAGAACTCATAAGTATCTGCTCAATGAAAAAAGCACAAATAAACAAATAAATTGAGAGAATAACACACTATGACTGCATACCCAGACCTCTGGGGTTCCCACAAATCTCTAACAAATGCTCTTTCAGGTACTTATCATCCATAACGTATCGATGCAGATGTTGCTCTTGACACCATATGGCAGTCACAGTCCCAAGCACCCATGAGGAAACATACCTGAAAATGTTTTAGGTGAGACACTGTCGCAAAGAGAGGGGGACAGAGCCATATGTGAGGGATGCTGTCCATGGCTCTGGCTACAATGGCAGGAGCTACTCAAGATGTTAGTTGAGGCAGTCAAACAACATTTTGCACCTCGAGGTTAAATCCAAGAGCGTACTGATAGGAAGGGAAGAGATGGAGATTTCCCATGGCAGAGGAATCTAGTCTTCTTAGGAAGCTGGAACAAGGTTACAATTTTTCTTTTCCCCAGAAGCAAAAAATACATAGGGCAAAAAAGAGGAATTCAAACATTCTTCCTTTTTATACATTCAGGTCTAATTGGAGAAAAGTCACAAAACAAGAAAAAAATAGAAAAGAAGGGGATAGGAATTTTTTACTCTTCCATTTGCTAACTGTATAGTGGCAAAAAATACTGTTAGTGAGTGTTATATATAGAATTATAAAGAAGGAGGAACCCTGATAAGTCTATTTAAAGAGCAAATACGTGGATACATTGTGTGTTCTGCCTATGGTAAGGAAATATATAGAGTCTATTGGAAACAGACCAGAAGGAGACCTGGCTTCCAGGACTCACATTGCCCTTATTATTACTAGTATCCTTAGCTAGTGTTTCATGGGATTCCTTTTACCCGTGGACAGAAGAAGAGGTGAAGCAGATGATCCTTAACTTCCCTTAAAGCTCTAATTTTCCCAGATTCTCTCCCTTTATTCTCTCTCGGCAGCTGGACTGATCACAGGGCATGGGGCAGTCTGGAATCCAGCCAGAGGAAGGCAAAGAAATACCTGGCAGACCTAAGCAACTGTAACGCATAAGACTCGAGAATCGATGGACGTGACTTCAGCGACCAGCTGTTGCACCCCTGGCTGTCGTGAGCCAACCATGGCTCTGCAATTCATGATAACAAGCCATTCTGCAATGGAAGGAAGGAGGAATAATCTCACCTTACCTACTTCCCACTTCCTCCTATTCTGAAGTCTTGAACTCGAGAATAGACCACACAGACCAAGAGAAATGTTCTATGTGGGCTTGTGAGTAGCCAGCCAGCTCATCTTTCAAACACACCCACCAAGTAAGCTCTTAAACTGAAGCTATCATCAAAAAAAAAAAAAAAGAATATCATCAAAAAAAAAAAAAAAGAAAGAAAGAAAATTCTATGTGCCTGGTAATGAGAGGGTGTCATTCACAGAGAAAAGACAGAAAACAATAAAAAGAGTAGGTAAAAGAAAGAAAGTCCATAAAGGTGATTTTCCCTAGTACCAGATTGAAAAATGCCAGTTAGCTGCAGCCATACAACAGTAAAGACGGGATAAGGTTTTGGTTTTGTGTTTGTGTTTTAATTTTTATTGCAGTGTAGTTGCTTTACAATGTTAGTTTAAGGAGGCAAATTAAAAGCTACTTTTTTTCAGCTATATATGAAACTATATGAAATCAGAACACTATAAGGAACTCAAACGATCTGATAGTCTTGACTCTAAAAAGAAAGAGCAAGTTCACACAGGCACAATCCTCCCAGCAAATTAAAATAAACAGTTCAGGGACCCACAGAAAAGGATGCATCTTTGTACCCTTTCCTGACACCAACACTGCTGTCAGTGGCACCGTTTTCCTACTGTATCTTCGTCCAGATTTCTGTATTTTTAGTCCTACTTTTGCATATTTACATAATGTATTTAGTTTCATATTTCCTTCTCCAAAATTTGTCATCTCTATTTTTATCAGAATTTTTTTTTCACTGCTTAAACAATATATGAAAGGCAAAGACACAAAGATATGTGGCCCAGTGGCCACACGGCCCCTCCTCTGTAGTATGGTTCAACCTGCGGTCACAATACACCCTTTTGCATACTCAACAGGCTAAGATCAATATGTCACAATTTGCTCTCCCAACTTTTGTGCCTCCGGTCAAGATAACATATTTACCACTCCTTATTTCATTCTCCCTTCCAGGCGACACGGTGGCTTTCCCTGGAAATCCTGTTATGGTAGTTATATATTTGTTCCCACTTTATTTTGTTGTTGCTGCTCTGTGGTTTGCAGTAATGGCCCAGCGCTCAGCCTGCCTTGTTCCGGTGCCTCGCGGCTGGTTTTCCTGCCCACTTGCCTGTGTGCGAGCCTGCTGCTGGCTTGCTTCTGCCCTTGTTCCTGAGCTCTTCCTGACTTGGGGTCTCTCCTTTGCTTCCTCTCCTTGGGTCCTTGGTCTCAGACTCCAAGCCTCTGTTCTGATACTCAGACTGCAGGCTTCTGCCCTGTGTCCAAGGTCTTGATCGCTCCCACCCCAATGCCCCCACCCTTCACAACCCAATCTTCTTTATTTGAATTGGGAAAGCACAGCACCTTAAACATACATAAGCCTGAATATAAAGCAATGAGATTGATGCCACAAAACTCATACCAAAATAAAGTCTTACTGCTTTATAGTCATTGTCTATATTTGTCTGTTTATATTCCTATTTATACATGCATATAGAGATACTGTATTTAGAGTTTTATTTCTTTCCCCTACAACTGTCATTCTATTTTTAACAGATTTTTTTTCCTTTTCAAATGTGGTAGGAAAAGACAGAATTAAGCAGGTAAGGTGCTGCTGCTATAGAACAGGTGGGAGCCAGGAGCACAGTAAAAATTTTTTAAACTTTTTTTTTTTTAAGTGTAATTTCCTTTAAGACTCTTCTTCAAGGATGGGATTTTAGAAAGGTAGTATAATAGATAGTCAGAAAATCTATATTCTTGTCTCAGCTCTGACACTAATGACCTGAAAATGAGGACTGTGAATTAGGAAATTTGGTTTTTCATGCATTTTGAGTGGGACAGTGGTGTATTTTGAGGTCATGTTCCTTGCTCATAATTCAGGCTTCTTGGGCACTAAATGGTAGTAACAGTCCCCAGACAGTTCAATTACCCCTACAAGTACCCCTATAGGAACCGATTAGATGATTTCCTGCAGTTGGATGATTTCGCATGCTGGGCTGTCACTTTAGTCGTCTGACTCTTTGTGACCCTGTGGACTGTAGCCCACCAGGCTCCTCTGTTCAGGTGGATTCTCCAGGCAAGAATACTGGAGTGGATTGCCATGCTCTCCTCCAGAGGATCTTCCCGACCTAGGGACTGAACCCATGTCTCTTATATCTCCTGCATTGGCAGGTAGGTTCTTTACCGCTAGCACCACCTGGGAAGCCCCGGATGATTTCATGATTCTAGTCAAAAAGACAGTGAGGGAGAATGGCTTAAGAGTCTCATCATGTGTGAAACAGGAAGGCAGCGAGATTGACAGCATCTTGTAGTGATGGCTAAAATATTAATTAATCTTACTTGAAACATTTTGGGCCTACTTCTTAATGTTTTTGGCAAACTACTAGTTGGTTCCCTCAAATCCATTCTCCTTCTCTTCCATAAAAACAGGCATTTGTGGGAGTTGGCGGAATGACATAATGGAAGAAATCTAGGTCTATCCTTATCTCGAGTAGCAGAACTACCACCCTAATGACCCTGGATTAGCCAAACTAAAACTTCTTACATAAATTGTATTTGGGGATCTCTTTGTTACAACAACATAACCTTTACCTTGACTTAGCTTGAGTAATACAGAAATTAGCACCAGGAAACAGTATACTAAGTAACAAAATCTAAAATATTGATACATTTCTAAACTGGCTGAGAAATTATCTAATGGGCAGAGGAAAACTAGACATTGCCTTCTGATCTTCTGTACCCCTTGTTATGCTTTCAGCAAAGCTCTCAGCTGTGTCAGCCCAGAAAGCACACCCAGGGAACTCATAGCTCTGGAGGAAGTGCCAGGGAAATACCCAGAAATTTAGAAGTGAGTTGCTCCTTGTCACTTTCCATAAGATACCTAAGAAAGAGATACACTAAGGCAAGGGTTTGTCAGTTTGAAAGCAGACATGTGCAAAACTACAAACCCACTAAGGGAGATACTCTCTTCCCGTAGTCTGAAATCTAAATCACTGGAGAATCCAGAAATCTGTAGAGTCACAGGACTGAAAACACAAACTAGATTGGGTCTACACCGAAAATAGCAGTCTATTAGCTGGAGCCTCTCTCAAACATCTCCTGTGAAGATGTCTTGGCAAGAGACACCTCCAGTACAGACAAGCCAAGCCTAAGTGAAGAACTGGGGCGGGGGTGGGGGTGGGGGTGGGAACTGGGCAATGATGCTAGCAGTAAAAGAGAATTAGCAGGCAAAAGGTGCTATGTCCAGGAAAAACCGTTATTAAAGGTTACCTGCCAATAGGTATGAATGGAAGCAAGCATTAATAGGTTGAAAACCTACATATTTTTAGGCAGTTGTAAGAAATCACAAGTCTAGCAACACTCTAGGTCCCAGGCCTGCTTCAGCCAGAGCAGACTGCAAAAACTTTACTTTTCAACACCCACTTCAGATAGATAAAACCACACATGAGACTCTTACAAATGATAAAGCTGGGGTCCATGAAGGAAAATGGACAAGGTAGCTCTTCCAGAAGGCACAGTGGGGTGCCCAGATGGCTACTTACTAACCATACTCCAGTGCTAGGGCAGGAGGTCTTTGCAATAACTAAGGACTGCTGTGTTTCCAATTCTTCTATTATATGAATGAGAGTTTTGAATTGTAGTTATATTTTAGGCTGATAATCTATCTATTGGATTATAGTCATCAGACCACAAAAACTTCATCTGGACCTATTGAAGAGGACTGTTCATCATCTCCCAGAGTTCTGAAACTTTGATCTGATGCAGAAATGGATGAGACTTTGGACTGTCTTCCATGGGACACAAGAAGATGATAAGAAACGTGAACATGGATATTTAGGGGACCAGAGTCCCCTAACTCTGGTTGGTTAGGCAGCCTGCTAACCATCCCCTTCCCTGACATAATTTAATGGCCATCCAGTTAAAAATCACATTTTCCAGAACCCAGTGGAATGTGAAAAGAAGTAAAACTTACATCTTAAAAGTTCACCGTTTCTTTGTTAATAAGAAAGCTTTTGCTCTGGACTTCTCCCCTTCTCATGAATTGGAACACAGCCATACTGGCATCCCAGATCCCTCTTGGGCCTGATCAGTTAGTACATCTATCTAGAGGATGGTGAAGATGGCAGAACAAGACAGAAGAGTTGGCTTCCTCAACAACCCTGTCCGTCATGATCCCTTGTCACTCAGGGCTGAACTGACTGAAGTGTTACCTAAAAACTAACTCTGTCTTAGTCAAGCCATTTTATTTTTCGTTCCCTTTGTCATAACAGCTTAGCCTTTGCCATAGATATGTTACCACATTTCTGCCCCTTTGTGGGGACTATGGGGCTTTCTTGTCTAAGGTTGGACAATTCTGGAAGCCATCCCCCAAAACAAAGAAAGCCACCAATTCATAGGAAATAAACTAAGAAATTAAATGAGTGAAAAATCAAACTGGGACCTATTTTACACCTCAGTGAAGACTAGACATGACTATTATTACAAAGAGTGAAAATACCCTACTGTTTTGAAAATTCCTTTTGCGTCTTATTTCACAGGCCCTTGTCTGCCTTCTTTTCTTGTTAGAATATTTCTTGCTACTTGTTCCTTTACTTGTTAGAATAATCCAACAAAACAATGCATATTGAGTATACATTCCCTACATTGCAAACTCACAATCTTTCCTTAGACTAGAGACAAGAATGAGAGAAGTTGTGTTACTACGTTCATTTCCACAGTGAACAGGGAAGAGAGGGTCTCAGAGAGAAGACAGGCCAATCTCTGAAGTATGTGTGAGAAAAGAAAATGAGCCCTGAGGTCAACAATCTCAGTGGGTTTCAGAAAAGCGAAACCTCAACAACCTGCCTGACCATTCAGCACTCCTCCATGTTATTGTCAACAGACCTTTTACGTTTGCCCTTCTAAGCCTTCAGAAAGTCAATCAGGCTGAAATCATAGGGAAATAAATTATAAATTGGACAAAAGAGCAGTGGGTTGGGGAAAATAACGATTACATATTTGAAATTTTTATAACCGACATTCTAATCAGGGTATGAAAAATTTTCTAAAGCTACATTTCAATTTTTACAAGTGAACACTCCAACTTACAGGTGGATAGGGAACAGCAAATACGGAATTGTTTGATCCAGTAGGTTAAGTAGTAGGCAGAAGATAATAGAGAATAAATTGCCAGCAGATGTTGCTGTTGGTTCAGAGCCTGAGACTGCCAAATAAGAATAGGCTGTTGGGATATCGTGGAATATAATCGACTTTCTCACTCGGGGTGATTTAATTTCACTGAATTGAAACCTGCAACTATTTATTGTGGTGTGCCCAATGCAGCTAAAAATTTTTGAAGGTTTGGGAGTACTTCTTTACAAGAAAAGAAGTTAGTATGATGGATGCCGTGGGTGCACTACCAAGATCCCTCCCCAAAGACGGAACCAAAGATGAGCTAGGGCCAGTCGTGAATGTCTCTTCCCAATTCTCCTTCACTGGCTTCATAACAGTAGGTTGAAATCAGTCTTGATGGGACTACTTACACTATAGAAATCAGCAAACAAAAAAATTAGGGTTTTGTGGTGGGTTTTGGTTTTGTTCTGTTTTGCTTTGTTTTGTGTCCAGAGAGCTGATTTACCAGTGCACCGCTGCGGGGAGTATTGGGGCCCTTGGTTAAGTCAGTTCACGTGCCCTTCCTAAGGACATCCTACATCCAAGGCTGGTCTAGGCAGAGAGTGTTAAATGCCCTCAGGCCCCAATTCAAAACAACTCTTTGTTATGACTGCCTCCTGGTTTGACTTCTCCTTGAACTTCTTCCTGATTCCTTCACTCCCTCACTGTTGATCCAGACAGCTCTCTCTACTAAACCTCCACACACAAATCTCTACGGCAGAGGCTCTTTCCTGAAATATCCAACCAAATAAGGAGCTTATTACCCAGAGATAAAAACAGAAAATTAATCATTCTAAAAAAGATAACTAATTATAACACTATTTACTTGGATCTGTGCTGTTCAAAATGATTGATAAAAATGGAGAAGGCAAAACAATGTTGTAGGTTTCATAGACACTTTGTTTTGGTTCTTTTTATTGCTCTCTTTTTCTGGAAAAGTCTTCTCTTGGGGAACTTTTAATGTGGTACTAAATGTAGGAAACATTGGAGGGTTTTGGTTGTGAAAAAAAAAATCACCATTTGTGTTTTTGAGTTATAAAGTTAAGCAAAATAAAATTAAAAAAAAAATAAATAAAGAGGACTCACCTCCGGTCCCATCACTTCATGGGAAATAGATGGGGAAACAGTGGAAACAGTGTCAGACTTTCTTTTTCTGGGCTCCAAAATCACTGCAGATGGTGATTGCAGCCATGAAATTAAAAGACGCTTACTCCTTGGAAGGAAAGTTATGACCAATCTAGACAGCATATTCAAAAGCAGAGACATTACTTTGCCAACAAAGGTTCGTCTAGTCAAGGCTATGGTTTTTCCTGTGGTCATGTATGGATGTGAGAGCTGGACTGTGAAGAAGGCTGAGCACCGAAGAATTGATGCTTTTGAACTGTGGTGTTGGAGAAGACTCTTGAGAGTCCCTTGGACTGCAAGGAGATCCAACCAGTCCATTCTGAAGGAGATCAGCCCTGGGATTTCTTTGGAAGGAATGATGCTAAAGCGGAAACTCCAGTACTTTGGCCACCTCATGCGAAGAGTTGACTCATTGGAGAAGACTCTGATGCTGGGAGGGATTGGGGGCAAGAGGAGAAGGGGACGACAGAGGATGAGATGGCTGGATGGCATCACTGACTCGATGGATGTGAGTCTGAGTGTACTCCGGGAGTTGGTGATGGACAGGGAGGCCTGGCGTGCTGCGGTTCATGGGGTCGCAAAGAGTCGGACACAACTGAGCGACTGATCTGATCTGATACCTTAGTGGTGGTGTTCTAAACGCAAAAGAAAATTATCGATACACAAAGAGATCAAAAATCATCAAAGGAACAAATAGAAATTAATCAAACTGACTTTTTGAGTATAAACTACTACTTTTTTCCCCTCAGTCACTGCTTTCAACCTTGTTTTCTGTTCAACACTTTAGCAAGTCTCTTGCATTTCAGTTTACTCTCAATGATTAGAACACTCTCCAGTTTAAATCTGCTCTCATATTCCATTTAAATCTGATTTCTGCCTCAGCGCTCCCTCAGCCAAGGCCAGGTCTGCAGCTTCAAAAGCTCAGGTATGGAAAGCAGGGTGAGGTTGGTACTTTCACTCTTGGAGTGGAAGGGGAGGGACACTGATGCATCCTTGTCCCCTTTCAAGGCTTTAAGTATTCAGGGTTGGAGTAGGTGGGAGGAGAGATGGAAGGCAGATACAGAGTTCTCTAAAATAAACTCCATGACTGTAGCCTCCTCCTGACTGCTTGTCAATCTTTCCAGCTAACTTCAACAGGACATCTCTGGGCCATGAAAGTCAGAAGTCCAAGTGCTGACTGGGGATGGTCTTTCAGATTTATCAGGAGACCTTAAGAAATCTCTCTACTGTTCCGTTTTCTGAAAAGGGAAGCTAGGTCTGGACTTATCTCCCAAACCCCTCTGCTCCTGACTCCCCCATATCACAAGATGGGTGGGGTAGAAGCTGACAAACCCTCAGCTATCCCAAGAGGAGAGGAGGAGAATTCTGCAGGACTGAAACAGAGACCCATGTGGCTTTTCTTGCTCTCTTTGTCTTCTCGGTTCTCTTGTCTACAGTCTGTTGGAGTGAAGGCTGGGCTTCAGGGGCTAATAATCTTTTTTTTTTTTTTAAACTTTTAATTCTGTATTGGGGTACAGCTAATTAACAATGCTGTGATAGTTTCAGGTGGACAGTGAAGGGATTCAGCCATACACATACACACATCCATTCTCCCCCAAACCCTCCTCCCATCCGGTTGCCACGTAACACTGAGCAGACTTCCCATGTGCTTTAGAGTAGGTCCTTGTTGGTTATCCATTGTAAATATAGCAGTGTGTACATGTCCATCCTAAGTTCCCCAAGTATCCCTTTCCCCCATCTTTCCCCCCCCCACCCCGCCCCCGGCAACCATAGGTTTGTGAATTAATAATCTTTGATAGAAGTTTCATGCCCCAATTGTTGATGGCTCTTAGAGGTTCTTCCTTTATACTTGAGGGTTAATGCCTCTCTGTTCTCATCTGAGAATGCTAATCATCTATTCTAGGTCAGCAGGCAAACCACACTCAGTATTTTCATACTTTCAAACTAGCAATTAAAACCAGTTCCAAGACCTGCATCCAGCCCCCCAAAATGCTTATGATCAAGTTAGTCTAAATTGTATAGCAAGAGCATGCAGACCCCTGAATTTGAATTTCCAACATGGTTGTTACATTGATTAATGTATGAGAGGAGTGTAGCTTCACCTCTTCCCTTTGTATTTCAAGATACAGAACAATATGATAGCAAATTTGATAATGACTAGAATACCCATGTAACTAACACCTTAGTGGTGTGGTAGGGCCTTATGTACACGGCATATGATTATAACACAAGTTGCTTGAAATCTTCTGTAATTATTCTGTTTCAGGTCTGCACATTGAATCCTGCTTTACATGAAATCCAGCACAATTTCAGGTTTTATCTCATAACCAGATGCCATCATTAATTTGCTTTTGTGTTGTGTGAAAATAGTCCTCTATTGCACAATAGTTTGCTTCATAAAATTTTCCTAAACAACAACAAATTGAATCCTTAAGGGCATGTCTGTCAGAAATCTATGAACTTGAAAAAAAAAAAAGAGAAAGAGAGAGGAAAAAAAACAACATCAGCTCTGTTTGTTAGCAACCACAACTTTGGTCCTCAAAACATCAACTTAAGAGGGAAAAAAAAAAAAAACACTAGTGCCAATACAGTTTGGGCTCCCTTAATTTCATGCACTGTGACTTCAACAATTTCTCCATTTCTCATCTTACTTCTGTAAAAGTAGCTTCATTTAAAAGCAGGGAAACCACATTTCATGCTCTTCAGTTTCATTAAAGTTGTACAAAAGGAGCCTACCAAAAGGAGCCTCTTCTAATTAAACAGTTGTTGCAGATGAAAATATTGAAATGATGAATCTGAAAGGCAGCTGATTCTATATATTCCCCAGAATTTTTATCATGACATAAAAAAAGGAACTGAAGAATTAAGATCTGAATCCCAGGATAAAGTGTCACATATGTCATAAAAAGAAGAAATGAAGCCCAGTGGCTTCTTAAGGTAGCACAGGTGAGGTGAGAGAAACAAAGAACAAAGGAACCCCTTCAAAAGCTTCAATGGGGTAGACTCTGTGTAGTTCCTGAACCGGGGCACTTCACCTTGCTGGGTGTGATTGGAGACACTCATTCTCGTAAACTAATGGCAGCGGCTGGTGGATGCAGATGCTTTGCACTCCCAGGAGAGTGCTTTCATCATAATTCAGCCTGAATTATAGACTGTGCTCGTTAATGGGCACTTGAGATAAAGTGTTACCAAGAATAAGAGAGAGTAAAACTTAATGTGCTATCCTCCCCTCCAGGACCTGCAAAATAAGCTTGCTTGATTGACAGGCTCCTCTCTCAAAGTGGAAAGAGTAATGACATGCTTCTCGGAGGCTTAGGAATGAGACTGCATTTTAGATGGCTTCTGCTTCAACTCTGAAGGCATACAGAGCAAGGTTTATAAAGCAAAGACCATTTGTTCTGATCTTGGTGGTTATTTATTTAAGTGAGTTTCATTTCTTACAGCTCAGATTCTCAACCACTTACTGAGGTCTAGTAAGTAGCTTAGAAATCTATAACTTTCATATAAAGTTTTATGTTAATGAACCTGTGGTCTAATTAATCATTGCCCTTTTTCACTTTCTTGTATCATTTCTAAAATGTGCTTTTCAATCCCAATCCTATTAAACCAAAAACAAGTTAGTATTTCATTAGGTATAAGTAATTTTGACCTATGAATTCTTTGATGTCTTTAGTTCTTAAAAATGTCAAAAGTTGAGCTCATACAGGCAAAAAGTATTGATTATCTCTTGTTATTCCTGTTCTTCAGATTGTTAGAAAATTGCAGACCACGATGTCAAGTTGCACAGGTTTCTTAGTGCATGAGGGCAGCCTATGTGAGGGTGTGTGGGGCATTCACATTAAGACCTTACACATTTTGTGGTTGTTTAGTCACTAAGTCGTATCCAACTCATCCGCAGTCCCATAGACTATAGCTTTCCAGGCTCCTCCATCCATGGTATTTCTCAAGCAAAAATACTACAGTGAGTTGTCATTTCCTTCTCCAGTGGATCTTCCTGACCCAGGAATTGAACACACATCACCTGTACTGCAGGTGGATTCTTCACTGCTAAGCCACTAAGGAAGTCCATACACTTTGTTGTATGTGTTTATATATCGATAGATTAGACACATGTACAGGTATTTATATATATATATATATATATATATATATATATATATATATATATATATGCATGTTTGTAAATATAATGACAACTTTTGACATGTGGCAATCAAATATCTTATTCTAACAAAATTTGTATATCACAATTTCCTGAGAGTTGAAAGCAAATACTGTAAGGGAGAGGAATTGCAGGAGCAAACCACACCCTGAATATTAATGAAAGAATTCTAAACTGTATGACTTAGACACAGACTCCATGTGAAAAGAAACAATAAAGAAGCATGGCCAATGCTTACTGAAAGTTTACTACATCAAAAATTCTTTTCTTCATGCTTTAGAAACAAGCCTTTGGGTAGATGTCATCATTTTCCACATTTTAAAGGTGAAAAAGCTGAAGTTTTAAAAGAGTAAGTAAGTGACTCCATGATTATATGGTTTATCATCTAAACCAGGGGTTGAACCCAAGTCTCCCATGGCTCCTGCATTGCAGACAGGTTCTTTACCACTAGTGCCACCAGGGAAACCCCAGTATACTGTGTTGTTGTTGTTATCTAGTCATCCAGTCATGCCCAACTCTTTGCAACCCCATAGACTGCAGCACTCCAGGCCTCCCTGTCCCTCACCATCTCCCAGAGTTTGCCCAACTTCATGTTCATTATATCAGTGATTCTGTCCAGCCATCTCATCCTCTGATGCCCTCTTCTCCTCCTGCCCTCAATCCTTCCCAACCAGCATCAGGGACTTTTCCAATGAGTGATCTGGTGGATTCTTTGCCACTAGTGCCACCTAGGAAGCCTCAGTAGGATTCCAGTCTCAGTTAGATTCTAGTCTCCTTAATTAGCTTTGTGCATGTGTCAGCATAACCTTATTTTACCCATATTTGACTATTTGCACACAATATAACCCCTTCAAGGATCACTATCTTGTCATGGCAAAGGGGCTTGTGTAACTCAATGAAGCTATGAACGATGCAGTGCAGAGCTACCCGAGACAGACGGGTTATAGCAGAGAGCTCTGACAAAACAGGATCCACTGGAGGAGGGAATGGCAAACCACCCCAGTACACTTGCTGTGAGAACCTCATGAACTGTATAAAAGGCCAAAAAGATACGACACCAAGAGAGAAGTTCCCTGGGTCCGAAGGTGTCCAATATGCTACTGGGGAAGAGTGGAGGAAAATTACCAATAGCCCTAGAATGAATGAGACGGTTGGGCCAAAGCAGACACGACACTCAGTTGTGGATGTGTCTGGTGATGCAAGTAAAATCAGATGCTGCAAAGAACAGTACTGTATAGGAACCTGGAATGTTAGATCCGTGAATCAAGGAAAACTGAACATGGTCAAGCAGGAGACGGTAAGAATAAACATCAACATCCTAGGAATTAGCAAACTAAAATGGACGAGAATGGTGAATTTAATTCAGATGACTATTATATCTATTATGTGCAAGAATTCCATAGAAGAAACGGAGTAGCCCTCATAATCAACAAAAGAATCTGAATTACAGTACTTGGGTGCAACCTCAAAAATGACAGAATGATCCTTGAAGGGGGTATATTGTGAGCAAGTAGTCAAATATGAGTAAAATAAGGTTACACTGACACATGCAAACAACTAATTAAGGGAGACTAGAATCTTACTGTGGAGAAGGCAATGGCACCCCACTCCCGTACTCCTGCCTGGAAAATCCCATGGATGGAGGAGCCTGGTAGGCTGCAGTCCATGGGGTCGCTAAGAGTCGGACACGACTGGGCGACTTCGCTTTCACTTTTCACTTTCATGCATTGGAGAAGGAGGTGGCAACCCACTCCAGTGTTCTTGCCTGGAGAATCCCAGGGACGGAGGAGCCTGGTGGGCTGCCGTCTATGGGGTCGCACAGAGTCGGACACGACTGAAGCGACCAGCAGCAGCAGCAGCAGCAGCAGAATCTTACTGTGGAGAAGGCAATGGCACCCCACTCCAGTACTCCTGCCTGGAAAATCCCATGGATGGAGGAGCCTGGTAGGCTACAGTCCATGGGGTTGCTAAGAGTCAGACACAACTGAGCGACTTCACTTTCACTTTTCACTTTCACGCATTGGAGAAGGATATGGCAACCCACTCCAGTGTTCTTGCCTGGACAATCCCAGGGACGGAGGAGCCTGGTGGGCTGCCATCTATGGGGTTGCACAGAGTCAGACATGACTGAAGCGACTTAGCAGCAGCAGAATCTTACTGAGGCTTCTCAGGTGGCACTAGGGGTAAAGAATCCACCTGCAAAGCAGGAGCCACAGGAGATAAGGGCTTGATCCCTGGGTCAGGAAGATCTCCTGGAGGAGGAAATGGCAACTCATTCCAGTATTTTTGCCTGGAAAATTTCCAAGGACAGAGAAGCCTGGTGGGCTACAAATGGGGTCACAAGAGTCGCACATGACTCAGCAACTAAACCACCACCACCAGAATCTTTCTGGGGGATTGGGGTTCTGAAGTCAGCAAGTAACGTGAAAACTAAGTACAATCAGGCTTTGCTTTAAAAGCTTCACAAGACCAACATCAAAAGAAGCACCAGCTGGACCAATTCCAATTGCAGAAACAACAGGTTTCTACTTATCATCTCTTGCTCTTTCCCTCTCCTTTCTGAAGGTCTGCAGTTTGAGTCTAGTGAGTTAAATGAGCAGAGTGTGCAATGTCATTGAATAATTCTGAGCAGCACAAAATCAATGCTTAGAAAGAATCAAGGAAAATTACCAAAAATAAAAGTAGAAAAATAGATGAGATGACACATAAAGGAATTGCATTTGAAATGAGTACATGAAGGACGATAATAATAATAATAATAGGTGGAGAACGGAGGTTAGGACATAGCAGACAGAGAACAATATGAAAAAAGACACTGGGATCTTGAAAATGTCTATGCCTGGAACAACAGACCCAGAAAAAGATGTAGTTAAAGAGTAAGATGATGAACTGTAAATGTCAGCTCAATGAGTTTGGTCCTCATTCTGTAATCAGTGTGTGGCAACCTTGGATATGAGTCAGATTCACCCACGAAGCATTTTCTTATGAGAGCCATTATCCAGCATTATGCAACTAGTCCTGAAAGGAATGAAACTTGTTCCTGAGGCCTGAAAATGGTTTTTATGATGAAATGTGAACTTTTGATTTTCATATGTATGCCCTGTGGGACCGGATGATCTTTTGGGAGGATGGGGAGCTTGTAGGGGGAAGATTATCATATGCATGTAATCCTTTATAATTTAAAAAAAAACTACATACACACCCAAAACTTATCTGCTCAATACTCAGCTTAAGAATTCTGTCCATGGTGAAAGACGCATGTTTCAAACATTTCAAACCTGAGTCTCATGGTCTCAGGGGAGCAGAAGCCAAAAACAATCATTATCTGCAATGTTGAGCCACTACACAAAATTGTGATCAGATTCATTTTAACAATTTTTCCTGACCATTTTCTGTAGAGGAAAGAAAGTTGAGGACTGAGAATGTTAAGGGAAATTCTGCAATAGCTTAAGGATGAGTGGCATCTAAATGTACTTCCTAAATACAGACTGGCCAACCCTCGATGCTATTCTCCATTACACAAGCTGAAGGGAATAGCTTCACATAAAGTTTGAATAGCAGAAGAAACTGCTGAAATAAAAATTGTACAAGCAGGAGTCATGAAATTCTCCAAGCAAGAGAGCAAGTTGCTATATTCTGATATATGTTTTAGTCATCAGCAGACCTGACTGCAAATCCTATCTCTGCCATTTATCAGCTATCTAACCTTAGACAAGACACTGGACCTAAGTCTCAGATCCTCGCCTGGAAGATGGGAGTCATACCTGTCTTTGATATCAGGAAGTTCTTTCAAGCACCATACACTTAGGGATCCGGGAGTAATTTAAAGGTAGGCAGAACCCGATCCAACTCATAAAATCTTAGGAACTTTTACAGTCATACATACTGACTAGCATCACAGAGACTGTACAGAGGCAGCTTCTACCTGGCTTCACTGATGGACAATCTGACCCAAACAGGAAGAGACTTACGAAGAAGCCAGTTGTTTCCACAATAGGATTAAATATTCCATTCCAGATGTATCAATGGGAACTACATTCTCCACAACCAGAAAACACCTTATATAGGATGTTTCCTTCCTAATGATGTATTTTTCCTGCCTTTAGCCAATTTCCCATCCATCTACGGCTTCCCTGGTGGCTCAGCAGTAAAGAATGCCTGCAACGCAGGAAATACAAGAGACACGGGTTCAATCCCTGAGCTGGGAAGATCTGCTGGAGTAGGAAATGGCAACCTATTCCAGGATTCTTGCCTGGAGAATCCCATGGACAGAGGAGCCTGGTGGGCTGCCATCTGTGGGATCGCACAAAGTCGGACACAACTGAAGTGACTTAGCAAGCAGCAGCAGCAGCAAGCCAATGTTTGGGGTTTTTTTTTTTCTCACTATTTCACCCTCTCATTTACTTTTTTTCATTTATTTATTTATTTTGGTTGCACTAGGTCTCCGTTGCTGTGCAGGCTTTCTCTAGTTGCAGAGAATGGGTGCTACTGTCTTGCTGCATTGTGCAGGCTTTCTCATTGTGGTGGCTTCTCTTGTGGAGCATAGGCTCTAGGCACACCAGCTTCAGTAGTTGTGGCATGTATGCTCAGTAGTTGTAGCTCATGGGCTTAGTTTCTCTGCAGCATGTGAGATCTTCCCAGACCAGAGATCGAACCCAGTCCCTGTACTGGCAAGTAGATTCCCACCGGGGAATCTACTGCACCACCAGGAAAGCCCCACATACTCTCTTTTAACCAAGGCAAGTTCTAGGTGACAAATACATCTGTATCCTACTCATTCCATAGGCAGTTGCTTCTCTTCCTTGTGATATACCACAGCCCAGAGCTAGCCTGCCTTTCACAGCCTGAAGACTACTCAGGATTTCTGTTCATTTCTGATATTTCATTCTCATGACTGAGACATTCTCACGTCTGAATATCTATCTTAGAGACATTCTCAGAGACAACTACCTTACCAGATTGTTGTCAGTACCAAATATATATACATAAAATTCCTATCACAGAATAAACACTGAATAAATGTCATTTATTAGATTCAAGTTCAAATCCTGGCACCACTTACAAACTATCAGAGGAGTTTCTCTATCTGTAAGTTATGCAAATAATAACTACTTTAAAGAGACTTCATGAGGATTAAATAATCAAATAGGGTAACAGATCTGAGCTTGTCACTCACTTACAAAGGAGCTCTATCAACATGGATTTCTTTCTTTCTAATTTCACTCCTCCAAAAAAGCACCATGCCATGGGTTTCTGGAAAGAGTGAAATAGAAATGAACACTTGGTATGAGGGGGGGCTCAGGGGTCAAACTATTTGGGTGCAAACCACAACTGTCCCAGCTCTGTAACTTTGAATGAGTCAATTTCATCATCTATAAAAGGGGATAACAACAGTATCTACCTCACATGGGTAGCTATAGGTTTTAAACCAGATGATATACATAAAATGCTTAGAATAGAATCTGGCTCCTCATAAGTGCTCAATAAATGTTAACTAGTATTGCTATTTAATATTTTGTTTAACAACTTCTCTGTAGTCTTCATACCATGGCAAAAAAAAAAAAAAAAAAAGGATCAGCAGCATGCAGGGCCCATAGAAGAGAAAGGTCTCCTGTGTTCTTTTCAGTTGTTATGGGTGAGAGGATTGTCATCTGTGGTGGTCTTAGATCCACCTGCTTTCAGAGCTGAATGTAATCACTCTCTGTGTTAGGTCCCTAGGGCTGCCATAACAGAGAAATACAACTAGAAGAGCTTAAAACAATAGAAATTTATTCTCCATAGTTCTAGAGGCTAGAAGTCAGAATCAGGATGTTGGAAAGACCATGATCACTGAAGGATCTAGCGATATGTTCTTCAGGCTGCTGGCTATCCTAATGTCCCTTGGTGTGTAGACTCATCACTCCAGTTTCTGCCTCTGAATTCACATGGCCCTCTCCCTGTGACTTCACATGGCTCTCTTCTCCATGGGTTTCTGCCTATATCTTCTTTGGCTGTGTGGCAAGTGGGATCTCAGTTCCCTGACTAGGGACCAAACCTATGCCCTCCTGCATTAGGAGTACAGAGTCTTACCAGGGAAGTGCCCCACCCCTACCTTTTCTTATAAAGATGACCTAATTGACCACTTCTTACCTTGATTACCTCTACAAAGACTCTATTTCCAAATTAGGTCACATTCTGAGTACGAGAGACTAGGTCTTCAACATACCCTTTGTGGGGGGTGCAATTCAAACCGTAACACTCTTAAAATACATATTTGGACACAAATCTCATTCTTCTTAAATAAACCTTTCTCAATACATCCCTCCAAAGCTCTGAATACTACATAAAAATAAGACTAAATCATCCTGCTACCATGAAAAGGACACTTGGTAGCATGGACTTTGAAGGTTTGTTTTAATCATCCAAGCTGCTTTTGCTGTTAAAACAGAAAAAAAATTGTTGAAAAAGTTTCTGTATTTTAAAAATAACAGTAACTTTAAGGCAAAGATAATGACTAAATAACTGGTTATACAAAGCCCCCAGAAAAAAATCATTTCCAAAACTTGATATGGAGATCACAACCTAAGCTGTGTGTTTATGTGTATGTATATATATATATGTCTATGTACACACTTGCTCATAGTGAACATGCACACATATGCACATATATTATTTGCCTCTGTGTCCTTGGAAAAGATGGAAATAATCTGAAATCAAGCAAAGCAGATGGCTGAGTGGGCCTTGTGAGTCTCATATATCCCAAGGAAGTTAAGAAGACGTTGCAACATTTTTTTTTTAATTCTGTTTTCAAGTTTCTACACTTTGTCTTATCTATTTCTATGCAGCTTAGAATATTCATTTTTGAGACCTTCAAAGGTTAGAACTCTGAGGAAGACTTATAGTCTAATTGAAATAGTGTAAGAACCTTTGTTCAGGATACCTGTCCTTATAAAGCAGAAATACATAGGCTTGCTAACATAGCATATGGATGTGCCTTATATTACACTCCAGTTATGTTTCTGAAAGAGTTCTGTAAAAGTTAAAGAAAAGTAATCTTTACATATATATAATTTAGTTAGGATTTAAGGATGGTCTTTATAGACATTAGATGGACAAAGAACTATTTATCAATAATCTACCCCCCTTCCTCAGATACTGCCCCCAAAGCTGGCTTAAAACTCAACATTCAAAAAACTAAGATCACGGCATCCAGTCCCATCACTTCATGGCAAATAAGTGCATGCCTATGTGTTAGTCGCTCAGTCGTGTCCACCTCTTTGCAACCTCATGGACTGTAGCCCACCAGGCTCCTCTGTCCATGGAATATTCCAGGAAAGAATACTGGAGTGGATAGACATTTTCTTCTTCAGGGGATCTTCCCAATCTAGGGATCAAACCCAGGTATCCCGCATTGCAAGCAAATTCTTTACCATCTGAGCCACCAGGGAAGTCCATGGCAAATAGATGGGGAATAAAAAGGAAAACAGTGACAGATTTTATTGTCTTGGGGTCCAAAATCACTACGAATAGTGACTGCAGCCATGAAATTAAAAGATGCTTGCTCCTTGGAAGAAAAGTTATGAAAAACCTAGACAGCATATTAAGAAGAAGAGACATCACTTTGCCAACCAACATCTGTATGGTCAAAGCTATGGTTTGCCAGTAGTCATGTATAAATATGAGAGTTGGACCGTAAAGTAGGCTGAGCATCAAAGAATTGATGCTTTCGAATTGTGGTGCTGGAGAAGACTCTTGAGAGTCCCTTGGACAATAAGGAGATCAAACTAGTTAATCTTAAAGGAAATCAACCTGAATATTCATTGGAAGGACTGATGTTGAAGCTGAAACTCCAATAGTTTGGCCATCTAATGCAAAGAGCCGACTCATTGGAAAAGACCCTGATGCTGGGAAAGACTGATGGCAGGAGGAGAAGGAAGCAACAGAGAATAAGATGGTTGGATGGCATCATTGATTCAATGGACATGAATTTGAGCAAACTCTGGGAGACAGTGAAGGACAGAGAAGCCTGGCATGATGAGATCTACGGGATCACACAGTTGGACATGACTGAGCTATGGAACAACATATACACTTGAAAACAATAAGCATCATCATCATTCAGTTAAAAGGAAAAGAAAAAATACCCAGTTCTGAATTTTCAGTGTTCGGCAGTGAAATAGCAGTACCACGGGAAGATCCTCAGCTGACAATAAAGGATTCAACGTTCCACATCAGCAAAGTAGAAGGTAACTCTAATCACAAACTACCTAAGAAAACTAGTCCTATGCTCAGCAGACGTGCTCACTGTTCTGAAAAGAATTTTACTTTAAACTCCCATAAAGCAAGGAAATTTCTTTGATATTTCTACTATATAAAGGTAAATATAATTGTTATTCTTTACATGGAGAACTGCCTTGTATGTGTTAGAAGGACTGCACCATATGGGTAAATATTAACAGAATAAGCCTCACCTCTCTTGAAAACATACACACAAAGACCATGAATTTTCCTAACACATCATTTTCCAATGGTTTCTGACTGGCCTTTTATAATCTTCTCTCCAAGCCTGTAAGAATTTTGAATACCTTTGGTCACCCAATTTGATTTCTGCTCCCTTAAATATTTTCTGCATGGAATTCTAGAACCCCAATCCAATTCTATCTTTGTCCCTAGCATCTTTTGGATCTAGCTTGCATTTTCTCCTTGATGTTTTCTTTGGCATTCATACCTCCACACCATGCATAATAATGTTTCCATTTAGTGAATAATAATGGTGTTATCTCTCATTTGACTTGTCTTCAATTCCTCCTCATAAAATAGTTATCTTTTCCCAAGTCTTAATCAATTTGATCATTTTTGAGGGTAACAATTTATCATTTTCCATTATGCCCACCCACTGCCTAAAATAAAGTTTGTCCTTATGCCATGTGATGGTGAATTGACAGTCATGCACAGAGTTTGTGCACAGAACTGCACTGGCTACCATGCAAACTATGACCAAGGCTCTATCTCAAGTGTAAACTACTGGGGAGAAGGGGAAGACCCAAGTACACACAAAAGGCAGACTATGATAGGACTGTAAGGAGGCTACGAGCCATTAGAGGGCCATGGTCAGTCAAAGCAGACAGAATGGCTTGCAGTAGTAAGCATCAGGAGGGGCTTTATGGAGAAGGTGGCTTTTGGAATGGTCCATGAGAAGGGATGAAAATTTTAATAGGCAATAAAGTAAGCCATGGAAATGGTATGGACCTAACAGAAGCAGAAGATATTAAGAAGAGGTGGCAAGAATACATAGAACTATACAAAAAAGATCTTCACGACCCAGATAATCACAATGGTGTGATCACTCACCTAGAGCCAGGCATCCTGGAATGTGAAGTCAAGTGGGCCTCAGGAAGCATCACTACGAACAAAGCTAGTGGAGGTGATGGAATTCCAATTCAGCTATTTCAAATCCTGAAAGATGATGCTGTGAAAGTGCTGCACTCAATATGCCAGCAAATTTGGAAAACTCAGCAGTGGCCACAGGACTGGAAAAGGTCCGTTTTCATTCCAATCCCAAAGAAAGGCAATGCCAAAGAATGCTCAAACTACCACACAATTGTACTCATTTCACATGCTAGTGAAGTAATGCTCAAAATTCTCCAAGCCAGGCTTCAGCAATACATGAACCGTGAACTTCCTGATGTTCAAGCTGGTTTTAGAAAAGGCAGAGGAACCAGAGATCAAATTGCCAACATCTGCTGGATCATCAAAAAAGCAAGAGAGTTCCAGAGGGGGAAAAAGGAGTACGTCAAGGCTGTATATTGTCACCCTGCTTATTTAACTTATATGCAGAGTACATCATGAGAAACGCTGGACTGGAAGAAGCACAAGCTGGAATCAAGCTTGCTGGGAGAAATATCAATAACCTCAGATATGCAGATGACACCACCCTTATGGCAGAAAGTGAAGAGGAACTAAAAAGCCTCTTGATGAAGGTGAAAGTGGAGAGTGAAAAAATTAAAGCTCAACATTCAGAAAATGAAGATCATGGCATCCGGTCCCATCACTTCATGGGAAATAGATGGGGAAACAGTGTCAGACTTTCTTTTTCTGGGCTCCAAAATCACTGCAGATGGTGACTGCAGCCATGAGATTAAAAGACACTTACTCCTTGGAAGGAAAGTTATGACCAACCTAGACGGCATATTCAAAAGCAAAGACATTACTTTGCCAACTAAGATCCATCTAGTCAAGGCTATGGTTTTTCAAGTGGTCATGGATGGTTGTGAGAGTTGGACTGTGAAGAAGGCTGAGCACTGAAGAATTGATGCTTTTGAACTGTGGTGTTGGAGAAGACTCTAGAGAGTCCCTTGGACTCCAAGGAGATCCAACCAGTCCATTCTGAAGGAGATCGGCCCTGGGATTTCTTTGGAAGGAGTGATGCTAAAGCTGAAACTCCAGTACTTTGGCCACCTCATGAGAAGAGCTGACTCATTGGAAAAGACTCTGATGCTAGGAGGGATTGGGGGCAGGAGGAGAAGGGGACAACAGAGGATGAGATGGCTGGATGGCATCACTAACTCGATGGACATGAGTCTGAGTGAACTCCAGGAGATGGTGATGGACAAGAAGGCCTGGAGTGCTGAGATTCATGGGGTCGCAAAGAGTCGGACACGACTGAGCGACTGAACTGAACTGAACTGAAAGGAAGCCATTCGAGAAGCAGGGACCAGACTGGACGTGAGATCCCTTGGTGAGTACTCCCATTTTGGTAGGAAGTGAGCTAAGAGCAGTAGTAAACAGAAGGTGATAAACCAAAGGCTGGTTTGCATAGGAAATTGTATAAGGAGTCTCCAAGACTGGCTGAGAACGTGCAAAGCAGTAAATCAGAATGCTCTGCCTTCTCTACTTTGCAACTAGCAGGGTTAGGGAAGAGATGTTTGTTTTGATTGGTAATACTGGGTTGTTAACACTGGTAATACTGTTGTAATACTGGAATTACACTGTCTGAAATCCTAAATTATTTGATAAATAAAGCCTGCATCAACCAAACTCAAAAGCTTGCACTGTTTTCCACAAAGCCATGCTTCTGCTGCTGCTGCTAAGTCGCTTCAGATGTGTTCGACTCTGGATACCCCACAGACATTAGCCCATCAGGCTCCCCCATCCCTAGGATTCTCCAGGCAAGAACACTGGAGTGGGTTGCCATTTCTTTCTCCAACGCATGAAAGTGAAAAGTGAAAGTGAAGTCGCTCAGTTGTGTCTGACTCTTCGCAACCCCATGGACTGCAGCCCACCAGGCTCCTCCATCCATGGGATTTTCCAGGCAAGAGTACTGGAGTGGGGTCCCATCTCCTTCTCCACCAAAAGCCATAAATGAGAACAAATCAGGACAGAGGCAACTGGACTTCCTACCAAACATGAGCGAATTTCACCTGACTCTTTCTCTCTCAAGGGGTAAAAAAAAGAGGATAAACTTTTAGTTATCCACATGTGCCAAGAGGATAGCTTAGCTGTAACTGTGTAAATCTGTCCACTCAGTGTCTCATGCATCCCTGCATGTAGTTAGATCATTGATTGATACTTTTCTTACCTTTGTAACGATGGCTCATTTCTAGGAGGAATTCATAACATATCAAGTTGAAAGAAATTTCCTCTCCACAAAGACAAACAGTTTTCATTCCATGTTTCATATTACAAATAACAACTCATTATATTCATCATGGTACAAGCATACCTAACGGAAGAGAAAAAAATTAAATGTTTGATTTTTTGTGTGTATATTTAATCACAAAAAGAAGAAACATGCAACAGTGAATGTTTACAGTAAAAGCTCAAAATTTTCCTCAAACTAGCTAGTTGGTGCAAAAGTCATTGCAGTTTGCATTGTTGAACTTTGTTGTTTGATATTGAAATAAATTCTTAAATAAACATGGGTTATATTATATGTCATTTTGATGCACATTTTTGCTTTATGTTTTTTGTAATAACTTATTACTTGCTGTTTATTTTATATGTATTTTAGGCTAGGGAAATGATGTTAGACAAAAAGCTAATTCAAGTGATTTTCTTATTCAAGTTCAAAATGGGTCATAAAGCAGTAGAGACAACTCACAACAGCAATGATGCATTTGGCCCAGGAACACTAGCAAAGGTACAGTGCAGTGGTAGTTCCTGAAGTTTTGCAAAGATGACAAGAGCCTTGAAGATGAGGAGCACAGTGGGCCCCATCGGAAGTTGAAGACAACTAGTTGAGAGCAATCATCAAAGCTGATACTTTTACAACAACACAAGGCGTTGCCCAACAACTCAACATGGACCATTCTATGGTCATTAAGCATTTGAAGCAAATTGGAAAGGTGAAAAAGCTTGGTAAGTGGGTGACTCATGAGCTGATCGCAAATCAAAAAATTGTCATTTTGAAGTATCATCTTCTCTTATTCCGTGCAACAGCGATGAGCCATTTCTCAATTAGATTGTGACATGAGATGAAAAATGAATTTTATATGACAACCAGTGATGATCAGCTCAGTGGTTAGACCAAGAAGAAGCTCCAAAGCCAAACTTGTACCAACGAAAGGTCATGATCAATGGTGGTCTGTTGCCTGTCTGAACCACTACAGCTTTCAGAATCCCAGAGAAACCATTACATCTAAGAAGTATGCTCAGAAAATCAATGAGATGCAATGAAAACTGCCACCCCAGCAGCCAGCTTTGGTCAACAGAAAGGGCCCAATTCTCCACAACACTTGACTATGGCATCATACAACCAACGCTTCAAAAGTTGAATGAATTGGGCTACGAAGTTTTGTCTCATCTTCCATGTTTATCTGATCTCTCGCCAGCTGACTACCACTTCTTCAAGCACTTCAGCAACTTTTTGCAGGAAAAATGCTTCCACAACCAGCAGGAGGCAGAATATGCTTTCCAAGAGTTTGTTGAATCCTGAAGCAAATCCTGAAGCTTGGATTTTTCAAGCTATAGAAATTAACAAACTTATTTCTCATTGGCAAGAATGTGTTGGCTATAATGGTCCCTATTTTGATTAATAAATATATATTTGAGCCTAGTTATAATGATTTAAAATTCACAATATGAAGCCACAATTACTTTTTCACCAACCTAATACATGCATCTCAAACTAGATTTTTAGATTTCTAAAAGTAACATCGAAAGCCTTATATTAATAATGGGGAAATCATCTCTTGGGTCATAATATGCATTCTTCTAGGGGCTTCGCTAGTGGCTCAGAGGTAAAGAATTTGCCTGCCAGTGTAGGAGATGTGGGTTCAATCCCTGGGTCTGGAAGATCCCCTAGAGGAGGAAATGGCAGCCCACTCCAGTATTCTTTTCTGGGAAATCCCATGGACAGAGGAGCCTAGTGGGCTACAGTCTGTGGGATCTCAAATGAGTCAGTTACAACTTAGCAACTAAACAACAAAAATGCATTATTCTACTGGTCAGGAATGTTTCTCAGCATATTTTTCTATGCTTGCTTTAGTCTGATTCCAAGTGTGTCCTCTACTACTCAGGAGACTTTTATTTCTTTTGAATGTACTGCTCTTTTGAATTTTTTCTGGTATTCAACCTAAACCTTTCTTTTCCCTTAGCCTACATCAGAATATGTTCTAAAGATGCCAAGTCACAGAGGACTACACTCTAATTGCTGAGATTTGAAGTTGTTGTTGATTTGAGTTATTTTTTTTTTTTTAATCCATTAGCCACATTCTCTTTTAGCCGCAGAGGAACAGATGTTGAGTTTCTAATAAGAAAAAGCATGAATCTCATAGGAAAACAGTATCTCCTGGTTCTAAAAGCAATATCAGAACAGAGAAAAGATTCTAATATTTGACTAAATTTCGCTTAGGAAATGAAAAGCTTATGGTCTCTTCTGTGTACATTTGCTTATGTTTTAGTCTAAAATAAGCTAGCAAGGCCTTCTGAACTTTGAAACGTATGTCCTCCCCTCAGCAAAATGAACTGTGCTTCATTCCAACCCTTAGAACTTCTTTTCTGTGATTAGTTTACCATGCTGGTAAGCCTGAACTTACTACTTACTATGTATAGAATAGGGTGGAATATAGAAGTGCATAATCGTTCCTAACTCATAAGAAAGTATTCTCAGTTCATGCCATACCAAAGAAAAATAAAGTTTAAAGTGCAATCAGGTACTTTGATAGAAAACCTCAGTTCTTTGATTACTTCTGAAGAGGTATATGCATTAATGTCAAATCATCACTTGATGTAAAAGCCAGATTTTTTGATAAAAAGCAGCTTTTATAGAACATTAAAATCAGATAGACACATGGTTAAATGCCTTTGTGCTTTATAACTCTGGTCCCCTGGTGTGTCTTCTGATGAATACAGGAATAATTGAGAACCACATCTTGAAATTGACTAGAAATTGGCTAGAATTATGGATAATAGAGCATTTCAAGACAGTGGAGTCTGGGTCAGAGGTAGGGGTCAGAAAACCCATGTTTAAAGCCCTTAATATCTGATCTGTATTTTCTTCCTCTTTACTTACCTTCACAAATAACATGGTATCTTCCACAGAGCTAATGTTCAAAAAATATGTTGTATTTTTTATATCACAAAGAGTGAGAGATGAGGAAGTAGAGACAGCAGATACAAACAACTGTTTAGAAAAATGTTGCTATGTAGGAGAGTGATAACCGAGTGTGAGGCCAAGGAAATGGGGACTTTTCAGGATAGGGATGGGAGAAAGCTTGAAATGGAATGAAACCAACTAGGACTTGGATATGATATGAAAGAGGAGCAAGATGGTTTGTACTGTTTTCTGGGAGTTAAATGTTACCTTTGGTTAACTACTGATACAATACCCTATGCCTTACTGATAGCAATGTGCTGTGTGATAGGGACCTTGGTTTAATAAAAAGAAATGAGTCCACTCTGGGAACCTGGCTTTAATTTGATAGCTATTCATTAGGGCAGGCTTCCCAGGTGGTGCTAGTGGTAAACAACCTGCCTGCCAATGCAGGGGATTTAAAAGACATAGGTTCAATCCCTGGGTTGGGAAGATCCCCTGGAGGAGAGCATGGCAACCCACTCCAGTATTCTTGCCTGGAGAATCCCATGGAGAGAGGAACCTGGCAGGCTACAGTCCCTAGGGTCACAAAGAGTCAGACACGACTAAAGCAACTTAGCAGTCGTATGCTCATCAGATGGCAGCAGAGCTAAGAAATAGAGAAATGGCTCTAGAAGCAAGGTGGCCCTTGCAGGGTAATGAATCTGTCAATATACTCTTCAAAAATATTAGAGGAAATGTGACCCTTCCTCCCCAGGACCTCAGTGCTAAAAAGTAGCTTAGAGACCCTAAAGACTCCAGACTTTGGGACATACTCTGATAACATGGCCAGACTTTGAGATCTGGAGGGAAAGAAGGAATTATAAAGCTGAATGAATATGAAGGAATGGCTAGGAGAGAGGAAAGTTGTAGCTATTATGTTGAAGCATTGTTTAAAAGAATGAAGCTGGACCATTACTATTATAAACAGACTGATTCCTCTGGAGTACTCACTGCCACAATCATTCCAAAAGACTGTTTGTTGATGTACAAGAAGAATCAAATTTATTCTGTGTAAACCTGGAAAGTTAATAGCAGGACAGGGAGACAGATTCTGCTTAGTATTAGGAAGATATGCACACACAAAAAAAGAAATAGTTATGTCCTTGAAGTGCTAAAACAGGGAATAAATATGTAATTAAATTATTTAATAAATCTTAGACTATTGTTTTTCATAGACAAGTTATATGACTCACCTCTACACCTTTGTGCATGAAGATTAATTCCCTACTCTTCAACACAACTTTGTTACTTAAATAGCAATAATAGCTGATGCTCTTTGCATGTCAGGCACTATTCTAAATGCATTATGCATATTGATTCACTTAATCCTATAATTCAAGTACAATTATTATCCCCATTCTATAGATAAATAAATTCAGGAAATCGAGAGGCTGACTTTCCTGAGAGTAAATGGCAGAGCCAGGATTCAAACCACGCATTATGTTTGCAGTGTCCATTCTCTGAAAGCACAACTAGCCTATTCCCTGTACTCTCCTACCCTTACCTAATCTCCTCTCCCTGACAACAGTGGTTCTTAAATAAAGGCTGTTTCAGAATTGGAGAGTATGTTAAAATACTTAACTACTAAGCCCCACTCCCAACGTTCTGATTTAGAAGTTCTGGGGTGAGGCCTGAGATTCTGCATTTTGAACACATTTCCAGGTGCTCCTGCTGTTGATTCTGCCGCCCTGGGAACCTCACTTTGAGAACCACTAGTCAGGAAAATCATGGTCTCTAGAATGTTCAACTAATTGGATGCTCAGTCACTCAGTCATGTTCAACTCTTTGTAACCCTATGGACTGTAGTATACCAGGCTCCTCTGTCCATGGAATTTTCCAGGCAAGAATACTGGAGTGAGTTGCCATTTCCTACTCCAGGGGATCTTCCCAACCCAGGAATCAAACTCACATCTTTTGTGTCTCCTGCATTGGCAGGTGGGTTCTTTACCACTATCGCCACCTGGGAAACCCATTCACCTAACCTGCTGCTGCTGCTGCTAAGTTGCTTCAGTCGTGTCTGACTCTGTGCAACCCCATAGACGGCAGCCCACCAGGCTCCTCCGTCCCTGGGATTCTCCAGGCAAGAACACTGGAGTGGGTTGCCGTTTCCTTCTCCAAATCTGGAGCATAGTAAATATATATTGTAAACTTCCAGATGTTCAAGCTGGAAACTTTTTAGAAAAAGCAGAGAAACCAGAGATCAAATTGCCAACATCTGTTGGATCATCAAAAATGCAAGAAAGTTCCAGAAAAACATCTATTTCTGTTTTATTGACTATGCCAAAGCCTTTGAATGTGTGTATCACAATAAACTGTGGACAATTCTTAAAGAGATAGGAATACCAGACCACCTGACCTGCCTCTTGAGAAATCTGTATGCAGGTCAGGAAGCAACAGTTAGAACTGGACATGGAACAACAGACTGGTTCCAAATAGGGAAAGGAGTACAGTACATCAAGACGGTATATTGTCACCATGTTTATTTAACTTATATGCAGAGTACATCGTGAGAAATGCTGGGCCGGATGAAGCAGAAGCTGGAATCAAGATTGCCGGGAAAAATATCAATAACCTCAGATATGCAGATGACACCACTCTTATGGCAGAAAGCAAAGAACTAAAGAGCCTCTTGATGAAAGTGAAAGTGGCTTAAAGCTCAACATTCAGAAAACGAAGATCACGGCATCTGGTCCCATCACTTCATGGGAAATAGATGGGGAAACAGTGGAAACAGTGTCAGACTTTATTTTTCTGGGCTCCAAAATCACTGCAGATGGTGACTGCAGCCATGAAATTAAAAGACGCTTACTCCTTGGAAGGAAAGTTATGACCAACTTAGATAGCATATTGAAAAGCAGAGACATTACTTTGCCAACAAAGGTCCATCTAGTCAAGGCTATGGTTTTTCCTGTGGTCATGTATGGATGTGAGAGTTGGACTATAAAGAAAGCTGAGTGCCAAAGAATTGATGCTTTTGAACTGTGGTATTGGAGAAGACTCTTGAGAGTCTCGTGGACTGCAAGGAGATCCAACCAGGCCATCCTAAAGGAGATCAGTCCTGGGTGTTCATTGGAAGGACTGATGTTGAAGCTGAAACTCCAATACTTGGGCCACCTGGATGCGAAAAACTGACTCATCTGAAAAGACTCTGATGTTGGGAAAGATTGAAGGTGGAAGGAGAAGGGGACAACAGAACTTGAGATGGTTGGATGGCATCACCAACTCAATGGATATGAGTTTGAGTGAACTCTGAAAGTTGGTGATGGACAGGGAGGCCTGGCGTGCTGCAGTCCATGGGGTCGCAGAGTCGAACACGACTGAGCGACTGAACGGAACTGAACTGAACTGAAATATTCACCCATCCATAGTAAATAGTATCCATCATGGCAAAGGCTGTACATTTTATCACAGAAGTGCAACAATTAGACCACCTAAAAAGCAAATTTCATTTATCTCTTTATACAACCACCTCAGATCAGATCAGATCAGTCACTCAGTTGTGTCCGACTCTTTGCGACCCCATGAACCACAGCACGCCAGGCCTCCCTGTCCATCACCAAATCCCGGAGGTCACTCAGACTCACATCCATCGAGTTAGTGATGCCATCCAGCCATCTCATCCTCTGTCGTCCCCTTCTCCTCCTGCCCCCAATCCCTCCCAGCATCAGAGTCTTCTCCAATGAGTCAACTCTTCACATGAGGTGGCCAAAATACTGGAGTTTCAGCTTTAGCATCATTCCTTCCAAAGAAATCCCAGGGCTGATCTCCTTCAGAATGGACCGGTTGGATCTCCTTGCAGTCCAAGGGACTCTCAAGAGTCTTCTCCAACACCACAGTTCAAAAGCATCAATTCTTCGGTGCTCAGCCTTCTTCACAGTCCAGCTCTCACATCCATACATGACCACAGGAAAGACCATAGCCTTGACTAGGCGAACCTTTGTTGGCAAAGTAATGTCTCTGCTTTTGAATATGCTATCTAGGTTGGTCATAACTTTCCTTCCAAGGAGTAAGCGTCTTTTAATTTCATGGCTGCAGTCACCATCTGCAGTGATTTTGGAGCCCAGAAAAAGAAAGTCTGACACTGTTTCCACTGTTTCTCCATCTATTTCCCACGTAGTAATGGGACCAGATGCCATGATCTTCGTTTTCTGAATGTTGAGCTTTAAGCCAACCTTTTCACTCTCCTCTTTCACTTTCATCGAGAGGCTTTTTAGTTCCTCTTCACTTTCTGCCATAAGGGTGGTGTCATCTGCATATCTGAGGTTATTGATATTTCTCCCAGCAATCTTGATTCCAACTTGTGTTTCTTCCAGTCCAGCATTTCTCATGATGTACTCTACATATAAGTTAAATAAACATGGTGATAATATACAGCCTTGACGTACTCCTTTCCCTATTTGGAACCAGTCTGTTGTTCCATGACCAGTTCTAACTGTTGCTTCCTGACTTGCATACAGATTTCTCAAGAGGCAGATCAGGTGGTCTGGTATTCCAATCTCTTTCAGAATTGTCCACAGTTTATTGTGATCTACACAGTCAAAGGCTTTGGCATAGTCAAAAAAGCAGAAATAGATGTTTTTCTGGAACTCTCTTGCTTTTTCCATGATCCAGCGGATGTGCCAAAGAATGCTCAAACTACCGCACAATTGCACTCATCTAACACGCTAGTAAAGTAATGCTCAAAATTCTCCAAGCCAGGCTTCAGCAATATGTGAACTGTGAAGTTTCTGATGTTCAAGCTGGTTTTAGAAAAGGCAGAGGAACCAGAGATCAAATTGCCAACATCCGCCTAGGGCATCTCAATCAGGATTGTCATTCAGGATACAGCATATGTATGTCCCCCAGAATTATGTTGCTCTGCCTGCCATTCCTTATGACATTTATTTTCATCATAGTCAAAGCTGAGACTCTGCTGCATGTAGGTTCCATCGGGAGGGCATGGGAAGGTATATCCAACACACTAGGCATACCAAACACTCCTAGGTCCAGACGCAGAAGTGATCCATGTCATTTCTACTCACATTCCAATTGCAAGCAATAAGTACCTGACTACAATAATCACAGGGAGATTTAGAAGGTATTTCATATACCCAAAAACGGAACATGGGAAAAATAGATTTGGTGGTTAATATGCACTCTCTGCTACTAAAATACTTCCTATGGTTCCCCTTTGTGCCTGACTTGCTAACAGTGCTGGATATTGCGTAACATTTTATGTTCTCATAGGGTCCAGAGCAGTCTGGATTTCCACACTGGAGAGACTCAAATAAATTGATCAGTCAAATTACCCAGAGTAAGATATTTAACTTACCTATAATTATTTAATTACTAAAGTATGCTAATGATATCTGTCCCATCAATCTTGAAGACATACTGTAAAAATGTTAATAGCTCTTGTATTATGTCAGGCAGTTCACTAAGCATTTTACTTAAATTGTTCATTTAATCATCACCCAAACTCTATTGCAAGGAAGGAAACCTCATTTTTCAGGTGGGAAAAGAAACCATATAAAGAACAAGTGACTGATTCCAATTACACAGCTATTAATTGTGTAAAACTGAGTTTTGGATACATATAGGTGTGACTTCAAGTCTACACTTTTATCTACTACTGACCTCTCAAAAATATAAACATGAAATGATAAATCTTTTAATGTATGAATTGAACCACCTTCCAAAGATTATAAAGTTGTTCATGGCATTAATATTTAGTTTGATGATATTTCCTAAGAAGTTATTGCATAGAATGAAAGGAGTCTGATTTGGGGACATATAACCTGCTAGTTCTCACACCTGGGCATGTGCCAATATTATATGGAAAAGGCCACTATCTGGACCCACACCAGACCAATAAATCAGTATCTCTGAGGTGAGGAACAGGCATCCATATACTAATACATGTTTTACCAGCATAGAACTAACCAACAGAAAGTATTCAACTAATTAAGGGATAACTCTGCTGACTCACCTCTTCATAGTTCTCGGCCTTGTCATGGTGAAGTGACTTGAATAACTCAGTAAGCCATTCCATGCAGGGCTACCCAAGACAAACGGATCATAGAGAAGAGCTCTGACAGAACATAGGCCACTAGAAGAGGCAATGGCAAACCAGTCCAGTATTCTTGCCCCAAGAATCCCATGAACAGTATGGAAAGGCAGAAGGATATGACACTGGAAGATGAGCCCCCACCGCAGTTCAGGAGTGTCCAATATGCTAACTGCAGAAGAACAGAGGTCAATTACTAATATCTTCAGAAAGAATGAAGAGGCTGGGCCAAAGCAGAATGATGCTCAGTTTTGGATACATCTGGCGGTGAGAGTAAAGCCCGATGCTGTCAGAACAATATTGCACAGGAACCTGAAATATTAGATTCAAGGATTAGATCTGGTAGGCAGAGGGCCTAAATAACTAAGGACAGAGGTTCAGAGGTGATGACCAAAACCACCCCAATGAAAAAGAAATGCAAGAAGGCAAAATCATTCTCTGAGGAGGCCTTACATCCAACTGAGAAAAGACGAAAAGTGAAAGGCAAGAGAGAAAGGGAAAATATATCCAACTGAATGCAGAGTTCCAGAGAATCGCAAGGAGAGATAAGAAACCCTTACTAAATGAACAGTGCAAAGAAGCAGAGGAAAACAATAGAGATGGAAAGACCAGAAATCGCTTCAAGAAAATTGGAGCTATCAAGGGGATATTTCCTGCAAGGATGGGCAAAATAAAGGACAGAAACAGCAAAGACTAAACAGAAGCAAAAGGGAATAAGAAGAGATGGCAAGAATAAATAGAAGAACTACACACAAAAAGGTCCTAATGACCCAGATAACCATGATGATGTGGTCATGCACCTAGAGACAGGCATCTTGAAGTGTAAAGTCAAGTGGGCCTTAGGAAGCATTACTAAAAACAAATCTAAGGAGGTGATGGAATTCCACCTGAGTTATTTCAAATCCTAAAAGATGATGCTGTTAAAATACTGCACTCAATATGTCAGAAAATTTGGAAAACTCAACAGTGGCCACAGGACTGGAAAAGGTCAGTTTTCATTTCAATCCCAAGGAAGAACAGTGTGAAAGAATGTTCAAACTACAATTGTGCTCATTTTGCATGCTAGTAAGGTGATGCTCAAAATCCTTCAAGCTAGGCTTCAGTAGTATAATAAGGGAGAACTTCCAGATGTACAAGGTGGGTTTAGAAAAAGCAGAAGAACCAGAGATCAAATCAACATTCATGGGATTATAGAGAAAGCAAGGGAATTCCAGAAAAACATCTACTTCTGCTTCATTGACTATGCTAAAGCCTTTGACTGTGTGGATCACAACAAATGGTGGAAAATTCTTACATTTCTTAAAGATATGGGAATACCTTACCTGGCTCCTGAGAAACCTGTATACAGGTCAAGAAGCAATGGCTAGAACCTTACATGGGACAACTGACTGGTTGAAAATTGGAAAAGGAGCATGACAAGGCTTTGTATATTGTCACCCTGTTTATTTAACTTGTATGCAGAGTACATCAAGCAAAATGTACAGCTGGATGAATCACAAGCTGGAATCAAGATTGCCAGGAGAAATACCAATAACTTCAGATATGGAGAAGGAAATGGCGAACCACTCCAGTATTCTTGCCTGGAAAACCCCATGGATGGAGGAACCTGGTAGGCTACAGTCTATGGGGTCACAAAGAGTCGGACGACTGAGCAGCTTCACTTTCACTTTCACTTTCTTTCACTTCAGATATGCAGATGATACCACTCTAATACCAGAAAGTGAAGAGGAACTAAAGAGCTTCTTGATGAGGGTGAAAAAAGAGAGTGAAAAAGCTGGCTTAAAACTCACATTCAAAAATCTATGATCATGGCATCCAGTCCCATCACTTCGTGGCAAATAGAAGGGGAAAGATTGGAAGCAGTGATAGATTTTCTTTTCCTTGGCTCCACAGTCACTGCAGACAGTAACTGCAGCTATGAAATTAAAAGATGTTTGCTCCTTGGAAGGAAAGCTATGATAAACCTGCTGCTGCTAAGTTGCTTCAGTCGTGTCTGACTCTGTGAGACCCCATAGACGGCAGCCTACCAGGTTCCTCTGTCCCTGGGATTCTTCAGGCAAGAATACTGGCATGGGTTGCCATTTCCTTCTCCATGATAAATCTAGGCAGCACATTCAAAAGCAGACACATTACTTTGTTAACAAAGATACATATAGTAAATGCTATGGTTTCTCCAGTAGTCATGTCTGGATGTGAGAGTTGGACTATAAAGAAGGCTGAACACTGAGGCATTAATGCTTTCAAATTGTGGTGCTGGAGAAGACTCTTACAGAGTCCCCTGGACAGCAAGGAGATCAAACCAGTCAATCCTAAAGGAAATCAACCCTGAATATTCATTGGAAGGACTGATGCTGAAGATAAAACTCCATTACTTTGGCCACCTGATACAAAGAGCCAACTCATTGGAAGAGACCCTGATGTTGGGAAAGATAGAAAGCAAAAGGAGAAGAAGACTGCAGAGGATGAAATGGTTAAGATAGCATCACTGACTCAACAGACATGAATTTGAGGGAACTCTGGGAGACTGTAGGACAGGGAAGCCTGGCATGCTTCAGTCGACGGGGTCACAAAGAGTCAGACATGACTTAGCATGACAACTGCTGACTCAGGAAGTAGGTAGCTGGAATAGGCCTAGATGCCAAGCCACCTTCTATAGGTAAACTTTAAATTCTTACTATCATTAAACTCAGATATGCTATTAAATGTCTTCAACATTTCCATAAACCCAGATACTTTTCAGCACACATACCGCCATTTAGTTAAGTTTCCTGTTAATGACTGGTACTCTATAAACTTGTCTCCACACTGTGACACACAATTCATAGGAAATTCTTTTAGTAATACATTTTCCCCCACATTTTAAAACTTTTTGTTTTACATTGGAGTATAGCCAATTAACAGTGTTGTGATACTTTGGGGTGGACAGAGAAGGGAATCAGCCATACACCTATATGTATCCATTCTTCCCCAAACTCCCATCCCATCCAGGCTGCCACATAACACTGAGCAGAGTTCCATGTGCTATATAGTAGGTCCTTGTTTGTTATCCATTTTATTTTATTATTTTTTTCTCTTTTGGAGAATCATTTATTTAATGAGTACAACCAAACCAATTAACTTCCAGACCTGCTCTTTCATTTTGGATGTTTAGCAGAGCTGGTTTTGATTTAACATATTATCCATAGTTTTGGAAATTCCACAAATTCCCTGTTACTCTGGAATAGGGCTTTTCTCATTGTTGGTTCCTGTGACTGGTGATTTTAAAACATTGTTCAGTCACTCACTCGTCTCCGACTCTTTGCAGTTTTAAATCATGGATGAAAGTTATTTGACTCTCTTCCTCTTAAGAGGAAGGGTGTGTGTCTCCTTCTCTTGAATCTGGGTCAGCTATTGTTGCTTCGGTCAATAGTATATGGCAAAATGATGGAGTGCACTTCTGAAGTTTGATCATGAAAGGCCATGCTGCTTTGCCCTTGCTCATGAGAACAATGGTCTTGGCGCCCTGAGCTCCCCTATAAGAACTCTATCAGTTCAGAGGCCACCATGCCATAAGGGTGCCCAGGCCATGTGGAAAGGCCCTGTACAGGGCATCTGGCCAGCTATCCCAGTTTAGTTCAGTCTTTGAATCCCATCTCAGGGGCTTCTCTGGTGGCTCAGATGATAATGAATTTGCCTGCAATGCAGTAGTCCTGGGTTTGATCCCTGGGTCAGGAAGATCCCCTGGAGAAGGGAATGGCTACCCACTCTAGTATTCTTGTCTGGAGAATCCCATGGACTGAGGAGCCTGGTGGGCTACAGTCCACGGGACTGCAGAGTTAGAAACAACTGGGTGACTAACATGCCCAGATACTGGATATGTGAATGAAGAAGCTTTCAAATATGGCATGCCCAGTCTTTCAAACCTTCTACATAGAGGATCCAAACTTGGTGGAGCAGATGCAAACATCCCCAATTTGCCCTGTCTGAATTCCTGACCCATAGAATCTCTGGGTATAATCAAACAGTGGTTGCCAGTTCAATTGCCATCTCCACTGGCATAGAATTTGGAGTATACATTATCATCTTGTAAATATAGCAGTGTGTGCATGTCTGAAAATGTCCAGATGGACACGAAGATGGACCTTACTCTGAATTCCTCAGGGTGATAAACAGCACAATTAATTTCTAATATTTCTTCAGTGCAATATCATTCTAATGTTATTTATGCCTCCGTATAATACACTAGGATGTTTTCAAAATCTGCTAACAATTGCAACTCAGATCATGTCTACATTTTCATCTCTGTCATCTATTCCTCTCATAAGAAGAGAAGAAAACATGTTTTTTTTTCCCTTCTGGAAGAACAAAAGAGCTAGTGATGAAATATAAATTCTGCAGTTTATCTGAATTTTAATATTTGATCTGTAGCAAAGACTATTAGGGAGAAGGCAATGGCACCCCACTCCAGTACTCTTGCCTGGAAAATCCCATGGACGGAGGAGCCTGGTAGGCTGCAGTCCATGGGGTCACGAAGAGTCAGACACAACTGAGCGACTTCACTTTCACTTTTCACTTTCATGCATTGGAGAAGGAAATGGAAACCCACTCCAGTGTTCTTGCCTGGAGAATTCCAGGGACAGGAGAGCCTGGTGGGCTGCCGTCTATGGGGTCGCACAGAGTCGGACACAACTGAAGCGACTTAGCAGCAGCAGCAGCAGAGACTATTAGGTGTTCTTCAATATCAGTCCTCTCTTTCCTCAGTGATAAAACCCCTGAATATTAATTGGTCATGCGAAGGCACAAAATAAAGATCACACTGAAGTGCTGTGTGATTATGACTAAGTCCAGGCCAATGGAATGTAGGCAGAATTTGTGAAATTCCTGGGAAGTAACCATAAGGTGAAGATGCCTTTTTATTTCTCTTTTCTTCTTCCTGGTCTCCAAAATGAGGATAGGATGACTGGACCACCAACAGCTGTGTCAGACAAAGAAACAGACATTGCAATGTAGAGGATGGCAGACGAATCAGAAACCATGAACTGCATTCCCCATGAGTCAGGCATTGTCATACCAGCCCAGGACTGCCTGTGTTACCTCTTCTCTCTGGTAAAGCTCACTCTATTTTTGGTATTTCTGTCACTTGCCACAGCACCTGATCCTTCCTAATACCCAGCCACTTAAAAGTCACAGATGGATTATCAGACTATGACAAAAGACACTTCCCCGTTTAAAAGCTATCATTTAAAAAGGATATTTTATGATGAAACTGAATGTATTTTCTCTTTCTTGGTTGCTCTTTCCTGAAGCTGTAAAAGGGATAGAGAAGGTGAAATATACAGTTCTCATGGAGGAAATGTGGGAGTCTGAAATCATTTAATGTATGGAAAAATTGTTGCTAGGTGACTGCTATCTGAAAGCTTGCTGAGGTGTGTTGGCACCTTGAAGAAAATGCAAGTAGGAGTTATGTTTCCTAAGTTTACCCCTTAATGAAGAAGCTGCGTTATGTTTAAATGGTGAGCACTGGGTAAACAAGCAAAAAGAAAAAAAAAAAAGATATTTTTTCATGTGAGATAAAACAACTTTTCTCTGCAAGCAGTCACATCTCTGGAGGCAGGAGCGGACTCTGGCAAAGACGGTGATGGGCAGCTTCTTCATTGTTCCCGGAGCTCCAGGCACACAGCACTGTCTCAGAGGTTCTAGGAGCAGCTGCCACAAAACTCAGTTTTAGCTTGTAACACCTGCCAGACACTGAGTCTCTTGGGAAGAGGGGGGTCAAGTGCTGATGGTCCTTTTGACAAGGAGAGGCCTGGGCTGATTCTGGTGACAATCTTATGTCACATGTCCTGAATGTGCTGATGTGGGACTTGAGGGGAAGACAGACATGGAACTTCTTCATGACAGCAGAGAGAGAGCGCATGCTTGAACCAGAAATAGGTCAAGAGCACAGTGAGCCTCTGCCCTGAGATCAACCACCACTGCCGGGAGTTCCTGATGACAGTAGAGAAATCAGTCCTCCACACCCTCTTCCCTCCTACCAGATCTTCCCAAATGCTCTAGCCAGCTCTGAATTTAAACCTTGCTCCAAAATGCAGCTAAAACCTTCAGCTGAATGCAAAGGGAGATATTTGTCATTATAAAGTTTTCTCAGATGGGAGTACAGATTGGTCCCACTGGGTGTAAAAAGAAGTAGTGGAGAAGGTCAAAAGCTCAGGGTCAGTGAAGCAGCAGATTCTAATGGGGATATCAGAACTAGAAAGGGAGACCCTGACCAGAGAATACAGGCTTGCACTCACCCTCTCCTTTGCTCCTTCAATTAATTTCAGTTACCAGATTGTTGGTTTTGTCCATGGAAGTTTGAATGATACAGACAGAAACATTTCTAATGATGAGACATCATAGTTTGAATCAACCCTTCTGCCATATAATTTACCTGAAGTCTCTGACTCTACTCTGACCCACAGATGATGAAGGGGCACACACGACCATGTCCATCCCTGTGCAGTTGGAAACGGATACAGAATCCAAGCTAGGAAACATTGCCCATCGGGTGAATGCAAGTCTTTTCCTGGGTTTCTAATGTTTCAGGCTGAAATAGGGGTGCGGAACAAAGTGCAGGCACCCAGCAGTATTTCCAGCAAAGCTACTGTTGTCTCCCACCAGGCAGCGGTATTGGTAGGATTGTAATTATTATTATTTGCTTTTTAAAAAAGATCAGTTCAGAAATCCTGAATAATAATTTACCTCACAAGAATTCACTCATTATGTAGTTATTCTATTCCTTCTGCTCTTTCAAAACCTTATTTTTGTAGCTAGGCATGAAATAATCTCCCAGAGCTTCAGGAGCAGGTCTTTTTTATTCATGTGATTGCAAACAGAAACTCCTTATTCAAGAAGGAAAAGGTTATTAAACTGAGCGAAGGTCTTTCAATATTAAAATAAAAAAGGAACTGTGACTGCAATCTTAACTGTGAGGCATGATGTGAGAGGTGCGGGCAATGCCCAGCTCCGTGTCGTCCTGTCCAAACCGGCACACGGCCAGCAGTCAATTTAAAAGTCAATTTGCTAATAATCTCATTCGCAATGAGTTCAGTTATTTTTTTAAATATCTGCTTATTGTTTGGGGGTGTCCAGGCTTGTTTCCTAAATAAAATTCAAAATATGTTATTAGAATCTTGAGCTGCTATATTCAGAGATGCTCATTTGGGAACCATCTTGATACTCAGGTAATGATTTCCAAATGTCTTTGAGGTCAGAACACAGACTTCGTACCTGTTTATGCGGCCAATTTGTACTGACTCTTGAGCTTCAGTTCACTTAACATTGATTTGGGATAGGAGTTAATGCTGATTATATGGTGAAAGAAAGTCCTGTAATTTTTGCCGTTTTATCACCTTCTTATCATCTTCTGCTCTGCCACAAACTGGGCAATTTTCTTTTATAAAATGCATTCAGCTATATCACAATCCAGAAATTTTAGGGCTTCTCTACAACAGCCCTCTCCCAAGCATAAATGGTCCCTAAAGCATCCCGATTTCCTTCAAGACTGCAAGACAGAATTTACCAGCCAGCATTCTGAGCACACCACGGGCTTCATAGGAAATTAAGCAGAAAAGTCATATGAAGCCATCTTATTGTGTGTTATCAAGAAACAAAATGAACTAATAATTATTTCCTTTTTTCCCCCAATGATTTGCAATTCCTTGATGAAAGTCGAATAATACCAAAAGGTTTCAAGGCAACCCTTTAGAAAGTGACCTTTTGCTTTCCCCATTTCATTAGTCCTACGTGTTAATTGACTTTGAAAAAGCACTATATTATCTTTTTAGAAAAAAAAAAAAAGGATAGACCTGATTTGTGAACACCAACATCCTACAGCATCAAAGCATTGTTTAAATCATCACCCGGCAGAGCTGAGAACACCTATCCAGGAGAGCGAGAGAGAACAGATTTGAGAAAAAAAAAAAAAAAAAGGACCGCTTAACAGTCTCAAAATGAAAGAGTGCCACTGCCATCTAGAGGGAGAGGTGAGAGTAGCCAGCCATCAAGTCAAGCAGGAAAAAGATTTTAATTATTATCCTACATTACCAGTGTTAATTATCCTATTCATCTGGCGTACAGAAGTCACATTTATTCACTCTTTGTTCTAAGAAACGTATGGGCTTGGTGGGGACAAATGGATGTGGGAATTCATGAAAAGCAGTTCTCTCCTGGCCAGATGCTTCCCTGAGTCGCTGACAGGTGCACAAAGATGATGTGGGTACCCGTGTGATTGTGTGAAATTACTGTGACACTCAGGGGATCATCTGTGGGTTTTCCTTAGACTTCTGGGCCCCAAATCAGCATACCTATTTCTTTCTATACCCATATAACATTTCTCCCTTGCAACATAATTTGTCTGAGTAATAAAATGTTTTTGTTTTTAAAAAATTGTTTCCATTCTATTAATGAAGTTGTGAAGATATTTAATATATATTAAATTAAGATGGCCTAGAAATTATGAAAACAAGAATAACTGCAGCTATAAAAAAGAAGCCAAATTTGGAAACATTATTAAGCTTACATAGTGCTTATGGGGAGAAGGCAATGGCACCCCACTCCAGTACTCTTGCCTGGAAAATCCCATGGATGGAGGAGCCTGGTAGGCTGCAGTCCATGGAGTTGGACACGACTGAGTGACTTCACTTTCACTTTTCACTTTCATGCATTGGAGAAGGAAATGGCACCCCACTCCAGTGTTCTTGCCTGGAGAATCCCAGGGATGGGGGAGCCTGGTGGGCTGCCGTCTATGGGATCACACAGAGTCGGACACGACTGAGGTGACTTAGCAGTAGCAGCAGTGCTTATGGGGATGGGAGGTTAAGAAAATAAAGTTGTTGATATTTCCATTAATATGAGAAGACAGGAATTATTATGGTATGCTATTGCTTTGGACATACTATTGTTTAATTTAAAATGTAGGTTTAATTTAGAAATAGAATGTTCCACAAAGGTGCATCTCTTAAAAGTATTCTCCCCTTTGAGAGAGAATGCATCTTTTTTCTGCTCTTGGCAATCTTGGGGGAAAGGAGTTTTTGTGAATCTTAACAGCAATTCCTATATATAATATTATTTAGTGGTTGATTAAAATGTAATTTGTGACTTTAAGCCAAAAAGCAATATTTCTTCCCACTGTGCCCTTGAAATTTCTATTTTAAAAGACTCCAATTTTACTTCAGTTTCACCAACACTGTTTCAGCAAAGAGCATTTTACCTGTCATGTGAGTATTGTCAGTATTATTATTTAAACTATGGTCTTTCCCTGCAACAGACAAGAGAAGGGGAATGGCAGGAGTAATTAGTCATTGAGAATGATTTCTTATTTGAGACGAGTCTGAAACTGTTAAGTAGCTCTATAATACAGGAAAGCAGTACTTCTATTTTCTCATTTTTTTAAAGTAAGTACTAGAATAAATGACATTTATTAATTTACCCTTTAATAAATGACCCTGTAAAGGGTGACCTCTTTTTACCCTAGGTGTCCAAGATCCTGGATATATTACCAGATGGTCATGTGCTTAAAAATTAGATATAATATAAAATGGTAAATAAACAAATGACTAGAGCCAAAGTTTGACTCAATTTTGACTAGAAAATTAGTTATAAATCACTATGTTAATACAGGGAAATCTCTATAAATAAAAGGTTTCAATGTTTTATCATTTATGGCTAATTTATCAGAACATTTTATATCAAATTAAAATATTCTTTGGATTCTGTAATTTTAGGATCATGAATTTAGATACAGATTTTTAGATACTCTTCTAGGATAGATTCACTAGGCTTTCATGATTTAAGGTTGGTATCTCTTACCAATTCTGGGAAATTTACTTCCATTATTTTTGGAAATATTTTATTTCCCCCTTTCTGCGTGTTCTCTTTCTAGAACTTTGAGTAGAAATAAGCTATGTTTTCTCACTCTATAGTCTATGCTCTTAACCTCTTTGTCTCTTGGTATCTCATTCTGCATAATATCTTCAGCTATGTCTTCCAATTCACTAATTTTCTCTTACGCTATTTCTAGTCTTCCATTAAATCTGTTCACTGTACTTTTAATTTTAAAAATTGCTTTTTACATTTCTAGAAATTTTAATTTTCTCATATCTGCTTAATAATTTTATTAGCTTACTCCTCATTATTTTTAAATATTATATTTTTTCTATTAATAAAACTAAGTAACCATGCTTATGTTCTATTCTGTCTCTAATATCATCAGTATCTGAAGGCTTTTCTAACTTGATATTACCATCTTCTATTTCTGATAGATCTCACTTTCCTGTTTTGTTTCCTTTGTGTTTTGGAATTTGGGCTATAAATCCATATTCCTTAGGATATTCATGGGAATTATTTGAGAATTGAATGGAAGGTGAAATCCTCCAGAGAGGATTTGTATTTGTTTCTTCCATAACCCTAAAACATAAAACCCTCAAAGCATTTCAAACCTACCGGAGGACTGTCCTGTGGCTAGAAAATCCAGAGATCTTTTTTCCTTCAAATCATTGTCAAACTTTGAGAGACTTCCTTTGCTGTGGTTAAGAGTGTCAAGGCAAGGAGTATTATTCTGAATTTTTATTTCATCCTTGTCCTGAGGGTACAGGGGCTCGGGGTGGGGGGCCCAATTTTTATATGGACTTTTTTAAACCCCCATACTTAGCTCAAATGGTAAAGAATTTGTCTAAGATTGCGGAGACCAGGGTTCGACCCTGGGTGGGGAAGATCCTCTGGAGAAGGGAATGGCAATCCACTCCAGTCTTCTTGCCTGGAGAATTCCATGGACAGAGAAGCCTGGCAGGCTACAGTTTGTGGGTCACAAAGAGTCAGACACAACTGAGCAACTAACACACACACATCCTCAGCAGTCCCTAGGCTATTTCTCCCATTTCCCATACACTGTGGGGACATAAAAATTAAAGATCCAGTCACTTGGATTCGGCAAATATTTTCAGGTGGGAAGTTGACCTCAGGGTTCCAGTTATCTGCCTGAATTCTCATTTATGCTTAGATTTTTGCCTCTGAGAATTTAATTCCTTGCCAGAATATCATTGATAAATAATGTGGAAGATTTTCCATTGTTTTTAGTCAGAAGTTCTGTCAAAGAATCTAGAATGCTACTGCTAAAAATAGAAGCACACTTATATTGAATCTAAACATAAATCTATACATGTATTATGTCCCATATATTTGGAGATATATAAACTGAAAACTCAGTTTCATGCTACATATTGCTCAGTGATTTGACTGATCTTCCAAAAATAAATCTAATTATGCCATTTTCCCCTTTAAACTTGTCAGTTCCTTGCATCAGGATAAAATTCAGTCTCCCTAAAAGCAGAGACATTACTTTGGCAACAAAGGTCCGTCTAGTCAAGGCTATGGTCTTTCCTGTGGTCATGTATGGATGTGAGAGTTGGACTGTGAAGAAAGCTGAGTGCTGAAGAATTGATGCTTTTAACTGTGGTGCTGGAGAACTCTTGAGAGTCCTTTGGACTGTAAGGAGATCCAACCAGTCCATCCTAAAGAAGATCAGTCCTGGGTGTTCATTGGAAGGACTGATGCTAAAGCTGAAACTCCAGTACTTTGGCCACCTTATGCGAAGAGTTGACTCATTGGAAAAGACTCTGATGCTGGGAGGAATTGGGAGCAGGAGGAGAAGGGGACGACAGAGGATGAGATGGCTGGATGGCATCACTGACTCGATGGACATGAGTTTGAGTAAACTCTGGGAGTTGATGATGGACAGGGAGGCCTGGCGTGCTGCAGTTCATCGGGTCACAAAGAGTCGGACACGACTGAGCGACTGAACTGAACTGAACACATCTTAGGCTTCCCTGGTGGCTCAGATAGTAAAGAATCTGCCTGCAATGCAAGAGACTCGTGTTCAATCCCTGGGTCAGGGAAGACCCCATGGAGAAGGAAATGACAACCCACTCCAGTATTATTCCCTGGGAAATCCCAAGGACAGAGGAGCCTGGCAGGTTCATGGGATTGCAAAGAGTTAGATGTGACTGAGTGACTAAGTTTCAATTTCAGTTTACCACTAACACCATCATTCAGTCAGGGAATCAAACTATTTCTGATCCATGCACACTCTCAAACCTTTCCACAGGTTTATTGCTAGAGCACTGTTTTCCTCTTAGTCTTCCTCAAATTTCAGATTATCTGTCACCTCGTACAGGAAGTCCTCCTTGAATCCCAAATCCAGGGTGAGTTGTACCCTTACTTGGTACTCCCTTGTGATAGGGAACAGGGAATTATATTTCCTTAGGCATAATTAGGTATAATTCCCCATCACAGCTTTTGTCATACTGTTATACAATTGCCTGTTTAAACTCCTGAATCCTCCACTATAACACAGGCTTCATAAAAGCAGGCATATTTGTCCTGTTCAATTATATATTGGCACTCACCACAATCCCTGCAACATCATAGACACTCTTTGAATATTTTTGTATAAAAATAAAGTATCTTTTAGCTTTTTCTTAATTGTAAACAAAAGAATCATTGTGCCTTGGTATTTCTATGGGATTGAGTAATAAATTACTAACACAAAGATATGGGGATTTGTATTCACTTTAAGGACATCGTTATTTCAGAAACTTATTTTTATCTTGAAAAGGCAATCTTCCAAAATATTAAATATAAGCCTGAAACTCAGTTAATGCTGTTGCCAAGAAGACATGAAATCATAAAAGCTTTTGGGACTGTATTCCTATTGTCTATAAAGAATGATTTAATTTCTTCATTATAATTCCTGCTGCATTGAAAGGAAACAAGGTAAAAGACTCATCAGAAGGTCTTCGTAACTGAAATCTTAGGAGACTGTGGTAATTTGACATTCATTAAAACAACAGCTAAAATGATGAGAGATAGACAGACCCAAATCCCCAAAGACAGGAAGTGCAGCATGCTGTGTCCACAAGTTGCATAATTTTTACCTTTTTTTCCTTCTTCTCTCTCCTCTGAATCTCCAGTTACTTGATCTGTTTTTGTGTTTCTAATTCATTGTTTTCGAGATTCATGTGATGGCCTTTTTTTCATCAGAATTAATCCAAGGAATCTGATGTAGCCAATACTGTACACATGCTACAAAATTATTAACTAAATGATTTCAAGCTGGAATTATGACAACCACTGTGTTTTTTTAATACAGAAGTAATTAGTTATCCAATATTTTGATTTTAATGAAATCAGAGCAAAGTGGCAATTTACAGACACGATATAATTTTGCACAAAAGATATTGTTCTTTATGGCAAATAAAGTGAGCCAGGTTGTGCAGATCATAAACCAAGCTCAGAACATCACAAGAAAATAAGCTGGATTTAAAATCATGAAATCTAGAACACAGAGTATATGCCTAATATTGAAAATTCACAATATAGTCAGTGACATGGTGGCAGGGGAGGTCCCTTGGAAACTCTTGGACTCATTATTCTTTAACTCTTTAGAAACAATTAACAAAGATATGAAAAAAGTGATATAAGCAACTTCTTTTAAGTTTTTGTTCATTAATTATAACCTGTGAGAGAATTAACTGGGCTCTTGAATCAGCATCAGAATTGTTACTATAAAATTTCTGGGTCTAAATTCAATGGTCAAGCTTTTCCAGGATGTTAGACCCTAGTAATAGTTTATGATAGAGTTTGTGAAATCCCTTTTCTACAGGAGGAATGCAGCATTCCTTTCTCACTTTCTGATCAGATCAGATCAGATCAGTCGCTCAGTCGTGTCCGACTCTTTGCGACCCCATGAATCACAGCACGCCAGGCCTCCCTGTCCATCACCAACTCCCGGAGGTCACCCAGACTCACATCCATCGAGTCAATGATGCCATCCAGCCATCTCATCCTCTGTCGTCCCCTTCTCCTCCTGCCCTCAATCCCTCCCAGCATCAGAGTCTTCTCCAATGAGTCAACTCTTCACATGAGGTGGCCAAAATACTGGAGTTTCAGCTTTAGCATCATTCCTTCCAAAGAAATCCCAGGGCTGATCTCCTTCAGAATGGACCGGTTGGATCTCCTTGCAGTCCAAGGGACTCTCAAGAGTCTTCTCCAACACCACAGTTCAAAAGCATCAATTCTTCGGCGCTCAGCCTTCTTCACAGTCCAGCTCTCACATCCATACATGACCACAGGAAAGACCATAGCCTTGACTAGGCGAACCTTTATTGGCAAAGTAATGTCTGTGCTTTTGAATATGTGATCTAGGTTGGTCATAACTTTCCTTCCAAGGAGTAAGCATCTTTTAATTTCATGGCTGCAGTCACCATCTGCAGTAGTTTTGGAGCCCAGAAAAATAAAGTCTGACACTGTTTCCACTGTTTCCCCATCTATTTCCCATGAAGTGATGGGACCAGATGCCATGATCTTCGTTTTCTGAATGAAAGGTATTAAATACCTCTTTAGAGATAATGTTCTCAGTGCATTATTATTGCACTGATATTTCACAGCAATGTAAGGCATTCACTAGTAGTAATGGTTGGCACCCCACTCCAGTACTCTTGCCTGGAAAATCCCACAGACGGAGGAGCCTGGTAGGCTGCAGTCCATGGGGTCGCTAAGAGTTGGATATGACTAAGCGACTTCACTTTCTCTTTTCACTTTCCTGCATTGGAGAAGGAAATGGCAACCAACTCCAGTATTCTTGCCTGGAGAATCCTAGGGACGGGGAAGCCTGGTGGGCTGCCGTCTATGGGGTCACACAGAGTCGGACACGACTGAAGTGACTTAGCATAGTAGTAATGGAGATTCCAATATAAAGTCAGAATTAAACATTTAAGTGGCTTATCTGGAATCACCAGTGGCAAAGGTGACTCAGGGCATAGACTGGTATCTGTGTAATCTGTCTCCCATGCCTGAATTTTGTCCAGTAGTTAGTCACCATCCCTCTGAAGTGTAATTGAATTTTTACTTCCTTGTGAAGTAACATGCCACTGCTTTCTCAAAAGTACATGTATCCTATTTAAAAGGATCTCTGATTCTAGACACGAGAGTCTCTTTAAAAGGAAGCCTGCTCTCTTCTGAGAGATGTGTACTGAGAGAATATATACTGTGAACGAGAAGAAACAAGCTGCTGAAGTGGATAATGACCTGAACAGGATATTGAAGCCAAAGGTGTCTGGGAGGCAGCAATACCAAACGGAGGGAAGTGACTTGTGACGTGTGAGAAGGATCAGTGTTAGTATTGATTTTAGTTACTTTGCTAACCTCAAAAAGGGAAAATACAGTAAGGTGATGAAATGTGCTGATGATACAAAGTGGAGAAATTTAGTCAATACAATGTAGGAAAACAATAAAACTAACAATGACTTGAGTAGGCTGGAATTATGGGCTGAAGAGTGCCTTGAGCAATTCAATTTTTAGAAAGTCTAAAAAAAGTTAAAGTGAAATATGTAAGAGAAATACACTGAACCTTTGATGGGCCATCATTCTCAAACTGTTTTCCCCAAAAGCGCAATGAGGAACTATTTTTTACTTTACCAAAACTTTAGGAACAGAAAACTGTAATGCTGCGTATAATTCCACACAGAGGGTCAAATGAGAGAAAACATTAGTAGTATTTGGGAGATATTATGTCTCCATTCTTGAGAAAAACAAAATAAATTATAATGAAGTTTGAATATTGAGTTAGGCAAGCTAGACTCACTCTTTAAAATGATAAAATTACGACTACAGATCTGATTAGTATGCAACACTATGGAAAGTATTTCCACGGACAAAAGGTACAACGGAAGAGAAAATGTTCACCTTTTTCAAATCTACAATTATAAACAAAGGCTAAAACCAAGAAAAGATGTCAACTGAGACGTAGACAGCATTCTTGAATGTTCTTATTTCAGGTTCTCATTATCTGAGTAGGGTTCAGACAAAGAAGATTCCACAGTGTCGAAAGAAATATTAAATAGACAGAGGGCAGGGAGGAAGGATGGATGAGTCTGTGTCACACAGCCTCTGATACTGATGTCTTCGGATTGGCCATGGTGGATGGGCCAATCAGCCCACTCTTGACAGAAGTGCTGTTCCTGCAGAACTGTCCCATCATTCAAATTGTCTTAGAGTAATTCCTGAGGCACTTGGTCATTTAAATCCACACACATTCTATAGCTATTTATAATAAGAAAGTTAAAACTTCTATTCAGAACTTTTTATTTAAATTTTTGTTTACAATATTGTGTTCTGTTTATTGGATAATGGGGCTTTAAGAAAAGTATGATTGAAGCATCTTTAATAAAAGTTATTATCTAATGCTCCTTTTAAAGTGTGTGTAGGGGTCCAGCTTGGCGCCCCACCCCAGTGCTTTTGCCTGGAGAATCCCATGGAGGGAGGAGCCTGGTGGGCTCCAGTCCGTGGGGTCGCTAGGAGTCGGACGTGACTGAGCGGCTTCACTTTCACTTTTCGCTTTCATGCATTGGAGAAGGAAATGGCAACCCACTCCGGTGTTCTTGCCTGGAGAATCCCAGGGACAGGGGAGCCTGGTGAGCTTCCGTCTATGGGGTCGCACAGAGTCGGACACGACTGGAGCGACTTAGCAGCAGCAGCTGCAGGGGTCCAGCTAAGGGTAACCAAGTGTGAAGTGTTGAATGAGTGAAGAATCTACTGCATAAAAAAGTAACCCATATCAGAGAGAGAAAAGGGAGGGGTATTTTTACTCCTCCATTTGAGCACCAGGAGAAATACTTTATTCTAATTAGAGGAAAAGTAGACACAGAATCTTAAACCCTTTAAGAGCCTGGCACCCCACCCCAGTACTCTTGCCTGGAAAATCCCATGGACGGAGGAGCCTGGTAGGCTCGTCCATGGGGTCGCTAAGAGTCGGACACGACTGAGCGACTTCACCTTCACTTTTCACTTTCATGCATTGGAGAAGGAAATGGCAACCCACTCCAGTGTTCTTGCCTGGAGAATCCCAGGGACGGGGGAGCCTAGTGGGCTGCCATCTATGGGGTCGCACAGAGTCGGACACGACTGAAGCGACTTAGCAGCAGTAGCAGCAGCATCATTTCTTAGCTATTTCTCATCTTCCTGCTTTTAGCTGCATGGAAAAATGGAGTAATAACAACAACAATAACAATAGTAAATATATTTTGAACCGTCACCATATGGCAAGCAGGAGGATAAGTAAAACTAGAAATAATACCAGAGTGGACAGTTTGTGATTCTTTGACTATTTTTTCTTTGGTAATTGAAAGAGGGGAAAAAATTAAATATTACAGTAAAGCAGCAGAGAGACAGCCTGAAACCACTTACTTTCTGAATGAGAAAGAAAACTATAACCAACTACAACACATGATTTGTATTAAAATTCATGGATGAGGTCAAAATTCTTGACTTATTGAGAAAAACACTAAATTATATGAAAGATAGCTTACAAATTTTAAAATGTTTTGCTTCAAATCTGTCTTTGTGGTGTAAGCAAACATTTCTTAAAAGTCTATTTTATGACATGTACAAATCATTTGATTTCAATTTCACCCTAAGTTTATGGATTAAATGTTATTAGTCCTATTTCATGTACAAAGAAATTAAGGCCCATAAAGTTTAAGTAAATTGTTCTTAAGTAAAAATCAATAGTAGCTGTCGGAGCCAAGATTCAAAACCAGGTCTGTTTAATCCTAACTAGGTTTCTTTTCCTTTCTCCATTATTACAGTGCTAACTTAGTACACAAATTCCAATTTTCAAGTTTACAATAATACTAAAATGTGCCCAGATCTTGCAAACAGAGAAACACACTGCAATTCCTGATATTCCATGAAATTAGAGAACACTTTTAAAGAAATTTGATTTTATGGATATTAGATACCGTGATACATTTAACTTAAGTAACTAAAGTCCATTTCCTAATCTGTCTCTATTATACTTCATTTCTGCTTCTATTCATTGGTTGTTGCTTCAGATCTATTCTAAACATTTTTGTTTTGACCCACTTGAACTCTTAAATCTTAACCCTTATAAATAAGAAAACTTTCCATTTCTAACACTAATTCATACATTTAGCATAGGTGTCCTTTTATCCTTTGTTAATTTTGTATGGAGCAGAGCCTAGGTCTTCATTACCTCTTCTGATCGCCTCTCCGTTTATTTTTTCTTCCTGGTCTTTTGTTGTTTTTGCTGTTGATTTTTTTTTTTTCTTTTCTCTCTCTCTCTTTTTTTTTTTTTTTTTTTTTGGTAGATGCTATAGCACTTTTACCAAGAGGTAAGGATGAAAAATATAGGAGGAAAAAAGTGATAACCGATACTTTGGTGCCCAAATCCAACCTACACTGTCTGACTGTCTATGACTTTTACTTACTTAATCTAATTCTTTCCACTCTCCTGCCTTCATTGTTTCCCAATCTTTCAATTCTATACTACATGGAGAAAAAGAAAGGTTGCAAAATTAAGTGAGAAAAGAAATAAAATTGAGAGGTTTGCTAGAAAGTAATTGGTAAGTTGGTTAACAAGTTGAAGAGAAAGTAGAAAGGAGATAGTGAAGAAGGGAAGGAAGGAGTGGAGGCAGGGAGGTAAAAAAAGGAAATTTCAAGAAAAATAAAGGGGTTTTTATCTTAACAGGGTAATGGAATTTTTTAACATTTCATGACTACTCCCTTGAAAAATGCATATAAATACAAAAATGTGCAAACAATTTCGAGTTAATGGATTGATCTCCAAAGCCCATTGAACCCTTGCATTGGTATTGATTGTAAAACAATGTCTCTGAATGAAAAATAAAACTGAAAGATGAGTTTGAAGGACATTTTGGCTGTCGCCTTTGGCACAAAGCAGCTTGATACACAGAGACTGGGATATACAATGCACAGGGGTATAATATAGACAGGAAGCATTAAAAAGGCCAGATTATATAATAGGCCACCAAAATGCCTGAAGGACACTCTAGAAGTCTGACCCTGAATAGCATGGCAGTAGCACATACTGGTTTCTCATGATACCACTGAGCTCTTCCTTAAAGAGCTCACCCCAGCCTATTTTCCTTCCACTGTGGGGGGCTTGAGTCATCACACTGCTGTAAAGAATGCAATCTGCTCTCCAACTGGGAGCAAAGGTGAATTCAGTTGTGCTCTTTCTTGTCTCTTGAATAACATCTCCCTGACTGCTCCCTGTAATGCCAGCACCTCTAGCCTCTGCCTTCTCGTCCCGTCAGCATCTCGTCATCTGGCTGGGTCAGCCAGATGAAGTTCATCCAGTGCAGTACATCCACCTGGCAATGTGACATCTGGGACAACACTGTTTCTCAAGGAATCAGTGGAGCACTGGCCCACCTGAAGCTTTTTCACGCAAAGTTATCTATCCAAGTACCTCACCTCAATGTAATATTGCATCAGGTTAACACTAGAAGTAATCAGGAGGTGCGTGTGGATAATACTCACTGACAATAAGCTGCCCCGTCTGGTGAGTTTGATAAAATAATCAGAGAAATAGAGGACTACAGGAGCCCCCAGAAAAGGGTTTACCCATCCTATGGATAAGCAGAATCTCCTGGGGAACAGCTTCAATTGCTCCCAGTGCCTGCCAAATAAAGGGGAGACTCTATTTCTGTTCTGTTCTGAAATCTGTTCCTGGCTCTAGCTTTCTCTCTCCCTCTGGGTCCCTCTTAGTCTGGGCTTCAACCAACTTTCCTTGACACAAAGCTTACATCTTTCCCTTCTGCTGTCTTTTGCTTTGGGTGTTCTGTTGCTATTCACATTTCAAACGTTCCAATATCAAAATCCCGCCTTTCCTTTGAAGCCCACCCTGTCTCCCAAGAAATCCTCCTTTAAGCTTCCTGCCTTCATCCCAGAAGAAGTCTCTTACAGTGGAACAGAGCACACGTTTTGGATTCAGACAAATCTGAGTTTGAATCCAGGCTGTGTGCTATTAGAAAAGTTATCTCACTTCTCTGAATCTCAGTTTTTTTCATCTGTAAAACTGGTGCAGGTAATGCCTGTTAAGCACATTGTGAATGTTGTCCAAAATATAAGCATATTCAGTAAATGTTATTAATTTCTTTAGCTAAATACTATCATATCCTTTTCAGTATTTATTAGTATTTATCAAATATTTTTTATTCTGTGGTTGCTTTTATATATATATATATTTGTCTGATCTCCTCTATTACATAGTATTGCTAAATATCAACTCACTGTAGAGGCCTTCTATGACTTTCAAATGTAACCCACACCATCCATTTGTGTCCTCTTCTTCTACTTTTTTGCTTCATAGTAACCGTCTCTATGCTTTGGCTACCAGGTGACTCCAGTGGTAAAGAATCTCCCTGTAAAGCAGGAGACACAGATTTGATCATTACACTGGGCAGATCTCCTGGAGGAAGAATAGCAACCCACTCCAGTATTCTTGCCTAGAGAATCCCATGGACAGAAGAACCTGGTGGGCTATAGTCCATAACATTGCAAAGCATCAGACATGACTTAGTGACTAAGCACAACTTAGTGACGGAGCACCAGTTGTCACTAGCTCACATTGTTCCTTTCTTAGTTTCTTCCTTTGTTCCTCCCTTTGTTTAGCATCTCTTTCCCTCTCTATGTAAGCTCCACAAGGGCATGAATTTTCTCTGTGTTCTTACTGCTGTATCACCTGCTGTAACACCTAGAATAGAGCCTAGAAAATAGTAAGTGCTTAATAATATTTCAGAGAAGGCAATGGCACTCCACTCCAGTACTCTTGCCTGGAAAATCCCATGGACGGAGGAGCCTGGTGGGCTGCAGTCCATGGGGTCACTAAGAGTCGGACACGACTGAGCAACTTCACTTTCACTTTCACTTTCATGCATTGGAGAAGGAAATGGCAACCCACTCCAGTGTTCTTGCCTGGAGAATCTCAGGGATGGGGGAGCCTTGTGGGCTGCCGTCTATGAGGTCGTACAGAGTCGGACATGACTGAAGCGACTTAGCAGCAGTAGCAATAATATTTTGGAAATTAATGAAGGATTTAATATGCCCCGTGAGGCCAGTGATAAGTTCTTAACTATTTTAAAGCCTCAAGGCTGGAAGGGACATTTATCCTTTTATAGATTAGAGTGCTTTCCAGACATCTGGGCACACAGTAGAGCCTCCGTCTTCTCATTCAAGCAGGGGCTCATATCCCCCAGTATCCCATGCTCTTAGATGCCTCCCTCACTCTGAGGTGCTGTGCCTGCTGCAGAGAACTCCCTCTTTCCTGCTCCATACCTGCCCAGTGGAATTTCTCCTGATACCTGGAGACCCCAGGTAGCAAAGTGGCAGGAGCAGCGTGAACTTTGAAGCCCCACAGAACCAGGTTTGATGCACTCATTAGCTGGGTAAACGTGGACACCTTCCTTGGCTTCTCAGGGCCTCAGTTGTCTTGTTTATAAAAGACTAGCATGGCGGTGAAGGTAAAAGCTGATGGATATAAGGATTCTATCAACATCCCTGATGGTCAACTGCCTACAGTGTAAATTTTTAAAATGAAACTGAAGCAGCATAAAAATCTTTACTTATCCTTTCTCTGTAAAAAAAAAAAAAAAACCTCTTGCTAAGCAAAATTGATCACTCCCTTTCTATGAATTTTGAAGAATCACATATACATTTCTACCTTATCAATAATAATATGACATTGATATCAATAGATTTCCAGTCTATGTCCCCTATTTGGATTGAGCATAGACAGGAACCATAAGGCTTCCCTGGTGGCTCAGACAGTATAGAATCTGCCTGTAATGCGGGACACCTGGGTTCAATCCCTGGCTCGGGAAGATCCCCCGGAGAAGGGAATGGCAACCCACTCCAGTATTCTTGCCTGGAGACTCTTATGGACTGAGGAGCCCAGCGGGCTACAGTCTGTGGAGTCACAAAGAGTCAGACACAACTGAGCAACTGACATTTTTGCTTTCAACACTAGACAGGAACCACAACTGGACTGATGTCTGTGGACTCGGCCACTAGCACTGTCTCCGGCACAGAACAGACAGTCAACACATTTTTGGATCCTTAAATAAAAGAATATAAGGGAGCTGTGCCTGGTCTGCTGGGTTCAATGCTTTTGAAGTTTCTCTCAGTTTTTTTTTTTTTTTTTCTCTCACTGGAAATTTATTCTTAAACATCTTTTCCTAGTTTATAGCTTTTCCCACCTGACTTTCCTGAGGTCAGTTAACATAGTCTTAGTGGCTATCTCTGTTGATCTCCAAACAAGCATTGCATGAATTGCCCTCCAATATCCAGTTGATTTCTACTAACTTTCTTTGTCCATTCATTCATTCATTGGCCCCTTCAAGTGCACACTTACCGAGCATGGCACACATCTAGCAGATAGGACTTGTTTCTGCTGATTGGGTCACCAAGCATGCCACATAGCTCCTGTTAAGCTATTCTTTACTTTTCAAAAATCAAAATAGACAAAAACCACATTCTATAACATTATGGTCAGCCAGAACTATTTTGTAATATAAATTACCAATAGCTCTGCACATGGAAAATGGAAAGTCATTCTTAGTTTCACCTATAGTGTTTTAAAAAAAAAAACTTGGTGAATATATTTTTTGATTTGCAATAAATTTTCTAAGATTGATTTATCTATACTTATGTGTTTATAAGCAGTACTAGAAGATAAAAAATGTTGGGTATTGTATTACATTTTAAAAATGGCAGTACTGTAGATATTATTGCAGTTCTTTTAAATCTAAATCTAAGCCTTTGGCATATGATAAACTAAGCAGAGTTAAAAGCAAGGAAAATGATTCATTTTTGGTGCAGATCTTCCTATCTATCAGATGCCCCCTCCCCCGCAAACGAAAGAGATGTCAGCCTGACCCGGCCTTCTACAGAACAAAAGAATTTACAGGTCTGGTGGTGCAAATGAAACTTGAAACTATCATCCAAAAATAAAAGATGAAAATGCTCTCTCGAGATGAGAAAGCAAATTGGAAATAACATGGAGCAAGAGGGCACAGGAGGACCCGGGGTCTCATTATCAGACTCCATAAGTCAGAATGCCTAAGAGCCTCTCGCCACACAGCCCGCCACTCAGTCTGCACATCTGTGAAATGGAGATAAAAGGTGTGCTCCCTTCCTCGTATCAGAGGCGGCAGGATGAATACAGCTGGGCTGGGAATGCATTTCAAAATGCCCAGATGAAGTGTAATAGAAATAAAACGTAAAGACTGCTATTCAGAAATGCTCTTTGAAATATTCTTGATACTCAGGCAGATCTCTCTGGATGCTTGAGGCATTGTCCAGATGTGCAGGATTTTTAAATGCCTCTGTGGAAAAAACAAACAGTTCATTGTTTGATCTGGAGAACAGAATAAGACCTCAGGCCTTTGCCGACTGTCCAGAGTGCTGTTTAGGATGCTGTACAATATACAGACTGCAAAGGGGAGAGTCTCTGCTGACTAACATCACACAGATGAGAGGAAAGACAAAAGTGCTGGAATAAAATACAGCCATCCTAAATTCTTATTTTGATTTATTATTTCTTATGGTCCTGCTTGGAAAAGAATTTGCCTCTTGTCTCTCAGCATGGGGTAGAGGATGGCAGTCCTGGATTAGCATCCAGATTCATCCATTTACATACAGCCTGTCTTCAGGTGCCTCGAGCCTATGCCTCCTCATCTTTAAAATACACATATGTGATTCCCGTACCACAGGCTCTTTAAAGGATGACAAAATGATTCTAAAGATGCTGTCAACCGCAAGCACTCTATGTAAGAAGATGTTAGAAGAAGGGTCCTCTATCTACTGCCTTCTAATTTCATGAAGACTTCAGAGAAATGTCAGTTACCATCCATGGGAACCTAAGCAATATGCAGATTCAAAGTGGAAAAAGGTTTGCAGAAGACAGAAATAGCCTGGTCTCATTAAATGAATGATGAATCAGCTTCCCCAAAGAAATCCACTCTCAAGAATACTTGAGAGTCCTATCATTATAGGTATAGATTTGGGGGCAAATGTGATAGATAATCCTGGAATTCTGTAATAGGAGGAAGGGCATGAAACCATCATCTTATCCATTCCATTATGTGGGTACACTAACAGATGCCAGCCCTGCAATGAGCAGACAAATGACACAGTTTGGGAGTGTAGCAAGGACAGCAGGGCACACAGTCACACTTATCCACACAGATAGAAACACTGTTAGCAAAGGCAGCAGCCGTCACCTAAGATTTAAAGAACAATGATAAATATAAACTAGAGGAACAGATGAAGCTGGAATACTGAAATGCTACTGGATGCTCCTGATATTGTCTGTTTCTTCATAGCACACTAATCAAATCATCGAGAATGACTGCTTTCTAAGCCATAAATATTTTCAGTCGCTGTAGAAACACAATGCAGCTGTGTGTTTATGTGATAAGCCCTTCATATAGAAAGGAGGCCCATAAGCTCACAGAGATAGGATGCGGGGGCTGATGGTAAAGAATAGAAGAAAGTGGTTCCGCCCTCGCTGTCTCCATCTTTGGCTCAGCAAGGGCTCAATGTGATATAACAATCTTTACATGCATAGCACCTTTCTTACCGAGAAGAGAAAGCAATTCCCAGGCATTACCTCATTGCTCTTCATCGCACCCCCAGGGAATAGCTAGCAAGTATTATCCAATTTTGCAGGCAGTAAAAGTGAGGTTGTGATTGGCTGAACATCTGGGTAAAGGTTATAGAGCAAGTCTATGCTATTGCGGAGATTAGAGCCAATTCTCCTGTCTCTTTTTGCAACAGCTATTACTTAAACACACTTTACAACTCATTAAGACAGCAAGGAAATGTGCTCATAGAACAATGCCAAATGAAATTTAAAAAGGAAAACAAGGATGGAAAATGTCACATTCAATATCATTCTTAGTTACATAAAATGCATATGTTTATATTAATATACAACAATGAGAATATATTTAATGTCACTGAAATGCACACTTTAAAATTATTAAGTATTAAAATGGTAAATTTATGATATATATGAAAAGAGGTAAAAGTGTTAGTTGTTCAGTCATGTCCAATTCTTTGCAACCTCATGGACTGTAGCCCACCAGGCTCCTCTGTCCATGGAATTCTCCAGGCAAGAATACTAGAGTGGGTTTCCATGCCCTCCTCCAGGGGATCTTCCCAACCCAGGGATGGAACCTGTGGCTCCTGCATTGGCAAGCAGATTCTTTACCCATTGAGCCATCAGGGAAACCCTATGGTATATATATTTCACAATTAAAAAAAAAAAAAAAAAAACTCTGCTATATGACCCAGCAATTCCACTCCTCAGTATATACATCTGAAAAAAAAAAAAAAAAACCTTATTCAAAAAGTTACACATACCCCAATGTTCATAGAAGCATTATTCACAGTTGCCAAAATATGGAAGCAACCTAAATGTCCATCAACAGATGAATGGATAAAGAAGATGTAATATACACACACATGATGGAATACAACTCAGCCACAAAAAAAAGGAAAAAGGAACTAAATTTTGCCATTTGCAGCCACATGGATGGACTTGGAGGGTATTATGCTAAGTGAAATAAGTCAGACCATAAAAGACAAATACTGTATGATATCACTTATATGTAGAATTTTAAAAATACAACAAAATAGTGATTTTAACCCCAAAAAAGAAGCAGACTCACAGATACAAAGAACAAACTAGTGGTTAGAAATGGAGAGAGGCAGGGGAAGGGACAGTTTAGGGGTGTGGGAGTAATAAGTAAAAACGACTGGGTTTGTAAGATATACCATATAACACGGGGAATATAGCCAATATTTTGGAATAAATGTAAATGGAGTGTAACCTTTAATATTGTCAATCACTATATTGTATGCCTGTAACTTACATAATATTGCACGGCAACTATACTTCAATTTAAAAAAGAATGCCATGGAGCAACTAAGCCCAAGGACCACAGTGACTGAGCCACTCTCCAGAGTCCGTGAGCCCAAACTAGAGAAAGCCTGCGTGCAACAATGAAGATCCAGCACAGCCAAAAACAAACAAACCAACAAATAAAATTTATTATAGAAAAAAGAAAGAAAGAAATCTCATTCTTTCCTGCTTTGTGTGGCTTTCTTCCTTTTAGGGTGAAGTCCCCACCCTACCATCAGCTTTTGAACTTCAACCCTCCATTCAAGGCTGCTGATTAAACGCTCCTTAGCCAAGTCTCTCCACCAGATGCACACTCACCCTCTCAGAATCCGAACAGTAATCTGGAATGCAGCAAAGTGCATTACAGAGCACTTTTTCACATATCATATCATTTGATATTCACAAAACATTGTATTACCCATTTTAAATAAATAAAATTTATCTGAGAAAAGTCATGTAGCCAGCTAAGATCAGAACATTGGCATACAGTTTAGGATCCAACCCACAGCTTCCAGGTTTATATGAAGCTGCCCCAAACCTATTAAATCTAACTCTGAGCACTAACCATGTACTTTCTTGAGCTATTCATTATTCATAAGACTTTTAATGTCTCTACTAAGCTACAGACTCCTTGAGGACAGGGACCAAGTCCCAAACAGTATTGTAATCTCAGCAATCCTAAGCATGAAAGTGAAAGTGTTAGCTGCTCAATGGTGTGTGATTCTTTGAGACCCCATGAACTGTATAGTCTGCCAGGCTCCTCTATCCATGGAATTCTCCAGGCAAGAATACTGGAGTGGGGTGCCATTCTCTTCTTCAAGGGATCTTCCCAATCCAGGGATTGAACCCATGTCTCTGCATTGCAGGCAGATTCTTTACTGTCTGAACCCAATCTTAAGCATATATTCAATCAATTCTTGTGGAATTAATGAAATAATAATCTATGGTAAATTTATATAATAATAAAATGGATCTTAGTAACCAGCACACATAAACAATCTAGATTTGAAAAATTTAAGCACCACAAAATAGGCTGCTGCTGCTGCTAAGTCATTTCCATCCTGTGTGACTCTGTGTGACCCCAGAGATGGTAGCCCACCAGGCTCTGCCATCCCTGGGATTCTCCAGGCAAAAACACTGGAGTGGGGTGCCATTTCCTTCTCCAATGCGTGAAAGTGAAAAGTGAAAGTGAAGTTGCTCAGTCGTGTCCGACTATTAGCGACCCCATGGACTACAGCCTACCAGGCTCCTCCATCCATGGGATTTTCCAGGCAAGCGTACTGGAGTGGGGTGCCATTGCCTTCTCCGACAAAATAGGCATTGTATTGCTAACTGCTTCTGTGTGTGTATGCTCAGTCACTCAGTCGTGTCTGACTTTTGGGGACTCCATGGACTGTGGCCCGGCAGGCTCTCTGTCCATGGGATTTCCCAGGCAAGAATAGTTGAGTGGGTTGCCATTTCCTATTCCAGGGAATCTTCCAGACCCAGGGATCAAACCCATATCTCCTGCATCTCCTGCATTGGTAGGCAGATTCTTTACCACAGAGCCACCTGGGATGTCCCTGTCCAGATGGATAAGATATTCAAACAGTTAATTCATGTGGGAAAAAAAAAATGTTGTTCAGAAAAATCATAACTGGCTTTAGCTGAGTAATATTCAATTTCTGCATTTGCCTTAACTTCTCTGGCATTTACTAGCTGTGTTATTTTAGGCAGTCATTCGAAATGTTTTGATAAGGGTTATCACCACATTCTTACTCATTCATTTCTGCAAAATGTTTTATCCTGTTTCCACTTAAGAAAGCTAAACAAACTGATGTTTCGCATTACTGACTTTGTTAAATAACAGCATCTGCACTGCAAAGGTTTACCCACACTTCTTGGCCAGGTCTGAGGGGTCTAACTCAGTATATTTTATAGCAGATGGTCTCTAAATTGGACTTGGAGTGATAATTCTGGATCTATGCTTTTCTACTTCTTAACATTTATTTGAGGATTAATTGCAAATGTCTGATACTAGCAGCATGCTATGCTGACTGATCTAATCTCCAGCAGCCCTCAAACATATAAATTTCGTATTGGATTATTTTACTAGTCTTCATACACTGACAGCCCCTATCATTTACTAGACATCCCCTTATGTTCCACTTCTGATAAATTTACTGAAATTGACCTTATATTCTTATGAAAAGGAGACTAAAGTGAAGACTGTAGAACACATTACCAGTGCAATACACAGTGTTTCCCTGATAATGAGGTCATCTGCTGTAGCCACTACACACAGGCATTCCCATGTACTCTCATGAAATCAGGGTGCATCTTCAGCCTAGCAAAGAAATTTTCCTCTTAGAAATCTTTGAGTTGGCCATGTCAGTGAAGCACTAAGTATTTTTAGATGACCCATGGAGTGCAGAGCTCTCTGCCAGGTGGCCATGCCTGGGCATGAGCAAGTCTGTCACTGTTCTGCATAATGATGCTACGAAGCAATATGGACCAGAGAAGCTGGCACTCCACAAGGTTCTGGGGAAGAGAGAAACCAGAGGTTCTTCACACAATGTCAAAGGTTCTTCTGACATTCCCTGATTTTTTCTTTCCCTTGACACAGCACTCAACCCTTCTTTTTAATATTGTCCATGAAATAACAGGGACTTTCCCGGTGGCTCAGTGCAAACAATCCACCTGCAGTGCAGGAGCCATAGGAGACACAGGCTTGATCCCTGGGTTCGGAAGATGCCCTGGAGGAGGAATGGCAACCCTGTCCTGTATTCTTGCCTAGAGAATCCCATGGACAGAGGAGCCTGGCAGACTACAGCCCCTGGGTTTGTGCAGAGTCAGATATCATTGAAGTGGCTTAGCACACACACATGTGTGTGAAGTAAGAGAGGGCACCCCCAGGCTCCTGGCTGATGCCCCTAGGAAGGGTGGAAAGCAGAGGCGTGATACAGCAGCACAGTGAGACAGCTCCCCAGCCAGGGCTCCCACGCCAAGCCTCCTGGAGATCCATCCAGCCCGCGGCACCCCCACGGCTCTGTGGAGGTGTACACTTGTTTGTCATGGTGTCGAGGTTAATTGCTCTCCGTTGGCTTAAAGCTCGTTCCTTCACATGAAGCCAAGGCAGGCTCTGCACACCAAGGAAGCCTAATCTTGGCTTGGGAAATAACAAAGGTCTTTTCTGTTTCACAGCCGAAGAGACTGAAACTCAAGAAAGATGGAGGGAATGTACTTTAAACAATTTGTAGCTATTTTGCTTGATTTTCCCTTGAAGCAATAAATAACTGTGCTCCCTGTTGCTGGTATTTTATCAAGCTCTGTTCGTTATAACTGCGCATTATGTTCCATACAAGACAGCATCTTTGAGCTCTCTTTTCGTATTTCCCTACTACAATTTAACTCCGTGAGGAGCAATACCAGTGTGCCACCAGGATGGAGAAGAAATAGCAGGACCCACTGCTATTAAATACTCCCACCTGAATGCAGAGCTCCTCTATTAGGAACAAGTGAATGCCAAGTTGGCTTCTTTCATGTAAATTAACGTGGTGAAAAAAATAAGTGGGAGCCTCTAGATTAACAGTCACTCCCTGCTGATGATGACCTTGGCCACGAAGAGAACCAGAACAGGGGAAAATTATTTCCAAACACAGTATACATACCCTCCTAACCCTCCTGAGCACAGAAGAGCAGGAGTAGTGAGAGAGGATCTCTGAAGAAGGTCCTACTCGTTTGTTTTTTTAAACCAAGTGTGATTTAGTTTGTCTCTCTGTAAAAGGAAGAGAAATCAGGGAATATTCATGTCATAATGGTGAGTTGCAACTAGACAGAGTCACTGTTCCTCAAATCCTAAGGCCCATGACATGGATTTAGGACATTTGATTTATCTGCGCCCAAGGCCTGTACTCACAGTTAGTAATAATAACAACTAAAATGTAGATAGTCATGCTCCAATTCAAAGCATTATTTATCTCCATTTTTCATTTGATCTTTAGACACAAACAGAGGTAAGTAGGTGATGACCCTCCTTATCTCTATCACAAGTGGGTCACTCAGTGATCATTTCAGTATTCTTCTCTACAAAATAGGCATTTATTACAAAGTATTAACTAATCCCTGGGCTTGAGTTAATCCAAATCACTAAAAATAAATTGCAAGCCACTTTTCAAATGCAGAAGGATGAAGGTAAGGTTTGTGTTTCAGACTCAGCAGCTTCTTCCTTTCCTTTTCCAATTAACAATGGCACCCCACTCCAGTACTCCTGCCTGGAAAATCCCATGGACGGAGGAGCCTGGTGGGCTGCAATCCATGGGGTCGCTGAGGGTTGGACACGACTGAGTGACTTCAATTTCACTTTTCACTTTCATGCATTGGAGAAGGAAATGGCAACCCACTCCCGTGTTCTCGCCTGGAGAATCCTAGGGACGGGGGAGCCTGGTGGGCTGCCATCTATGGGGTCACACAGAGTCGGACACGACTGAAGTGACTTAGCAGCAGCAGCAGTTGCTAAGTTGTGTCCAACTCTTTTGTAACCCCATTGACTGTAGCCCAAACAAGTGATCAAAAGGAGATCTGCCAGGAAAAAGGCCTAGGAGTGTGTGGACATGTGTACTGCCTGAGTTCTAAGTGATCAGGATGTGAGCAGAGCACACGTACCCTGGGCCCTCTAATCCTCACAGTCTGTCCAAGTGTTGACAGGAAAGTCCTCTGCCAGGAAGAATCCGTCTCCTCTAAAGACAAGATGGTCCCGGAATGGGTACTAGCAAGATGCTATTGCAGTGAGGGATGGGAGAAGCACCGCAATGACATTTCTCTTGGCCGTATGAAAGCAGTAAATCTGGCTGTGAAGACAAGTAAACTTGAATTGTGGGGAAAATGTTCTCCAGCTGAAAGTCCCAGGGGCTCAGCAAACGTTTTCATATTAATAATAGTTCACAGATGGAGGCTTTCAACTTAGAAATTTTAAGATGTCATCGAGTACATAATCTAATAAAGAATGCTAGGACATTAAAAGTAATATAAATAAAGGAAATGTAATCCATGTAAGGGTCATTTGGATAATTATTTCATCTCTTGCATCCAGAATTTTGAAATGAAATATAGTCTTTCCTCACTTCTTCTGCAATAAGTCATCTATAAAAAGATAAGTGGCTTCACAAATAAATGACTGTATCTATGACTACTCTCTCAAAATCAATAATACATTTATTGATAATTCTGCATTTAAAGGTTCATTTCACCTTAGTATTGACATTCTGTCTCCTCTGCCATTTCATTAGATTTAAAATTTTTCATTCTTGGTAATGAACTGTAAGAAAGTTGCTATGTTAGAATGTAGCCCCATTTCAAGGTGGGCAATGCAACTCAATATATCATTTTCTATTAATTACTGTAATCGGTAAAGTTTCTTTTTTGTGTGCTAAGCAAAATTAGAGTTAGGACTCTGGCTTTATCTTGAAAGGCAAGAACTCTTGGCTTCTCCTTAAATACATCATTGACGTGCTCTGTAAAACGGTGGTTGTTGTGGTTTAGGTGCTAAGTCATGTCCTACTCTTCTGACCCCCAAGGACTAGAGCCTGCAAGGCTCCTCTGTCCATGGGATTTCCCAGGCAAGAATCTGGAGTGGATAGCCATGCCCTTCTCCAGAGGATCTTTCCGACTCAGGGATCAAACCCACATCTCTTGCATCCCCTGCATTGGCAGGTGGATTCTTTACCCGTGAGCCACCAAAGAAGCCCCTCTGTAAAATGGAGCCATACCTAAAATCTTCCATCCTGTGAGCCTTCTGCAAGATTTGAATCCGTTCAACATATCCTTTTGAGTGACTACAAAATCCCCAACACTGAGTGCAAGGACAGGGTTTCAAGAACGAAAATGTAGCACTGTCCTTGAGAAGCTCACAGTCTAGTGAGAAAGCAAATGTATACACAGAAAATCTCAAGAGAAAGTAGTAAGTCTCCAGGCCTGTAAACACGAAAATGCAGCCTGAAACAGGAGTGTCAGCCCACTGGGGAAATTTAGGAACTGCAGCAGTGGTAAGATGACGTTTGAGCTGCACATTAACCCTGTTTAATATTAAGATTTCACAACAGTTAAGACATGAATGAATGCCTCAGTCAGCTCTAGCTGCTGTAACAAACTATCATAGACGGGTGACTTAAACAAGAGACATTTATTTCTCACAGTTACTGAGGTGAGAAGTCCAAGATCAAGGTACAGATAGTCTTCTTGCTGTATCTTCACATGGTAAAGAGAGAAAAACCTCTGGTGTATTAATGTAAGGGCATTAATCTCATCACGGAGCCTCTACCCTCTTGACCTTATATAAACCTAATCATTTAATTACCTCCCTGAATTCCTGATCTTCTAATACCAAGACAATCAGGATTAGGGTTTAGACATTCCAATGGAAGGGAAAAGGGGGAGAGACACAAACACTCGGTCTCTAGCAATGAGCATGTACCATTGTATCAGATCACCAAGTAATTTAATAAAAGCATTACCATAATAATTTAGCATGTGAAAATCTATATGGGAGCATCACCATGTGGAAGAAACAGATTCTCTTTTCAGAAGCACATCACTACACGGAGTCACTGCACATCCTCAAATGGAATGACACAACCAGGGGAAAAGTTTTTATCTCCACTGCATATTAAGTCTATGACGCCATGAAAGTTATAATTTTAAAAACTGGAGCAGGCGAGACTAGAAAAGCAGGGTTATACTGCCATCTGCTGGCAGGACTCCAGGATGACTGTCTGTAAGAATATTCCATTTGCAGGTTCCGCCAGCAATAATAAGTACAGGTCGGGGGAAGTATTGATACTTATCAATAACTATTTTAATAGACAACATATATTTAAAACTCATCTCCAATAAACTGAGTTTTATGAAACTCATCTGCACTGTATTCTAATTAATAAGGAAATGTTAATGGTATCTTCTTAGCAAGTTTTTAAATAGTAACCCCAGAATTAAATGTATTTTTGTATTCCTACTCTTGAATTTTTTAATATACACCTTGTTATTTCCAGCACAATTTAATAAGATAAACTATAGGGACAAGGCAGCATTTTTCATCAGATTTCAATTAACTAAAACAAGATATTGTTGACGCTTGAATGAAGTAGACTATAATACATTCCATTTGTTGACCAACAAAATATTTAAATGCATTTTCTTTGTCCTGGTTTGAGAACAGATTTTATTGCACCAAATCCAAACACTGTGTGCGCTTCCCTAACTTTCCCTGAGGCCTTCCTTTAACTATAAAACCATTTATGACCAAAAAATTTAAGCAAACCAGTTGTTCCATTACTTGCTGGTTTTCATTATATCCTGAAACATCCATTCAGCATTTTTATCTGCTAATGTAACACAAACTCATCTGCTCAATGAGATTTATTACTTGTTTTTTTTCCCACATGTTCACAAGATATTCTTGTACATATTGCAATGGGCCTTTATTATCTAGTAATGATGGCTTGCAAATTAAATTAGTTTTTAATGGCATAGTTAAATTCTAATTTATGTTTTGGAGCTTTGTTTAATTCGTTTAGGTATAATGTAATCATTTTCTTGCTATTTCTTACATTATATAGAAAGAACAAAAGAACAGGGGCTCATCATCACGCTCAGTTGTTTTTTGACTTTATTAAATCTTGTCACTAATTGCATTTCCCCCAAGAAACTTTCAAAACAATTGCAGTCCGGTCTTTTGGGCAAAACTATCTGGTTGCTCAGCATTCTGCATAAGAAGTTGAATCAAACTATTACTGTAACTCAGGGTTGGTTAGATATTGCACTTTCTCATGCTCATTATAACCCCACTGTGCTGTGTAATATACTGGGCAATTATTCTTTTGCAACAAATTCCTTTCCGGTGAGCTCTCTTTCTTTCCTGAACATTCAGGAAAACCAAAACCAAAAGTGATCATTAGCAGCACAGAAAGTAATCTTTTATAATGTCTACTTGAATTTTCTTCCCTCTCAATCGACAGAACTTTCGTAGACCAGTTGCAATAACCTTTTATAATATCTTCTCGTTGGGGTCCACACAGCAAGAGCAAAAAACCCTTAACGAGTTCTCAACCTTTTAAACCAGAAACTGGATTCTGGGGCTGCATAAGAATAATTGATATGATTTAGAATTTCCTGAGCAGGCTTGACCCTTCCTTGGTGTTGATAGTTTTCCCAAGAGGACTGAAGCACACAGGTGGTATTTTAATGAGGACTCACTGCATCATTGGCTTTTTAAAGTTCTCATCCAAATAAGGATAAACTCTCAGGCCCATTCCTTTTTTTCTAATGAGAAAATAAAAATCTTGTACCCAGGGGGATTCTCCCTTTCCGATTCAGTTTGTGAGTGCGTTTCTGCATATGGTTCCTGCAGAGTTTTTAAGTACAACATGCAGATACCTGAGGTGACTGGATCACAAATTCTGTTCCTCATTCTGACCATTGCCCTTTACACTCTTGATATTGGCCACCAAAGGGAAAAAGAGTCTGAGCATCCGCAAAACATCTTATTGTTCTGGAAAAGCAACTCATTACACCAGTTCCACCGATTAGGAACCAGAAGTGGCCTTATCACAAACAAAGACCACACTGGACGGATCACCTTTCCTTATTTCTAATGAAGGTAATGCAAGAATATTTACTATTTTTGAGGTAAGAGAAAAATCAACTTTTCAGTATATGTCTTTTTATGGCTTTCGTTTTTTCCCTGCACGTGTTCTACTTTTCAACAAAGCCTATACTTACAAATGTCAGAAAAAGAAAAGAATATCTTTTATTTAGATTTGAAGAAGACTTGCAAATTTAACAACAGAGTCCCTCATAAGTGTGTTATTGTTTGGTTTGGGTGTGTTGAGTTATTAACTTTCATGACACACAAGACACTCAGGAATGGCTGGCTTTCTAAAGTCTTTTTAGGACATGCAAATACTTCTAAGGACCTTATCCTCAGGTACTTGTTCCCACAAACAAACCCTACAGTGTTTTCCAAACTTTTTCAACTTGCCTTAATTTAAGAAATGTATGAAGATGACCCACTACAAACAGACCTCTCTATCTACATAACTTCTATGAATACATATATCTATGTATGATTGAAACAAACATTTCACAAAGCAATATGTGTTCTTGTTACTTATAATCACTCGAATATCTTCCATTATATTGTATTTAGTTTTGGTAAATACGCTGGTCTTGATCCACTAAACCTATTCCACAATGGTTGAAGTGGGTCACTGCTGCTGCTGCTAAGTCGCTTCAGTCGTGTCCGACTCTGTGCGACCCCATAGACGGCAGCCCACCAGGCTCCCCCATCCCTGGGATTCTCCAGGCAAGAACACTGGAGTGCCCACCCTAAAATAATGACCATAAATTCTATCATTACAAATGACTTCAATGCTTCCACAGTCCCTGCTGAAGCAACCTGAGCCCCAATTTCCCCTCTTATCTTTCCAGTTTATTCCTGGAGAATCCCAACTCCTATCATTCTTCTACCCAACCAGGACATATAGTAGTAATTCACTGATCCCACCACTTGCCCTTGAGTCCATCCCTTTCCATCTCTTTACCCTTCACATCAGATACATTCCATGACCCCTTATTGTAATCACTTCTGTGCACACTTCCCTTCCTTTGCATCCTCTTGCCTTGTCACACTGTCCTGGTGAAACTCTGACCTTGGTTAAATCTAATTCTGGGAACCCCGGGCCCATGTGCCAGCAGGTAAGCAGAGCCAAAGGGAAGTATCCTATTTGACGCTGGTCCCACCTTTCATCTGCCAGCATTGACTCCAGGTGGGCCTGGTGCTGCCCTTGTAAATCTCATCCACCCTCCTGGCTCTGAATACCCACCAATGACTCCTGCTTTATGTCTACAGCCCTGCTCTGTCCCCTGAACTGTGGATGTGTGATACAGCTGCCTGTTTAGCAGCTCTACATGGAGGTCTAACAGACACTTCAGAGTTATGACAAAAACAGAGCTGGTCACCACTCCCCACCTCAGTCTGCCTCTCCTGTAGTCTCCCTGTCTCAGAAATGCAGCTACCTTTTCTCAGTTGCTTTCCACCTGACTCACAGCTGATGCAGTAGCTCCCCAAGAAGCACTCTACAAACCTCCTGCTACAGCCCCTTTTCTGCCCTCCTTTTCCCTAATCTTTGACACTCGGCCAGCACCAGGCACACTCCAACATCAGAGCCTTGATACTGGCTGCCTACCCCCAACCCCCCACCCCACCAAGAGGATTTTTCTCTTCTCTTGCAATTTCATGGCTCACCTTCCTCAGATCTCAATAATAAATGTGTGTGATGAATGAATGAATGATGCCGGTGCTGTACAAGTGCACACTCTGCACCTGAGTTTCAAAGGTAAAACCAAATGTTCCTGGAGAATAAATGCAATGTCAGTCCATTTTCTATAACCTCACGACCTGCATATAAGGCCTGCTCTCCTTTGTGCTGCCGTGGACACAGAATCAGTAGCGTTTGTCCTAGTGATGACTCTGTTCCTGACTGACCTGGGAAACACACACACACCACACAAAGGGAGTAAGGAAGATAGAGACACCCGGATCTTCCTGGACTTTTGGTTTCCCATTCCTAGGATATTCGCACAACTTTTTTGAAGGTACTGCTGAAGGATAGGGAAGTGCACGTTTCTGAGAGCTCAAGCTGGGACTCAAACTTCGTCCAAAGGCCTTTGAGTCTGCTAGGGAAGGCAGAATCTAGAAAAACTGTAAATCAGAGGTTCAAGTGGTTCTCTGTTTCACAAGAAGTCTGAATTTACCTATTGAACAGGCAACCCTTAGGAGAAACTACTCGCTCTGCAGAGCCTGTTAACTGGCAAAGCACCTATTCTAGATGCCCAGTTAACACCGAAGAGTTCAAGAAAGGAAAGAAAACAGGTTGTTTTGGGAATCAGATCAATCACATCAGGAAGTTTAGGTTGCTTTAGGAGATAGGGATGGAGTGCTAAAAAATCCCCTCATTTGGCTACTTGGAGCAGATTTGAATACCTATGGGGTGAGGGCTGTGACTGACAAATGAATTTAACAAGAGGCTCGAGAGGGACCAAGGAACTGGCACTGATGAAGCAATTCATAAAATCTTTAAGACAACAACAAAAAAATAGCAATATCACATAATAAGCACTCAAAAACCGTAATTAGATCTAAATTTTGGCACACACTGAGCTGCTTTAGGGCCTGAATGACCAAATATAACTTAAGAGCTGCAAAGGAAATAGCTCTCCTCACCTCTGCCCCTTCAAGGCCTGAGGCTTTGAGATACTGCAAAGACAGGACTCTTGACCCAAGAGGTCGGCACCATGAGCAGTCACTGAGGTAAGACTTTCAGAGGCCACAGGACCTGGAAATAGAAGGGCATACTGGATATGTTTGGACACATATGTGAGACACCCATTCAGGGGCTCCCAGAAAGAGCCTGGGAAACTTGGAGGGGGCAAGTTCCATATGGATGGAACGGGGAGGGGCTCAGAGAAATGTGATTTCAGCCCAGATGTAAAGGAAAACCCAAAGGCTGCTTCGGCCAGAATGTGTTGGTACATACTCATGAGGCAAATGAGAATAATTTTAAGAAGCATGCATAGGTGTAAATCAATTTAATAAATCCAGAATCAAAGGTGGACTAGGAAATCAAATCTTGGTCTAGTCAATTCCTAAAGGGAAAAGACAGTGGGATTTCCTCTAAGGATTCCAAGAAGGGGTCGATACAGGCCCAGTGCATTCAGGCTTCCAAGATCTAATTAAGAAACCTTGGAACCTCTTCAGAATGGAAGCTGGGAAAGTCTCAAACTTGGAGAACCACTTTTAAGTGATTCTTTATAACCATGACTTATATTATAAAATAATGACTCTTACTGTGTTGTGAAGAGTTACCTGGGGCCATCAAAACAAAACCCCACACACCCAAGGTGAGACCCCCTACAGATGCTCTAAGTTTGACCTGAATGTAGTTTTGATTGTAACAGATAATCTATCACACAAGAAAAAATAAACAAAGAATGAAAGAAAGAAGGAGGGAGGGAGGAAGGAAGGAGGGAGGAAAGGAAAGACTCAGATGAAAAGAAAAAAACTCCATGGCACAACAGTTTTAATAAACTTGGTTTTTTTGTTGTTTGTGGCAAATCAATTTACAGTAAGTTCTACATAACTAAGTAGCATTACATGTATAATTTTTAAAAAGTGAAGCGTTTTTCCACTTTGCAACTTGGTATTCATTTCTTTTCTTTTTTAAATAAAGATTTTAAATAATTCCTTGGTTTAAATCTGCCACCTGGAGCCTTAAAATTTGCCCTCGACTTTGTGATTCACGATGCGCTCTCAAATGGGCGTTATTAACAATACTGAGCCATCTGGTAGCCTCCTGTTTGAGCCAATCACTCTTGCTAAGTAGGTATTAAGATCATTTGTTCTTGTAATGCTGAAGGAGTGCATATGCTGTAAACTTGTAAATGTACTAATCTTTTAAAACGTTATTTTAAATTTGAGTGTCCTCTAAATTTTCATGCCCTCTGCCCTAATTACAGCTCTGCCCTTGAAATCTGTTTCATTGGCACTTGAACTAAAGTATCATTGAAAGGGGACTTCCCAGGCAGTGCTAGCCATGAAGAATCTGCCTGCCAATGCAGGAGATACAGAAGACACAGATTCTATCCCTGGGTTGGGAAGATCCCCTGAAGAAGGAAATGTCAACCCACTCCAGTATTCTTGCTTGGAAAATTCCATGGATAAAGCAGACTGGCGGGCTACAGTCCATAAGTGACTGAACACACACACACAAATCACTGAAAGGAGCTAAGGAGGGGGAATGCTTATGAAGCCTTGAGGGAAATAAAGAAAAGACATATCTAAGTGATATTAAAGAGAGACTCTTTCTGTTTAACCCTTAATTAATGGAACAAGCAAACTATTTTCCTAGCTTTCAAATTATATAGGATTTTTTTATATTTTCAAGTTCAATATTAGGTCTGAGACTCTAATATTGGTAGGAAGGGCCAATAAAATAAAAAAATCTGTTGTTGTTTAGTAGCTCAGTCGTGTCTGGCTCTTTGTAACCCCATGTACTGTATGTAGCCAACCAGGATTCTCTTTCCATGGAATTTTCCAGGCAAGAATACTGGAATGGGTTGCCATTACCTTCTCTAGGGGAACTTCTCAACTCAAGGATCGAATCTGCATCTTCTCTGTCTCCTGCTTTGGCAGGTGTATTCTTTACCACTGAGCCACTGAGGAAGCCCATAATAAAGAATATAAAGTTCAAAAATTTAAAAAAAAGAGAGAGAGAGATACTCCCAGAATCACCAGCTACCATCAATCCTCTAATATCCACTAAATTTCTAATTTGTCATTGGCTCTTGGAAGGAAAGTTATGACCAACCTAGATAGCATATTCAGAAGCAGAGACATTACTTTGCCAACAAAGGTCCGTCTAGTCAAGGCTATGGTTTTTCCTGTGGTCATGTATGGATGTGAGAGTTGGACTATGAAGAAAGCTGAGTGCCAAAAAATTGATGCTTTTGAACTGTGGTGTTGGAGAAGACTCTTGAGAGTTCCTTGGACTGCAAGAAGATCCAATCAGTCCATCCTAAAGGAGATCAGTCATGGGTGTTCATTGGAAGGACTGGTGCTGAAGCTGAAACTCCAATACTTTGGCCACCTGATGCAAAGAGCTCACTCATTGGAAAAGACCCTGATGCTGGGAGGGATTGGGGGCAAGAGGAGAAGGGGATGACAGAGGATGAAATGGCTGGATGGCATCACTGACTCGATGGACATGAGTTTGAGTGAACTCTGGGAGTTGGTGATGGACAGGGAGGCCTGGTGTGCTGCGATTCATGGGGTCGCAAAGATCAGACATGACTGAGCGATTGAACTGAACTTCTATGAACATACAAAGCCATCTGCTGTGGAAAGGTCACTATCAGATGACACACATATGGGCCAGAAGGCAATAACTAGTGAAGTAAAAACACGATCAAATTGCTGGGCAATTTTCTCATTAAATTAAAAAAAAAAAAAAAAGATACTTCAAAACAATACAAAACTTAGCTCTCATATTTGCATTGGTTATGCAATGTATAGATGCAATGCGTGTTTGTTGCTGATGATTCTATTAAGAGCTCTCTAGCAATTTTTTTTTTCTCTATACCTAGTTGGTATTCCATGACAATAACAAAAAGATTATTCACAGATTGACCTTCATTAACTTTTAAACTGTGCAAAGAACCCTAGATGATGTCAGTGTCTGAATAGCACAATAGCAAGAAGGAGGTGAGACCGTTGGGCTAGAGGGACCAGAAGAGAAGAATGCACACAGGAGGAAGGGGCTTCACTACAAAGCAGGCAATTGTGGTCCTCGGTCAATGCTGGGAAGGGGACAGAATGTGTGGAGAAGACTATTGATGGGTCACAGGGAGGCAGGAAAGACCACGTCCTTCCTGGATCTCCAAAGACCCAGCTCTTTCCTGGTCATTTCATTATTTTATTTTATAAAATCAGGAAATCCTCCACTCCTGTCTCATACTATCATGTCCATTTTGGGGTGGGTGGAACACGTAAAATGAAATCATCAGCCCTAGAGAAGGGCATGGCAACCTCCCGTACTCCTGCCTGGAGAATCCCATGGACAGAGGAGCCTGGTGGGCTACAGTCCATAGGGTTGCCAAGAGTTGCACACAACTGAAGCAACTTAACACACAGCACACCTTTCAGCTGAGAGGGGAAAAGCAGTAGCTTCCCACTTACATCAGCATATATTACAGAGAGCAGAAGAGAGGGATGCTTTTTACCTGCTGGGCTCCAAATAAAGTGCAGTTTATGTTCCCTTGGAGTTCACATTCAGAAAAAAAAAATCATGTAGTGACCCTCAGAACAACCCCAGAAGGGGTATAGGGAGATCTTATAATGGAACAGTTCATTGGAAAGAGCAAGGGGTCTTAAATCCCCGAGTTACAAAGCAGCCTAAAGAGAAAGCGTTATGCCATGCCTGAGCCATGCAACATGTCCTGGACCGCTGCTTTCTTTTCCACACTGAATTGTGTTCTCACATCTATTGTTGCAAGTGTTTCAGGGCCAATAGTAACTAGAGAGTCCAGTTTCTGAAACGGCTGGAGAGCAGATTGGTAGGGGATTGAGGGGCAGTTCCCCTGAGGAGGGAGCCCTTTTTCTCAACACTCCAGTTGTCTCCCCATTGCTGGAAGCAGAGAAGGCAGAGCCCAGTCATGCTGCTGTAATAGCCTGTGATTAAACCTTGGCTGAACTTTCCCCCACAAAACAAGGCATCACATAAAGTATCCAAAATCGGGAGTATTAGGGGAAAACAATCATTCACTTGTTCAACCAAAGAGAGGTTTCTGGATCTAATTGTTACCTGCAGTGCACACCACACAAAGGTTGCTGGCGACAAGGCAGAGTTGTATAAATAGCATGACAAACAGCTGCAGATTTCAATTACTCCATGATCATCAGTGTATAGAATAAAGAGGCAATTTTGCAGAGGAGAAACCACAGGGAATACATTGGACTGACAACTGCCTGGAATTCAATTTGCCCAAGTGATATTGAAATATGGGGGAAAAGTCGAGGTGCGCTGATTAAGTTTCAAGCTGCTGCGTTACTAATACTGTCTCACGAACCTGTCGGCTCTGTTGTCACCATAGCAACATGATCATCAGCGCAGTCCTGAAAACAGGCTACACCACAGACTGTTCATTTACATTTGTGATAAATGCCCGGGAGAGTCAGGTACATTAATAAGCCAGGACTTTCACACAACCTGGCAACCTAGAAAAATTGCAAAGAGCAGAAAATATTGTTTTTTCTATACCTGTAGCTATTTGACACAATAAACAAACAAACAAATAAGAGATGAATGAACAGGAGAGTTAAATGTTAATCCAAAAAGAAACAAAAAACAGAATATTTGTTTTAAAATAGCACTAGTGATATTTAGATTTGCCCAGAGTACTTACTGGGGGAAAAAAACCTGCTTTGAGATATTTGAGGTAATCAAAGTTCTCTCTGTCTCTCTCTCTCTCTCTCTGTCTGTCTGTCTGTCTGTCTGTCTGTCTGTCTCTCTCTCTCTCTCTCTCTCTCATAATGAAAGGTCTCTCTCTCTTTTGCTCCCTCTTTCTCATAATGAAAGATGTCTCTGTCTTTCTCTCACACACACAGGCACACACACAAAGTTAAAAAGATTACAAACGGAATTGTTGGTTCTCACTTCATATAGAGATGTTAAAAAAGGGCTTTGCATGACAAAATTTTGCTTACTGATTATATTTACTGTCCTTAAAGAACAAACGAAAGAGGATTACAAAAAGCATTTCGATAAACGGGACATTAATCCGTTAATCTGACTCATTATACATATCTCAGTCTCAAAAATGTTACTTCTATTTCCTTAACTTGTTAAGTGTAATCAACAACAAAGGAGGGCTTCCCTGGTGGCTCAGAGGTAAAGAATCTGCCTGCCAACCAGGAGACATAATTTTGATCCCTGAGTTGGGAAGATCCCCTGGAGGAGAAAATGACAAAACCCACTCCACCAGTATTCTTGCCTGAAAAACTCCATGGACAGAGGAGCCTGGCAGGTTAGAGTCCATAGGGTCTCAAAGAGTCAGACACAACTGAAGCAACTGACCACATACACCACAACAAAGAAAAAGTATAATATGAAAATATACTATTTCTGGCTTTTTATCTTTAGGAAGGAAATTTGCTTTCATGGTAAGAGTATGCCACAGAAATATTATAATCTGGCTTGGGAAATATGCTGTTTTTTCTGCAAAAAATAATCGGATAAGAGACAAATCTCAGAGCTAAATTTTCAAATGCTTCCTTTTTCAGAAAGGGCAAATGGATACATCTCCTCTAGAAGTACTAAATGTTTCCAGCATTTCCAGCCAGTGTCTTCCATTTCCACAGATTAACACTCTTTTTTTGCTCCCTGTCTGTCCCATGGCTACATATCAGCCCTGGCAACGAAACAGTCTCCCCTCAAGATTATGTGATACTGCGAGTTGGGAGTGAGGAAAGTTTATTTCTATGTGCTACCTCCAAAAAAATCATTTCCCAAATACTTTGCTTATGGCAGTTCAAACAAAGTTCACTCTTAGCAGGATACTATAATAAAAATCTCCAGAAGCAAAGGCTTGTGCAACGCATTGTTATTTTATTAGCATCCTATTTAGAGGGCTGTTACATTGCATTACTTTAATACACGAATGTAGTCACCTTCATTCCAAAAGAAACCCACGATAACACTCAATAACAGACACCTGAAAGGGAAACTGACAAAAGCTCAAATGCCTCTTCCTCTGCCTCCTTCTTGGGCAGACTTCCCGGACTGTAATGCCAATCTGTGCATGCATGCCCATGCACATCTCCTATCACTTTGTCTGATTGCCTCATGCTCCAAATACTTCCTTAATTCTTTGGAAAGCATCAACGCACAGAGAAAAATATGAGGGATTTTGAATAAGTTAAGTGTGCACTGAAATTTCAATTTCCAGTTTTGGAACACTTGTGTTTGTATCATTTGATTTCTTGCATCTTTTCTTCTTGTGTAAATGGGGATCACAACTATCCCACACAGCTAAAGATTAGATAAGGTAATATGTTGAGTATCTACAATATCTGCAGCATGATGGGCACCCACCAGTCAAGGTTCGTTCCTTCCTCTTACTTTCTCTCAGTGCACTTGACCCACTCTCATGCTCACCTGCTCTTTGAAGAACTCCTCAGAGCTTCCTCCTCCACCACTCTTCATCAGAATGTTCCTGAACAAACTCTCAATTCTTTTTTTTTTTTTTCCCCCTCCTCATGCCCTCTAAACCTAATTCCTCCCAGCATCAGTAGTCTTCTCCAATGAGTCAACTCTTCGCATGAGGTGGCAATTTTAATACTGGAGTTTCTCTTTTGCTTCTTTCTTTCTATATTTTTCGTTTTTTTCTCTTTTTATTTTTTTTTTTTTTTTTTCTCTTTCTCTCTTTCTTCCCTCTGACTTTATTTTTTTTCTTCCTTTTTCTTCCTCTTCTTTTTTTTTTTTTTTTTTTTTTTTTATCAATATTCCATTGTATACATGTTCCACATCTTTATGCACTCATCTGTCATTGGACATTTAGGTTGCTTCCATGTCCTGGCTGTTTTAAATAATGCTTCAGTGAACATTGATGTGCATGTATCTTTTTGAATTATGTTTTTTCTAGATATATGCCCAGGAATGGGACTGTTGGATCATATGATAGTTCTGTTTCTAATTTTTTAAGGAACCTCCACACTGTTCTCCACAATGGTTACACCAATTTACATTCCCACTGACAGTGTAGGAGGGTTCTCTTTTCTCCACACCCTCTCCAGCACTTATTGTTTGTAGATTTTTTGATGATGGCCACTCTGGTGCGAGATGATACCTCACTGTAATTTTTCGTACAACGCAGGCCAATGTCACCAATCATGGTTTTTTACCTTCCCCTCCTTCTAGCACCTTCTTGCTTCTTATCATCCAATTCCTTTTCCTTGGAGTATGTAGGTCCAGTCCTCGCCACCAAGACAAAAAACATTGGGAGGCTTCCCAAAGAGACAATGTTCAAAATAGGAAAGTTATCATCTGAAAAAGCTTGGTAGATTTATGAAAGCATAACACAGCAGAAAGATAATGTCAGAATCTAAGACAGGCTGGGTCCTGAACCCAGCTCTGATGAGAATCAGCAGATGAGTTGGGAATTGATAGTAGACTAAAAAGCAAGATAATTCATCAAATATTGGACATAAATTTCCCAGACAGAGGCTGCTCATTAATTGTTCTCCCCCATGCTAGACAGAAGGATTTACTTTCTCTTTACTCAACATGTGTGTGACAGAGAGTTGGAGATGAAATGAGCAGGGAGCCCAACTGCCCATCTCCAACCACTCCACCTGCCCTCTGTCTTAGTCCATCCCAGCTGCTGTAATAAAAGTACTGTAGATTGAGTGGCCTAAACAACAAACATTTGTTTCTCATAATTCCGGAGGCTGGTAAGTCCAATATGAAGGCACGGACACAGCTGAAGTCTGGTGAGGGCCATTCCTGGTTCATAGATGGCTGTCTTTTTGCTGCTTCTTCAACATGGTAGAAAGGGACAAAGGAGCTCTCTGGGATCTCTTTTATAAGGGTGGTAATCTCACAAGTGAGGGCTCCACTCTCATGACCTAATTACCTCCCTGAAGTACCACCTTTTGATACTATTACATTAGGGGTTAGGATTTCAACATGTAAATTTTGGAGGCACACAAACATTCAGTCTATAATATCCTCCAAACTATTCCTTTTCTGCAAGCAGAACGTCTCATTTTCTATGATACCAAAAGGCATCAGTGTGGTAGTAGAAGACCAGAGGTCTGGATGCTGGCTTCAGTGCTGGTACCAATTACAGGATTTTTGGTCCTGTAAGCCCTCCAGGCCCCATTTTCTTATCACAAGCTAATCATTTGGGGCCATAGACCCCTTTGACAACCTGATGAAGCCTGTGAAACCCTTCTCAGAAGAATGGGTTTAAGTGTATAAAAGAAAACAAATATAAATAAAACTAACTATACTGTATCAGTTATCAAATATTTAAAAAAAAAATTGTCATATAATAATATCTATGCTTCTTTAGTAACTCAATCAATAAAATGGCAGATCTAATATTGGCAGGTCTAATAAAGACTAATTTTGAAGTAAGGATAATTATAAATAATACTTCAAAATATCTGTTATAGAGTAAAGTAAGTCAGAATGAGAAAGACAAATACCATATATTAATGTATACATCTGGAATCTAGAAAGATGGTACTGACAATACTATATGCAGCGCAGCAAAGGAGACACAGATGTAAAGAACAGACTTTTGGACTCAGTGAGAGAAGAAGAAGGTAGGATGATTTGAGAGAATAGCATTGAAACATATACATTACCATACGTAAAATAGATAACCAGTATGAGTTTGATATATGACTCAGGGCACCCAAAACTGCTCTGACAATCTGGAGGGATAGGGTAGAGAACAAAATAAAAAGGCGGGTTCAGGATGGAGGGGACACATGTATACCTATGGTCAATTCATACTGATGTATGTCAAAAACTGTACAATATTATAATTATCCTGCAATTAAAATAAATAAATAAATAAATTTTTAAAATGTCTGCTATAATCAGAAATATTTGAAAATAGCTGAGATTTCCAAAGGTGTGTGTGCTTAGTCACTCAACCAGGTCTGACTCTTTGTGACCCCATTGACTGCAGCCTGCCAGGCTCTTCTGTCCATGGGGATTCTCCAGGCGAGAATACTGGAGTGGGTTACCATGCTCTCCTCCAGGGCATCTTTCCAACCCAGGGATCAAACCCAGTTCTCCTGCCTTGCAGACAGATACTTTACCATCTGAGCCACCAGGGATTTCCAAAGGATAAAATTAAAGATACTGCTCTAATACTGTGACTTGTGGGCTACATTCTTAATTTAAGGAAATGCATAATTTCAGTTAGGGATCACTCAAAATAGTGTTTTGGAATCTTAAGATAAAGGAATTCTTCCACATGATCTCTAAGACACCTTTTGACTCTGATATTCTGATTCCCTCCTTCTCACCAGGCTGTTCACCAACACTCCCTTTCACCTGCTTCTAAATGGCCATCTCCTCCTGATCTCCTCCTCCATCTGGGCTCCTGAAGACCATGTTGAACTTCACAGGAAGACATTTTAATGTTGTCTTCACTGCCATATTGGAATTTGTCACCCCTAATCTATCAGGAGTTGTAATCCCCAATTCTGAATCTTCTCGGCCATCTTTTCTGCTAAATCTCTCTGCACTTCAGTTTTCTCCTTGTAAAAGAGGATGATAATGGTACTTGCCATATAGCTTCTCTGAGGATAAAGCAAGTTTCAATGCAGAAAGCACTTAGAATATCAAGTAGAACACAGCGGAGTCACAAAAGACATTAACTGTTTTCTTTTTATTAATAATATTATTCCATTGCTTTTGGCCACTAAGAACTCAGAGAGAAAAATAACAGAACATGCTACCTGACCCACTACAAAGGTGCACCATTTAGCTTCTGCTGGATTACAACATCACCTTTCAATTCTTAGTTATTCACCGAAAATTTATCAACAATGAATGTGAGTGTTTGAGCACCCACTATGTGCTAACCACTATGGTAGACGTTGAGGATTGAGACATATATTTATTCAACAAATATTTATCAAGCACTTCCTGGTGGCTCAGAAGGTAAAGAATCTGCCAGCAATGCAGGAGACCCAAGTTCAATCTGTGGTCAGGAAGATCCCTTGGAGAAGGCAAAGGCTACTTTTGCCTCTTAGTATTCTTGCCTGGACAGAGGAGCCTGGAGGGCTACAGTTCTTGGGGTCACAAAGAGTTGGACATGACTGAGCAACTAACACTTTCACTTCTGCTGTGTGGGAGGCACTGTTGCAGTATGGTGGATCTAGCAAGGAACAAAAGAGAGGAGGTCCCACGGATATTACATTCCAGTGGAAGTCTTCCCTTTTGATCATGATGGACAAAGTTCTCATTCTGCTGAACCTCACATCTAGTTGCAAGTGACAGACAGTAGATTGTTCAATCAGCAAGTAAACAAATGAGGAAATATAAGGTGTTGTTGTGTGTTGTCATGTTAGTTATCATCAGCCCATCATTTTACTTTCCCCTACCTCTATTCTATACGACAATCTTCAGTCTTGCTTCCCTCTTGCACCATCTTATCGTCACAATTGAGAATTATGTATTATACAACTTATACTTTACTTCTATTTCTTATTAACATTCCCTCCCAAACTCCCATAACTTGAATTCCCATTCCCTCCATTATACTGAAACTACTCTCTCAAAGGTCATTGTTAACTCCCTTTTGATTAAAAGTCCTTTGGGGAACTATATCCCTCTAGGCCTCTCTAAACTGTCCAGTATAGATAATTGGGGTCTGCTTCTCAAAATTATCTTCCTTTTGGAGTTACTGCTCTGTCTGCACCTACCCTACCACCTTCTACTGCCATTTCGCCTGTATTTCTTTTTTGCTGGACTGTCTTATAACTAATGGCCCATTTTCAGTCAATTCTCTTGAAGATTTAATCTACTTGCCCTCTGCTCTTTCCTGACATGTTTGAACAGATGACTTCCAAACCTGAGCCTTAAGCACTGGCTCCTCACCTAGGTAGCTCCAGTCACCCACAGAACACCTCCATCCAGATAACCCAGAGGCCCTTCAAACTCTGTACATTCAGGAAACCAAAAAGTCTCTTGTATCTCTAATATAGTCAACATTCACACTTCTCCCCTAGTGTGGGATACCTGGTTCCTTCTCCTCCTCTTTATTATCACGAGTGTAATGAGGAGAGGCAAGGTCTCCATGCCTCTTCTCTTTCTCAAATATTAATCTTAGTGGAACCAGTTCCCATGATTGTAGATGGGCTACAACTGGCATTCGGGGGGGACAGGACATTAGCGATTCACATATGTGAGCATGTATAGGGCACATACAGGGTACTCTCGAATGCCCTGTGCCCCACAGTGTTAGGCTGAGATAGTACCTGTATCCTTGGATAACCTAACCATCTTTGTTTCTCCTCTTGCCAGGAGTGTTGTGAGGTAATCTGACATTCTCTGTGTCTCGGTGGAGTTAAGATTTGGAAACAGATGGAAGAAGAAACCCATTTATGCAGGCCACATGCAGAGCTCTACACTGTTGGCAGGGTGGTACTTCATGTATCAATTGCCATCATTTCTTATGTACATTCCTCCCTTGGGCTCTCATAAGAAAAGAAGCAGCTGTGGGTATGAGGAAGAAGTCAAGCATTATGGGAGTCCTTGGTCAGATGCCAAGTAATACCAGAAAATCCTTACTGAATTGCTAATAATATTTATACTTCAAGACCCAGTTAGAATCCTTACTTTATAGTATTTACTACCATAAGCTCTATTTTGAAGATGTACTGTGTATGAATCTCAACTCCACTACTTAATACCTGTGTGAATTTAGTCAAGTTACTTAGCCTCTCTGAGGCTCATCAATAAAAATGTGGGATTAGCAAAGGTTAAAGAGACAATCCATCACTGTACATTGGCTTGGTATCTGCCACTATTCCTGGCAGGTAGCAAGCATTAAATAAGTGTTCATTATAGCAATATAGGTCTGCATCCCAGTAGCTCTCCCTTTAAAGCTCAACATTCAGAAAACGAAGATCATGGCATCTGGTCCCATCACTGCATGGGAAATAGATGGGGAAACAGTGGAAACAGTGTCAGACTTTGTTTATCTGGGCCCAAAATCACTGCAGATGGTGACTGCAGCCATGAAATTAAAAGACGCTTACTCCTTGGAAGGAAAGTTATGACCAACCTAGATAGCATATTCAAAAGCAGAGACATTACTACCAACAAGGTTCGCCTAGTCAAGGTATGGTTTTCCTGTGGTCATGTATGGATGTGAGAGCTGGATGTGAAGAAGGCTGAGCGCCGAAGAATGATGCTTTTGAACTGTGGTGTTGGAGAAGACTCTTGAGAGTCCCTTGGACTGCAAGAAGATCCAACCAGTCCATTCTGAAGGAGATCAATCCTGGAATTTCTTTGGAAGGAATGATGCTAAAGCTGAAACTCCAGTATTTTGGCCACCTCATGCGAAGAGTTGACTCATGGAGAGAGATGTGGGAGGGATTGAGGGCAGGAGGAGAAGGGGACGACAGAGGATGAGATGGTGGATGGCATCACTGACTCGATGGATGCGAGTCTGAGTGACCTCCGGGAGCTGGTGATGGACAGGGAGTCTGGCGTGCTGCGGTTCAGGGGTCGCAAAGAGTCGGACACGACTGAGCGACTGATCTGATCTGATCTGATCTGTGTTACTAACAATCATACTTTCAGGCTTTCCTATATCACTTAAAAGGATAAATTTACAGGACATTAAGTTTATAACCATTGATAGTTTGCTAGCTTCTGTGTAATAGTCTTGTCTCTAACATGGCATTTGAATCTCCATGCAGGTCATGCTTAAAGCTTATTCTTTTCCCACAAACCCAAGAGTGACCGGTACAGTACCAGTAGTCCTCAAGATCATATTATTGGTCAAAATGCTATACATACATACATATACTTTTTTTTTTTTAACTGAAGATCAAAAAATGGAGGCTAGTATTTAGATGGATAAGGCAATGGTACCCCACTCCAGTACTCTTGCCTGGAAAGTCCCATAGACAGAGGAGCCTGGTGGGCTGCAGTCCACGGGGTTGTAGAGAGTCAGACATGACTGAGCGACTTCGCTTTCTTTTTTTTTTTTTTTTTTGGGTCCATGTTGTTTTT